>OX422221.1:499550902-500928402 GCA_949130495.1 Sambucus nigra | reverse complement strand
CATTCTAGTTTACTCTTGTTCTGAGGATGAGCATGTCAAGCATATGCGGATGGTCATACAGACGTTACGGGATCACCAGTTGTACGTCAAATTTGAGAAGTGTGGGTTTTATCTTCGGGAGGTGAAATTTCTCGACCATATTGTGTCTGATTGGGGTATTGATGTTAATCCGAGTAAGGTATCGATAGTGAGGGAGTGGGGACAACCCACAACACTAACCGAGATTTGCAGTTTTTTAAGGCCGATCGGATACTATTGGCGATTCATTACAGGGTTTCTTGAAGATTGTGGGTCCGTTGATGAACTTGACTCGTAAGGGGGTGCCATTTTTTTGGATGATCATTGTCAATTATCTTTTGATGAGGTTAAGGACAAATTGACCTCACCACCTACACGTGCATTACCTAGGGAAGGAGTGGCGTACCGTGTTTACACAGATGCATCCTTGCAGGGACTTGGGGGGTGTACTACAGCAGGAGGAGAGGTCTATAGCTTATGCATCTCGCAAGCTTAAGTCCCACGAGAGGAATTACCCTATGAATGACTTGGATTTATCAGTAGTTGTGTTAGTCTTGAGGATTTTGAGACACTATCTTTTAGGGGAGCAATTTTCCTTGTTCACGGACCATAAATCACTTCAGTATTTGTTCACGCAGAAGGATCTGAACATGAGGCAAAGGAGGTGATTAGATTTTGTGAAGGATTACCAGTTTGATATTCAGTATCATCCTGGTAAGGCAAACATGGTGGCAGACTCATATAGCCGATGGCCTACCGGGGGGATAGCGGAGGTTTAGAAGGCGAAGTGGAGAGATCTTCGACACGACGATGAGGTTATCGGAGCATGTATGTTCGTATTGGCTATCACGCTCGAGATTTTTATACGGGTGGTGAAATCACAGGAAGGGGATCAGTATTGTTAGGACAAAGTTTTTTAGTTGTTAGCTAATGGGGCAGAGTCATATTCGATTAGTTCGGAGGGAGGCTTGCGCTTCAATGGGAGACTCGTGATTCCAGAGGATGAGGATTTGAGACATGCAGTGATGTCAGAGTCTCACGGGTCAAGGTATACAGTACATCTCGATGGGTATAATATGTATCGGGATATGCGTAGGCAGTATTGGTTAGTAGGGGATGAAGCGGGACATAACGAAATTTGTCTCCAGCTAGTGATGGTAGACCCCCAGAGACTGACGGGGATGTCGCAAGCACTCGAGATTCCAGTGTGGAAGTGGGAGAGTATCTTCATAGATTTCATTATCGGGTTACCGATATTGCAGCGAGGTCACTACTCCATTTGGGTGATAGTGGATTGGTTGACTAATGTGGCCCATTTTGTACCGATTCGTATGAATTTTGAGACAAGATAGTATGCGCAGCTATTTATTTCTGAGATAGTGAGACTACAAAGAGTTTTGATTAATATTGTGTCGAATCAGGATAATATTTTTGTGTCCCACTTCTAGCAGAGCTTTTAGTAAGTCATGGACACGAATTTACGTTTGAGTACAGCGTATCACCCATAGACAGATGGGCAGACGGAGTGAATTAATAAGATGCTTGAGGATGTGCCTAGTTGACTTCGGGGGAGGATGGGAGAAGTACCTTCCATTGGTGGAGTTTGGGTATAACAACTCCTACCAGTTAACCATCAGCACGACACCATTTGAGGCACCATATGGATGGCCTTTTCGTTCGCCCTCTTGCTGGTCAGAGGTGGGGGATAACAAGATATTGGGGCCAGAGATGATTCAGGACACCACTACCAAGATTTACCTGATTCGAGGGCGCATCCGTATAGCGTAGGAGAGGAAGAAGTTTTGTGCCGATGCGGACATGAGGCACATATAGTTAGAGATTGGTGACCAGGTTTTGGTACGGGTGTCTCCTATGAAGGGGGTTATGAGGTTCGGTAAGAACAGGAAGCTAGCACCGATATATGTGGCACCATTTTCGATTATCGAGAGGGTAGGACCAATGGCATATAGGTTGGGACTATCGGAGAACTTACAACGGATTCATGATGTGTTCCACGTGTAATCACTAACGAGGTATCAGAGGAGCGAGAGAGATTTTGGCATGTTCCATTAGAGGAAATAGACTTGCAGCCAGATATCACGTACGAGGAGAGATCGGTGGCGATACTTGATCCTAGAGCTGCGATATAAAGTGGTACCCTTAGTTCAAGTTCAGTGGGGGAACCACAATATTGAAGAGTCAACATGGGAGCAGGAGAATAACATGCGTGAGCAGTATCTTGAGTTATTCACTGCAGGTATGTCCCAATTTCGAGGGTGGAATTCCTTTGTAAGGGGGGAAGTATGTAACACCCTGTGTTTATGAGTATTTAAATTTTAATTAATTCGGTTATTTTCAATTACACATGTGACATAATTTAATTGAATTAAATATTATGTGTTTATTAAAATATTAATTAGGAGAGTTAATGATTAATATTTAGGCAATATAATTACTAAGTGAATAGTAAATAATTATTATACGTCGTAGCGAGTGATATCGACGTGACGGTGTTATATCTCAATCGACAGTCACGTGTAAACTATATGGGGTTAGGATGGAAAATTAATGTAGAGTTAATTATATGGAAATTTTGTGGTCACGACTGGTTCCAGATGGATTGAGATAGTCAAAATAGTGTACTCAGACGTAGTAATTGGATCGCGAGACCTTTTTAGACAAAATCGAGCCCACAAGGGGCTATTTGGGTCATTTAGACTTGACCTGTTAGCGTAATTTCTAGATTAGGGATATTAAATCTAAATCTAAGAGTTAGAGGTAGCCACAATTCATATTCTAATCCCTAGAAATTGAGAGAATATAGAAAGAAGAAGCGAAGGGAACTTTAGGAGCCTAAATCAAAGAGGGATTAGGTATGTTATTATCAAATCCATCTTCTAAAACGCATAATCAGACCCTACAAACCTAGAAAGTCAAGTGATTAACTCTCTTCTATTTTAAATTGCAAAAAATATCATGTTCATATCATGGTAGGTGTAGACAAAATCCGTTTTTGGGGAGGGTTGTCACATGTAAAATTTTTTGGTGATTCGGACATTAGAAGTAGAATTAATGTTCAATTGATGATGAAATGCTATCTTATGTTATTGAAATATGATTTATAGTCAAAACTCAGTGGTTAATTTCATTTAATTTGGATTATAGAATCAAATTGAATGAGAGGATTGAATAAAATTGAGAAAACCCAATTTGTGTAATAATGGATTGTGATGAGAAATCAGTGGTGTTTAATGGTTTAAATCGCGATTAGGACCTATTTCAATGTGTAATAAGACTTGGGTATACTTGGGTTGAGTTTTGGGAAGAATCTATGGAGGTTTGGGTTAACAAACATGGAGAAAAATGATTGGTGAAGAAGGCCTACGGGAACAGCATCGATTATCAATCGATCGATGATTCCGGTTTCAAAGAAGGTTTGCTTATTTTTCCTTTTGGACTCTAATTTCTTTGGAGTTTGTTTTAGGTTTATTTATTTAGTGAAAAATAAATAGGGGGCCTGTTACCTAGTGAATATGGGTGATTATAATTGGGTTTAGAAAAATGTGAAATGGTGAGTAGCCTAAGAAACGAATAATGTGAGATAAATTTGTGAATAATTAAATACGGACCAATGTGGGTGAGTCCAGATATTTTAGCAAGTGAAGCTACATTAATTATTTAATGGGTGTGAAATTAAATAAATTGAGAGTTGGAAAAATAGACTCGAGGATTATTGGCTAGTGCTACGAGTATTAGGCATGGGTTAGCTGAATTTATTTTAATTATATATATATATATATATGTGTGTGTGTGTGTGTGTGTGTGTGTGATTTATAAATATCAGTGTGTATGGTATTTATGTGAAAACATACTGACTCGCTCAGAATATTGTATAGCGCAAGTGCACGCTAATCGCGAGAGTAATAAAAACCCGGTAAGACGGAGTCGATTTCCGCAGGGAATTATATGAAGTACCGAGGATGTTCTTCTAATTAAAAATCAATAAACAAGAATAAAAGATAAAAGAAAAGATGATTAAAGTTTTGAATGTTGTAATAGGACAAAGAGAACCAAACTTACTGGGAGATTTAATTAAGAACTAATAGGACCAAGCGAGATTTATAAAACGAATTTTTATAAGATTCTTTAACAAAAGGTTGAGGAACATTCCCCCTCCTCGGATGATCACAACCCAACTGATTCTTCTGATCGAACCTCAATCAAATGGCAATAAGATATCGTTATCAACAATCCCGCAAGAAGGATGTCAACCCAACAATACGAGGTGAAGGTATAGATACATCGAACAAGTGTGTTAATGTTGGAGTTTAAGTCTTAAATACAACCCTTACATGATATGAGAGGTTAAAATCCTATGAAACTCCAATACCAGCCCGCACACCCATTTATTGGATTAATTCATTGAACAAATCAAGAAGTGGAACCCTCCAAGGTGGGTTTATGCTCCTAACCTAAGGAAATTAGAAACTAATAACACTAACTATACCAATACACGCCATTAAGTTAATAATAAGTGAAAGAACTAAAGTAAATGAAAGCATTCAAGACACAACCACAATATTAATTACTCAAATAGTACTAATAGTCAACAAGATGAAACTAAGATGGAATTTGACTTACAATAAGTGAAGTAGAAGATGGAAATGAGAAGAAAATATCCAAAGCCCTAGGTGAGAGAATAGAGACAACACAAATCTTCTATTTTCTTCTTACACGATTTTATGATCGGATATGCTCAAACAAACAAACCACTCACAATATATACTAAGTGAAAGAAAACCACAAACAAGAGTGGTGAAAACTAAACCAAGAAAAGAGAGGTTTCGCAGAACTTGAGGTACCGATCGACCGCGGGTCATGGATCGGTCGACCGCGTCAATGGCACAAAACATACTATCTCAATTCGAAGGCAAAAGATGAAACACCGTTCGACCGTATATATGGGGTCGGTCGACCGCGCGTGTAAAAACCTTGGGTCCTTTCCTCTTTTACTACAAACCAAGGGGCCTCGGGGAAAATGACCAAAACTTGGTCCTCAGGAAACGGATTGACATACCGTCGGGGGCTACGCGAAATTGACTCGGAGAACTACAACATTCATGGGGAGTTCGGGCACGAAGCTCGAACGTAAAAAAGACAAAATTACCTGAAAAGCGCACACTTGCACCGATTAGCACTCCAATCCCTACAAAATCTCAAATAAACCTCGCAAAACATATATATATATATATATATATATATATATATATATCGAAACCAAAGGTTATACAGTACAAGAACTTAATTACGTGAAATAACGGCAAAAAATGTGCGTGCATGCATAAGTAACGAGCACAAAATATACAATATTTGCGACTAATCACATACCCCTCTAGTGATACCATCGAAGGTTGCGCGGTGTGGGTGAATCCTTGGTACTGAATGCAGGGAGATTATAGTCCCCAGGTCATATCGTCTGGTACTTTATTGTGTGATTTATTTTCGAGGTGAGATTTTTGGGTATGATTCGGTCTCACTCTCAGGTAAATATGACCACCTCCATTGTGTTGAGATTTTATTTACCTATTTCGTTGTGAGTTAACTGACTTTTGGTAACGGGGTTAGAGTGAGTATACCTGGGATATGATAGCATTGTAGAGACAAGCATCAAGTGAGTTATTACTCGGGAGGATAATTATTATACGCGACACGTGTGTGATTATTTTCGTATAATTATACGTATATAATAGATTAGATATTTATATACGGATCAAAATATAAAGTGTGAATGCATTATTTATATAACTAGTTTGAATGTTATATAACCGTTAAAGTGAAATTGATTAAGTAAGTTAATGAGTAAAATAACTTACGAATTAAAGGGAGGAAGTACTCGGGATAGAGTAGGGTGATAGAAAGATTTGTAACCGCTCTAGTTATGTGGGATAGTTTAATTAGAGGAATTAGGAGGTAAGCATTAGGTGTGCACAATTGTTGAGGGGTGAATAATATCTCAAGAGAGTGCAATGCCCGCTTAAATATGAAAAGTGGTAATGCATATTTAACTATTGCATCTTAATTAATTGCTAAATATTTTTAAAAGGTTTTGGGCTCTGATACGTGTCAAAAATATTTTCCAAAACATTTTAGGTGTCCAACCACAGGAACGTTAAGCTTGAGGACTCATTCCAGGGATGCGTAGTTGCAACAATTATAAAGGCTTGCAGGATTTTGTGCAGACGCTTCAGTTATTCATTCTAGACTTTGTTTTGATTCAGTAATTCATTTAGGCATGTTTCCCCTTTCAGTTATTATACTTTTAGTTTTATTTGCAAGACAATATACTTGGATTCAGTTTTATTTCGATAACCTTATGGTTTGGATTCTGTTTTGGGAACCGATGGTTTATTCGGTATTCATTTTTATCTATTTATCGTGTGATGATTCGGACTCTTATATTTGTTGTGGATGAGTTATTATATTCCTATTTTTCTTCATGTAATTACATTAATGAAAGATAAAATTGACACTGGTTAGTTTGTAATTTAAAATGGTTTTCGACAGTGATGCTAAGAGTGAACCAAGTGAGATTCCTATTTATTTCGATAAAGGACTGATCACCCATGATTAAAATAGGCGGGTGTCACATCATTATGTTTGAAAAACACTTTCCCAAAATAACCTGTTTGTTTGCGCACATGTGAAGGATCCACGTCATAAAAAACATGAATGACTGTTTGTCCCATTGATTTACTACAATCCATGATCTTGGCGAGCTCATCCAAACACCATGACGACAAAGCATAGTTTTTTTAGAATACTATAATAACAAACCTACATTCCTCCATAGATGTGAGAGGATCTGGGGCAATGGATTTTCGTATTTTAGTTTCTCATCATCCTGAAAATGAAAATACCATTTCGTCCAAAGCAAAGTATAGATGGTCGACAAAGTTTTTAAGAGTGTCCTCGCCTCTTAAACTCAAGAACACATCATAAACGAAACGAAGGGTTGGTGATGAAGCCATTGAAGATGAAGTTAAACTGGAGCAATGTTAGTTGGGGTATCCAAAGACGTTTCAAGTTTGAGTAGTTAGCAATGATAGAGTGAAGCTTAACTGACACTAGTATTTATGATGTTTTTAGTTTTTCTTTTTTTTTTTCTTTTTAGATTATACTTCTATTGCAAAGTTGCGTTGTGTGTATACAAACTTCAATTTAAGCTAGACATATGTTTTGAGTTCGTGTTAAGAGTAGTATAAGGGGGCCGGATAGAATAGGTGAAGAGTAGTATTGAATAGGATAAGCATGGGTTGGATAAGATTTGTTCCAATTCTGCGTTTGGAACAGTTCCAAATAAAAAGACATGATGGGATATAATAATTTTTCGGAAAGCATTAATTTTTCTTCAGTTCTCCAAAAACACCTTTATTTTGTATTTAATAATAAAAAAGTACAAAGATATATTGTAATCGCATATTTTAACCCGATAAAATAGTATTAATTTCACGTGGGATGTTAAAAAAAATATTATGAGGTGATAATAATGAGATAGACATATGTATTTGTATTTGTAATTATAATTTGTACACAGTCAACCACTGGCAATCACTCGCACACATAAAAAAATCGTGTGCACACAAACCATCCGTAAAAAATAATGAGATAGTAAAACTGGTTGTTTACTATATTCTCTTTCAATTCAAAACAAACTAGTTGCCGAAAAATTGCTTGAAGCCACAACTGGGTAACATCGGTTTTATCCAAAATATCCGCCAAAAACAAACGAAAACAAATAAGCTAAATTGTACATAGCTTTCAATTTGTCTAGCAGGTGGGTTAACAACACATAAAAAATTGTAACAAAATATTAGCGGTGGGCTAACAACACTTAACTTTTAACTTGTGTAGCAGGTGAGTTAACATAATATTTGCATCGATTCAAACCAAAATAGTACTTTATGATATAGCAACAAACATAACAAAAAAATTGAAAAAAACAAGAAAGAATGGGAGGTTACCTATTGTAATGAAAAATGTGAATGGGAAGTTATGTGAATGAAAGAGGCCGATGGCATCTATCTAATATTTGAGGGAGTGTAAGTTGAGTGAGTTTCTTTTAACTTGATATGGGCAGGGTACTAATTTTTAAACAATTCTTGATACCGGATAATTTTATACCACCTTGGAGGTCGAATTTCTTTATCCCACTCCTTGTGGGATAAGAAGCTCACTTGGATAACTTACTACATCTCATATTCCAACCCAAACTATATCAATTTTTAAATTAGGATAATTTTATCCAATACGGCCCTCTTATATGGCGCATCAAACGAGGCATTAGTCTTTAGCACTACAAAATTACGAGTTGGTTTTTTTTACATGAAGTCGTGTCGTTTTCGTATCAAAATTATGAGGCATGTTATTTGTGTCTTGTCGTGTTAACCATATTTTTATTCTAGTTACCGTATCTATTTATGTTTAATTTAGTATAGAATTTAAGAAATCGTGTTATCCGTGTCGTGTCATGTTCGTGTTAAAAAAAAACCTTGTCGTGTCGTGTCGTGTCAACCCGAAACACGTTCCAAAGACACAAATTGTCAAGCCTACGAAATGTTTTTCGATTTTTTCAATTTTCATCTTCATTTTTCATGAAAAAATTTAGAAAATTAGAAAATACGTTCAATTATTGAAAATAAATCTCGTCTTCTCTTTTTTTCCACAAACACCATCCCAATACAAGCTCACCGCCCAACCACCACTATTGGTATGGTGGTGGTGGCACCGTTGTAGCTGTGGTAAGTTTGTGATGGATTGATTCCACCTAGTGGCGAATTCAACCAACAGAGAAAGCAACCCTAGCCTTTTTTAAAGCCTTGAAGGTTTAAATGGTAAGTTTAATTTAATTTTTTATAGGTTAAGGAAAAATATTAGAAATCTAATTGTGTTTTCCAAATTTTCTCAAAATTTATAAAAATATAAAACACTATTCTGGTTTGGAAAAAATAGACATTTGAACGCATTGTCTATTTTTCTTCACATAAAACAACCATTTTTTCCACAAATAAACAATGTAGGTTTCAGTTTCATTCCATTTTTAAAGTTTCAATTTTCATAAATCCAACGTCTTTTTTAAATTGTAGTTAGTTTCATAATTGACTAACGGCCTCCATCATTTAAAACTCAAATTGTAACCATCAATTTTCATGTTTTTCTAAATTTCATAGAGAATGAAGGGTGTCACATGTTTTGTTTAGTAAGAACAGCATCTGGAAAGAAAAAAACATGGGATGTATTGCAAATAATTATAAAAACACAAAAATCGTCATTTGACTTTCAACTAAAAAGCGTTAATATTAAAAAAAACTATATTTACATAAAATCTATATATATATATATATATATATATATATATATATATATATATATATATATATATATATATATATATATATTATGTAAATATAGTTTTTTTTTATATTAACTCTTTTTATTTATAGGAAAAAGGTTTTTTAAGTTTTTTATTTATAAAAAACGTTTTTTATATTGAAAAATTGTTTTTTAACGTTTGTATTCATAGAAAATAGTTTTTATTTATAGAAAGGAAATATTTTTTACTATAAAAATTGTACATTTTTCTAAGTAAAAAAAGAGTTAGAAATTTATACAATTTTTTATTTATATAAAATAGGTATAGTTTTTTGACCTTTTTTTAATAGAAAACAATTTCTATATAATGAAAACACTTGAAACTAATCCAAATGTTTTATTTATTGTAAAAAAAATTCTAAACCTTTTATATGAAAAAACTATATTTTAATTAAAAACAACAATTTTTTTATTGGTTTTATTTACAGTAAACAGTTTTAATTTGTTTAAATAACGTTAGTGTTTTTTAATAAACTAGATGTGCCCACGTGCGTTGCACGTGTGTGCGAGTTTCGATATTTCTCTTTAGGAATGAAATCATGAATAATAATGTATGATTGTAAATCCTTTGTTAAATTAAGGACAGTTAATTAAGTAAAGTAACTAACAATGTAGTTCTGTTGACGCAATAAGGCATGCATTACGATTGAATATTTTAAATCAATCTCCATAAATTCAAGTTATAAGAAATGTAAAATGCCAAGCAATAGATAATTTGTTTTTGTAATAAATTGAATAACGACAATGTTTAAGGGTAAAAAATTGAAATGTAATCGTCAAATATGTTGCTTTTGACGTTTGTTAGGATTTGATGGTTCTTCTTCCTCTTCCACTTTCAGAGCTACAAAATGTGCAAGCTTTCGATCAGATGCTTTAAGTGATTTCCCTTTAATGTAGAATCTGTATATTTTTCCAATGCATGTATATAACTTTCGAACATAATCTGAGTGAAAAATTTACTGTGTAAACCAAATAATATATATGAATCTTAATTAAATATAATTGTTATTGAGCTTATTGAATAAATGTATGAATTTGAATTGTAAATAAGAATGATATTACCTTGTCTTTAGAAGCGATGAAATTTGGAATGTTGCAGCCAATGAATGATTCTGCTTCCTCGAATAGTGTGACTGATGCTCTTTCATCTTCGTCTTGGACGAAAAATTGAAGTAAGTACCTTATATTTTTTTGAGTAATGTATTAGTAAAGTTTTATATATTAGTTTTATTATTAATATTGAAAGATTCTTGATCATATTAATTTACCTTGTTGTGTAATTTGAATTTAAAGTACCACAATTTAAGCATGTGCCATTTCCATTTTCAGCAGTGACTTTTTTGTTGCATACATTGCAATCATCATACCATGGATTTTCCTTGTTTCTAACCTCCACAATCATTGCCACAAAAGAACAGAAAAGATTATGTGGTTTGTGAAAAATCGGATATGTTATGTTATTAAATTGAGGATATTAGAGACGTAAAAGTGAATCATAGTAAATGAAACATTACCTCTATAGTTGATGGGATTCCATTAATAATATCACGAATAGAAATAGTGTCCACATTGTTGATTATTTTTTGGGGAGGCGAAGAAAATTTGTTAAAATGTGGGGATGATATTGATGTTGACAACCTGTAATTGACATTTGTGAAATTAATACATGTAAGGGAGAATTTTTTTTTTGAAAGAAATTGTTTAACCAATCCTTTAATTCAGTAGCTTGTATGATATATGGGTCAATATGAATTGTAGTCTTTGATACACTGCTCAAGCTATACTCCCCTGTGAAGAATGTATTGATTTATTTTGAGTTAGTAGGATTTTATTAATTGTTCGTGAGATGATAAGTATTATTGTACCTTCGTAGGATGAACGTTTAGCTTGAGAAATGGCTATTATAGGAAATGTTGTTGATAAGTCACTTATTTTTTCGCCTTCATTATCTGCTAAGTCGCCCCATAATGTGAATTTCATTGATTGAAACCTATCATAAATAATAAATAATAATATTGAATTTAATATAAAGAACTATGAAGAAAAGCGAGAAATTATGAAGAAAAGCGGAAATATGAGAGTAAACTTTGAGTAAGTTTTGTTTCGAAGGTCATGGAAGTAGAGTTGGAAATAACAGGGGTTGTTGGTGGGTTTCAATGAGGGTAAATGATGATAAACTTGGCCTTGAACTCGAAACATGTATACACCACATCTTAATGAAGCTAGTTGCTTGTCAAGAGTAACTCCAAATGAAGTGAAAGAGAATATGCTATTGTAAGCTCTGATATTAACACAAAATTCTCTTGATTCAGGAGAATTAGATGTGAAAAGATGAAATAAAACCTCGGGGGCCGAAGTTTCAGCGAGTGAGATTTTACCTTTTTGACAACAAAATGTTGGGGGTTCATATTGGAATCTTTGGGCATTGCAGTGATGGAAATCGGGAGTTGCTTCTAGTTCTAGCAACGTAGAGCATAGAGGTTCATATACGGTTTCTCCTAATATGAGAGCAATTGTAATATTAAATATTCATTTCATAAGTCTAACATGATTTACTTAAGCGTAAACTATATTTTAGTTATTTTTAGCTAAGCTTGATATTGGTAAGAATTTCATTGGGATCGAAGTAACCAAGTAATTCTCTGTGTTTTCCTTGCATTGGGTTTGCCAGATACATTTTCTGATGGTGGAATGGATGAAATTTCTAACAATTTGGGAAATGATGTGTCTGGAAGATTATTTAATAAGTTTAGTATTAAAGGAGCATGAGAAATGTAATTGAATGATTTTATAATTTAAAAGAAAATTTTAATTAAATATAAGAATAGTGAAAATATATGTAAGGAAATACAGATTGAATTTTCATTAACTTCATGTAAATGCCACATATATAAGTTGTTTACTATGTCAAAAACTGATGCGCGAACTTGGTGTACAAATTTGATAACTTTGACTTTTTTGTGTATGTCGTTGTTGCAAGCCAAGTTAATCAAAACCTCAATTAGCTACAAAATATAACAAACTCAAGTGTAGCGGTAAGTAAGGATGTCAATCCACATCAAGGGGGTAAGCTAGAGACAAACTCAATTGTAATTCAATTTTTATTTTCTTTTTGTGCTTTTCAAATATTAAAACAATCTAGGTGAGATGAGAATTTAAACTAAACTAAAGCAAGATGTAAATGAAAATATTAAGTAAATCTAACTAACTAAAAATCTAAAATATGAGAATGGTGAGGAAATAAAAGTGAGAACAATCAAGGGCTAGGATGACTCTAAATATTTTAGTTAATCAAAATTAATCAGTTCAAGTACTCAAGGATAGTCTCATGTTTTTCTCATATAAAAATATTTCTGAAATTTAGATTGAAATTGACTCAATTTTAATTTTCAATCACATCTCGTCATATAATAGATGTATTCACTGGCAACCCAAAAAAGCTTTTAAATATTTTCAAGACCTCTCTCAACATTTCATAATCTCAATCAAGGTCAGTCCTAGAGTTGTGAACAGAGCAACAGTGTCGAGTTCGGAGCTGAAGCTGACTCTTCATAAATAGAATACATGGAACCGGTCAACCTCCAAAATATTCTACTGGTAATTACTCGGTCTCTAAAGAAACGCAAACAACATTTCAATCAATTTTGACATTCCATAAGCAACCAAATTGCTCCCTGCCTACGCTCAAGGTCTCTTTGAAACTTATGAATTTTATCATCATTTACTACATAAGGTGAACTCAATTTGATAGGACATGTGACGGACCGGAATCGAACATTTCATAAAAATGAAAAAGCAAACTGAATAATTCGAGGCCTATTTTTACATTTTAATATCAATTGAAGAGGTGAATTTCATCTCAGAAAATTCAATCATGTACAATGTGACTTGCAAAGGTGCTATTGCGTGAATCGATAAAATTTGCAGACGTAAAAGATATAACAATTGGAATCAATTATAAGAGTTAACAGGATTAATACCTTAATCATGTTAATTGTTTTGTTAGTGCTCTTTTCAGTTACTATTAAATCAGAACCTCCACAACGGTACAACACACCGGTATCAACCGTTCTTCGTCTTGTCTAACAACAAACTATTCCTCCAAGAACTTTAAAGTCACGAATCCAACAAGTGCCAAAGGATAGATTGGAATCCAAAAACCTATGCAAAGATAATTTAATCGGTCAGTTAGCGCACATTCTCCAACATATGATTAAGATGATATAAAACTTAAAAAACATAAATAAAAGATTTATAACTCACAAATATATGCCCAAAACTATATATTTAAATCAATACGAAGTTTGTAAAATATAAAAATTAACTTAATTTGACGATAAAATGACAAATTAAAAGAAAAACATAAATACAATATACAATTTGGATATCTGATATTTTTGAAAAACATAACTTTGGAAATAATTATTGAACAACTTAACATAGCAATTTAACAGAACTCAAAAACGAACATCGTTACTAATATTTTAATGGCAAATTGTTTAATCTTTTAGAAATTCTACAATTAAAAATATAATTTCAACAGATTAAAAAATCCAACCACATTGAAATTTACTTTACGTACAAACTTATCAGATTATTATTAACATTTTAAACCGGAACAGAAGAAAAAATTACACAGAGAAGTAGGAGTACTAACCTTTTTTTTCCAAAAGAACCAAAAGCAAGGAAAAAAATATTGGATGGCATAGAGGATACATATCTAATATACGAAAAAAATTCGTAGGCATTCCTGACTGTTGGTGTTTCAGATTCCATTTGACGGGCTGAATGAATGTGGAAGATGAATTAATTAACATTAATTTGGGATTTGATACAATGAATGAATGTGCAAAATGAATGTGTTGTCATTAATTTCTGACTGTTGGTGTTTCAAATTCCATTTGTCTGATTTTAATATTTTAGAAATTCTACAATTACAAATATAATTTCAACAGATTAAAAAATCCAACCACATTGAAATTTACTTTACGTACAAACTTATCAGATTATTATTAACATTTTAAACCGGAACAGAAGAAAAAATTACAAAGGGAAGTAGGAGTACTAACGTTTTTTTTTCTAGAAGAACCAAAAGCAAGGAAAAAAATATTGGATGGCATAGAAGATACATATCTAATATACGAAAAAATTTCGTAGGCATTCCTGACTGTTGGTGTTTCAGATTCCATTTGACAGGATGAATGAATGTGGAAGATGAATGAATTAACATTAATTTGGGATTTGATACAATGAATGAATGTGCAAAATGAATGTCTTGTCATTAATTCCTGACTGTTGGTGTTTCAGATTCCATTTGAATGTGGAAGATGAATGAATTAACATTAATTTGGGATTTGATACAATGAATGAATATGCAAAATGAATGTTTTGTCATTAATTCCTGATTGTTGGTGTATCAGATTCCATTTGACAGGCTGAATAAATGTGGAAGATGAATGGATTAACATTAATTTAGGATTTGATATAATAAATGAATGTGTTGTCATTAATTTTTGTGACCGTTGATTTTTAGGGTTGGATTGGAAGAAATATTAATTTGAGATTTGATATAATGAATGAATGGGTTGTCTTCCTGACTGTTGGTGTTTCAGATTCCATTTGACATGCGGAATGAATGTGGAAGATGAATGAATTAACATTAATTTGGGATTTGATACAATGAATGAATGTGCAAAATGAATGTGTTGTCATTAATTTTTGTGACGGTTGATTTCTAGAGTTGGATTGGAAGAACGAAAATGGTAGAAGAAAGTAGGGATAGATAATTGAGTGTGTTAGCAAGGGTATGGTAGGAAGTTTAAAATTAATAAGGGTAGTTTAGTCCTTTGGTTTTTGAAAAGGAAGTAGCGTCTTTTAAAGTAGTAGAGATAGAGATAGAGATAGAGATAAAGTGTAGTTTTTTAACAAACAAAAAGTGAAAATACAATTTGTATTTTATAGAATATACAGTTTGTTAAAAAAAAGGAAACTGTGCATTATTTTCCGAACAATATTTCTATAAATAAAAGATGTATTTTTTATTATTTTTTTAAAAAACTGTACATTATTTGTTAAAAAAACTTACGTTAAAAAAAGGTTTTAGAAATCAATTTAAACATCAATTCGCATATCAATTCTAAGTACACCTCAGCTCATATCATAGTTCCTCTTAATTCAACACTATAAACCACATACCTAAGTACACCTCCGTTCATACTCAAACTTCAGTGCATCTCAGTGCCAAGCCAAACTACATTTTTATCATAGTCCCAAAGCATATTATAAATCACATACTAAATTAAGATATTACATATTATAAATCACATACTAAATTTGTATCAGAGTCCCAAATAAATTTTCAAACCATTATACATTTGTTTCTCCCAAATCTTTTTAAAAATCACATACTAAAGCAACATAGTATCAGAATCACAAAAAAGTTTATAAATCACATATTACATTTGTATTACAGTTCCCAATCAGTTAATGACATAGAACAGAGCATGATCAATTTCACATACAAGTGAATTCCAAATACCATCCCAAATAGTGAATTACAAATATTAAATAACCGGGAGTTACAAATGCATTCCATATAAGATAATTCAAAATAGTAACCCATCGTTGTACAGAGAAACAAACAAAATTAAAATAACATAAAAATAGTAAAACATCACTTTTACATAAACGGTGTCAAAACAAGATAAACACAACCCAAGAATTACAAATTGTAGTCTCTTCATATATATTGACCCATTTTTTTAGAATAGAAAAAAACAAGATCATTCTGAGTTGTTTTTCTATCGGAACCCTGAAATGTTTAAAACCCACCCAAAAAAAAAACAATTTCTTTAGAAAAAAAATGGTCCTTTTTGGACACGCTAAACGGGTCTTACTGGAGATTCCTTCTCCTACGATAGAATGCACAAAGGTAAATATAAAAACAAACTTTAAATATGTTACTTGGAAGTACCACAATGGAACCAAAATATTTAATACAACAAGTAAGGTTACTTGATCAAGCCATTATGATTACATCGAAAATGAGTAATGTACTACTTAGCAAAACGGACACAATATTGTTCGAAAATGATTTTTAAACAGCGTAATTTATACCCTATTGCATCCCACTAAGCTTGTTAAAAGCCTAATTGAAAGAAAATGACTCCTTAGTTATCCCCATGAAGATACGACCTAACGCTTGGTCAGCCTCAAACATAGACACTAACCGCACCATATCCGTTTAATCCATTTGCATACCTTCCAACCTATCAAGCATGTCTTAAAAATTGACATGTGAAAATGCGTTTGACATCTTCTTTGACGATTCTGCAAATACCGCAATGGCACGAGCGCTTTCTTCATAAGGGTTGATCTTTTTCCGTTGAGGCTTTGACATGGGAATGGTCCTGGGCAATGCTCCTGCAGCCTTATGTTTGGAAATGAATGGTGGTGTATCTTGTGACTCTTGATCCGTATCGTCCAAGTCAGTTTCTAGGGCATTATTATTTGCTTGGTCAGGTTCTTCTATGCCTATGGTCAATAATAAGTCCAATTACCAAAAAAGTAGTAAAATCACAACACAAATGGGGTTGTGAAACCTTTAATCTTACCATCCATGGACAGAAAGTAATATCCTCCTGAATGGGAGTTTTCACCGGTTGCAGTATCATTTCCAAAGAGAAACGCCAACTCCTCATAGTAGGTGCCATAATTGTTTAAGGCGCAAGGTGCACCCAGGCGCAAAGGTATCTCTAGAGCCTAGGCGCAAGGCGAGGCGAAGCTAGGTGTATTTTTGGTAAAAAATACAACAAAAAAATGTTTATTCATTTTTTTGTAATATATTGATGTTATAATATCATGACATCAATAATAAACTTAATGGGATAATTAGGAATCCAAAATATAACAAACATATTAACATGGTAAGCTAAACTTGCCATTTATAAATCTAAGATGCAATATGAAAATTGAATTAATTTCAGCAACAAAATGACATAGCATACAAAACAGAGCAACAAAAACATAGCATACAAAACAGGTAAGAATAACACAAAAACAGAAAATAAAAAAACCATAAAAATGCAATATTAAAATTGAATTAAATTTGAAAGAGCATACAAAACCAGCAAAACAGATAATAGCAAAAAAAGAGAGCATATGAAACAGGAATTAGTAAAAAACAGAGCATAAAAAAAAGAAAATAGCATTTAAAAAAAAGAATAAGTAGTTGCGAAAAAGAGGATAAACAAAACAGCCAAAAAAAAAGAGAACAGAATGTTTGAGAGAGAGAGAGTACAGAACATGTAGTTGAGAGAAAGGAGAAACATAATAGGGGGAAAGCCAAAAAATTAAGGGAAAAAAAGAGAAATTACCTCGCCGGAATAGGAACAAGCCACCGGCTGGAAAGGCTGAAAAATCACCGGAATATTCAGGAAGAGCAGCTGACAGTGGCTTTGTGTTTAGTTTGTTTGTTAGGACTTTTTTGGCTTTGTGTTTGGTTTGTTTGCCAGCGCTTTTTTGGCTTAGTTTGCTTTTTACGATTGGAATAAACAAATAAAACTCTTTAAATCTCTTTTGACTTGTCAATTAAATGAAAACAGGGCTTATAAAAGGGGAGAGGGGTGATTTAGTAAGGCACACCTAGGCCCTCGCATTGCGCCTGAGGTCCCTAGGCGCACGCCTATTCCAAGCGGGTGTGCCTGAGCTTGTTCGAGGCGCTAGAGTTGCGCCTCGCGCCTAAGCGCGCCTTTAACAACTATAGTAGGTGCAATTCATTCCTTCCAATTTTGCAGTGTTGGGTTTGTCCTACAATAATTCAAGAATACACTTTAAGTATTACAATGCACTAGGTTCGGCTATCAATTTTAGTATTACGATTCGAATAGGAAAAATGCAATATTGTTACCTTAATACACTCATCCCACACGCTAAGTTCGGCAGTCACCCCACCAGTGTTATTATCATATCCGAAGTCACTCACCCGCAAAAGCTCATGTACATCAAGGTACTCACGCCTGAGGGTTTTCAAACAAGATCGAAACTTTTCTATAGTAATGTTTTCATGACTGCATTTGTTAACTATATCAATAGCCGCTTTAATTTGCGTTAAATCCATTGTCTGCTCTTTTTGACCCGCCTTGTACTTATGCCAAAGTGCATTGATTAGGTGAGAAACCAACGCCTCAGTCCATCTTGTTTGTGCCTTTTTGGTGGGCATCTCTTGCTGTGATGACGAGGAGTTGAAATTAATGGGAGCTTAGGTTTGGGAGGGTCGAACGTTCATCTGATTATGTACCATATCTATAGCAAACATGAATTAATCAATTTAATTCAGTTGAAATCGATTATGTCCGAAATGAGTTTATATATCAGTTCAGTTGAAATCAGGTTAGTTTAAATGGGTTTAGAAAACAGTTTAATTCAAACCAATTTTATTCAACACAGTTTATCAGTTCCAAACCAGTTTATCAGCTTAGAAATCAGTTTTATTCAAACCACTTTAATAACATCTCAGGGGGAACCATATGTTCAAACCAGTTCAAATCATTTTAGAAATCAATTTAAACATCTCAGTTCTAAGTACATCTCAGTTCATATCACATTTCCTCCTAATTCAACAGTGTAAATCACATACTAAGTACATCTCAATTCATACTCCAGTTTAAACATCAGCGCATCTCAGTGCCAAGAAAAACTACATTTTTATCAGAGTCCCAAAGTAGATTATAAATCACATACTAAAGTAACATACTACAAATTATAAATCACATACCACATTATCAGAGTCCCAAATAAGTAGCCAAACCATATTACATTTGTTTCTCCCAAATCATTTTAAAAATCATATACTAAAGTAACATAGAATCACATTCACAAATCAATTTATAAATCGCAAACTACGTTTATATCACAGTCCAGAATCACTTAATGACACAGAACATAGCATGATCAATTTCATATACCAGTGAATTCCAAATAGTGAACTACAAATGCTCAATAATAGGGGTTTACAAATGCATTCCATCAAAGAGAATTCGAAATAGTAACCAGTCGTTGTACAGAGATTCAAACGAAATTTAAACGACATAAAAATAGTATAACATCATTTTTATATAAACGATATCAAAACAAGATAAACATAACCCAGGAATTACAAATTGTAGTCTCTTCACCATTAGTACATTCTTTTCGTAATTTCTATTGAGAACAAAAAAGACCATTCAAACTACTATCATTTGTGGAGATAACACTGTTAGAAGACTCAGTTCTTCCACACGCTGAACTCATTGACGACGTGGAAATCGATCCACAGGGAAGTCCATTCTACTTGGGTGTCGCCTATCCAAGCCATTTACCACATCTGTGACAGTAATGGTACACCCCTCCTATATTATTATTCTTATTAGTAAGTAATATTAGTTAGTTCAGTATGCAATATTAGTTATTATTACATGTCCTTCAAATGTAACTAATTCAATTCAGTTTAATAAGAAATTCATTCTCCTTTTCTTCCACTCTTAGCTTTGTTAATTCTTTGTTAAGTATTATGGTATCAGAGCATTTTTAATAGTCGAGTTGCAATCTCTGATTTTTCTTTCAAACATCTATCCTCTCTTTTCTTCTTCAAACATCGAGCCCAAATTCTCATGGTCGGTCCATTACCACATATAAACAAGGTCTTCTCTTTGGCTGTTCAAGAAGAGAGGCGAAGATCCATTACCACATGACCTACTTTGCAACCCACAGCTGCTGCTACCATCTCATCTACCTATAATTCTGGATATAGGAACAAAAAGGATTTTGCACTCATTGCAAGAAGACTGGGCATAATCTCGAGAAATGCTATGTTCTTCATGGTTTTACTCTCGACTACAAAGATCGTGGCAAGGAAAATGATCAGCAAAACAAGCATATGAAGCCAATTATTAATCAAACTTCCATTTCCCACAATCAACTTGAAGAATCCAGTCCTGATTCGTCATCTATGTTGTCCTCAAGTCAATTTCAACAAGTCATTTCTCTTCTAAGCAATCATCATCAAAATCAGAGCATTGTATCTCAAGAACAGCCACCACTCATTCATGGATTTTTTACAATGGATCCACTCACCATGTGTGACATGATTTGAATCACTTTACTTATTTTGAACCTTATACCATGGCTTCTCATATTAGTTTTCCTACTAGTCAACAAGTTAAGACACATCAAGTTGACAGTGTGAAACTTAATGATCATTTACTTCTTCATGGGGTGTTATATGTCCCTCAATTCCACCACAATTTGATATCTATTAGTGCACTCACTAAAGATACTCCTTATGTTCTGGAATATAATGCTCTTCATTGTTTCATTCTGGGAAAGACTTCTCAAATTGGGATGCGTGAGAGGAATATAAATCTTTATTTTTTGAAGCAAGATGAAATAAAGAAGTACAAGGAAGTCAAGATTCAAGATTTTGCAGTTTTCAACACTGTTTCAAATGAAAAAGTATGGCATGCTAGATTAGGCCATCCTTCATTTGTAATAACTCAATCTTTGAACAAACAATTGATTTTTCATAATGGATCAAATAAAGATTCTCATTATTCCATTTGTCCTCTAGCTAAACTGCAGAGATTACCATTTCATTCTAGCAACAATTTGTCTCCTAATGTGTTTGATCTAATTCATATGGATGTTTTTGAGCCCTTTCAAGTCATTAGTTATGAAGGATATTAATACTTATTGACTACTGTTGATGATTGTTTTCGTTTTACTTGGGTTTTTATGTTGAAAGTAAAGCTGATGTTCAACCGGTTATTCCAAATTTCTTTGAGATGGTATATACTCAATATGGTCAAAGGATCAAAGGAGTCACATCAGATGATGCAAGAGAATTAAACATTACAGAGTTTTACAAGTCTAGAGGAGTCATTCACTATCACTCTTGTGTTGAGAGACCTCAACAAAAATTTAGTGGTTGAAAGAAATCACCAACATCTTCTAAATGTTGCTAGATCACTGATGTTTCAATCTCGCTTATCTCTAATGTATTAGAGTGAATCTATTATGACTACTACCTATTTAATTAATAGGTTACCATCCCCTCTCTTACTTAACAAAACACCTTATGAAATTCTTCCCAACAGGACACCCAACTATGAGCATTTAAAGAATTTCGATTGTCTCTATTATGCCTCTACTCTACTCAGTAGTGGAAACAAATTCTCTCCTAGGGCCAGAACTTGTGTATTCATTGGCTATCCTCAAAGAATGAAAGCATATAAGTTACTTGACCTTGAAACCAATCAAATACTGATATCTAGAGATGTTAAATTTCATGAACTTAATCCTTTAGCCAATTCCACTTCCACATAGTCCATTCTAGAATTCATGAAATTCTTCACAACAAGACACCAAATTATGAGCATTTAAAGACGTTCGATTGTCTCTGTTATGCCTCTACTCTACTGTAGCAGAAACAAATTCCTCCTAGATCCAGAACTTGTGTATTCATTGGCTATCCTCAAGGAATGAAGGCATATAAGTTACTTGACCTTGAAACCAATCAAATATTGATTTCTAGATATGTTAAATTTCATGAACAACTTTATCCTTTAGCCAATTCCACCTCCACACAGTCCATTCTAGAATTCATGTCAAATAGTATATTGCCTTTTCCTATTGAAGAAGACATTTTAACTAATTTTGAATCTCAACAGATGCTTTCAAATGTTTCATCAAATTCTAGCTGTCCTTCTAATACTGATACTTCAACCATCAACACACCTTCTACAATTGTGACTAGATCTCAAAGAATAGTTAAAACTCCTAGTTATCTCAGAGATTATCATTGTGGAATGATTGTTCATAACACTATTTCTACTTCTCATCCTTTATCAAGTGTTCTTGATTATAGAAATTTGAATACTCCTTGTAAAGTTACAGTCATGTCTATTACAGTTTTTGAACCCCAATCTTATGCTCAAGCAAGTGACAAAAAAGAATGGGTAAATGAGCTCAAGGCTTTGGAATCCAATCACACCTAGTCCATTATTCCCCTTCCTACGGGGCATCAATCCATTGGATGTAAATGGATCTATAAAGTCAAATTTAGAGTTAATAGCACAATTGAGAGGTATAAGGCCAGATTAGTAACAAAAGGGTATACTCAACAAGAAGGGATAGACTATTTTGATACTTTTGCTCCAAATGCAAAGCTTCTAACTATTAAACTTTTGCTAGCATTAGGATCCATTCATGGTTGGCATCTCCATCAATTAAATGTTAATAATCCTATCTTGCATGCTGATTTAAATGAAGAAGTATATATGACTATCCCTCAAGGGTATAGTCCTAAGGAGAAAGAAATGTCTACCACCTAATTCAGTTTGCAAGTTGCAACTCTCGGATTGAATAGGGTTTTAAACAATCAGCTAATGATCCTTCCTTGTTTATAAGGAAAGTTGGAACTAGTTTCATGGCATTACTTGTTTTTGTTAATAACATAGTAAATTGATAGCAATGATGAAGCTGCTGTGGAGAAATTAAAAGTCAGTCTGGATGCAAAATTCAAACTCAAAGATTTAGGCCTTTTAAGGTTTTTTCTTAGTCTTGAGGTTGCTAGATCAGTTAAAGGCATTTCCCTATGTCATCGATCATATGCCTTACAGCTACTTACTGATGTAGGATATTTGGGGAGTAAAGTTGTTAGTACACCTATGGAACCTAATCTAAAACTCAGCAAAGATAAAGGAGATCTTATTAAAGATGCTTATTTATATAGAAGAATTATTGGAAAATTGTTGCATCTTTACTATAACCAAGCCTGACCTTTTATATTCAGTCAATGGATTAAGTCAATTCCTTGCTGAACCAAGAATCCCTCACATGAAAGCAGTGCATTAGTACATTAAAGGGACTCCAGGACAAGGCTTATTCTTTCCCAACAATTCAAATGTGCATAAGCTTATTCTAAATCAAAATGCCCAAATGTGAAATTCAAAGTATTTACAGATGCTGATTGGGCTACATGCCCTGATACTAAAAGATCCATTACAGGTTTTTGTGTGTTTTTAGGAAATTCTCGTGTCATGGAGATCTAGGAAGCAGACTGCCATATCTAGATCATCATATATATCCATGGCCAATACTACCTGTGAATTGACATGGCTTCTATCTCTTTTGAAGGAAATTGGAGTAGTTCATTCAAAACCTGCAATTTTGTACTGCGACAATTGGGTTGCTCTTCATATTGCTTCCAATCCAATATTTCATGAGAGAACTAAACATATCGAAATTGATTGCCATCTAGTTAGAGAAAAGATTCAAGAAGGTCTGTTGAAGACCTTACATGTGTACTAAAAATCAACTTGCAAATGTGTTCACTAAAGCCTTACATGCTAATCAGTTCAAGGAGTTAATATTCAAGATGGGATTTAAGAATCTATATAGTCCATCTTGAGGGGGAGTATTAATGAATATTAGTTAGTTAGTTAGATAGTTGTTATTTCATTTAGTTAGTTTGTTATTCTTGTTTGATTAGTTAGTTAAGGCCAGCTGTCTCGTTAGTTAAAAGAAGCTTAAAGATACAGGTCCTTCAGATGTAATTCATTCAATTCAGTTCAATAAGAAATTCATTCTCCTTTTCTTCCATTCTTAGCTTTGTTAATTCTTTGTTAAGTAATACCTACATGAACGTGTTACTTTAGCATCCGACAACCCACATTCACAACTCATCATTGTTTCGTGACAAACTCTATCACTCGTACCATAGATATGGTATACGAATTGGGTGCGATGGTCACCAAGTTCATTTGTGGGGCCCCTGGTATATCAGAATTCCTATCATTTTGGTATTTCACAATTGCACACACTGCTAGGGACCAAAATAATCCAATTTTTGTTGTTGGAGTTCTGATGGTGTGTTTGGCATTTTAAACTTCAATGGACATTTAGGTAAACAAATTAGGAAAATAATAATTATATTAAATTAAACTATAACAATGTCATTACATATAGACATACTACTAAAATATCATATATATTGATCTTACATCATTGTTTTTTCGGTGTTACCTGTGGAGACTGAATCAAATGACGTCGGTTGGGAGTATGTCTGTAAAAGGGATAAATTAAAATAAGAATTAGTTGGTCCAAATCACACATGGGTTGGATAGTGCATAACAACATTATTATTTATAAACTAACACAATATAATACATGTAAAAAACTTTACTCAATCAGAATATACTATTTCATGCAGAGTTTTTAACGTGAATGAAAATAAAAAATTTCAACAATTCTGTTTAACAACAAGAGTAATCGAAAACAAAAAAAGGCCGCCCACTAAACATTATACCTATTAAAACCTCAATCATTAATCTTACTATACCATAAAAATAATACCCATTAAAATATCAGATACCAAACCCAGTACAACTAAAAATACATACCGATTTATACCTAAAAAAATTACACCTTAGATACCTCTTATACCTCAAAAATTAAACCCATTCAACTTAAAACCATGAACATTAGATCTCAAACAACAAACCCATTTCACATAAAACATTCAACTCATAAAAATTATGTGTCTGAAAACCTAAACAAACGAAGACAGCAAAATGATGTATAACACAGAAACCGGATCTGAAGAATAAAAACTTGATCCTAAAATGTATTATGGTAGAAGTCATCCATAAGCAAATAGAAAAAAACTCAGTTAGCATCATAAAATAAAAAACGAAATTGATTGATCTCAATGAAAAGATGGAAACAAACGGTACGGAGAAATCATACCCGAGTTGCATTGCGGAGAGTTTGGAGAAGGAAATGGAGATATGGGGTTTTGTGTCTCTGGTTGTTGTGGTTGTCTTGTAATACTATCCATCTGCTCAGAAATGTTCCATCAGTGTAAAGTGTATTTGATATGTAGGAGGGAAAAAAAGAGTGACAAAAGTTTCTTTGGATCTTACCAAGGAAAAAATTGTGGGGAAAAGTGAGTAAATATGGTCATGTGAGGGGAAAGTGAGAAAATTTTGCCAGGGTGAATTTTTCATATCAATCACCAACAAAGTTCCCAAATGGGTGGCAAATATTGATTTGTCAGGGCAAATAAGCTCTATTAAACACACCCTACTTTAAAAATTAATCATAAGAAAAAAAAAATAAAACAAAACCATCAAAACCTCCTATTCTCTTAAGATTTATACAAGTATATTGACATTTACTCCATTTAATATTCAGAGAGAAATGGTTATATCAAAAGAGAAACTATTGTGGATTTTCATGACGCGTTTAGACAATAGTCACCGGGGTCACTATACCCACTGCGTACGCGATCCGGGGTCATACGATGAAAAACATGGTGGGTTCTTGATCCGGATCTCTAAATGTGGTGTTCCCAGTGTTCTAAAAGGTGCGCATAGGCCGAAACTTGGGAGAAACACCCCACATACGCTTTATTCTTAGTAAAAGGCATAAGGTGTATTTTTAAAAAAAAAAAAAAAAAAACTCTTTAGTGAAATGATATCGCCTTTTAAAGATTTTTTTTACAAACCGGACAATATATCTCGTCCAAAACAATCAAAAGACAAATAGTATCCAAACCTCTCTGCCTCACATCCAAAAAGAAACTTAACATTACCGACCGACTTCCGACCAAAAGTCTTCATTTTATTTGAAAGGTGAAATTACATTGCTTATATTGAATCATTTTGTATTGATTATTGATTATCAATTATTGAATGATTATTGATATTAATTATTGAATGATGAAAAATACATTTTATATATTGTTTATTAAATGTTGAGAAATACATTTTGTATATTGATTATGGAGAGAAAATGGCTACCAAACATGCGAATATATTTTCACAATTCAAGGTATGTAATATCTTATTATATTACTAGCCTTAGACTTCTAAGGCATTGAGACTTGACCTCTATGCCTTCACCATACTTCGCGCATTTTAGAACCTTGGGTGTTCCCAACTTTAACATTTATGATTTTATCAATTGTTGATAACAATGCAATTTTTTACTCCAATAAGATAATATATGAGAAGAAAATGACTTCTAAACTAATAGTTCGTATATCTTATTAATATATTGTGTTTTGTATAGATTATGCACTACGTGAACTCTTGTTGGTGTTCTTTTAGCATTATAATCATGTATACTGAATTTAAGCCTGCCTCCAACGTACCGCGTACCGGCTAAACCCGCGTACCGGGTGGCAATGGCTTAGACACACACACTCAAACTCTCACCACACAGTCAAACACTAAAATACTGTGTGTGGTGTGGTGTGGTGTGTGTGTGTGTGTATTACATGCTAAGTTTGTGTGTGATGTGTCTAAAGAAAAGATACAAAAAGTGGAAGAATGAAGAGGGAGAAAGATTTCCCTTTGTTTTTCTAACAGAACTCAACAGAACGAGCATTTTAAAACAGTTGGATACTTACGGGGGTGAATCAAAACAAAAATAGTTTTTTTTTTTTGTGGTGGTGGTTGGGAGGGGGGGGGGGGGGGGGAGGGGGGGATAGGTGTAATTTACTCAAAACTTAATAATAAACATACCACTGATTTTTTAACTTTTTTCTTTTTTCTTGCATTTATTATTGGACAAACACAGAACTAAAGCCTAAGAATAGATTGCTCTGGTCAGGTCAAAATACAGCATGTGCCCATTTCCTTGGAAGTTGGAAGTACATGATAGTCTCTCTCTCTTTCATATTAGTTAACCTCATTCTTCTCCAGCTATTCTCACCGCAACAATTTTCAGGACGAATGTGAACTGTGCATTCCAAGTCCTAGTGATAATAAGATTTATACTTGTGATGAGAAAAATACATAGTAAGCTCTATACAACACAGTCCCCTGTGATGTTGGATTGATAGCAACTTATTATTCCATTTTAAGAATTTACCTATTTACCATGACTAACTCAAATATCTTTCCTGCCCCCATCGTTCTATTTTGCCATATTTGTCCACCTCAAGGTCAAAAAGATCAATTTGTAAATTATCTCCTGGGAGCTGAAATTTTTTATTCTCTCTACTTTTGAATACAATTTGATATATATGTAAAGTGTATATCAAAGATCGAGTTACATACTCTATGTTATCCCTAATTTGAATGAAGTCTTGAAATAATGTTCGTCACAACCATTAGCTTAATTATAGCGTGTCTAGTATTACTCGAGCTTGTCTATCTTCTACTCAAATATATACATTTTAAAGATTCATGAAAACACTAGCATCCAAAAGAGACTTCACAAATCCTCAACCTATTAGTCAAACAGGTTAGCAATCTCTAAATAAGGCTTATATCTAAGTTGGTTTTACCATTCTGTCCAATAAACATAATTTAAAAAAAGTAAAAATAGAACTACTACTAATAGAAAACCATATATTCGAAGGAAAAAAACACACCTAGTGACCAAGGAATGAGATTTATGACAATGAAGTTTCATATCATTCAGCTCAAATACCACCATGATGTTCCTAGTTCTGACTTTGGCACCAACAGGGGAAGGACAGTTACTCTAATTCCCATGAGTTGCCCCAAAGCTATCCCATTTGAAAGACACTCAACAAATAGTGTTTAAACCTTTTATGCTGTAAATAAATCATTTCAGAACAAAAAATGAAAAGCACAGGTCAGAGTGCTACGAAGAAAGGATTAGTTTCGGATAGATAACAGGAGCAAGTTGGGTCCACATGCCAAAGTGCTAAGAAGTTTATTGAGGAATTTCTATTCAAATTTGACAATAATGTCTAATACCTCCATTCCCAAATGTCGACATTTTTAGAATTTTGACTCTAAAGTCAAATTTTACTGAACTAAACCATAACTTTGCAGCTATCATCAAATAGTTTGTTCATGAAAAAGCAATTAAACCTCAACATCCACTGATTAAATCACTAATAGAAAACATAGCGTTTTAAGACACGCAAAGTAAAAAAAAAATATTTACGAAGGAAAGAAGTTGTAATGGGTGGTTGCCGGATACATCTCATGCGTTCAAAGCAAACGCAAATTAATAAATACCAAAACCACTAAACACAAAATAGCATTAGCATCTAGTCCTCAGACCAAAACTAGTCGTAGAAAACTACCAAGTGAACACTGCCTCGTTATAAAAAAAAATAAGAGAGCTCATCAGATTAAATAATTATCTTAATGCTTCTTTATATGATAATGAAAAGGACAGATTTCTACATTGAAATGGGAATTATCAAAATTCCATTAAAGAGAAAATGAAGGTATTTTCGTAGTCAACTACTTAATACAAATATTAAAGCATATCGATGACGCCGCATTGAAATAGAGACCATCTTTTTTTAAGTCTATATTCATATAAGAAAAAAAGTCAGTTTTCTGCTATAAACCAAAAGTGTTAGTCATCTATATACCCAAATTTATGTCGAATTAAACTATTGGTCTCAACCTTTGGATTGAAGAAAAGGTCCCATCCTGTTGAGAAGAAAAATGAACTCAGTAAAGTTATATAAAATAAGACAAATAACTTAGAAGAGCAAATGTAAAATGCCTGTAATAACGGATCACCAAAACTGTGAACAAATTGGAACACACACACACACACACACAGATATATATAAAATAAAGGGTTCTGTATAGATCACATAATAATGGTTTTGTGCAAGGTATGTTACATTACATGTAGACATTTGATGGGAGACGATAGGATGGCTTATTAACAATGAGTTGAGAGAAGAGATTTATATATACAAAAACTTACCTGAATGCGTGTTGTACAACACCAAAAAACTTAAAGGAGTATTTGTAATCTGGAGATCAGCTATGCCTATGCAAGATCCTTCGGTTTATCCTGTATTCTCAGGGTGAGAGCTATGATGGATCACCATTAGTTCATCTTTGGGTCTAACATCATCGTCATAAACTAGACGTATCCCCCACTTTTTCATCACCGTACATATTTTGAAAAGGTGAAAGATAGAAACCTCAATTTTACACCAATTATTCGGGCTATCCTCCTTGAAATCGCTGCAAAACCATTTTTTAAATGGTAAGTAGGACAGACAAACATGCTCTGAATCAACAATCTTATCGGTCCCTATATTGCATAGGGTTGCCGAATAGCTAGAGTGTTTATAGTTACTATTGGTTATGATCCTGACTTGCACATCAAGTCCGGGCATTCTTTGGAGGCAAGCAGATTTAACTGATTTCTTTCCAGTAGTTATCAATTTAAATATGGCACAGAGGGCAAACCCCATGAATTTATTATTATACCACTGTGGAGGAAGGTTCATTGAAATTGAAGGCCCCATATTTTGATTGCTGAACCATTCTGGAATCTCTCTTCCAGGAAGAAAAATACTGAATTCATCATCTACAACCGAGAGTCCCAGTACCGTGATAATCAAGTTGTTCTTCTATCAATTAAGTATATATATATATATATATATATATATATATATATATATATATATATATAGAGAGAGAGAGAGAGAGAGAGAGAGAGAGAGAGATAGATAGAGAGAGAGAGAGAGAGAGAGAGAGAGAGAGAGAACCTGAAGCATATGCTGCCATATTATACTATACATATTGTTAGCCAGTCGGCCCTCAAGCAATTGCAAGCAATTACTGAATGAGATGTTGTTAAGTTTGTTGTTCTTAGTCAATATATCTGCGAAGATTCTTAATGATGGACAATCATCAGCGTACAATTCAACTATGCTTGATGGAAGTTCTGGCAGTGCCTCAAGCATATTGCAACCTACAAACCCAAGGATTTTAAGTTGAGAAAGTTTATTGAGGGTTGTAGCAGGTATGCTCGCAAAATTGTTTCTTCCCAGATTTAATTCATCCAAAGAGGACAAACACCCAAGATCACTGGGGATCGCTCCATCTAACAGATTGCAATCACTGAGATCCAATTTTGTTAACGAGCATAAACCCGATACAGAAGGAAATACCAAACTCATAGAACCTTGGTGTTTTCTCGGTACTAACCAAGACAGGAAAGGTGGAGTCCATGATTGAGACGTTCCTTTACATCCATGAAAGGATAAGTACTTGAGATTCTTCAAAAGTACAATGGATGGCGGTGGTCGTGTAATAGATGTTTTATCTCCATGAAGCTCCTCTAAACATTCTAAATTTCCCAGATCATCAGGTAATTTGTCAAGGTTTGAGCAGCCAGAAAGAATAAGAACTTTCAAACGTTTCAACATACAAATGGTATCCGGAAGACTTGTAAGATTTTCGCAGTAGCTTAAATTTATCAAAACAAGGTTGGTGAGGTGTTCAATTGATGAGGGTAGCTCTCTAATTGCAGTTCCTTCCAAATAAACCTCTAATAAATGTTCCATTTTCTCCGAGATTTCAGGGAATTTTGGAAGTTTTAAGCACCCGAAAAGAATGAAAATTTCAAGAGATTCCAATTGGATAGTGTTTGGAAGGATCCTAAGATTCTCACAATCCTTCAAATTTATGAAAACTAGCCTTTTGAGGACTCCAATAGATGGGTGAATCGCTACCAAACTCGTACACCCTTCAAGAATCAGCCTCTCAAGATTTGGCACCTCTGTGAAGTCTGGGGTCCTGATTAGCTTTTGCGAATGACTAAGGTTGATATATTTCAATCTGTCAAGCATCTATTAAGAACAACACCACAAAATGATGGGTTACATTGTCATCCATCAAAATGACAGTATATTCAACATGAGAAACATGTAACTTTAACCGAAATCATACCTTATTTCCCTTCCAAAGTTGTACTATGCGGCTGTAACACATTTTAAGTCCAACAAGCTTCTCTGCTTGAAAACTTGATGGCATAGATTTTGAAGGGAATCCATGCCAATTAAGCCACCTTAGCTCATTCGGGAAATATTCAGGACCTCGAGAAACACATGCGTTATGAATTTTGAGTAGTCTTAGTTTGTTCATCATTGCGAAGGCTTCAGTTCTGACATCAATGTCTATTGGTTTAAGCAAATTGAGATATATCCCTTCGATCGTTTTTGTCCCCTGACAACCAACAACACAGATTATACAGATTTTAAGTAAAGAAACTAAAATCAAGAAAAATAAGTCACTTATATTTCTATGTTGTTAATTATAATGAGTGATAGAATCTTATTATTTGAAGAATTCTCACCGTGCTTCGTGTTAATACGTTTATAATGTCTTCAGTAATCCACAACCTGCTATGATTTCCAGGCTCTTCGGGAGAACTGTGACGAACAATACGCCAACCCATTTCTTGTATTAATTGATGCATCCAAATCCTATTTTTTGAAAGAGATATCAAAGATTTTTCAATTAGAACGCTTAAACCAATATCAGGGTAGAAACCAAAGCTGTCTAGTATTCTTGTTACAGTAAGTTTCTTCTTCCCTATAAAGAAGCATGCAATATCTAGGAATATTTTCTTCTCCGCATCATTTAAACCATCGAAACTTATTTTAAGTTTTTCAAGAATTTCACCTTCTGGACCTTCTTTAATTAATTTCTCCAATACACTTCTCCACTTAGCCATGTCTCTACCGTATAGAGCAGAACCCAAAACTCTAAGAGCTAAAGGAAGGCCGCCAACGCAATGTACAATCTGATTCGAGATCTCCTCATAATCTTTTTTAGGATGGATTTTCTTAAAAGCCTTCCAACTAAAGAGTTGAATAGCTTCATCATCATTTAACACACTCACCTTGTGTATTCTATCCACGTCGTGCCCAACAAGCAAGTGTTTATCTTTTGTTGTTATGATTATTCTACTCCCAAAACCAAACCATTCATGCTTCCCAGCTAAAGCATCTAATTGGTGTAGATTATCAACATCGTCGAGCACAACAAGAACCCTTTTGTAGCGTAGCCTTCTCCTTATCATATTGATTCCTTCGTAAACATTGTTTATCCTCAAATTCTGCAGCATTAGGGTTTCGGAAAGAAGAGTCTCTTGTAAACGTTCGAGACCATGTTTCTTTGAAGTGTCTCTAACTTCATGAAGAAAACTGCCACCTTCGAACTGATTAGAGAATTTATCAAAAATGGCTCTTGCAATAGTTGTCTTCCCTATCCCACTCAAGCCCCATATCCCAACAATGCGAATATCATCGGACCCTATACCTAACAATGCATTCACTTTCTCTATACGAGATTCTATTCCAACTAGATTCTCGACATCACTTGAAAATGTATCGCCCAATTTACTCAAAATCTCTCCAAGAATTTGCTGGATACATTTTGATTCATGGCTGTAGATAAGAAAGACTGTGTTAGTAATGACAATATAAATGAGAAACATGGATATGAATTTGCTTGTTTCTTCTTGTTCATTGGAACATAAACATGGATGAATAAATTGTTAAAATAGGTCGTGTCATGCTTAAACTTCATATGTAAAAATACCTTGCTCTACTACCAAAACTTCTGCTTTGAAACTAATATATGTAGCTGGTCTCAATGAGCCGTGGTATTACGAATGACAATAACCCATTTATAGCATAACTTACTATTTGGTGTATAAATTTCTCCCCTTAATCTTTAGTTCAAGATATCTTTCCACTGGAATTCAAAAACAAACATAAATACGTTCTTATTGAAATTCTAAATCAAGATATTTCAACTTCTCTAGCATTCCACAAAAAGCTCCTACATACCCTTCAATTTGATTAAAAATCTGGTCAAATGTAGAAGTACATGAAAACTTTAGTAACACCCTCTCCAACAGCTCAAGCTACTAATCAAAAGGCTTGAGCTACTAGATAGGGGATGCAACACCATATTCTTCCGAAAAGACAGCCCTGAGACAAATGGCATTTTGTTGGGTGGAGTAAATCATCAAGAGTATACTACTACAAGCTACAAAAACTCAGGGACTCAAAAACAAAAACAAACAGACTAGACAACATTGCAAACAAACTGTATCAACTTGAAATAATATAGAGAAAAATAATATATACAAACATAAGATTTACATTTCGCATAATACAAAAATAATAAATACATACTTAACCAATATTCGCAAAATGTATTTTGCATAACATCGAGGCATTTGAAGTGGCACGAGATTAAAAAAAAAACACTTGGCGTGGCCATTAAAAAAAAAAGTCTTTCGGCATAGCACTTTGCCTTGAGTACATGAATCAAAAGTTTATGTAAATGGCAAGTCAATTGCATAATATGCAAAAAAAATAGTCATTTTGCATATTCGCTCAAAGTTTTTGTTTTTAGTCAACCCACCATCCAAAATGCATTTTGAGCCTTTTGCATATACCTGTCAATGAATCGTGTTGGATCGTATTCATGTGATATCGGATTCGTGTCAAAAACCTCTCAACCCATACACGCCCCGTTATCAAATCGGTTGCAAATAACAAACCTAAACCCGAACTGTTACTGTTAACAGATGTCACAACTCAAACCGAGTGTGAGTAACTAAAATTCTTCATAAAAAACAATAATAATTAATTCCTACATCCTAAATACCAAATGTTAACACTAATAGTATCCGAAAAACAAAATATTCGTCAACTAAATTTACAAATATTACAAAAAAAATTAAAGATAAGTTCTAAAAAAATAGTTACGGTAGTGTTAACGAGTTTTAATGGGTACAAACAGGTCTAATAGGACATATCAAAATTTCCAAATCCGAACCGTTATCTTAACGGGTCTATCGTGTTAACCCGATATTGACCTAAATCTGATAACCATAAACCCATTAATTTATAATTTTGTAGCGTGCCGTGTCGTGTTATCGTGTCATGTGATATTTTTGAGAGGTCTACTTTTGCATATGGAGTGGACCTGGCATAATAACGCACGACATGATAACACGACATGAACCGACACAAAGTTATAAGTTAATGGGTGGACCCTTAATGGGTTCGGATCATATCAGTGCCAATTTGATAAGACACGATAGTTAACGGGTCGGGTTTGGATTGAACCCCTTCACCCGTTAATACCCCGTTATAACCCATTAATTTAAGTAAATAAGATATACTTTTGAAACTTATAAATAATTTATATAGCATAATATTAATTTAATCATAATGAATTTTACTAAATGAGAAATTTAGTAATGTAAATGAATTAATGGGTCTATTTTGAGTTAAAAATGAGATAATATGTCAACTTGTATACAATTCAAAATAATTCATTATCTTAATGGGTATTAACGAGTGAACACGACACGACACGATAACATAACGGGTCGGATTTGGATATGATTTTTTTATATGATAAAAAAATCACCCGTTCAGATACGAACCCAATAAGATCCAAACACGATAAAAAAATGACATGAACACGACTCGACACGAACCATTGAGAAGTCTAATACCAAGATATCTAAGTTAGAAAAAAAGAACAATAAGCAATCCAAGGTACGGATAGAATAGAAAAGGAAAAACAAACAAAAGTCCCTCGCGAGGAAAGTTTATAGGACAGTCTAGTCAGCAATCAGTTCTTTTAATAGGCCAACCAAACATAAGTCGATATGTATGTTCAATCTCCATCAATTTGAGGGGTTCCAAATTCATCTCCAAAAACATAGGGCGTACAAATCTCATAATTAGATAGACTAGATAATTAATATTACCCATCGGCAGTGTGCTGTAAATTCCAGCCTGATATACTGGCTGCTTCAGAAAGTGCATTTCTCCATATTTCCACCTTTGGGGAATCATTATGTTTGGCAAATGCTTCTCCAAAATCACTTGTTTGTTTCCTTACGTGTGAAGGGTCCACATCGTAAAAGACAGGCATGACCGTTTGACCCATGCTTTTACTCCAATCCATGATTTTGGCAAGCTCATCCAAACACCATGATGAAGAAGCGTAAGTTTTAGAGAAAACTATGACAGCAAACCTGGATTCCTCTATGGATTTGAGGAGATCCGGGGCGATTGATTTGCCTTTGTGGAGCCTCTCATCGTCTTTGAAAGTGAAGATTCCTTTTTGGTCCAAAGCAAAGTAGAGATGGTCAACGAAACTCTTGCGAACGTCTTCCCCTCTGAAACTCAAGAAAACGTCGTAAATCCAACGAGGGGTTGTTGATGATGATGAAGAAGAAGAAGAAGAGGAAGCCATTGAAAAACTTAGCGTTGGAGCAATGTTCGTCAACGTCGACCAGAATACTGAGGTACCCAAAGGCGCTTTCAACTGAGTGGGTGGGGTTAGCTGTTATAGCTAATGTTTTAGTTTTGCTCATTTTGTTTTCATTTCCTATTTTTTTTGGGAAAGTTGCGCCGCGCGTTGGTTTCACTATTTTTTTGAAATCTGGTCGATTTCAGCAATAATAACAAGTCTTTTGAGTTTGTACATACCAAAGAAAGACATATCACTTTTCAAAAATGCTATTGTTTTGTCAGTACAACTTGAAGCACTTGGATTTTGTTTGTATGACTGAAACATTGGCATCGGTGAAGTGGCATGTGGAAAAGGACAAAAACAAAAAATAAAAATACTATTGGACCGTTTTTTTTTTATCTAAAGTGGATATACGGAAACAGGTGAAAGGTTTTTATTGATTAATTTATGGGGTTCACGTCAATGGGAACACAAAATTCATCAATAACATACTGCGACATTACTTTTCAGTCAAAACTTTTGTCAAAATTTCAATCACCGTAAAAGAACTCAACAAAAAATAAGGTAAACATTTGAAACTAGCCCTAGCAGGTAACAATCTTTTAACCCTTAAATAAGAATTACTTTATACAAAATTAAAAATAACTTAAGGGTCATTTACTATTTGGGGTACATTCGTTATCAGTATTTTATTTCTGTATTACGTTTATTTACATATTAGTTTGTTGGTTCCAAAACTAACGGAACCGTCAGTTGACCGATTGACCGTTAGATGACATCTTTTTCTTTGATGATAAATGACATATTTACCCTTGATTTCATTGATTGGATCCAAAATGTTGTTTAATAAGAACTTTTTAATAAAAAATGATTAATATCTATAAAAAAAATGTTTAGTATTTGTAAAAAATCTACAATATTTCCAAAAATTATTTAATATTTATAAAAAAAAAAGTTTGATAAAAATTAATTAGTATTTATAAATATGTTCAATATTTATAATAAATGTTTAAAATTTATAAAAACTATTTAGTTAAAACTGTTTCTGAAAATGAATATATATATAATATAAGGTTTAAATAATTAGCAAAAAAACTGTTAAAAAGTTTTTAAAAAATAATTTTCGAAAATTGCTAAAAAAAAAACGTTTTTCAGTTCAAAAAATATATTTCAAGAAAAAAACCTTTTTCAACCAAAAAAATGATCTTCAGCAAAAAAAAAAAAAACTGTTTTTCACGCAAAAAAATGCTTTCTAACTTCAAAAAAAAATCTCCAGCAAAAAATTAAAATAAAACTAATTTCAATTAAAAATATATATTTCAAGAAAAAAACGTTTTCAATGAAAAAAATGATTTTCAACAACAAAATTTTTTTTTCTACCCAAAAAAGATTTCCAGCAAAAATTTATAAAGTGTTAAAAATATATGAAGTCTTTACAAAAATAGTTTTAAAAACTTATTTTTATATTTAAACAGTTAAAAATATATAAAGCGTTTATAAAAAAAATTTATATTTAAAAATATATAAAGTGTTTATAAAAATTGTTTATACATTTAAAAATATGTGAACTGGTTTTTAAAAAATATATAAACTAATTTTTAAACAGTTTATATATTTAAAAAAGTTGTTTATTAAGTGATTAAAAAAAACTATTTTGTTTGGGGCTTATGTATTAGACAACAGTTTTTTAGGCTGACTTTTTTTTTTAAATGATTTTTATTTTGCTGAAAAATATTTTTTCTGGATGAAAACTGATTTACTTATTTTTTTGCTGGAAATATTTCTATTGTTGCTGGAAATTTATTGAAAAAGGATTTAAACTATTAAATTTTATATGCTTTTTTTGTTAAAAATTTGTAGCTTGGATTTCTGGAATTTATTTTCTGAAAACGTTTTTTTTCTGAATTTTTTTAAATGAAAACAATTTTAACTCAGTTTTATTTTAATATTTTTTTAAATGAAAACAGTTTTAAATCAGTTCTTTTTTGTATAGATAAAAAATACATTTTTTTATATTCTTTTTATTTAGTAGAAAACTTTTTTTTTCTTCTGAAAATCATATTTTTAAATGATTTTCTTCGTTTGAACATTTATAAACTTTTTTGACAAAAAATCATTTTTTTTTCTGAAAATGATTTTCTTCGTATAAACATTTTTAAACATCTTAAAAATCATATTTTTAATTGAAAATCGTTTTTAAACAGTTTTTTTAAATCATTTTATAACTGTTTGTTTTTACTAAAATTCATTTTTAAACATGCGGGAATTTTTTAAACATATAAACTCGAATAGTTAATTTTATTTAAACCAGTTTTTATTTCAAAAAGCATGTAAAAGAAATGTATAGTTTTTTTTATTTTTTTATAAAAGGAATGTATTTTATAGAGGGACAAATGGGTCTTTGTGTATCATGAGGGGTAAATAAGAGATTTGACAAGTGAGAGAAAGCTTTTAAACGGAAGTTAACGGATTCCATCCAAATCAATCCCCATCGAACTAATACGTAAACAAACGTATCCCATGTACAAAATACTGATAACAAATGTACCCAAGATATTAAAAGACCCATAACTTTATTTCAGATCAAAAAACGGATATCGATTGGAACGATCAGTCGATGTTTGCGTTTCATCACTTGTAGTACGAAATGCAACACATCATACAGACATCAAAAGAAATACTTAAAAAATATTTTTAATAAATAGAAGATTGCTTTTTTTTTTAAATGAAATTATTTTATAAATAAATTATAATAAAAAATATTTTGATTTTAAATAAAGGAGCGTATACCGAATAGTCTCTCTAACATTTCTTACTATATGTTTAGTCCAAACCTTTTTATTTTATTCCAAAAAGTCATTCACTATGTCGCTAGCGCGGACCTTTAAAAATAAGAGAATATTAGTTAAATAGATGATTGAGAGACTTTTTGGAACAAAATAAAAGACTTTGACTAAATGTGTATTAAAAAATATTCGAGGAAATTTTTGGTATTTGATCCTTAAATAAAAACCCAATGTAAAAACAATTATAATAAAATAGTTTTTCACGATACATTTTAAAAAAATGTTAAAATAATGTTTCATAAAAAGTGATTTTTTTAATTATAATATAAATTTAATTAAAAAAATTTTTTATAAAAAAAATCCATATTTCATTTTTAAAAAGTCTTTTATTTATAAAAAAAACATAAATTAAATTTTTAACAAAAAAATATAAAAATGTTTTACACAGAAAGTATAAATAAAAACGTATTTCCAAAAAAGCCGAATTTTTATTCATAAAAAACAGTTTCTCATTTATAAAAAGATACTTTACAATAGAAAAGTTGTTTTTGAAAACTTATAATAAAAGTGTTTTATAAAAAAAGTTATAAACAATTTTTTTAATAAAAATTCAATTTTTAAATTTATGGGAATAAATGTATGCAGATGCTCATGAGTTTACTTTTGAGAGCACTATGCCTCCTAGGTAAAGACCTATCATTAATGGTCTTCTTTTCTTCGTCATCCTCCACAACATATTATTTAAAATAACCTTGAGGCCACAAAAGAGATTAAAAATGGTGGGTGGGGATCCCTGTTTTTTCACCTATTGTTGAGGTTGAGCCTTCCCAACTCAAATGCACTAGCCCTTGATTCTGATTATCGAGGGACTTTTATTTTTATAACTTATCAACTTTTTCAGTTAACCGTTGCGCTTTTCGAACTTTTGAAGATGCAATCGTTTGGACTTAAAAGGTTAATTCTTATTATCCTTTTGATGCCTTTAAAAGTGAATACGTAAATGACTTATCTTCCATTATGAAACCTGGACAAGAATGTCTAGCTATTATAGAGGCATCTAACGTTTTTTTATTGCTTGGCTCTATTTAAGATCTTCTTTATTTTGAGACTCTTACTTTGATGGTATTAAGAACCAAAATCCCTCAGTCAACAATTTTGTTCATCGTTCTTTGCCTTCTTTAAAAAATGATACATACCCCCACCAATATCATGACGGGGCAATTTTAATTTGAATGTTGTTGATGTAAAAAACTAGATTGCTTCTAATTATTTAATCACAGATAAATATAAACGAGACAAAGAATTTTAAAGTGGTTCAGCCTTATACGAATGCCCTACGTCCACTGTTATGTTATTGCTGAGTGTTTGGGAATTCTCGATTACAAGTGCTATCAAGAAATTACGGTCCCTTTGAATGAGGGTGATACAAGGTATTTATAGCCCTTAGGTTGTACATGAAAGGGTGATACATTAAATGATATACATATGAAAGGGTAACTCATTTAATGCTCTTCAAGCGTGTGTGTCAAGATGATAAGCATTCAATGAATAGTTGAACTGTTGATTATCTGGCAATCAATGTTGTGGTCGAGATGCAGCTCGAACCGCCTTAGTTGTTCATCGTCCAAGAGTTCCTCGGAAGACTAGTGTTCCTCGGAGTACATCTGTTGCTCGGAGTGAGTATGTTGGTCGGGGGAATGATCTTCCTCGTTGCTATTGTGCCACGTAGATTGACACGTGTCTTCTTATTATTCGTCCACGTCATCATATTAATTTTGGTATCAACAGAAACCCCCAATGTTTCATATTTCGAACTTTGAGGAGTATGGAACATTCTTTCTCGGTATATGGCAATATTAAATGACCTTCCTGGGTTTTAGGAGCCTTTTCTTCGTATTTGAATTTTCTTCCAAATTCGCAGAATCCGCCTTTTTGCATTTTTATAAGCGCTTCGATCTTCGTGCACTTTTCGTCCTTTTAGCTGCCGGTAGCGTAATAGTTTCTTTTTTGTAATCATTTCTTTCGCCGTTTCCCAAGGCAAAGTATTTAAGCTTCAGAGGCAATCCCATCGTCTTCTACCTTTTCAATTTCTGCTTTCGAGTTTTCTATAGCTTTTCTCTCTCTTGTGCGTTCATCCCTTTCTTCGTTTGTTTGTCAACAGATCTCCTCTTTCCTGTAAGATTTTCTTCCTTCTTCTTCATTTCTTTTTATTCACCATGGTTTATATTATCGAATCTCTTGAGAAATTCCGTTCTGATTTTTCAATTCCTTCTTGGGTAACTTTGGAGAGTCTTTCTGAGCCTTCAAATTATTTTAATTTGGCTGAGGGACATTGGTTCCCTAGCCTCTTTATTGCTGAATGTGGATTTTCTTTTCCACCAAACCCTTTGTGTTTAGAGTTCTGTCAGTATTTTGATGTTGTCCCTGCAAAAATAGCCCCCAACACATGGAGAATAGTTAATGGGGTGTATAGGTTAAATCAAACTCATGGAACTCGTATAGGAATTCCTGAGATTATGTACTGTTACAGATGGGCTGTTTTAGACAATGTTTTTTATTTGAAAACTAGGTTTTTGAATAGGGCCTTAGTAGTCAACCTCCCTGATGCAAACAGGGATTATTTTGAACATGAGGTAGTTATAAAAAATTGGCAACATGCCCCTTTGGTTAGAGATGCAGTATATGAGGGTCCCAGATGCCCCCCATATGACAATGGGATAGGTTATTTTCATTTTATTTCATTTCTGAAATTATGATTTCATTATGTTTGAATAAATGCATGATTGACATTTCAATATGTTTTTGTTTGCAGTTTACAGTAAGAGAAAAACTCCCAAAGAATCAGAAGTTAATATAAAGCATCTGAAACATATCTGGAATTTGCATCGAAGAGTTGCAGACGAGCACATCAGGTCTGCTTCATATTTGTTGCAGTACAGGAGCTACACATCATCATTTACTGCTCGTCCTGTGGTCAGCATTAGTGACCCATTGCCAGCTTCTGAAGAATCTTCACCAGAATCTCACATTCCTTTAAGTCAGAAGATGGGCAAGAGAAGAGTTCATGTTCTCTTTGAAGAAACCTCCTCTGCTGGAGATGGAAAGAGAAATAAACCTGATGTCCCAAAGGGGACAAAGAAAGTGGATGCTGCCCCTTCTGCTGCTCCTCAGAAGAATCTTCACTGGTAGTGGGTGATCTCATCCTTACCTAGCCTGCTGGCGAGGAGCTTTCATCTCTGTCAACTCCTCCAGAACAAGTTCCAACTCCTGCCGACCAACATATTATTTCCACCGAGCAACCAAGCTCCTCGTCCCAGCCTCCAGAGAAAGTCTTGGGAGACAAGGAAAAGGTGTGAAGTTGTTCGGTATTCTCTTTCTTTTTTTTCTTCTACTTGTATCTTGTATTTCGAATGATGTACTCTTTTTGATGATATAATAAAATCACCTCTTTTGTTCCTCTGAGTTGTTGATGCTATGTCTGCTTTTTTATTAATTCTTGCCTTGATCTTCCTTTTGATGATTACTTTTTCCTTCTCTGTTAGTTTCTGGCCAGGATGGATCTGCTATCTGCTAATGATACAAAGTTGATGCAGCAATGCCACGAATATTATAAGGCTGGTCATACAGAATTGAGTGCATCTGAAGTTGCAGACATCCTTGGTCATGATGCTTCAGAGCAAGCAGTTGAAGCTTATCAGTATCTAAAGGGATTACTTGATCGAGCTGTGGCCAATAACGTAGCATACTATGACATGATCGAGGAGCTTCAATATACTTTAGAAGATCTTCAGTCTCAGTACAAGGAATCAAATGCTCTTTTTCACGAGGGATATGAAAAGAGGTATCAACAGCTTTCTGCTGAGACAGGCCATAAAAAGATCCTTGCTGGGTATGACGTCAGGAAAAGAACCCTAAATGGTGAAGTTGAGGCTTGCAGACAGATCGCCGAGCTGCTAGAGCAAGAAAATAACAATTTGCAGAAAGAGCTAGCACAGTATAGGTCTGCAGCCCCTTCTTCAACAGCTGTAATCCCAGTGACCGACGAGGGATTTTCCTTTCTAGAGGTCGAGAATGCCAAATTAAGGCAAGAGTTGGATACCTTGAGAAGATCTGGTACTTCTACTGTTACCCGGGGACGAGGAAGAGGTTCTCGTGGTCGAGGAAGAGCTGCTCAGAATGTCGTCGAGGAACCAAGTTCTCGACCTGCTCGGGGAGGATCAAGAGCTCTTGGTCGTAATGTTGAAGAAGCTCGTACTCGATCAATGTTGGAAACTCAAGCGTTCCAATTGAATGCGAAAGATCGGGCATTGTCTGAAATGTCCAAGAAAATCCTAACTTAGGAGGATCAACATACTGCGACGAAGTCTGCTTTAGAGAATAAGAACATTTTTTCCAAAAACCTTCACGAGCAATTGGAGAGACTAACTTTCTAATTCCATAAACAGCCCAGGGAATTTTGGATGGCTGGGTACAACGAGGCACTATTCCATTTAGATGCTCGTATCCAGAATGCCACTAATGAGGGCTATAAACAAGGCTGGTTGAATGCCTTATGTGTGTTGAAACTTGAACAGGGACATTACTTGTGGGACTATTATGACCCTGGGGTACTTGACTTGCCTGTGACACCGTTCAATTTGGACAAGGAATGGATCCCAGCTCGCGCCATTCCTCGGAGCATAATTGCACAATACCTCGGTGACTACAATCTTCATTCTCAGATCGAGGTATCTCGTCCCGAGCATCTATTGGACACACCTTCAATAATGAATGTCAGAATGCTGAAGGACTTGAATTTTATTAATTCTCCTCAGACTTTAAATGATCCACCTGCTGGCGAGGAACCTATTTCAAAAGCTGAGGGAAAGAAATCAATAGAGTAGGGATCTCAATGTAATAGTTAGTATATATGTAATTTGTAGTTCGTTTTGAATTTTAATGAAAGACTTTTCATTTTCTGTTTGCAAATCTGTATTGCTATTGTTTTGTACTTGTCTAACACTTTTATATTTGTGATTGCATAACAATACTTTGTAGTTCATCGACCAACTTAGTAATAAAAAGTTAAAAATATCAGTAATGTTGCTCGATCACTTAATAATAAAGTAATGAGTATAAAAAATGTTAAAAATTCTTCCAACCAACCAAGGTTGTTAAGTTGAGCTCGTCGACCAATTATAGTTAATGGGTTTTTATCCCCGACTAACCATACTTGGTAAAAAAAATTTCATAAAATGTGTCCGACCAACCAAGGTCGATAAATTATCCTCTTCGACCAACTATAGTTAGTGGGTTTTGATCCCCGACCAACCATACTTGGTTCAGTTTGGAATATTTTTGTATTTTCTGGAATAGTTTTACCTTCCGACCAACATAAATTGGCATATTTTGTTTCTTAACCAACCGAGATTGGCATTTTTAGGAATCACATGTTCTCACTCTTTTACCCACCGGAGTTGGTCTGAGTTTGAACTATCAGTGTCCACTAGTTATTTTACCAACCGGAGTTGGTCACGCTAGTGTATGCCTCCTAACCAAAGGATTATAGTTTGTTCTCGCCCTTTTACCAACCGGAGTTGGTCGTGGGTCTGAACTATCAGTGTCCACTAGTTATTTTACCAACCGGAGTTGGTCACGCTAGTGTATGCCTCCTAACCAAAGGAGTATAGTTTGTTCTCGCCCTTTTACTAACCGGAGTTGGTCGTGGGTTTGAACTATCAGTGTCCACTAGTTATTTTACCAACCGGAGTTGGTCACGCTAGTGTACGCCTCCTAACCAAAGGAGTATAGTTTGTTCTCGCCCTTTTACCAACCGGAGTTGGTCGTGGGTCTGAACTATCAGTGTCCACTAGTTATTTTACCAACCGGAGTTGGTCACGCTAGTGTATGCCTCCTAACCAAAGGAGTATAGTTTGTTCTCGCCCTTTTACCAACCGGAGTTGGTCGTGGGTCTGAACTATCAGTGTCCACTAGTTATTTTACCAACCGGAGTTGGTCACGCTAGTGTATGCCTCCTAACCAAAGGAGTATAGTTTGTTCTCGCCCTTTTACCAACCGGAGTTGGTCGTGGGTTTGAACTATCAGTGTCCACTAGTTATTTTACCAACCGGAGTTGGTCACGCTAGTGTACGCCTCCTAACCAAAGGAGTATAGTTTGTTCTCGCCCTTTTACCAACCGGAGTTGGTCGTGGGTCTGAACTATCAGTGTCCACTAGTTATTTTACCAACCGGAGTTGGTCACGCTAGTGTACGCCTCCTAACCAAAGGAGTATAGCTTGTTCTCGCCCTTTTACCAACCGGAGTTGGTCGTGCGTTTGAACTATCGTCTTCTTTTTGCTGTCGAGCAGCGTAGTGTACAACACTAGTATTCCCCAAAAAACTTTCAAACAAAGGAGAGAAAGATGGTGAAACATCATCGTTTTATTCATATTGATGGAACTGCTTTACATTTTACATCACTGATAATACTTGCGTAGGTGTTCAGCATTCTTGAATTCCTCTCCTTCTAGAGTTGCTATTCGGTAAGTTCCTGGTCGAATAACTTCTGTAACTCGGTAAGGTCCATGCCAGTTTGCTTCCAATTTATTGTGCTTCTGAATGACCTTCTTTAGCACGTAATCTCCTTCTTTTAAGTCGCATTTTTTTACTCTCTTGTTGTAGAACAGGGTTGTTCGCTATTGATAAGCAGCATTCCTAATGGCTGCCTCTTCTCTAACCTCCTCGAGCATGTCCAAATCTAACCTTCTCATCAAATCGCTGACTGGGGAATTGAAATTCAGCACTCTGTGTGTTGGAAGACCCAACTCGGCAGGTATTACAGCCTCACTTCCAAATGCCAGCATATATGGTGATTCTCCAGTTGCTGCTCGGGGAGTTGTTCGGTAAGCCCACAATACTGATTGTAGCTCATTAATCCAATTAGCTTTAGCCTCACTTAGCCTTTTCTTCAAGCCATTTAGTAATGTTCTGTTCGTCACTTCAGTCTGCCCATTGCTTTGAGGATGACCTGGTGCTGAATGAACCTTCAAAATGTTCGACTGATGACAATAGGCGGCAAATTCCTCGTTATCAAATTGTGTTCCATGGTCTGTGATGAAGGCGTGAGGGAGACCATATCGGCAGATGATATTCTTCCAAACGAACTGGTATACCTTCTCGTATGTCATATCAATAAGGGGCTCAGCTTCTACCCACTTAGTAAAATAATCCACTGCGACGACGAGGTACTTGAATCTTCCTCGGGTTGTCGGCAGTGGTCCAACCAAATCAATTCCCCACATGGCAAATGGCCAAGGGGAAGTTATGGGCGTCAACAACGCTTGTGGAGTTCGTCGGATGAAGGAAAAACGTTGGCACTTGTCACATTTCTTAGCATAGGCTATACAATCATCCCTCACCGTCGGCCAGTAGTATCCTTGCGTCATCACCCTTTGCAAAAGTGTCTGACCTGCTACATGGGCTCCACAAGACCCTTCATGGATCTCTTCGATCAATTCTTTCACCTCGGAGGGATGTACACATCTCTGCAAACCTACCATAAGTCCTCGTCTATATAAAACACCATTAGTTAGTACATATCGAGCAGCTTTAAACTTCAATCTCTTGGCAGCGAGCTTATCCTCTGGTAATTTTCCCTCCTCAATATATGCCCTGATGGGATCCATCCAAGATGGTCCTAAATCAAGGGTAATAATATTCATCGTCAGGTCTTTATCTATACTCCGACTTTCTAGTACTTCAATTGGTATCGTTCTCCGCAGCTCGGTACGAGTAGCTGATGCTAATCGGGCCAGTGCGTCTGCTCGCGCGTTTTCAATTCTTGGTATTCTGATCAATTGAATGGCATCAAACTCTGTCAATAACTCCATCACCTTTGCATGATACTTGACCATAAATTCTCCTTTAACTGCATATGTCCCCATTATCTGATTCACAATTAATTGAGAATCACTGAATACCATCACTTGTTGTGCTTCCATAATCTTTGCTAAATTAAAACCTGCTATCATGGCCTCATACTCCGCCTCATTATTGGAAGCTTTGAATTGGAATCGCAAGGCGTATTCTACGTCAATCTCGTCCGGAGTGTTCAAGACAATCCCTGCTCCACAACCTGCTGTACAAGATGACCCATCTACATATAATTTTCATATAGGTAACTCGTCTTCAAATTTCTTATCTGACAAAGTTCCTCGGTGAAATATTTGCTGTTTTCTTCCATCCTCCCCTGACATTTTTTGCTCCTCCTCAGTCATCTCTTCTCGCTCTTTTACCAACCGAAGTTGATCTGAGCTCGAATTTGATGAACTTTCTACATCCACAAGCCCTTTTACTAATCGGAGTTGGCCTGGACTTATGTCTGTTGATCCTGTAACGTCCACAGGTTGGTCAGCGAGCAACTTTTTCTCCTCGGGGGCATCAGGATAAGTAAATTCTGCTATAAAATCTGCTACAGCTTGCCCTTTTAATGATGATCTGGGTTCATACACAATATCATATTCACCGAGCTCGATTGCCCAATACATCAGTCTCCCTGATTTTTCTGGCTTATGAAGGGCTTATCGCAATGGCATGTTGGTATACACGACGATGGTATGGGCCTGGAAATATGACCTCATTCTTCTACTTGCCTCAATTAATGCCAATGCTAATTTTTCCAGCTTTGGGTACCTGATCTCTGCACCTCGAAAAGCCTTACTTGTGTAATAAATTGGCTTCTGGACTCCATTCTCCATTTTAATCAATGCCGAGCTAACTGCATTTTCTGATACTGCCAGGTATAAGTACAACTTTTCTCCCGTTACTGGCCTGGACAACAGTGGAGGTGCTCCCAAATATTTCTTCAATTCTTGAAAGGCTTTTTCGCATTCATCGTTCCACTCGAAAGTTTTCCGAAGTGTTTTGAAGAAAGGAAGGCATCTATCAGTTGCTCGAGATACAAATCTTTTGAGCGCTGCAACTCGTCCTGTAAGACTCTGCACTTTTTCCTTCGTCGTTGGAGATCGCAGCCCTAAAAGAGCTTTGATCTTTTCTGGATTTGCCTCAATACCTCGCTGGTTGACGATGTATCCGAGGAACATTCCTTCTCGTACTCCAAATGTGCACTTCATCGGGTTGAGCTTCATCTGGTATTTATCTAGTTGATCAAAGGTCTGACCTAAGTCAACTAGATGATCAGCAGCTTTTTTGCTCTTTGTCAGCATATCGTCGACATAGACTTCCATATTGTAACTGATTTATTCGGCAAAAACCTTGTTCATCAGCCGCTGATATGTCGCACCTGCATTTTTCAAACCAAAAGGCATAACATTATAACAATAAGTTCCCCTAGGGGTAATAAAAGAAGTTCTTTCCCTGTCTTCAGGTTTCATTTTGATCTCGATGTTACCAGAGTAAGCATCCATGAAGCTGAGCAGCTCGTGTCCCGAGGTAGCATCCACTAGTTGGTCAATTCTGGACAATGGGAAATGATACTTTGGGCAGGCCTTGTTGAGATCAGTGAAATCAACACACATTCTCCATTTATTGTTTTTCTTCTTTACCATCACCACATTTGCCAACCAGTCTGGATACTTCACATCTTCAATGAATTGGGCTTTCTGGAGCTTGTCGACCTCCTCTTGAATAGCTTGATTCTTCTTGGGGCTAAATACCCTTCTTCTCTGCTTTACAGGCTTAATCTCCTTATTCACATTGAGCTCATGATATAAGAAGTTTGGATCTATTCCTGGCATGTCTTCATGACTCCACGCAAAATTTTTCTTTCTGTTTCTCAAGAAAGTTATCAACTCCTGTTTTATTGAAGCATCCAACGTCGAACCTATCTGAGTTGTTCGTTCAGGGTATTCATCGTCCAGAATAACATTTTCTGTAGATTCCACCACCTGTCCTTTTACAAGTTGGGATTCATCTCTTGGATCAAGTGTTTCAATTTATGTACTTTCATCCACCTGGTAAGTAGTAGTCTTTTTCCTTGACTCTTCAAGGTCCTCTTGCTCGACAGATGAATAATAACATTCTCGAGCTACTTTTTTATCACCTTTCACAACTCCTACTCCGAAATTTGTTGGGAATTTTAAACACTGATGTACTGTAGATGGAACTGCTTCGAACTTCTTCAAACCAACTCTCCCCATGATGATGTTGTAAGCTGACTGCACATTCTTATTCATCACAAAGAAGCGTATTCTTTCTGTTCGACAAGAAGGCCAAATTCCGATAAATATATCCAACTTGATCGTCCCAAGTGGAAAAACTTTCTCGCCAGCAAAACCCAATAGAGGTCTGTGATAAGGTTCCAATTGAGATAATTTCAAATTTAAACTGTCAAAGCATGAATAGTACATGATGTCTGCCGAACTGCCATTGTCTACCAGCACCCTTGAAATCACTACTTCTTTCATCCTCATTTTGATCACCAAAGGGTCGTCGTGAGGGTAAATAACACCTGCTAGGTCATTTTTTGAAAAGCCAATAACCAGCTTCTCTTTGTTTACCTTCCTCGGACGATCCTCATCGGCCAAATTTATTCGTTGAATGTACGAGCAAGCTTGTGCCTCTCCGAGGTAAGCTTTTCTTTCTGCAGTAAGATCTCCTCCTCCTGCATCTCCTCCTGTAATAACATTACAATCAAATGACCCAAAACGTATGGAAAATACCTCTCGTTCTGGCTGCTTTGGTTTCTTGGGAAGATCGGGGTCATCCTCGGCATCATCTTCATGGCCTCTCTTCTTTTTCTCTTTTGCTCGACGAGGAGATCTAGATCTCTCTCTTGTTCGATCATTATTTCTTCTTTCACCTCCCCGATCAACATACTTTGCTAGCTTTCCTCTTCGGATGAGTGTTTCAATCTCATTCTGAAGAGCTATGCAATTTTTAGTCATATGGCCATGATCTTTGTGGAACTCGCAATATTTGTCTCTATTCCTCGCATCAGGGTCTGACCTCAGCTTCTTTGGCCACTTTACCTCCTCGCTATTCTTGATTTCTTCCAAGACATGATTAATACCCATTTTCAAGGGAGTATAATTATCGAATTTCTTCAGGACTTCCCATGACGACTTATTATTTCTGGAACGCTTGTCACCGCCATTGCCCTTATGCTCTTTATTCTTAGATTTGTCGACTTCCACCTTGGTGTCTTTATCCATATTCTTTTTTGCAGCCATAGCTTCCTCGGCATTCATTATTTTGGCTTCTTTTGCCATCAACTCTGACATAGTTTTAGGTGGATCTTTCGCCAAAGTGTAATACAACTTATTAGGCAATAACCCACTCATCAGGGCGGTGATTGCTGTCTTCTCTTCATAATCTATGACTTCCAGCTTCTCGTTATTAAAACGAGTTATGTAATCTCTAGTACTCTCACCCGACTTTTATCTAACACTTAACAAGTGTGCTAACCGTTTTACTGGCTTTGCTCCAAAACAGAAATTGCCGATGAAAAACTCGTCCAATTGAAAGAAAGTTGAAATATTACCCCGAGGAAGATTGTTGTACCATATCTGGGCAGATCCAGTAAGAGTTCCTGAGAATGATCTGCATCTCATCTCGTCGGGGACAGCATAGATGTCGGCTGCAGCTTGATATTGCTCTATGTGCAGAACAGGATCTGTCTTTCCATCATATTTGGGGGTCACCACAGGAGCTTTAAATTTTGACGGTGTAGGAAAATTCACAATGGCTTGGACAAAAGGTGTCCCTTGAATAAAAGTTCGTTGTAGGGGATTATTCGCCTTAGCCATTTCTCCCAATCTATCCTCCAGCCGCTGAAGGGACCCTTTCCACGCATCATTTCCTTCCTCGGGCCTATTAGTTCGAGCAATTGATTGTTCTGAAGTGGCCTCCTGAGATCTATCTCGACGAGCAACTGGTCGCGATTGTGCTGATCCTTCCCTTCGATCTGATGGTTGTCGAAAACTCCTCGACATGGTTTTAGGAGGACTTCTGTTCCTCCTAGGGCCTAATCGACTAAAAGGAGACACCCTGCTCAATCTTTCCAAGGCACTGAGTCTCTCTGGAGAGAGAGTGATACTTTGATCAGTATCTGTATCCCTTATTGACGAAGTTCGTCCAGGTTGATAAGAGGAGTCATCAGATTCCTCATTACGATGTGGCTCAGTACGCCTGGATCGTGAAGAAAGTAAATAAGTTTGCCTCTGACCACTTCTCTGTCCCGAATGTGCAGGTGCATCGCCATGAAAGGTTTAAATGAGTTGACGCATTATTTCTTGCATGGCGATTTGTCCTTGAGCCAGATTTGTCATTATTCCGGCCAGATCTGGAGGTGCAGAGGGATTTGGAGAATTTCCAGCATTTCTAGCGTTTCAATTGCTAGATTCTGGATTATCTGCCATTGATGATGAATGAATTTTGGTGAAAAACGATAACAACAGTCGTTTCCCACAGACGGTGCCAATCTGTTGATGTAAAAAACTAGATTGCTTCTAATTATTTAATCACAGATAAATATAAATGAGACAAAGAATTTTAAAGTGGTTCAGCCTTATACGAATGCCCTACGTCCACTGTTATGTTATTGCTGAGTGTTTGGGAATTCTAGATTACAAGTGCTATCAAGAAATTCCGGTCCCTTTGAATGAGGGTGATACAAGGTATTTATAGCCCTTAGGCTGTACATGAAAGGGTGATACATTAAATGATATACATATGAAAGGGTAACTCATTTAATGCTCTTCAAGCGTGTGTGTCAAGATGATAAGCATTCAATGAATAGTTGAATTGTTGATTATCTGGCAATCAATGCTGTGGTCGAGATGCAACTCGAACCGCCTTAGTTGTTCATCATCCAAGAGTTCCTCGAAGGGCTGGTGTTCCTCGGAGAACAAGAGTTCCTCGGAGGGCTGGTGTTCCTCGGAAGACTAGTGTTCCTCGGAATACACCTGTTGCTCGGAGTGAGTATGTTGGTCGGGGGAATGATCTTCCTCGTTGCTATTGTGCCACGTAGATTGACACGTGTCTTCTTATTATTCGTCCACATCATCATATTAATTTTGGTATCAAAAAATGTCTTTAAAGATTTAGTTGGCAACCACATTTTTTTCTCATGCTGGTGATACTACCACAATTGTGATTCCCTCATAGCTTTCTTACAAACAACTCTTTCAAAGATTTGACGGCCTAATTTGAGGTTGGTCCTCAAACCAATTTCACATAATTCACATCTCCTTCTTCCTAAGAAGACATGGCTTTATATAATGAGCTACTACATGTTTTTCTCATCTCCCGTTCATTATTCTCGTTCGAGATACTGCTTACCATAACTTCAGATAGTACAATGAGATTATAAAGCATTTCGAGGAGTTATGCCTATAGTTAGGGCCCAAATAGACTTCTTTTTACTATCATCCCCACATTCTTGAAGCTAGTAGAGGGTTTTTCCTCTCAGAAGTTTGCCTTCAAATCTCTCCACGACTCTCATGAAGATCTTTGAATTGAGATTTAAGTCCTTCGGCTTAATATAGAGGAGTTTGAATAAATATATTTCAACCCCATCAATGTTCCTTTTGATAATAATGATCCCAATGCTTTCTTGACTATTGTGGATATTACTTTGAGGGGCGATAAATTGGAGGAACAAGTTGATCACTACCTTTAAAGGCCTTTGAACTAGGAGAAGACAGATCAAGAGTCGTCTCTTCACCAATACGTATGGGACACTTATCATAAGTTTATAACATATATGTTTCCTCATTATTATTCTGTTAATAACATCTAACATATGTCAATTTTGGCATATCGTACTCCACCCCGATGAACTCATGCAATTCTGTCGCACCCATCGTTTACTTATGTTTATCCTTTAAGGCTTGAAACTTCAATGGTTGTAATTATTTTCTTTTAAATTTTAATTTGAATTATCTCAATCTTGTTTTTGAAATTTTTTGAATGCATTTTATGGATTTTGAATGTCAACATATTTAAATTTTTTCTTATGTTGAAAATTGTTTCTTTTCGCAATTTGGTCTCTCAATAATACCAATAATTTGGAAATTTTGAATGCGATTATTGATATTCTAGTTAGGTTGTTTTAATAAGTTCAAATAATGGTCACATCATCTTTCAAAGCCTCAAAGAAATATTTGTAACCACAAATAGATATAATTAGGATCTCACTAGCTAATATTTAGTCCTCTTTATTATTTTGCATAAAAAATAGCTCAGCCTGATTTAATTATAATATTACCATTTAAAAGTGTTAGGCATCGGTTCATTAAGACATCACTTTAAATTTGGTAGGAACGTCTTAAAGACATGGCAACGTTAACTTACACACCATAATATGAGAGGTTATTTCATTCAAAAGAAACCCACTTCCGACTTTCATCTTTTCTAGCACTCGTTCACTCTTATAAACCATATTATAGCTCTTTTTTCTTTAAACCATTTATTTTCTATGGCTTCTAGTCCCGAATCTTATGATCCACTCTTTGAAGAGTGTGGACATATAGCAGTTGAAAATGTAGATTCTTATCTAACTAGGAAGTAATCATCAATACTTAGTGAGGTGTTAGTGCCCATTGATTCACCTGAGGAGGTCATTCGTGTAGTTGTTGGTCCAATCTCTATTGGGGACATCCCCTTATAATACTTCGTATACTATCCCAGGTTTGGTGATCAAACCCTCTTTTTTCAAGATTTTATTAAGGTCGCGCCAGCATTAAAATTTAGGGGTTGGCTAAAAATCATTGATGCCCACTGGGGCAAATGGGTTGATAGGATGTGTGTTGAAAGAGATAAAGACATGGACGCAGTGGGTACTTTCCAAGCCAAGTGTTTAGCTTAATAAGATATCATTTATGGTCTTAATGTTGCCACATTGTGCGGTACATGATTAGGTTGAGTGTCAAACTGTGTGTATTATTGATAATTTTCCCATACTAAGTGTTCAATAGAGTTTACAATCATTAATTATATCACTACCTTTTCACCTTCAACATATTACAGGTGACTAGATGCATCACTCCCACCAATATTCATGGCTTTCTCCAATTCCTTAATTTTTTTTATCCAACATCTCCGTTGAGGATTTTCCTTCTTCTTTATTTGCCTATTAAACCTTATATTAGGCTTCGAGGAGGAATAAGCATTTCCATATGATCTATTTGGGTGAAACACTTGTAATGACTCTTGTAATTACCTAAAATTTCTCCGAATATGCCTTTTTTGAGTCCTGGTTTTCTCAACATTGGGCTCCCTTTTCTTCGATCTTAGCCCTAGCACCATATGCCACATCCTAGGATCAACCTTTTTATGGTTTAAACACCTTTGGTTTCCTGCTCATATTAGAGAAATCATTCATCTGTTAGGCCACCTTAGGTTCTTACACAACAAACCAGCCTGGTACCGCCTTAACTAAAGATGTCTTTTGAGGGATGCTCTTAAGTTCCCAGTTGAAAACTTGTTGGAAATGCATATTCCTTTGAAATCCCATCCTTATAAACTAAAAAAAAAACTGGGGATTGAATCCTTGGATTGAATTGGTACACCTTAGGATGGGCCTTCTTATACCCTGAGTATGAGTTTGGACAATCCCCTTGTCTTGATCGTGGAATCATGAACTTGTGGTGGAGCCATTATGGCTCATCACAAATCATTGACCCCTCCCCCTTTGGCTAGCCTTGAAACACTATTGAGTGACCATTGTGGGTCCCCTTTTACTATTTTTTCTACTTTCCCTTTAAGCCGTGATTTGTCACTTCTCGGTGTATTCATCTCCACAACCTATGCATACATGCTTTATTATCTTGGAATTTGGTTCACTAATAATTTTTTTTTACTTTGACACATTTGCTTCAACCTTTGTCTGGACCTTTAATTCGACCTATCCACCATTCTTTGATAGTTTAATTGACTATGTGTCAATCCCAGCTTCTTGATTTGGGGAAATGGGTTCTCATTAATCCCCATTGTGTTTCTTTCCTTCCTTGAAAACTTAAACTTCCCCATCCTAATCTGATCCTAAATATTATCTCGAAAAATAGAGCATGTATTTGTGGAATGAGACTATATATTATGCCATTTGCAATATTTTTTCCTTTTAATTCATTATTACTTGGAATTTGTACATCAACAGGAAACTTCAACATCTTTTTACACAAAAGGTAGTAAAAATTTATATATACATTGTTTATATCAAATGATTATCTTTTAATCATCCATATATCCTTTCGAACATAAGATTCCGTCAAGGTTTCTTTTTAAACCAATGGTTCACAAACTATTCGTTTAGTTCCTACGATTTTTGCGGCGTCCATATATTGGTATGGATACTTATATTATATTTTTAAAAATGAAGTATGTTTCTCTTACTATACTTATAATAAAGCCTCACACCTTTCCACTTTAGAAGTTAATTCTACCAAATCCTTAAATTATGCTTTATAAAACTTCTTTTGAAGTTTAAATTCTAAGCTATTTTTGAATGATTTGACTAACTTTTATTATAGTAGTATTATCTTACATTTATTCCTTTCCTTCTTAAACCTATTTATGAATTGAATAACTTATTCATCCAGCCTTTGGCTAGTCTGGCCAGATCATCCATTGAAATTTTTAGCTCAATTTTGAAGAATTATGGATGAAACATGCCTTCCACATCGGTCAAAGAACTAAATAACACCCTTAGTTTCAAAAAGTCATTAATGCTTAGATCAACACATTGACTTGTAAACCTACTTATATGCTTAACATTGGACTAACTCCCATCCCTTAAGAATATGTTAAAGGTTGGTAACTTAAACCCATTGGGTGTTCAATTCTATCAATACATTCAAGATATGGCTTCACATACGTAGGAGTCTCGAGCCCCTAACCATTGGTCCATAAATCTCATGAATAAGATCCCCTTTCTCATTCCTTCTTGTTAAGGTTTTATTCTTAAAACCATGAATGACGTTTTTTTTATAAAATTGTGTCAAGTTTATTTAAAATGATAATAATGTTTGTGAGAATGCCTTATATTTATTCTTTAAAAAGATTGTATAAATGACAGTAAATTAAACTTAGTAGAGTTCTAGAACTTTTTCGATAGTTAAAATAGGATCATATTGGTACATAAGGAACGTATTGAACGGGACACGGGTGAGATTCAAGTCTAGGTGCTGAGTAGATTATACTTAAAATCTCACATAGTTTGCAAAGGATGAATATATTCTTAATCCTAAGAACTATGAGGATTGTAATGTGCATACAATAGTTGCATTGAGAAATCATTGTGTGTACATGTCTGAGATCATATTCCACAGGAATTTACATTTGAGAGATATTATGGATTGTGATACCCCCTTAATAAATTTTTAAGTTTTGATTCTACTGGTAAACTTGATCAAAGGATTATTTATATTCTAGTAGAATATCAAATAAGTTCAGTTTGAGAATCAAGGAATAATTAAGATGTCGGTGAAAATCGATTAAAAACTAGTTGAATGTCACCAAGCGGGTATTGTATGCTTTACATGAGGATATACATTATGCATTATCTAACTTCGCAAACAAATACCTCATTATTTAAGTAATTTGAGATAATTAATGTCACGACCCCGACCCAAAATAGTAGGGAACGAGTGTCTGGACATGCCACCAAGGCATCTAATATTCTCGCGTTAAAATTTTTCTTTTTAAAATATATGTAGCGGAAGTATAATCACATGGTTATGAATCGTAAAATACGGAAAGTGAAGGAATTACATCATCAAAGCTTTCTAAAAGGAACTTCATTTGTATTAAAATATCAACGAGTTACAACTTGACACAAAGAGCTAAACATGCTCTATCTAATTAAACAAACTTCTACTTAAGGTAACAGAAAGAGCTTTAAAAGCTAAATCTTCAACATAGTCCTTTTTCGTTCCATCCACCAGCTTAATTATTTCCTGAAAAATGGTTATTTATACAACGTCGGCTAAAAGCCGAATGAGATTCAATCTCCAGACATTCCAGGGTTTTTCAGAAAATTGACACCTATTCAATTTAGAACATAAGGTATACACATAGAGATAGGAATTTCAAGTAATATATATAAAGTAAATGACAACATATATATTCAGAATAAACAGTTCAGAACAGAGCAGATAAAACAATTGAGCATATGTCAATTATTCACTTTCAGTGGCCATGTACGCTCTAATACCCAGAAAGATAGTGTTACCAAATGTTTCCACCCGGTAACATCACAGACAGATAATCATGATTTCTGGAACAACGCCTTGTTTAGGGCACACCAGCGATAAACCAGCTGGGAAGGCACCACCCAGATATTTCCACCCGGTAGTCAAGGCCAATATAGTAAGAGAGTTTCCATAGGCCGAATCATTAATTTCAGAATTCAAATCAGATGTTTATATGGAGAGATATAAACATATAACAAACGACGAAATCCTCAGTATCAGATGCATTTTGAGAATAAAATCAGTTCACAAAAAAATACATAGTTTGCATAATATAATATAATAAAAAATGCGCAAGAAATTTCATAGAGTACTCACCTAAAATAGAGGTCGAAATTATAGATAATGAGTCTTCGATCGCACGTTAATCTAACAAATACGATAAAGGTTTAAGTATACGTTCTAAACAAGGTCCAGTCTACATATTGTATTTTAATAATAACTTGTTTCAAAGGATTACTAAAATCCATTTTCTTAACTTTTAAAACTCATTGATCATAATGAAAGGATTCAATTCATAGTTCTTCCTAATCAGTCGATTCCCAGTAGAGATGGAGGGTCAGAGGGGCACCGCTTAAATACCATCTCCTCTAGATAGAATATTTATGGATTCATTCCCAGTAGAGATGGAGGGTCACAGGGGCACCACTTAAATACCATCTCATCTAGACGGAATTTCACCGGGCCTGACTTTGAAATTACTTAAATGGGATTCCATAATAACGAGTAATTACTTTTAAAAAATCATTTTTTTTTAAAAGCGTATATATAACTTCAAACAAGTTTACATAAAATCAACTTGGATTTCTTCTAAACTTTTAGTTTTGATTAGTGAAGTCCTTAGTGTATTTTACCAGCATAACTACTAAGTAAAGCTATAAAACATAAAATTAAAACTATAAAATTACATTATAACATTTAAATAGAATCATACCTACGAAATTAATTCTTTCTTCGAAATTATAGAACTCCTTCTTAAGATATTTCTCAAGATTTCTATCACTCTTTCTTACTATAATTCTCAAGGAATTGGTGTGAGTTTCAAATGAACCCTAAGGTCCTATTTATAGGTTTCCAAAAGTATTACGGTGTTGACACGTGTCTAATGACTAAGCTTTTTGAAGTGGTGATTCAACACCGAGGTGTCACAATCCGGAGTGGTCTTGCAGTGTTAATATCACCAAATGATGACAAGTGTTTTAGCTTTCTCTCTAAAGAAGACATGTGTGAGGTGGAAGTGACCAGCACGTGGTGGAAAGGTGATAAGGGTATAAGAGTCATTTCACATATGAAAGGTATTTTGGTAATTTCACACTATATATTTTGAATATTTCTTAGAGGTCCTTGAAAATATTTTATTTATAAAATGGCCCATTTTATATTTTTATTTTAGTCCTTAAAGTTTCATAAATTTATATTTTCTACCCCAAAACTTATTATTTACCTTAAGATATGTCATAAGACTTCAAAATGATCCAATTTACAGTTGATTCTTCGTAATTAAAAATGGAGTTTGTTGTATTGATAGCCAATAATACCACATATCTAATACTACAAAATTTATAAGATAATAAGTAACACAAGAGTGTAAAAAAAAAAACTATATATATAAAAGTGGGGTCATTACATCCTACCCTCCTTATAAAAAGTTTGGTCCCCAAACTTTACTTACATTAATTCCCAAAAAGGTATGGATATCGCTCCTTTATTTCATCTTCCCGCTCCCATGTTTCTTCTTCAACAGAATGATTCCGCCATAATACTTTGACTAGTGGAATAACCTTGGTTCGTAATATTTGACCTTTATGGTCCAAGATTTCCACTGGATGCTCAATATATGACAAATCTTCTCTAACTTGAAGAGGCTCATGACTTAAGATATGTTTTGGATCTGGGACATATTTCTTTATCATTGATACGTGAAACACATTATGTACACTAGAGAGTTCTGGTGGTAAGGCTATTTTATTCGTAACAGCTCCTATCCTTTCTAGGATTTCAAAAGGTCCTATGTATCTTGGGCTCAACTTCCCTTTCTTCCCAAATCGTATTACTCCCTTTGCAGGCGATACTCGCAAGAACACATAATCTCCTCTTTGGAATTCTAACTATCGGTATCGATTGTCAATATAACTCTTTTGACGGCTTTGAGCGGTTCGAAATCGGTCTTGTATTAATTTCACCTTCTCTATTGTGATCTGAATCAATTCTGATCCAAACAATTTTCTTTTCCCAACTTCTACCCAACTTGTAGGGGACCGACACCTTCTACCATAGAGTGCCTCATACGGAGCCATTTGAATACTTGCTTGATAACTATTAATTTACACGAATTCCACTAACGGTAAATTATCATACCAATTCCCTTTCAGATCAAGTACACATGCCCTAAACATATCCTCTAAGGTTTGAATGGTTCTCTCAGATTGTCCATCTGTTTGAGGATGAAAAGCGGTGCTGAAATTCAATTTTGTTCCCATGGCTGCTTGTAGGCTTTTCCAAAAGCGAGACACAAATCTAGGGTCATGATCAGAAACAATTGAAATTGGGTTTCCATGAAGCCTAATAATTTCCCACACATACAACTTAGCTAACTTTTCTAAAGAATGGGTAATCTTAATGGCAAGAAAATGAGCAGATTTAGTTAACATATTAATAATTACCCAAATAGAGTCATTACCATTTGAACTCCTCGGTAAACCTGTCACAAAATCTATAGTAATATGTTCCCATTTCCACTCAAGGATAGGTAGGGGTTGTAGTAATCCTGATGGTTTTTGATGTTCTGCCTTTACTTGTTGACAAACCAAATACTGAGATATAAATTTTGCTATCTCCCTCTTCATGTTATTCCACCAAAATACTTCCCGAAGATCCCTATACATTTTTGTACATCCCGGATGAAATGTGAATCTTGAGTAATGACTTTCCTCCAAAATTTGCCTCTTTAGTTGGGCATCACATGGCACACACACTCTATTTCCAACGCTTAATATATCATCTCGTATCGTAAATTCAGTTCTCTTACCCTCGATGACTTCTTCTCTAATCTTCTTCAATTGTGGGCAATTTACTTGTGCAATTTTGATCCTTTCCATCAACATGAGTTGTACTTATAAGTTTGCAATTATACCTCCTTTGCTATAGATACGTACATTTATTTCCATACTTCTCAAATCCCTTAACAGTGCTTCCTGGTTTGTAATAAGACATGCTAAATTTGGTGTAGACTTCCTACTTAAAGCATCGGCTACTACATTAGCTTTCCCCGGGTTATAGTGAATATTTACATCATAATCCTTCATCAATTCTAACCACCTCCTTTGTCTCATATTCAACTCTTTCTTAGTAAATATATACTTCAAACTCTTATGATCGTTATAAATCTCACAAGTCTCACCATACAAATAGTGTCTCCAAATCTTAAGAGCAAAAATTACAGCTTCTAATTCTAGGTTATGGGTTGGATAATTCTGCTCATGGGTTTTCAACTGTCTCGAGGTGTAAGCTACTACTTTTCCATTTTGCATTAGCACACATCCCGAACCATTTTTAGAAGCATCACTATAAATCACAAATCCCCCTGTCCCGGAAGGAATAGTCAAAATTGGGGCAGTTACTAATCGATTCTTAAGTTCTTGAAAACTATTCATGACTTCCTCAAACCATTCGTATTTCACCTTCTTTTGGGTTAACCTAGATAGAGGTTTGACAATACTTGAAAATCTTTTAACAAATCTGCTATAATAACCTGCTAATCCAAGAAAACTACGAATCTCCATCACATTAGTTGGTCTAGGATAATCTAGTATAGCTTTGATCTTTTGAGGGTCAATTGATACTCCCTCCTTGGAAATGACATGTCCTAGAAAAGAGACACTAGGTAACCAAAACTCACACTTCTTTAATTTTTCAATAATTTCTCTTTCCTAAGGATTTGTAATACCGTCTCTAAATGCTTTTCATGTTCTTCAATACTTTTGAAATAAATAAGGATGTCATCAATGAAAACAACCACACACTGATCCAAATAATTCCTAAACACCCTATTCATCATATCCATAAAAGCGGTTGGTGCATTAGTTAGTCCAAATGGCATTACAAGAAATTTATAGTGACCATATCTAGTATGAAAAGTTGATTTTGAAATATCATCATCCTTAATCTTCAATTGATGATAGCCTGACCTAAGGTCAATCTTAGAGAATACTTGTTCACCTTATAATTGATCAAACAAGTCATCTATACGAGGTAAGGGGCATTTATTCTTAGTGGTTACCTTATTCAGTTCACGATAATCTATACATAGTCTCATTGTCCCATCTTTCCTTTTCACAAATAACACTAAAGCACCCCAAGGCGATATACTTGGTCTGATAAAACCCTTGTCTAAAAGGTCTTCTAATTGAACTTTTAACTCTCTTAATTCTAAAGGTGCCATACGATATGGTGGTTTTGAGATGGGTATAGTTCCAGGAATAAGGTCAATGGTAAATTTTATTTCTCTATTAGGAGGTAGGCCTGGTCAATCATCTGGAAAAACATCCATACATTTGATAGCGATAGGAATATCTTCTAAGCTAGGGCCTATCGTCTGTAAAATGGTAACAGTTGCAAGAAATCCTTGACATCCCTTCTTAAGAAAACTATGGGCTTGCATTGCAGAATTAATACACATCGGAGATATGATGTCGGTTCCTTAAAAACTAAATTTTGGTTGGTGAGGGATTTGGAAAGTAACACTCTTCTCAAAACAATCCACCTGAGCATGATATGATGCTAACCAGTCCATCCCCAAAATGACTTCAAAATCACTAATGTATAAAACTATCAAATCAACAAATAGTTTATGACTATTAATGTCAATGGGGCAAGCCTTGTATACTAATTTCCCCATCAATAACTCACCCGAAGTAGTAGAAACGTGTATGTTATGATTCAAGAATTAATGCAATTCATGAAAGCGATTTAATACATGTATAGATATGAACGAATGGGTAGAACCGGGATCTATCAAAGCTTTAAAAGGTTGTGCACATATAGAAAGTGTACCTGACACTACCGTATTGGAAGCTTGGGTATCAGAAAGTGCAAAAAATGTGCCATGTCTACCTTGATCCTTGTTTGCACTTAAAGGCTTTATCGGAACCCTTGCTGGGTTTGGGCAGTCTTTTATCTGATGTCCTTTCTGTCCACATCTAAAATAAGCTCCTGAATCTTTATAACAAGGTCGTCCTCGATGCATCTTTCCACATTGTTTGCATATCTGGTTATTATACTGTTTGTTATCACTAGATCCCCCAACATTGGATGTGTTCCTAATGAAATTTCTATTATTCGAGTTCTTTCCTTTTTGTTCCCTAAACTTCCTCTTACCATCTCTAATTCGATTGTACTCCTCACCATCCCTCTCAGCTATTATAGCCCTAGTCACGACATCAATATATGATGTTAATTTCAAGATGGAAATTCGACTACGAATATTCAACCTTAACCCACGCTCAAACTTTTTCGCTCTTAAAACATCAGTTACTATAATATGACGTGAAAGACAGGATAACTCAGTAAACTTTGCCTCATATTGACTAACCGTCATATTCCCTTGCACCAGACTCATGAAGTCAGCTACCATTTCGTCTTTCACCGTTTTCGAAAAATATTTCTCATAAAAGATTAGTAAGAAATCATTCCAACCTATGTAAGTATTCATTTCCCTGTATTTTCTCTTAGTCATTCTCCACCAATGTTCAGCCTCCCCTTCTAACATAAATGTTGAAAATGACACCCTTTGTTCATCGGTACACTTAAGAACATCAAGTATCTTTTCCATCTGCATCACCCAACTTTCTGCTTCGGTGGGGTTAGGAGTACCTTTAAAAGATGGAGGATTCAACTTCTTGAACTGTTCAATAGTACATCTACTTAGTTCAAGATTCTTTGGTACTCCATTGTTCACCTGCTGCTCCATAATCTTTGCTAGACTTTCAATTGTCTTGTACTCACCTTCCAGTCCTTCTATACTTGAATCACTAGTTCCCATTGATTATCTTCTCTTGGTTATTTTCTACAGTCATGTCCAAACGTAAGATCTACTACACTATATCAATATTGAAAACTAAAAGACCATTTATAAATAATATAACACATAGGGAGGGTTATCACATAAATCAGATACTTAATACTATCTCCTAAGGATGGAAACATGAAATCTATAACGTTCGAAACCTATGTTCAGTAGTCTACAGGTTCATAACCTATGCTCTGATCCCACCTCTCTCACGACCCCGACCCAAAATAGTAGGGAACGAGTGTCTTGACATGCCACCAAGGCATCTAATATTCTGGCGTTAAAATTTTTCTTTTTAAAATATATGTAGCGGAAGTATAATCACATGGTTATGAATCGTAAAATACTGAAAGTACAGGAATTACATCATAAAAGCTTTCTAAAGGGAACTTCATTTGTATTAAAATATCAACGAGTTACAACTTCACACAGAGAGCTAAACATGCTCTATCTAATTAAACAAACTTCTACTTAAGGTAACAAAAAGATCTTTAAAAGCTAAATCTTCAACATAGTCCTTTTTCGTTCCATCCACGAGCTTAATTATTTCATGAAAAATGGTTATTTATACAACGTCAGCTAAAAGCCGAATAAGATTCAATCTCTAGACATTCCAGGGTTTTTCAGAAAATTGATACCTATTCAATTTAGAATAGAAGGTATATACATAGAGATAGGAATTTCAAGTAATATATATAAAGTAAATGATATATATTCAGAATAAACAGTTCAGAACAGAGCAGATAAAACAATTAAGCATATGTCAATTATTCAGTTTTAGTGGCCATGTACGCTCTAATACCCAGACAGATAGTGTTACCAAATGTTTCCACCCCGTAACATCACAGACAGATAATCATGATTTCTGGAACAACGCCTTGTTTAGGGCACACCAGCGATAAACCAGTTAGGAAGGTAGCACCCAAATATTTCCACCCGATAGTCAAGGCCAATATAGTAAGAGAGTTTCCATAGGCCGAATCATTAATTTCATAATTCAAATCAGATGTTTATATGGAGAAATATAAACATATAACAAGCGACAGAATCATCGGTATTAGATGCATTTTGAGAATAAAATCATTTCACAAAAAAATACATAGTTTGCATAATATAATATAATCAAAATGCGCAAGAAATTGCATAGAGTACTCACCTAAAATAGAGGTCGAAATTATAGATAATGAGTCTTTGATTGCACGTTAATCTAACAAATACGATAAAGGTTTAAGTATACGTTCTAAACAAGGTCCAATATACATATTGTATTTTAATAATAACTTGTTTCAAAGGATTACTAAAAACCATTTTCTTAACTTTTAAAACTCATTGATCGTAATTAAAGGATTCAATTCATAGTTCTTCCTAATCAGTCGGTTCTCAGTAGAGATAGAGGGTGACAAGGGCACAGCTTAAATACCATCTTCTCTAGACAGAACATTTTCTAGTTCATTCCCAGTAGAGATGGAGGGTCACAGGGGTACCACTTAAATACCATCTCATCCAAACGGAATTTCACCGGGCCTGACTTTGGAATTACTTAAATGGGATTCCATAATAACGAGTAATTACCTTTAAAAATTCATTTTTTTTAAAAGCGTATATATAACTTCAAACAAGTTTACATAAAATCAACTTGGATTTCTTCTAAACTTTAAGTTTTGATTAGTGAAGTCCTTAGTGTATTTTACCAGCATAACTACTAAGTAAATCTATAAAACATAAAATTAAAACTATAAAAATACATTATAACATTAAAATAAAATCATACCTACAAAATGAATTCTTTCTTCGAAATTATAGAATTCCTTCTTAAGATATTTCCCAAGCTTTATATCACTATTTCTAACTATAATTCTCAAGGAATTGGTGTGAGTTTCAAATGAACCCTAAGGCCCTATTTATAGGTTTCCAAAAGTATTACGGCGTTGACACGTGTCTAATGACTAGGCTTTTTGGAGTGGTGATTCAACACCGAGGTGTCACGATCCGGAGTGATCTTGCAGTGTTAATATTACCAAATGATGACAAGTGTTTTAGCTTTCTCTCTAAAGACGACATGTGTAAGGTGGAAGTGACCAGCATGTGGTGGAAAGGTGATAAGGGTATAAGGGTCATTTCACACATGAAGGGTATTTTGGTAATTTCACACTATATATTTTGAATATGTCTTAGAGGTCCTTAATAATATTTTATTCACAAAATGGCCCATTTTATATTTTTATTTTAGTCCTTAAAGTTTCATAAAATTATATTTTCAACCCTAAAACTAATTATTTACCTTAAGATATGTCATAAGAGTTCGATTTGATCCAATTTATAGTTGATTCTTCGTAATTAAAAATGGGGTTTGTTATATTGATAGCCAATAATACCACATATCTAATACTTCAAAATTTATAAGATAATAAGTAACACAAGAGTGTATAAAAAAAACTTTATATAGAAAAGTGGGGTCATTACAATTAAATTATAGTGCAATTATATTTTTTTAACAGAATTAATTTAATTAAATAGGAAAGAAAATATATTATGTTAAGTAATATGGGATTCTCATATTTTCGTTCGGAAGCCAATTTAATTATAAGTCTTGAGTCCCTAGTATAGTTTATTACCCAAGAAGTATGCCTAAACTCTCTAAATACCCTAATTTTCTCAAGTCCACTTAGTGTACCTATATATAGGGGTTTAAGCTAGGGTTTTAAGCATTATAACTCTTTATAAGGGTTAGAGTGTAGGAGAGAAAATATTGTTCACATTTTGGTGAGGAGGTGGGGAGATAGAAAGTGATTTCTCTCACATTTCACCTAGCTATCATTTCTAGAAATGCCCATGCACTATACCTAATTTGTGTGTGTGTGTGTGGGGGGGGGGGGGGGGGGGGGGAGGGGGGTTAATATACTAGAATATTCAAGGCATTTGAGAAATTTAAAAAAGCTCTTAGAGGGAAATAAAAAGAAACCTCTTTCTCTTCTCCAATCTCTCATTTTCCTCATTCGGATCACCCACAAGGTCCATAAGGGTATCGTTGATTAATGCAATAGTTAAAAAAAACTAATTATTATAACCACATTGAATCTGTGAAGAAAATAACCATGGATATACCATCCTGGGATCCATTCACACAAAGCAACATCAATGTGACCATGATGGAAGTGATATATACATTATAACCCTACAAAAACATGTTAGTATGAAACAACATTCAAATATGTATATTTCTACAATATGCAAACTAGGGTTTTCATAGTGGATAACATAAACCTTTCTATAACATGATCAATATATAACTGGGACCTAATACTAATTGGTGGAGATTGATATTAAGAAAAAGTGTGTTTCCCGAAAACATTGATTGATCATGCAATAGAAAGTGAAGAAAATACGTTTAGATTCATAAACCTTGGTTTTTAAGCATATTTTTAGGGGATGTAATAGTTTTTTACTAGTTAAAATCCTTTGTCTACATGGGCTATAGTCTTAGGAAATGTTTGATGAAGTTTTCTAAAGTTTTATCAATCTTTGAGAGGTTTTGCATGCATATTGAGAACCCAAGGCAAATATGGAGGTCTGCAGACCCAAATCAATTTGGAACCCTTCAAATCGATCTGGCATGCTCTTGGATCGATCTGTCCCTAGGGCGAATCGCCCCATCCCTAGGAGTGGGTCCAATTTTGTTATTTTGTAGATTTCTTTCATCGATTTTCCAATGGATCTTCATCCCCATCATTCCCAAAGCAAAGAGGACTATTTCCAGAGCTTCAGTGCGTGAAGAACTCCAACTTTAATTGAAGTCTACTTCATATGAATTATTTTCAAAATGTAGTTTACTTTAAGTGGGTTTCTTTATCTTGAAGTGTTCTACTTGATTCCCATTTGAATTGTGATTGTTTGTTTATTCTGTTTTATTATGATTCTACCATCTTACTCATGTTGATAATTATCTTGTGTTGATTAATTGATTAATTAGGATCCCAATTATTATAAATAATATGGATTATATTTGTGACTGACCGATGATGATACCATATTTTACACTTGGTATTTACAAGATTCTTAAACTCCTCAACTGCCCTTACGCAAGAGCAAAAGTCCCAAGGCTAGCCTCGAACCTCAAACATAGCACTACTTGCCTCATAAATCCTATGCTACTCTCAAGGGTGAGCTATGGTACTATAGCAGACTTCAGTCTTTAATTATTCCTCCTAGAAATGTTAGTGATTCCACCATACCTCCTTAGGAAAAATTAGAGACCACAACATCAAGGTTCCTCCATGACTTGTGCCCAGAATAGACCTCAAATTAAAGGGAAACAACCTTCCGTGGTCACCCTAGTCTCAACCCTAGGATGGGGTAATGCATGGTAATTTAAGATCAACTCCGAGCAACTCCATGAATATTCTAAACCCCCTGGACCTCCTGCAAAGGATCTGCAAACAGTTTGTCAGGTAGGAGAAAATCACATCACTGCTTCACCTACCGTAACTACCCACATCCACATTACCTAAATACTCCCACCCACCATCATTAATTGCTACCAAAAACCACCTTGAACCACGCGCAAATACTTTGGTCAACACTCTACCACTTCGCTAACACCACCAGACCTTAGGGGCACCACAACTATAGTTCAACGTTGGGGTGATTTAATCTCCCAACGATATATCTCACTTCACAAGGGAATTAGGATGCTTGACTTGATTATTTTAATTTGTAGTAGGGGAACCGAACATTAATTTAATTAAAAGTTATATTATTGCATATTTATTTCAAAATTTATTTTTTTAAATGAAGATTCTCATATTTCAAAAGGGGCTCAAAATTCAATCCACTAGATTATATCTTAAAGGAAAACAAACTTACTCACATAAATTTCATTAATTATAAAGAAATATAAACATTTTCCTTATGGTTGAGGTTTACAAGTTTGTTTTAATTGAATACCCTGCTAAGTTGGTGAGAGGGCATCTAAGTCAGACGTTTGAGAAGACCAGAGGTGGAAAAAAGCTTATTAAATGGCTCATTTCTATATATTGACCTCTATGACCAATGTGTCATAACACTAGCATCAGAATATGTCAAGTGCTTACAACATGATTATGAACCCCAGGAAATATGTTTGGGGATTAGAGTCATTCTGCAAGACTAGATATTATGGCAAGGCTTATTAATATAAATATGCTATATGGCACTCGTGTACGTGACCATGTTCTTAAGATGATGTTTATCTTGGGAGAATGAGAAGTTCTTGGATCTAAAATCGATTGGGAAACCTAGATCGATTTTGTGCTCCAATCACTATTAGATTTCTTTAAACTGTTTTGCCTAAACTATTCTATGAACAAATTTGATTACTCACTCGTGCAATTGCTTAAAAAATTGAAGTTGTGGATAGTATTATAAAGAAAATGGGTATGATAAAGGTTGCTAAAAAAGGCCCATACTTTTTTATCCCTAAAGGTTAAAGGAAGAAGAATAAGGGAAAGTCTCTAATCTCACCTGTAACAGTCAAAACATTGGTTAAACCTTAAGGAGAATGGAAACAAGCGAAAGGAAAATGCTACATCTTTAAACGTTATGAACATTAGAATAAGTAGGGCCCGATCTTCTAGATTAAACAAATGAGCATAAACAGTGATTTCTACTTTATCATTGAGATATGTTTTGTGGTCCAATCTACCGGGACCCGGTGTGTAGATTCGGGAGATACTTATCATGTTAGAAATTCTTTGCAGGTGTTCTAAGTAACAAAGAATCTCAATGAGGAGGAATTATTTTTTATCTTAGAGGATAACGACAAATCATTAGTATTAGCAGTAGAATTTTTAGTTTTAAATTTTGTAAAGACAAAAATTTAATTTTGAAAGACTGTTTTTGAGTTCTTGCAATTTAAAAAAAAATTGACTTTAGTTTCTTAGTTGGTTTAGAATGGATATTAGGCTTATTTAATAAATATGTTTTTATAAAAAATGGTAAATCTTTTATTTGTTTTGGTACATTAGAAAATGATCATTATATTATAAAGTCCATCTCACCTTTACTGCAAAATAATGAATTGAATAGCTCAGATGGAAATGACCTAAAGATAAAAGAACCTTCTAAGTTGAACCAAATATACCTTTGGCACTTACGTTAAGGTCATATCATGTAAGGCCAAATAGTCTAGCTTAAGCTTTGTTATTTGTTTTATTTGCCACCAAGACTAGTTTGGTGTATCTCGACACAAACCGTCACGTACTGTCACGACAAACCGACTCCAAGATTGAAGACTTACCTACATCCCATAAAGCCATAAAGCTATTAAGTGTTTAAATTTAATCATGAAATTTATTTTGGGATGTTTTATTTTTATTAAAACTGAAACAAGATTTTTTAAGTTTAAAAATTGAGGCAGATTTTTATTCAAAAATTTTCAAATTTTTATTGACCTCATTCAAACGAGATGGCAATCTCGTCCGAATAAGTTGTCAAACTTGTTAGAAAGCTCATTTGATCTTTTCATCAAACGAACATCAAACAAGGGTGTACTATTTCATTTTGTTTGAAACTCGTTTGAAGCTTGTTCAAATGAGATATCACTGTTGTTCGAATGAACTTTCTTTCAATCTAATGAGTATCTATTCTCGTTTGTACGAGTTATGTTGCCTCGAAAATTGATCCTGGCATATAAATACATGTTTTACGTTTATTTTTCTAAGACTTTTGCTAAAATAATTTCCGCGTTCTTGTTGCAAAAGTTTTCAAAGTTTTGGTTTATAAAACACTTTGGATTCGTAAACACATCCCCAAATATATTTTTATGAATCGTTTTGAACCTTGTTGATATATACTTTATAAAGATATCATCTCTAGAGCTGACTTGTGAACCCGAAAGGATTACGGCTGAAGACTGAAGGTTGATCGGTAGATATCGAGGGTGGATCGCCACCTGTGGACTTCTCAAGAATGCGTAGTATTCTTTAGAGATTCTATGAAGACTACTCGTTATGCTTGCAGGTTTGATAATGCTATGTGATATCGATTTAATGTGCATTTGCAAATTTTCAATTTTCAATTTATTTAATTAATTATCAATTTTTTTATCCAAATTAATTAAACCCTAACACATGCATCTAGGTGTATTAATCATGCCATTACAAAATAAATATAAATTGCTGACACAGTTTTCAGGAAAAAAACTCTTTCGGGTAAAATCTTTTATTTCACTATGAAGAGGTAAATCGCAACTTACAAACACAATGAAATCTGTAATGAATATTCGTAGACATTCACATAGACCTCAACCTAGAATCAACAATGGATCAACCACAGTGAACCCATAACAACACGTAGTTCTATCTTTAGCAAGGAACACCCTCAAGTGCTCCCAACGATCGCAATCGTAGTCAGCCAGCACCTCCCTTAAGTGGTACCAAATCAACAATAGAGAAATCTTCCCTACAAAAAGATACAAATTCTGCAAAATCACTTTTCATAGAATGAAAATCTCAGGTCTTCTGAAGCAAAATGGACTCATAACAATGTTATATATAACAAAATTAATTCGGCGGGTTCGCTCATATGACGTCAAATGTCGTTTAATCCATGGGATTGTGCGACCTTCTAACGACAGTGATAAATGATAAACAATAGCATGTTGTTAGATAAAACCATCAAGCAAGCTTCTCGTGAGTGCTTCGCGTGAGATGCAATGTCACTTGAAGCCTCATTCTAACGACTTCAAGCTATCGTTGAACGACAACCCATTTTCGCTTGAACGACCTTAGTGAAAAATATTTTATTTTTGAAACTCCGCCTTAGGAGATAGAAAAAATTATTTTGACAAAAAATGACGCCTTAGATGCTCAAAAACATTTTAGAAAAATTATCCCAACACTTTAAATGAACCGTTAAGGGACATAAACACAACCTTACCAATTCTATCTCGCAGAGGCTTATATGATGAAGAATGTTGATATTCGAATCCGTCTTGATGCATGAATGAGCTTTGAACTTTCTTTGACGATTGTAGCAGTATACGTCATACGCTAATGTAAACAGGACTATGTAAAATTTGTCCTTACAAATATCCTCTTATGTTTATGCTGGTACAAACTAAAAACATTCGAATTATTAAATCAAATGTCCTATACAAATATAACACCCTCCCATGAACCCCAAACTGAAAAGGTACTAAAAATGTAAGTCTTAAACTTTCTTAAAAAAAATCTTCAACTTGAAATCTTCAAATCTCCAACTTTTCTTTGTCATCATCAGGGTGTGCAAAATAATGATCTTCAACTTTTGTACCTACACACATAAGACAATAAACAAATACCTTCGTGACGTATTAAGTTTGAAATGAGATAAACATAAATCAAAACAAATATCAATTCTCAAATCTCCCCCATAATTCAAACTCCCCCATAAAATCATAATTCGTTCTCCCCCTTTTTATTTGTCCGAAATAGACAAGGAAAATAATGAATAAAAATAAGCATGGAGTGTCACGACAAGCAAAAAAAATCAACTACGATCATCAAGGATAAAATTGAAAGCATTCACCAATTATTTTTTTTTTCAATTTTTTGAAAAAATAATTTGCAAAAAGAACATCACACACCATGAATTTACACTAATATGACCAAATCGTGGAAACGGAATGAATGGGTGTGAACATATGCAATAGGTAAATCAAATCAAACATGAATAAAAAATGTCCACGATGAATATGGATACTACCAACGAATAAAATTTACAATGATCCTTAGGTGTAAAAATTATTGAATTCAAATGACACTAACTTAATCAAATCAACAAATCAAATTCTAAAATGATTTCCACACCAACAACGTCTAAAAATATTTAATTCTTTTTCAAGACTTTGTCAGAACGTACAAACCTATTGATTTATTTCCAACCAAACTCCCTCAAATATATATTTAATTTTCAAGTTCTTTTGAGGTTTCTATTTATTTTCTCAACTTAGAGTAATCCTATTGGCCCCATTTTTGGCATATTTATATTTATTGCCTTAATTTTTTCTCATGCTCTTTTAAATGGTGGCTTTCACGATGTGATTATTATTCACTCGCAGCCTTTTTTCATGTTCACTCATTATTTTTTCATATTAAATAAATTCCTCACGGGCAACGATTCTTAGATGCACAACTTTCAGTGTCAAGTTTTATCGCATTTGGTTCGTTGTAAAGACAAGATTGAGATGGAAACACTTCGACCAATATGTGATAGTAAGAACAATAATAAAACAAATCCGTGCAAGTGTGCAATAAAGGAAATCATGAGTCAAACATGTAGAAAGTAATCTCAAATCTCATCCTAATGACTCTAAACATTATAAAGCACATGGATGAAATGATGTACCGTCTCAAAGCACTATCAAATAGTCACATGGATATGGAATGATGTTATGACTTGGTCATCCTAAATGTCCATCCATAAACGGTGTAAACAAAATAAAAACTCTTTTTGGATTTTTCACTTTTTAAAAAAATAGAAAATCTTTTTGAATTTTTTCAAAAAATTTCAAAAATAAATTTTTTTTTGTTTTTTCAAAAAATATATCAAAAATAGAAAATATATATACAAAAATGGTACACACTAGAAATAGGGATAAAATATCATCATAAAAAGCATCCTATGCTAGCAAACAAGTCTAAATCTCAACCGTTAGGTGCGGTGGAGTTTTTTATGTGCAAACGCTCTCATATAATCATCTGGAGCATCATGTGTGGGTACGTGTGTGGGAACACGTAGCAAAACTCTACGCGAAACACTACCCAACTTAAAAAAAATTCCCTAAGGTGTCCTCTCTTTTTGCAATGGGTGAAAACATACACGGGCCTAGGAATACCTCTCTCAGAACGTCTAGGATGCGCTCTTCTATTGGGTAACAAATGCCTAGGTGTAATACCCCGTATTTTTATGATTTTTAAATGTGGGATTAATTAAATTAAATATGGGAAATTTATTGGAAATTGATTCGTATTTAAATATAATATTAACCAGCGAGACAAGGTTTAGTATTTACTGATGTAAATTATATTGAATATTACTTAGTGAATAAATTAATATGGGACAATGAAAATATTAAAAAAATTCGCGAGTGAAAAATACGACAGTTACAGTAATTTAGTCGGGACGCGCGTGTTAGTAGTGTCGGGACTCAATTTAAGGAAGTAAAAAGTAATTTATTTTTGAGTCATCCATATGGTCATTTAGAATGCTCTAAAGTGTTTGAAAGGGTCTAAATAGTCAGAAAAGTCTACCCAGGAGTTTAGTTTGGGTCTCGGGATACTTTTAGTCCAAACCGGCACCCCATAGGGGTATTTTAGTCATTTGTATTTTGGGGGGACTTAAATCTACGAATTTAGGAGGTTAATATCATCTGATTGAGACACCCCGCCCAATTAAATAGAGGGTGATCAGTCCTGTACCAATATTAAAATAAAATGTTCAGTTGGTTCATTCTTAGCATCACCGTCGAAAAACTTTTTAACATATTAATCACCTAATATAAAATTAAGCTAGGTGTCAAAACATTTACAATTTTAATAAAACCAAGAAATCCATTTTCATTCAATCTTAAAATATAAACCATTCACCACACATAGTAATATGATAAATACTGAACATGACTCAAGTACTGAAACAAATAAGACTGGGTAAAACCTCCCAATTCAAAACTCCAAACCATAAAATAAACAGAATACAATATCTCTGATGAAGAACAAGAAGTGGGCCACACATGCCCTAGATAATAAGTCTTGATGAAACTGAATGGAAAAGATAGATGCATCTACTGCAAGGACCTGCAACTTCCATAACTGCTGCAGCATGTCTGACACTCCAATCTTTAATTCTGGTACTCCTATGGCTGAGCACCTGATATAATATATATATATATATATATATATATATATATATATATATATATATATATATATATATAGCAAAAGAGAGATGAGATACAAGAAATGGGTAAGATCTTGAGGTTTAAAAATGATTTAGCAAGTATTTAAAACTGGTTCTTAAAACAAGTCTTATACGCATGTTAGTTATCAAACTCTCACATGAGTTTCTCACCTCTCATCTATTGTGCACGCCTAACGCACATCTAATCTCCCCCTAGTTATACCACCCAGTCTAACTAGTCATAAACCATACTAATACTAACTATGCTCACTAGTAGTATTCTCGTATCGCTCATACAATATGCTATTCAGATAGTTTATCTCACATACTAAGTTTCATTATTCACCGTTCAAATGGTTAATCTTTTATCCACTAAGATTATTTTATTTCTCATCTCCACTTTATCTGCTAGTTTCACAAAGTAGAAAGTTCTCCTAGTAGACTCATGTATATATATACTCTCATCATGCCTATATATATACACTAATCCTGCACCCTTAGGTTAAGACCACTTGGCACAATGTAATGATTATTATTATTACCAAGTCTACTAATTTCACACAGTAGAAATATTCACAAGTTCATATATATATATATATATATATATATATATATATATATATATATATAGTCACATCATCCCTATACATATATATATACTAATCCTGCACCCTCGGGCAAAGACCCATTAGTGAACCTATCAAGAAAATGTTGCATCCCCGGGTTAACACCCATTAATGCACCTATCAAGAAAATCCTGCATCCCCGGGTTAACACCCATTAATGCCCCTATTAATGATAATCTAGCACCCCCGGGTTATCACCCATTAGTGCGCCTATCAAGAGAATCATGCATCCCCGGGTTAACACCCATTAATGCACCTATTAATAATAATCTAGCACCCCTGGGTTATCACCCATTAGTGCGCCTATCAAGAGAATCCTGCATCGCTGGGTTAATACCCATTAATGCACCTATCAATAATAATCCAGCAGCCCCGGGTTATCACCCATTAGTGCACTTAATAATAATATCACATGATAGGCATACACACATCCTATTAGAATTTATAGGTATTTCTCCAACCTACATATATAATTCTCATACGTATTTTAATCTCAACACTACGTATAGTATAAATATTTAGATTACTATATCTCTCGTAATCTCCAGGGTACATTCTCGATATTGAATATTTAAAGTATTAATTCTCACATACTTTCCCAAAATTCTGTCATGTTTAAATTTACTATTTGGTAGTTTCTCTCACTCCAATAAACCGATAAACTCAAAACTGGACTTTGAGAAAATCCCCAAAAATTCACTACGTCGCTCGAACCAGAAGGGTTGTCGCTTGAACGATTGCCACATGTCGTTCGAGCGACTTCGCGCGAGATACAGTCTCGCTCGAATGAGACTGCGTGCGACTTCGCGCGTCGCGCATTGGTTCGTCCCCTTTGCCCAGAATTCAACGTTTTTGACCATTTTTGGACCTAAAACCTCTAAGATTCAACCCCCAACGCCTCATCATCAATACCCATCAACACATAACAGGTTATAAATCATTCCTAATATCCTAGGATCATTAATTCGTCATTAATCATCATAATTATTTAAAATCCCCAAATTAATTTATATGAACCCTAGTTTCTAAATTTTCAATTAAAGAACCTAATCAACCCAGATTTGTTCATCAATATATAGTCAAATTCCATGATTAATCATCTACATACATGAAGGACTTTAAACTACTAATTAAACCAATCCCTAATCATAATTTAAATCTCCAATTTTCACCAAATTCATATGTAAATCATGATTAATTTTACCTACACTAACATGAGCATGATTATTGCTAAAAGAAAGCAAGTAATAAACACTTGCCTCGAATAGGATGGTCTGATCCATCAGTGATGTTGGTATAGATGCATTCCTCCTCTTTCGATCTATACGATGGTGGTGGTGGTTGTGCAAGGTGGTGTTAAGTGGTTCCCTTCCTTGGGACTTTGCTCTCCCTCATCCTCTGTGGCTCTCCCTTGATTTTTATGTAACTTCACCCTAATGGAACTCCCGTAGATGATATAATTATTCTCTAATTTTTGTCCATTTAATTTTTCCAAAAAACCAAATTACAAAACTACCCCTACGGGGTGCCGGTTTGGCCTAAAATCTCCCGGAGTCCAAATAAAATACCCGGGTAGAGTTTTTTTTGACTATTTCAACCTTCCCGGACTCAACGGCACTCTCGAAATGACCATATGAGTTAATAAAAATAAATTCTCTTTTTTTCCAATCAATCAGTCTCGACACAACTCACACGCGCGTCAGACTTAAATTACCAAACTGTCGTATTTCTCATTTACGACAATTTATCAAATATCATAATTACATATTACATATCACACAGTAATATTTAATAGTTCACAACAATAAGTCTTAACCCTTGGGACGCTAGTTAATAATTATTTTAATCCGGATTAATAACAAATTAATTTCTCGCATTTTAATTTAATTAATCTAACAACAATAATTAATCACATACTTATTCCCATAATAATAATTAATCACATAATTATTTAAATCATAAAAAATACGGGGTGTTACATACTTCCCCCCTTACAACGGAATTTTTCCCCGAAATTCAAAAAAAGTATACCAGGTACAGACAACGCTGTAAAAACATTTCGAATCGCATCCTTGTGCTCCCAAGTAAGCTACTCCGTACCACCCATATAGTAGTCTATCGAATACCCTTAATAATGAACACTTCACATGTGTTTGTTTTAAACTCCAGGTTACCCTGTCTTGTCGGCTCCTCCCTAAGCCTTTCCATTTACGTTTCACTACTTACTATATTATAGATATTCATTATCTATCCTTTTACTATTTGCACCTTAGTAGATTTATCCTCCTTTCAGATATATACGACTTCATCTCGTGTCGTTCATACAAGTAAATTGGTTGTGCAATATATATTTCACACAAAATATATACAATAATATCGATTCTTTTCCGATATTTGAAATCATAACTAGTCCCCCACCTTTAACTGTCAAGTAGGACAACAACAAAGTTTACCGTGCCATACTTCTACTGGCACTCTTCCCGAACGTGAATTTATAAGAGTTATTTGGACACAAACTCCACTAGTGGTAGGTACTACTCCCGTCCTCCTCTAAGATTTCAGGGTCCACATAAAAGTTTCTCTCCCACATCCGATTAGACCGCTTGTCCTGCCAATCCCTCTGTAGGTATTAGGCCGTACTCAATCATATTTTAATACTTATAATCTCACCATCTCAGCTACTGTGACCATCCCCGATCCTCGCCACGGACGGGCATGTGAAGGAAGGATCCTCAGGTCCCACGCATCCCTCTCAGGAGTTCTTTGGCCGACGTCGTTTGAGATGAGGTATAAAATGTAAAGAGATTTAGAGTCGCCAGTATATTTTACTCAAAACAGACAAAAGAAAAAGGGGAAGCCATCCCGAAGTACGGTATCCAAAGACATACTGGTGCATACAAAACCAAAATGATTCGAGAAGGATTCGAATGCTAAGTTACGAAATGGGAAGGTGTTAAGCACCCTTTCCGCCCTTTCGATCTCTCATGGATGTTTGCTATTTTCCTTTTTATTTTCCCGGTGATATGTGTGCATGTGTATATATATAGTGGAGATAGGAATCCTCTACTTGTATCATGGAAGAGATAAAGCGAGTCATCAGTGGGAATGTATAAAAATAATATTAGAAAGTAAGATTTACGCGATCACCCTTATGTTGATCGTTATAACGGAATGATAACGCATATGGGGTGATACGTCACTAAGAACAAGTATATAGAATATAAGAAAATCGGATTTAGAGAATATAAAAAATGAGAGAGAAGGTGAGAATAGGACTCGAGTCTCGAGTTTTATCCCGAGACGCCTACGTAGCCTATAAAGGCATCAAAGCCCACATAGTTCGCATAAAAAATGAGGGGTGGGGTTTATCCCATAAATCCAAATGGGAGATATCTTATTTGTGAGTGTGTGTGTGTGTAGAAAAAGTGTTTTAGTTGTGAGAAAAGTGTGAGAAAAGTATGAGACTCCCTATTTGGAATTTATGAGCAAACCCTCCTTTTCTTGTTTTTTTTTTGGTTTTATTTATATGAAAATAAGAGATGTGCAATAATACTAAATAAAAAGTATATTAGGATGTGTGAGATGAGATAATAAAAAGTGCTAAGTAATAAAACAAGCTATTCCGAATTTAAGAGAATTTGAAGAGAAAGTTGAGAAAGTTGGACCTTCTTGAAGATCTTGAACTTGATCTTGAATGTTGGAGAGAAACCCTTGCACTTGGATGATGATGGAGAGTGGCTAATTCACCAAGTTTGATGAAAATGATGGTGAAAAGTGGAAGTTAGAAAGGGATTTGGATGTTAAAATCGCGCTGTCTTCGAGAGAGGTTTTTGGGACTCGCTGAGAGCGATTTTTATCAGATCTGGGCTCCTTTTACAAATGAGGTGAAGGCCTCCTTTTATAGGCCCAGGTCACTACCGATCAACATACATCTGGTCCTGCCTATCGGCACCTGTCTGGAACATGCCATTTGGAAGTGTGTTTCAGGCCTTTTCAGAAAATTGGCTGCCGAGGGCAAATCATTGGTCAGAATCGCGAATGGGGTATACCGTTGGAAAGGTAATTCAAAGCCTTTGAAAGTACTTTAGACCGTTCCCAGGTTCGAGAGTTGACTTTGGGTCAAATATGGCTTGAAAGCGTTTGTCGGTCCAATGGATGGGGAATAGTTCGGACGCAAACATATCGTTCGTCCGCATGGTAAGTTTGAATCGTGCACGGGAAGACCGTTGGAAAGGTTAGGAGATGTACTTCAACATTCCAAAGATTTTGACCCGGTTTGGGGAGTTGACTTTGGTCAATCGGGCCCTGGAAGCATTCGGTGACCTCTGAGAGTCAAACGGATCGTTCTTCCGCATGGTAAGTCAAAATCGCACACATAGAGGACCATTGGAAAGGGGTTTTAGTTCCCTTCGAAGATTCATTCAGCCTCGGTCGAGCTGAAGAGTTTGACTTTTTAGTCAAACGGAGCCTGGGAGTGCCCGATGGCTTCTACGTCAGTACTTGGGGTATGACCTAGGTTTGTAGTGATGAAGGGAGGTACTGGGGACCTAAGGAGAGTTAGGGGGTAACAGAATGGGGTGTCTATAGAGCCCCTAGATGGGTGAATTTAGAATAAATGATAACCATCGAATAGACACCACATGATGCTTTTGATGGAGTATGACCGATTCAGAGGGTCGAGGCCGATTCTGAGGACTTGAGGGTTGTGCTGGGGATGACCAATTTTATGGGTGAAAGCCAAATCTGCGGGCTTAAGTGTTAACGGTGATCGATTCTGCGGGTCAAAGCCAATTCTGTGGGCTTAGGGTGAAGATCTAATAACCGAGGTCAATTTTGACCTAATAGTGGTGACGATCGAGGACCGAGGTCAATTCTGACCTAAGAGTGGTGACGACTGAGGACTGAGGTCAATTCTGACCTAAGAGTGGTGAAGATCGAGGACCGAGGTCAATTCTGACCTAACTCAGGTGATGATCTAAGACCGAGGTCAATTCTGACCTAAGAGTGGTGACGACCGAGGATCGAGGTCAATTTTGACCTAACTCAGGTGACGATCCAAGATCGAGGTCAATTCTGACCTAAGAGTGGTGATGACCAAGGGTCGAGGTCAATTCTGACCTAACTCAGGTGACAATCCAAGACCGAGGTCAATTTTGACCTAAGAGTGGTGACGACCGAGGACCGAGGTCAATTCTGACCTAACTCAGGTGACAATCCAAGACCGAGGTCAATTATGACGTAATAGTGGTGACGACCGAGGATCGAGGTAAATTCTGACCTAACTCAGGTGACGATCCAAGACCTAGGTCAATTCTGACCTAAGAGTGGTGACGACCGAGGATCGAGGTCAATTTTGACCTAACTCAGGTGACGATCCAAGAACGAGGTCAATTTTGACCTAAGAGTGGTGACGATCGAGGACCGAGGCCAATTCTGACCTAACTCAGGTGACGATCCAAGACCAAGGCCAATTTTGACCTAAGAGTGGTGATGACCGAGGATCGAGGCCAATTCTGACCTAACTCATGTGACGATCCAAGACCGAGGTCAATTCTGACCTAAGAGTGGTGACGACCGAGGACCGAGGTTAATTCTGACCTAACTTGGTGACGATCCAAGGTCGAGGTCAATTCTGACCTAAGAGTGGTGACCTAAGTCAGGTGACGATCCAAGACAGAGATCAATTATGACCTAAGAGTGGATAAAGATTGGATTTTGATTCTGCTAGAGAAAGTGCCTTGTGATTTTGATCTGAGCTAGGGAGATGATAGCTAGGGAAGATTTTGTTTCTTTAGAAGGCCTCGCAGGGGGGAACAACTAATTTTGGTGCTGTAAAAACTCCGATGGGGAAGTGATCAGGCGATCCTTAGAGATCCTCTGGGGCTTTGCCGAGAGGAGATTCACTTGGTTTTTAAGGATTCCGCTGGGAAAGAGGGGTTTCTCTTGAGGGAATGCAAAAATTTTCTGGTGAAAATGTTCTGAATCCTTCATGGGATATTTAGGAATTTTTCGAGGATTTTTCGGGCCTTTTTGGTATTTTCTAGGAATTTCTGTATGAAACTTAAGGGGGGTGCCGACCGGCATGGTATGAGGGGTGCCATTCGACAATGGCACAGACTTTTGGACTGCCTCATGATGGTAAGGAGTCAGTGTTGATCGGTATGGTTGGGGTCAGTGCCGATCGATATGGCGTATGGCATCCTATATAAAGGGGGCGAATCCCTTCATTTTTTCACAGCTTCTATGCTTTCTCTCTTTCTGCGATTCCTCTGCAAATTATTCTAGCATTCTGATCTTCAAGAAATGGCTGCTTTTATGAGCATCGCAGTCCACAGGGAGTGGTTGACCATTGATGACTGGGCGAATGTGGAGTGGAGGGCCAAGGTGCCTCTTGCTTTGGGGAGTGAGAACTCCTTTGATGCGTTGAGACTGTTGCGAATGAGCGGACTTTGCTGTAGGAACCATCACACCATCGCTCTTCGAGAGTGAATCCTGGAGGTTATGTAAGTAACTTGACCTTTGGCATTCCTTTCTTTTTGGTGATTTTTCTTTCTATCTTGGCTTCTAATGAGATTTTTTCTTTTTTTCCAGTTTGATATTTCCTTGAAGAACATGCGCGCCCGCGGGACGACGGGGCTCAGGGATGTCTGGGAGCATCTCCCACCTGTGGTGCGTTGGGTGATATTATCAGCGAGTTTTGGGAGGTTGGCATCTGCGCTGGATGAGACGCCTCTTTCGACAGCGGTCCTATGCGCTTTGGGGGAAAGGTGGTGGTATACTACTCACACCTTTCATTTTGGCTTCGGGGAGATGACTGTGACTCCCATAGACGTGCAGCAGCTGTTGGGGCTGGATTGTGATGGAGAGCAGATAGAGGTGGATCGCTCTTTGCGGGTGAGACCGGAGGCAGTGCGTACGGGACTTAGTGATATAGGGAGGATAGTTTCTAGGGATTCTATCTGGATATCCCTGCTGAAGGATGTCCTGTTGGGCAGGGTGATTGATGTGGAGGATGGGATGCAAGTGAGGCAGATGGCCCGATTATTTATTTTGCTGGTGTTGGGAGGTTTCATAGTGGCATCGAGCGATGATGTCGTCCATTTGTGGTTCTTTCCGTACTTGAGGATGTTTTGAACATCCCTTTTTATGATTGGGTGAGTCTGAATTTGGCGACCCTTTACTCTTCTCTGGATGCATTTAGCCAGTGCTGCCGGCAGACCTTTACTGTAGCCACATACCTTCTTCAGGTATTCTTCAGTTTGCCTATTTCTTTTCATGCATTCGCATTTACCTTTCATGCATTCGCATTTTCCTTATGCATCTCTTTTTGTTTGTGAATTATTATCTTTGATAGACGTGGTTTTATGAGGTGATTGGGTGCAATACCCTGCTGATCGATCTGAAGGAGGACACTGTTGGGGACTCCTGCCGATTGTATCGATGGCGTAAGGCCAATCGACAGTCGAAGGGATCTCTCTCTCTAGAGGCGGGGCGTTAGGTCTTGAATGACCTGCCTAGTGGTAGGGTAAGACTCTTTCCATTTTAGTCTTGGCTTTTGCACCTTCTGATCTTGTATTGATTTATGCCTGCTTGGAGATTTTCAAGTGACCTTTTATCCCTGATGGACAGCCATTCAGGATGTGGGGATGACCGGGGTGAACGCGCAGATGAGGCGTTTGCTGGAGCATGAGTTTGGCCATTCCTAGTATCTCGAGGAGAGGGTGGTTCGCCAGATTGCTGAGGAGGAGGTTGTGGTGCCACCTGCGTATCCTCCTACGTCTATGAGGCGGGAGCGACTGCTGTTAAAGGATGCGAGGATCGCGGCGATGATCGACGAGTCCTATTTGTTGTACACTGATACGGCTGCGCCGTATAACTATATGGACTTTGTGATGAGCTGGTTGCTGGCACCCAGCATATATGATGCCCTATCTTTCCCTCCTGTGGGTTCGAGTTGAGCGGTGGGATCTTCCCACAGTGGCGGCAGTTCGATGGAATTTGCGAGGGCGGCGACCTCGGAGGTTCCTTTCGTGCGATTGCACACTCCTTCATACAACATTCGACGGGCTGATGGAGGGATGGTGCCTATGCTGCATCGTCCTCATGCGATGGATCCAGAGGAGTTGGGTTTGACAAAGGAGGTCCTTCGACCTGTGGTATACCTTTCTGTTCTCATCTTTCTTTCTTTTTTGTTTTGGGCATCTCCACTTTGATATTGATTTTGCCTTTTTCTTGCAGCAAGTCCGAGTGTCGACCACCTGGCTAAGAGACATCAGAGACTAGATATCTTCGACGACTGCCCATATTCGAGATGAGGTTCCTGTTCCTTCTTTCTTGGTGTTGTCTGCTTCATTCGGAGAGGACTCTGGCTTGGGTAGTGGTGGTGCATCGTCTTGCTGGGGAAAGAGAGCACGTAGCAGGGGTGGAAGCTTTTAGAGAGAAAGGTGGGTAAGAGAGAGAGAGAATGTGGGTTCGGGCTGAGTCCCGTTGTTTTTGCTTTTTCTTTTTATTTCCTACAAAATTAATGTAACACACAAACAAATAGATTCAATGCAATGGAGTTTTTTATTATCTTTTATTAATGATGAATGAATGCATGCACATGCGCTTTTTACTTTGCTGCTGAGACTGTAAAAAGGAGTGTTTTTGGAATTTTTGAAGCAAAAGTTTTTAATTAAAAGGGGAAATTATATAAGGAGGAAAAGGGATTTTGAAATTCTGTTGAGAATATCAATTCATTTTTATTGAGTTTTTTGATTTGACAAAAAAGGAAAAAAGGGAAATTTCTAAAAATAGGGGGTTGCCGATCGGCAAGCACCCTGTCCTGCCTATCGACAGTTCAATCTAGCCCCATTAATTCAAAGCTTTGATTGGTACCCTCTTCAGCCTTTTGTATTTTATGGGGTATGATTCCCTTCAATTTCTGCAGGGATTATGTCTCTTGTGAGGGTTCTCAAGTATAAAAAAGGGTAAGGATGGAGTGTTTTCATCACACCTTCGCATTCTTACTTACTTTCCCACTATTTGTTAGCCTTGTAAGATGGATCTCCCTGGTAGCATTGAGTTTGCTAACTACCTCGAAGCCTTGGAAGTAATGTGCTCTTATAATGTCGACTATGATGCTTTCAACATGCGTCGCGTCTCCTTATGGAGCAATCGACCTATTGAGTGGAACATGCTGATGGTGGTGGTAAAATTTTGGTACCCCGAAGACCATGTATTCCGCTTTGGGTTGGATAAAGTTTGTCTTACCTACGAGGAATTTTCTGTCATGCTGGGTATAAATCCCAGTATTGCTGCGGCTTTGCCCGAATTTTCCCATTCTCCTTGGGATTTGTTGACCGGGCTTGTTCATATTTCCCCTTCAGCGGCCAGATCACTGGTTGCTGGAGGAATGATCTCCCTCCCGGCGGTGGTCCGTGCATTTGTGGGATGTAGGTGATGCTGTCTATGCTGGAGCCATTACTCTGGGCCTGGTTTCAAAATTACTGCTGGTGACTGGGGAACTGTTGGTGGACCCGCAACTTATAGCCATTACTTCGTGAATGTCATACCGTCGCAATCCTACAGCGGTGATACTGGCAGAGACACTGAATGATCTGGATGCCTGATGAGAAGGTCGTTCTGACTTTCTGAGGGGTAGCCCCGTGATGCTGTTCATGTAGTTGTATGAAAGACTCCGCTTGGTGGCCCCTCCAGAGTATCCCTTATTGTCTGTACCCAACTTCTTTTCGTGTCACTTCTTGAGCATTGGCTTGGTTATTGAGAGCTGGGAGAACTGGTTTGTAGATAATGGGGCTCGGAATCTGTATTGGTCAGTGCCTTGGTGGGGGCAGTTGCTGCCTGTCCTGGAGCTAGAAGAGTACTCATATTTGCAGCTGGTTGGTCTTAGACAGGCCTCTTTTTATTTCCTTGGATACTTTCACGCCAATTTGGCTGGGTACAGGTCGTGCCACCTCGAACACTAAATTTCTTTCTAGTAGACGTTTTGAACGAGCGCCTGCATCTGCTGCTTGGATCTCTGTGGGAGAATTGGCGTCCGTCGACCCGTCCCTCTCAGTCTGTCGGGAGAGTTTGGCATGTCCCTAGGGATTATATGAAGTGGTTATGGAGGAGAGTAGTCCGCAAGATGTTGGTAGTGGAGACTGGACAAAGGTGGTTTGTTTTATTTAACACCATGAAAGGGGGTGTTGTGGTTTTTTGAAAGCTGGTTCAGGCTTATCAGTCCATGGAGTGTTTACGACACTCTATTCAGGCAGGGGAAATTTGAGGACCCCAGGATGTAGATGATGAGGGTGCAAGCTCCTCTGGCAGGTGTGGGTAGGACTCTTGGAATGTTTATTTGTGTGATAGGGAATATATGTGGTGATTTTATTTGGCTTTTTATGTCAGTAGGGGGAAGGGAGTTATCCATTCCTTTTCTTATATAATCCGTGCTGTAAATTCTTATTAATGAAATAAGCAAGTTTCTGATCATCCAGCTGTGCCTTTCGATGAATTTGTATTTTTGAATTATCTATACCGATCGCTAAGGCATACATAATCCTTTTGTTCAAGTATTTATTAGAATGAACTGTCGTTCTTGGAGATAAGAAAAGAATAGTATTTTGTGAAAAAAAGGACCGTGCTCCTGTAAGATGTATGAGCTGCCTACGTACCTCTGGGGATTTTGAATTTTTATTTTATTTTTCTTGAAAAATGGTTTTTTGCAGAGGATCAGGCCCATGTAGTTCTGGGTAGAGGGAAATGAAGAGAGTATTTTTTTTATTATTATTTTTTTAGAATAGAAGGGAGATGAGAAGAGTCGTAGCGCACCGAGATTCCAGACTAGGGGTAGAATTTCTTGAGATGGTCCAGGTTGACTGGACGAGCCATCTCCTCCCCATCTAGGTCAGTGAGCATGGCGGCACTGTCGGATAAGATTTCCTTCATAATGTAGGGCCCGCTCCAATTGGGCTTGAATTTCCCTCTGGGGTCCTTGATGGGTTCTATTATCTCCTTGAGGGTTAAATCCCCTTCCCGAACACCGCGGTCCTTGACTCTCTTATTGAATGATCGCGCTATTCGGTGATGGTACCCCTGTATGTGGTAAAGAGCTTTCAATATCCTTTCATCTAGGAGGGTCAGCTCGTCGAGACGGCTTTGGCACCAGTCTTCTTCACTAACTTTGCTTTCGAGCATGACGCGTAGCGAGGGTATTTCCAGCTCCACATGTAGGACTGCTTCCATGCCGTAGACCAAAGAGTAAGTGTTAGCCCCAGTAGAGGTTCGGATTGAGGTTCGATATCCCCAGAGGGCGTACGGGATCCGATCGGCCCAATCCCTACAGCTTCCGGTCATCTTGCTAATGATGGCTTTGAGGCTCTTGTTGGCGCCTTCAATTGCACCATTGGTCTGAGGTCGGTAGGGAGAAAATTTGTGTCTCTGAATCCAGTACTCGTTGACTACTTCTATGACTTCTGCTTCGAAGTGAAACCCGTTATCTGACACTAACTCGTGCGGGACCCCATATCGACAGATGACATTTTTCTTGAGGAATCTGGCCATTTTTTTGGCATTCAATACTGCGTATGACTCAGCTTCGACCCATTTGGTGAAGTAATCAATGGCAAATAGGATGAACTCATGTTCGTTTGAAGCCTTTGGTGTAACCTTCCCTATGATGTCGACACCCTAGTTGGAGAATGGCCAGGGAGAGGTCATGTTATATAATTCTCGCGGAGGTAGGTTTTAAAGATTGGAGAACTGTTGGCATTTGAGGCTTTTACGGATATAGGCGGTGCAATCTTGGGCCGTGGTGGTCCAGTAGTAGCCCAGTCGGATGATATTCTTGGTAAGCATATGACCGTTCATATGGGGCCCGCATTCCCCGCTATGGATCTTCTGTATTATCTTCTCAATCTCAGCCCTTGCGATACAGTGTAGATGAGTTCCATCGAAGTTCCTCTTGAGTAGAGCTTTATGATACATTATGTACTGGGTGGCCAGTCTTCATAGGGACATTCGGTCTTTCTTGTTGGAACCCTCGGGATACCTACCATATTTGAGGAGGCACCAGATATCATAGTACCAGTAATCAACTAGTTCGGGATCTTTGGTGGAGACAAGCTCAATAGGGTAGCAGTGGGTTGGTTTGTCTTGCTTTTGAACTAGGAAGAAGGTCATTGTTATTCCTTCAGACATGTCGACCATGGAGGCCAATGTAGCGAGAGCATCGACTAGGTTATTCTTTGCTCGAGGTAGGTAATGGAAGGTGATATCTCAGAATCGGGAGGCTAACTCTTCTAAGTGGGCATGGAAGGGTTGGAGCTTTTCGTCCTTGACTTTCCATTTTCTGAGCACTTGATCGATGATGAGGGAAGAATACCTGTAGACATCAAGTTATTGAATACCTTTCTTGAGAGCAACATTGAGGCCTACTGTGCATGCCTCGTATTCCGTCATGTTGTTGGTGCAAGGGAAATCCAATTTGATGGCGATGGGAGTGTGGGAGTCATCAGGGGCGATCAGAAGTATCCCAACGCCATATCCCTTTTTATTAGCAGCGCCGTCAAAGAACATTTGCCATCGAAGGTTGTCTCGAGCGGTGCAAAGGATATTTTCATCTGGGAATTTAGAGATTCGGATATCTGCTTCTTCTACGGGGTAATCAGTGAGGTAGTCAGAGATGGCTCTTCCTTTAATGGCTTTCTACATGACATACACGATATCAAACTCGGTTAGGAGCATCAACCATTAGGCCATTCGACTGGATAAGGCGGGTTTCTTAAGCAGGTATTTGATGGGATCCATTCGGGATACAAGTTTAATGAGGAAGGCGAGCATGTAGTGTCACAACTTTTGGGTGACCCAGATAAGTGCGGCACACGCCTTCTCTAAAGCAGTGTAGTTGACCTATAACCCGACCAATTTGTGAATAGCGTAATAGATGACTCATTCTTTGTGAGAGTCTTCAAGGTATTGGGCTAGCAAAGCCCCAGCTGCAGTGTCGATTTGGTTAGGTATAGGAGCAAAGGGAGACTAGGTTGTGGTGGCATGAGCATTGGAGGTTCAGATATTATTTGATTCGATCAAAAGCTTTTTGACAGGCCTTGTTCCAAACCTTGGTTGAATCCTTTCGGAGGAGCTTGAAGATCGGTTCACAGATGAAGGTTAGTTGGCTGATGAACCGACTGATATATTGCAATTTCCTAAGAAAACCTCAGACTTATTTCTCTTTTCGGGGCGATGGTATCTCAAGTATGGCCTTTAGCTTTGCAGTATCTTCTTTTATCCCCTCCTCACTGACTATGAATCCCAAGAGTTTTCCCTTTGTAATGCCAAAGACACATTTCTGTGGATTGAGTCTCATCTAATACCATCGTAGTCGTTCGAAGAACCTTCGGAGAGCGAAAATATGACCTTCTCTAGTTTTGGACTTGATAATCATATCATCCATATAAATCTCAACTTCTTTGTGAATTAGATCATGCAGGATGTTTGTGGCAGCCCTTTGGTAGGTAGCCCCAGCATTCTTGAGACCAAATGGCATAACGGTGTAGCAAAAGGTTCCCTATGGGGTAATGAATGCAGTTTTTTCTTGGTGGTTTAGGTGCATCTTGATTTAGTTGCATCCGATAAACTCGTCGATGAATGACTTGAGAGCATGATTGGTTGTGTTGTCCATGATCATGTCGATATTGGGTAGCGGATACTCATCCTTTGGAGAAGCTTTATTTAAATCTCGGTAGTCCACACACATTCGAACCTTCCCCCTGATTTTGGCACAGGTACTATGTTGGCTAGCCATGTGGGATATTCGATCACACGAATGAAGCCCACGTTTAACTGTTTGACCACCTCTTCTTTGACCTTGAGCGACCATTCAGTGCGGAGCTTTCTCAATTTTTATGTAATCGACTTGTAATCTGGGAGAGTGGGGATCTTGTGCTAAGTTATTTCAGGATCAATTCCGGGCATATCATCATAGGACCATGCGAAGACATCCACGAATTCCTTTAGCAATTCTTCGAGTTATGCACGCTCATGCTCGTCAAGGGTGGCCCATATCCTAATCTCGCGTAGTTGGCTACTAGAACTAAGATTATTAACAACAGTCTCTTCATCATTAACTTGAACGCGATTATGTTGTTTATTATTAACCTTATTTAGACCAGTTAAGAATTATTCATTTGCAAAATCATCATCATCAAAAGTTCGATTAGAATCCAAACAATTAATGTAAGGTACAACAAGATACTCAAAATCTTCATTTATTTCATTGATAGGAAGAACATCATTGAGAACCTTATCAAAAGAGGTATCGATTACATTTGAACAAGGATAGACAACAGAAGAGGAAATAGGGTAAACATTGGGGTTAGGGGAGATTTCAAGAGGTAGAACTGGCACAGCATGCCAGTTGAAGAGGGGTGTATTAACAACTTTAATCAAATGGGATGGATCTATTAATGTAGTGCCTGAATGAACCATGCAGAGTGCCAACCCTAGTATCTGTAAGTTGAAGGAATCTTCGGAATCACTCTCCTTAGTCTCTTCGATATCTTTGATGAGTGGTTGTACTCGGTGTTATAAACTTTCGGCCCATGGATAGCTATCTTGGAAAAATATCTCCATCCCAGGCTTCATCTTCTTATCTGTGTGGTCATACCATGGTTCTGGAAAATTGCAAAAGGGGAACCCTTCGCCTTCTTTGATGAATCGTCCATTCAAGGAGTCTCCTGGGATAGTTTGGATGCAGTCTAATATTCTCTTTGGTCATGACTGGTGGATCATTCTCAGCTCTTATTTTGATGGTTGATACCCCAAGCCACAAGGAGGTAAATCTTTCTTCACTTCGATGGCCTCACGTATCCCTTACTGCCTTTTCCCTAGCCCCAGTTCGGGGATGAAATGCATGTTTCTGAACATCTGAATCACATTGACATTGCCATGAGGGTTATATTCTGGACAAACCCTTTCTTTGAAATCGTCCCCTATCGGTAGTAGGAGTGGTTCAACTCAGAATCCTGATAGGAACATATCATTTGACCCGCGCTGTATCTCAAGGATTGGACTGCTGGTGCTTGCACCCTCGACATTTTTTCCATCGCCCAAAATGGTGATGACTCTCCCGTTGGTGAAGAACTTCAATTTTTGATGGAGTGAGGAAGACACACCCTTGATACTGTGGAGCCAGGGTCGTCCGAGAAACAGGTTGAAATAGGCTGGGATGTCTATGACTTGGAATTCGACGACAAGGTTTATAGGGCCAACCCCTATTACAAGTTTTATGGATCCCATCACCTCCCGACGGGTATTATCGTAGGCACGTACAGCGGTGGAGTTTTTAGGGAGTTTTCTTTCTTTCAGTCCTAAACACTTGAAGGTTCTCAGTGGGCAGACATTCAAGGCGGATCCATTATCGACGAGAGAGAGTGGTACAGACTTCCCCATAACTTCAACGGAGATGTTGAGTGCATGATTTTGATTCGGCCCAATTCTGGAGATTTCTTCTTCAGAAAATGATAGCATTCGGGTAGAGGTCAAGGGTCTAACCAGATTTACCGCTTCTTCTGGTGTGGTAGAAAGAGGAACTGTGGGTCCAGTGAGCAGCTTGATTAAATCATTTCTGTATAGCTGGGAAGACATGAAAAGCCCCCATAGAGTGATGTTAGCTTGAGTTTTCTTCAGTTGATCGAGGATCTTGCTATCCTCGATGGTCATCTCTGGCATAGGAAGGTTTTCAACGCCCTTCCCTTTGTCATTTGCTGGTAGTGAGCTTGAAACCTGGTAATGTCTCCCTGATCTGGTCATGTGATTTACTGAAGACGGGAAGAACATGAATCCCGTTTCCTCATCAATATCAGGTTGTTTTATCACCTTGTTTATTTCTCCGAGGAGTTCTTCAAATGATATCATCCCACACATGTCAGCTACTGGGTCAGTTATTCCTGAAGCTTGCTCTTCACTTGAATCTTCGAATTTTTCCCCCCATCCGGTGGCAACAATTCTGTCTTTCCATGTAAAGTTAATGCATTCCACAAATTCAATGGCTTCTTCATACAGGTCTTCCCATTCTATGGGGATATGTATAGTTGAAGGGACCAAGCGCCCTTGTAGCTTCAAAGTATCAAGTAACCCGGTGATACTACAAATGCTGTTGGTTTGCTCGAATAATTCTGTCGTAATCTAGACAACATCATATAGGCTGACTTCATTGGTTGGTACCACCCACTTGTCTGAATCTCAGGCCCAGTTTTATGCTTCCAAGAATAGTGTACTGAACCTTTGGCAATCGATGACCATCTGTGAGGGAATTTAAGCCCGAACATTAGGAGTTGGTTTAACACCTCTGATATTTGGCATCTTGAACTTCTCGTGTAACCTCGCTTTAGGATAAGGGGACATGTGGGTGTAGTCTATGTAATTCCCCAAGATTCTGACTTGGTCAAACTTCTTAGTGAGCATCTTTAGATCCTCTTTGACTTTATTCAACTCCTCCTCTTTTGGATCGGCGACCATAGGCAGGTTAGCCACAGGCTGGGCAATGTTTGGCATCGAAAGCTGGGCAGGTGACGACCCATTGACAGGAGTGGCACGTGGAGTGTGCTGATATTCTTTGGAAACCCATATAGGCTCGTGTGGACCCATAGCACGAGGAAACAGGGCCTCGGGCACTTGAGGAATAGGAACCTAGTTTCGTTTCATCTCTTGGACCTCAGTTTGGAGGTTGTCAATCTTGGAGATGAGCTGAGCTAGGACTGTCATCAGATCCGACTATATGACTGGTACTTTATCTGTATTCTCCATGGAAAGTGGATGGATTCTGGACTTAATAGAAATAGTAAAGGAACGGACAAAACTCAGGGGTGATTTGACTGAAGACCAAAGCCAATAGGGAGCCAGGCCACGGGCTTGCGATTGACCTGAGAAGGCGTAGAATGGGATTTATTTTTGAGAAAAAGGGAAGAAACTATTTTTGGATTTTTGATAAAGAAGGGAAAAATGTTTTTAGAGACGGAACTCAGCATGATTATTACGATTATTTTCTCACTTGTATTTATTTCTCCTAAATGCAATGCCGGACGGGACCCGAGCCTGGAAAAGTGGGGTTTTTAATATATGCAAAACTACGGCTGAACTTGTAACCAGGCTTACAGATAGGGTCCCATTTTAAAAATTCACGAAAATTTGGGCGACAGGCCGACCCAGAATTTTGTCAGATTTTCGGGTTGAAATCGGCAATCTAAAGTGCGTGTCCTAGGTTTAACACCTATATGCGGGTATGTAATTAGTTGGGTGATTCGGAATGGGTTCCCCCCTTTGGCGTGACTTCCACGATACACGTATTGGTCTTGCGAGCAATCGGTACGTTTGGACAAGCCATTTGATATACCTGAGTGTACGTGAATTGCCTCACTATATACCTCGTGGGTACGGTATGTGTGAGAGCGAATTCAATATACTTGACGTATGTGAATGAATTCCCTGCGATATACCTCTCGTGATGACTTCGGTCAAGCGGTACGATACGGGGGAACCGTTAGATATACGTCGAAGGTACTTGGCCAATGGAAGGTGAGAGTCATATCTCTTAGGCTAACTCCGCCCTGCCGGACCAATGCCCATAATGAAGTGACCCTCCAGTTACTGGGTAAAATTTGGTCAATAACAATGCTCTTTGGTGATGTCGTGTGAATCATGCATGATTCTCTTATTAGTATCTTATGATGAGAATGATTTTCTTGATTATGCCAAACAGGGAGCAAAGTTCAAGTACCAAAGGTACACTAAGTATGGATGGGTGATGCGTGCAACATGTGGATATATGTAATCCTAGGTGCACGTGGTGTGAAGTGTACATGGATAATTTTCTACAAGTGTGTGAACATAAGCATAAGCATGGGATACACATGGAAAATGGGAACATGCAGATATAGGGGAAATATAAATATACCATCCATGTAAATAGAGTCAAGCCCTCAAAACATACAAGTCCCCAGCAGAGTCGCCACTGTGGCCATCCCCGATCCTCACCGCGGGCGGTAAAGGAAGGATCCTCGGGTCTCGTGCGTCCCTCTCGGGAGCGCTTCGGCCGGCGTTGTTTGAGATGAGGTGTAAAAATGTAGAGAGATTTAGAGTCGCCAATCTATTTTAATCAAAACAGACAAAAGAAAAAGGGGAAGCCATCCCGCAGGACGGTATCCAAAGACATACTAGTGCATACGAAACCAAAATGATTTGAGAAGGGTTAGGAGGCTAAGTTACGAAATGGGAAGGTGTTAGGCACCCATTCCTCCCTTTCGATCTCTCGTGGATGTTTGTTATTTTCCTTTTTATTTTCCCCCTGATATGTGTGCATGTGTATATATATAGTGGAGATATGAATCCTCGACTTGTATCATGGAAGAGATAAAGCGAGTAATCCGTAAGAAGGTATAAAAATAATATTAGAAAGTAAGATTTACGCGATTACCCTTACGTTGATCGTTATAACGGAACGATAACGCATATGGGATGATACGTCACTAAGAACAAGTATATAGAATATAAGAAAATTGGATTTAGAGAAGACAGAAAATGGGAGAGAAAGTGAGAATAGGACTCGAGTCTCGGGTTTTACCCCGAGACGCCTGCGTAGCCTATAAAGGCATCAAAGTCCACGTAGTTCGCATACAAAACGAGGGGTGGGGTTTATCCCATAAATCCAAATGGGAGATCTCTTATTTGTGAGTGTGTGTGTGTAGAAAAAGTATTTTAGTTGTGAGAAAAGTGCGAGAAAAGTATGAGACTCCCTATCTGGAATTTATGAGCAAACCCTCTTTTTCTTATTTTTTTGGGTTTTATTTATATAAAAATAAGAGATGTGCAATAATACTAAATAAAAAGTATATTAGGATGTGTGAGGTGAGATAATAAAAAGTGCTAAGTAATAAAACAAGCTATTGCGAATTTAAGAGAATTTGAAGAGAAAGTTAAGAAAGTTGGACCTTCTTGAAGATATTGAGCTTGATCTTGAATGTTGGAGAGAAGCCCTTGCACTTGGATGATGATGGAGAGTGGCTAATTCACCAAGTTTGATGAAAAGGATGGTGAAAAGTGGAAGTTAGAAATGGATTTGGATATTGAAATCGCGTTGTCTTTGAGAGAGGTTTTTGGTATTCGTTGAGAGCGATTTTTATCAGATCTGGGCTCCCTTTAAAAATAAGGTGGAGGCCTCCTTTTATAGTCCCAGGTCACTGCCGATCATCATAGATCTGGAACCTTCCTATCAGCACCTGCCGATAGGCAGGGTCTGGAACCTGCCATTTCGCAGTGTGTTTCAGGCCTTTTCGGACAATTAGCTACCGAGGGCAAACCGTTGCTCAGAATCGTGCACGGGGTAGACCATTGGAAAGTTAATTCATAGACCTTTGAAAGTCCTTTGGACTGCTCCCGAGTTCGGGAGTTGACTTTGGGTCAAATATGGCTCAAAAGCGTTTGTCAGTCCATTGGACGGGAATCGTTCGGATGCAAACGGATCGTTTGTCTGCATGGTAAGTCCGAATCATGCACGGGGTGGACATTTGGAAAGGTTAGGAGATGTACTTAGACATTCCAAAGAGTTTGGCCCGGTTTGGGGAGTTGACTTTGGTCAACCGGACCCTGGAAGCATTTAATGACCTCTTAGAGTCAAACGGATCGTTCATCCGCATGGTAAGTCAAAATCGCGCACGGAGTGGACCATTAGAAAGGGGTTTTAGTGCCCTTCGAACATTCATTTAGCCTCGGTTGAGCAGAAGAGTTTGACTTTTTAGTTAAATGGAGCTTGGGAGGGCTCGATGGCTTCTAGGTCAATACTCGGGGTATGATCTGGGTTTGTAATGATGAAGGGAGGTACTAGCGACCTAAGGAGAGTTGGGGGGAAACAAAATGGGGTGTCTAAAGCTACATGAGAAGATCCTTGGGAATACTCTTCCATTCTCTAGTGGAAGGAGCCCCTACTGGTTTTGAATTGTCCTCCCTTTTTCTAACAGTCAGGTGACCCACTACAAGACTAACTTTGAAAATTACTCTACATTAAATCCATTACCACTGTTATTTGTATCCTGATACATTTTATACTCTCTTGAATGTACTTCTAATCGTGATACGTGTGACTTTGTCGTATCGTGTGACACAAGTCTCTTTTCCCGCTCAAAAATCTCAGTTTATTTTGAAACGTAAGTCTCTAACAAATCTTACGGAGTAATCTTTGGCTTACCGGACTACATGTTATCAATTTCACAAGATAATCATAATCCACCGTTTGATTCAATCTCCTAGGGCGCCCATACACCCTATGCCTCGCGCATCATCATACAAATGACATAAAATTTTCTTACTTTAATTCTTGCATACTCGGTATGCTGATGTGGTAGGGGTGCACTCAATCACCCCACTAGTCAAAACTTAATTAATCCTTCAATGGTATCATTGCCCTATTCATAATGATACTAAGATTAGGCGACTCTATTGGCCATAAGTCATAAAAGAATTATCAACTCTCAATTATATTCTCCTATAGGTACAATAACCAACATACAAAACTTATGTACTATCGACCAAACTTCTCTCCAACTCCCGACGTTTGCTAGTTTCATGAGTGGGATGTCTCACAAAGAGAAATCCAAACAAGAAACCCCCCGATATACTACTATCTAACCTAGTTAGTTGTCGAGGTCCGTAAGGGCTTCAGTACATACTATGTACTTTCCCACAATCTACGTATTATGACATAAAAGTATACTCGTCCACTCTCATGTCCCTAAAAATGTAACATGAATCATGGCGCTCTTACTAACCCAAGTACCCAGCGCAATAAATATAACGAGTTCTATCTCTCTGCTTGAAGAAGAACACAATGAAACCGAGTCTCCTCAGTAAAATAAGTTCTTACGCATTGGAATCACATATAACTAGACAACATACTCGCTGAGGTCTATAATACCATAAATTTTTTCATATATTCATATATCTGGGCCCAAACCTATTTCAGGTGGCACCGCACAAAATAAAGATTTTCCTCTCGGAGTATCCGGAACGATAGTCATATCACTACATTTTTACTAATATTTAACCATACGGTAATTAATCACTACAAATGATCATAATAAACTCTAATAAAGCTGACTCAATGCATTAGTAAATTATAACAACAAAAACATATTCTTAGGTCCCTACCCGATTCACTCACGGGCAACATCAAAATGCCCTGCTAATAATGAGAAATACGTTTGTAACAAGACTGTTAAAACTAACGTTCCCACTATACTCGACCCACACGCGAAGTTTAGGGTTTCCAATTTACATAAGTTGTGTCACACCCATGCCACTAGAATCTATCCTTTACTCACACGGAAGAAGGAAAACCTCACCAGTCTAGCCAAACCACAGGGTCTCAGCATGTGGCTGCCATCATGACTCATAAACATCTGCAATCGTCATACATCCTAGGACTTTATCCTATAGTTGTCCCTTCTCATCATGGAAAATTTATTCCATCGTGTGGGTTTCATGGCCATTATTGAAATGTTGGCCCAAAATCTCTAGGCCTCAATTATGGCTTTACTAAACTCCCGTTTACATCCCAGGCCCCGTCGACCCTGACATACTATATACTGCTAGTAACGAGGATTCTACTTGTCCAGCCTGAACCCATTACTCTCGGGTTATAAATTTCCTGGGTTTAATTCTCTTGACCCCAAATTCTTTCATTGGAAGTCTCGCTACTCCATTTATTATGCCTAACTGGCATGGTTTACGATATCTAATCTTTTTGATGTCACTTCTCAATTGTGGCACGTTCAACACTTGTAGTTCTACTTTATTCCCATAGGGAAACTGTGATACCCCGTATTTTTGGCAATATTTATTTTTGGGATTAATTAATTAAATGAGAAATTAATTGGGAATTAATCCGGATAAAATACTAGCGAGATGTGAGTTGGTATTTGACTATATTGAGTATATATGATGTTATATGAATGTTGAGTTATGAAATTTGTCGTGAGATTGATATACGGCAATTTGGACATTTTATAGGGACGCGTGTGACAGTCGCGTCAGGTTATAATTATTTCATTATAAAAGTGAATTTAAATTCTATTAACTGTATGGTCGTTTTGAGTGTGCCAACACGTCCGGAAGGGTCGAGATAGTCAAAAAACACTAGCCGGGGGTTTAGTTTGGGTTCCGAGGTATTTTTAGGCCATACCGGCAACATATAGGGTTAGTTTGGTAACTTTGCATTTTTGAGAATTAAAAGTGACGAAAATTGGTAAATTACATCTGATGTGGATTTGACCCACTAAGCCACTAACCAACCCTTATTGACCCTTTAAGCTACAGAGGTTATTAGATTAGGTTTCCAATATCTTTCCCAAAGAAAACCCTAGCCACCCTAGCCACCATTGGAGATAAGCTTGGAGAGAGAGAGCTAGAAGGGAATTCTGCAGAAAAGCTTTACCAAATCAACACTAAATTCAGAGACACTCAAGGCAAGTGGTTTATTATCGTTTAATTTCAGAGAATGCTCTTTCCATGTGTAGGAATTTAATTAAATTGATTTGTTCTTGGTGAAACATGAAAACCATGTATTTTGGAGTTTAGAACTTGAAATCTTGAGGAGAATTGCATGTAGAATGGTAGGTAGATGATTACACTGATGATATTAGTTATTGGATGAAATTAAAACGGATTTAATTGGGTTAATTCATGATTTAGAATTTTAGGGTTTATGTCCTTGTAAAAATTGGGGGAAAGTGATGTGATTTAATGATTTAATGATGATTGGGATGAATTAACTCCTCAAAATATGTTAGTATGTGACCTAGGTACGTTTAGGGATGATTAGAGACCTTAAACAATCAATGGCTTGATGTTTAGATGAGTTTTGAAGAGATACAAATGGTGAAAAAAGAAACTAGGGAATCTGGGCTCGAAACTGGTCGTTCGTTAGAAGACCTCCCCAGGTCGTTCGAACGAACTCGTTTGAACGAGCTTCTAACGAGTTGACCAGTCGCTTCTAACGAGGGGCAGTTTCGTTCGATAATCTCGTTCGAACGAGATCTCGTTAGATAGCCCAGTTCGTTCGAACGAAATCTCGTTCGAACAGCCTCGTTCGAACGAGACTTCGAACGAGTTGACAGTTTAGGCCTTTTTGGCCTGTTTTGATTTTGGGAGTCCCGTAAACTTGTTCAAGGATAAAGATAACATTCCTTTGATGGTGTATTAGTATACTTGGGACATTTGGGATATTATGAGGAGTAAATTATATAAGTGTGGATCAAATCAAATAGACATTTGAGTTGAGACGTGAGTGCCTACTACGACGTGAGAATAAATTACGGCGCGTATAATATGGACCGGGATTATATAACTTGTATATATATTAAGTTGGTACGAGAATGCGATAAGTACTATAATTAAACTATGGGGATTACTAAGATGTGTGCTTACTTAGTATTGGGTATATGATTTGTGTGTATGACATACCTACCATACTTGCTATCACGGGAGGTTTGCATTCGCTTAGGGCCCTCTAATCCTTGTGTTGCCCGGATTTAGACTGGTATCCTCGATGAACATAGGTCAGAGAAAGACTTATTGGGATGTTAATAAGTCCGCTGATCGTGGGAGCGTAGGTATGTGCGTGACCCATGTGATGTGACTGTGTTCGCCTCCATTCTTTGTGATGTGTTATCTGAACGATTCCTGAGAGATTCGGAATACGTGATTCCTTATGTACGTGATGTATCGGGATGGATAGCAGAGTATGTGTGCACCGCAGCTTAGTCTCGGGGTGCTTATATTGTATATTTATGTTGTGGAAAAATATACGTTTAATAAACTGGGAACTTTCATATGGTATTGTGTGTAACTATGGAATAAAATAAAAGGGAGGATCTATAATGAGTTGTATTACTTTTATATGAGAACCTGAATCTACGTTAAGCCCCTATTTAATTGCGATCGTTATATGTTAATGGGAACCGAGTAATAAGGGTAGAATCTATGACAGTCTAGCTAGATATGATGTCACTTAGCTAGTGGTTAGATGGGTACTTACGTTAGGAGTGCACAGATAGACGAGAGGTGAGAATTCCATGTGAGTGCACGTCCTAACATGTACTTTGCATTGAATGTTTTAAATGTTTTTAAAACACTTCCAGGTTTTTAAAATATCTCCACATTCGGGCTCTGACCCGTTTGCTTTTAAATCTATTTTTGTAAAACCATTTTTAGGTGCCCAGCCACAAGGACACCATGCATAGGATACTCATACAGGTGACGAGCTGTAGCTGTTTGTGGAAGCTACAGGGATTTGCTTGTAGACACTTCTATCATTTGGATTCCAGATTCAGTATCTATCAGTTGTAGGGCATGTTGCCCATTTCTATTAGACATTTCCATTACAGTTTTCAGACTTTGGCATGTATTCATTCTGTATTCAGTTTAGTTATTTCAGTTTGTGGTATTGTAGTGAGGAGTTTTCCTCCAGGCTTTATTTACATTATGTGATGGTTATTCTATTTACTTCATTATGGTGAATGGTGTTATTATTCTTCATTACACTTGTTGCATGTTAATCAGACTTTAATTAAAATTTGGCAACTTACATTTTAAATACTAGGTGGTTAGTAATCATTAAAATGTTTTCGACAGTGATGCTATTTGCTGGACCAACTTGGCATTTTGAATTAATTTAATAAAGGAGTAGCTACCCGGTATTTAATTAGTCGGGGTGTCACAGGTGGTATCGGAGCTTCAGGTTCTAGTGTCCTTTAGGATCTGTACGGCTATTATGTTTCCGCTAAGTTTCTTTGATATAGAGCCCTATATTTTAGGACTGTTGTACTCTTTTTGTGTATGCTTCGTTCTTCAGCTATTTTAAGTTTATAAACAGCGAACTTATAAACTTTGTTCTTATTTCAGATGCCTCCACGACGTGCACGACGAGTTCCCAGGGATGCAACGCCCGAACCCCAGCCCGCTCCAGTTCAGGGCATGATGAACGCCGCTGAGGTTGCAGCTATAGTAGCCCAAGCGGTAAATGCCGCTATTGCCGTAGTCCAGTAGGCACCACCTCAGGCGCCAGTTGCCACGCCAGTACAGGCAAATGCATTCCCGTCTGCTTGGTAGCGTGTACGTGACGCTTTTCAAAAAGCGCATCCGTCAGAGTTTGCAGGTAGCTCAGATGTGGTAGTCTCGAGCCAATGGAGGAAGGATATGCAGAGGCACTTGAGGATGTATGAGTGCACAGACGTTCAGAAGCAGGTGCTATCTACTTTCAAGCTAGTTGGATCTGCACTGCAGTGGTGGGAGTCTATTACCACCGTGGAGGAGAGGGATACTCTCACTATTCAGGACTTCTGGGTGCGGTTTGATCGCAAGTACTTTCCGTCCGCTGTTCATACGGAAATGAGGAGGAAACTGATGAATCTGAGGCAAGAGGGTAAGACCGTGGCCGAGTATGAGGCCGAGTTCACAAATCTGTTGAATATCGTTCCGGATGAGATACCAACAGAGAAGAAGAAGATTGAGAAATTCATCGACGGGTTGACATGGAGGATCCGTCAGCATCTGTTAGGGAACCTTTCGTTGGCCACTTATTCTGATGTGGTTAACGCTGCTTTGTTACACTGCCAGGACCACCGCTTTCATATGGCTGAGGGCAAGAGGTCGGGAGAGTCTAGCCATCAGGGCAGGACAGGAGGACATGGTGCCGGTGGGGCATAATCTGTTCAGGGGAAGAGACAGGGTGAGCAGGGGTCCCAGCAGGGGGATCAGAAGAGGTTCCGATCAGGGAACTACAAACAGGGATTGGGAGGTTTCCGTCAGGGCCATCAGGGTCCAAACGGCCATCAGGGCCAACAGGGGCAGAATGGGCAGCAGTTTCAGCAGGGCCAGCAGGGCCAAGGGAGGAAGGGTAACGGCCACCAAAGCCGGGGACTGCAGGGGCAGAGAGGAGGGAACTTCCCAGGGAAGTGTTTTGTTTGTCGCAAGACCGGCCACAAACGACAGGATTGTCCTGATAGGGGCAGGGCCCCACAGCAGCAGCAGCAGGGTGCTCGCCAGGAGCCGCAGAGGCCTATGTTTCCCGCCGCTCTCCCCGCACCTCCACAGATGGCATCATTGCCACCCATTCCAGCAGTCCCAGTTCAGCAGGGGCAACTACAGTATGGACGTGTCTACAACGTCCACCAGGCACCGCCCGCGATTGAGGGTACGTTTCCTATCCATGGCACTATGGGTCGGGTATTGTGTGATACGGGGGCTACACATTGTTTTATAGCTACACATTTCGCGAAAGCTTTAGGATTGTTAGCTACGGCAGAGAGCACAGTGACGTGTGTCGACTCACCATTGGGGAGTGGGTCACTTATATTCTTTATATGCCGGGGAGTGGGGGTAGAGATTGGTAGTCTGGTATTACCTGCAAATATGTTGGTATTAGATATGCATGTTCACGATGTGATTATCGGTATGGATTGGCTCGCTGATTATAGAGCCATGATTTATTGCTTCGGTGGGAGCATTGTTTTTGCCATTCCGGGGCAAGAGATGTTTGTAGTGGCGATGCCTCGCCCAGAGGGAGGCTCGACTGCTCATTTGTATTACCTAGAGGAGGATACCTCTAAGGAGGTTGTGATTCCTTTAGATTCGATCCCAATTGCCAGGGAGTATTCAGATGTGTTTCAGGAGATACCAGGCTTACCCCCCAGTCGAGAGATAGACTTTGTTATAGACCTATTGCCAGATACGAGGCCTATAGCACGCGCACTGTACCGTATGGCTCCGGCAGAGATGCGAGAGCTACGAGATCAGATAGCGCAGCTGTTAGGTCAGGGCTTTATTCGCAGGAGTACCTCACCTTGGGGCGCTCCAGTTTTTTTTGTGAAGAAGAGGGACAGTTCACTGAGACTGTGTGTGGACTATCGGGAGTTGAACAAGGTCACGATACGAAATAAGTATCCGTTGCCTCGAATCGATGACCAATTCGATCAGTTGAGAGGAGCGTCTTTCTTCTCGAAGATTGACTTGAGATCGGGATACCATCAGTTGCGTATCAGGAAGGAGGATGTCTCGAAGACTGCGTTCTTGTCGAGATATGGTTCTTACGAGTTTCGGGTTATGCCTTTTGGTTTGACCAACGCTCCAGCAGTGTTTATGGACTTGATGAATAGAGTGTTCAGGGATTTCCTAGATCAGTTTGTCATTGTCTTCATAGATGATATTGTGGTTTACTCCCAGACAGAGGAGGAGCACATCGAGCATTTGAGGCAGGTTTTGCAGACGTTGCATCAGAACGAGCTGTATGCAAAATATGAGAAATGCGGGTTTTGGTTGAAGGAGGTCCAGTTTTTGGGACATATTATTTCCGACCGGGGAATATCTGTTGATCCGGGGAAAGTATCCGCGGTAAGGGAGTGGGGACAGCCTATGACACCGACTGAGATTCGTAGTTTCTTGGGCCTAGCAGGATACTACAGGAGGTTTATTCGGGGTTTCTCGAAGATAGCAGGTCCTTTGACACATCTGACTCGTAAGGGTGTGTCATTCATATGGAGTGATGCCTGTCAGTTGGCATTTGATGAGTTAAAGGACAAATTAACCTCAGCACCTGTGTTAGCATTGCCGAGACCGGGAGTTGAGTATTTGGTTTACACCGATGCGTCTTTGCAAGGGCTTGGAGGTGTATTACAGCAGGAGAGACAGGCCATAGCTTATGCTTCCCGTAAGCTTAAGCCTCATGAGAAGAATTACCCCACGCATGATTTGGAGTTGGAGGCAGTGGTATTTGCCCTACGGATTTGGAGGCACTATCTTTTGGGGGAGAAGATCCAACTGTTCACGGACCACAAGTCCCTACAATACCTGTTCACGCAGAAAGAGTTGAATATGCGGCAGCGTAGGTGGCTTGAGTTTGTGAAAGACTACCAGTTCGATATCCAGTATCACCCAGGTAAGGCTAACGTGGTAGCAGAAGCGTTGAGTCATAGGCCAGCAGATGACGTGGCAGAGGTGTGGAAGGCAAAGTGGAAGGAGTTGGGACACCAGGATGCAGTGGCCCGATCTTTTATGTCTGTGATGACCGTTACACCGCAGATTGTCACGAAGGTAGTACGGGCACAGGCTAATGAATCGTTATGTCAGGAGCAGATAGTTCGATTACTAGCAGAGGGAGCCGAGTCCTATACCGTCAGCTCAGACGGGGGATTACGCTTCAATGGGAGATTGGTGGTTCCGAAAGGGGAGAAATTGCGACACGCGGTGATGGCACAGTCACATGGCTCACGGTTCGCGGTACATCCCGGAGGGGACAAAATGTACCAAGACATGAGACGCCAGTATTGGTGGAGCGGTATGAAAAGAGATATCGCTGAGTTTGTTTCGAAATGCGCCACTTGTCAGCTTGTAAAAGTGGATCATCAGAGACCGGCAGGACTGCTACAGTCGTTGGAGGTCCTGGTGTGGATGTGGGAGAGCATATCCATGGACTTTATCACGGGGTTGCCTACGTCGCAGAGGGGTCACGACTCCGTTTGGGTAATTGTGGACAGATTGTCCAAAGTCGCTCACTTTTTACTCGTAAGGACTGACTACACCACGGGACAGTATGCCCAGCTCTTTATTTCAGAGGTTGTGAGACTTCACGGTGTGCCCCTAAATATCGTGTCTGACAGAGACAAGATATTTGTTTCGTGGTTTTGGGAGAGTTTCCAGGAGGCCATGGGCACGGAATTGTGGTTAAGTACGGCTTATCATCCGCAGACCGATGGGCAGATAGAGCGCACAAATCAGATGTTGGAGGACATGCTACGCATGTGCATTATTGACTTTGGAGGTGGATGGGAGTAATACCTTCCACTGGTAGAGTTTGCTTATAATAACTCCTACCAGTTCACTATTGGCATGGCTCCGTTTGAGGCATTGTACGGTAGGCCTTGTCGTTCCCTAGCATGTTGGTTATAGGTTGGGGACAACAAACTACTTGGGCCGGATGTGATTCAGGATACTTCGGCAAGGATTGAGTTGATTCAGAGTCGCATTCGGGTAGCTCAAGACAGGCAGAAGAGTTATGCTGATGCGAAGAGGTTTTTCAGGGAGTTCCAAGTGGGGGACCAGATTTTGCTCAGAGTATCTCCTATGAAGGGGATTATGCGTTTCGAGAACAAGGGGAAGTTGGTACCGAGGTATGTGGGGCCGTTTCCTATTATTGAACGGATCGGATCGGTTGCGTATAGACTTGGGTTACCGGAGCATTTGCATCGGATTCACGATGTGTTCCATATTTCCTCGCTAAGGAAATACCTTAGAGATAATTTGGCCCATTATCACATTGCTGTGGAGGACATCGATCTCCAGCCGGATAGCTCCTACGAGGAGGGGCCGATTGCTATTTTGGACCGAAGTGAGAGGAAGCTGCGGTCAAAGATAGTTCCGTTAGTGCGTGTTCAGTGGCGACATCATAATGTCGAGGAGTCCACATGGGAGCATGAGGATGAAATGCGCAAATGTTATCCAGATTTGTTCGTATCAGGTACTTTCTAGTTTCGAATTTCGAGACGAAATTCTGTTATTAGGGGAGAAGTATGTGATACCCCGTATTTTTGGCAATATTTATTTTTGGGATTACTTAATTAAATGAGAAATTAATTGGGAATTAATCCGGATAAAATACTAGCGAGATGTGAGTTGGTATTTGACTATATTGAGTATATATGATGTTATATGAATGTTGAGTTATGAAATTTATCGTGAGATTGATATACCGCAATTTGGTCATTTTATTGGGACGCGTGTGACAGTCGCGTCAGGTTATAATTATTTCATTATAAAAGTGAATTTAAATTCTATTAACTGTATGGTCGTTTTGAGTGTGCCAACGCGTCCGGAAGGGTCGAGATAGTCAGAAAACACTAGCCGGGGGTTTAGTTTGGGTTCCGGGGTATTTTTAGGCCATACCGGCAACATATAGGGGTAGTTTGGTAACTTTGCATTTTTGAGAATTAAAAGTGACGAAAATTGGTAAATTACATCTGATGTGGATTTGACCCACTAAGCCACTAACCAACCCTTATTGACCCTTTAAGCTACGGAGGTTATTAGATTAGGTTTCCAATATCTTTCCCAAAGAAAACCCTAGCCACCCTAGCCACCATTGTAGATAAGCTTGGAGAGAGAGAGCTAGAAGGGAATTCTGCAGAAAAGCTTTACCATATCAACACCCCTCAAGGCAAGTGGTTTATTATCGTTTAATTTCAGAGAATGCTCTTTCCATGTGTAGGAATTTAATTAAATTGATTTGTTCTTGGTGAAACATGAAAACCATGTATTTTGGAGTTTAGAACTTGAAATCTTGAGGAGAATTGCATGTAGAATGGTAGGTAGATGATTATACTGATGATATTAGTTATTGGATGAAATTAAAACGGATTTAATTGGGTTAATTCATGATTTAGAATTTTAGGGTTTATGTCCTTGTAAAAATTGGGGGAAAGTGATGTGATTTAATGATTTAATGATGATTGGGATGAATTAACTCCTCAAAATATGTTAGTATGTGACCTAGGTACGTTTAGGGATGATTAGAGACCTTAAATAATCACTGGCTTGATGTTTAGATGAGTTTTGAAGAGATACAAATGGTGAAAAACGAAACTAGGGAATCTGGGCTCGAAACTGGTCGTTCGTTAGAAGACCTCCCCAGGTCGTTCAAACGAACTCGTTCGAACGAGCTTCTAACGAGTTGACCAATCGCTTCTAACGAGGGGCAGTTTCATTCGATAATCTCATTCGAACGAGATCTCGTCAGATAGCCCAGTTCGTTCGAACGAAATCTCGTTCGAACAGCCTCGTTCGAACGAGACTTCGAACAAGTTGACAGTTTAGGCCTTTTTGGCCTGTTTTGATTTTGGGAGTCCCGTAAACTTGTTCAAGGATAAAGATAACATTCCTTTGATGGTGTATTAGTATACATGGGACATTTGGGATATTATGAGGAGTAAATTATATAAGTGTGGATCAAATCAAATTGACATTTGAGTTGAGACGTGAGTGCCTACTACGACGTGAGAATAAATTACGGCGCGTATAATATGGACCGGGATTATATAACTTGTATATATATTAAGTTGGTACAAGAATGCGATAAGTACTACGATTAAACTACGGGGATTACTAAGATGTGTGTTTACTTAGTATTGGTATATGATTTGTGTGTATGACATACCTACCATACTTGCTATCACGGGAGGTTTGCGTTCACTTAGGGCCCTCTAATCCTTGTGTTGCCCGGATTTAGACTGGTTACCTCGATGAACATAGGTCAGAGAAAGACTTATTGGGATGTTAATAAGTCCGCTGATCGTGGGAGCGTAGGTATGTGCGTGACCCATGTGATGTGACTGTGTTCGCCTCCATTCTTTGTGATGTGTTATCTGAACGATTCCTGAGAGATTCGGAATACGTGATTCCTTATGTACGTGATGTACCGGGATGGATAGCAGAGTATGTGTGCACCGCAGCTTAGTCTCGGGGTGCTTATATTGTATATTTATGTTGTGGAAAAATATACGTTTAATAAACTGGGAACTTTCATATGGTATTGTGTGTAACTATGGAATAAAATGAAAGGGAGGATCTATAATGAGTTGTATTACTTTTATATGAGAACCTGAATCTACGTTAAGCCCCTATTTAATTGCGATCGTTATATGTTAATGGGAACCGAGTAATAAAGGTAGAATCTATGACAGTCTAGCTAGATATGATGTCACTTAGCTAGTGGTTAGATGGGTACTTACGTTAGGAGTGCACAGATAGACGAGAGGTGAGAATTCCATGTGAGTGCACGTCCTAACATGTACTTTGCATTTAATGTTTTAAATGTTTTTAAAACACTTCCAGGTTTTTAAAATATCTCCACATTCGGGCTCTAACCCGTTTGCTTTTAAATCTATTTTTGTAAAACCATTTTTAGGTGCCCAGCCACAAGGACACCATGCATAGGATACTCATTCAGGTGACGAGCTGTAGCTATTTGTGGAAGCTACAGGGATTTTCTTGTAGACGCTTCTATCATTTGGATTCCAGATTCAGTATCTATCAGTTGTAGGGCATGTTGCCCATTTCTATTAGACATTTCCATTACAGTTTTCAGACTTTGGCATTTATTCATTCTGTATTCAGTTTAGTTATTTCAGTTTGTGGTATTGTAGTGAGGAGTTTTCCTCCAGGCTTTATTTACATTATGTGATGGTTATTCTATTTACTTCATTATGGTGAATGGTGTTATTATTCTTCATTACACTTGTTGCATGTTAATCAGATTTTAATTAAAATTTGGCAACTTACTTTTTAAATACTAGGTGGTTAGTAATCATTAAAATGTTTTCGACAGTGATGCTATTAAATGGACCAACTTGGCATTTTGAATTAATTTAATAAAGGAGTAGCTACCCGGTATTTAATTAGTCGGGGTGTCACAAAAACTTCACGAGCCATTTCCCCGTCACTGGTACCACTTACCATTTTGGAATGTCCTTCCCTCAAACCAGTAGTCTTAACTCATAATTGCTCTTCCGTTATCCCTTTGGCTATGTTGGCCTTTCGAAACTATGGTTGGCCTCTACTGTCCTGATTGACTTCATCGTCCTCTTGAAGTTAATCACTTAAAATCATCTAATCGAGTTGCCTATTGGGTATACTCTCATGTGGGGTTTCACTAACACCGTTAAGTTCAGTTTCTGCTCTTCAGCAGATTTGTTAATCCTCTTTACTCCCTTCTCCTAGAAGCGTTATTATTATCATACTAATGCATGATCTTAATGACCTCGACACTAGTTATCCTAGCTGTATATCCCATTCATACTTGTATTCTACTCACGGGTCCTCTATCAACTATAAACCCTTTGGATAATTTATGCCCCTATGCCAGGTACGAAGTTCGATATGCAATTCAACCCTTCTCTCACGATCGGTTTCTATCTTACCCATTATTCTAAACATCAAAATTTCACTCCTATTTTTTTACCACATCGAATGGAAGACCTTACGATCAAATCATACCCAAATTTCTCTCTAAATTTTAAACACACTTCTTTATATGTGATGATTGCCTCTAATCACTACATGATGCTCCTAAGAGCTATGGCTTTTAACTCCAAATTTAATTCTGAGTGTCATCACACCCCCCTCTACATAATGGCCTTCAGATTTTCTACTTCCGCTGGTCTGTTACACTTTCTCATTTTTTTCTCCTCATCTCCACTGATGGGTTTTCAAAAGAGTCCCTCTGATTTCCCCTATATCGACTATGATAGGTGGTCATGAAATCACTCCACCGTTATCTACGACTGTGTCTTGGGAACCCACTGTTCTCGAGTGATGATTTCACTATCACTTGCTTAAGTAATTCCCATGGTGATTTTTGTCACGATCACTGTTTCCCGATTACTCTATGTCTTCTGTTAGTCTTCTTCTCCTGCAGTTTTTCTTACGGCCCTCGCTGGTCGACCTAAAATGTCCGGTGTTCGAATCACGGAGAATTTCGTATAATAAGTCACATCCATTATAATTTGTAGTAGGAGAACGTAAGTCGCATACGTAAGGGAACATAACAATCCTATCATAAGGCTCTACATCAAAGAACGATACGCTGAAACGTAATAAGCCGCATGATAAGCAGCCAAAAGTGTATAATTTATACCCCGAATAGATGTCCTTTAGTTGCTAATTCTCGACAATATAGGTCTTATGTGCTTAAATGTTTATCTTGTAGGTCAAATATGCATTGCAGAGTTCAAACGCTTAAATCAAGATAATTGCGCATTTTATGGAGCTAATACCCTTATCCCGTAACCCTAGCCTACCCTAACCTATCCGAAACCTAGCCTAAACATACCCTAAACCATGTGTGTGTTTAGTTTGTGTCTTTTTATATTTTTTGTATTTTTAGTTTGTGTCATTTTTATTTTTAGGATTTAAATTAGATTTATTTAGAATTTCTAGGATTTTTTATATATATATATTTCTATTTTAGTATAATTTTATTTTTATTTTAATTTGTTAGTGTTTAGTTTTTATTTTATTTTATTTTTTATCTTATTTTATTTTATTAGTATTGGAAATTTTAGGATTTTATTTATTTACTAGTTTTATTAAATTTTACATTTTCTTTTTAGGATTTTAATTTTCTTTTTATTAGATTTTCTTTTTCTTTTTATTTCTTTTTAGTTTCATTTTTTATGGAGTTTTTATTTTATGTTTAGAATAGGAATTTAATTTTTTAGATTTTTAGTTCTTTTTAGTGTTATTTTGAGGAGTCCAAATAAAATACACAAATTAAACACACACACACACACACACAATTACTACACACACACATACCTAAACAACCCCTCACACCTACACCCTAATAATCCTACCCCTAACCACATCCTATCATCCTCACCCCCATCTTCAACCTCACTCCCCCATCTCTTTCTCTCTCCTATAAACCACTATTAACCCACTTACCCTCTCTCTCCTACTCCACCATATCCAACCACAACTCTTGCCTTAACCCCCTCGCCGGCGTGCTGACCCATCCTGCGTCATCTCCTTTGACTTTCGGCCCCTATCTGTCCTCCCCACTCCGATCGAAACCGAAACTTGCCGACAGTCCGACGACTCTCAGCAGACCCCTTCGGCCTTACCTTCTCCGGCAGACGAGACCCTTCCGCCGCGTCTCCCACCAGCGCCCCTGCCCCGGTGACCTGCACACCAGCCACCGTCCAACTCCGATGCTGGAACACCAAACCCCCGGTGAAACCCAGCACTCTGGCGCCGACGTCGTTACCCAACACTCTGAAACCTTTTATGCAAATACCCTCAACAACCTACTTATCCCCTTTTTCCCAAAATACCCTTTTAACAATTCAGATTTTTATTTTTTCTACCACTTATCCTCACACCTCACCATTTCCATGCGCACTCAACTCATTCCAAAAAATACCCCTTGCTCCCTGGCACCTACTATTTAAAGAGAGTCGAAGACAATTTTGGAAGATGGAATAAAGAGTAGAGAAACCCTAGAGAGAGAATTAGATAGAGAAACACCATTTTTATTTTTTAGTATTTTAGTTTTTTTTTAATTAGAAAAAAAAAGAAATTCAATAAATTGAGTGTTGTAATTAATTGACATGATGGAAGAATTGAAGAATTAATGCAATTGAAGGCAATTTTGGTTTGAAATTCCTCTCTAATTTTCATTGTATGCTCTTATTTGATTCTAATTTTTTATTGGATGATGATTATGGAGGGCTAATCACCCCATTCAAGGGCTAATTTTGTTAGTTTCCTTTGATTAGTAAATTTAATTCCTACTTATTTTCACATTGAGAAATGGAAAATCATCATTGAGAAAGGAATGAAAATTGTATTGTCATTTGATCATTTGATTCAAACTAGAGATAGTCTTATCACTTGATTTAAATGTTAGTATAATTTTCATCTACTCTTGTTTTTACTTTGTCTAATTAAAATTAGTTTCGTAAATCGATCCTAGCGGGTGATTTATTTATTTGATTTTAATTCATCTAGAGTAATGCTTGTGGGGATTAAACTTACTTTTCTAAAAGAATATTCAATTAAGTCATTAGTGTAATGAGAATTAGCTTTTGACTTATATGAATATTTTGGAAATTGATGAAATTAAAATAGTACAAGTTAGATAAATTTGTGTGAATTGAGGGTGGATTTTCCATCCTTTGAATATTTTCTCTCATTTAGTTACATTTCACTCACTAGTTTATATTTTTCATACTTTTATTTTAGTTTGATTACCCCTTTTCATTTAAGTTATTAGTTAACTCATCCTCACCTCACCCTATTGTTTTAATATTGAAAAAGCTAAAAAAATTAGAAAAGTGAAAAAGCACAAAAAGAAAATAAAAAGTGAATTACAATTGAATTTGTTCCATTTGGTTTACAACATTGAAAATGGATTTATGCCCTTACTTACCTCTACACTTGAGTTGATATTATTTTGTAGGTATTTTAAGGTTTTGATTAGAAGGAGCTTGTACAACACCGACAAATACACCGAAAAGTTATTTCTAATAATTGGCGCCGTTGCCATTCTTGGGATCGTGAAGCACTTGGAGCGGATTTCATATTTTAGTTCATTTTTTTTACACTTTGTTGCATTTTAGTACCATTTTTATATTTTTAGAAGGATTGTATTAGGATTTTATCCTTTGCTTGTGTTGCAGTGCATAGAGACACCTTTATTTTATTTTTCATTTTAAAAATTATAATAATCGAAGACAAGTGTGATAGGGAAACCGGACAAGGTAGAGAGAGGGCGTCCATTGGCGAGGAAACGAAGCCCCTCTACCTTGGGTCGGTAGGACTCCCGGGGACGACCGAGATAGGCGTGATCTCCCCCCGGTCGACTCAAATTTTACTGCACCCCACGGCCTAAAAACCCTGGGAGGTACATTTCTTACACACTCGCACCTCTCCTGTTAGCGAGTCAATTATTGTGTGTGCTTGTGTGCTCTTAATTGATTTTATTCTCGCCTTTATTTTCGAATGTTGTTATGAATTAATTAATTAAGACCTACACCCGATCACTCACGAGAAGGGATTTCATCACCCGACTCACTCGCTTATCATTTGTGTGCTACCCTAGCCATCACTAAATTTAAAATCAATCAACTAGGTAGACACTAGGAGAATATTTTTGCAAAGGCGATCACTCAGATTATTCCGTGATTTTTTTATCGCCCACGAACTTAATTAAAATTTGACTACCCTTTTACTAAATTTTTAAGATAAAAAGTGGTTATGTGCTAGTTAGGAAATTTTCTTGACTTGTGTGTGTCCAAATCAATTTTCGGTAGTTGATTTTAGTTAGTTCGTCCAATAAAGAGTCCATATTTTTTCCGCACCTTTTCTTCCAAAAAATCCAAAAATATTTTCTTCCATTATTTTTAGAAAAATCCAAAAATATTTTCTTTCCTTTTGAAAAAAATTAAAAAATCCAAAAAAAAATAATATATTTTGCCCCTCATGGCCGAAAAACGTCCTTTACGGGACTACTTTGGTCATTTTCCATTAACACGTGGCACATGTGAGAGTGATACCGAGCCATCTCTTTATAATATTTTTAATGGTTTCACCTCTCTTATGAGTGCCCTTGATACTCTTGACCCATCTATGCCCGCACCACCTATTCCATCACCCTCAGTGTCAAGTGTCGATGTGTCTCCTCCTTTGTTGTGTACCCACTGTTATTATGCCGATCACATGTTCCATGAGTGCCCTTACATTCCATATCCATCCGAACCCACCATGTAATATGTGTATCCATGTGACACTGTTTCGGAACCCACCTCGGCCTATTATCCCGATATACCTAATCCCGAGTTTTGTGTGTACCCGAGTTATTCGTGGAAGCTTGATCACCCTTCCACGCAATACGAATCCCAACTCGATGTTGTGGATCCTCACACGTTCCAATAGTCGTCATGACAACCTTGTGCACCCATTCACGATCAGTTCCCTCACTACGCACCCCCTGAATATCAACCAATTGTCCATCACCAAAGCGATCCTTTCGTGTAAGATGAGCTTGGCCCCACTCCACCCACTTCATTTGAGTATTCTGTATACAGTCGTGATTATAGCGAGTTATCTCCACCTCGACCACCACCACCACCCGTCACTCCACCACCACCATCATCCACATCTACTTTCGAATGCCTCTTGCAAAAGTTCACACTCGAGCAAGAGCAAGCCACTCAACTTCAAAATGAAGCTCTCCAAAGGCTTGAAGAACGTTTAAATGAAATTGAGTGTGCGAGAGAGTCAGACATTACCATGGCTCCACCCATTGTTGCAACCGAGTGTGATGATGATGTGTCCTCTTGTGCCACAGATTTTGAGTGTGACCAACCCTAACACCCAGAGAATCTTGAAGTTGAGACCATTCCATGGTCTGGTCCCCAAGTTGACACCTGTGTTGATTTATCCATCAATAGTGAGACTGATCAAACACCACCATGTCCTAATGAACCCATCATTACGGTTCACCTTCCCTTTCCCACTGAATCCAAAATAATGCCCGAATCTACACCTATCGAGCTTCACTCTTGTGTTCCCGAGGAACCAATTTATCCTAGGTTAGCTCCGGCTATGAGTGCTCACCACTTTCCCGAGATAGAATCTATGATAGTTCCTACCTGTCCGGATATGGATGATGTCTCACCATGCATGGCTCCCTTTGAGGCCGATATTTTTCATGAATCCTCTATCTCTGATCTTGGTGCCTCATCTTACCCACCCACCACATTCACCGATGCTACTCTCGTGGAGAAGTTGACAACTCCATCTTTAGAAACCACACTTCCTTGTGAGTATTACTTTACTCCTCCTAATGAGTGTGTGTCTCCCACGCTTGAGTTGGATCATCTTCCTCCACCGTTTATCCCACCCGACCCACCCATTGGCCCTTCCATCCCACCACCTGGTTTGGATCTTGATTTTACACATTTCAAGTTTCCATCTACATTTTTAGATCCTCACCTGAAACCATCCACCTTCTATGAGAGTATTTTTTATGCTACTCTCCACTTTCGTGAAACCGAGCTTGTTCCTCCATGCACGCCACTCTCTTGTGGTGTTGATTTTTTCCCGAGACAACGCCCTGGTGTGTCACAGCGCGACTATTATCATTGCCCATTCATAGAACGGTCGTGTGATTTATATGATCCCCACCCCATCACTATTGCCAAACCATTTTACCTCCCTCACCAATTCGAGCACCATTCTTATAGGTCCCTTGTTTCCCTCACCTTTAAGCTCAACAAGGCTCGTGATTGGTGCCTATTCACCCTTACCCATGCCTTTTTCACCATTACCCTGATCCCCACCTGCCCATGGTCCACCGATGATTTGCATCGTATGATGCACTTTGCCATACAGGTGCATTGACCACTTTGGCCTTTATCCAACAAGATTGGCGCTTCAGTCTTATCTGGGGGTGATTCTCATCACCCAATTTTCCTGTCGCCCCGCGCTTTCATAGATCTTATCTTTAGGGTGAGAATGATTCGGTCTGGATGAAGACATTAAACTTAGTGCTATCGGGAGGCAGCCCACGTTTCTTGTACTAGTCTCATCCTGTTTGGGGGTGGTGTTTCACATTACCCAATGCTTTACATGCTTTATAGACTTGTACACATTATTTTATTTCTTATTCAGGTTTATTCTTGGCTATATCTTTCCACTTCATTAGTGGTTCATTCTGGTAATCTCTTTCCTACCTTATGCTCTCAATTTTAAAATTCATTTTATCTAACATCGAGGACGATGTTCCTTTTTGTTTGGGGGTGGGGATTTTTATCAAAATCGTGATTCTTTTGAAAAATTTTGAGTTTTAAATCTGATTTTTAAAATTTCGTGCAGTTTCTTGCATCTCACTCATTGATGTGAATTTTCAATCATCCATATTTCAAAAGTCTAGGAATCAAGCTAGAGAATATTTTTTCTAATAGCTTATGTAATACGTGTCAAGGCATTTTGCACTGTGAATTCCTAGACTCAACAAAATTTGCGCACTTATCACGTCATTATGTTTAGAGTTGAGGAGTACTACAATTCTAAAGATAACCTTAAGAATCACTAGTAGAGACTTTAGCTTGTGAGATTCGTGCCTTTCACCCTTTTAGAGTGTTTTATGCAATCTCCGAGTCACAAGTTGATTCAACTTGCTTTGGATCCGCATTTAATTGTTGTATGATCTCATTATTCTTTATTTTTGGCTTAATCACTGAGAATGACATCTTTTTCGAGTTGTAAGAAACATGTGTCTTAAAATTTATCTCGAATACTAAATTTTCATCCATACACCTATAACTTTTCCCCATATCATATTCCCATTACATTCCCATGCTTTTCCATATTTCATATATATTCCACTCACCATCCATATACATTCCCCACTTATTCCATATCATCTTTCATTTTCAAATAAAAGAGTGTGATTTCAAATGTAAATGTCTTAAGTGTTGGTTTGAAAAGTGAGAGGAAAAAAAAAAGAGAAAAACATAAAAATAACAAAAATAGAAAACAAAAATAGAGAAAAAAGAAAAGAAAAATCGAAAAAAAGGAAGAAAAGAAAAGAGATAAAAGAAAAGAAAGAGAGTTTGTAGTTAGTTTTTAAATAAAGACATTTGTGCCTAAAGTGTATGCACTCTTCTCACATATCGCATCCATCTTTTATCCATTACACATCCATCACTCATTACTCATCCATACATCAACATTCTACCTCATATCATCATATTCTTTCCATCTCATTTCCCCTCACCCATAATCATCCATGTTCCCCTAGGTGTTTGGGCAAATGAAAGTCAACGTGGTGAATAACACGATGTTCTCACTATAGTGATTAGCATTTCTTTCATGAGATTCTTTTTATTTTTAATTGTTCGTTCTTTCTTATGTGTGTGTGAGACGTTTGAACTTGTTTACATTTACTCACCTCCTCACACACAAGAGCGATACACTAACCCAAATCTCGAGAGTTCGTTTAAGAGAGATATATCCATGAGATTTGAAGTTAAAGCATTGATTTCGATAAGGCAATCTAGAAATTACTCTCGTGATTCTCGACCCGTTTTGACTGATTCACACCACACACGTTGAATTCTAGGAAGGATGTGCCTTGAGTATTTACTTAGCTTAATCTTTTTACACATTCTAGCCTGTATTTCTGAAAATATTTTTCTTGTGATGGACTGTACGATTATTCTACTTCTAATAAGAGATTGATTGCCTTTTTGCAAATAAAGAATTTTGTGAGTATATTCCCTGCAAACCCTCACGAGACACAACTCGTCCTGTAGGGCAACCTATAGGTTTAAAGGTTTGTTGCACATGCTAAGTGCAATCGCAAGTGCCCACGAAAGTGGTACACTTTTGGTTACTTATCTTTCTCTTTCTTTCTATCTTGTTGCTCGAGGTCTACCAACGCTCTGTTTGGGGGTGGTGTAATAAGCACCCAAAACTGTACAATTTATACCCCGAATAGATGTACTTTAGTTGCTAATTCTCGACAATATGGGTCTTATGTGCTTAAATGTTTATCTTGTAGGTCAAATGTGCATTGCAGAGTTCAAACGCTTAAATCTAGATAATTGCGCGTTTTATGGAGCTAATACCCTTATCCCGTAACCCTAGCCTACCCTAACCTATCCTAAACCTAGCCTAAACATACCCAAACCATGTGTGTGTTTAGTTTGTGTCTTTTTATATTTTTTATATTTTTAGTTTGAGTCATTTTTATTTTTAGGATTTAAATTAGATTTATTTAGAATTTCTAGGATTTATTTCCATTTATATATATATATATATATATATATATATATATATTTCTATTTTAGTATAATTTTATTTTGATTTTGATTTGATTAGTTTTTAGATTTTATTTTATTTTATTTATCTTATTAGGATCCGAAATTTTAGGATTTTATTTATTTACTAGTTTTATTAAATTTTACATTTTATTTTTAGGATTTTAATTTTAGTTTTATTAGATTTTATTTTTATTTTTATTTCTTTTTAGTTTCATTTTTTATTGAGTTTTTATTTTATTTTTAGAATAGGAATTTAATTTTTTAGATTTTTAGTTTTATGTTTTTTAGTTTTTTTAGTGTTATTTTGAGGGGTCCAAATAAAATACACAAATTAAACACACACACACTCACAATTACTACACACACATACCCAAACAACCCCTCACACCTACACCCTAATAATCCTACACCTCACCACATCCTATCATCCTCACCCCCATCTTCAACATCACTCCCCCATCTCTTTCTCTCTCCTCTAAACCACCATTAACCCACTTACCCTCTCTCTCCTACTCCACCATAGCCAACCACAACTCCTGCCTTAACCCCCTCGCCGGCGTGCTGACCCGTCCTGCGTCATCTCCGGCGAATTTTGACCCCTATCTGTCTGCCCCACTCCGATCGAAATCGAAACCCGTCGACAATCCGGCGACTCCCAACAGTGCCCTTCGGCCTTACTTTCTCCGGCAGATGAGACCCTTCCGCCGCGTCTCCCACCAGCGCCCCTGCCCTGGTGCCCCGGCGAAACCCAGCACTCTGGCGTCGGCGTCGTTACCCCTTCCGCCTGCCTCCGGCGGGCTACCAGCCTCCTTCTCCAACCAAAAAACCAAACCCCCATGAAAAAGATGTGAGTTCCCCGGGTTTTAATTAACTCAATTAAAATTAAAACTTATAATTTCCTTTTATATATCTTCAAGATGCGGAAGCGTTAGGATGTGATGGTTCAACAAAACACTAAAATCCAAATTTTAATTTTCTTTAACAAATTAAAGTAAAACACAAGTGAGAATTAATGAAACACACAAAATTATTAATTCCACTTAAACCAAGTTTAATTCAACTCAATTCCTAAATTTGCCTAAGTCATATTTTTCATTTAAACAAAGTTAGGCCAAACCAATTTTAGCAAATAACTTGAATTAAACAACTTTACCCAATATTTAATATAAGTCCTAAATTAAATTGAGTGTGATAATTTAAACCAAATTTTATCTTGAATTATCCTAAGCATGCGTTCTAAATTATTTAAGCAAGATAAAATAAATCAATCACACTACGCCGCGATGTACGAGGAAAAACCCAAGACGGGAAACAACCTCGGACGGCCCTAGCCACAAATTCACTAGATACGGAATTACAAGTACAAGGCAAAAGACTTACAACACACGACTCGATCCCTCTCAAGCCCCAATGCTTCTTCTTGTAGAAACCTCTTCCTAGCGAATAACCTTGGAACACCACCGCGGTCTCGGAATCCACCGATAGGACTTTATACGGTCACCATCACCCGAACATGAAGCCTTTCTCCAAACAGGTAAAATAAAAACAAACTTCTCGTCAATTTGGTGTAGAGAAAAACCGGTGCCAAACTCCAAGCAATTGATAAGTATATAAGAACTTGGAATAAACTTCTTTGGGTGTAAACACTAGAGTGATGGATATTTTTCTCTAAAATTCTCACTCAAAACATGAACATTTTCCTAAAGCAATTTTTCTCTCAAACTCTCTCTAAGAGATAAACTAGGATGGAAATGTTAGATTGGAAAATGTTATTCCCGCTATTGATAAAGTCTGAAAAAGTAGGTTAAAAACTTAGTGAGAAAGTGGGTGAAAAAATTGCCAAAAACTACCAAAAACTGTTCCCGACTGGCATCTCGTTCGAACGACAATTCGTTCGAACGAAATCTCGTTCGAACGAGTCTTCTAACGACGCTCCAATATGGACTCGTTAGAAGCTCGTTGGAAATCTCGTTAGAACGAACAATCTCGTTCGAACGACATTTCGAACGACGGACCAGTATACCTTAGTGGGAACTCGTTGGCAAACTCGTTCGAACGACATATGGTTCGAACGAAAAACTCGTTCGAACGACCTATCGAACGAACTTCCAGAAATTTTGGAAAATTCGATTTTGACCCAGAAAACTTTATAAACTTATTTTAAAGTTTTATTTAATTCTTTCTGAAAATAAAACACACTTTTTATAAAACCTAACACCCAATAAACTTTGTTCCAAGCTCCTATATGTATAATATTGCATTCATACCTTGGGAGCATGGAAATATGGTTGATAGCATAGAAACGAGGCACACAAACCGGCATATTTGATGAAGCTTTATACTCTTTTCCGCTACGTCTTCAACAAACACTTCATAGGCTTGAGAGTATTACAGTTACATACTATCCTATGAATAAATGTTTTTGTCCAGAATTGAGCCAACACTATACATGGACTCAATTGGAAATTTGTGTCTTTACAAATCTCCCCCTTTGGCTATTCCGGGACAAAAACCAAATAAAAATCCTAAGGGGCCGTCAAGCTCTACTAGACTCAAAACATAACCCACCCAAACTTGACTCAACCCAAGGATCAAACACTTTGCCATTGAAAGATGCCATTTTAGAATAATTTCTGCACACTTAAGCAAACTCATCAAATGCATAGGGAATATCAAAGTATTAAATGCAATTAATTAATTACTCCCCCTAAATTAATTCTCTCCTTTATCAAACGTATGACCTACTTAGAAAGACGTCTCCCCCTAAGATAAATCTCCCCCAAACTAAGATACGATAATAATAGGATTAGATACCATTTCTCCCCCTATCATTTTCTCCTCCTTTTTGTTCAGGAATAGGCAAAAGATAAAGAACTAATAAACACATTGAAGCTTAAAGTGTTAAGACATTAAAGCACATGAGCAACAAAAGCACAACTAATCCAAGATAGATACCAATTATGAAGTATAAGCATGGATGGACCAGAAATCAAGGCAAAGACAAACAAATATCATATATATATATATACTAGAAATATACCAATAGAGTACTTGCATATATATATAGATATAAACACACACATGACACAATATACAATAAGTTTGCACACTCGTATGGCAAAAATGTGTCATATGGAAACAGAAGTGTTGGGGTGTGAACTAGTAACCCAATCACTTAATAATCATTCACGGAGTTCTCATTTGATTGTAAACTTCATCACATTGAAATATAACCTCATGTGACAATATATATTGAACTCAATGAACAAACATACACAATGCATACAAGCCTAGAATATTGATGATTCTACAAACCAATAGAGTCATGACAATAAATACGCAACTACGATAAACGGACATTGTGCAAACCGTTGATATACCATCCAATCTCCCTCAATATGCATTTGTATTAAATTTGAATGAATATATCAATCAAACATAGGCCTTGGCAATGTATTTTCTTTTTAATGCCATATATTCTGTTTTTAGGCCTTTGGACCACGTATTTCTTTTAGGTCCATTCAAAACAGTGGCTTACAATCGCAAAGGATCACTTAGTCCTTTCGGAGCCCTTCCCCGTGCACATTTTATTTATCATGTTTTTCATTTTTTACACAAATCTCACATGCAACAGATTTTGACATGCACTAGTCCTCCTAAATCACAAATATGTAGATGACAAGATTGGTAGGAGAACACCTCACATAGCTCAAATATACATATGAAGTTAAAATTTCAAAAGAGCTCGTGCACGTGTGAATAGAAGCATATAAAAATAGAATCCATTTAATCAATACAAAATCCAACTACTCCATAAAATATGGTAAAGAACATTTAGGGATTGACAATCTAAACCAAAAGTTCTAGCCACATGGGAGAATTAAAGAAGGGATTCAAACACAAGTATATGCCACTTAAAGTGTGTCAAACAAAAATACACACAAAAGAAAAATCTTTTTGAGTTTTTGAAATTTTTTGCCAAAAATAAAAATATATATACTCAAAAGACAAACAAAAATCATTTGAAAAGTTTAAATTATCGAGAGATAAAACCCAAATGATAAACAAAAATCTTTTTGTATTTTTCATTTAATGCAGACAAAATGAAGGATATTTAATACAAAAGATAAACAAAAATCATAATTCTAGCATGTGATAATTATGGAGTATAGACTCGAAAATGATTAAACAATCATACATTTAGCATGGGAATATAGCATGAAGTACAAACGCTAAAGTATGCAAAAGACTAACACATTCATCCTTTAGATTTAGCAAGGGAGGAAGCATGTGATAGTAAATGAGAATAAAAAACCCTATTTTGCAAGGCAACCAAGTCGGATTTCCTAACCCAAATTAATGAAGAGTGATTATCTTGGGGTGTTGGAACTTTAACTACCGTGGTTACTTTACTATGGGATTTTTTAGGAATTCGTTTAAGATCAAAACAAAATTTCCTAAGATGACCTTTTCGACCACAATGAGTGCAAGTAAAAGCATGTTGAAAAGATTTACTTAAGGAGTGATCTTTAAATACATTCCTAGTAGATTCTCCTAAAACATTGGTCTTGGCTTTATGAGTAGATTCATTACAAGTATTGAAGCCTAAACCACAAGTGTCATTTTTAATTTGGACCGTTCCTAAGATTTTATCTAGTTTTTCCGAACGACATTCCAAATCAAATTTGACATTACTAGAGTCTTTTAATTTATCTTGTAATTCTAAAATGTTAGACTCTAATAAAACATTTTGCTCTTCAAAAGCAAGAAGCTCCTTTTTCAAGGATTCCATTAAACCCCTAAGGCTATCTCTTTTGCCTTCTACATATTCAAGCTTCTCTTGAAGAGTCCTCTCACGTGTCCTAAGGTCTTCTATTAAAGCATTATCATCAACGACCTTGACTTTCTCTCTTAAACTAGCTTCTAACTTCAAATTAGCTCTTTTCAATTTAATTGATTCTTTATAAAGCTCTTGAAAAGCATTTTGAAGTTCACTCACATTAACCTCTTCTTCATTTTCACTCTCTCTTTCTTCTCCACTCTCACTATCATTAGAAATAAGAGAATCATAAACAATGACCTTGGAAGTGTCATGTGTTAAGGTTTCATCAATCGATGAGTTCTCACTATCACTCACATGACTAGCCATAAAAGCCACAAAATTTTTCTTAGTGGGGGAATCGGGCTTCTCTTCCGTATCACTATCACTAAGGGTAGCATTATATGAAATGGGTCACTTACCCTCTTTCCTTAGTTTAGTGGGGCACTCATAAGCCCAATGGCCATAACCTTCACAACCAAAACACTTATTTGACTCGTGCCTATCTACATTTTCATTACTAGATTTAGGGATCTTTTCGGCTTTAGGTGTCTTCTCGGTTTTAGAAATCTTCTTGCCTTTGTCATGCTTAGAAGATTCAAATTTCTTAAAATCATTTTTAAATTTATCTTTGTTAATTTTCAAAAAAATTCTAAATTTACGAGCAAACAAAGCCATGTCTTTCGAGTCACTATCACTCTCGCTCTCTACTACTTGTTTGACCTCTTTTTGGGCTTTTAAAGCAACGCCCTTTTCGATTTTCTTTTCGGTTTTAGAGGGAAACATATCTAGTTCATAGGTTTGCAAATCACCTACAAGCTCTTCTAATTTCGTAGAGGCTAAAGTTGGTAAAGAATTTAAAACGATCACTGTAGGAATAAATCTATCGGGTAGGGAACTTAAAATTTTCTTTACTACACGGTCGTAAGGTATTTTCTCTCCCAAATTAAAAGATGAATTAACAATATCAGAAAGTCTAGCATAGAATTCATCAAAAGTTTATTTTTCATTCATTTTGAGAGTTTCAAATTGAGTGGTGAGGTTTTGGAGTTTTGAAGCTTTAACGACACTAGTTCCTTCATGAGTTAATTGTAAAATATCCCAAGCTTCTTTAGTGGTCTCACACGTCATAATACGTCGGAATTCATCCGGTGTGACAGCGCTAAACAAGGCATTTAAACCACGGGAATTGAAATTAGCAAGTTTAAACTCATTTTCAGTCCATCTATCGGCGGGTTTGATAACACGTTCATTTTCAACTAAATAAGTTGGTGGGGACCACCCGTTAACAACAGACACCCAAACTCTCTCGTCGATAGATTTTAGTGCCGATTTCATTCGCGCTTTCCAATACGCGTAGTTTGAACCATCAAAAATAGGAAATTTTGAAAATGGGAAAAATTCCATTTTAGCCAAAAATTATTTAAAGGATCTTAACGAAATAATTTATCGTTTTTGACTCTGATGCCAATTTGAAAAAGTTGTGAGTTCCCCGGGTTTTAATTAACTCAATTAAAATTAAAACTTATAATTTCCTTTTATATATCTTCAAGATGCGGAAGCGTTAGGATGTGATGGTTCAACAAAATACTAAAATCCAAATTTTAATTCTCTTAAACAAATTAAAGTAAAACACAAGTGAGAATTAATGAAACACACAAAATTATTAATTTCACTTAAACCAAGTTTAATTCAACTCAAGTCCTAGAATTTGCCTAAGTCATATTTTTAATTTAAACAAAGTTAGGCCAAACCAATTTTAGCAAATGATTTGAATTAAACAACTTTACCCAATATTTAATATAAGTCCTAAATTAAATTGAGTGTGATAATTTAAACCAAATTTTATCTTGAATTATCCTAAGCATGCGTTCTAAATTATTTAAGCAAGATAAAATAAATCAATCACACTACGCCGCGATGTACGAGGAAAAACCCAAGACGGGAAACAACCTCGGACGGCCCTAGCCACAAATTCACTAGATAGGGAATTACAAGTACAAGACAAAAGACTTACAACACACGACTCGATCCCTCTCAAGCCCTGATGCTTCTTCTTGTAGAAACCTCTTCCTAGAGAATAAGCTTGGAACACCACCGCGGTCTCGGAATCCGCCAATAGGACTTTATACGATCACCGTCACCCGAACATGAAGCCTTTCTCCAAACGGGTAAAATAAAAACAAACTTCTCTTCAATTCGGTGTAGACAAAAACCGGTGCCAAACTCCAAGCAATTGATAAGTATATAAGAACTTGGAATAAACTTCTTTGGGTGTAAACACTAGAGTGATGGATATTTTTCTCTAAAACATGAACATTTTCCTAAAGCAATTTTGCTCTCAAACTCTCTGTAAGAGATAAAATAGGATGGAAAATTTATATTGGAAAATGTTATTCCCGCTATTGATAAAGTCTGAAAACGTAGGTTAAAAACTTAGTGGGAAAGTGGGTGAAAAAACTGCCAAAAACTGTTCCCGCCTGGCATCTCGTTCGAACGACATTTCGTTCGAATGAAATCTCGTTCGAACGAGTCTTCAAACGACGCTCCAGTATGGACTCGTTAGAAGCTCGTTGGAAATCTCGTTAGAACGAACAATCTCGTTCGAACGACATTTCGAACGACGGACTAGTATACCTTAGTGGGAACTCGTTGGCAAACTCGTTCGAACGACATATGGTTCGAACAAAAAACTCGTTCGAACGACCTATCGAACGAACTTCCAAAAATTTTGGAAAATTCGATTTTGACCCAGAAAACTTTATAAACTTATTTTAAAGTTTTATTTAATTCTTTCTGAAAATAAAACACACTTTTTATAAAACCTAACACCCAATAAACTTTGTTCAAAGCTCCTATATATATAATATTGCATTCATACCTTAGGAGCATGGAACTATGGTTGATGACGTAGAAACGAGGCACACAAACCGGCATATTTGATGAAGCTTTATACTCTTTTCCGCTACGTCTTCAACAAACACTTCATAGGCTTGAGAGTATTACAGTTACATACTATCCTATGAATAAATGTTTTTGTCCGGAATTGAGCCAACACTATACATGGACTCAATTGGAAATTTGTGTCCTTACACCCCAAACCCAACATACAACCCTCTGCCAACCTCTGACCCTAGCCCCACAAACCCACAAACCCATTTCCCTTTTATCCTCATTTTTAACCCAAAGCCAAAAGCCACGATTTACACCTGCATAAAAACTCCCCAAGCCAATCTCACAAACCAAATAATAAACTCATTAAAACCCATGTTCCACTCAAGCCCTCTTTTACCCTTTTACCCAAATACACCCAAATACCTACTTATCCCCTTTTCCCCAAAATACCCTTTTAACAAATCAGATTTTTATTCCTTCTACCATTTATCCTCACACCTCACCATTTCCATGCACACTCAACCCATTCCCAAAAATACCCCTATCTCCATGGCACCTACTATTTAAAGAGAGTTGAAGACCATTTTGGAAGATGGAATAAAGAGTAGAGAAACCCTAGAGAGAGAATTAGATAGAGAAACACCATTTTTATTTTTTAGTAGTTTAGTTTTTTTTAATTAGAAAAAGAAAGAAATTCAATAAATTGAGTGTTGTAATTAATTGAGATGCTGGAAGAATTAATGCAATTGAAGGCCATTTTTGTTTGATTACTCCTCTTTAATTTTCATTTTATGCTCTTATTTTATTCTAATTTTTTATTGGATGATGATTATGGAAGGCTAATCACCCCATTCAAGGGATGAAATGAAACCCTCATGAATCTAATTTAATTTAATTATCAATTCTAATTTTGTTAGTTTCCTTTGATTAGTAAATTTAATTCCTACTTATTTTCACATTGAGAAATGGAAAATCATCCTTGAGAAAGGAATGAAAATTGTATTATCATTTGATCATTTGATTCAAACTAGAGATAGGCTTATCACTTGATTTAAATGTTAGTATAATTTTCATCTACTCTTGTTTTTACTTTGTTTAATTAAAATTAGTTTGGTAAATCGATCCTAGCGGGTGATTTATTTAATTGATTTTAATTCATTTAGAGTAGTGCTTGTGGGGATTAAACTTACTTTTCTAAAAGAATATTCAATTCATTCATTATTGTAATGAGAATTAGCTTTTGAATTATATGAATATTTTGGAAATTGATGAAGCTAAAATAATGCAAGTTAGATAAATTTGTGTGAATTGAGGATGGATTTTCCATCCTTTAAATATTTTCCCTCATTTAGTTACATTTCACTCACTAGTTTATATTTTTATTACTTTTATTTTAGTTTGATTACCCATTTTCATTTCAGTTATTAGTTAACTCATCCTCACCTCACCCTATTGTTTTAATATTGAAAAAGCTAAAAAAATTAGAAAAGTGAAAAAGCACAAAAAGAAAATAAAAAGTGAATTACAATTGAATTTGTTCCATTTGCTTTACAACCTTGAAAGTGGATTGATACCCTTACTTACCTCTACACTTGACTTGATATTATTTTGTAGGTATTTTAAGGTTTTGATTAGAAGGATCTTGTACAACAACGACAAATACACTGAAAAGTTCTTTCTATCACCGCACAGATCCTAAGGACACTAGAACCTGATGCTCTGATACCACCTGAGACACCCCACCTAATTAAATAGAGGGTGATCAGTCCTATACCAATATTAAAACCGAATGTTCGGTTGGTTCATTCTTAACATCACTGCCGAAAAACTTTTTAACATATTAATCACCTAATATAAAATTGAGCTAGGCGTCAAAACATTTTCAATTTTAATAAAACCAAGAAATCCATTTTCATTCAATCTTAAAATATAAACCATTTACCACACATAGGAATATGATAAATACTGAAAATGACTCAAGTACTGTAATAAATAAGACTGGGTAAAACCTCCCAGTTCAAAACTCAAAACCATAAAATAAACTGAATACAATATCTCTGATGAAGAACGAGAAGTGGGCGACACATGCCCTAGATAATAAGTCTAGATGAAACTGAATGGAAAAGTAAGATGCGTCTACTGCAAGGACCTGCAACTTCCACAATAGCTGCAACACATCTGACACTCCAATCTCTAATTCTGGTAATCCTGTGGCTGAGCACCTGATATAATATATATACATAGCAAAAGAGAGAAGAGATACAAGAAATGGGTCAGAGCCCGAGGTTTAAAAATGATTTAGCAAGTATTTAAAACTGGTTCTTAAAACAAGTCTTATACGCATGCTAGTTATCTAACTCTCACATGAGTTTCTCACCTCTCATCTATTATGCACGCCTAACGTACATCTAATCTCCCCTAGTTATACGACCCAGTCTAACTAGTCAGAAACCATACTAATACTAACTATACTCATTAGTAGTATTCTCGTATCGCCCATACAATACACTATTTAGATAGTTTATCTCACATACTAAGTTTCATTATTAACTGTTCGAATGGTTAACCTTTTATTCACTTAGATTATTTTATTTCTCATCTCCACTTTATCTACTAGTTTCACAAAGTAAAAAGTTCATATATGTATACTCATATATATATATATATATATATATATATATATATATAGTCTCATTATCCCTATATATATACACTAATCCTACACCCTTAGGTTAAGACCACTTGGCGCAATGTAATGATTATTATTATTACCAAGTCTACTAATTGCACACAGTATAAATATTCACAAGTTCATATATATATATAGTCACATCATCCCTATACATATATATATACTAATCCTGCACCCCCGGGCTAAGACCCATTAGTGCACCTATCAAGAAAATCCTACATCCCCGGATTAGCACCTATCAAGAAAATCTTGCGTCCTCGGGTTAGCACCCATTAATGAACCTATCAATAATCATCCAACACCCCCGAGTTATCACCCATTATTTGTGCCTATCAAGAGAATCCTGCATGGCCGGGTTAACACCCATTAATGCACCTGTTAATAATAATCCAGCACCCCTGGGTTATCACCCATTAGTGTGCCTATCAAGAGAATCCTGCATCCCTGGGTTAACACCCATTAATACACTTATCAATAATAATCCAGCACGCCCGGGTTATCACCCATTAGTGCACTTAACAATAATATCACATAATAGGCATACACACGTCCTATTAGAATTTATAGGTATTTCTCCAACCTACATATATACTTCTCATACGTATTTTAATCTCAACACTACGTATAGTATAAATATTTAGATTACTATCTCTCTCGTATTCTCTAGGGTACATTCTCGATATCGAATATTTAAAGTATTAATGCTCACATACTTTCCCGAAATTCTGTCCTGTTTAAATTTACTATTTGGTATTTTCTCTCACTCCAATAAACCGGTAAACTCAAAACTGGACTTTGAGAAAATTCCCAAAAATTCACTACGTCGCTCGAACTAGAATGGTTGTCGCTCGAACGATTGCCACGTGTCGTTCGAGTGACTTCGTGCGAGATATAGTCTCGCTCGAACGAGACTTCGCACGACGTGCACTGGTTCGTCCCCTTTGCCCAGAATTCAGCGTTTTTGACCATTTTTGGACCTAAAACCTCTAAGATTCAACACCCAATGCCTCATCATCAATACCCATTAAACATAACATGTTATAAATCATTCCTAACATCCTAGGATCATTAATTCATAATTAATCATCATAATTATTTAAAATCCCCAAATTAATTCATATGAACTCTAGTTTCCAAATTTTCAATTAAAGAACCTAATCAACCTAGATTAGTTCATCAATATATAGTCCAATTCTGTGATTAATCCTCAATATACATGAAGGAATTTAAACTACTAATTAAACCAATCCTTAATTATAATTTAAATCTCCAATTGTCACCAAATTCATATGTAAATCATGATTAATTTCCAAATTCATATGTAAATCATGATTAATTTCACCTACACTAACATGAGCATGATTATTGCTAAAAGAAAACAAGTAATAAACACTTGCCTTAATTAGGATGGTCTGATCCGTTGGTGATGTTGGTATAGATGCGTTCCTCGCCTTCCGATCTTTATGATGGTGGTGGTGGTTGTGCAAGGTGGTGTTATGTGATTCCTTTCCTTGGGACTTTGCTCTCCCTCACCCTCTGTGGCTCTCCCTTGATTTTTATGTAACTTCACCCTAATGGAACTCCCGTAGATGATATAATTATTCTCTAATTTTCTTTCAAAATAATTTCCCCAAAAATCCAAATAACAAAACTACCCCTACGGGGTGCCGGTTTGGCCTAAAATCTCCCAGAGTCCAAAAAAAATACCTGGGTAGAGTTTTCTGACTATTTCAACCCTCCCGGACTCAACGACGCACTCTAAATGACCACACAAGTTAATACAAATAAATTATCTTTTTATCCCAATCAATGAGTCCCGACACGACTCACACGCGCATCAGACTTAAATTACCAAACTGTCGTATTTCTCATTTTCGATAATTTATCAAATATCATAATTCCATATTACATATCACACAGTAATATTTGATAGTTCACAACAATAAGTATTAACCCTTGGCATGCTAGTTAATAATTATTTTAATCCGGATTAATAACAAATTAATTTCTCATATTTTAATTTAATTAATCCAACAACAATAATTAATCGCATACTTATTCCCATAATAATAATTAATCTCATAATTATTTATATCGTCAAAAATATGGGGTGTTACACTAATAAGAGAAGTCTTTTAGGGTTATAAATCATAGAGTTGCAGAGAGGCCATAGGAGGAAGTAGATACGAGGTTCCAAAAGGCTAGAACCACCATAGTTGCACCCCTGGCACCACAAACACCACCATTGCGTAGATCGGAGAAAGAGAAATGCAAACATAACCATAATCTACAACAGATCAGACCTACTGCATAAGTCAAGTGTTTAAACTTGCAAATTCTGAGCATATTTAATATCCATGTTAGTATAGGATGAATATTCACATGATTATGTACAGATTGAGTTAATTTTTGGAAGATTAAATTGTGTTCTTGGATGAAAGTCATGTTAGGATGAGCCCTCTGATATATGTAGGATGAAATCTATGAATTAGGATTATTCATGTGTAAAGAAATCTGGGTTTTAGAGGAATTCTTGAACAAAAATGATGAACTAGGGTTTTCAAGAGATTAATTGAAAATTATGAAATTTATTGATGTTAATTGATGATTCATTGTTTATTGTATGTTAAAAATCACCCTTACATGTCAGTATAATGTTTAGGATGATTGGCTGGGAGTTTGGGAATGAATCTTGGAGTTTTAGAGGTTGAAAATGGAGGAAATTCGTAAATTTGTAAAGGTAGAAGATGAGACCCATAGGGGGCGAATCTATTTGGCTGCCAGATTTTTTGTTGCTTTTCTCCTTTGGTTTAGCATCTTTGGGAAATATTCGAGATTCACTTGTTGGATTAAAATTTAAATATAATGGGGATTATATTGATATACCAGTAGGCCTAGGTTGGTTTTAGGCTTAACCCTATGATGGGAATTTAGGGGCTTAATTATCTAGGCTTAATTGAGAGAAAAAACTAATTTGAAGAATAATTCGAGCCACGGGAGTTCGAGGAAAACGACGACTTAAACCAGTAGGATATGAATGAATTACCTACTGATATTATGTTAGAGAATAATGATATATTTCGAGTGGTGAGAGATATTCGGGAGCATACGGTAAGAAGTAAAATTATGATTTACTAATTTGTGGAATATCCGTGATATAAATATAATACGTATGGGACTTATGATATAAGATGTGTGTGTGCTTATTCTGATGGTACAAATATATGGTTTGTACATATACCTATTTTACGATTTATGTGTATGACATAACTATGCTACTTGCTATCACGGGAGGTTTTCGCATCGGGACAGTCATATCCTGATGAGCCTTTGAGGGGGATTTTTGACTTGTACCTTAGCATATAGAACCTAGGAAAGGGCTATCTGTGAGAACAATAAGCTGGCGGTCATATGGGTGCGTAGGTATGTCCGTAGTCCATAGGCTTGGAAATATATTTGCCTCCAATATATGTGATTTGTATTTATAGTTAGAGAGAGATACAAAACCAACAATCCTTTATACAGTGCATGATGTACCAAAACATGATAGCAGAGTATGCATGCACCGCAACTGAGCCTTGGGGTACCGTATTAGTATATATAATTGAGTGATGAATATATATATATATATATATATATATATATATATATATATATATATATACTTTTGTGATTTATTCCACTGTGTGTGCTTAGTAGATAATAAAGATAGTGAAATCTGAGATAATCTAAGTATGTGAACACTTAATTGTTATATGAGACATTATTACATAGAGTTAAAAAGCTACGGTAATATTCAATGATGTACTACGAGAGAAATACGGGTGGCACTATGAGTAATAGTTTAAAAAGGCTAACATATTAGAACTAGTTAGTTATGATAACAGTAACTAGAATTGTTTAAAAGTACATTAGGCGTGCACACTTGTTGAGAGGTGAGATCCCTCAAGTTAGAGTCTGGAAAATAACATGTATATAATATTTGTTGTTGCATTTTAAATACTTGCAAAAAAATGTTTTAAACTGTTTTCTCCTAGGGCTCTGACCCGTTTTTCTCCAAATCCATTTTCCTTGTGCAAATCATTTTAGGTGTCCAGCCACAGGGACACCAAGCTTAGAAGTTCACTGCCGCTTGACGTGCTACAACTATTGTGGGAGTTATAGGTCCTCGATATTAGATACCTTCACTCTTATCCATTCAATTTCTTGATGCGGCTATATCATTCAGGCATGTTTCCCATCTTCTTTTAGTAGTTGTTTCCAGATATATTGTATTCCCTTTATTATTCAGTTGTGGATTTAGTTTCTATATGGATTATTTTGTTAGAGTTTCAAACTGCGGTGTTTACTCACTTCATATTTTATTTGATTCGGTATGTCATTATTTGTGGTGTTGATTGATTTAGTATGGTGAATGTGATATTTAATTGTTTAATTATTTTTAAATCTTGCATGTTAATATAGAGATAAAATTTTGACACCCACTTTTCAAATACTAAGTGGTTAGTAAATGTTAAAAAGTTTCGATAGTGATGCTAAGAATGAACCAATCTGGATATTCTGTTTTAATTTAGTAAAGGCCTGATCACCTAGTATTTAATTAAGCGGGGTGTTACACTAGGTGGGTTGGGTTGAGAGCCATATAGATCAATCACAAACTAGAGAATCGGCTCGGGTGCAATATAGGAAGTAGACGCACCATTATGACTTATTCCTAATCTTGCAACAATACCCATAGCGGGACCGAGGAGCATATTTCCAACCTTCTTAGATATATCCTCTACAGTGACCTTTACCTCCCAGGCTTGTTCGAGATCTCTCTCTAGTTGGACCACACGAGATTCAGGTTCAATCTTTTCCTAACCTACGACGATTAACAACTCACTTAAAGTAACCTTCACCTTCTCAAGTTGACTCGCCGATGCCTTAAATACCCTTAAAACCTCTCTCACTCTCTCCAAATCTAATACCCTAAGAACTAACTCCTTATTCAACTTTTTCATCTTTAAGGTCTCGGCGTACAAATCTCTAAACACAATTTGGAGCTAACTTTCATCTTCACTGGCGCACTCACTCTCACACTCGCTAGAATCAGTCAAACTATCATTCTTGGGACTCTCACGTGCACAAGCGTCCTCATCGTCATGGGTCAAACTTGGCGTGCTCACGTAACTAGCTAAAAATGCAACACCCATCCCATGTGAAGATTCATCCCTGGAATCCTTCACCTCTTCATCACTATCGCTAAGGGTGGCTAGCATGACAATCTTCTTGCCCATTCTCTTTAGCCTAGTGGGACACTCAAACTCCCTATGCCCCTTACCCTCACATTCAAAACATCTCTTCTTCCTCATTTTATTTCTCTTTCTCACCGCTCTCTTTAGCCTCTTCTTTCTTTTTATTTTCCCAAAAAAAATTTTATAGGAAGAATTTTCTTTTGAAAATTTGAGAAACTTTTTGAAATTTTTAGGAAGCCTGGCCATATCAAAATCAAACTTACCCTCAGACTCGAAATTACAAAATCTCACTTTTTTTTCTTCTCTCTTTTGGACCCTTCCTCTCCTTTTCTAGACTGGGCTCTAAGTGCTATCCCTCTATCCTTAGGCTTGACAGTGTTAGGAAACATATCAATTTCATACGTCTGGAGGTCTCCTACCAGTTCTTCTAACTTAAGATTGCTTAAATTTCATAAGGAATTCAAAACAATCACTTTAGGGATAAAACGTTTAGACAACGATCTCAAATATTTTTAACCACGTGTGCATCAGGAATCTTCTCACCAAGATTGAAACTAGTGTTGACAATATCAGACTAACGTGCATAAAAGTCATCAAAACACTCAGATTCAAGCATGATCATTGTTTCAAATTGAGTAGTTAAAAATTTCAATTTAGACTATTTTACAGCAAACGTGCCTTCATGGTTAAGTTGTAAAACATCCCATGCTTCTTTTAACGTAGTGCACATCATGATGCATCGGAACTCGTCAGGGGTCATGGCTCCAGAAATTGCACCTAGCCCACGAGAATAAAAAGTACTCCATTTAAATTCATGCTCAGTCCAGTCAGTCATAGATTTAAGATTGGTGACATTATTAGCGGTGACAGTGGGAGGAGTCTACCCACTTTGACAAACAACCCAAACACGCTCATCGATGGCCTTTAAATGAGATTTTATACGGGCTTTCCAATATGCATAATTAGACCCATAAAAAATTGGAAACCGATTATATAAGTTTTGATTTGGAAATATTGCGATTTTTCAAAAACAGATTTTTCAAAAAAATAAATATCACAAAAATTTTGCGAAATAAGGATCAAACACAATAACTTAGTGCAACAGGCTCTGATACTAAATTGAGAATGCTATGTGATATCGATTGTATGTGGATTTGCAAATTTCCAATTTTAAACTTATTTAATTAATTGTCAATCTTTTATCCAAATTAATTAAACCCTAACACATGCATCTAGGTGTATAAATCATTCCATCACAAAATAAATATAAATTACTCACACACAGATTTCAGGAAAAAAACCTTTCGGGTAAAACTATTCATTTCACTATGAAGAGGAAAATCGCAACTTACATACAATATGAAATCTTCAATGAATATTCGCATACATTCACATAGACCTCAACCTAGAATCAACAATGGATCAACCATAGTGAAACCATAAGAACACACAATTCTGTCTTCAGCAAAGACCACCCTCAATCACTCCTAATGACTGCAGTCATATGTAACAACCAGCCTAATTAAATATCGAGTGATAAGTCCTTCATTTAATTAAATCAGAATATTCAGTTGGTTCAATCTCAGCAACACTATCGAAAACAATTTATTTATTAATCACCTAATAGTTAATTAAGCTAAGTATCAAAATCTTTTTCCATTTTTAATTTAATTTAAAGCCATTCCACGACACGGAATAAAAATATGCAACAACACATCACAACTGTAATAACTACAACAAGAATAAATGTGAGTTGAATAACTCTCCAGTTAAATTATAACATTTACACCAAATAAAATTGATATCTTCAATGCATACATAAATAATTACAACCTCTATAATCCTGGGAGACTAGCCCTAAATGAAGTAGATGCTACACATGAGTAAATCAACAGAAAGGAAACGTCTAAACAAAATTCGCATCTATGCTAGTAGCCATAATCCATTGGAACATCCATAATCTATGTTGGGCATCCTTGCTATTGGATACCTAATGTATAAGATATAGTAGAGAAGATAATACGCAAGGAAAAGGGTCAGAGACCGATTTTAAAAGGATTTTAAAAATAGCAAGTGCTTAACAATTACAATTAAGCAATTATTATGTACATGTTAGTTTCTCGGGCTCTCTCTTGCGAATTCTCACCTATCATCTAGAGTGCACACTTATCGTATCTTATTATCTTCCTAGTTAAACTTCCCTCCTAACTAGTAACATAATTCTAGCCCATATCACAAACCCATATGTTCCATAACATCCGTATTATAATTATTCATATTCATTTCTTTGTAATATGAACTAGTCTTGTTACAACCTTGGAGTTTAGTGTTCACTTACTTAATTCAATTCAAACTTCATTATTTACTTCTATCAAGCAACCTTACAGTAGATTAAGTCACAGTTTATATTTTTAATCTTCAATATCACATAGAACAGTATATCTCTATATCTATAATGTCACATAGTAGATTACATCACAGCTTATATATATAATATCACACTAATTATATATATACTAATATGGCACATCCCCAGTCACAACTGCGGTGCATGCATACTCTGGTATCATGTCCTAAAACATTATGTCATTGCATAGAGGACTATTGATACGATGTCTCTCACGAATTATATCAGAACATAAATATATTGGAGGAGAGCATACTCCCCAGCCAAATGGGTCACGCACATACCTACGCTCCCATTCAACCGTCAAAACTATCATATACACCGATAGCACGTGTCTAAGGTCCTATGCTCAGGGTAGGAATCTAAAATCCTCCCAAATGGGTGCACAGGATAAGACCGTCCACAACGCGAAACCTCCACCCCGATAGCAAGCAGCGTAGGTATGTCATACACATAACAACTATAATATAGGTATATATTCGACCTATACCAATATAACATCAATAAGGTATTCACACAAACATAAGATAATAACATACAATCATCTCACCTATATGTATAATAACAATGGTTGTTCATCATACTTATATATAACCATAGGGCATGCACACAACCCATATAATAAATTCCATACGTAATATAATTATACCTCGAATATCCTATGTATTTTTCGATTATGACTTTAATCCTCATAGTATATATTTTCGAACTTATCTAACCGCAAGATGGTTATCATTTAATCCTCAAATAAATTCAGTAGGTAAACATCACGTCCTACAAATCCATGTCATCCTGACTCTCGAATTTCTACGAATTAAATTCACTTTAATTAGGTTTATTCCCCCCATAATCTCTAATTCACTCTTAACCCTTTATTCCACCTCTTAAGGTTAATTCTAATCATACCTAAGGTTATCCCAATAATTTATGACTCTCTTAGTGCTGGTCAAAACCTTAAATTATCATATACCCGATTTAAACTACAAGTAATATAATTCTCCAAAATAACTTGTTGAATTAAACACGCGTTAATTTCCCCTCATTCACAATTCCAAAATAATATTTTACGGGTCTTAGGTATATCCTACTGCCCTTCTCTAAGTTCCATTATATTCAAATAATAATCACTAAAGATTTCTAAAAGTTTTTGGTTTTAATAAAGAATTAGAAAGGAACGGGTTCATCTTTTCTGGGAATGTCGATCGATCGAAGCTCAGGGGTCGATCAATCGATCAGTCGATCGATCGAGCTTCATGAGTCGATCGATCGATCACCGAGATATCAGGCCATATTTCTGCAGCTTTTATCCTACGGGTTTCACATCTTGTAACCAATCAAACCTCTATTTTAAGGTCCTAAATTTCTTATAATCCATACCACATGATATAGCAACATATGTAAATGATTCCTACTAATCTAAACAACCTGGAATCATCAATAGTTTGGATTAAAGTGTATATATTTCATATTTTCTAGAAAAACTAAAATATATGTTATCTCAAGAATAATCCTATAACTTTCTGAATTTTTCCAACATGTGATGTTTATTTCATGGATTATTGTCTGCCAACAACTTGAGATTTATCCTGCATATCTCTTCTTTCCAGAAATGAATTAACATCTAACTAGTTTATTTCCAAAACATGAAATTTCTACAATTTCCAGAAAACTCATATTTTATTATTTCTCCAAGAGCTTTATATAAACTAAGATTTTCTTCACCAATAATTCCCAAATTTTGTGGGTTAAATTCTATACTCAAAATAAAATCAATCCTACATCATTCTCCTTTCAAAGATTCAATTAACATCACCATAATTCATCTTTGATTATGCATCTTTTTAGAATTTTCTAAACAACCTAACATGGATAATATACATGCTAATTTACAATAATTAACCACTTGCCTCTAATTCGTTGGTCTAGTCCATTGGGGATGATTTTCCACTGGTGGTTCTTCCCTTCTCCAGTCAACTTTCGATGGTGGTTGGTGGTGGTGACTTTTGGCTCTTGGTTTTCTCACAATGACTCTTCCTTTCCCCCAGAGAAACTCTTCACTCTCTCAATTTCATTCTCTCTAAGTTTGTAGAATGAAACAATAATCTAAACCCTTTAGACTTATATATAATGTCCCAAATTCGTGCTTACTATTCACCTTCCAAGTCAAATGAGCATATTACCCCTCCGGGATGACTATTCGGCTCCAAAGTGCCCCGAGACCCTATATAAACTCCCGAGTAGACTTTTTTGACTATAAAAATACTTTCGAACACTTTGGGCAGTCAGAACGACCATTCGGGTGACATAATGATTCATTTTTATTTCATTAAATTATAATCCCGACACGACTCAAATGCGCGTCTTGACGTAATTACCATAATTATCGTTCACATAATTCGCGACAATTTTATAAAGTCATAATCAATTGTAAAGTCATAATCATATATATTACTTTAATCACTAAGTAATATTCAACATAAATCACATATTACTTTATTCTCGAGTAATATTTAAATTCGGATTAATTTTTAATTATATCACAATTAATTCTAATCAATCCCATTTTAAAAGTCATTACAAATACGGGGTATTACATACTTCCCCCCTTACAACGGAATTTCATCCCGAAATTTGAAAAACACAAGTATAACAGGCAAGAACAATTCTGGATAAGTATTGCGCACCACATTCTTGCGCTCCCAAGTAGACTACTCTGTACCGCCCATACAATACACTATCGAATACCCCCAAATTTGAACACCTCATTTATGATCATTTTAACCCCAGGTTACCCTGTCACGTAGGTTCCTGTCCAAGCCTTATAGTTTAAGTTTCACTACTTATACTTTATTCTAGATATTCACTATCTAACCTTCTACTATATGTACTTAAATAGATTAACCGTTATTTAGATAAATACCATCTCGTCTTGCGATTATCATACACAAGTAAGTTAATTGTGCAATATATATTCTACACACAATATATACTATAAGTTTCAAATCACCTCCACTATTCACAATAATTCCTAGTTCCTCACTTTTATCCCACAAGTAGGAGAAACAATAAGACTTACCGTTCCATATTTCAATTGGCACTATATCCAACAGTAATCTTATAAGAGTTATAGTACACCAAATTCACTAGTGAAACGTACGTCTCTCGTCCTCCCTTAAGATTCAAGGTTATAAACATAATTTATCTTCCAACATCAAATTTTTTTACTTAGTCTTCCCATTATTCCATGGATGATAGATCTTACCCAATCACCACTCGGTACCCATGCCTTGTGAAAATTCTTCCAAAATTGGGAGAAAAAGTCTTGTCCTAATTGTACACAATATTAAATGGTACCCTATGTAACCTCACTATCACGGTTATATTAAGATCAAAGCATATTATCTCGCAGTATGATCAACCCTAACTGGCATAACGTGATCTACTTCAGTAAACTGATCCACTATCACCCATATAGGATCGTAACCATCTTCACGGTAAAATCCTTACGAACACTCTCTCAATACTACTTAGAAATCCCTAACGGTTGGAGAAACTTTTGCTGGTTCCGAATGGCCCAGCCTAATTCCAACAGATAGGTGGCCCTCTATAAAAGTAATCTAGCCAAACATCTCTTCTATTACTATAGTCATTTATAGCCTGATGCATTTGTTATTCTACCGACTATATCTCTAATCGTCATAAATCACCGGATATTCATGTCCCGATATCTAATCCTCTATATTTATTTTCCTTATACCATATCTCCAAAATGGGTAACCATATCAGATTCAATTACTTGAGGCGCCCATACACCCTACATTTATCACATTGTTGCTTAAATAACATATACTCTTCTTAAATTAATTTTTTCTCACTTGGCATACTGATGTGGTAGGGGTACCCTCAATCACCCCACTAGTCATAACTTGATCACTCTATTATTGACATTATTATTTTATTCATAATGTAACTAGGACTAGGAAACTCTTAAGTCATAATAGAATTATCAACTCTAAATCTATATTTGGATATTAAAAAAATGACTAAGGTACGAACTTATGTACTATCGACCAAACTTCTCTACCGTGCGATGTCTCGCAAAGAGAAATCCAAACAAGAAACCCCTCGATACACGACTACTTAACATAGTCGGTCGTTGAGATCCGAAATGGCCCTCAGTCCATAACCTGTACCTTCCCATAATTTCTGTATGTTGACATAAAAGTCTACTAGTCCATGATTATATCCCCAAAAATAACATAAACCATGTTGCTCTCACAATCCCAAATTCTCGGCGCTGTGAGCTATTTCTCGATGGTCAACAAAACATAATGTATCATGAGTCTTATCCGTAAAAATAAATTTCTACTCACGCATATAACTAGATAACATTTTCACTAAGGTCTATGATATCATGAATTATAGGCCCAACCTTATTTCAGTTGGCGTCGCACAAAATTAATTTTTACTCTCCCTGGAGTACCCAGCGCGACAGTCTTATCACTCAATCTACTATCATTTAAACATTTGGTAATTTATCACTACATATTAACATAATGAGTTATATTATGCTAACTGAAAGCAATGGAAAATTATAATACCAAAATATACTCTTAGGACCCACCTGGTTCACTCACGGCGACACCAAAAAGTCCCACTATCAACGAGAAATACTTTTATAACCAGACTGTTAAAATTATCGTTTCCACTAACCTCGACTGGCACGCGAATTTAGGATTTCAATTTATATATGTTTGTTATGACACACCATGTCATTAGAATTAATCCTTTATTCACAAGGATGAAATAAAACTTCGGCAGTCTCTCCTGATCACGTAAGGTCCTTACACGCACTTACCTCAGTCAAAACAACTCACGATCACTTGCACCCGTTATACATATAGGATTTCATCCTATAATTGTTCCCACCCATTTTGAAAAAAATATTCACTCCTATGGTTTACATGCCCAATATTGAAATGTTGGCCCAGCATATCTAGGCCTCAATTATGGTCTTACCAACCTCCTTTTTTTTCCTTCTTGAACCCCGCCGACCTTGAAATACGACATGCTTACAATTACTAAGGACTCCCTTGGTCCTACTTAGACCTACCACTCTTGGGTCGTAAATTTCCAGGGCCTAATTCTCTTGACCCAATTGCTCCCCTAGAAGTCTCACTCCTCCCGTTGTTATGCCTAATTGGTATGGTTTACTATTCCCAAAATTTATCAGTCTTACTACTCAATGTGGATACATTTAACACTTATTAACCTCTTTCTCTACACATAGGGTAATTTCCCTTACTATTTCCTCATTACTGACCATTTGAACGTCCTTCTCTTGGACCTATCAATCTTAACTCCCAATTGTTATTCCCATTATTCTTTTGGCTCTACGGGTCCTATAGGATACATTATCGACTACACTAGTCTTGGCTGATTTCATCATCACTAAGTAGGGGTTTAATCATGTCACTTTAAATGGGTCCCCTACTGGGTACACTTTCCGGTGATGTTTCATTAACAATATTAAATCCAATCTTTCCCTTTGGCTAGGTTTCCTAACCCTTCTAGCTCCCCTTCATTTTGAAGCATCATCAAATTTCTTGGTGACGTTAACTCTACTCATCTTTGTCAGATTTCCACTCACACTAGAGTATTTCACTCACGATTCCTATCACACAATGAACTCTATTTATCCTCTATGTACCCCATTCTTCCTATGGTAAGGAGTTCTTTAAAAAAGTTACTTCTCAATTTCTTGCCTATAAGAGATAAGTTTCGAAATTCCATTCATATCTTGATTAAAACATCAAATGAACAGTTTTACTATCGAACCATACCTAAAATTCTTATTCCAGCTTCACACATGTTCATTATTTGTGATGTCTAACTCTCATCACTTAAGTTTGTTCTTCCTAGAAATTTTTTTAGTAGAATTGTTTCAAATCCTGGGTGTTACTACACTTCACCCTTCACAATTGTCTTTAAATTTCTTCCTACACAAGAGTCTTTCCGAATCCCTCACCTTTCACATAGAGTGTTAGTTGAGTTAAGAACATCACAACTATCAACTATGAGTGTGCTTGGGAAACTACATCTCCTAAATGACTTACTTAATGTCCTCAGCCTAAACAACAATTATGATGGTTTCTATCTCCAACACCATTTTCCAAAATACTCTATATCTTTGGTTGAGTCCTCTTCCTGCTATCCTTCCAACAGCTCTTGCTATTCATCCCAATGTGTTTGGCGCACGATGCCTGACCGAATTCGTATAAGCATTACACCTCACATACTTCATGGCAGGAGAACGTTAATCAAAATACACAGAAGAATTCAACATCCTAATAATAGGGCTCTAGAACCTGACACTAGAACCTGATGCTATGATACCACCTGTAACAACCCACCTAGTTAAATATCAGGTGATCAGTCCTTCATTTAATTAAATCAGAATATCCAGTTGGTTCATTCTCAGCATCACTGTCGAAAACAATTTCTTTATTAATCACCTAATAGTTAATTAAGCTAAGTGTCAAAAACTTTTTCCATTTTTAATATAATTTAAAACTATTCCACGACACGAAATAAAAATATGCAACAACACATCACAACTATAATAACAACAATAAGAATAAATGTGACTAGAATAACTCTCCAGTTAAATTATAACATTTACACTAAATAAAACTGATATTCTCAATGCTTACATAAATAATTACAACCTCTAGAATCCTAGGCGACAAGCCCTAAATGAAGTAGACGCTACAAATGAGTGAATCAATAGAAAGGAAATGTCTAAACAAAATCCGCATCTCTGCTAGTAGACATAATCCATCGAAACATCCATAATCTATGTTGGGCATCCCTGCTGCTGAATACCTGATGTATAAGATATAGTAGAGAAGAGAATATGCAAGGAAACGAGTCAGAGCCCGATTGTAAAAGGATTTTAAATATAACAAGCGCTTAACAATTACAATTAAGCATTTATTATGTACATGTTAGTTTCTTGGGCTCTCTCTTGAGAATTCTCACCTCTCATCTAGAGTGCACACCCATCGTATCTTATTATCTTCCTAGTTAAGGTTCCCTCCTAATTAGTAACATAATTCTAACCCATATCATAAACCCGTATGTCCCATACCATACGTATTATAATTATTCATATTCATTTCTCTTTAATATGAACTAGTCTTGTTACAACCTTGGAATTTAGTGTTCACTTACTTAATTTAATTCTTATTTCATTATTTACTTCTATCTAACAGCCTTACAGTAGATTAAATCACAGTTTATATTTTTAATCTACAAGATCACATAGAAGAGTATATCTCTATATCTACAATGTCACATAGTAGATTACATCATAGTTTATATATATAATATCACACTAATTATATATATACTAATACAACACATCCCCAGTTACAGCTGCGGTGCATGCATACTTTGCTATCATGTCCTGATACATAATGTCACTGTATAGAGGACTATTGATTCGGTGTCTCTCACGAATCATATCACAACATAAATATATTGGATACAAGCATACTCCCCAGCCAAATGGGTCACGTACATACCTACGCTCCCATTCAACCATCGAAACTATCATATACATCGATAACACGTGTCCAAGGTCCTATTCTCAGGATACGAATAAAAAATCCTCCCAAATAGGCGCACATGGTAAGACCGTCCACAATGCGAAACCTCTACCCCGATAGCAAGCAGCGTAGGCATGTCATACACATAACCACTATAATATAGGTATACATTTCACCTATACAAATATAACATCAATAAGGTATTAACACAACCATAAGATAATAAAAGGTAATTATCTCACCTATATATATAATAACAATGGTTATTCATCATACTTATATATAACAATAGGGCATGCGCACAACCCATATAATAAATTCCATACATAGTATAATTATACCCCGAATATCCTACGTATTTTTCGATTATGACTTTAATCCTCATAGTATATATTTTCGAACTTATCTAACCGCGCGATGGTGATCATTTGATCCACAAATAAATTCAGTAGGTAAACATCATGTCCTACAAATCCATGTCATCCTGACTCCCGAATTTCTACGAATTAAATTAACTTTAATTAGGTTTATTCCCCGATAATCCCTAATTCACTCTTAACCCTTTATTCCACCTTTTAAGGTTAATTCCAATTATACCTAAGGTTATACCGATAATTTATGACTCTCTTACTGCCGGTCCTGACCTTAAATTATCATATGCCCGATTTAAACTCCAAGTAATATAATTCTCCAAAATAACTCATTGAATTAAACACTCGTTAATTTCCCCTCATTCACAATCCCAAAGTAATATTTTCGGGTCTTAGGTATATCCTACTGCCCTTCTCTAAGTCCCATTATATTCAAATAATAATCACTAAAGATTTATAAAAGATTTTGGATTTAATCAAGAATTAGAAAGGAACAAGTTCATATTTTCTGGGGAGGTCGATCGATCGAAGGTTAGGGGTCGATCGATTGATCAGTCGATCGATCGAGCTTCATGAGTCGATAGATCAATCACCCAGATATCAAGCCAGATTTTTGCAAATTTTATCCTACAGGTTTCACATCTTTTAACCAATCAAACCTCTCTTTTAACGTCCCAAATTTCTTATAATCCACACCATATGATATAACAACATACGTAAATGATTCCTACTAATCTAAACAACCTAGAATCATCAAAAGTTTGGATTAAAGTGTATATATTTCATATTTTCCCGAAAAACTAAAATATATGTTATCTCAAGAACAATCCTATAACTTTCTAAATTTCTCCAACATGTGATATTTATTTTGTGGATTATTGTCTACCAACAACATGAGATTTATCCTGCATATTTCTTCTTTCCAGAAATGAATTAACATCTAACTAGGTTATCTCCAAAGCATGAAATTTCTCATAATTTCCAGAAAACTCATATTTTATTATTTCTCCAAGAACTTTATATAAACTAAGATTTTCTGCACCAATAATTCCCAAATTTTGTGGCTTAAATTCTATACTCAAAAGAAAATCAATCCTACATCATTCTCCTTTCAAAGATTCAATTAACATCACCATAATTCATCTTTGATTATGCATCTTTTTATAATTTCCTAAACAACCTAACATGGACAATATACATGCTAAATTTACAATAATTAACCACTTGCCTCTAATTCGTAAGTTTGGTCCATTGGGGATGATTTTCCACTGGTGGTTCTTCGCTTCTCCGGTCAACTTTCGGTGGTGGTTGGTGCTGGTGACTTTTGGCTCTTGGTTCTTTGACAATGACTCTTCCATTCCCCTAGAGATACTCTTCACTCTACTATTCGGCTCCAAAGTGACCCGAGACCCTATATAAATGTCCGAGTAGACTTTTTGGACTATAAAACCACTTCCGAACACTTTGGTGCAGTCAGAACGACCGTTCGTATGACATAATAATAATTTATTTTTATTTCATTAAATTATAGTCCTGACACGACTCAAATGCGCGTCCCGACATAATTCCCATAATTGTCGTACACATAATTCGCGATAATTTTATAAAATCATAATCAATTGTAAAGTCATAATCATATATATTACTTTAATCAATAAGTAATATTCAACATAAATCGCATATTACTTTATTTTTGAGTAATTTTTAAATTCGGATTAATTTCCAATTATATCACAATTATTTCTAATTAATCCTATTTTGAAAGTCCTTAAAAATACGGGGTATTACATCATAGTCAGCCAATAGTTGAGAAATCTTCCCTACAAGAGAAACTCTAGCAAATTGTATTTTGGGTTCCAAATTAGTTCACTAAAGTTGTTGGGATGATTTGTGAATAAAAAAATGTTAAAAACCCATAAAAAGTGAGAAGATAAAAATTCTACAAAAGCAATTTTCGTAGAATGAAAATCTCAGTTCTTCTAAAGAAAAATGTACTTATAACACTGCTATATATAACAAAATTGAGACAACGGGTTCGCTCGAATGACATAACCATGTCGCTTGAACGACATCAAATGTCGATTGATCAAGGAGATCGCGCGACCTTCTAACGAGAGTGATTAATGAGAAACAATAGCATGTGGCTAGATGAAACCATCAAGCGAGCTTCTCGAGACTGCTTCGCGCAAGACGCAATGTAACTTGAAGCCTTGTTTGAACGACAACCCAATGTCTCTTGAACGACCTTAGAGAAAAATATTTAATTTTTAAAACTCAACCTCAGGACTTAGAAAAAATTATTTTGATAAAAAATGACGCCTCAAATGTTTAAAAATTTTTTATAAAAATTATCCCAACAGTTTAAATGAACCATTAGGGGACTTAAACACAACCTTACCAAAATCTATCTCATAGAGGCTTGTCTGATGAAAAATGTTGATATTTGGATCCGTCTTGATGCATGAATGAGCTTTGTGTAACACCCCGTATTTCTGTGCATTTAATATTTAATTAATTCGGGAAAATTTTAAATTACTTGCGTGTCGTAATTTAATTGAATTAGTTATGTTAATATTTATTTAAATATTAATCGGAGAGAAAATGGTTAATATTTACGGAAATTAAATTACTAAGTGAATAGTAATAGTTTATTTATGTCATAACATATATTAGTGATGTGGCATTTATTTATCTCAGCCGGAAGTCGGATATAGACTAAGTTGGGTGTGAGATAGGGACTTTTTATAAATTAATTCAGATGTCAATTCAGAGTGCACAGTTGAGTCCGGATGGGTCGAGATAGTGGGAAAAGTGTACCCGGGGGTGGTAAATGGGTTACAGGATATTTTGGGCATAACTGAGTTCACTCGGGGTATTTGGGCCATTTTAATTAGGCCAATATGATTAAAAACGGGATTTGGAGATAAAAACCTAAGTTTTGGAGTTGTGGGCAGCCATAACTCATTTGCGAGAAATTTGAGAACATTAGGGACAAAGAGGGAGGACTCTTGAGAGCCAAAGAGGAAGAACAAGAAGGGTGTTCTTCATCACACAACGATCTCTACACCAAAGGATAATCAGACACTACGAATTTATAAGGGAAGTGGTTAAATTGCTTCAATGTAAATTGGTGATACTCAATTCATATCATAGTAGCTGTTATACAAATGATTTTTGGATTGGGTTAATAAAGATTGGGTTTTGATTTGGGGAAGTTACGAATCAAGTTATTAGGACTGATTTTGATTCCTAAGGATTTTAATGGATAATTATGGGTAACAAGCTTCATAGAAGCGATTAATTGTGATTCTGTTCGCGCTTCACTCTAGAAAATGGTGTTTTCTAACTTTCGTTCTCTAATACACGTTTTTCAAAACGGCCAAAAAATGCCCCAAAATGGCATTTTAAAAATCTGGGCAGATTGAGTCAATTGAAAACCTTAGATTTAGGGATATTGTATTATCGACCAAGGGGGTGTCTGGATATTTTGGTTGAGTGATGCCATGATAATAGATTAATTAATAGGGGATTAATTAATTAAAGATTATAGATAGAATAATTTATTATAGGATGATATAATAAATTGTTAAATATTATTTAATTAGGAGCGTTCTCTTTATAATTGAATTTTGAGGAGTACGTTCTAAGAGATGGAAATTCGGGCCAGGCGAGCAAGTCCGGGTACATTGGTTGTGTGACACCAGGGAGATATTAAATTAATTAATTAAATTAGAGTCGGATCATAGACTCGGGGAGATAATAAGTTAATTAATGGGCATATTAATTAAATTAGAGTCGTACCATAGACTCGGGGATATATTAAGTTAATTAATGGGCATATTAATTAAATTAGAGTTGGACCATAGACTTGGGGAGATATTAACTTAATTAATGGGTAAATTAATTAAATTAGAGTCGGACCATAGACTCGGGAATATGTTGTCTAGTGTTATGGACTTTGTACACGGTAAAGACGGGATTAAATTTATATATATATATATATAGGTTGTGCGATGTGGGTGAATCCCTTAGCTTGAGGAGTAAGACGAGTATATCCCCAGGTCATAGTGTCCAAATAGAGGTGGGCATTGAGATGATTGCCCTCACACTTGGGGGAATATGACCGCCTCCAATACGTTTATATTTCTATGTTCTTATTTGGTGGTGGCTAGCTGTCTCAGAAATCCATGTGGGACTGAGTAGACCTGGGAAGATAGCACTTTAGAGAATGCATCCGATGAGGTATTACTCGAAAGGATGGTTTTAATTATATTCAACATATGTGTGATTGTGGAGTATAGTTCTACGTATAAAATGGAGTAGATAATTATATACGGGTAATTAAATACATGAAGAGAATTTGTATTACTTATATAACTAGTGAATGTTATATGGCTTTTAAGAGCGGTTCTATTTATATTCAACATATGAATAATTGTGGAATATAGTTATATGTATATAATGGAATAGATAATTATATATGGATAATTAAATACATGAAGAGAATTTGTATTATTTATATAACTTGTGGATGTTATATGACTTTTAAGAAATGATTAATTAAGTTAATGCGATAAATAACTTACGAAGTAAAGATACAAATTACTCGGGTTAGAGTAGAGTTCAAGGAGTTTCATGACAAGGCTAGTTAGACGGGGTGGTGTAACTAGGAGGGTCAGGAAGAAAGCATTATGTGTGCACTTTAGAGGAGGGGTGAGATGTATATCAAGGGAGTGCGATACTAACTTAAATATGAAGAGAATTCATACATTTTAATTTACTTGCAAAATATTTTCAAAAGGACTTTGGGCTCTGACCTATACTTGCAAAATATTTTCAAAGCCTTTTAGGTATCCAGCCACAGGGATGCCAAACTTGAAGATTTATTCCAGGGTTGTGTAGCTGCAACAGGTGTGGATGTTTCATGATTTGGACATAGACGCTTCAGTCATTTCATTCCAAGAGTAGGATGCAGCTTGGTATTTCTTTCGGGCATGTTGCCGCAGCTATTTTCATTTCAATCAGAATTTTTACTGGTTACTATTCTTCGTTGGTTTATATTAGTGGATGTTGGTTTTCTGCCGATGATTTATCCGACCGGTCATTTATTGATTTATTCAATATTGCTTTAGATTCATTGTTTGTGTGAATGGTTCGTATTGATATTTATATGGATGTTGCTGTTAAATAAAAAGATTAAAATTTTGACATCATCTTTTGAATACTAGGTGGTTAGTAAGTTTTCAAAAGTTTTTGACAGTGATGCTAAGAATGAACCAGATGAGATTCCTGTTTTAATTTGATACATGACTGATCACTCGGTATTTCATTGAGCGGGGTGTCACACTTTGAGCTTTCTTCGATGGTTGTAGCAGTATACGACATACTCTAATGTAAACATGACTATGTAAAATATATCCTTATAGGGCTATATCAAGTAGTATTGTAAGACGAATGTCTTGTAAAATTTTTAAAATGATGGAAAAGGTTTCTCCCTAAAAAGGGTTTTTTTCTCGGTTACCTTGTGATTGCATGTTTTATTTATCAATAGTAGAGAAATCTTCCCTACAAGAGAAACTCTAGCAAATTGTATCTTGGATTCCAAATTGATTCACTAAAGCTATTGGGATGATTTGTGAATCAAAACAAAGTTAAAAACCCTAAAAAAGTGAGAAGATAAAAATTATGCAAAAGCAATTTTCGTAGAATGAAAATCTCAGTTCTTCTACAGAAAAATGGACTCATAATAGTGCTATATATAACAAAATTGAGACGACGGGTTTGCTCGAATGACATAACCATGTCGCTTAAACGACATCAAATGTCGTTTGATCAAGGAGATCGCACGACATTCTAACGACAGTGATTAATGAGAAACATTAGCATGTACCTAGATGAAACCATCAAGGGAGCTTCTCGCGTTTTCTTCGCGCGAGATGCAATGTCACTTGAAGCCTTGTTTGAAAGACTTCAAGCTTTTGTTTGAATGACAACCCAATGTCGCTTGACCTTAGCGAAAAATATTTTATTTTTAAAACTCCGCCCCAGGATTTAGAAAAAAAATATTTTGACAAAAAATGACGCCTCAGATGTTCAAAAACATTTTATAAAAATTATCCCAACATTTTAAATGAACCATTAAGGGACTTAAACACAACCGTACTAAAATCTATCTCACAGAGGCTTGTCTGATAAAAATGTTGATATTTGGATCCGTCTTGATGTATGAATGAGCTTTGAACTTTCTTCGATGGTTGTAGCAGTATACGACATACTCTAATGTAAACATGGCTATGTAAAATATGTCCTTACAGGGCTATATCAAGTAGTATTATAAGCCGACTATCTTGTAAAATTTCTAAAATGCTGAAAAAAGGTTTTTCCCTAAAAAGATTTTTCCCTTGGTTACCTTGTGATTACATGTTTTATTTATCCGTATTATCACTTAGATGCATGCCTTAGGATAATAAGATAAAATTGGATTTTTGTTTGGACATTTAATTATATAAATCATTCCTCTAAGATCGCAACTGTACTCTCAAATTGGGGTGGTTGTTTATTCTTATCTCTTATGTTGATTTATTTGATTTTCTTCTTAATGAATTCCCATAGTAATTGTGACTTAAATCATTTGAATTTGATGTTTGATAAAGGAATTAAAATTCTTGAAAAAGAAAATTCTCATTTTAAAGCTGCTATGGAGCTTTTGCAAATTGTTCAAACTCAAAGAGATTTATTTTGTGAGAAGCTTATGGACATGAATCGTAATTTTAAAATTGTTCAAGAAAGAGAATGGATAGAGTCCCATTTCTAGAGAAAGAATTAGAAGACTCTAAAATTTCCGAGGTTAGTCTACTTGTCAATGAGGATAATGATAAATTGATCAATGATTTGAGAGCATGTGAGAAGACTCTTAGGGATAAATTCGCTTGCATTGAGGGGGAGCGAGATAACCTTCTAGCAAAGATTGAAAATTTAAAGAAGGAGTCCCTAAAACTTGAAGGGTAAAATTCCTTTCTTGAGTTCAAAAATTTTGAAGTTAAAAAAATGATTTAAAAGACTCGAGTAGTATTGATACTAATAGTAATGGATCCCATGTTTCTATTGATTCTGGTTTTAAAACAAAGACCATTATATATTTTAGAGGGTCAACCACATCCCAGGGTATTAAAAAGGTTGATCCAAAATTCTCGTTCCTCCTCGCATTCACACGTGCACATACTGTGATAAAAAAGGTCACCTTAGATGTTTTTGATATGATCTTAGAAAAGACACTAGGAAGTTTAAGTTGAGTTTTCCCTTGGTTCCCAAAATTCGAAGCGTTAGGTATATGTAACAACCCATCCTTTTAGAGACAGTTAAATTCCATAATTGAGTATAAATTGGCAATTTGGAGAATTTCTCGAAATAGCGATTTTTGGGATTTTTGAGGATTTAATGATCTTCGATGAGTGTTGTAAGTATTTTTGGGATTAAATAGGTCGAAGTATTTTAATGATATATCGTCGTGGAGTAAAGCGACAAAAAGGTAAGACTTTGATTAGAAAACCCGCATTTATTTATTATGGGTTAGAATAGTGATTTGCGGTCAAGTACATTGGATGGAAATTTTGACTGCACCGTGAGTCTGGAAATGTTCGAGATAGTCAAAAAAGAGTGTTCGATTGTCGAAATTGAGTTTCGGGGAATTTTGGAGTTAAAAGGGCTCGTAATTGAGTAAACGAGTCGTTTTTGGATTTTAAGGGGTTAAACCCTTTTTCTTTCTTTATAAAGAGTGAGTGAGGGAGAAAAGAGAATGAAAAGAGAGAGAAGAGAGAGAGGAGGAGAGAAAAGGGGAGAAAATGGGAGATTCGGGCAAAACTCTGCCGGATTCAACTCGAGGTCGTCGGATTTCATCCTCCAGGCAAGTGTATACTTGCTTTATTTCATTTTGTGCATTTATTTCATATCATAGTTGGTAAACTATATGATTTTGGCTTAGAACCCTTAAAATAAATTTGGAAAAAGTTGAATATGAGTTTACATATTGATGTAATGTAAACTCTTAATGTTTTTTAGTGTTAAACCATGTTAATGGCGTATAAAAATGGATTTAAATTATATGTTGGGGTTTTTATGGTTTTAGGGTTTAAAACCAAGGGAAATGGTTTAATACCCCAAAATAATTGAAGTTTTAGTTGTAAAACATAGATTAGATGTTTATTGAGTTGTTGGATGAGGTTAGAAACAATAAAAATGGAGAAAAATGGAGTTTGGGATTTTGGCGAAGATAATGAATAGTGAACCCGTGGCTTGTGGGGCCATTTCGGCCAGGAAGAGAAATGATGTAGCTCTTGGCCAAAACACTAAAGTTGTAGATCTTTTCGATACGGTCATGTGGATGCCAACCGCGTATTTTTTTGATTTTTTCTCGATTTGATATGATTTTTACAAGATGTCAGTTCCGGATTGAAATCATCAACTCGGAAATAAAATCGGGAATTGGAAAAATAAAGGCTAGAATTAATCGTGTAGATGTTTGGGATGATTTTTGGTGTAGCTTAGAAACCCCGATAATGAAATTGGGTCGTTAGATGGAGGATTTGAGGAATAAAGTTTTGAGGACCTGGTGTGACCAGTCGACCGCGTCCCTATGGCCGGTCGATTGTGTCAAGGAAAAAGAGCCTACTGGTTGGCTTCGTAGGCTTATTTTCAAATCGCGGTCAACCGGGGGTCTAATTCCGGCCAACCGGTACCCTGTTTTCAGCCCAAAATTTTGGAGATTGTTATTCTTTCTCCTCTTTGAGTTTAAAGTCTAGGGGCCTTCTAAATTAGAGTATTATAGAGGGTTATGTTCTAAGGTACTTGAGGAATTGGGAATATATATTCACTTAGAGTGAATTAGTATAATTGGAGATATCCAATAAATCCTTAAGAGATGATTAAGGTGATTATTAGTCATCAAAGTACGAAAATACTTTGGGTTTAGTATCATGCGTATATGAATGCATGATTATGATTCTTCGAGAGAATCTTTGGGATTGTTGGTCATCGCTAGAAGAGATTGGCAATTATGGCCATATATTTATTCGAGGAGGAATATATGGTATATGTATATACTATGTGATTAAAGTATATATATAATGATGTAAATGATTTTGAAAATGTAAGTATGAATATTTTCAAAATGGAAAGATAAATTATTTTCATAAATAATAAAATATGGATACACACCTCTCTAAATCGCTATCATAAGGGAAGTTGCGTGCGTATGGTGATGCCCCCTGGCTAATGAATGCAGGGTGGATATAGTCCTAGGCCATATGAGGGATTATTGTTTCTACGCTGGTTAGGGGATTCCGGGTGTGGTCTTGACTATCCCGCAGGCATATGGCCACTTCCCGATTTTGGTAGGTTCCGAGGTTGTCTTGTTTGATAGGCCCTGGAAGATGATAGCCATTTAGGGGCGCATTCAGTGGGGAAATCCGGAGGGCCGGTATTAGATTTGTGAAAGCATTTTATGATAATAAAATGGTTTTAAATACATTTCCTCGATATAGGAAGGGAAATGGGATAATGTTTTGGCTTCGGAAACACGACCGGATGGAAGAAGGGAAGTGGGAGCATATGATATGGGAAAAGCATTTTTATGATAATAAAAATGGCTTTTAGTTACATTTCCTGGATATGAGAAGGGAAATGGGTTGTTTTAAAATGGAAAAACATTTTTATGTTAATAAAACTGGCTTTTTAAAAGTTGTATGTTATGTTAAAGCAATCCATGCTCATGAGTTGGCTTTTAAATAATATTTCCTGGATATGAGAAGGTAAATGGAAAGTTTTAAAATGATAATTATAAGTATTGATAAATACTTGGTATATGAATCCTCAGTCCGGGAGATAGATCCGAATGTGAATTATAAAAGAAAATTAAATTGGTAAATCTCAGTCCGGGAGATATTATCCGGATGTATATTGTAAGGTATATATAGTATGAATTTGATATGTATATAAGTATATAAGTATGTATTTATACATTAGTTTCGTGCTACGGGCCTAATGGATCTTTACCATTAACCCTGTCAAGTAGTAGTGTATCGGGGGGGTTCCTTATTTGGACTTCGCTTTGCGAGACACCCCACGCACGAACTTAGCGCAGTGTTGAGAATGGAGAGAAGTTTAGCCCTTAGTGCTCGGGTTGTAGAGGTTTCTAGTAGCTGGGTGAATTAAATTAGTTAGTCATGGTAGCTTAACTAGGAAGTTAAGTGCATTAGGTGTGCACTGTTAGAAGAAAGGTGAGGGGTATCTCATGGGAGTGCGATACTAATTTAAATATGAGATAAGACATATTTTTAAAATAAAGCATTTATGCACTTACTAAATATTTTCACAACTTGGGCTCTGACCCATTTATCTACTTTTCCTCTCTTGCTATATATATATTATATAGGTGTCCATACACAGGGACGCCTGGATGGCACTTCTTTCGAGTCAGACGTCAGCTGCAGCAGATGTGGATGCGTGTTGGTTCCTTATAGATGCTTCTATCCTTGTACTCTAGATATGAGGTACTGTATAAGTATTCGGGCCAATGGTCCAACTGTGTTTATTTATTCTTTTAGTACATCATTCGATATGGTTGTATATTTTGACCTAGTGTTCGGTTATTTTATTGCATTTCAGTTTCATTTATGCAAACTGTGTGGATGTTTTATTTGTAGTTGTTTAAAAAGAGTAGTTAAGTAAAAATATTTAACACCGGCCTAATAGGTTATTAGTAATTAAATGGATTTTCGACAGTGATGCTAAGAATGATCCATATGAGTGTTTTAATTTGATATAGGAGTGATCCCCCGGTATTTTATTAGGCGGGTTGTCACATATGGTATCAGAGCATCAGGTTCTAGTGTCCTTAGGAATCTGTGCAGACGTACTACGCTTTTAGCATTTTCTCAATTTGTTATAGAGCCTCAGGATTAGGATTGTTGATTTATCTTGTGAGATCTCGTTCTCCTACCATTGTATAAGACTATAGAAATGTTTTGCGTGCTTGTTTGAGATTCATGTGCGAGGCTTGGATGGCAGCAGGTGGTGGGGTTTAGCTGGAGTAGTTGGTAGAAGTCGGGAATGAGGACCGTAGTAGAGGTCACTTCCTTTGCAGTGTTTGCTAAGGATTGTCTCAACGACTACTAAAGTATAGTAGTTATGAGTACCGTAGTACCACCGTCGGAGAGGGTGGCACTAAAGTTAAATTTCCCAGTGAAGTAAGGGTGCGAAAGGGATCTTACGAATAGTTTTAACTGTGAGTCCCCATGATTTAGCAGGATCGAGAAGAATGTTGTTTTGGATTATTCACATAAGGATCGGTCAAAGGCCGACAATGGATGAAGAGTATTATGGAAAAGTGAACCTTGTACCTAAGTGAGTTAGGTGCAATGAATAATGAGTCCTCTCCAGGAAGGATAGGCTCACTAGAGAAGTGTTGCTAACACTTATGGAGAATGGGTATGTTCGAGGACCCCATTGGTGGACATCCATCCGGGGAATTTGTTAAAGCCAAGTCATTGTTATGAGTTTCACCTCAGAAGTAAGGAGGTATATTTGGTGTGACTAGATAAAGTTGCGATGTTTGTTAGCCCTAGACTCGTGTGTGTAATTTGAGTTTTGTGGCGGTATCGATAACATTATATAATGTAGGCTTATGTGTTTTCTGCGGTAGCGAAATTTTATTTTCTTTCACTCGTCATAGAGGCGGGTGTTTGTATTTTGTATATATTGTATGATGTTATTGGTTGTTCGGAGCGATAGCAGGCTAATGATGGCAAGACTATTGTGTCCGCAGTTACTGGAGGGAACATGTTGTTGTTGCGATATCTCACCTGGATACAGGTTGAGTTCACCTTTATTCAGATGGGTAAATGGAACTTCGTGTGACACCCCGACTAATTAATTACCGGGTAGCTACTCCTTTATTAAATTAATACAAAATGCCAAGTTGGTTCAGTTAATAGCATCACTGTCGAAAATCATTTTAATGATTACTAACCACCTAGTATTTAAAAAGTGAGTTGCCAATTTTAAATTAATCTGATCAACATGCAATAAGTGAAGAACAGAAGAATAACATAACCATACACAATAAAGTCCCAATGGTGTAATCAACAAGTAATAAAGAGTCTAGAGGAAATACTCCTCACCACAATCCCAACACGAAAATAAATAAAACAAGTCTGCCATCTAAATTAATTACAACCCATAATCTGAATAACTGAAATGTAAAATATCTCTAAAAGAAATGGGGGACATGCCCTACAAATGATGAAACTGAATATGGAATCAAGACTAGAAAAGGAGGCGTCTACTATCAAGGCCCTGTAACTTCCACAACAGCTACGGCTCGTCACCTGAATGAAATTCCTACGCATGGTGTCCTTGTGGCTGGGCACCTAAAAGGTTTTTACAAGAAAATAGATTTGAAAGCAAACGGGTCAGAGCCCGAAAGTGGCGAGTATTTTAAAAATATTAAGTGCTTTAATAACATTAAAACATTGAATGCAAAATACATGTTAGGACGTGCTCTCACATGAAATACTCACCTCTCGACTAATTGTGCACTCTTAACGTACCTTACCCATTCAAGTGATTCTCATATCTAACTAAACCGACATAAGTTCTAACCTTTGTACTCGATTCCCACTATAAATTCCAACGTTAACAATTAAATAGAGAGCTTTACTTAAACTCAGATTCTCAATTATTAGCTATACAATTCACTACGGGTTATCCCTTTTTATCTTCAGCGATTATTACGATAATTACACTACACAATCTAAACATGAAAGTTCTCATCATTTAACCGTATATTATTCACATCATAAATATACAATACTAGCACCCCGAGACTAAGCTTCGGTGCACACATACTCTGCTATCCCATCCCGGTACATCACGTACATAAGGATTACGCATTCCGAATCTCTCAGGAATCGTTCTCAGATAATAGAAAATCACAAACAATGGAGGCGAACACAGTCACATCACATGGGTCACGCACATACCTACGCTCCCACGATCAGCAGACTTATTAACTTCCCAATAAGTCCTTCTCTGACCTATGTCCTCGAGGTACCAATCTAAATCCCCCCCGTAGGCACACAAAGATTAGATTGCCCTAAGCGAACGCAAACCTCCCGTGATAGTAAGTATGGTAGGTATGTCATACACATAAAATTATATATATATACTAAGCATGCACACATCTTAGTAATTACCATAATTTATTAGTGGTATACTACTCATTCTCATACCAACTTATAATGTTACGCAATTTACATATCCCCGTTTTTTTTACAAATATTTGAGTCGTCAATAATTCTCACATCGTAATTAGTCACTCGCGTCCTAATCCACAAATATCATTTGGTTCAAATCACACTTCTATGTTTCACTCCTCAATATATCCCAAATCTCCCAATTATACCAAATAGTTAACAAGGGAAGGTTATCTCTACAATTAAATAAGGTTTCGGGACACTAGAAATGAAATCAGGCCAAAGAGGCCATTCTGTCAACTCGTTAGAAGTCTCGAACGAGAGTTCGTTCGAACGAAGTGGGCATCTAACGAGATCTCGTTCGAATGAAAGGCATCGAACGAACATCCAACTCATTAGAAGGCAAACTGTCACCTTGTTAGAAGCTCGTTCGACCGAGCTCGTTCGAACGACCTGGGCAGGTCTTCTAACGAGATACTAGTTTCGAGCCCAGAATTTCCTATCTCGTTTTTCTCAATTTTCTTCACCTCTAATCTCATCTAAAAATCGTCCCAACAGTATTTTAAGGTTTCTAATCATCACTAAACATTCGTAGGTCATAACTTAGCATATTTATGGGGTCAAATCTTCCTAAACAACAGCCAATTATCAAATCTCCCAATTTTCCCCCAAACCTTATGAGTATGAACCCTAGAAATTTAAAGTCATCAATATCCATAATTAAATCCGTTTTTGTAACATGAAAGATGTATTTCTATCGGTATAATCGCCCAAACACAATTCTACATACAATCTCTTTATCAAAACATGAATTTCTAATTCCAATTCCATGGGTTTTTATAAATCTCCCAAAATAATGCAATTATATAAATTTCTAAGCATGGAAGAAGCATTCACTTGAAATTAACGTAATTAAACCACTTGCCTTGGATTTTTCTCTGAATTTGGTGTAGAATGATGAAGGTTGCTCTCTCTCTTTTTCTCCCAAGGTTGAAGGTTGAAGATGGAGGTTGTGTTTTCTCTTTTGGAAACTTTCTCTAACTTCCTCCTCTAACTCCCGTTGCCCTCTAATCAGTTAAGTGTTGGTAATGGGTTAGTGGGTTATTAAATTACCTATTTTTAATTCCCAAAATTCGTTGGTCATAAATCCCCAAATTTCAAAATTACCAAAATACCCATTTTAGTTGCCGGTATGGCCCAATAATGCCCCGGGACCCAAACTAAACCCCCGGCTAGTGTTTTCTGACTATTTCGACCCTTCCGGACTCGTTGGCGCACTCAAAATGACCATACAGTTGATAAAAATAAAATTCACTTTTTAAATTTAAATAATTACATTCCTGACGCGACTGTCACGCGCGTCCCAACAAAATTTCCCAAATTGCCGTATTTCAGTCTCACGACAAATTCAATATTTTCAATATTCATATAACATCATATGTATACACATTATAATCAAATACCAACTCACATCGTGTTAGTATTTTATCCGGATTAATTCTCAATTAATTCCCATTTAATTTAATTAATCCCACAAATAAATATCAATAAAAGTACGGGGTTTCGTCCCGAAATTCGGAACAAGAAAGTACCTGGTAAGAACAACTCTGGATAACGTTCGCGCATCTCATCCTCGCGCTCCCATGTGGACTCCTCGGCATTATGATGCCGCCACTGAACACGTACTAATGGGACTATCTTTGACCGCAGTTTCCGCTCACTTCGGTCCAAAATAGCAATCGGCCCCTCCTCGTAGGAGCTATCAGGCTGGAGATCGATGTCCTCCAAAGCAATGTGAGAATGAGCCAAATCGTCTCTAAGATATTTCCTTAGCGAGGAAATATGAAACACATCATGAATTTTGTGCAAATGCTTCGGTAATCCAAGTCTATATGCAACAGACCCAATCCGCTCGATGATAGGAAATGGCCCCACGTATCTCGGTGCCAACTTCCCCTTATTTCCATATCGCATAATCCCCTTCATAGGAGATACTCTGAGTAAAACCTGGTCCCCCACTTGGAACTCCCTGAAGAACCTCTTCGCATCAGCATAGCTCTTCTGCCGATCCTGAGCCACCCGAATGCGACTACGTATCAGTTCTATCCTTTCCTAAGTATCCTGAATCACTTCCGGCCCAAGTATTTTGTTGTCCCCCACCTCCAACCAACATGCTGGGGAACGACAAGGTCTACCGTAAAACGCCTCAAATGGAGCCATGCCAATGGTGAACTGGTAGGAGTTGTTGTAAGCAAACTCCACCAGTGGAAGATACTGCTCCCATCCACCCCCAAAATCAATGATGAACATACGCAACATGTCCTCTAACATCTGGTTTGTACGCTCGGTTTTCCCATTGGTTTGCGGGTGATACGCCGTACTCAACCGCAATTTCGTACCCATGGCCTCCTGAAAACTCTCCCAAAACCGTGAAACAAATATCTTGTCTCGGTCAGACACGATATTTAGGGGCACACCGTGAAGTATCACTATTTCTGCAATGAAAATCTGGGCATACTGTCCCGTAGTGTAGTCGGTCCTTACGGGTAGAAAATGAGCGACTTTGGTTAACCTATCCACGATTACCCAAATGGAGACGTGACCTCCCTGTGACGTAGGTAACCCTGTGATAAAGTCCATGGAGATGCTCTCCCACATCCACATCGGGACCTCTAATGGATGTAGAAATCCTGCCGGTCTCTGATGATCCACTTTTACCAGCTGACAAGTGGCGCCTTTAGAAACAAACACGACAATATATCTCTTCATCCCGCTCCACCAATACTGACGTCTCATGTCTTGGTACATTTTGTCCCCATCAGGATGTACCGCGAACCTTGAGCCGTGAGACTCTGCCATAACCTCGTGTCGCAATTCCTCCCTTTCCGGAACTACTAGTCTCCCGTTGAAGCGTAATCCCCCATCTGAGCTAACGGTATAGGACTCGGCTCCCTCTGCTACTAATCGAACTATCTGCTCCTAAAAGAACGAGTCATTTGTCTATGCCTTTACCACTCTCGAGACAATCTGCGGTGTAACAGTCATCACAGACATGAATGATCGGGCCACTTCATCCTGGTGTCCTAACTCCTTCCACTTAGCCTTCCACACCTCGGCCACCTCATCTACTGGCCTACGGCTCAACGCGTCTTCTACCACGTTAGCCTTCCCCGGGTGATATTGGATATCAAACTGATAATCCTTGACAAACTCAATCCACCTCCGTTGCTGCATATTCAACACCTTCTGCGTGAATAGGTACTGTAGGGACTTGTGGTCCGTGAATAATCGAAAGTTCTCCCCAAGAAGATAATGTCTCCAAATCCGAAGGGCAAATACAACTGCCGCTAACTCCAAGTCATGGGTGGGGTAATTCTTCTCGTGAGGCTTAAGCGTACGGGAAGCATAAGCTATGGCCTGACTCTCCTGTTGTAATACACCTCCAAGTCCTTATAAAGACGCATCGGTGTAAACTAGATACTCAACTCCCGGTCTAGGCAATGCTAACACAGGTGCTGAGGTTAACTTGTCCTTCAACTCATCGAATGCCAACTGACAGGCATCACTCCAAATGAACGGCACACCTTTACGAGTCAGATGTGTCAAAGGACCCGCTATCTTTGAGAAACCTCAAATAAACCTCCTGTAGTATCTTGCTAGACCCAAGAAACTACGGATCTCAGTCGGTGTCGTGGGCTGTCCCCACTCCCTCACCGCGGATACCTTCCCCGGATCAATAGATATCCCCCTGTCTGAAATAATATGCCCCAAAAACTGAACCTCCTTCTGCCAAAACCCGCACTTCTCATACTTTGCATACAACTCGTTCTGGCGTAGGGTCTGCAAAACCTGCCTCAAATGCTCGGCGTGCTCCTCTTCTGTCTGGGAGTAAACCAGAATGTCATCAATGAAGACAATGACAAACTGGTCTAGGAACTCTCCCTATTCATCAAGTTCATAAACACGGCTGGAGCATTGGTCAAACCAAAAGGCATAACTCCAAACTCATAGGAACCATATCTGGTTAAGAAAGCAGTCTTTGAGACGTCCTCTTCCCTGATACGCAACTGATGGTATCCCGATCCCAAATCAATCTTTGAGAAGAAAGAAGCTCCACTCAGCTGGTCGAATAAGTCATCGATTTGTGGAAACAGATACTTATTCCGTATCGTGACCTTATTCAACTCCCGGTAATCTACACACAACCTCAATGATCCATCCCTCTTCTTTACAAACAACACAGGGGCACCCCACGACGAAGTACTCCTCTGGATAAACCCCTGACCCAACAACTTCTCAATCTGATCCCGTAACCCTCTCATCTTAGTTGGAGCCATACGGTACGGTGCGCGGGGAATAGGGCGAGTGCCCAGCGTCAAATCAATCACAAAATCTATCTCTCTACTCGGAGGTAATCCAGGTATATCCTGAAATACATCGACAAACTCTTGAACAATCAGAATGGAATCAAGTGGTATCACCACTTCCTTAGAAGTCTCCTCCTCTATATAGTACAAGTGAGTGGACGATCCTCCCTTAGTACGAGGCATCGCCACTAAAAACATCTTCTGCCCGGGAATGGCAAAGATAATACTCCTACTAAAATAGTCAATCATGGCTCGGTACGCTACCAGCCAATCCATACCAATAATGGAGTCATACTCGGTCATCTCTAACACTAACATATCTACGGGTAAAGTAAACCTCCCGATCTTTATACCCACGCCTCTACATACAAGGGAAATCACGAAACCCCTACTCAACGATGAATCTACACAAGTAACCGTACTCTCGGTGGTGTCTAATAACCCAATGGTGCATGCAAATCTCATAGCAATGAAATAATGTGTAGCCCCCGCGTCAAATAAAATACGCCCCATAGTCCCCTGAATAGAGAACATACCCTCAATGGCCGGTGGATCCTGTGGGGCTGCGGCATGCTGAAGCTGATACACTCTCCCATACTGAAGTTGTCCCTACTGAACTGGGACCTCTAGCACAGGTGGTAGTGATGCCATCTATGGTGCTAGGAGGGCGGCGGGAAACATAGGCCTCTGCGGCTCCCGTCGAGCACCCTGCTGCTGCTGTTGTGGGGCCCTGCCCTTATCAGGACAATCTTGGCATTTATGGCCAGTCTTGCCAGAAATGTAACACTTCCCCGGGAAATTTCCCCCTCTTTGTCCCTGCTGTCCTCGGCCCTGGTGGCCGTTTCCATTCCTCCCCTAGCCATGCTAGCCATGTTGAAACTGTTGCTGACCATTCTGCACCTGCTGGCCCTGATGGCCGTTCGGACCCTGATGGCCCTGCCTGAAACCTCCTTGTCCATTTCTGAAATTACCTGATCTGAACCTCTTATGATCCCCCTGCTGAGAACCCTGGTCACCATGCCTATGCTGTCCCTGAGCAGATTGTGCCCCGCTGGCACCATTTCCTCCAGTCCTGCCCTGATGGCTGGACTCTCCTCATCTCTTGCTCTCAGCCATGTGAAAGCGGTGGTCCTGACAGTGTAATAGTGCAGCGTTAACCACGTCAGAGTAAGTGGCCAACGAGAGATTCCCCAATAAATGCTGACAGATCCTCCAAGTCAATCCATCTGTAAACTTCTGGATCTTTTTCTCCTCGGTCAGGATTTCATCCAGAACAATATTCAGTAGATTAGTGAATTTGACATCATACTCGACCACATTCTTTCCCTCCTGTCTGAGATTCATCAACTTCCTCCTCATTTCCGTGTGAACAGCTGACGGAAAATACTTGCGGTCGAACCTCACCCAAAACTCCTGTATCGTGAGAGTATCTCTCTCCTCTATGGTCCCACCACTGCAGGGCAGATCCCACTAGCTTGAAAGTAGCTAGTATCTTCTTCTGAACATCGGTGCACTCATACATCCTCAAGTGCCTCTGAATGTCTTTCCTCCACTGACTAGAAACCACAACATCGGAGCTACCTGCGAACTCCGGTGGATGTGCTTTCTGAAAAGCATCTCGAACGCGTTCCCAAGCTGACGGGAATGCATGTACCTGAACTGGCACGGCTACTGGCACCTGGGATGGTGCCTGCTATACAATGGCGAGAGCGGTGTTTACCGCTTGGGCTACAATGGCTGCAACCTCAGCGGAATTCATCGTGCCCTGTACTGGTGCTGGCTGGGGCTCTGGCTGTGCATTCCTAGGAACCCGTGGTGCACATCGTGGAGGCATCTGAAATAAGAGTAAAGTCTATAAGTTCACAATTATAAACTCAAAATAGCTGAAGAACGTAGCATATACAAAAGAATACAACAGTCCTAAAATATAGGGCTCTACATCAAAGAAAGCTCAGCGAAAATATAATAAGCCGTACAGATCCTAAAGGACACTAGAACTTGATGCTCTGATACCACCTGTGACACCCCGACTAATTAAATACCGGGTAGCTACTCCTTTATTAAATTAATACAAAATGCCAAGTTGGTTCAGTTAATAGCATCACTGTCGAAAAACATTTTAATGATTACTAACCACCTAGTATTTAAAAAGTGAGTTGCCAATTTTAAATTAATCTGATTAACATGCAATAAGTGAAGAACAGAAGAATAACATAACCATACATAATAAAGTCCCAATGGTGTAATCAACAAGTAATAAAGGGTCTGGAGGAAATACTCCTCACCACAATCCCAACACGGAAATAAATAAAACAAGTCTGTCATCTAAATTAATTACAACCCATAATCTGAATAACTGAAATGTAAAATATCTCTAAAAGAAATGGGGACATGCCCTACAAATGATGAAACTGAATATGGAGTCAAGACTAGAAAAGGAGGCATATACTATCAAGGCCCTGTAACTTTCACAACAGCTAAGGCTCGTCACCTAAATGAAATTCCTATGCATGGTGTCCTTGTGGCTGGGCACCTAAAACGTTTTTACATGAAAATAGATTTCAAAGCAAACGGGTCAGAGCCCGAAAGTGGAGAGTATTTTAAAAATAGTAAGTGCTTTAATAACTTAAAACAATGAATGAAAAATACATGTTAGGACGTGCTCTCACATGAAATACTCACCTCTCGACTAATTGTGCACTCCTAACGTACCGTACCCATTCAAGTGATTCTCATATTTAACTAAACCGACATAAGTTCTAACCTTTGTACTCGATTACCACTATAAATTCCAACGTTAACAATTAAATAGAGATCTTTACTTAAACTCGGATTCTCAATTATTAGCAATACAATTCACTACGGGTTATCCCTTTTTATCTTCAGTGATTATTACGATAATTACACTACACAATCTAAACATCAAAGTTCTCATCATTTAACCATATATTATTCACGTCATAAATATACAATACTAGCACCCCGAGACTAAGCTGCGATGCACACATACTCTGCTATCCCATCCCGGTACATCACGTACATAAGGATTACGCATTCCGAATCTCTCAGGAATCGTTCTCAGATAATAGCAAATCACAAACAATGGAGGCGAACACGGTCACATTACATGGGTCACGCACATACCTACGCTCCCACGATCAGCAGACTTATTAACTTCCCAATAAGTCCTTCTCTGACCTATGTCCTCGAGGTACCAATCTAAATCCCCCCCGTAGGCACACAAAGATTAGATGGCCCTAAGCGAACGCAAACCTCCCGTGATAGCAAGTATGGTAGGTATGTCATACACATAAAATCATATATATATACTAAGCATGCACACATCTTAGTAATTACCATAATTTATTAGTGGTATACTTCTCATTCCCATACCAACTTATAATGTTACGCAATTTACATATCCCCATTTTTTTTACAAATATTTAAGTCGTCAATAATTCTCACATCGTAATTAGTCACTCGCGTCCTAATCCACAAATATCATTTGGTTCAAATCACACTTCTATGTTTCACTCCTCAATATATCCAAAATCTCCCAATTATACCAAATAGTTAACAAGGTAAGGTTATCTCTACAATTAAATAAGGTTTCGGGACACTAGAAATCAAATCAGGCCAAAAAGGCCATTCTGTCAACTCGTTAGAAGTCTCGTTCGAACAAGGTCGTTCGAACGAGAGTTCGTTCGAACGAAGTGGGCATCTAATGAGATCTCGTTCGAACGAAAGGCATCAAACGAACATCCAACTCGTTAGAAGGAAAACTGTCACCTCGTTAGAAGCTCGTTCGAATGACCTGGGCAGGTATTCTAACGAGATGCCAGTTTCGAGCCTAGAATTTCCTATCTCGTTTTTCTCAATTTTCTTCACCTCTAATCTCATCTAAAAATCGTCCCAACAGTATTTTAAGGTTTCTAATCATCACTAAACATTCGTAGGTCATAACTTAGCATATTTATGGGGTCAAATCTTCCTAAACAACACCCAATTATCAAATCTCCCAATTTTCCCCCAAACCTTATGAGTATGAACCCTAGAAATTTAAAGTCATCAATATCCATAATTAAATCCGTTTTTGTAACATAAAATATGCATTTCTATCGGTATAATCTCCCAAACACAATTCTACATACAATCTCTTTATCAAAACATGAATTTCTAATTCCAAGGGTTTTTATAAATCTCCCAAAACAATGCAATTATATAAATTTCTAAGCATGGAAGAAGCATTCGCTTGAAATTAACGTAATTAAACCACTTGCCTTGGATTTTTCTCTGAATTTGGTGTAGAATGATGAAGGTTGCTCTCTCTCTTTTTCTCCCAAGGTTGAAGGTTGAAGATGGAGGTTGTGTTTTCTCTTTTGGAAACTTTCTCTAACTTCCTCCTCTAACTCCCGTTGCCCTCTAATCAGTTAAGTGTTGGTAATGGGTTAGTGGGTTATTAAATTCCCTATTTTTAATTCCCAAAATTCGTTGGTCATAAATCCCCAAATTTCAAAATTACCAAAATACCCTTTTTAGTTGCCTGTATGGCCCAATAATGCCCCGAGACCCAAACTAAACCCCCGGCTAGTGTTTTCTGACTATTTCGACCCTTTCGGACTCGTTGGCGCACTTAAAATGACCATAAAGTTGATAAAAATAAAATTCACTTTTTAAATTTAAATAATTATATTCCTTACGCGACTGTCACGCGCGTCCCAACAAAATTTCCTAAATTGCCGTATTTCAGTCTCACAACAAATTCAATATTTTCAATATTCATATAACATCATATGTATACACATTATAATCAAATACCAACTCACATCTCGTTAGTATTTTATCCGGATTAATTCTCAATTAATTCCCATTTAATTTAATTAATCCCACAAATAAATATCAATAAAAGTACGGGGTATTACACTTCGATGAGCAGAGGTTTCATTATTATGATGTGAGTGCGTGACGACCTTATAGATATGATTTGAGGTGCACTGGATTATTGTTGAGCTGTGATTCTAAGCTCATTATAGATTGCGCAGAGACTGAGTGTAGTGCAATGCGCTTAGTGGTGTGGCTCCTAGATAGAGATGGGAGTTCAGACCACCTTTTGTTGAAAGGGGATAGGATTTTCACGGTTGCATGTTCGAAAATAACGGACCTCCATGACCGACAAAGTTAAGTAGGAGTGTGTGAATGGGTTCCTTGTTTGGATTTCACTTTGCGAGATGCTCCACACATGAATCTTAACGGCGTAGGGAATGGAGAGATGTTATAGGATGTAAGGATATTGGTTTCGTGGAAAAGTCTTATAGTGTGGATGAACCACTATAGACTATGAGCCATATGCTGATGGTATACTTATGGAAATATTGTGCTATGGAAAAGCACTAAAGTGGTCCTCTCACCACAAGTAGGTGGGTGAAGTAGGACTTAGAGAAATTGATTTGAGGATTATGGCCAGGCCTTAATGAAAAGGCAAAATTTTGAGGAAATATGTTTTGGGTATGATGTTCATAGTGCTTTACAGAGATTTGGCACTTCGATTAGTTATATTTCCTTTCGTATGGGCGGAAGGATAGAATAGTAAGAATGCATTCGTAGGTTAGCGTGGTAGGGTTTAGGACATCCCACTGGTATGCCTTAGGTCGCTATATCTCGATGACCGACAACGCGAGGGAGTAGTGTAACGGGATGGTTCCTTATTTGGATTTCGCTTTTGCGAGACGTCCCACGCATGAAACCGAGCAAATATCGGAAGTTGAGAGAGTCCTTGGGAACTAGACATATACTTAGGATTATACTCGTTTTGTGTAGGTAGGGTAACCCATAGACCGTAGTATTGTTAGGATGTAAGTTCAATAGAGTTAGTGGCACCGTGGATAGGAGAATTGAATTTCGCGGGTTGGGAGAACCCATGTGGGAGTATCACACCGAGGAAAGGAGACCCTTATTGGGAGAGAGTGTTACGTGTCAGACATTCACAATGGATGTGCAGATGTGCACGGGGTAAGAAGGTTTATGGGCACCTTAGTGAGTTGGTTTATATACCGCCTAAAATAGAAGGGGCGTAGTATATAAGGTTGAAGCTTTGCGAGATGTAAAACGGTAGTTATAGACTGGTTTCTCCTATCGGCTGTAAGAGGAGCTATCGGAGTAACGCGTCATTGTTGTGTGTTATGGGTAGAGATTTAGATGAGCTTGTGGTGAAACTAGCACTTTGTGAGTACACATTGAGGTGAGTGGAATATAGTAAAAGACTATCGTGTTAGCACCTTGAGATTTTGGGGTACTAAGACATAGTGGAGATTGGTGATTATAGTTTGGTGGTGTAGGCTATATTCGAATTTAGAGGACATAATTCTTTTGTAAGGGGGGGAAGTATGTAACAACCCATCCTTTTGGAGACAATTAAATTCCATAATTGAGTATAAATTGGCGATTTGGAGAATTTCTCGAAATAGAGATTTTTGGGATTTTCGAGGATTTAATGATTTTCGATGAGTGTTGTAAGTATTTTTGGGATTAAATAGGTTGAAGTATTTTAATGATATGTCATCGTGGAGTAAAGCGACAAAAAGGTAAGACTTTGATTAGAAAACCCGCATTTATTTATTATGGGTTAGAATAGTGATCTGTAGTCAAGTACCTTGGAAGGAAATTTCGACTGCGCCGTGAGTCTCGGAATGTCCGAGATAGTCGGAAAAGAGTGTTCGATTGTCAAAATTGAGTTTCAGAGAATTTTAGAGTTAAAAGGGCTCGTAATTGAGTAAACGAGTCGTTTTTGGGTTTTAAGGGGTTAAACCCTTTTTCTTTCTTTATAAAGAGGGGGAGAGGAAGAAAAGAGAAAGAAAAGAGATAGAAGAGAGAGAGGAGGAGAGAAAAGAGGAGAAAATGGGAGATTCGGGCCAAACTCCTCCGGATTCAACTCGAGGTCGTCGGATTTCATCCTCCAGGCAAGTGTATACTTGCTTTATTTCATTTTGTGCATTTATTTCATATCATAGTTGGTAAACTATATGATTTTGGCTTAGAACCCTAAAAATAAATTTAGGAAAAGTTGAATATGAGTTTACATATTGATGTAATGTAAACTCTTAATGATTTTTAGTGTTAAAACCATGTTAATGGAGTATAAAAATGAATTGAAATGGGTTTAAATGATAAGTGTGGGTTTTATGATTTTAGGGTTTAAAACTAAGGGAAATGGTTTAATAGCCCAAAATAATTGATATGTTAGTTGTAAAACACAGATTAAATGTTTATTGAGTTGTTGGATGAGGTTAGAAACAACAAAAATGGAGAAAAATGGAGTTTGGGATTTTGGGGAAGATAATGAATAGTGAACCCGTGGCTTGTGGGGCCATTTCGGCTAGGAAAAGAAATGATTTAGCTCTTAGCCAAAACATGAAAGTTATAGATATTTTCGATATGGTCACGTGGGCACTAACCGCGTATTTTTCTGATTTTTTCTCAATTTGATATGATTTTTACAAGATGTCAGTTCCGGGTTGAAATCATCAACTCGAAAATCAAATCGGGAATTGGAAAAATAAAGGCTAGAATTAATCGTGTAGATGTTTGGGATGATTTGTGGTGTAGTTTAGAAAACCCGATAATGAAATTGGGTTGTTGGATGGATGATTTGAGGAATAAAGTTTTGAGGACCTGGTGTGACCGATCGACCGCGCCCCTGTGGCCGGTCGACCGCGTCAAGAAAAAAGAGCCTACTGGTTGGCTTCGTAGGCTTATTAGCAAATCGCGGTCGATCGAGGGTACAAGTCCGGTCGACCGGTACCCTGTTTTCAGCCCAAGATCTTGGAGATTATTATTCTTTCTCCTCTCTGAGTTTAAAGTCTAGGGGCCTTCTAAATTAGAGTATTATAGAGGGTTATGTTCTAAGGGACTTGGGGAATTGGGAATATATATTCACTTAGAGTGAATTAGTATAATTGGAGATATCCAATAAATCCTTAAGAGATGATTAAGGTAATTATTAGTCATCAAAGTAAGAAAATACTTTGGGTTTACTATCATGCGTATATGAATGCATGATTATGATTCTTCGATCGAATCTTTGGGATTGTTGGTCATCGCTAGAAGAGATTGGCAATTATGGCCATATATATATTCGAGGAGGAATATATGGTATATGTATATACTATGTGATTAAAGTATATATATAATGATGTAAATGATTTTGAAAATGTAAGTATGAATATTTTCAAAATGGAAAGATAAATGATTTTCATAAATAATAAAATATGGATACACACCTCTCTAAATCGCTATCATAAGGGAAGTTGCGTGCGTATGGTGATGCCCCCTGGCTAATGAATGCAGGGTGGATATAGTCCTAGTCCCTATGAGCGATTATTGTTTCTACGCTGGTTAGGGGATTCCGGGTGTGGTCTTGACTATCCCGCAGGCATATGGCCGCTTCCCGATTTTGGTAGGTTCCCAGGTTGTCTTGTTTGATAGGCCCTGGAAGATAATAGCCATTTAGGGGCGCGTTCAGTGGGGAAATCCGGAGGGCCGGTCTTAGATTTGTTAAAGCATTTTATGATAATAAAATGGCTTTAAATACATTTCCTCGATATAGGAAGGGAAATGGGATAATGTTTTGGCTTCGAAAACACGACCCGGATGGAAGAAGGGAAGTGGAAGCATATGATATGGGAAAAGCATTTTTATGATAATAAAAATGGCTTTTAATTACATTTCCTGGATATGAGAAGGGAAATGGGTTGTTTTAAAATTGAAAAGCATTTTTATGTTAATAAAACTGGCTTTTTAAAAGTTGTATGTTATGTTAAAGCAATCCATGCTCATGAGTTGGCTTTTAAATAATATTTCCTGGATATGAGAAGGGAAATGGAAAGTTTTAAAATGATAATTATAAGTATTCATAAATACTTGGTATATGAATCCTCAGTCCGGGAGATAGATCCGAATGTGTTTTATACAGATAAAATTAAATTGGCAAATCTCAGTCCGGGAGATATTATCCGGATGTATATTGTAAGGTATATATAGTATGAATGTGATATGTATATAAGTATATAAGTATGTATTTATACATTAGTTTCGTGCTACGGGCCTAATGAATCTTTACCATTAACCCTGCCAAGTAGTAGTGTATCGGGGGGGTTCCTTGTTTGGAGCTTTGTGAGACACCCCACGCACGAACTTAGTGCAGTGTTGAGAATGGAGAGAAGTTTAGACCTTAGTGCTAGGGTTTTAGAGGTTTCTAATAGATGGGTGAATTAGATTAGTTAGGCATGGTAGCTTAACTAGGAAGTTAAGTGCGTTAGGTGTGCAATGTTAGAAGAGAGGTTAGGGGTATCTCATGGGAGTGCGATTTCAATTTAAATATGAGATAAAACATATTTTTAAAATAAAGCATTTATGCACTTGCTAAATATTTTCACAACTCGGGCTTTGACCCGTTTATCTACTTTTCCTCTCTTGATATATATATATATATATATATATATTATATAGGTGTCCAGACATAGGGACGCCTAGATGGCACTTCTTTCGAGTCAAACGTCAGCTGCAGCAGATGTGGATGCGTGCAGGTTCTTGATAGATGCTTCTATCCTTGTACTCTAGATAGGAGGTACTGTATAAGTATTCGGACCAATGGTCCAACTGTATTTATTTATGCTTTTTGTACGGCATTCGATATGGTTGTATATTTTGACCGAGTGTTCGGTTATTTTATTTCATTTCAGTTTCATTTATGCAAACTGTGTGGATGTTTTATTTGTAGTTGTTTAAAAAGAGTAGTTAAGTAAAAAAATTTGACACCGGCCTAATAGGTTATTAGTAATTAAATGGATTTTCGAAAGTGATGCTAAGAATGATCCATATGAGACTCCTATTTTAATTTGATATAGGAGTGATCGCCCGGTATTTTATTTGGCGGGTTGTCACAGTATACATCTATTTGGGTTAGGAAATTGATTTGGAGATGCTAAATGCTTGGTTGGTTGATTCCCACATGCTTTCACCTGATGCTATATCTTATGGGTGATTACTTGCATCATTTTTTTTGTAATACTCTAGTTGTGCTTCATGATATATGCTTTCTAATGTTATGACATGTGTATCTTTTGTATTATATCCTTTTTTCATTGGGTCATATTGAAAAAATACCAAAAGATTTTATTTTGATATATTTTTTTTAAAATACAAATAGATTTTTGGCTTTTGCGTATTTTAGTTTAACACATTTGGTATGGCATATTAGTGTGTTTGAATCTAATTCACTCTATGCTTTCCATGTGGCTAGGACATTTGGTTATGATTAAAAATACTTAGATTTGTTATTAGCCATGTTTATGGAGTTGTTTTGAACTTGATTTGCTTTACGAATTCGACTTTGTATATGCCTCCGCACACGGATTTTCTTTACGAATTCGCAATTCATGATTATGTTTACTCCTTTGTTAATTTCGTTCATAAAGGGGCAGAACAAATTAAGGGGGAGACTTGTTGTTCTGATGATGAGTTTGATTTACGGGGAAGATTTCTTGCGTTGTATTAGTTTTATTTGTTTATTTCAAACTCTATGCATTAAGGGTATTTTTCTTTGTTTCATGTCTATAGGTATTTTATGCAAAAATTGAGACACACCAGATGAATTGAAAGAACCAAAGCGAAGCTCAAGAAGTGAATGAAGACAAAGAGTCTTATTAGGATATTTTGTCATTTATTGGGATATTCTATGTAATTTGGATTTCGATTAGGCTTGTATAGTTTTGTACTGGAATAGCCAAATGGGGATATTTGTAAGGGCAAATAGTCTATCTTAGGCTTTTTTATTTTCTTTATTTCCCACCATGGCAAGTTTGGCATATCCCGATACTAACCGTCACTTATTGTCACGACAAACTGACTCAAAGATTGAAGACTTTCCTACATTCCACAAAGATATAAAGCTATTATGTGTTTAAATTTATTCATGAATTTTTTTTGGGGATGTTTTATTTTTTAAAAACTGAATAGGATTTTTTAAGTTTAAAAATCCATAAATATTTTTATTCAAAAATTTTCAAATTTTGCTAACCTAGTTCAAATGAGATGGAAATCTTGTTCGAACGAGTTGTCAAACTCGTTAGAAGTCTCGTTTGATCTTTTCATCAAACTAACATCAAACGAGGGTGTACTTTCTCATTTCATTTTAAGCTCGTTTGAAGCTTGTTCAAACGAGATACAACTATTGTTCGAACGAACTTTCTTTTATTCTAACGAGCCTTGTTTTCGTTTGAACGAGTTACGCCCCCTCAAAAATTGAGTCTAACATATAAATACCTATTTTGTGTTTAGTTTTTCTAAGACTTTTTCCAGAACGGTTTCTGCATACCTGTTGCAAAAGTTTTCAAAGTGTTGGTTTATAAAACACTTTTGATTCACAAACACATCCCTATATATATTTTTGTGAATCCTTTTGAACCTTGTTGAGATATACTTTGTGGAGAGGTCATCTCTACATCAAACTTGTGAACCCGAAAGGATTATGGCTAAAGATTAAAGGCTGATCGGTGGATACTGAGGGTGGACCGCTACCTGTGGACTGCTCAGGAACTAGTAGTATTCTCTAGAGAAACTGGGAAGACTGCGCGCTATGCTTGTGGGTTATCTCAAGTAGTATTGTAAGTCAACTGTCTTGTAAAAATTCTAAAGTGATGACAAAGGTTTTCCAGTGAAAAGGTATTTTTCCTCAGTTACCATGTGATTACATGTTTTATTTATTTGTCTTATTACTTAGATCCATGTCTTAGGATAATAAGATAAAATTTTATTTGTGTTTGGACATTTAATTATATAAATCATTCCATTAAGATCACAAGAGCACTCCCATATTATTCTAAAATGAATTCAAAGACTGGTTTCAAGTGGACAATTAAGATAATTAGAAATCGAGATACTTTCATTTCACGAATTATGTTTAAAAGGTAAAATGACCAAGAGGCCTTTCATGACCAAGGGCTATAGAACAATAGATGTGTTATAACTGGTTCATTATAGTTGATGGGGCCCTATGACAATCCGGGCAAGAGGTGTCTATGAGTACTTCATCACTTTCATTCATGATTATACGAGGTTTGGATATGTTTATTGTATGCATTATAAGTATGAAGCCTTTGATAAGTTCAAAGTGTACAAGGTTGAGGTGGAGCGTATGCATGGTAAACTAATCCAAACTATACAATATGATCATGGAGGAGAGGACCTCTAAGGATATTTTAGGAATCACTTATCATAAGTGGGGATTACATCCCAATTATCTATACCGGGAACTCCACATAAAAATGGTGTAGAAAAAAGAAGGAACGAGACTCTTTTAGAGATGGTCAGATCCATGATTAGCAATTCAAATTTTTTGAATTCCTTTTGGGGTTATGCATTAGATACAACCACATACTTACTGAACCTAGTTCCTTATAAATCATTCTCAGTAACTCCCACATAACTATTTACTGATCGTAAGCCTAGTCTTGGACACTTTAGGATTTGGGTTGCCCAGCACACGTGATGATGGAATCAAGGACAGATGTATGTCTCTTTGTAGTTTACCCAAAAGGAACTAAGGTGTTCGATTGTATTATCCTAAGGACCATAAGGTATTTCTAAGAACAAATGCTCACTACTTAGAGGAAAGTTATATGATAAACCACAAACCTAAGAGTAAGTTGTTTTTACAAGAGCTAAGAAGTCAAGACCAAGTAATTGCTTCTAGACCATTCGTACATGATAAAAGACAACTTGGTATTAATAATACACTACCTAATGGTATTGGGAGTATTACCAATAATCAAGATATATATGTCACTTATAATGGGCCACACGAGGAGCCCTGTCATAGTGGAAGGATCAAGCGTCACCCTAATAAGTTAGTATATTTTGAATAACACTTCATTTAAATGCCATGTGGACATGAAACAGATATCGAAGACTACAATAAGCATTCCAAGATAAGGAATCTAATATTTTTCTTAAGGCTATGAATACCAGGATGGATTCAATAAACTCGAATCAAGTTTTGGAACTTGTAGACTTTTTAGATGGGATAAAATCCATTGGCTGCAAGTGGGTCATAAGAAGAAAAAGGGGTTATACGAGAAGGTGGAAACCTTCTAGGTACGGCTTTTGCGAAAGAGTTTATAAGTAAACGTTATCTCTAGTAAACATGCTGAAGTCTATTCAGATTCTTTTACCATTATAAATCATCTCGATTATGAGATTTGCCAAATATATGTAAAGAATGTTCTCTTAAACGATAGTCGTGATGAGTGCATCTATATAGTGCAACCAAAAATATTCATATCAAGTAGGTAGAAAAGAAAGGTGTAAAATCTTAAGAAGTCCATTTTTGTACTTTATCAAGCGTCAAGGTCTTGTAACATCCGATTTGATTAGGTTATCAAATATTTAGTTTTGAGCAATGTCCTATGAAGCTTGTGTGTATAAGAAACATGGAAAAACCATAGTGGTATTCTGGGTACTTTATGTGGATGATATTCTCCTGATAGAGAACGACGTGGGTACTTTATCCGGCATAAGTGTGTGGTTATCTAGTCACTTTAATACAAAGGACTTAGCAGACGCCAATCATATTCTCAGGATCAAGCTTTTGCATGATCATAAAAATAATATGTTGGTTTATCCTAATCCACTTATATTAATGATGTTCAAACAAAATTTAACATCCAAGATTCTAAGAAAGGATTTCTTCCTTTCAAGAATGGAATCTCACTATTAAGAATCAGTGTACTAAGACACCTAATCATATAGAAAAGATGAGGAAGATACATTATACTTTGGTGATGGGCAGCCTCATATATGGTATGTTGTATACAAGATCGGATATCTACTTTTTCATTGTCACGGCTAGACGAGTCCAATATAACCCATCAAAGAGAATTGGACTGCAATAAAGAGTATTTTTAAGTACCTTAAAAAGACTATAGATTATGTGTGTTAAATATAATATCATTAGTTATTTGTTAATTTACTTTAATTATAATTAATGATCAATTTTTTTATATAATATTGCTTTTGATGATAACAAACAAATAACTGTTGTGGTTCCTTACTTAGTTAACTGCTTAGCTTGTGTATTTTTTTTCGTATTTTTTTTTAATTCGTGCAATTTTCTGTGTTAAAATGACTCCTTTTTAATTTTCCATTCTTAATATTTTGCAATCTTTTACATCTTTAACTGTTCGTTATTTTTTATAACTTTTGTTTAACATTTTTTTTGCTAATATGTAGTACGAAAGTTTTTTTTTTCTTTCCTTCTTTTGTCCATTTTTACCGCTTATTTTTTTAATGTTAATATCTATATTTATATTTTTGAACGTTCATAACATTTTTTTTAACGTTCATTAGATGACGTTTTTATAATTTTTTATTTAGTTACATTTAAAATATCTGTACATTATTTTTTTACAAATCTTCGTTCAAAATCTACACGGATGATTATATAGATAATTTTTATGCTTCATTTTGTCCATGGCCCTTTATATTACTCTCTCTTACCTTGAGCCAAGAGTTATTGACGTGTGTAGTTACTAGCTTTGGCTGATAGGTAATAGTTGTCTTTTGCCTTTGGGGGCCTCATTTTGACAGAGATGGACAACTGTCTCTGTAGCCTTTTACAGTCAGATGTAGTTGAATTTTTGTAAAATTCAATACATTTTTTTTTCGACACTTGCATGTCTTAGATAAAAATTGGTGATAAAACAATTATATATAATAATAAATAAATATATAAGTTAACGAATAATGTTTTTTTGGATACATAAAATAGTTAACGTTTTTTTCTGTCACATCATCATTTGTTTTCGTATTTTTTTTTTTGTTCAACTAACTTGATTTTTTCCCCCGATATATATATATATATATATATATATATATATATATATATATATATATATATATATATATATATACTAGACAAATATATGTTCTACCTCGTGCAAACATCATGAAATGTCTTTCATCTTAAGTCTCTTTCTTTGGTCTTTTCCTGGGCCCCCACATTTGACCATTTCCAAAGACTTGGTTTTTATCTTGATTCTCTTTACTTGGACAAGTAAAGACAATGTCTTGTCTTATACATTTATATGTCTACTTACATATACATTTTATATTACAAACCATTATAGAATTAAACATTTTTTTCTTCTAAACGATTGTATTCATTATCATTTTTTTTATTAGGAGCGCTAATATTTATTAATTTTTTTTAGATGTGTTTTGTCAATCCTTAATAGTAGAACGTTTTTTTAAAAAAACAAATATTTTCTTTTATTTACAAGCGTTTTTATTTTTTTATTCGGTGAGCACATTTTTTTAACACATCCTATTATATTATACACAGATATCAATTATAAAAAGCTGTTATAATTGGACATTTGTTAATTCGTTGTACTTGGACAATTGATAAAATTCATTAAATATATATTTTTTTGGTCGTCAAAGACCAACAGTTGATGAGCTATTTTTTCTCTAAAAGTATTGTACACAGTGGGGATATCATTGTAACTTGAGCCCACATTTATTGTTGCAGAGATAATAAGCTTGAAGTCCATTGTTTATCATATCTCACGATTTTAGATTTATTGTTACTAACATCTACTCTCCCTATCAGCTTATCTCTCTTTTTTTCTCTCTTAGACAGAAATCGAAGAAGAAGATTCTGTCTCACTCTCTCCATCAGTTCTCATTTAATGCCTCTCCAAGCTGATGAGTACACTCTAACGTTCATATTTTCCAACGATCATTTTCTTGGGATGCCATATATTCATCTGCACCAAAAAGAAATCAAACACACAAAAAATCCATCTCATAAGCTAGACAGAAAATTTTGGAGAGAAAAAAAATCTGAGAACTCAAGTGTCATATTCAACTTTGCAAACTTAGCAACTCTATATAGTTCAAGAACAAGATTCATTATCTGTCTTGTTTGGGGTCACTTCAAGAAACACTCAAGCTCAAATTTGTATCATTTCAAGAGTGTAAAACTTCATCTCTTCTTTCTACTTCGTTTGTAAATATTTGAAGCTGGTTATTAGCTTCGGAGACATTTTGTAGCTGTTGTTGTTGATGTTGTACGAGTGGTGGCTTGATCCTACCGTGAAGTGGATCAGATTAGTGAAGCGCAGGAGACATAGGCTGCTCTTGGCTCGTGGATGTAGGCCGTATTTGGACGAACCACGTTAAAAATTGGTGTTATTTATTTTTCAGCTATTTATTTGCTTGTGTGTGTGATTCTTTTAATTATCTCTTAAAATCAGCAACTTAATATTTAAGCAGATTTTTTTTGTTAAAAATGAGTTTTTTTGTTAACGTAACTGCTGAAAAATAAGCCTTTCAATAAAAACGAAATTCGAATTTATTGTAGACATATAAATTTCTTAAGCCATTTATTATATCTATTCGAAACTACAATCTGTAGACTTTAGTTGTTTAGAAATATTGATATATTTGTCACCTTTTCAAGACTTATAATCTAGCTTATCTGATATTTAATTTAACATTAAACATTTTGGCTAATATTTTAATTTAAAAATAAAAGTTTGATAAACTCAATTCACCTCCCCTCGTGAGTTATATCTGGGCAACAATGTGTTAGTTTACTCAATGGATCTTATACCTTTATGGTATATAGAGTCAAACTTGAAGTTAGGCAAGGATTATAGGAAATCAATCACCGGTATACGGAGTATCAAGAAATCATGTATTGTTGATTCGACCATGGAGGCCGAATATGTTTCCACTTCAAAGGAAGAAAATGAGGTTGTTTGGATCTGAAACTTCCTTAGTGACTTGGGTGTGGTTTCTTTGGTGTAGTGGGCTATTACACTTTACTGTGATACTAGCAGAGCAAATTCTAACTCGAAAGGACAAATAACTTATAAGAGGCTAAGAAAATTAGGCACAAATATCATTTGATAAGGGAGATAGTGCAAATATGCAATGTCATCGTGACCAAGATTTGATCTCAGAACTTCGTGGAAAATCCTTTTACAAAGGTCTTACCTATTAAAGCTTTCGATAGTCATGTATAGGGAATGGGTGTTAGATGTGTGGTCACATGGGTTTATGACTAAATGGGAGATTATTCGGGTTTTATTCTTAAAACCATGAATGTCATTTTAAAGGTGTGTCAAGTTCATTTGAAATTAAAATCATGTTTGTGAGAATGCCTTATATTTGTACTTTAAATATATTATATGAATGACGGTAAATTGAACTTAGTAGGATTTCTGGTGAGATGAGTTCGGCTTAATCACAGGAGATTAAAATTTTGGTTCTGGTTCAATTGAAAAGTTCATAACTAGATAGAGAGTTGATATCCTATGAGTAAGTTGCAAGTAAGGTCTTAGTTGTTTTTCTTGACAATGAAAACCTGTTTGATGGTTCAGAAACTTGTTCGATATTTTAAAGAGGATTGTGTAGGTATATCAGGAATGTATTCAGCGTAACATGGGTGAGATTTAAGTTTTGGTATTAACTATATTAAACTTGTATAAACTTGCATCATTTGTAAAGGGTGAAGAAATTCTTAATCCAGAGGATTATGAGGATTGGAATGTGCATATAAATTTATCTTTGATTATTATGGATATGATCCAATTTATTGGGTCTAAATCTCTGAAAGTTTGGGAATCATTGTGTGTACATGTTTGAGATCATATTCTAGAGGAGTCCATGTCTGGGAGATATCCTGGATTGTAATACCCCATTGATAAACTTATAAGTTTTGATCTTACTAGTAAACTTGATCAGTGAAATATTTATAATTCGATAGATTATCATATTAGTTAATTTGAAAATCAAGGAAAAATTAAGATGTTGGTGAAAATTGATTAACGACAAACTAAATTTCACCAAGAGGGGATTTATGGTTTACACGGGGAATCAGATTACGCATTATCTAACTTTACAAACAATGATCTTATTATTTGAGTAATTTGGAGATAATTAAATTATAGTGCAATTATAAGTATTGTGAAAGAAAATACATTATAGAGTAATATAGGGTTTTCATATTTCTGTTTGAAAGGAAATTTAATTGTTAGTCTTGGGTCCATAATATAGTCCATTACCCAAGTAATATGCACAAACTCTTTAAAAGTCCTAATTAGCCCAATCCCCCTTATTATACCTATACATAAAGGTCTACACTAGGGTTTTAAGCATCATAACTCATCATAAGGATTAGAGAGCTTGGGAGGAAAACAATATTCATGTTTGTGTGAGGAGGTGAGTAGAGAGAAAGTTATTCTCTCATATTTCACCTTGTTTTCATCCATGGAAGTGCCCACACACAAGGTATACTTTGGATGGATCATATACTTGAAGATTCATAGCATTCGAGGACTTATTGGAAGATTTTGGAGGGCAAAGAAAAGCAACATATTCATCTTCTCCAATCTCTTATTCTCCTCATCTGGGTTACCTACAAGATCCACAAAGGTATCAGGATTTAAAACTCTAGGTTTGTAATATTCTCACTTTTTAAAAGTTATTTAAAAAGGATATTTTGGTGATATTATGAAAATTATAATAACCGGAATCATGCACGTGTGTGAGATTGTTTAATATAGCTAAATTGAGGGTTTACACGTACAACATATAAGAGTTTAAGGAGTCCAAATGTGAAATTCGTAAATAGTTAAGACTTAATAAGAAAATACATTATACCAGATTTTCAGATCGATTCAAGCTCAAATGTATCATTTCAAATCCGAATGGATCGATTCAAAATTAATATCGGATAGATCTGATGGGCCTGAGTCAACAGGCTCAATTCTTTTTTTTTTGCTATCGATTTGTGGTTGGTTTAGAGGGGTGTGCTATCGAGTTTAAAGAGCTTTCAACGTAAAATATCTCATCTTTTAACTACATTTGGAAAGAAGGAACTTTCCATAAGTGGTCGACGGATTATTTTATGGGCTTTGTTGGGTTATAAGAGATAGATAGAGAGAGGATCCATCTTCTACACTCTTCTCTTAGCATAAAATATTCAGCCATTTCCTTCTGATGAGACCTCCAGTTCCTTAATTTGTTCCATATTTTTCCACACATTCCAACCATATTACACCACAAGTTATCCTCTTCCATTATCAAGAATTAATTGAAGTTGTAGTGGGTTTTGGTGGTTTTAGAAGGTGGTTTCTTGAAGTGGCTTCTTCAAGAACACTTTGGAGCTTTTTTATGGAGGTTGAAGGTGGAATTTTTATACAATATAAGTGTTGGGTTTTTAAGGGAGGCTTTCTAGGAAACTTGGTAACCCCTTTGAAGCCACCTTTTAAGGTGGTGGTTTCCCTCTTCATAGTTATTTCCACCATTTTTGAAGCTTTTTTTAGGTAGGGAAACTTATCTTGTTGCATTTACTATCATGTTCAAGTATTAGAACATGATTATTACATATGTGTGTGCGTATATATATATATATATATATATATATATATATATATATATGTAGGATTTAAGCATGAAACCATTTTAATTGAATATAATAGGGTACCATATGTTAATAACGATTAGAAATGGGTTTAAAGAAAAGTTACAAAGATGTCAAATTTTTGAAATATAAATTGAATATTTTTATGAATTTAAAACGTTTGAAAGGATGTCATATGATGTTAAAGAGGTTTTTCTTCTAGTAAGAAAGGGGTTGGATTTTATTTTAAGATACTTCAGTACAAATATACATGTCTTTATGTGGTTGGAGCATGGTTTGGTATTCCAAAATTGATATTTGGATATAAAATGGCTAGAAATCAAAGTAATGAATGAAACTAATAAACTTGGTAAATTGGACTTTAATGTTGATAAACATAAGGTTTTTGCCTAAAAAGTGTGATTTTATGTAAATTGAGACTTTAGTATTAAGACCCTTAAAATTGGACACTAGTTAGTAAACTTATCTTTAATGTGGAAAAAGATGACAAAACCATGTCTTGGGAAGAAAAAGATGTTGCGAAACATTTTGGTAAAAGTTAAAGGGTATGAAATTTAATAGTGTCCATGAATAAAGTATGTATGTTGGCATTTTTAGACTTTGAAGAATATTTTAAAAATGACAAATTTTAAGTGGGTCTAAGTTAAATTAAATGCTGGAATATAAATTGAATTAATTTTTAAAGAAATCAAACTTGAATGATATTATCCCATGAGTTTTGTGGTAACTTATGTTAATATAATGTTAGGTTATATTTAAGGGTTTTAAGATGCTAAAACTATGCTTTTATGAGTAAAAGCATCAGAAAAGTCACTAGTTGTAATTTTGGACTAACTAGTAACATGTTAAGATGGTGTTCAAGCGAAATTATTATGTTGATAATTTCAAGACAGTGCTTGATCATTTAATGTGACTTTAAAGGTTGTAAGAGAATATGAAAATATTGTTAAACATTTTTAAGGGGCATAAAGTGAAATGTTGTAAATAAGGGTTAAAATGGCGAATCCTTGAAAAAAATGATATAGATGCTGATAACACATCAAAGATAATTAATAAGGGCTAAATGGCAAAACGTGTTCGAGTGTATAATAAGGATGATAAGGTGATATTTACCTTGGATTTTGGGCTTCGTGCTGGGTAAAATGATTAAAATAATACTAAGAGACTAAAGGGGGAATTGTGCAAGGAATGTACTAAGATAAGCTAGATGTTTTGATAAAAACGGTGGTGGACCCCAAGTGAAAAAGAATTAATGTAAAGTGAAATATTTTTTTTAACAAAGATGTAAAAGGGATAATTAAAAAGGGCCCGACGACCTAGGGTGAAAGAAAGAATATAATTGGCCAGTAGATCATGGGCTGCGACATTTGTGGTGGACGATAAAAGTACGTATGCATAAATAGGATTACTGTTCACTCCAGGATAATAAAGGAATAATTAGAATTGGTTAAAAATATTATAATGGAAAATGAAATTAATTCAAAACGGGTGTGATTCGGGTAAGGGTCTAAAATGGACATTTAATGTAAATTCAATAAAGTCAACAGAAAGAGTTAATCAAACACTTGTGATAAAGGATAAAATACAGTTTAACAAGTGGCTTAAAATGAGATAAACCCAAGTTTAACACGGTAATTTTTTCTTAAAGGTGTACTTTAAAGGTGATAAGTTTAAGAAGTATGAGTAATTACCTTTAAATTTTGGGCGTGTGTGTTGAAATGATAATTAGGTAATTTGGTGATCTTCAATGAAAAAGAAAGATCTATTTTCTAAGAGGATAATAGAGCATATATTTTACCTTTAACTAATCGGCTTGAGTTAATGGAATTAAGAGTTGTTTGTGAAAATGTTAATGGAACGATTTTTAAGGGGTTAATACAATTTAATTGAAAAAAGAAAATGTTCTAATATAGAATTAAGTCTTTTCATACATGGTTATATATGTTGCCTATGAATACTAGTCATCGCTATGTTATAACATTTGTTATTTCTTCGATTCTTTTCTATATTGCATTTTGTTAGGAACCCCAATGGGAATTGGCTCGCACACTTCCTTTGTTATGGAAGGATAAATGCGGTTCCCTATTTGAAAGAATTTTACAAGTAAGTGTTCCTTACCCTCTTATGTTAGTAGCTCTGATTACGTGAACCCTAAAGGCAATATAATGGGTTCTATGCTTGGTATATTGTGATTTATTACTAGAAAATGGAATTTCATTCTAATTATTGGAACTTTAACTAAATAAAAGGGACTAGAAATATTATCAAGGGTTATTTCTCATCACTACAGACTAACACAATAAGACCGATTCAGGTTGACCCACAGGTGACCTATTAATCCGGGTCGAGGCATTACATGGTTTATGATTTAAACCTAATTTTCTTCTTCACTATCCATTGCATGATCAATCAAAGTTTTGGGGAAGAAAATTTTTTCTTAATATCAATCCCCAACACTTCTAACCAGCCATGGTTGTTGCCTCATTGGTTGTGTCATTGGTTGGTTTACAACAGGTGTCTGTTGCATTATCGATAGTGTGTTTTGTGGTGGTACATTTGGTTGAGTTTATAGAGGTATTTATAATGGTTCTAATGGTGTTAGGTTACCCACTCTCTTGTAGATATCATTACCGACCATTTTATCATTTCCTAACCCCTCGAGTTCAGTTCAAATATGGGATTATTCACCATTCTTCGGTTCAAAGTATTGGGAACACCAACATTAACATCATAAATGAAAGCCTAAGCTTGTTCATATTTGGGATTGCCATCCTACCTAACAAATCTGTGAATCCAATCTGTTGGTATCCACCAAACCCTTATCTCAATAGGATTGGAGAAAGTGATCACAAATGTGCTTCCTAAGGATCCCATCCTTACATTTTAACCAAAATCTATCTCCCTTATGTTTGGCCTATAGTTGGTCGGCAAGGAACCAACATGTTGATTGGATGAGATAACACCAGTTAGTGGTGCTATAATGTGATGAATTGGTGGTGTTACAATATGATTTATAATCATATTAGTAACAACAATCAGCATTGTATTGATGTTTTGAACTATATTTCTAAGGTTATTGAACATAGGATTCAATTGATCGATCAATTTATTCTACATTTTGGTACCCAGTGTAGGTGCCACATTGGGATTTCTAGCCTTTGAACTTGGACCTTCATCCATTCCATGGGTTTGGTTTCCCAGTTCTCTTTCTTGACCAAACACAATAGCTGCATGATCTATAGGCAAGGTGTCCTAGCTACATTTTCACTATGTTCATTTTATTGTTATTATATTCACCTCTTCAATTTCTAGCCAAAATGTTTCAATAACTAAGCACTAGGATCCTACCACGCGTGCAAAGAAATATGTTAGTTTCCTAATTTTTTATACGGATCTTTGCAAGAGTGTGAGGTAAAAAATTGGGTCTTGCCAATCTAAATTAATTATATCTAGCCATTAATAACGAGATGATTTTGTTACGTTCGAATGCTTTAATTAAAAAGACTTTTTGTTAAGTGCTAAATTATTACTAAGCTACGAATTAAAAAGAAAGAATTAACTCTAAAGGAAATTAATGCAATCAAAAGTACGACATTGTAAGTTCATTTGAAAGTAAAGGATATTAAATAAATTTGAAATTAAAATAACTAAATTAAAATGGCAGGATCTTGAAAATAAATTGTAAAATGAATGAAAAAATGTTGGATAATTGAAACATGAACTAAATCTAACCTTACAAACTATTTCGAAGAAGAAGAAAATAAACCCAAAGATACGAGTAAATTAAAAGGTTTTTTGGTGAGGATTCCTCTAATTTTATCTTCAAATCCTTCAAACTTCAACTGCTATGGTCGAAGAACTGATGTGAGGTTTCTTTTTAAAATTTACAAATCCATAAAATGTGTATTTAAGCACATGTGACCATTTTCTCTTAATACCCACAAGCACCTATTTCCACGTGTATTCCCCCAAGGTGTCCATGTGTCAATGCATGAACGCGATTTTCATTATTCTCTAGGTTATTTTGATTGCGGTAATTTTATTTATTTGTTTTGAACGTGTCACTAATTTATTGACCAGGATAAATAGGGTAAACAAAGGTGACTGTTTAAGTGGGTGTGTCCAAGAGCTCCCTTATTGTAAAGTTATTTGGACATGTTCCCCCTTAGTTATTTTTGTTTGGAGTTTAATGCCGAATAAAAAACTATTAAACATTCGCATTTTATTGAGACAAAATGTTCTTTGACCGCTATTTGTTTGTTAAGTTACTATAGATGTCTATAGCACGCATTTTATTGTAAGCCAGTGGAGAAGGGATTTTCTTCTCCCTCATATAAATAAAATCTTCTTTTTATAAAAATACAGATCTTATGAGGAAGATATATGGAATAGATGAAAATTTTCAACTTCATTTTGGAAAAAAAATGTATGAGTATTTTAATGAAATTGCACTATCATCCATAGTCGACAAATAGGGTCGGTCTTGAGAATATGGGGGCTCGAGGCGGACTCTCAAAATGGGGCCAATAAAAAAAATCCTAAAATTAAAAAACGAGGTTGTCATTCATAACAATATTAACAAATAAAAGCGTCATGACACGTAATCTTATTTTTTTTAACATAACACGAATACAAGCAAAATAAAAGCGACACGACACAACAAAAAAATTATTTTTTTACCAAACACGAACACAAAAGGTGAAATAACATGAAATCTTATTTTTTTTACCTAACACAATGGTGACCTAAATAAATGCAACATAACACAAAATCTTATTTTTTCCTAAACATGAGCACGACAAAATTAATGGCACGCCACAAAATATAATTTTTTTAACATAACACGATCCAAATAAAGGACGATACATAACAATTAAATTAAAATGCGACATGACACAACACAACAAAACAAGAAATCTATTTTTTTTATCTTGTGTTCATGGGCCTTAAAATTGTATTTATAAATATGTTAGATTAGTAGTAAATTATTTAATGTCTTCCATTCTTCTAAATGCTATAGGACACTTAAAGTTCATTAGAATTGACTTTTTGGTAGCTGGACATAAATTGCCATGCATAAAAACAATATTGCATTACAAGACCTAGTTGCTATGTTTGTGCACTGAAATTTACTTAAACATATATAATAAGTTTATATTTTTATGTTTTGGTTTCCTTAAAACTTGTCAAAATTTGGGGCTTGAGGCGATCGCCTCTTTCTCCTACCCTTAAGACCATGCCAACAAATAGGTTTGAGTGTAGTCGATAATAAAGATAGATGTTACTTATTTCAAGACATAGTAAGGAGAATCAAAGTTCTAATGAAATTTAACCTTCATAAAAATTTCGAAATATATGTATGTTATACGGGAAGACAATATTTTAATGAGAAAAAAAAATCTCCAGAGCTAAAAGAAAATGATATAGCTAGGAAACTGTGTTGAAATAAATTAAGATCCCCAAAAAGGACATAAAGTACATTAAATTAATTGCATCAATTTATATAATTTTTTTCTTAAGTCTCACATACCTTTATACCTAAACTAAATTTATCTTATTTAAATGAAAGAAAATTGATAGAAACAATCACGTCCACACACATACAATAGGACTAGTATAAATAAATCTAATAACTAAATATAATTTTGCTGTCTCTTAACACCAGATTGACACGTGGCTTGCCTTTAATGTTTAAATCTCAAACACCCCATCTTGGTTCTTTTTCCATACGGCCAACTAAAACGCCAATCAACTCCTAGGGAAGTGATAAATTTTTGTATTTACCTTCTATCACTCACTATCTCTTCCTCTAAAATGTTCCCTCTCCCTTCTCTTATTCAATCACTTGCAAATTAATTCTCCCAACCCTTTGAGAAACCCATCTCTCACCCCTCACGTTTTTTTTAAATCCTTTCTCTCTCTCTACCGCTTCTCCTCATTGTGAATCTAACTATTCTTCTCGCCTCTTATATATATATACTAGGGTGTACCCGTGCCGATGGCACGGTTGAACAAACATTTCGAATATTTCATAATAGTGATTTAGCTTAGAAAAATGAGACAGGTGCAATAACATGATTAGAACTGAGACGAATTTATAAGTTAATGTGTGAAAACTTAATCAGATCATATCAACACGTGACTATGAATCATCACTTAACTATCATATTTTATTAAAATCAGATCACAACTTTTGATCAAGCAAATGGAATTAAACGTAACTGACGCAACGTGATGTTTGAAATTGCCGTTATCAATGCACTAAAACATTAAATTTAATATCGTAACAGAACAGTAATAATTCGTTCCAAACTGCAATGGAGAATTTGCCTCTATAAATACACCATATTCAACTTGTTAAACCAACTACCTAGAAAAAGAAATAAATAATTAAGTCAAAACAAAAATCACGATAATTAGAAAAATACTTGAAACATGAATCAAATGATAAGACGAACATTTACTTGTCTAGATGTTTTTGATTTACCATTTTTGGGCCAATTTGCATATTTGTTAAATCTCCCAATATAGTCGGTTTGGTGTATGAGTGCACCAATACTCAATCTCAATTGACATGTAATTAATTTCAAATAATGATATGAGTCGCAAAAAGATGTACCAAATCATCTCCAAACAAAACGGGATAACATTAATAAATATATAAATATTAATAAATCCACCTCATCTCCTCATCAATTTATAAATATATAAATATTAATAACATAAAGTTTTTATTATTTTTTATAAAAAAAATATTATATAAGATATGAAAAACCTTTTTATAAAAAAAACTATTTTATAAAATTAAAAATATAACTGTTTTATATAAAAAAAAAAGATATTTAATAATTTTTCAATAAAATGTTCTATAAAAAAACTTTTTTCATAAAATAAAATAAAATGTTTTACTAAGAAAATGTTGTCTTAACAAACATATGCATTTTATAATAAAACATAAAATAAAAGTGAACTTCATTCCAAACATCAAATAGAAAAAGACTTCACCATAAAGTAAAAAAATTTCCATAATCACACGTACAATTTTAACTTTTTTCCTCTTTGTAGATTTTAGTTCCCAAGATGAACAAATTACTATCATCCATCCATTCAATCATGTACATCAAAAGTCACGACCTTTCCTTCTCATCAAGAACAAATCTAAAATATATATAAAAAAACTAACTTTTACCTCTAAAATCCTAAAATTATATAAAAAAAAAAACTGGAAAAGTGATAGACCTTGATTTTAAACTAAATACTTAAACCAAAACTGCCTTAATTTGATACCAATGAAAAGCTGTAAAAAAATACGTCATGAAAAAACTATGAGAAAAATAATATGCACAAAATGTGAGAAAAAAATAAAACACAATACATATACAAATGGTTAAAATCAGATGGTCGATTTACTTGGCACCCGAAGACGAATTGCAAAGGTAATATTTACCGACAACATTTATCTCCTGTAAAATCTCTTTTCTTCATGTTTTGTCAACAACATAATAATCCGGGGAAGATGTGTAAGAACATGGATCATGAGAGTTGACTTTTACTCTTCACGACTTTCCCTTATCGAAAGCAAAATAACTACAATAATTGTAGCAGACCCCAAAATAGAACAACCTCCTAATTTATGCTAGTTCATATCTTAAATCAACCAAAAAAAATTAATGTACAAAATTTTGAAGAGAGGAGAAATTATACATCAACTAAAAAAAATAATGGGACTATCAAATTTGATTTTTTTTTCTCAACAATAAAAGAGCAAACAAGTAAAGAAAACAACCCGGATTTTTCCTTCAACTTTCTCAGCACCCAAACAGAACCCATATTTGTTTTCGTCAACAGAGAGACACTATCACCTACCGAATAAATGTTAAACTACATTGAACTTCTTCAAACAAAATGAAAAAACCCACACCAATAAAAATATTAGACTACACTAAACTTCCTCAAACAAAACGTAAAGCGAAACAAAAAGGAAATCGAACAAAATTTTTATGTAAACTAAATCCACCCCTACCTGCTGACTTGCCAAAATACGCCCAAACCAACTAAACCAATACCCATCCAAACCAACTAAACCCTACCTTGTAGATCTAACCCGAAAACCACCCTTAATTGACAGCCTTATTGGCCAAACCAACCTCGCCAAAAATCCTCCATGAGCCTCCGGCAAGACCTGGACAGCTTATCATAGCAGATCTGAACAGATTTGAACAAAAAACAGAGTCTGAAAAAAAAAAGATCTTAACAAAAAAAGGACCATAAACCCACTATAATAAATTGTCTATTGGAAGATTTGAACAAAAAAAGAATGACTAAATCAAAAATAACATCCGAAATACATCGCATCTTACCCAGTTTGCTATCCGAAATACACCCCAACCCAATGATCTTTGTGAAGGAGTTAAAATCGTATCTTACCCAGTTTTCTATCCGAGACACATCGTCGACGGAGGTCATGAAAAAAAATAACATCAAAAATTTTAAATGAACCTTCACCGATGGAGGTCATGAAAAAAAAGGAACAAAAATCCAGGGAGCGTGCGAGAGAGGGAGGTCACAGGAGTGAGAGGGCACGCTGAGAAGAGATATTGATGAGGTCACGGTGAGGAGAGAGAGAGGGGGAGGGAGAGTCGCCCAAAAAAGAGTAGATGATGTGTTGATTTGGATGGGTATTGATAGGTCAGTGTTGAGAGGCTCGAGGCTTATTAATTTGTGTACTTAGTTGCAGTGAGATATGTCTACTTCAGCCAAATGTTTTTACAAACTCAAAGGGTTCAAGGTGTGTAAACACTCACATCGTTCCAAGGTATTTTTTTAGGAATCTAAGCCATTGGATGCAAACTCCTAAGATTTCATCCTAAAGGATTCATCATAACCGTCAGTTGATAAAGACCAAATTGATCAACTTTCGATCTCAGCCGTGAGTTAGCCAAGACCAAAAGTCCCTCCTCCTTTATTATATAGATATATATCTTTCTCCACTCCCCCTCTCACTCTTCCAGTAACCTTTTATATCATTCTTTTCCCTAGTAGTGGTGATGGAGGTGGTTTAAAAAGAAAAGCCTCATTTACCAAATATATCAAAAACAAACTTTCTCTATCAAAATTAATTTCTCAAAGGAACTTTCCAAATATATGGTAAGTTGGATGTCTTATAAGTTGTATGATCAATAATGAGAGATGAATCCATTGTGAGGGAATATCTATCTATGGAATAACCGAGGACGGTGCGACAACGTTTCATTTAGGACGATAGGGTGTCCAATTAACAGATTAGGCTTTTTGTAGATGAATCCATCACATAAAGTACTCTGTCAAAGGAAATTTCCAAATATATGGTAAGTTGGATGCTTTACAAAGCCTTATCAAATACATGGTAATAGAAAAGGGAATAATGGTAAGGGGGATCCCATTATTCTTAATGGTTTTGTCAGAAATTCTCTCTGTCAAAGGAAAATTGAAAAGGGATTTTTAGAGCAATAAAGCTTCTCTCAATGAAAAGTTGAAGAAGTTTTGTTGGGTAGTAATTGTTGCTTACACAAAATTACCATAAAGTGCCAATAAAAAATATTTCATGGACAAAAAATATGGACTTTATGGAAAAACAAAAGAAAATAGTTGAGCTTCGTGTTATCTCTCAAGGCTGGGTCTGTTTTTTGTTCGTAGAGATGAACGATGACAATCACGTACAAGAAAATCATTGCATTGTTAAAATGTCAAATGTCACCCATTATACTAAATTTCTCCAAAATTAATATCGTTTTAAAAAAAAATGGTGGGTATGAGTTTTGTCATTTGTAAAAAAACAAAACTAGTGGATCTCGGGTTTGTCATTAGCATGGACAAGTGGAATTAAGTTGGTAGGATGATTTTCCTTTCTTTATTACCATTTGTCATAAATTCTAATATAATCTAACGTATAATAGATTTTTTCTAATATCCTAAGATAAATTTTCATAGTTATATTTTAGCTTTTTTGTTTTAATCATAGCATGTTTTTGTGTATTTTCTGATTTAAAGCCATAGAGAATTATGTTTAGTCGTAATGACATTTTGTGTAGAGTAGATCTATGACTTTAGTTTCAGTACAATACTTACACACGTATTTCACTTCCCATTATATATGTAAGTTTAATTCCTCATGTGGTATATATATATATATATATATATATTATCGATTTCAATCGTTCACGCATCGCGCGGGCTTCAAACCTAGTATACAAGTATATTAGCATTCCATATGGATTCATTTAGAAAATGGTTATTTTGAATTTAATACATTATTAATTCTTTATTTTGAATTTAATACATTATTAATTCTTGATTTTAGACTTAAATATAATTTTAATTAATAGTTAGAGTTTCCTCAAAATCATTAAAAAAATTGTTAACTTTTACTGAGACGTGGAAATTTATATTAAAGCTACTTAAAAATCCTAAAAAAATAGAAACTAAAAAGAAAATTCATATTAATTTTAAAAAATCAAAAGAGAAAGAAAAAAATCAACAAATTCTCCCTCACCCCCTCTCGACCACCTCATTTGTCTCCTTACACCGGCTACCTCCTCATAGCAGTTATTATGTCCTAGCCTCACCCCCTTTGCCTTAACCACAACACAACCACTACACCACCTCCTACAACCACCCACTGGACCAACCCCCCCCCCCCCCTCTCTCTCAACAAACACAAACAAGAATATATTATGTGAAAATTAATCCAATCTAATCACATACGAATCATTTTCAGAGTGTTTTTGGAATTTCTATTTCTTTCTATTGTCTTCCTCATATTTGAATAGGGCTTACAATCTAAATAACTTACTTTAATGGTGATTTATGATTTCGGGTCATGAACTTCATTTTCTTGCATAGTGGTTTGGTTTATGTATTTATATGGTTTACGTTGAGAGAGAAGGAGTGTGATTCTAGCGAGGTGAGTATGTAAGACATGATTTCAGATTTGGTTTAAATTTCAAAGGAGGGTTGTTAGAGGAGGAAGAGAGGAGGTGATGGTGGTAACAAAGGATGGGTAGAGGGTGGGGTGTAATACCCCTTATTTATGAGTAATTATTTTTGTATTAAATTGCCCTCTGGGTTAATTATATAAAATAAATAAAGTTAAATTAAATGTTACTTTAAGTGATTTAAGAGATAATATTTATTGAGTTTTGCATATTTATCGTTAAGCGAATTAAATAGTGTAATACTGTAATGTTGTATTTTGTTGCGTCGTTGTGCTGTAAGCGATGATTATGATGTATATTCCAATTGGGTTGGTATTAAATAGTTAAAATGATGTTGGAACATGAAATAAATTTATGATTTCCTGGATGCCAGTTTAAAGGGCACGGTTAGTCCGAAAATGGTCGAGATAGTCAAAATGAGTGCCAGTTGTGTTTTGAGTTCCAGGGTGCTTTTGGCTAGTTATAACTTAAATATGATGTTACGAGTCATTTTAAGTAAGTAGTAACATTTAGTGTTGGACTTAATGTATTTTGGATGCCTTGGCTATTTTAGTCTTACAAGAGCATTTTATATCTCATTTATGTATTTCTAAACCTAGAGAGTTAGAGAGAAGTGAGAGCTTGGGAGAAAGAGGAGAGAAAGAGGAGATTTACTATTTTGGCCCTGAAATCATTTCAACGAGGAAGAATTCGAGGATACAATCTTGACGCAAGTTATTAAACTTGTATAAGCATATAATTGTGTTGAATAAATTGCATTTATGGTTTTTGTTTTTGAGTTTGAACCAAAAATGGTTATAGATGATTTTGGTGAGGCATTTGATTTAGACATGATTAGAGTTGGTGATATTGGTGGGTTATTGTATAGGAATGATTTGGTGAAGTTATTAACGGAGGACATTGGGTGTAGTATAAGAAAAGAGATTTGGGGGATTTAGGGTTTATATCAACCCGTAGCCCCAATTGGGCATTTCGACCAGGGCGAATTGATTCGCCCTCCTTAGTGAATCAATTCAGTAAATTAGTGGTTACAGGTCTGAGAAACCGAATCGATTTGGGTTAAGGCCGAATCAATTCGGACCTAGACAGAAGGTTGATTTTCTCAGCCGAATCGATTCGCTTTTTGAGCGAATCGATTCGCTTTCAAGGGAGAATCAATTCGACCTTAGGTGAATCGATTCGAAATCATGTTATTTTAGGAAAATTTTCCAACTTGGTTTATATTCCTTTTCTTTTAGGTTTGAGGCTTAGGAACCTTCTAAAATGATGTAATAAAGAGTATTAAGGTCTTACTTAAGGGGGGTTAATACCCTAGGTTAGTAAGGGGATATTTGGGCTTATTTCGGGGACTATTTAGTATAACTTAATGTCTTAATTCATCTAGTAAACGAGTCTAGGACTAGGGTAGAGCTGGGTAGTATCGTTTTGGACTTTCGGGGGCTAGTATGAGGGTAATTATACTTTGTAGCCTATAATCATTCTGCACATATGGTTTCGAAAATAAGAAGTGTATGCTTTAATTGGTATATCTTGTGATTATGGCACGCATATACATACCTCTCTAAATGCTATCATAAGGAAAGTTACGCGAATGAGGTAAATCCCATGGCTAATGATGCAGGGAGAATATAGTCCTTGGGCCATAGGACCGGTGGTTACATTGTATGATGATTTTATTCGAAGTGAGGTAATTCTGGGTACAGTTAGGACTCACTGTCGATGGTATATAGTTGCTTCCCACGCGTTGCGATTTAGGGTACCTAGGTGGTCTTGATGGTAGGCCCTGAAAGATGATAGCATTTAGGGGCGCATCCAGTAGAGTGACTCCCGAAAGGATGGTCTTAGAATCGATATATTATTATTTTGATTTGTTCTCATGGTTATGGAATTTCATATGAATGAGTTAATGAACATATAAATCAACTTTGTGGCATATGATCCCGAATGACTAATTGACTTGTGGAGATATATATATGAGTTGGCAAAATTAAGCATGATAAATAGAATTAGACTATTCCCCTTAATTGGTTGGGTAGTTTAATTAAATGAAATGGTATGGCGCAAGGATGTGCACTTAGAAGACATGTAAGGTTGATTCCTTGAATGGAGAGTGAATTTAAATTGTTTATGAAAGTTATCATTATTAATTGTCCTGCACTTTATTCACAGGTCTATCATATCAAATCGGGCCCTGACCCGTTTATATTTTTCCTTCTTGTGTGGCTCTTATATATGCTCAGGTGCTCCATCGCAAGGGCGCCCACTTTGACCTTCCCTTCTCAGTGTCAAGGAGCTACAACATTTTGCAGATGTTGTAGGATTTTTGTAGTAGATGCATTAGTCTTTTGGACATTCTAGTTATGATCCGTCTGTATATTCGGGCATGTTGCCCAGTTATTATTCATGTTTATTGTAATACTTGGTGTAACCTTTTGTATTAGTCTGTTAATCGACAACTTATTTTGTTATGTTTTGTATAACTGCTATTAAACTATGACATGTATTTATTTATATCCACCTTCTGTTATAAATTGGATTGTCGAAATAGTTTTTATTAAACTTGCAAAATTATATGACATCCGTTTTCAAAAATATTTGGTGGTTGTCTCATACTATTATTATGCGACAGTGATGCTAAGAATGGACCATTTAAGATTCTTGTTTTTATTGGAGTAGCGGGATGACCACCTCTTATTTTAATAAGCGGGTGTCACATAGGGGAGGAGGGTTTTTGATTTTATTTAAAATTAAAATTAATTTTCTTTTTAGTTTTCTATTATTTTAAGATTTTAATTTGTTTTAATTTAAATTGCTACGTAGTAGCTACGGTTAACAGTTTTTTTAATGATTTTGGACAAACTCTAATTTTTAAATTAAATTATAATTAAGTTTAAAATTGAGACTTAATAATGTATTAAAATCAAAATAATCCTTTAGAAAATTCTTATTACTTTCCTTTAATTCATGATTTACTCGATTTTGTTGAATTTGTTAACACACTTTAGTTGCTTGAACATACAAATTTTCATATCCAACATTATAGTATTGTTGTAAATCAGATATACTATGATCTCATGTTATTCATATGTATCTTGATGAATTGTGTCGTTTCTTCATTTACTTCAAAAATTATGTTTTGTATCCCTTATGACATGATAAGAAAAATCTTATTTTTCTTTCTTATATGTATTATGTTCCCGTTTATAGCCAACCCATCTAGAACTCTGTCACAAACTAATGTTTTACTTCCACGATGGCAAATAAGTGTTGATCTTGTTTAAAAAATAATTAGCCATTGATTGAAACTATCCCAATGTCATATATCGCAATCGTATTTTGGTATCGGGTGCGCATCGCGTAAATCGCGTCACGCATCATGTAGGCAATTCGGGCATTTCAATTTATAATTAAAAATTTTAATAAATAAATTCAAAAATCATTCCAAATTAAATACTACATCACTTGAAATAGAGTCATAGTTTCATAAAGTACCATATAATTCTAAACCATGCCATCATGTTGTCTCAAAGAAAGTAAGCAAATCCATACAACTAACACATGAAATCCCAAAAACAAACCAACAAATAAACGATAAACATTGTTGACTCAAAAAAAAGTAACTCAACTGGTTTACAATGAAGAAATTGGATTTTAAAGAACAAAAAACAAAATGCAATGTAGAAATATGTTTTTTATAAATAAACAAAAGATATGATGTTTCAAAAAGAAAGAAAGAAGGTAATTGCATAAAGAACATTATGGTTTTAAAATAGAAAAGAAGAAGAAGATAAAAGTAAAGAAATTTCCATGCGCAAGTGTTGGAGTAATAAATTAACTCGAGCAGGGAACAACTGGAGAAGCAGACTTAGAGTATGACGGGAGAAAGATCAGAATGGATCGAATGAAGAAGATAGTTTTTTTAGATGTTTTCTAAGTCGGGGTGGTTATTTTTTGGAGTCCAGTCTCAGTCGAGGTTGGTTTTTTTAGAACAGAGGATAGTTTTTTTGTTTGTGTCTTATAGGAATACTATTTTAATCGGGGTGAATTTGTTTTTTGATCAGATGGCTTCTCAATTTCTAAATGTTAAAAAAAGAATAAGTGAAGAAAATATCAAAACTATATATTTTTGTGCGTTTTCTATTATATAAGTTTGGAACCCAAAGAGCATCCAAATTGCGCAAATAGAATCCACATCATCAATCGCGCACACTATTTGTGACATGCGTGAATTTGAACGAGCTATGTCGCATTTTCTCCCAAAAATGCGCAATCGCGCAGTACTCGTGCTTTTTAAAACACTGAACCATCCTCAACAACTATCGTTTTCATATATGGACTATTAGTTTGGGATAAAGGAGTATTTCACTAAGAACTCAAGACATAAGTTACACAACAATAATAACTTGGATTAGGAACATTTTTGATGTTCAGATCCTAAAATAATAATTTTTAGTTCAATTGAGTAACCTCTAATATTTCTCTTTTAAATTGAGTTTGGTATCCATGTTTTGCTCCCTTGGAGAGGAAGTTTTTATGGAGAAAATATGTTTTCTTTTCTATTTTATTTGGTTGTTGAACTTTGGGAGGGTAGTTTAGATAAAATATAGTTACTAGTTACCTAGTTATCTTCATATTCTTTGATATATTTGTTGTTCACTAAAACTTTGGGTCCATTTTTCCAATAATAATGGCCTTTGGGCCTATTTTTAAGGTGGTGAATTATAATTGAGAATCATGTCTACTGTGGACTTATGAGTGGATTGTTTCCTTTGTGTTTTTAAATCATTTTGGTACTAAAGAGATGTTTGTTCCTGATTAGAAAGTTCAAGTATCACCATTGGAATAATAATACCGCCCTAGAATACAACAATAATGACCAACCCCTAGCCTCCCTTCAAGACTGGAGAAAATAGGCGCTCAACCATTGTCTCAATGATTTTAGCATCAAGGACAACAAAAGTTGAGGAGAAATAGAGGCAACCCACACCGCCAACTCAATGTTGGGATAATCTCCCCTCATAGGGCTAGCGATATCCATGACATAAGTCACGATGGAAAACCCAGGGGCCACTAAGGCCCTCACACTGGATCGAGGCTACCCTATGTGGCATGTATTGCGCTCATAGAGGCAGTACAAGTGGTAGCAAGCTATGATGGGTGTAGACAACAATGTCGAGGCAATAAGAGGGGTCATTTCAATCGAAGACATTATTTTAACACCGCCAACGAGGATGTCAAGGTGTCCCCTACGTAGTATAAGTGTTCAATCCTCAAATAGAAGCACATAAGGATTGGAATTCAGGAAACAACCAGTGAACCCTCACACAGATGTCATCTTAATCGAAGATCTCTCTTTGCAAAAACAAAAGTTCATGATGAAGATTAGGGTTTATTGTAGTATTTTCTTGCATTTTTTTATTTCATTGTATTTTTCCTTTTATTAGTTATTTAGTATTTTTGTTACATTTTTAGTTGTACGAAGGGTTGAGATGGAAACTTATAGAAGGTTCCATTAGTCAGTGTCATTACGGATGAGCTGTCATGACAACTCCTAAAAACTCATCTCATGGGAACTCATATTTAGCTAATAACTTCTAAAAGGTTTCATTTTAACATGTGACGTATTTGGGGGTTAGTTATGGCCCATGTAACAACACATGGGCTTACACCTTCTCAACCAATAGGAGCATAGGAGATCCCTTTTAGAATCTTCTCTTCCCCCTATATAAAGGGCCTTAGACCATCATTTGTAAATAAAATCCTACATTTTGAAAGATATAATGAAATTCTAGTTTCTATCTATATTTGTGTGTTTGTTTTAGTTTTGGGCCTTTTGACGTGTAGTTTACGTCAGTTCAAATGACCAAGCAACATATCTTTTGTGTCTGCAACGCACGATCACCATGAACTTGGTTGAGATTATGGACATCGAATGACTAATTAGGTGTAACGCTTACGCCTAGATCTAATAGATTTGGGTGAGTTTGGAGTATGAGGTCCGACTATTTGTGGAAGGTAGTATGACATTCCTCTCGCCCATCGTTTTTCTTGTGGCAATAACTGTCAGAATGATGATTACCGCGAAAATGTCACACCATGATAGGATGTATGATAAGTAGATAATGACACCCTTTACATTCCCAATAATGTAGAAGTTTGTTCCCGGTGCAAAAAAAGGCCTATGAAATCAATGAGTTCCTAAATATGCTTCCGGTGAAAGAGAACACTCATCGGTTCGTGCCAAATAATACAAAACAATTAGATGCACTTTTATTACAAACCAAAATCCACATGCAATAGGTGGCATTAAGGTGGATGGAGATGATCAAAAGGGGGACGATGATGATGTCATACCAAATGGAGTTAATCGATGCACAATAATATTAGAGTGGATGTCTCCTCATTTAATAGGGAAACCACTTCAGGTGCCTTTACTGTAATGCCCCGACCCGAATTTAAGGATTAATAAAAGATCAACCCGATCTCCCTCGCGCATTAATTGTGATGTGTAATAGAACAACCTATATATTGTTTATAATCCAGTATTTCATTATTTAACGTTAGACTTATTAACACGTGATTCCAATTTTCATCAACTACATGATAGGATCCAAGGGAAGTGCCCACAGGCCAAGTAAATAGAGCTACTAATCATAAATGCAAATAATTACTTACCTGTACAATGCTATCAAAATACGGGACATGGTACGACCTTCCGTGACAAAAGGAGGGAGTGAGCTGAATGCTAAGTGGGAACTTATACAAAGGCAATATAGAAATGAATGGCACAACGAACAAATCAGATGCTACAACTACATGCATGTGAAAATACATATATATCTACATATATACCTTTGAAAATACATGTCCCAATGTATTAAACCGTTTCATTCAAAAAACGTTATTTGACACCATTCATTCTCCGTGTCTTTACAAAATAATCTATTTGTATTTTATGCTTGAATCTAGCATTCTTTCCCATTAACCTACACAGTTAAACAATTGGTAATTGTTGGAAAAACCTTTCATTTACTTTCAAAATGTTTATTACTCAACGTTCATTAACTCACACCAGAGTTGTTAGTCATTATCTAAGACTTTGTTTCAACACACGCGCACATCGTGTTAGAAAATATTCATTAATCACTAAAAGCCTTATACAACACACACACTTGTGTTATTATAGGTTTAAACCTCATTAGACAGCTTAATTACCCATTAAATTACCTTGCTTAGCCATTTCTCTTTTCTTATGGACATTAATCATTATTCTCAAATTACTTGTCCACATTATATTAACTGGAACCTTAAACATTTACACAAGTTAGGTTATTTCCATCTTCTAACTCCTTCCTTATCATGTTCAAATTAATACCATTATCTTTTCTCGGAATACTCCAATATCACTGGAGTTCACGGGTGATTAAAGGTGAAAAGTAGCGCGTGTCAAACGCCGATCGTTATTTTCTGTTCACCGCCTTAATACAAAAACCTAAACTATTGACTACACTCTTTTAAGGGAGTATATCAGCAAGTCCGGGTGTCGAAAATCCACAGAGACGTGTTGCTAAAATTTATAAGGTTTAATATTCCTAAAATAATAGTGTGAAAGATATTTGGTAACAAAAATAAACAATAATAGAAGGAAAAGATTATACTAGGAGAGTGTATTTAAACTAAATTAACAAAACGAATAAAAACTATAGGATGCGACTAATATCCCTCAAATTTGAGTTAACGCGTATAAAATGGTTACATGGGCTCATGAGTTATTATGATCGAGTCTCATTTCGACAGTTAATTAAACCCAGAGTTGTCACACCCCTAAATTCGCATAAAAGTCTAATAAGATTTTGGCATCAACAAATACCACAAAAATTACGCACGCAAGGTCGGAAATATGGGGCATACATGATATACCCCGTTAAATCTCCTAGGCGTAATAACTATGACAACACACACGAAATAAATACGTAAATCTCGATCACCAAAGTGAAGCAACAAATCAACCCTACGTGAGTTCCATTAATCGCACCCTAATTTAAATTAGCTACTAAACATATTAAATGACATTAAATAAAATACAACTAATTATTTAAATCATGCTAATTAAATTAACGCAAATTAATCTGGGCAAGAAATAATAAATAAAGAATGGAATAAAAATGAACAAAGATAAGAAAAGTAGGCAAAAGAGATAATGAATAGTAAACTTACATTAATGGAGGAATTACACAAAGAAAATGGAGGAGAGGGGTGTCTCCACAAAATCCCCAAAAATACTTATCAAACCCTAACCTAAAAAATAAGTAAAATAAAAAATAAACAAAGTGTTCTTTTTATACTAAGTGGCAAAAAGAAAAAGAAAAGAAAAGGAAAAAGAAATGACAAATGGCTAAGTTGTTATTAACTAAAGAAAGAAACAGAAAATAAAAAACAAAAATAGAAAGAAAATGGGTAACAGGTCACGGCACAAACAAAAACAGGGCCCCAATCGACCGCGCATCGGCCGGTCGACCGTGCGTAATAGTAGGGGAACATTGTCAAAGCACCAAGGCAAAATCCAAATTTTCGGTCGACCGGTGGGAGGAGGCCGGTCGATCGCGCCTGCAATTCCAAGCCCAATTCGCAGTAGCACAAAACACCAACATCGCACACACCCGCATCCATGGATGACCAACTCGTGAGCCGCCATGAGAGAACAATCTGAGACCCAAATTAATGTGTTAACCGAGGCCACCATTGCTGAATTGGCCGAGACCCAAGAGTTCAACCATTTTTGGCCAAAAACCTCTATAAAAAAAATAAGACCCACATCCATGTCCAAAAACCTCCATAGATGGCCAAAGCCATGAAACCCAATCTCCAAAAATGGACAAAGAGACCCATTTGCGTGTGTGATACCAAATGAAGCTTCAATTTCGAATGAAATGATCGAATTTCGGACGAAACCAAAACCCAAGCCTAGGGCCAAATGGCCATTTCTTTTTTTGCAAAAAATCGTGTTAGGGACATAGGTGAAATTTATGGAATTGTTAATAAAGAAGAAAAAGGACACAAGGGGAATTATATAAATTGTTAATGAATCTCTTATAATTCTTTTCGATTAAAGGTCAGTGTTTCTTTTGTTTGGACTCCGATTTGAGCACCGTTCTTGGCCACATGAAGCTTGTCCCGAGGGATACAACTTCCGTGAAGGCTTCGAGCAAAAATCCCGAAGTGTAAAATTATAAAAATGCCCTCGAACGTGAAAATCGGGACGGAACTTAACCAGAACGCGCTCAAACTTTATACTAAGCACCATAACACCTATAAATGCTCAATAATACCTCAAATAACATGTTAGCATATAAAATGGAGGTTTTATGCTTATTGAGCATAATTATCGCAATTACGGTACCCGAGAGGGCTAAAATGCCCAAGTTAAAAGGGTATTTGAATGCAATATTCGATATGAATCACACCCCCTAACTTACACATTGCTAGTCCCTAGTAATGAAATTCAACGCAAGAAGAACTATAAGAAAATCACAACATGTATATATGCATCGAAATATAAATGCCACTTTCGTAGGGAACACGATGCATTTAGCATATACAATAAGCCGTTAAACCCCTAGGTTACCCAATACAACATGCGACAAGCCCAAAAATATAAAAAAGATTTCATACACATTATTATCACAGTGAATGAATTCACACAAAATTTTGTATTATTATAATTATAGAATGAACTTCATAGAATTGAAACCTTAAAATGTGGGAGGGGAGCAAGCACATGCAAAGTATGATTTGGCAAAAACTTAAATAAATCGGATAAAAATTAAAGCAAACATATATTCAATCCTCACGGGCATTACACTCATCAAGTGAATTCACTCAAAATAGGGAGCTAACACATGGAACATGAGGGCATAAAGAGTACATGTAAATGGAAACTAGGTCGCGCACATGTCACAAATGAAGAATGCTAGATATAAAATGAGTAATTGTAATCTCAATAAAAGATACCGCTCATATAAAAGAGGCGAAGTGCATTTTCATAGATTATCAAAACTATTTCAACTTTTAAATTAAATGCACCCTAAGATCACATAGGACTTGTATAGGGTTGTAATGTAGGTTTGGGGTTAAGGGTACGAAACGAATGGTATCATTGAAAGAATAGAGAGATTACCGATGAATTTAACATTTTCAAAGAGGAAAGAATAGTGTATAACACTCACAAACGACGAAAGGTACAGAGCTTACTCGGTGTAAGTATATACAATGCAACAAAAAAATATCGAGTTATAAAAATCTTAAACCAAATCAATGTAACAAGGAAAGTGCATGTGCTCGTGGGATTAAAGTTTAATTCATGAAGTTAATCATAATATCAATGATTGAGGACTAAAGTCTTATAACTTCTAAAATCGAGAACATGCATCATTGGGTTGTCTATTGGATCGGGCAATTATTGAAATTTATCATCGAAAACAAATGAAAAATGCCCAATAAAGGAGAAAAAAGAAAGAAAAACTTTTTGAAAATTTTAATTTTTCTAAGAAAAGCATACTAAGTAACTAACATGTGAGAAAAACATGGATTAAATAAAGAAATGGATAGAATATCCCACACCCCTGACTTAAAACCTGATATTGTCCTCAATGTGAATTAAGAACCAAGTTAAAGAGAGGAAAAGAGAGATATTACCCAAAATTGGAGCGATCCCCATAAGAACAAGTCAAAAGAATCTACAAAACAAGTTAGTACCAAGCATAGCAAAAACAAATAACAAAAAGTTAACTAATTACACTAGACTAAATTAAAAAGGAAAGAAAAGATAGAAAGAAAGAAAGAATAAAAACATAACTATATACAACCTACTATTTAGGCTTCACACTAACTATACGCTAGAAGTCTAAATAGTTGAGGGTCCACCATGAAAATGATTTGACTTTGGAGGGTGACCGGTGTACCCTCACACTCAAGCATGCCTTCCGAAAAGTATGAATTTCGTTTGAACAACGGAAGGCATGTGTAAGGCGGAAGAAAGGAACCATCGTCAATTAAAAGTTTTGGAGGGACGATAAGGAATTTGGATTGAACGGGTGACAAAAACATATCTGGGCCGAGAAAAGTAGAATATCCTCCCAAGGATTTTTGAAATTGGAATGGGAGGTGGAGCACATGAAGGAAAATATGCTATTGTGAAAGGCGACTCAAGCAAGTACTCCTCATCAGCGAAAAGGTTTAACACATTAAAGTTTGAAACCGATTCATCGGGTACTTGCGGCGGTGTGATAACAGAGAATGAAAATGGGGAGGAAAGAAATTCAAACTCAAGAGATGCATCATCATCGCTTGAAGATTGAGTTTCGAAAGAAATAAGATCATTTTCAATGAAATGTTCTTCTTTAGGGGCCAAAGAAGAAATCGTTTCATTGCAAATGGATATTACTTCCATTTCATCCTCACTTTCAATATCTATTACGCAATGGGAAAAGTCAACAATGATTTTTTCCAAAGTAGGCACAAAGTCCTCATTTGGTTCAAAACATTCCTCGTTCAAAAGTCTCGGAAGAAAAATTATCGTCGAATTCAAATAATAAATCCAACTCATGTTCCCAACAATGATTTTCTTCCCGATAACGATTTTCAATTTTCTCATTCTCAAGCATACGCAAGCCCTCGCCAAAAGTCATAGGCCGAGGTACAGATTCTTGAAAATGCGAACTTTGACAATCACCACCGGACTTAAACTTAAACTCATTATTATAAGAATTTTGAAAACTATTGCAATTCGTTTCAAAATTCCTATTATAAGGAATTAGAGGCCCAAAATTATTATCATCATCATCATCAAAATTCCAATAACCCAAGTTTTGACTTTCGTTATACTCGCCCAAAGTCATATTTAAATTTGTAAATTTTTGGGACTCTAAGTATTGATCGAAAGTCATAGGATTACGGGCATTTTGATTATTATAACAATGATTACCGAAAGAATTGGAATAAGCCATGCTTACCCAAAAAATGGCTCGAAGTGGTGAATTATAGAAAGTAGATGCGCGCGGGAAATTCAAGCGTTTCTTGGCGCTCAAATGTAGAAGTCCTACAAAAATGTAAGGAAAATAAATACAAATAGAAAGAAAATACTACGAAATACTAAATCAAATAAATTCTAAAATAAACGCCTCCCCGGAAACGACGCCATTTGATTAAGGGTGAAAAGTAGCGTGTGTCAAACGCCGATCGTTGATTTCTGTTCACCGCCTTAATACAAAAACCTAAACTATTGACTACACTCTTTTAAGGGAGTATAACGGCAAGTCCGGGTATCGAAAATCCATAGAGACGAGTTGCTAGAATTTATAAGGTTTAATATTCCTAAAATAAAAGTGTAAAAGATATTTGATAACAAAAATAAAAGATAACAGAAGGAAACTATTATACTAGGCGAGTGTATTTAAACTAAATTAATAAAGCGAATAAAAACTATAGGATGCGACTAATATCCCTCAAATTGAGTTAACGCGTATAAAATGGTTACATGGGCTCACGAGTTATCAAGACTGAGTCTCGTTTCGACAGTTAATAAGATTTTGACGTCAACAAATACCCCAAAAATTACGCACGTAAGGTCGTAAATACGGAGCTTACATGATACACCCCGTTAAATCTCCTGGGCGTAATAACTACAACAACCCACACAAAATAAATACGTAAATCTCCATCACCAAAGCGAAGCAACAAATCAACCCTACGTGAGTTCCATTAATCGCACCCTAATTTAAATTAGCCACTAAACATATTAAATGACATTAAATAAAATACAACTAATTAATTAAAGCATGCTAATTAAATTAACACTAATTAATCTAGCCGAGAAATAATAAATAAAGCATGGAATAAAAATGAAAAAAGATAAGAAAAGTAGGCAAAAGTGATAATGAATAGTAAACTTACATTAATGGAGCAATTACACAAAGAAAATGGAGGAGAGGGGTGTCCCCACAAAATCCCCAAAAATACTTATCAAACCCTAACCTAAAAACTAAGTAAAATGAAGAGAGCTACAAAAATAAATAAAGTGTTATTTTTATACTAAGTGGCAAAAAGAAAAAGAAAAGAAAAGGAAAAAGAAATGACAAATGGCTAAGTTATAATTAACTAAAGACAGAAAAAGAAAATAAAAAACAAAAATAGAAAGAAAATGGGTAACAGTTCACGGCACAAACAAAAACAGGGCCTCGGTCGACCGCGCATGGGTCAGTCGACCGCGCATGGGCCGGTCGACCGCGCGTAATAGGAGGGGCACACTGTCAAAGCACTAAGGCAAAACCGATATTTTCGATCGACCAGTGGGATGAGGTCGGTTGATCGCGCTTGCAGTTCCAAGCCTAATTCGCAGCAGCACGAATCACCAACATCGCACACACCCGTTTCCATGGATGAACAACTCGTGAGCTACCATGAGATAACAGTCCGAGACCCAAATTGTTATGTTAACCGAGGCCATTATGACTGAATTAGTCGAGACCTAAGAGTTGCACCATTTTTGGCCAAAAATCTCCATAAAAAAAACAAGACCCACATCCATGTCCAAAAACCTCCATGGATGGCCAAAGCCATGAAAACCAAGCTCCAAAAATGGCCAAAGAGACCCATTTGCGTGTATGATCCAAAATCAAGCTTCAATTTCGGATGAAAGGCTCGAATTTTGGACGAAACCAAAACCCGAGCCTAGGGCCAAATCGCCATTTATTTTTCTAAAAAAAACGTGTTAGGGACATAGGTGGAATTTATGAAATTGTTAATAAAGAAGAAAAGGGACACAAGGAGAATTTTATAAATTGTTAATGAACTTCTTATAATTCTTTTAGATTAAAGGTTCGTGTTTCTTTCGTTCGAACTCCGATTCGAGCACCTTTCATGGCCACGCGAAGCTTGGCCCGAGGGCTACTACTTTCATGAAGACTTCGGGCAAAAATCCTGAAGTGTAAAATTATCGAAAAGCCCCCTAACGTGCGAATCGCAACAAAACTTAACCAGAACGCGCTCAAACTTCTTACTAAGCACTGTAACACCTATAAAAGCTCAATAACACCTCAAATAACATGTTAGCATATAAAATGGAGGCTGTCTGGTTATCGAGCTTAATTATAGTAATTACAGTACCCAAGGGGGCTACAATGCCCAAGTTAAAAGGGCATTTAAATGCAATATTCGATACGAATCAACGGGCCCCACACCGTTGATTCTTGTTACCATATGCTAACTGTGAGGTGGATTTGGACTCTTTCACCACTAGGAAAGTCATGCCCTTCTTAATTATTTCTCAGCATCATTTGAGTGTTCCTTTATCTTTTCAATGTGTTCAACATTATTACAATGTTCACATTAATCCATATTTACGGGCCGAAGCCAAAAGTCGGAACTTAGCCATCTGTTTTTCCATTAACACTTGGAAAATTATTTCATTCTCCTTTACGTTCTTTATTCACACACATGTTGATTTTATAGCAAAAATCATTCACGCTTTATGACTTAATTAACTTTCGCCCACACTAGTGTAAAAATATTCATCAACATTTTAATTCCATAAAAATAATCCACTTGAAGTAAATTACCAATTTCCCTTTATTTACCAAAACTTGCAATTTGGGCCTTTAACAAGTGTCATTTTCCAAAAAGTAGTATAAGTTTCTAATTCAACACTTAAACACATTTAACCAACAAAAAAACACTTGTTCATTATCATACTTTACTCAACTTTCACATTTTACACTTTACACACCTATAATATTTAAATTCGTACATTTTACATATTAGAACCTCGATTTTCACATATTTGATAAACACACTTTATTTTTTATTTTTTTTATATCTTAACGCCAATTTTACCAATATTTACACATTAACTCATACTATTTTCTTATTATAAGTTTACACACTTTAAAATACCAATTTAAAGTAAAAACATTCCTATAAATATTAAACTTTTCTATTTAATGTAGGAAAACATATTTCATATTATAAGATGTCATGAGCAAGCTTAAAACATCACTTTTCATAGGAATCATATTTTTTTCATTATAACACACCTTTAACACATTTTATTTCATAAAATGCTTATGAATAGTGTTCTGAAATTCTAACACTTTTAAAACTCCTTTAAAACCTTCTTTTACATGCCCCTTTTTATTCAAAAATTGAGAATGCATTTAATAAACTCATTAATGCAATATAACCATTATCATACACATATTACACCCAATATATGTAAATAAGTATTATGAAAATTATCTTCTCCATTTGAAATCATACTTTTAATGCCCGTTTTTGCACAAAATGATTGGGTGAACACCAAGTAACTCATGGATGCATAATCACTTCTACACAATCTAAGTCCAAAATAAGAAAAATAACATGCTGAAAATTACATTTTTCTAAACTTAATTCAAGGCTAGAAAATTCTAATGTAACACACCGCGTAATTTCGACGTCGGCCATCACCAAAACTATGCCGGGCGTCACTAAATTAAATACCATTATTAGCATATGATAGATATGAGACATACAAAATTCATTCCACAAGATAATAATTTAAATCAATCCAAAAAATGAATCATCAATGTGATATAAATCCATTACCATGCTAAACTCCAATAATACCCCAAATCTTAAATTAAAAAAAACTCTAATAAACTGAAACCATAATGATATATCTGAATAAAACCGTAACAACTGTGGAACTGAATGGACCACCAAATCCATAATAAGAGTCTCATAATCAAATGCGACGAAAAGGAAACTAAACTAAACTAATAAGCATAAAAATAATTAAACTCCCATTGCACCTCCAAGGTATGTCTCCAATAAACCTATGCAGCTACTCCAACACTAATACCTGAAAAAGGTTAGTCAACGCGCAAGGTCAGATCCCTGAGCATGAATACACACTACTGCCCTTAATTAGGGTCCTTGAACCCAGACACTAGCGTTATACATAATAAATATCATAATAGAGTATTTTAAATTAAACGAGATAATTAATAACGATGCGAGTAATTAAACAACATATGCTAAAACACTCATCTATGCCATCTCAACATCTAAGTCCAATTATCCACTCATCTAACTTAATTTAAGTTAATCCAATTACGAATTTTTCAACATTATAAACATCACTTTGTAGGACTCCCACTTAAATCTTTATCTCATTTTATTTGTTTGGTTGCGGTATTCCAGCTGTTCTACACCACACACATTCTCCTTGCCATACCCAGGCAGTTCGTTTAAACTATTGACCCTACACTTTATGTACGAGGTTCCACACACGACACGTCTTCATAGCCAGCCATCCCATTTAAACTTCCATCCCTGCACGTTATTCAGATGCCACACACCCACACCTCGCAATAGCCAGCCAACCCATTTAAACTGTCGATCATGCACGTTATTAACGATGCCAATATATTTTAATACCCATTTTATCATCTTAGGTATTAATTCTCAATTTTCTCATTGTTTTTATTCAATCTACCCCACCCTTATCATCGACGTGAGATCCTCAAAACACCCCTTAGTCCCATACCTAAGGGTTCCCAAATCAACAATATGTCCTACCCTATGTATAGGATGAGTTTCTCACATTAATCTTATCCTAGTCTCATGCCTAGGCTAGCGCGATGATGATCTAACGTATAAATTAGCCCACCCCGGAATCACCCATCCATAAAAATCTATACTCACTAGTCCCATACCCAAAAAACATAACTCGCACTAAGGCCTACCCACTAGTCCCATACCTAGTAAACATCCTAAAATATAAGTGAGAGCATACTACCCAAAATCTCATCGTACCCGCGATGATAAACAAAAATATCAACCAATCACATAATCCAACAACACATATAAACAATACCAAAAATATTTTTATAATGGCGCAAATGAATTTAATTTATTTAATAATACCACCATTTTTCCTAACACAATTATTTCCATTTAATCATTATAAATTAATCAACATAAAAGTTTAAGAAACCCACCAAAATTGTCCACTTTTATCAACTACGTAATTTTCATGCGTGTATACACGTCCCGATTTCATTGTAATAAAATGTATAAAATTCTACATGCGATCCTACACCCATAACAACCAAAACTCAATACTCTCTCCTACACACCCAAGGGTTTCAAATATTATTTCATATTAATATTTTTTCATGAAAACAGTACCAAAATTAGTTTTCATTTTTTCTAATTAAGTTGCCAATTTATTTTAAGAAAAACATGTAATTAAGTGTTAAAGCGCCACTTAAACGCATAATGCTAAAGGAAGATAATAGCGTATCCATACCTGAGTAAAAATCGTTTGCAAATTCTGAATAGACGGTTGAATTCCTCTTGAAAAACCCCATTAAGCCTTCACTTCTTGATTTAAATCTTGAATAAGTTTGGGGATAAGGTTTGTAGATAAAAGAGAATAATTTTGGAGAGGTCTTCCGGTGTAAAAGTTTGTGAAAAAATGATTTGAAACCACGAATTAGCGTGGTATTTAAAGGGTTTAGAGTTAAATTAACAAAATACTCCTAATTAAATTAAACCAACTTAGCGCCGCTCTGACCCCGACCGAATCGATTCGGCCTATAGCTGAATCGATTCACCCCTGAATTAGCTGCCAGATCCACTAGTTTGTATATATAAATAAAAGCATTATAATTTCTTCAATTCAACTCCTATTTTAGGTCCGATTGAAATTTTACTTTTCAATAATAAAAGTCAACATATTTAATTAGTAAAAATAGATAAAACCCTAAAATTTTATTTTTCCAATTAATTAAAATAATTACTACTTTAAATTATGAGGTGTTACACCTAAATGTCTTCAAAATGGGGGTGGAAGTAGAGAAGATGGGTGTCTCCCTCACCTCGAAAGGCTGCCTTAAAGGGAGTCACAATGGATCCTCTTTTCAAGCTCCATTGGGTTCTCCATCAAGATCTATGAAATTGATTTTTCAAGCTATAAGAAACCTTCTACAAAATGCTTCAAGAACTTTATCTTCTTCATGGTATGGTGTCATAAGATGGTTCTAGGCCTTTTAATGATGGTTCTAGGGGTGGAAATGGTGGTGGATTGATTTGGGAAGATTGCCCTCTTCGTGGAAGACCAAGGGGAGAGAGAGAGGCCACTAAATGGGGAGGTGAATAATTAACCCTAGCACACAGACCTTAAGCTTTTATATTTGAAACCACCAAACCCTACATACTATAAGTGCTCCACGTTCTACTATATTCAGCACATGGCGATCAAGCGGAATTGAGATGCAAAAAACGTTGTTCGTAATGGCGATTTCAAGGGCTTTAGATGTGTCCCCATCAACCCTCCTAATAAGGTAAAACCCGAGATCATCTTGGTTTGTACTTCCTAAGAAGTCGACATGTGTCCTGGATCAATGGACCATATTTGACATCAACTAATACAATTTTACTATATTTTAGACAAAAAATCTGCCTAAAATGTGTTTAAATGATTTGGTTCGAAGACAATGAAGAAGGGAAAGTTGCTCGGAATTAAATTTTATATTTTTTGGTTGATTTTAAATTTTATAATTTTTTATTTATTTTTTATTTTTGACCCCATGGTACTTTTATATGTATTTCTATGGTCATTTTTTTTTACCTTCCAATAGTCCTAAATAATTTGTGCAGAGTTGAGTTTTTCGCAGTGTCACGTACTGTAAAAAAATGCTAGGTTAACTTTTTTTCCCTGTACGCTATTTTTCTTTATATTTTAAGGGCTGCAAATATGTAGTCACGCTATTTTTATCCCTCATTAATTGTTCTCTAAAAATTGTGCAAGTCCGCGTCCTGCGCGGTGGGTGCTAAAAAAATTGCGTTATTTTAACCATGATCGTATCACAATCATTCCTTATCATTTTTGCATCAAACTTAATCAACATACTTACTAGGACTATTATCCATACGAACCATGCAAGGTGGGAGATTTTCTCTTCAATTACTTTTCAAAATGTACCACTTTTCGTGTCATTTGGCGTCATTCCCTTATATATTTATTCCTCAAATTTTCCTTCGAATAAAATATTTCGATTATCGTTAAAAATTTATTTTTCTTGGGGGGGTATTAAACTAACCATTTACAAACTTCGATCCTTTTCTCAAACCGGGAGTTCGATATCTACACGGTCAGTTCCTATGATTTACATTGGTCCCGTGCAAGGTGTTCGTTCCTCTTAGGGGACCGTTTTGTGGTTGTTTTACGTTTTCAACCTTTGACGCCAAATTTTTAAGACTAAGTCTAAAAATTTAATTTTTATCCTATTCTAAAATCGGGAGTCTGGTTTCTACGCGGTCAGTTCCTATGATTTATATTGGTCCTGTGCGAGGTGTTCACGCCTCTTACAAGAGTGTTTTGTGGTGGTTTTATATTTTCACCCTTTGACGCTATATTTTTAAGCCCAAGTCTAACAGTTTGAAAATTTCAATCCTATTATAAAATTGGGACTCCGATTGCTACGCGGTCAGTTCTTATAATTTACATTGACCCCGTGTGAGGTGTTCGTGCCTCTTACATGACCGTTTTGCAGCTATTATATGTTTTCACCCTCTAACGCCACATTTTAAGCCTAAGTCTAATATCTATCCTATTATCATATCGAGAGTCCGGTTGCTAAGCAGTCAGTTCCTACAATTTAAATTCCCGTGCGAGATGATTGTGCCTCTTATGGGAGCGTTTTGTGGATGTTTTATGTTTTCACCCTTTGACGCCATGTTTTTAGGGCTAAGTCCTACAATTTCCAAATTTCAATCCTATTCTCAAATCGAGAGTCCGATTGCTATGCGACTAGTCCCTACAATTTATATTGGTCCCGTGCGAGGTGTTTGTGCCTTTTACGGAACCATTTTGTGGTAGTTTTACTTTTTCACCCTTTGACGCCATACTTTTAATCCTATGTCTAACAATTTGCAAATTTGATCCTATTCTTAAACTAGGAGTCAGGTTTCTAAGCGGTCAGATCCTACAATTTACATTTGTCCTATTAGAGGTGTTTGTGCCTCTTACATGACCTATTTGTGGTTGTTATACTTTTTCACCCTTTAACGTCATGCTTTTAAGCCTATGTCTAATAGTTTGCAAATTTTTCTCCTATTCTTAAATCGGGAGTCTAGTTGCTACGTGATTAGTTCCTATAATTTACATTGATCCTGTACGAGGTATTTTTGCCTCTAACGGGACCATTTTATGGTTGTTTTACATTTTCACCCTTTGATGTCATATTTTTAAGTATAAGTCTAACAGTTTGCAAATTTTGATCCTATTCTCAAACTGGGTGTCCGGTTGCTTTGCGATCAGTTCCTACGATTTACGCTAGTCCAATACGAGGTGTTCATGCCTCTTACGGGACCGTTTTGTGGTTGTTTTATGTTTTCACCCTTTGACACCATGTTTTAAGCCTAATTCAAGCATTTTGCAAATTTTGATCCTATTCTCAAACCGAGAGTCTGGTTGCTACACGATCAGTTCCTACGATTTATATTGGTCCCGTTCGAGGTATTCGTGCCTCTAATGGTACAATTTTATGGCTATTTTATGTTTTCACCATTTGACGCGATGTTTTTAAGCCTAAGTCTAACAATTTTTAAATTTTGATCCTATTATCAAATCAGGAGTTTGGTTGCTACACGGTGAGTTCCTACGATTTTCATTAGTCCCTTGCAAGGTGTTCGTGCCTCTTACGAGAATGTTTTATTGTTGTTTCACATTATCACCCTTGGATGCCATTTTTCAAATCCTAAGTCTAAGAGTTTGTAAATTTCGATCCTATTCTCAAACCGGGTGTTTAGTTGCTGCACAGTTAGTTCCTACGATTTACATTGATCCCGTGCAAGGTATTCATGTCTTTTATGGGACCGTTTTGTGGATGTTTTATGTTTTCACCCATTGACTCCACTTTTTTTGCCTAAGTCAAATAGTTTTGTAAATTTTGATCCTATTCTCAAACCGAGAGTCCGGTTATTGCGCGGTCAGTGCCTACGATTTACATTGGTCTTGTGCAAGGTGTTCTTGCCTCTTATGGGAACTTATTGTGGCTATTTTATGTTTGATCCTATGACGCCATGTTTTTAAGCCCAAGTCTAACAGTTTACAAATTTTGATCTTATTCTCAAACGGAGATTCCATTATCTACGCGGTTAGTTCCCGTAATTTATATTGGTTTCGTGAAAGGTAATTGTACCTCTTAGGGGACCGTTTTGTGGTTGCTTTACATTTTCAAACTTTGACGCCAAATTTTTAAGCCTAAATCTAACAGTTCAAAATTTTTGATTCTATTCTAAAATCAGGAGTCTGGTTGCTGCGTGATCAGTTCCTACAATTTACATTAGTCTTGTGCAAGATATTCGATCCTCTTATCGGGGCATTTTGTTTTTGTTTTATATGTTAACCTTTTGATTCCATATTATAAAGACTAAGTCTAACAATTTATAAATTTCAATTCTATAAAAAAATCGAGAGTTCGGTTGCAATGCAATTAGTTCCTACGATTTACATTGGTCCCGTGTGAGGTGTTTGTGCCTCTTATAGGACCATTTTACGTTTGCTATTTGTTTTCCCCTTTTGATTCCATGTTTTTTATCCCAAGTCTATAAGGTTGCAAGTGTCGATCCTATTCTTAAATCGGGAGTTTGGTTTCCAAGCGACCAGTTCCTACGATTTACACTGGTCCAGTACGAGATGTTTGTTCCCCTCACGGGACCATTTTGTGGTTGTTTTACGTTTTCACCCTTTAATTCCATGTTTTTAAAGTAAAGTCTAATAGTTTTAAATTTTCAATCCAATTCTCAAATCGAGAGTCTGGTTGCTACGCAATTAGTCCATACGATTTACATTGGTCTCGGGCGAGGTGTTTGAGACACTTACGGGACCATTTTATGTTTTCACCCTTTGATGTAGTTTTTAAGCCTATGTCTAATAGTTTGTAAATTTAATCCCATTATCAAGCCAAGAGTCTAGTTTTACGTGGTCATATCCAACAATTTACACTAGTCTTGTGAGAGGTGTTCGTGCCTCTTACGATCCATTTTGTGGTTGTTTCATGTTTTCACCTTTTGACGCCTTATTTTTATGCCTAAGTTTAACAATTTGTAAATTTTTATCCTATTCCCAACTCGGGAGTCTTGTTACTACGTGATCACTTCCTACGATTTACATTGGTCTCGTGCGAGGTGTTCGTGCTTCTTACGCGATCGTTTTGTGGTTGTTTTACATTTTCACCCTTTGGCGCTATGTTTTTAAGCCTAAGTCTAACTGATTATAAATTTTGATAATATTCCCTACTTGAGAGTTTGGTTGTTACGCGGTCAGTTCCTACAATATACATTGGTCTCACGCGGGGTGTTCGTGCCTCATACAGGACCATTTTGCAGATGTTATATATTTTCTTGGACGCCATGTTTTTAAGCCTAAGTCTAACGTCGATCCTATTCTCAAATCGGGAGTCCGGTTTCTAAGCAGTCGGTTCCTACGATTTAAATTGGTCCCGTGCAAGATGTTTGTGCCTCTTTCGGGACCGTTTTGTGGTTATTTTACGTTTTCACCCTTTGATGCCATGTTTTTAAACCTAAGTCTAATAGTTTTCAAATTTTGATCCTTTTCTCAAACTAAGAGTCCAGTTGCTATGTGATCAGTTCCTACGATTTACGTTGGTCCCGTTCATGGTGTTCGTGCTCTTTACGAGACCGTTTTGTGGTTGTTTTACATTTTCGCCCTTTGGCGCCATGTTTTCAAGCCTAAGTCTAATAGTTTACAAATTTTGATATTCCCCAATCGAGAGTCTGGTTGTTACGTAGTCAGTTTTTACAATATACATTGGTCTCATGCGGGGTGTTCGTGCCTCTTACAGGACCGTTTTGTGACTGTTATATGTTTTCACCCTTTGACGCCATGTTTTTAATCCTAACTCTAATGTTGATACTATTCTCAAATTGGGAGTCCGATTGCTAACCAATCAGTTCCTACGATTTACATTGGTCCTGTGCGAGATGCTTGTGCCTCTTCCGAGACTGTTTTATGAATATTTTACGTTTTCACCCTTTGATGCCATGTTTTTAAGGCTAAGTCTAACAATTTGAAAATTTCAATCCAATTCTCAAATCAGGCGTCCGATTGCTATATGAATAGTACCTACAATTTACATTGGTCTCGTGCGAGGTGTTTGTGCCTGTTACGAGACCATTTTGTGAAGTTTTACATTTTCACCCTTTGACGCCACATTTTTAATCATATGTCTAACCGTTTGCAAATTTTGATCCTATTCTAAAACTAGGAGTTCGATTTCTATACGGTCAGATCCTACAATTTACATTAATCCCATGAGAGGTGTTTGTACCTCTTACATGACCTTTTTGCGGTTGTTATACCTTTAATCCTTTAAAGCCATGTTTTTAAGCCTAAGTCTAATAGTTTGCAAATTTCGATCCTATTCTCAGACCAAGAATCTAGTTGATACGCAGTCAGTTCCTATAATTTATGTTGGTCCTATGAGAGGTTTCGTGCCTCTAACGGGACCATTTTATGGTTGTTTTATGTTTTGACCCTTTGACTCCATGTTTATAAGTATATCTAACGGTTTGAAAATTTTGATCCTATTCTCAAACCTGGTGTCCGGTTGCTATGCAATTAGTTCTTACGATTTACACTAGTCCCGTACAAGGTCTTCATGCCTCTTAGGGAACCATTTTGTTATTGTTTTATGTTTTTACCCTTTGACGCCATGTATTTTTAGCCTAATTCAAGTAGTTTGCAAGATTTGATCCTATTCTCAAACCGAGAGTCCGATTGGTACGCAGTTAGTTCCTACAATTTACATTAGTCTCGTGTAAGGTGTTCATGCCTTTAAAGGAACCATTTTATGGCTATTTATGTTTTCACCCATTGATGCCATGTTTGTACGCCTAAGTCTAACAGTTTGTAAATTTTGATCACATTCTCAAATCGGGAGTCTAGTTGCTATGCAGTAAGTTCATACGATTTACATTGGTCCCGTGCGAGGTGTTCGTTCCTCTTATGGGAACGTTTTGTTATTACTTCACATTTTCATCCTTTCATGCCATGTTTTAAAACCTATGTCTAAGAGTTTGCAAATTTTAATCCTATTCTCAAACTGGAAGTTTTGTTGCTATGCGGTTATTTCCTACGATATACATTGATCTTGTGCAAGGTATTCGTGCCACTTACGAGACCAATTTATGTTTTCACCCTTTGACGCCAAGTTTTTAAGCCTAAATCTAACTGTTTGCAAATTTTGATCCTATTCTCAAAACTGGAGTTTGGTTGCTATGCATCCAGTCCTATGATTTACATTGGTCCCATACGAGGTGTTTGTGCCTCTTACGGGAGCATTTGTTAGTTGTTTTACATTTTCACCCTTTTACGCCATATTTTTAAACCTAAGTCAAACCATTTGTAAGTTTTGATCATATTCTCAAACCGAGAGTCCGGTTGTTATACGGTCACTTCCTATAATTTACATTGGTCCTGTGTGAGGTGTCCATACCTCTTACAGGACCATTTGGCGCCTATTATACGTTTTCACCCTTTGACGCCTTATTTTTAAGCTAAAGTCTAACAGTTTGCAAATTTCAATCCTATTCTTAAACTCAAAGTTCGGCTGCTACGTGGTCTATTTCTATAATTTACATTGGTCTCGTGTGAGATGTTCGTTCTTCTTACGGGACCGTTTTGTGGCTGTTTTACATTTTCGCCCTTTCGCATTATATTTTTAAGCCTAAGTCTAACAGTTTACAAATTTCAATCATATTCTCCAATCGAGAGTTTGGTTGTTACGCGATCAGTTCCTACGATTTATGTTGGTCTCGTGCGGGGCGTTCGTTCCTCTTATGGGATCATTTGCTAGTTATTTTACATTTTCACCCTTTGAAGCCATGATTTTAAGCATAAGTTTAATAGTTTGCAAATTTTGATCCTATTCTCAAATCGGGTGTCCGATTATGATGCGGTCAGTTCCTATGATTTTCATTCATCCCGTACGAGGTGTTCGTGTCTCTTACAGGACCGTTTTATGATTATTTTACGTTTTCACCCTTAACCCATTTTTCAGCCCATGTCTAACAGTTTGTAATTTCGATCCTTTCTCAAATCGCTAGTCTAGTTTCTACGCATTTTATTGGTACGATTTACCTTTGTCCCATTCGAACTGTTCGAGCCTCTTATAGGACCTTTTTGTGGCAATTATATGTTTTCACCATTTGAGGCCATGTCTTTTGGCTTAAGTCTAACAGTTTGCAAATTTTCATCCTATTCTCAAGCTGTGAGTTCGGTTGCTACGCGATCAGTTCCAACAATTTATATTGGTCTGGTGCGAGGAGTTCGTGTCTCTTACAAGATGTATTTTTAGTTGTTCTATGTTTTCACAAATTGACGCTATATTTATAAGCCTGATTCAAACAGTTTGAAAATTTCGATCCTATTCTCAAACAGGGAGTTTGGTATCTACATGGTCTATTCCTAAGTTTACATTGGTGCTGTGCGAGGTGTTTGTTCCTCGTACGAGACTGTTTTGTGGTTATTTTACGTTTTTCACCCATTAACGCCCTGTTTATATGCCTAAGTTTAACAGTTTACAAATTTCGATCCTATTCGACAGCTTTAAGGTCATCCTCATCCATTTAGGTCCTCAGAATCAACCTCTTTTCTAAACATCATGTGGTGTTTATTTGATGGATTTTACTTGTTCCAAGCTCACTCGTCGAGGTGCGCTGTAGACATCACATTCTAGGTCCCCCTAAGTCCCTCCTTAGGTACCTAGAACCTCCCTAATTGACTACGGACCCTAGGTTGTACTCCGAGTACCGATTTAGAGCCCACCAGGCGCTCCTGAGCCCCAATTTTACCCAATCAAATTCACCATCAGAGCGAAAGCTCAGTGAATCCTCAAAAGGCATTGAAATCCCTTTCCAATGGTCCTCCCCGAATGCAAAACGACATAACTGTTTGGACGAACTATTCATTTTTCCCTAAAAATTGATCTGAAGGCCACTGGACAGTCCTGGACTCCATTTGACCATAGTAAACTCTTCAGCTCGAACGAGACTAAATTAATCTTAGAAGGGCATAGAATACTCTTTCCATCGGTCCACCCCATACTCGAATCAGCCATACGGTATAGACGAAGGATCTATTTTACTTTGAAAGGTCATCGGGTGCTTTTGGGCCCCGTTTGACTAATGTCAACTCTTCGAACTGAGCAAAGCTCTTTGGAACATCGAAATACCTTGCATAACCTTTCCAATGGTTCACCCCATATATGATTCATACTTACGGTTCGGACAAATGATTCATCGTCATCAGATGATCTTATGTCCAAAGGACCAATGGGCGCTTCTAAGCCCCGTTTGACCCAAAGTAAACTCTCGGACCCGAGATCGGCCTAAGTATTCTCATAATCCTCTGAATTACCTTTATACGGTATCCCCCTTGCGCTATTGGACTTACGAATAACGTTTTATGATCGTTTTTTCAAAAAATCTACACAAGACTGCCAATTGGCAGACCCATTTCCATGCCTATCAGCTGTGTCTCTCAGGTTACCCACCGATAGGTAGGACAAGGACAATGTCGATCGTCAGTTACCCTACCTTATATAAGTAGAGCATGAGTTCACTTCAAAAGGCACCTCCTATCCATCAATTACAGTGATCTCGACAACATTCTTCTGCAATGAGCGAAGTTTCCTTATGTGAAATTCTTATCCACCTTTGATTCCCATCATTTTCATACCCAATTTAGCAAAAATCTCCTTATCTGTTATCTTACGTCTATCCCAACTTTCAAAGAAGCTCATCAAGGATCAAGATCAAGCTTCAAGTCTCCAAAGAAGGTCCAAACACCCTTCTCTCTCTTTAAATTTCTTTATTTATAAATTCTCAATTTATATTTTACCTTGATCATACACATTAATACCTCATCCTTTATTAGTTATATTGCACATAATTTATTTTCTATAAAAAAAACAAAATAAAGAAAAAGAAGGTTACACCTATAAATTTCGATTGGATTATTCATCACGTTGTCTCAAAACTAAAATATCTTTTCTACACACACACACATATAATAAACTCCCATTTGAATTTATGTGATAAACCCCACCCTCATGCCGCATGCGAACTACGTGGACTTTGATGCCTTTATAGTCTACGTAGGTGTTTCGGGCTAAAAACCTAAGACTCGAGTCCTATTTTCCTATTATCATTTTGTTTATTTTATCCATATTTTATTTATATGTAGGATACTTGTGATCCATACTCGCGTCTTATGTAACATATATTATCATTTCATCAAAACGATCAATATCTTGATGAGCGCACACATCATATTTTTCTAATTATTATTTTAGGAACATTCCTTTGGATGACCTCACTCCATCTTTTCTATGATGTGAGTCGGGCGATTCCGATCTTCACATATCTGTACACGCACACACACATCACCGAGAAATTAAGGAAAATAGTAACATAATCCCATGAGGACCAAAAGGGCGGGATAGGTTCCTAACAACTTCTCATTCCGTAACTTAGCCCATGAACCTCTGATCTAATTAGTTTTGCAAGAATCAGTTTTTCTTTGATGTCTCTCTCTCGAGGCGGTGACAAGTTCTTTTGCCTGTTTTGTGAAAAATAGGCTGGAGACTCTATCTCTTTACTTCAACCCAACACCGACGACGATCGAAGAACCCCATGATGTAGCGAGGGGAGAGGGACCTTTATATGTCTCTCTTTACCCATCGAAAGGGCCCTGGGAAGGGGTGAAGATCTCGGGATGGCTACAGTGGAAACTCTTATGGGGATTGACTTAAGAAGGCTAGACTCTTTTTCATGGGTGATATAATTTTCTACTTGTGTGTGTATTCACCTACCTGTATGTTCCCTTTTTTCCTCTTTTACTTCTTGTATATATATATATATATATATATATATATACCCCATGTTTATATCACCTCTCACTCACTTTTCACTTCACACACTTGTAAGTAATCTCCATTTACACCTCACACTACTTACTCTTGCATATAAGTTCACTTATATCCACATGTTGCACACACCACTTAGAATATCCATGCTTACATGTCACTAGCATAGACCTCCACTTATCACACTTGAATATATCCATGCTCACTCACACTTATCACCACCACTCGTAGTTGATCCATGCTTAGGTTCACTACCACACACTCACTTATAGATATTCACACATCACTCACTCTCACATATCCGTGCTTAGTATAATCTCCATGCTAGATTTACATTTTACTCATACATTCTTCCTTATCAGTATAGTACTCATGCCAAATAAAATTCTCTCCATAATATACTATTAAAAATCATGCATTTTGCACACTACATCACCAAGAGCATGGATATTGACCAACATTTTGTCCCGTACTAGGGGGTTACTTTGTGATGGGCACTGTTCCAACATGTCGCAATTAGCCTAAGAAATATGACTCTCACCTTTCATTGGCCAAATACCTTTGACGTATATCGAACGGTTCCCCTTGTATTGTATCACTTGATCGAAGTCATGATGGGAGGTATGTAATAAGGAACTCATTCACCTACGACGAGTATATCAAATTCTCTCTCACACATACTGTCTCCACGAGGTATATAGTGAGGCAATTCATGTAAACTCAGGTATATCAAATGGGTTGTCCACACGTACCGGTTGCCCTTAAAAGCAAGACGTATATCGTGGAATTCATGTCAAGGAGGCAACCTTTCTGCATACCTTCATATAGGCATTAAACCTAGGGCAAGTTACAACTCAAAACTCTGTCGAAATGCCGGATGAGTGCGTTCGGGGACTCGTGTAGGTACTCGTATGGTAGCATAATGAGAAAGATACGTAAGAGACATTATCCCTAAGGTGACCTTTTTTCTTGAAATGGGAACAAAAATAAATGGGTTTAGGCCTACCTCTCTCAAAACTTCTAGGACAATCTCTCATGCATTGATTAGGATGCCTAGATGGGTTAGATTGAGGGCTATATGGATCTAACACAAACTTAGGAATCGGATCGGGTGTAACATGGGAAATGGACGTACCATCATAACCTATTCCTAGACTTCATTATTACTTGACTCGGGATAACGGAGCATCATTTCAACCTTCTTAGATTTGTTCTCTAAAGTGACTTTGACCTCCCGAGAATGTTTTAGATCTCTCTCGAGTTGGGGTACACAAGCTTTAAATTTCTCACGAGTCTCCAATGAAGTTTTTAGACATCCACATAGTTAGTTAAATTTGTATTTTTCCCACCTAAGACGATCAACTGATCACACAAAGATATCTTCACCTTCTCAAGTTGACTCGCCAGCGCCTCATACTCTCTCAAAACTTTCACCTCTCTCTCACCCTAAGAGAAAAATCTTTATTCAACTTTTTTATTTCCAAAGGCGTGGTGTATAGATCACTAAACTCTTTTTGGAGATCTCCTACTCCCTCACTTTCAATCTCATCCTCACTCTCACTAGAATTTCTCGAAACATCATCGAGGCTTTCACGTTTAGATATGTCCTCATTGGCGTGGGACAAACTAAAAGTGCTAACGTCACTATCCATGAATGAAATTCATGGATCATGTGGTGACTCTCCCCCTAAATCAACTGACTCGATGTCACTATCGCTAAGAATGGACTTATGTGAAACTTTCTTACCCTTTCTGTTAAGTCTAGTGGGACATTCATGTGCTTTATGCCCATTACACTCACACTTAAAACACCTAATCTCCTCCTCTTTCTCTTCCCCACTCGTGCCTCATTCTTATTTTAATTTTTCTCAAAAATCTTTTTTTTATAAGAACTTTCTTTGGAAAATTTGAGAAACGTTTTAAAAAAATTCGTAAATAGGGCCAAGTCATCAATATCAAAATCTATCTCAGAAAACTCACAGACTTTCTTTTTTTCCTTTTTCTTGGTTTTAGTATTAAAACTATCCATATATCCTTAGGTTTAGTAGTTTCTGGGAACGTATTTATCTCGTAAGTTTGAAGATCTCTTACAAGTTATTTTAACCTAAGAATATCTAAAATCCCTAATGAATTAAGAATTGTAACCTTAGGAATAAATCGGGAAAGGAGCGACCACAAAATATTCTTAATGACTCTCGTATCAGGAATCGTCTAACCCAGATTAAAAATAGAATTAGCCATGTCTGATAAATGTGCGTAAAACTCATCGAAAGGCTCAGACTCTAGCATAGTAATGGTCATAAATTGGGGGTCAAATTTTGAATCTTAGATGCCTTCACAGTATTGGTACCATCATGTGTCAGCTGGAAGGTATCCCATGCTTCCTTAAATGTAGCGCATGTCATGATGAGATGAAACTCGTCAGGGGTGACGACTCCAGAAATATCACTTAGTCCACAAGATTCAAAATTACTCCATTTAAATTCTTCTTTAGTCCATAAAGAGATATATTTACGGTTTATGTCATTTCTAACCATGACAGTGGGTGGTGTCCACCCTCTTTCACAACTACCCAGACCATTTCATCAATACCTTTTAAAGCATATCTCATCCTATCTTTGTAATATGCATAATTAGATCCATCAAAGGGCATGTGATTATACAAATTCTTCATTAAATCCAGCCTTTTCAAGATCAATAATTTTAAAAAAATGATATTAACAGAAATTTTTGTGTAAAAATTGATCACACAGCAAAATAGTGTAACCCACTTTAAAACCAATGTGAGACTGTGCTATGATCTCAATGAATTATCTTATATAGTTAGGCGCTCCAAACACAAATCCAATATTTATCTTTTTACCCTAAGACTTGAATCAAGGTGATAAAATAAACAAAGTAAAGTATGCAATCAACAAAGGAAAAGTTTGAGGAAAAATCCCTTACGGGAAAAACCTTTTATTTCAACAGTTTAAAAATAATACAAGACATTTAACTTACAATACTACTTGATACTAGCCACAAGTATAATTTCCTAGTCTGTGAAATATCTCTAAAGAATACTAATCAATCAGGACTAGTCCACAACTGTAAGTCCACCCTCGGTATCCACCAATCAATCTTTGTCTTCACCAATAATCCCCTCAACAATCACAATGTCAGTAGTGAAGATGATCTCTCCATAAGAGTTGTGTATTCAAGGATAAAAATTATCTAGGGTTTAAATAGATTCACACAGATATATTTTAGGGATGCATTTTTCGAATCAAAAGAGTTCTTTAAACTCAAAAGGTTGAAAACTTTTTCTAAGAGTAATGACAGAAAATTTTATCTTACATCTTCACAATATGATAAGCGCTTTTGATGAGCAAACTCGCATGGTCTTTTCCTTGAGGTGTGAAGTGAAGGATTTGATAGACATAGATGAGATATATGAAAGAGAAAATAATGTCTTGAAGGAGGATTTACCTAAGGTAGAGAACAAACATGACGAGGACCACTAAATTAGGATTGGTCTTCATACTAGGATCATGAGACGTAGATATCAATTTCATCATGGTCCCCGAGAAGTTTGGATGAACGCTTCTGATACTGGATGAATAGATACTTTGCCTCACTTGGATGAGGATAGGAGTGTTTCTTACCATCATGATTGGATGATTGCTTTGGCAGTGATGAGGGTTTCAAAGGACTCCGACCTCTAGTATTGGTATGAGGTGGACTGCCCCTATTATCAGCTTCTTTCGATAAGGAGAACAGACTCATAAATTCATGTTAAAGTTTCTCTTCTGCAATTCATCATACTACTTTCTTGGTCGTGATAACGATGATGTGTTTCGTCCTTATCCAAGAATTTAAGCTAATCGCAATAATACAGTCGCCGACTTGGAGCGCAGACGGTGAATGCTTGAATACTTTAGATTTTGTAATATGTCGATCAAGCCATCATTGTAAATTCTATGAACATGTATAAGATGTTATTTTGTTTAGCATTTTCCATGTTTTATGTCGAGCATGTTTTATTCATTTGCCTTACCTTTTAGAAAGTGTCATCACACCATCTTAGGTCTAGGTCAAATAATGGAAAAAATGTACCTGGTCGTAGGGCTATCCACCCGTTCAGGTTTTTAGTCATTTAATATCGGGATACTTATTGCCCAAGGAACCCCCCGGTGGGATTTTTTCTTATCTAAGAAAGCCTTGATGATTTTTTTTACGAAAACATGTGGACTTGATTTTTGATTTAGGCATAATCTAAATAAGGCATTTTTAAAGTTGTCGATCAAAGTTTCATCAAGTGTAGAATCAACCAAAGATCATGATTTGGTTGGATAAAAAAGAGCATAATAACTAAATTACTCTACCATTAAGAGCAGTTGAAAAAAGATAACTACTTCCATTAAATCCTTAAATTATGCCTAGAGATAAGAGTACAGAATATTAAAGAGGATAATGCATTAAAAGTAGAACTTCCTATGCTTGGACGCCTTCTAAACCCTAGGTATCTCCTTGTCCCCCATTGTTTCCAAATGGTAATCTCCTTGGAGGTCATCTCTGATAATCATATACGACCCTTCCCTATTTGGACCCAATTTTTTTGTCTAATGACTTCCTTACATTGCAGAGCACCTTCTGGGGACAAAATCTCTAACCTAGAACCTTCTGGGATTGACTAATTTGTTTTACTACTTGGCCAACTTCTATTGGTAAGAAGACAGTTTAATAAAGGCATGTTTCCCTTCGCTCCTTAACTAGGTTGAACTTTGGCGTTATCATTTTTTATTGGCATCTTGATCGGTAATAGTCATGACAGATTGACTTTTAACAAAATTACGGCTTCCATTCCATAGGCCAAGGAAAAAGGCATTCCCCCTGTTGACCTCATGGGAGTTTTTCCATAGGCCCAGAGGACGTGGGGTAGCTTATCCACCTAAGCACATTTGCCTTTTTCAAATCTCTTTTTCATTCCATTGAGCATTGTTTTGTTATAGGCTGCAGCCTACCCAATACTCTATTGGTAAGCCACTGAAGTGTAATGGTACTTGATTCCAAAAAAATTATAGAATTTTTGAAATGACACACTTTCAAACTATGTTCCATCATCTATTATGATCGCCCTTGGTACCCTAAAACGTGCAATAAACCTCCTCCAAATAAACTTGATCATCTCAATATATCTGATTTTTGCCAAAAGTCCGGGTTTAATCCACTTTGTGAAGTATTTTGTGTTTACCAATAGGAATTTGTGATTCAGAGGAGACATGTGTAGAGGAACAACAATGTCTAGTCCCCATTGGGCGAAAGTCCTTGTACTACTTACCGATGTTAAGTCGCTCGCTAGTTAGTGTATCATAGGGGAGAATTCATGTCAATTATTACACATCTTGACATAAGAGACTAAGTTTTTTTCTTTGCATGTAAGGTCACCGATAGCCTTCCTTGATTGCCTCCAATGCTAGGGACCTTTCTCCTATGTGGATTCCACATATTCCTTCGTCCAACACATATAGGACTTTGTCAATGTCACTTGGGTGGATACATTAGATACATGGCCCCATAAAAGACCAATTGTAGAGTTTGGCTTCTGGATATAATAAAAATCAAGCAACCTTCACCCTAATCTGATGGGATAGTTTCTTATCGATCGACAAAGTATCATTTTGTAAGTAAGTCAATATCAGATCCATCTGACTCGAAGCCATTTGGATGGTAAGCACTTCTTCAGTGTCCTATTGTCTTTTGTTAGAAGTCGTTTACAAGAGTCCCCAAAACATAAAACTCTTTTAGCTAAAGATAAGGCCAAAATAAAAATCCGGCTTCTGGAAATTTATAACGGTTTTAAAGCGTGACTAAAGGGCGAACCGGTTCTCCTTGAACCAAACTGGTTCTACTTTCTGCCTTAGTTTCCTCTTTTTTTCCTTGGATTTCTTTCTCAACTTCAAACGGGCATAACTTCTTCATGTAACTTAGATTGAGGTGAAGTTTTGTCCCGTGTTATTGTGATTTCTAGCTCTTCAACTTTTCAGTTGGCCCCACCTTCGGACTAAGGCTAAAAAATTATGAAAATGACCTTAAACTCCATGTTTCTTGATTTCTTTCATTGTTTTGAGTTCTCTTTCATAATAACTTGCGTGAAATACCTGTAAAACACATGAGAGATACAAAAAATATGAAATACTCACCAAAAAAGGTTAGTATCATGAATATGAGATAAAACCAAGTTAATTACAATGCACGGGATCATAAAAGGACCGAAATTAAGGGGATAAATGTGAAGAATTTATGCCTAATCAAATTCCCAAAATGTTGGAAATGTAGACCCCAAATTTTAAATTTGCAAAAATAATTTCCTTGTAAATGAGGAATAAAGATGGTTCCTAACACAATTTAATTTTCCAAAATTTATTTAATTTTTCTTTTCTTTAAAAGATGGAAAATTAAATTATTATTTTTCAATTTCTAAAACAAAATTAAAATAAAACCTAAGTGAGTGAACTATGGTGAACACACACACACACAAAATTCACACAAACCAACTTTTGGATTTTCTGACAAGCAAAAATAACACTTGAAGTTAACTATGAGAAATTTACTTTTAGCCCAAAATTAATTTAACACAAGTCCTAAAATTTCCCTACACAATATTTTCAATATTACCAACTTAGGCCAAACCAAATTTTAGCAAATATAAATTACCGACTTGAATTAAGTTAACTTAAACTTTCCCAAACTAATTTTAGCGCCAAATTAAACTAGAGAAGTGAATTAAACCAAATTTTATCTTTTTACCTAAGCATGCATCTAAGGTGAATTGTGCAAGATAAAATAAATTCACAACCACTACGCCGCGATGTACGAGGAAAACTCAAATGAAAAAAACTTCGGACGATCCTTGCCTTAAGTCCACTAAGTATGGAATTTTTACAACTATAAGACAAATAACTTATTTAACTCAACTAGACTCCTTCAAGCCCCTGACGCGTCTTCTTGTACCAACCTCCGCTTAGTCGACAATCTTGAAACTCCACCAAAACCTTGGAATCCACCAATAAAGTCGTAGGACAATTGTCAACCCGCACCCGAAGCCTTTCTCCGAGTGGGAATGCCGCAAAAAACTTTTCTCCTTTTTGGGGTAGAGAATAACCCAAACTCTCTTCTTGTTGTTGTAGAAAAAACCAGGTGCCAAAACTCTCCAAGCAATGATATATCAATAAGTACTTGGAACAAACTAAACAAATGGGTGTGTATGTATTTTTGGTGAATTTAATCCATAAAAATCAAACACAAAACATGGAACTTTTTCTTAAAGGATTTTCTCTCAAAAGATTCTTAGAATGTGAAAACGTTATCTTAGAAAATGTTTTTCTCGCACTATGTAGAGGTGGTAAAAGATAGTGGGAACAAAGTAGTGAAAACATGGAGAAAAACTGTCAAAAACTGTCAAAGAATTTTCCTGTCGAAAATCTCGTTCGAACAGCCATCTAACGATGTTCCAGTGGCCAAAAGTTAAAAGTCGTTGGCGAACTCGTTCGAATGAAATTTTCGTTCAAACGACAATTTTGAACGAAATGTCAGAATGGTTAAATTTCATTTTAAGCCAAAACCTTTTAATTCAAAGTTCTAAAGTAACCTTCTAAAAATAAAATTTATTTTAAAATAAAATTACACCCATTATAACTTATTCCAAGTCTCCCTATATATATAAAAATGCGTTCATACCTTTTGGAGAGTATGGAATATGATGTTGATGACGTGAAACATTGACACTAAAACTTGACAATGATGATGTCTTGATAAGTAGGCCTCAACGTCTTCAACTTTAACATGTAATAGGCTTGATGGATGGTCAAGAACTCTATCCTATCACTCAAATATTTTTGTCTGGAATTGAGCCAAAACTACAAAGGACTCAATTGGAAATTTGTGTCCTTACAAATATCCCCTTTTGGCTATTCCGGGACAAAAACCAAAACAAAATCCTAAATGGCCGTCAAGCTTTACTAGACTCAAAAACTTCCCGCCATTGAGAAATAGCTTGACTCACGAACCACGTAGGATAAATAGCTTTGCCGAAGAAAGTTACCATTGAGAAAAAAAAATCCTGCACACTTAAGCAAACTATCAAACGCATAGGGAATATCAAGAATATTAAAAGCATGTAAAATATATACTCCCCCTAAATTAATTCTCCTTTATCAACAATGATCAACCTAAGAAGATAGCACTCTCACCCTAAGTTAAATATCCTAAACTAAGATATGATTATAATATGATTAGATACCATTTCTCCCCCCCCCCCCCCCCCCCCCCATCGTTCTCCCCCTTTTGTTCAAGAATAGACAAAGGATAAAAGAACTAATTAAGCAAGATGAAACATAAGGTGATAAGAGCATTAAAGCATATGGGCCAAAAAATCATAACTAATCCATACAAATAATAAAGGATACCAACAATAAAAAATGATACCAATGTGATACAAAAGATACTAAGCATGTGATATCAACTAAAATTTGCAATAAGATAGATACCAATTATCAATTAGAAGCATAGATGGACTAGCAAGCAAGGAAAAGGAAAAAATTACCATATATATGTAGACATAATGAATATCATTAATGCGCACGCACACGCACATATATATAGGTATAAACACCACACATGATACAAAATAGATTAATCTTTTCACACTCGCATGGAAAAAATGTGTCCAAATACATGTGGTAAACGAAAATGTAGGGGTGTGAACTAGTAACAATTAAATTTTGACCCAATCACTTTAAAATATGTTCACAAAGTTCTCATTTGATTGCAAAAATTTATCACATTTAGATATAGACTCATGTAACAATATAAATTGAACTCAATGAACAAACATACACAATGCACTCAAGCCTAGAATTTTGATGATTCTACAAACCAATAGAGTCATGACAATGCAAGCACAACTAGGATAAACGAACATTGTGCAAAACCGTTGATATACCATCCAATCTCCCTCAAAATATGCATATAATTATGGAATAACCATATCAACTAAACAAAATAGGCCTTGGAAAAATATTTTTCTTTTAATGCCATATTTTTCTTTTAGGCCTTTGGACCACGTATTTCTTTTAGGTCCATTATAAACGGTGGCTTACTCGCAAAGGATAAATTTCCTTTCAGAGCCTTTCCCCGTGCACATTCATATAATAATAATTTTTTTATATCACACAAATCTCACGTGTAACGGATTTAACATGCACAAGTCCTCCAACGTCAAAAATATGTAGATGACTAGATTGGTAGGAAAATACCTCACAAAGCTTAAATATACATGTGAAGTTAAAATTTCAAGTGAGCTCGTGCATGTGTGAATTGAGGCATATAAAAATAGAATCGATTAAGCAACACAAAATCCAACTACTCCATGTAAGCATGGTAAAGAATATTTTAAGGATTGACAATCTTAACCAAAAGTTCTAGCCACATGGAAGCGAATAAGAAAGGGTTCAAACACAAGTGTATGCCACATAAAGTGTGTCAAACTAAAATACACACACAAAAAAAATCTTTTTGAGTTTTTGAAATATTTAACCTACCAAACAAAAACATTTACTCAAAAGACAAACAAAATCTTTTTGTATTTTTCATTTAAGGCATTATAAAATGAAAGAACTATAATACAAAAGATAAACAAATATCATAATTCTAGCATGAGATATGCAATAAAGCAATGACTAGAAAATGACTAAACACGCATACACCTAGTAATGATATATAATATGAAGCACAAAAAGCTAGAGTATGCAAACAACTATCACATTCAACCTTTAGATTTAGTCAGGGAGGTATCGTGTGAAAGTAAATGAGAATAAAAAATCCTATCTTGTAAAGCTACCAAGTAGGATCTCCTAACCCAAACTAACGATGAATGACAATCTAGGGATAGAGGAATCTTGGTTATCTCGGTTGCCTTATGGTGGGATTTTAAAGGACCTTATTTAAGATCAAAGAAAAACTTCCTAAGATGACCTTTTCGACCACAATGAGAGCATCTAAAGACTCGACGAAAATACTTACCTAAGGAATGATCTATAACATTGTTCCTAGAGGATTCTCCTAAAACATTGGTTTTGTCTTTATGAGTTGACTCATTACAAGTATCGAAGCCTAAACCACAAGTGTCATTTTTAATTTGGACTGTTCCTAATATTTTATGTAATTTCTCCAAACAACATTCCAAATAAAATTTGACTTTACTAGAATATTTTAATTTATTTTCTAAATTTAAAATGTGAGACTCAAATAAAACATTGCGCTCTTCAAACGTGAGAAGTTCCCTTTTCAAGTATTCCATTAAGCCCTTAAGGCTATCTCTCTCACCTTCTACATACTCAAGATTCTCTCGAAGAGCTCTCTTTTCTGCCCTAAGGTCTTCAACTAAAGCACTCTCATCAACGATCTTGGCATGCTCTCTTAAACTAGCTTCTAACTTCAAATTTTCTCTTTTTAATTTATTAGATTCTTTACATAATTCTTGAAAAGCAATTTGAAGTTCACTCACATCAACCTCTTCTTGAGTTTCACACTCTCTCTCTTCTTCACTCTCACAACCATAAAAAAAATTATAATCATAAAATTTGACCTCATAAGCGTCATGTATTTGTATATCTTCAAGGAAGGATTCATTATCGGTGCTCACATGACTTTCCATGAACGCGACAAAGTTGCGCTTAATGGGGGAAGCGGGTCCCTCTTCCTTATCACTATCACTAAGGGTGACATTGTATGAAATAGGTTGCTTACCCTCTCTCCTTAGTTTAGTGGGGCACTCAAAAGCCCTATGGCCATACCCTTCACAACCATAACACCTATTTGACTCGTAACTATTTAAATTATCATTAAAAGTTTTAGGGATCTTTTCAGCTTTGTCATGCTTAGAATTTTCAAATTTCTTAAAATTATTTTTAAATTTATCTTTGTTAAATTTAAGAAATTTATGTAACTTCCTAGCAAACATAGCCATATCTTCCGAGTCACTATCACTCTCGTCATCCACAACTTGTTTTTCCTCCTTACGAGCTTTCAAAGCAATGCCCTTCTCTATTTTCTTTTCGATTTTGGAGGGGAACATATCTAGTTTGTAGGTTTTCAAATCACCTACTAGTTCCTCAAGTTTGGTAGAGTGTAAGGTTGGTAAAGAATTTTAAACGGTCACCTTAGGGATAAAGCTATCGGGTAGGGACCTAAGGATTTTCTTTACAACTTGGTCGTCGGATATTTTCTCTCCTAAATTAAATGAAGAACTTACTATATCGGAGAGTCTAGCATAAAACTCATCGAATGTTTCTTTTTCATTAATTTTGATGGTTTCAAATTGAGTGGTGAGGTTTTGGAGTTTAGAAGATTTTACGACACTAGTTCCCTCGTGAGCGAGTTACAGGATATCCCAAGGTTCCTTAGCAATTTCACACGTCATGATACATCGGAATTCATCCGATGTAACCGCGCTAAACAAGGTATTTAAACCTCGGGAATTAAAATTTGCAAGTTTAAATTCATTCTCACTCCATCTATCAGCGGGTTTGGGGACACGCTCATTGTCTACCAAATGTGTGGGTGGGGACCACCCGTTAACAACTGACAACCAAACCCTTTCATCGATAGACCTAAGTGTCGAACGCATACGTGCTTTCATATATGTGTAATTGCGACCATCGAAAATAAGAAATTTAGAAAATGGGGAAAATTCTATTTTTAACCAAAAATTTAAAAAGGACCTTAACGCAATAAATTAGCACTCCGGCTTTGATACCACATGTTGGAAAAGTAGACCCCCAATTTTAAATTTGCAAAAATAATTTCCTTTTAAATGCGGAATAAAGATGGTTCCTAACACAATTTAATTTTCCAAAATTTATTTAATTTTTCTTTTCTTTAAAAGATGGAAAATTAAATTAAAAACAAATTTTAATTTCTTAAACAAAATTAAAATAAAACCTAAGTGAGTGAACCATGGTGAACACACACACACACACACACACACATAAAATTCACACAAACCAATTTTTGTATTTTCTCACAAGCAAAAATAACACTTGAAGTTAACTATGAGAAATTTACTTTTAGCCCAAAATTAATTTAACACAAGTTCTAAAATTTGTCTACACAATATTTTCAATATTACCAACTTAGGCCAAACCAAATTTTAGCAAATATAAATTACCGACTTGAATTAAGTTAACTTAAACTTCACCCAAAATAATTTTAGCGCCAAATTAAACTAGAGAAGTGAATTAAACCAAATTTTATCTTTTTACCTAAGCACGCATCTAACGTGAATTGTGCAAGATAAAATAAATTCATAACCACTACGCCGAGATGTACGAGGAAACCCCAAATGGAAAAAACTTCGGACGATCGTAGGCTTAAGACCACTAAGTATGGAATTTTTGCAAGTACAAGACAAATGACTTACTTAACTCAAATTAACTCCTTCAAGCCCCTGACGCATCTTCTTGTACCAACCTCTGCTTAGTCGACAATCCTGGAACTCCCCCAGAACCTTGGAATCCACCAATGAAGTCGTATGACAATCGTCAACCCGCACCCGAAGCCTTTCCCCGAGTGGGAACGTCGTAACAAACTTTTCTCCTCTTTGGGGTAGAGAAGAACCCAAACTCTCTTCTTGTTGGTGTAGAGAAAACTAGGTGTCAAAACTCTCCAAGAAATGATATATCAATAGGTAGTTGGAACAAACTAAACAAATGGGTATGTATTAGTTTTTGGTGAATTTAATCCATAAAAATCAAACACAAAACATGTAACTTTTTCTTAAAGGATTTGTTCTCAAAATATTCTTAGAATGTGAAAAGGTTATCTTAGAAAATGTTTTTCCCGCACTATGTAAAGGTGGTAAAAGATAGTGGGAACAAAGTAGTGGAAACATGGAGAAAAACTGTCAAAGAATTTTCCTGTTGGGAAACTCGTTCGAACGAACATCTAACGATGTTCTAGTGGCCAAAAGGGAAAAGTCGTTGGCAAACTCATTCGAACAAAATTCTTGTTCGAACGACATTCTCGTTTGAACGACAATTTCAAACGAAATGTCAGAATGGTTAAAGTTCATTTTAAGCCAAGACCTTTTTATTCAAAGCTCTAAAGTAACCTTCTAAAAATAACATTTATTTTAAAATAAAATTACACCCATTATAAACTTATTCCAAGTCTCCCTATATATATAAAAATGCGTTCATACCATTTGGAGACTATGGAATATGATGTTGATGATGTGAAACATTGGCACTGAAACTCGACAATGATGATCTCTTAATAAGTAGGCCGCAACGTCTTCAACATTAACATGTCATAGGCTTGATGGATGGTCAAGAACTCTATCATATGACTCAAATGTTTTTGTCGGAATTGAGCCAAAACTACAAAGGACTCAATTTGAAATTTGTGTCCTTACACCTAACTTAGAACGTTGCGCGTTCCGAGTAATGTAAAAGAATAACAAAATGAGTCAAGGACCCTTCAAAAACTTTATTGCGATAGTATACCCTTTTCACGGGAAAGAGATTGCATTTAGCGTATGCAACTAGCCTTTAAACCCCTAGGTTACCCTAGTAGGACGAGTGGTATCTCGTGAGAGTTTGAAGTGAATATACACACAAAATTTGTTTTTCGACTCAAAGAAAAATCAAAATACTTAAAAATTGTACAATTTAAACTCCCCAAAAATAGTCACCATAAATTCACATTAAATAGTCTCAATTCGTTGTATGTGCATGTGTAAAGACAAAAATTAAACCACTAACTTCCACCGATTGATCATTATGTTACTTTTCGAAAATTTGTTTTGATTCAATTCTCATGGATGCTCTCACAAACAAATCATGCGAAATGTGGATATTTCTCTCGGTGTGCACGATTTATAAGAGTAAATATAATGGAACACTAATTCACACACACAAATTTGAAAGACAAAATTTAATGATGAAAATATCTCCTTATCGAAATACGGTTATTGGAAAATGGGAAACATCGCCTCTTATCCACATTAATTAATCTTTCTTATTATCATTTCATATCTTAGATCTCCACCCGGTAATTAATTTTGAAATTTGGAATCGGTTAGGACTTTTCGGGTTTAAGGTGTATTGGGTAATATGGGAACGATAGGATATTTTAGAATTGGAAAATTTCCTTATGATGTCCGTTGGCACTCTTTCGGGGTTTTGCCCATTTTCTCTTCTTTTTCTATTTTTTTTATTTGTCTGTTTTTTCGTTTCTTGCTATTTTTGTTGAGCATTTTTTTTTCTTCTTGCCCCTTTTTATGCACCATTTGGACATTATTGATGAATTTATATTTTCACAACTCTGGGCTAATTGGGTTTTTCGGGTTTACAAACGAAAGGAAAAAATTTATTCGGCTCAAAGTTGGGTTGCAAATGGATAATTTTTCATTACTTTTTATGGCTAATATCTCTAGATTAAACAAACGAGGGCCTACTTCATTGTCCGAATTACTAATTATTTTACCATATGTGTCTCGAGAATAATTTAGTTTAGACATATTTTTAACGTGTATTTAAAGAGAAAATCTCGCTCTTTTCTCCTAACCGATAAAAACAAATGAATGGAGATCCTCAATGAATTATTTTAAATGTTGAAACTAACTTTGAGTTAACTATTAACTCGGATTGATTTAATTACTCACAAAAATGATAGACTCGAAATCTCACCTAGTTAATTAATCTCCACACTTATTTGTAAAGTCATCAATTTTCACTTGCCCAATTTTCACTTTGGTCAATTTCGGATTTGCGCATTTGAGTTTTACAATTTGAGACTTCAAACAACATTTTAGTGATATTTTTGAAAAATTTAAATTCCAATTTTTATTTATTTTGAAGAAAAATATTTTTGGCTTTTTTACATTTTTTTTTTGGGAATTATATTTTGAAATTTTCTAAGAAAGCATACTTGGAACGAACATGTGAGCAAGTCAATTAAACTAAACAATAAATGAGAAGAATATCCCCACACCCCCTAACTTAAGTATTGCATTGTCCTCAATACAAATCAAGAACACAACATAAAGAGAGGAAAAGAAAGATATTACCCAAATGGAGCGATCGCAAATAAGTAGGAGTCCATTGAATCTACAAAACATGTTAGAACTAAGCATAAAAAAAAGAATAACAAAAACTTTAACTCATTACTCTAAACTATTATTAAAAAAAGGAAAGAAATAAGCTAACTATGTACAACCTACGATTTGAACTTCAAGTAAGTTATACACTAGAAGTCGAAAAATTTAAGGATCCACCCAAAATAATATTTGACTTTGAGGGATAATAGGTATTCCCTCATTTTCATGTATGCCTCCGAAAAAATAAGAATTTCGTTTGAACAACGGAAGGCATGTGTAAGGCGGAAGAAAGTAACCATCACCAATTAACGAAAAATTGGGGATGATGAGGGACAAGTACAATGGCGATCCAAGAAAAAAGAATCACCTCCCAAAAGTTTTTCAAGTGGAATGGGAGACGGTACACACAAAAAGGAAGTATCCATCTTGGAAAACAATTCAAGAAAAGAGTTCTCGTCGGTAAAAGGCTTAAAAGTTTCAAAAGTTTCAACCGACTCATAGGAATCTAGCTGTACTTGTAATGGTTCAATAACGGAGAATGAAAATGGTGATGAAATAAATTCAATCTCAAGAGATTCATCATCACTTATAGATTAAATTTCAAGGGAGAAAAACTCACTTTCAATGAGTTATTTTTAAAAACTTTGAGGTGACACACAAGCCTCAACCTCCTCTTTATTTTCCAAATAAGAACTAAGCTCATTGAGAGTTGCTTCAAGTTCCGACCTCACACGATGAAGGTTAGCTGTGCCTTAGGTGAAAAGAAAGAAGGATTCTTCCAAAGTAAGGTTTCTTGGTTATAGAACCTCGGATTCCTCATTTGGTTAAAAATATTCTTCAACTTCAGAAATATCGAAGAAACATCGTCATTGTATATGAATAATGCATCCAATTCTTGCTCCCCAAAACGATTTTCTTCACGGTATTTGTTTTCAAGCTTTTTATTCTCAAGAATTATAATGGCCTCACTAATGCTATTATTTTGAGGCGCGAATTCTTGAGAATAAAAGGTTTGAAAGCGATTTTCTTCTCGATATTTGTTTTCAAGCTTTTCATTCTCAAGAATTCGAATGGCCTCACCAATGGTATTAGATTGAGGTGAGAGTTCTTGGCAATAAAAAGTTTGAAAACTATTTTCTTCACGGTATTTTTTTTCAAGATTTTCATTCTCAAGAATTCGAATGGCCTCACCAATGGTATTAGGTCGTGACGTGGATTCTTGACAATAAAATGTTTGAAAACTATTTTTGTTCCTGATATTTGTTTTCAAGCTTTTCATTCTCAAGAATTCGAATGGCCTCACCAATGGTATTAGGTTGAAGCCCGAATTCTTGAGAATAAAAAGTTTGAAAACGACTCCCATATGAACCATTATAATTACTTGCAAAAAAAGGTTAAAACAAAAAAAAATACAAAAAGAAAGATATCTTATGAAATAGTAAATCAATTATAATCTATAATAAAACACTTCCCGACAGTGGCACCATTTTGATCGATGCAAAAACAGAGCACCCATGTAAAATGCTAATCATTGTTATCGGCTTCCGATCGCAATACAAAAAAAACAACACTTTAAATACACTCTTATGTAGTATAGCGACTAGTTTGGGTATTGAATCCACGGGGAATGTTTGATATATTTTAATTTATGTATTACTTCTAAAATAAAAGTGTAAAAGATGATGATGGGGTGAGAAAGGAAAAAGGGGGAAATAAAGAAGTTGACTACACTAATTAGAACAAAACAAAAGAGAAGAAAAAGGGATAAGGATCACATCCCCGCACCGTCGGTATAGTCGATGGACTATAAAAGGTTCAAAAATTATATTAATAATTCGAAGAAAACATGAAATCTTCAAAGTACTAAACATATGAGAATTTTACTCCGCACAATATCTAGTCAATATATAATTTAACATGAATGACAAGATTGCCGACACACTTATTATATCCTCAAACACTTCGGTTAACTAAGGCAAATGAAGTTAAGAGACCTATAATACTCCTCTAGACAAAATATCAAGCCTACGAATTATCTCTACAATTTCATCCACTTTTATATCCAACTCATTAATCTAGGTTGGGTTCATGTATCCCAACCCTCTAACTATCTACCCGGACATGATATTATAAGTCTCTATGTAAGAATCCATTAATATGCATGAAAACATAATGAAATAATAATAAAAGTGCTGGAGTTTAATGTTACCAAGATAGAAGTACATAAGCATGCAAGAAAAAAAATTAAAGATTGAAGAAGAATCGGAAAAGCTTTTGACTTAAAGGTGAAAAACTTGTAAATTATTCTCCTAGATGTTCCTCCTTGATTAGGAGCTTGTACATGAATGAAATCCATTTTAAAAGAACCCTAATAACTAAATATATAGGTTAGAAGTCGTTTAGAAGAGTTCTCAAAGCATAAAACTCTTTTGGCTAAAAGATAAGGCCAAAATAAAAATCCCGCTTCTGGAAATTTGTAATGGTTTTAAAGTGTGACTAAAGGGAGAACCGGTTCTACTTTCTGCCTTGGTTTCCTCTTTTCTTTCCTTGGATTTCTTTCTCAACTTCAAATGGACATAACTTCTTCATCGTAACTCTGATTGAAGTGCCGTTTTTTACAGTGTTCTTATGATTTTGAGTTCTTAAACTTTTCAGTTGACCCCACCTCCAGAATAAGGCTTGAAATTACAAAAATGTCCTTCAACTCCTCGTTTCTTGATTTCTTTTACTGTTTTAAGTTCTCTTTCGCACTAACTTGCATGAAATACCTGTAAAACACATGAGAGATACACAAAACACGAAATAATTACCAAAAAGAGTTAGTAGCATAAATATGAGACAAAACCAAGTTAATCACAATGCACGAGATCATAAAAAAGATAGAAATTAAGGAGATAAATGTGAAGAATTTATGCCTAATCAGTGGGTTGGTCGGCAGTCTTTCGCTACTCTGTTCTTAGACTCCCATTAATTCATAGATGAAGCCTACCAGTACTTACCCTTTGATTGCAGTTATTGGCTAATAATGTGTGTCAAATCACCCTAACTCCACCGACCACTTGGACATCCATCCAAATAGGTTGACTTTCCTTAGAAGTACTTTGTGAGGGAAAGAGGTAATGATTATGATCTAATGAGCCTCAAAGTAGTGCTTCAGCTTTATCGAAGCAATAATGAGGGAATAATCTAACTTCTTTAGCGAAAGATAACATTTATCGACATAAAAAATGGTCTTTCTCATATAATATAATGGGGTATGTCATCCTTCCTTTTCACATAATAGGGATGAGCTAACTGCATTGTCGAACACCACGAGATATAAGTAGATTAGATCTCCTGAATTTGGGACTGCAAGCGGTGGGGTTCGGATTAGGTATGAATCGATTTCCTTGAGTACTTTTGAGCATTCCTAATTTTAGGTTGATCTATATTCCTTCTTTAATAGTTGTAAAAAGGGGGAACATTTCTCAGTCGACTTGGATATGAAGTCTTTGAGTTCCGCCAGCATTCCGATCAGCTTTTATGCATATTGAATGGTCTTCGGAGGATGAATGATATTGATCACCTCAATTTGGTCAGGGTTAGACTCAACTCCCCTTTGGATGACCAAATAAACCAAAAAATTTCCAGACTAAACACCGAACGAGAACATTGTTGCATTAAGTATCATCCTGACAAATCTTATAACTTCGAACATCTTTGCCAAGTCTTGTAGGTGGTTGGATTTGTACTTGGTGTTTATGAGTATGTCATTTATGTAAACTTCCATGGTGTTTCCCATTTGATGTTTGAAAATCTTTATGACCAACCTTTGGAATGTTGCCCCTGCATTCTTGAGTCCAAATGGCATGACTCTATAACAGTACGAGTTAAGATTTGTAATAAAAGAAGTCTTGTCTTGGTCGGGCTCGAATAGAGGAATTTGATGGTACCCACGATACATGTCCAAAACACTCATCCTTTCATGGTTAGTTGTAGCTTATATTAACTGATCGATATTAGGGAGAGGAAAGTTATCTTTAGGACAGACTTTGTTGAGGTCAGTGAAGTCTATGCATAATCTCCACTTCCCATTACTCTTTTCGACAACCATTGGATTGGATAACCACTTGGGGAACTGGACTTCTTTAATGGACCTTACCTCCAAAATCTTCCCTACTTATTCTTCAATGACTATAGCCTTCCCTGGAACTATTCAACGTCCCTTTTGGGTGATTGGTGGAAATTTTAGGCCCAAGTGAAGTTGATGACACTTGACTTTGGGATCAATTTTGGGCATATCATAAGGCTTCTAAGAAAAAAAATCTTGATTCTTCTTGAGTAAGGAGGTTAATTCTTCTCTTTGTTGGACTGGAAGTGAGATGTTGATCAAGAACTTACTCTCAGGGTGTATGTTATTGAACACCACCCATGACACCAAAATTGAGTTTTTGTCACTCTATACCTGACCAAAGTTCTCATGATCAAAACCCATGACAAAAAACATGTATTTGTTGTCACGATCAATGATCGTGACACGATCGGGACAAGGTGTAACATTTGTTTGAATGAGTTGTGGATGAGTTATGAATATCTTAAGTTCTCTTGAGAACAGTGTAACATTCATTTGAAAATATCAACAAATGGTTTCAATCCATTTTAAAATATAAGGAACAATCGGATTGTATGGCCGGTGATACTAAAACCATTCAACCTCCCTCCTTTACAGTGTATGAGACCTGAATTTTCGATGTTGTCTTTATTGATACTTGGGCCAAAGGCACCAAGTGAGGACATTGATGTCTACTTGACTCCTTTGGTGGAATAATTAAACGAGTTGTGAAAGCATTTTTGACTCTTTTAGAAAAAGAAGAGTTTACGCTGAAAACTATGTTGATATGGATAATTCATGATTTTCCATCTTATGGAACATTATCCGGCTGTGTAGTACACGGTTATTTGGGGCATCCTATTTGTGAAGAGGAGACTGAATCTCTGCATCTCACTGCTTGCGCAAAAAATATATACCATTTCCATAAGAGGTTTTTACCACCCGCTCATAGTTGTAGATTCGAGAAAGGTTCCATTTTTTACCGGGAGGGGTTGAATATAGGCTACCTCCAAGAAAACTTTCAGGTTTAGAAATTGAAATTAAATCTTCTAATTGTGGCCCTAATATGACAGGTTAGAATCCTAAATTGAATAATGTCAATCATAAGAAGACTCCAACTGGGAATGAAACTAAGACAAGAAAGGCATGGTCTAGAAGGTCAATTTTATTTGACATGCCCTATTATAAGAGTAACCTGATGTGACACGTATTAGATATGATGCATGGGGATAAGAAAATCACTGAACATATTATGGGCACATGTCTTGGGGGGGAGTCATTTAAAGGATGGAGAAAATACACGAAAAGACCTTAAATCGTTGAAACTTAAGCCATTATTATGGTTGAAAGATGATAGTATGGGAAGGACAATTACTCCCCCTGGTGCATTTACTTTGATAAGGGAGGAAAGAAATGTGCTTTTAGACATAATATATAAAAACAAGTTTCCATCTAATTTTCCATCCAACTTGCAAAGGATTGTGAATTATGTTACCTATGATTTACATAAGTGTAAGTCCCATAATTGGCATGTGATCATGCAATTGGTTCCTCTGTTGTTTAAGCACCGTTTCCAATCACAAGGATTTGAGAAGGGCCATTATGAAAATTAGCATCTGCTTCATACTTATATGTGAGAAGGTAGTCAATCGAGAGCACATAATGGCCCCAAAAGTAGCTATAACTGAAGCGATTTATGTGCTGGAGAAATACTTTCCCCTATTATTTTTTGACATAAGTGTTCACTTGTTGGTACACCTATGCGACGAGGCACTTGTTTGCAGCCCAGGTAGATATCGATGGATGTATCTATCTAAGATATTGATGAAAATTTTCAAATATTACGTAAAAAATACACGATACATTACATTGAAGGATCAATTGTAGAGGAATACATCACCGTGAAGTCATCAATCTACACTCGGGAATATATGCCTAACCCAAGCAGCGTGGATAAAAGTGATGAGTTTGTCAATGAGGGTGGTCAAGTAATGGGCAAGCAAGTGAAATTAATGAGTTTACAATATGAACAAGTAACTCGTTATATTTGACACACATGAAGATGCCAAATAATGGAAAAGGTAAGTTTATATTATTGTAACTTTTATATTGTTTTAATTTGTATACATGATCAATTTCATAATACATTCGTCACGGTCAATGCATGAAATATTATGTGTGGGAATAATAAAAGATGAAGAATAATGGCATTATCATGCAGTGAATTTAGGTTGTGGGTGTCACACGAGGTAATTACGATATGAATATCTCTTATTAAATGTCACATTACAAGAAAGATTTAAAACTAACCTAATTATTTTATCTATAATCTCAGCTCTTAAAGACGGGCGATGCGACATCAAGGCTTACTCGTTTAGCCATTAGACCCTTGTTCATGTCACACGAGTATAAAAAGTATCGATTAAATGGTTACACATTCGGTGCAAGGGTGTACGAGAAAAATACAAATGTACAGAACTCGAGCATTTCATACAAGGCCCTTACTTATTTTTGAGCAAGCGTGAAAGATAAAAACCTCGTCGAAGCTGAAATGACTTACTATGGTATCATTCGAAAAATATTTGAATTGGACTATATAAGCTTCAAAGAGGTTAAGTTTTACTATGATTAGGGAAGAGTTTCGGACAAAAAATGCTTGTAAAGTTGTCCAAGTTGAACAACAGTGAGCACGTGAGCAATGAGCCATTTATTTATTCTTTTCAAAAGGTCAAGCAAGTGTTTTACTCAGAGTATATGAACAATGAGCCATGGTCAATCGTCCTACACGCGCCAAAGCATCTAACCAATAGTGTGAATGGTTTGGCTGCTCCTATTGAATATCAATTCATTTTAGATGATAACCCGAATTTGAAACAATTTAAGCATTAAATTAAATTCCGCGACATGAATCGAAATTGAAATGATATTTAGATTTATAATAAGTATTCCAATTATTTGAAATAGTACTGAATTTGGTTTATGATATGTATTTGTATTCTTATAATGTCATTTACTTGTATTCTTCTAGTGATTTGTTATTATTAGATGACAGTTTAATATTTTATTCATTTGGATTTGATCATTTTCTCATTGTTTCTACTAATAAAAACAAATTTTGCTGGAAATGTCTTCATCAAAGAGACAGGGTAGAGGGGGCGAGGAAGGCTCGTCTTCCACTAGGCCCCCAAAATAGGGCAAATTAGGGTCCCTTGTCGAGAACAAGACGGCCTGACAAGCTAGAGCCCTGTAGTTGCTCAAGTCGATTGTCAGCCTTGAGTTCACGGATTGGAGGAATGTTCCCTACGAGCTTAAAATGTCCATCTGGGGGGGGGGGGGGGGGGGGGGGGGCATTGCAAATAGTTATTCACTTTATCTTTCTTTTGTATTTATATTTATATTTATATTTATATTTATATTTTATTATATTTTATAATTTAAATACAACCAACTCACTTTCTTTTTGTTTTATGTTTGTTTGACATGAATAATTCGGCTTGCCCCTACATGTCTGTGAGACCACGTTCAAATAATTAAGGGATCAATACAAAATATGGAAGAAAAACATGCGGGCACAGTACTTTGTCCAGGACGAGGAGTCCATCTTAAGGCTTAGGGACACGGTACAGCCGAAGGAGCCAATCTCATTGGTAAGCTAGCAACAATTTGTCGACAATGAGAACGCGAATAGGCAATTTTCCTCTCATCAATTGAGGAGGGAAAATTTGGCCAAAAAGGTCAACATGCACTACTCCGGGTGTACGTCTTACATCGAGGTGGAGCATAAGATGGTAAGTTTTTAGTTTTCTTTCATTTTAGTTATACGTTATTCTAATTTAGCACTATTCTGGATTACTTAATAATTTTGCATTATTTTATTTCAGGGGACGGGGATTGGCCCTAGGGGTAGGCCACATAGGCTCGATGCTTATGTGGAAATTCGAATGAAGAAGGGGAAGGATAAGTAGGTGTCCCCGAGCGTGGCATCCATATTTTAACTTATACAGGACAATGCAACAACATATTAATGCGGCACTCTCTTGAGAAATTCTCACCCCTCTTCTAATGTGCACGCCTATCGCACTAATCTTCCCGACGGATTATCTTATCTTATATCGCACTAATCTTCCCAATGGTTTAACTTATCTTAGGTTACTCGTAAGATTTAAGACTAAACAATATAATTGTTTAAGAGGATAATTTCATTTGATCACAAAGTTCTCATTTAAACCTTATTTGCTAATAAAGTTTCATATTACACTTTTCAAAGCAAGTAATTCCAAATTGAAGTCATTATTCATTTCTTACTTTCCATAAACATAATAGGAAGTTCCAAATTTCAGAAGTTCATATATATATATTAAATACTCGTATAATATATATATATTCTAACAGCACCCCATATAAAAATTATGGTGCGGGCATACTCTGCTATCCAATCCCCGTATCACTCGTACTAAGGGAAATACAAGTTCGGAATCACTCTCGAACTTTATTAAACAAAACACAAACAATATTGAGGCGAAGCATAGTTTCCAAGTCCAACAGGTCAGCACATATCATCGCGTCTCTTAGGACCTTGACTATCGATACGATAGCCTGTACCTAGGATTCCTATCTTCTTGGGTACAAGTCAATATCCCCCGTAAAGGTCACATCGAGATAAGATTGTCCCAGCGCGGTAACCTCGGGGATAGCAAGTAGCGCGGGCATGCTTTTCACACGTATATAGTATATGCATTCACACAGTCATATAAATATACTACTTTTATCGTATCAATTTAGGTTCATCTCATAACCCATAATTACGACATTTACCCTTATTTTTCCATTATTAGTTATCACGTATAACGGTTCGTCTCTAACTTTAATTTGAGGAATTATTCCAACTTACTATGTAACACTCATGGACTCTATCCTCCCAAGTGTAAAATTCAGTAGATATTCATCTATTTTCCATCGTAACTATTTTACGCATCTCTCCCTTTAATGCAAAACTCCATCGTCTCTTATATATAAACAATCCAAAAATGCAAATCTCGCCTTACATTAAAGGTCTCATAGTCATTAATAAGTCCTACTGGTCATCTATATCTCCCAAAATATTTTAATAAGGTTGTCTAAGGATTATTATTCATTTAGAATTAATTCAACTATTTAAAAGAGGGAAATATAAGTCTGCCAGAAGGGGTCGATCGATCAAGGGCTGGGGCTCGATCGATCGAAGCTCTTGGCTCGATCGATCGATCAAGGAGGTATGGCGAATTCTGCAGGAAACCAGTTACGGGTTCTATCACACAACCTCATCCAAATCCAGATTTTTCATTCCCAATCACCCAAAAATTTATAGTACTAACAGTATAAACCCATATTATACATCTTCTACGTAAAGCAAGCAAATTTTCATCAACAACCATGGATTAATAGGCCAAAAACTCATATTAATCTCAAGAACCCTAGAATTTCTTTAACCTTGTTCTAATCAATCTTTTCCAGAATTTTCTTCTTCTAAAACGTCATAAATTCATGGTTTAACCTCTTGATATGCAGGGGGATTTCCAGATTTCCATTTATATCACTACTACATGCAATTTCCTATCTCCAACTTGGGTTTTCTTCCATGAAACTCATCATAATCAACCCTAGACTAACATGAGTGATGCATTAATGAAAATAAGCAAGATAAACACTTGCCTGGAAATTTCAGAATTCTGATTTGCAGACGATTTTGGTGTGGTTGCATTCCTCTTCGCGCGATCTACGCATTGGTGATGATGGCGGTGCAATCGGATGACTTTTTGGCCCTGGATTGCTTGGAAAGCTTTCTCCTTCCTTCTCCTATGGCCGTTCTAAAGTTTTAAGTCTAATAACCCTAAAGGACTCTTCCAAATGGCTGATATAGCCTAATAATTTTTGTGGGTTTAATTACCGAAAAATGCAAAATGTCCAAAAGGCCCTCCCGGGGTGTTAAATAGGCATAAAATTGCCCCGAGACCCAAACTAAGCCCCCGAGTATACTAAATAGGCATAAAATTGCCCCGAGACCCAAACTAAGCCCCCGAGTATACTTTTCTGACTATCTCGACCCTTCCAGATACGTTGGCGCACTCAAAACGACCATAAGGATAACTTAAAAATATTTCACTTTTATTAATCAACATTTATTCCCGACGCGACACAGGTGCGCCCCGACTTAAATTTCCAAAATTGTCATTTTATTCACTCGTGACATTTAATAGAACCAATATTATATATTACTTTGCTCATTAGTAATATTCAACAAATTTTCCATAATTACTAACTCTCATCACGTTAATAATTATAACATAATTAATTTCCAGATTTATATTAAATTAATAACTCACATTAAATTTAATAAACCTCCAAATTAGGAAAGCATAAAAATACGGGGTATTACGTATATACATTACAGTATTAAACCAACCTCTTACCTCGTCTATAAGGTGAATCTATTTATGATGCGGCAAATAATATATGGTACTTACATAATCATTTATATACAAATAAGTCAATGTCATCTGCATATATCTATATATATGCCCATTCACATATCGCAATGTCCAAATCAAACGGAATCTAATTGGAGAATTTATATTCAAAAATCAGTGAAGATATTGTGGAAACCCAATTTGTAAGTGACTTGAGAGACTTTTCCTATCATGAAGAAAAATATTTCATTACTGAAATAAAAAGAGTTACAATAAGAATGGGACAAGATGTCCACCTATACACAAGAAGAACCCTCTGTCCCTCCCCAGGGGATAAATAGAAGAATACAGACACGCTAACCTAATACAATCATTCCAGCGCAATTGGAGACCAAAAAAAAATGGAGACAAAAAATGGCTTGTAGCTGAAAATTTGATTATCTCCGAAAGAGACTCATTTTCGACCCTCTTTTCTTCAAAATTATCGCATTCCTTTCATTCCAAAGAAGACAAAAAATGCCGCCAAACCATGAATTTCCACAAGTGTCACTACTTCTTCCTCTTCCCATGGCTCACTAACTCCATGTTAAACAATAATTTAGCTTGTCTTGGGAGATTCTAGCCACCTCAAAATTCCTCCATTACTTCCTTCAAAACATGTGATCCAGGTCTTTAGCTTAAACTCAACATATCAGATACCAATTGGTAGAGATAGCGCACTTTGGTCCTCTCTTTTGGACCAAAGCATTGGTATTTACCTTCCCATAAGCCACTAGCCAAGAGAAAGCCTGTACTAAAAATGTATTCTGGTAGTCGATATAAACTTAAGTGACGCAAATGAGGAAGTTGGAGATAATGGAAAAAAGAAACTGAAATATGAGTTATATGAATATCCCTTGCATATCAAGATCCATCTCCTATCATCCATGAACCTATCCAAACACCTAACTCCTTCTAACAAGTTGCGCAAGGAAACAAATTACTCAATTTCGGTATCTTTTAGATTTCTCTTCAATTGAAGGTTCCAAACAATTGGATTGTGATTTGGAGACCCTATTGATGATATTAAATGATTTTATTTTGGAAACTTCTATAAAGTTGAGGGTAATGAGGATGAATTCCCCTCTAAATTTTTTTTAAAAGGAAAATATAATTAACAAAATCCCAAAAATAAGTTGGCGACCCTTTACATCACAAGAGATACAAAAATCAAGGGAAAATTTGAGCCATTTAAAATATAGCCAAAAAAAATATGAAAAGGTCTCCTTCAAGCTTTTAAGGAAATCCTTCCAATAAAAAATGTAAACAGGAAACAAGTATTTTCACAATAGTTATAATTTTGAAAGCTAGTAAAAACTGCAATAAGAATAAATAATGATGAAGATAAGGATAGCTCTATTTCCAAAGTAGTGGTGACTTCTGCCAAAGCAATGTGCAATTGTGGATGCAGAATGCACGACTGAGACATCAAGACTGAAGAAACTTGCCTTCGAAATAGATTTTCCTTACATATAACAGAATTACATATTGCAATGAATTTGATAGTGGACGGTGAATAACTGCATACCTTTGTCATATAGGCATCTATAATTGGACCATACTTCATAAAATAGCTGCAATAATCACAAATACCCAAATCAATCATCTGAGTAGTTACATACGCATACAGGGTTATTGTTACAAGTAGGTTGATTACAAACTTCCACTTCATATAAATTAGAGTTTCCTTGACTTTACGCCCGAGGTATTTGCATAATTAGACTTACCCCCTATAAGTACAAAACTTAGAACCCCCCCCCCCCCCCCCCCCCCCACCACCACCACAAAAAAAAAACATGTGCATCAACCCACTTGTGCCTTGTGCATTATTTGTTGCATGCGGGCGGGGTAAGTCTAAATATGCAATTATCTTACATGGAGAACTTGTACCTTATGTGTTACCCGTTGCCCAATAAGTCTAGTTTTTGGACTTATAGGGGATGAGTCTATTGAATCAATTATATCAAGGGATATATAGTCAATCAAAACCTTCAAATTACAAGTATAAACCACATATTATTATGCAAAACATGGAGACTTATATTTCTACCCGTGAAAATCTTCATCTGCCCATTTGGGGGTACCCTGGCAACAAATATTCTAGTACTAGTCTTGGACGTTGACACCATTTCTTCCTATCAAGGACAAAAAAAATGGAAACATGGTCAACTCACAAGATTGAGAGACAATCGAAGGTATAAGTATCATCTCAAAAGAATTCTAAACTTTATGATGACAAGCAATACAATGCTCATATATCTTATTTCTTTTTTTGTATTCTATTCTTTTATTTATTTTCACATAGCAATACAACCGTCTCTCTGCATAGTCTCTCTGCATATGTAGGGGTAAGGCCGCGTACATCTAACCCGCCAGTACACCGCAGTGGTGGGAGCCTCGTGCACTGGGTTTGCCCTTTATAGTCAATATTCTAGAAAAAGTCGAAAAGACAGAGGATGAGGTGAGAAACAAACAAGTATAATGTAATTTTCCCCTCTTCCCAGCAACCAACAAGCGCCATACCGTAATAGATTTTGGGGTACAAATTCCTTGGTTTTCTAAAAGACCTCCATTGACAAAGAAATCGATATCACCATACAACATCCTAGTTACAGTTTTTACCAAATATTTCCATATTTGAATCTCAAAGTATTCTCATTCTACATTTTATATATAAAATATAAATCTAGTTAAACCTTTACTATTATGATCTCTTATGGATTGCATACATGGATTATATATCTTATGTGTAAATATTATTTTGCTTTTAGGTGCCTAAATTTTACTTAGAAATAAAGCCAACAAAACAACACCACCCTCAATCTAGATGAGGAGCTGTATGAGTCTCCTTTGCTTAAAATGAAAAATATATATATAAAAAATTGAAAAAAAATAAGGATAGCAACCGACTCAATCCAGAACATTAAAGCCATTCCATACTGAGTTCATCATTCTTCTTGTAATAAATAATAACAGAATAAAAGTAGATAAAAGTTACACGAAGGACCAAACATGCCTTTGGGGTCGCAACTTTAACATCGAGTGTCCTTCCATTCATGGCATGTGGAGCACCAAGCACTTTCTCAAAGCATGCAAAGTATAAATATGACATAAGAATCTTGGAATTGTTTGAAGAATACATCAATTAAGAAGAAAAACCCAAAAGCTCAGTACCTTAGCATCTTCCAAAGAGGCAAATGTGACACAGCCAAAACCACGAGAACGTCCTGAAGCACGGTCCTGAAAACAATATAACCAGACATCAACAAGTAATGCAAAATGGGTCATCATTAATTTATTACAGATAAATGGATGCATATTAAATCAATTAGAAAACCACCATTAACTTCTACCTTTGACACTGAAGAGTTAAAGTAGAAGAATATCTAAGCAAAGTTTATTATACAATTTTGCAAGAAAAAATTTGTTTAAGAAATATAGTAACATGGTGATGATAAAAGCATTTCAACCGTCAAAATGTGCCCAGCTCCTACCCAAAGAGAACCTTCATTCTATCATATTTTCTTTACCATTTAAAGTACAGTTATCAAATAATAAAATTCAACAGTTATTCTTATAGATAAACTTTTTGCCATCATTCACCCATTTTGATTCCAGAAAAAAAAAATTGTGCTCTAATGTTGTATTTTCTTATTTTTTGATTCAAAATCAAAACAACAAATGATGAGTTAGAAATGAACATTTCTTTACGGGAAATGAACAATAGTTAGGATACGAACACAAAGTCCCCTTGGATAAAGCTTGTCAGCCTCCCAATTAGCAAAGTTTCCAGCCCTTCGATTAGGGCAATAAACAAGCAACCGTCTGCAGAAGGCTGTTCAAGCCACTCTAATAAGCTTAGAACAAATGAGTGCTCCAGAAAAAAGATGCCAGGAAAGGAAAAGCAATCTCAGATATCCAGTCCAAACTGACAAACAGAGATCATCAGCTCTCCAACCCACCCGAGAGAGAGAGAGAGATCACCTCCCCAAACCCTCCAAAAAGGTGATCAACTCTCAAAACCCAAAATGGAAATCTGTTCTCCAAACAAATCACTAATAGAAAAACTAGACAATAACCCAGAAAAAAAATTCTGCGTAAATGATAAAAGGAGCCAACATTTATTGTAGAGAAAATGATAAAATGATTCAATAGCAGACTGAGACTCTTACCTACTTACGCTCCCCTGTTCCACCAAACTTCTCAAATATGAAGGGAAAAAAAGAGTCAAACTTAAAAAAAATCAACGCGCTTATAATCAAGCAAGTCTTTATTCAAGCTCTAGAAGCTCAGTTATAGTAGACTCCACATTCTCCAATGATGTGGAATTAATCTTTCTAATGAAATACAAACCTATTAATAAAATAATACGCAAATTACAGAACTGGGGATGAGAAGTCCTGCAAAAGTAAAAATAAAGAAAAAGAGAACAAAAGAGAAGCTACAATATAACAATTCCAGAACCGCATACAACCAACATTTGAACAGATAAGTAAAAGAACAAGAGGTGTGCTTTATTCCGAACTTTGAATTTCCCGAAATCTGATCTGACTTTTTTCCAATTTTGGAATAATGGTTTCAATTTTGTATTTACTGATTTTTCCCGAAAAATAAAATCGGATCGGAATTAGTTTCGAGTTCGCAATTTTTCCAATCCAATTCTTTCGGAAATTATACTATTCCATTTTTTTGTAACATACGGCGAATACTGATTTTATTATTCCAAAATTTTCCGATTTAGAATTTACCGAATTTTCCAAAAAATTCCGATACTTTTTCGATTTTTTCCCATTTATTTTACCGAAATATTTCCAAGCTTTCCAAATTTCCCAATTTCAGGAAGTAAGAAAAACGACTTCCGAAAAAATCAGAACCAGCAGAATCATTTATTTCTTTTTTTTTTGCCCGGGAGAAACAAAAAACATCTTAAGGGGATTTTCCATGAGTACAAAAAAGAATGAATCCCAAAAACTCATAGAATCAATAGGAACAAGCCAATGATTAGCAACCCAAATAAATGAGGAAATCTAAGCTCATTCAAAATAATGACAATAAGGACTTGCCGAGAAACCAATTTTTTCTTCAAAAAAATAAAGAAGAAAAGTTAGTGTAACCAAACAATAAAATTGAAAGTTTTTTTTTGGGGGGGGGGGGGGACTTTTTGAAAACCTCGAGAAAATATACCTTCATCAACAGGACATCGTCCAAATTGCCAAACTGGCTCGTGTACTGCCTTAAGTCTTCAGAATCAACATCCCAGGAATACCCAGAACCTATGATATAAACCAGCATTAAAAAAGGTTTTTGAAATTTAGGGCCCGTTTGGCATTCCAATTTCAAGTCTTGAAATTGAGTTGCCAAACGGGCCCTTAACGTGCGGAAGAAATTCTAGGGTTTTAGACAAACATACCACCAACTTCTTGGCTTCATCAGACATTGTTACTTGGAATTCCAAAATGTGGATGAGAAGAACTAACTTCAATTTGATATCCTAAATCACCGCGTTCATCTAAAAACAAACACATTGATTTAGGGCATAAGATGAATATAAAGAGCAAAGATGATAGGATAGATCTCCAAATTCGATTATGGTAATATCTTTTTATATTACCATAATCCAAATATATTTAGGCCTACAGTATCCACCTAACTTTGATAGGGTATGGTATAATATATTTTTTTAAAGACATTTCATTCGAGTGTGCTAATTGATTGAAATTAAATGTAATAATTTTCTACTCTATATTATATGTAACGAGGTACCACATCATTTACATTTAAGCTACCACATCAGTTACATTTAAGCTTATAACTTACAACTTTAAAATTACATTTAAGCTTATATTTTTTAATGTTCGGCCTCAATTGAATTTACTTGTGTCCCTACTTGTAAAATTTCTTTCAAAATAAACAAGTAAATGCTCTCTTTAATTATAAATCATCCTTTTAAACAATAGATATTAGTTTATCGAAACATATGTTTAATATTTATAAAATTGAATTTTTCGGCAATGCCAAAAGCAATTTTAAGTGTTAACATATCGTACATTTCATGTATCATGTGTATCATTTGCATATGTGGTTAAGATGAAATACATATTACAGATAATAATGATTCATATTTTAAAACGTATCAAGTTATATGTACAGTATTGTGTTCCAAACCTGCGACGTTAGCCATACATATAAACTGTGAAATTCCTATTGAAAATTTGGTTTATAGACATATCCAAAAAGTGTCGATTGCATTGCTAGGAGTGTCCAAAAAGCATTGGCATCTGTCATAAACTCAAACTAAAACGTGCCCAGCCAAATGCACGCTAATATGTATTTAAGCTAAAGACGTCAAAAACTAATTTACAAAGCTTAAGAAAATTCCTTCTCAACCTTTCTTACTTTCTTGACATACAATATCAAAAGGAGTCGAAACTTAAAAGGATTATTTATTATAAGACAGTTGAAAAGATGGGCACAATCTCAAGAACAAATTGAGAACCACAAAGAAGACATTGACTAGGGGTTTGTTCTTATAGCAGTTATGGGAAAATGTGTTTTTTTCGGAGAAGTAATAAAGTGGTTATATAACTAAACGTTCATTTAAGGTAATTTATGTTAAGTCTTTGCCTTTATACATATTCAAGATAGCCCTCAAACTAGTTCAACCCATAGTGTAATATATCAACAACATATGCATTTTATATCCTCCATATCCAACATATGTTCAAAATAGCTTTCTAGGCTATAGTCACAAGGCCAGCCTCGGAGCCAAGAAATGAGTTGGCATGGCGAAACTATAGCAATACGGGCCAAAGTTGGAACCTACACCTCGAAACTTCGAAGCTTTAGCAACAAATCTATAAAGCCTTGGGGCCCTACGACTCAGTTTACACTTTTATACTTGCACTGTGATCTATAATATGTATATTTAAATTAAACACACGTGCTATATACTTGTATATATACTGATTTTTTTATGACGGTTGATTTTTCTGATGGGATATTGAGAGATGATAAACTATGTATGTCATATTGATTATAGATCTTTTGTGATAATATAATTTATCCTACCTTTTTTTTTGGAGGGGGGGGGGGGGGGATTTTTTTAATAATTAAGTATACATCATATAAATAAAACCCCGCCTGCCCGTATACAGGAAGGATACAATGAATAGGCAACAACAAAAAAAGCTTACGAAAATGCCCCGAACAAAGAATATCAAAACCTCCCTATCGTTAATTTGCCGAAAACAACAACAAAAAGAGGACGAGACATTTCGAGTTCCTTCCTATAACAAAGATGAAGAGATCTCAAAACAAATACATGAGTCTATGAGAGGGGGTATTTTGACTATACCCACCACGTAGTTATCTATGTTTGACTTTCATCACTGTTTTATTTTTCTCTACACTTTACCAATCATTTCACTTTTAGGGACGAAAAAAGCATTGCAAAAAGTGGAAAAAGGTGTCGCAAAACATTTTAGGGCTTTTTTGACTTTAACCCTTACTTTTTAATGTGATATTTGACTTAACCCCTCCCCCCCCCCCCACCACCACCACCGCTTTACTAATCTATTTGGTATAACCCCCGCATGAGGGTGTGATCTCAAAATATTAAATAAAAATAAGGATTTAAGTCAAAAGATTTATTTGACTTTGACCCTCTTTATAATGTCAAATTAGACTTTAATACGGGGGTTAGAGTCAAAATAACACTTTTAGCTATCTCAAACATTGATCAAAACCCTTTTTTATCTTTTATCCATCAAATTTTACACTTCATTTCACGCCTAGATACTGAATTTTGATTGTCCCCTTTTATTCATATGTTCTGCATTGCATCTATTTAGTCCAAAACAACTTGTCATACCAAAACCCTACCATCATCGATGCCAATGGCATACTGAAAAATAATACATTTAAACATTGATTTAAACGTGTATATAAATAATTATATATGTATATATGAAAAGGCCCAATATACACGTAACTTGCTAAAAAGTAACACATGTAAAGGCGGAAAATGAGCTTGCTTACTTATCATATATGTTGTCGCCGGAAACGAAGATCTAGCGTGGAACTGTAAAGACCTAAATTGGTTTTGTTCTGTGGTGTTATAAGTTTACAACATTTTTTTGCGTATATCATGTAGGTAACAAGGAAAATGATAATAAAGTCTAATAACTTTTTTTTTCGAACACCAATTTTAGATAGTGCTAAGGTCACGCTGATTTTAGAGAGCTTGCGAGATTGGTTAAGAAAGAATTATTTTATGGAAAATAAATTAGGAGTCTCTCCATAGAAAGTTCCATAATATTGCTAATCTCAGTTTACGGGTTCAATGCACATCGAGAGTGTTGGTGGTAAGAAATATATTTTGGTGATGGTCGATAACTTTTTGATTTATTAGGGAAAAATCTGATGATTGTGAGTTCCTAACAACCAAGTGTCGTTTACTTCAAAACCAATACAATATTTTCATCAATAGATTGAGAAGTGTCAAGGGCATGGAGTTTATCGACTCCGGTGTGGTGCATATTATGATGGTATAGGCATCAAATATGAGTTTTCGGCGATAGGCACGCCTTCACAAAATGGGGGTGTTGAGAAGAAAAATAGGACTATCCAGGAGGTGGTGCGATCCATGCTTCTTGATAGGAACTAGTCTAGACGATTTTTGGCAGATTCGGTTAATACTGCATGCCCACGGTGAATAGGGTTTATCTCCATCCACACACACTTCAAATTCCACATGAGTTATGGATCAGTAAGAAACCCAATTGTGACAATCCCGATTTTCCATGCCCAGTTAATTAGGCTGCACATGAAATATCGGGGATGCTTAACAATTTATATCATTCTCAGCATCAACGATAAACAAAAACTACACTGAATAAAATAAAATCCACAATAAAACTCTACAAAAGATTACAAGAAGGATAACAAAACTAAATTAATTTGAACTCCAAAAAATGAACCCACTACATAAAATCTCTTATTTAATTTATTTAACTGAATAAGATAGAGTACAATCGAAAACTCCTCTGAATGCAACCCCAAATACATATGAACAGTTACTCCAACTCTACGAATACCAAGTTGGATTGCCACAATTGCAAGTCTGATCGCTCAACCCTATTAACATGTTTATACAATTATAATGCCTGTAGGGGGAAATATTTTATAAATTTGGGTCAGCGCCCTAAAATGGCAAGAATATCTCCAACACAACTCATGCGACTAATTTGCAATAAATACTCAACCCTTCGACACTCACATGCAACGAATACCTCACCTTTCACCTAGTGCAAATACTACACGCATGTCCCAACCCAAAGCATAACTATATTATAAGTCTCTATCTCTAGACAATTAAGTACTATCACGTAATGAACAACTAACATGGAGCACTACCAATAACTCAAATAACATTTCACCCTAAGGCCCACACATATATTTTTCATTGACATTTTCGGAGTCTCATAAAAGTAATGTTTTATTTATTTTAATGTTTTTTTAATTAAACGAGTTATTATCCAAACTACCATAAAGGATAAATAACAACTATGTATCCTGGAAAAAAGGATGTAACTAGCTACACGTGTAAGAATGTAACCCAAGTACCAACCCCCGCAATGTCACTCACAATTAAAATTCAAGTAACTCACATAAAGCATTTAACATGACAACTATAGTAAATTTTCATATACATATATATATATATATATATATATATATATATATATAATCACACAAAGGCCCCTACCTTTGGTGTCTATCTCGTGCCTCTATCGGTAAGTTCGTAGAAAGCCATCACCTAACGGGCATAAGCAAAACACAAATAAAGCGGGCTGATCATTATACAGTGACACCACATACGGGCCATACCCAGACTATATAGATGGATCAGGTTATCCTACTCCTTTCATCATGAAGTGGTGACCGTTGACCGTATGATCTAAAATAATGACCTCCACTACGTCCTAGCACATCTTAGTCAGCACGTGGTACATGGTCCCGATGTCAAACGCAATCCCCAACCGATAGATTCACCACGAGTAAAGGTATGTTTACATAATCCACACAATATATATACACACAATATATATATATAAATATAAGATAACGCATACTCTCAAGCGTACCCAAACATCTAAATTCCCATATCGCTGGATCCTCATCTCAATTAGGTTTACTAACTCTCAAAACCAAGTCAAACGTATATAAACAAGTAGGATATCCTCTACACTCAAACGTACCCTAAATCATCTAAGTCCCTAAATTATTCGTTATGTTCTTAAATTTATAAACTCTAATCCTTATTAAATTCGACTCTTAGTTTATTTTGTCTCCAAACTACGAGAACATCTATCTCTATCTATGTACACACTATCTCGTAATGTATAAGTGTTTCCTCATTTAATTTCTAAATTAATTACATAGCCTATAATCTCTCAATACCTAAACTAATCTCCCAAACTGTAAGGACATAATTCTATAAATGTCCAGATAGAATCTAGGAATTTTTCTTTTTCCCTAGATCACTGTTTTTATGTCTGATGCCACTACATAAGGCACGATCTCTCTTGATGGCCTCTATTCGAATTCTGGGGTTTAAGCATTTATCATATCCAACTAGTATCCCACATCGGCCTCTACGAATTCACGTTCCATGATTTTAGGCCCAAAATGCAAGAGGTATACTAGTGAAGTCAAAACAGGGAAATATGGCTTAATATGAAAATTCAAGGGAATTTTCGTAATTGTACAGCCATAGTCTGAAGGACCGGTCAACTGGAAATTTGAAGAGCTTTCCGGAACGAAGACACTGGAAGAAACGGCACCTCATTCCAAGCTACGGTTAAGAAGTTATGGCCTTTTGAAATTGGAGAAAAATCCAGAATTTTTTCTAAGTGTTTAAACCTTTGGGCCAACAAATTTCCCCGAACCCAACCCGAACCGGTTCGGGGGGCGAATCCGTTCGCAGGGGACCCGAACTGGTTTTGGGTCCCTGTAGGCTGGCAGATTCTGTAATACCCCATAATTTTTATGACTTTTAAAATGGATTATATTTTAAATTAATGGATTAATTGGATTTTATTATTAATTAATTCATTTGGGCTTTATCCTGATTGTGGATATTAAAATTGATAATTCTGAATATTACTTAAAGATATTTAGGTAATATATGAATGTGATGTCATTGTTATGATGGTGTGATATAATTTCGATAATTTGGATTTGTAGTCAGACGCGAAATGGGACGTGTCGGGATTCATTTATTAAATTATAAAGGAAATTTATTTTCTATCGACCTTATAGTCATTTCGATTGGGCCGTTCCATCCGAAAGGTTCGAAATAGTCAGAAAAGTCTATTTGGATGTTAATTTTGAGTCTCGGGTCATTTGGAAATGAATAGACAACCCAAAAGGGCATTTGGTCATTTTTCTAAGGGGATGAATAGTGATTTCGGATTTTGTCCTATTATAAGTATTGGTAGATTAAGTGTCCATGGGTTATACATCTCCTCTTTACAAATTAGAGAAGTCATCTTCCTAGAGAGAGTGAAAGGTTGCTTGGAAAGGGAAAAGGTTGCTTGGAAAGGAGGAGAACTAAAGGTCAAAGGTCACCACCACCATCACCACCTATGTTATTCAACTCCAAAGGATCAGATCTTCAGTAAAGGCAAGTGTTTGATATTTGCAACTTAAGTTTGTATATTGTCCATGTTAGAATAATTATGAAAAGAGATGATTTTTCATGTTTGGAAGACATAATGGAGTTGATTTATGGATTTCTAGAAACTAAAATGATATAGGAAGTAAACTCATGTTGTAGGATGATAATTGTTGATGTAAAAAATTAGATTGCTCTAATTCTTCAATCACAGATAAATAAATAAGACAAAGATTTTTAAAGTGGTTCGGCTAGGAATAAAGCCTACGTCCACTGTTATGTTATTGCTGAGTGTTTGTGGAATTCTTGATTATAAATTCTCTCAAGAAATTCCGGTCCCCTTTGAATGAGGATGATACAAGGTATTTATAGCCTTGAGGATGTACATGAAAGGTTCGATACATTAAATGACATACATATGAAAGGGTAATACATTTAATGCAGAGTGCGTGCCAAGAATATAAGCATTCAATGAATATCTGAACTGTTGATTATCTGGCAATTAATGATACGACCGAGATGCAGCTCGGACCGCCATAGCTGTTCGCTGATCAGGAGTTCCTCGGAACATTAGAGTACCTCGGTACGTTAGAGTTCCTCGGTGTGATAGAGTTCCTCGATGTGATAGAGTTCCTCGGTGTATTCTCGTTGCTCGGAAAGAAGCAAGGTTGGTCGGGAAATGATCTTCCTCGCTGCTATTGTGCCACGTAGATTGATACGTGTCTTCGTATTATTCGTCCACATCAGCATATTAATTTTGGTATCAACAGAAGCCCCCAATGTTTCATATTTCGAACTTTGAGGAGTATGTAACATTCTTTCTCGGTATATGGCAATATTAAATGACCTTCCTGGGTTTCAGGAACATTGTATTCAAATTTCCTTCTTATTTCGCTGTTTTCCGCCTTTTTTATAAGTGCTTCGATCTTCGTGCCATTTTTGTCCTTTTAGCCGCCGGAAGTTCAGTAGTTTCTTTTTGGTAATCATTTCTTTCGCCGCTTCCCAATGCAAAGTATTTAAACTTCTTTGGTAACCATACCGTCGTCTACGTTTTCCATTTTCTGCATTCAAGCTTTCTATTCTCTTCTTCTCTCTTGTGCGTTCATCCTTGTTTCCGTTCGTTGCCAACATACCTCCTTTCTTTCTGTAAGATATTCTTCTTTTCTTCTGTATCTCTTTTATTCAATATGGTTTATATTGTGGAGTCTGTTGAGAAATTCAGTTCTGATTTTTCCATTCCTTCGTGGGTAACTCTAGAGGTTCTTTCTGAGCCTTTAGATTACTTTCGATTGGCTGAGGGACATTGGTTCCCCAGTCTTTTTGTTGCTGAATGCGGTTTTTCCTTTCCACCAAACCCATTATGTCTTGAGTTTTGTCAATATTTTGATCTTGTTCCTGCAAAAATAGCCCCCAATTCATGGAGAATTATTAATGGGGTATATAAATTAAATATAACTCATGGGACTCGCATAGGGATCCCTGAAATCATGTATTGCTACAGATGGGCTGTTTTAGATAATATTTATTATTTAAAAACTAGGTTTTTAAATAGGGCCCTTGTAGTTAACCTCCCCGATGCAAATAGAGACTATTTTGAACATGGGGTGATTATCAAAAATTGGCAATATGCCCCTCTGGTGGGAGACGAAGTGTACAATGGTCCCAGATGTCCCCTGTATGGCAACGGGATAGGTTTATTTTTCATTTTATCTCATTTATGAACTTATGAATTCATTATGTTTGACAAAATGTATGACTGATATTTCATTATGTATCTATTTGCAGTTGATAGCAAAAGAAAAACTCCAAAGGAATCAGAAGTGAATATTAAACATCTGAAACTTATCTGGGGTCTGCATAAGACGATTGCTGACGAGCATATTAGGTCTGCGTCATATTTGCTACAGTATAGGAGTTACACAACCTCTTATACTGCTCGCCCTGTTGAACCAGCTTCAACTCCAGAAGGTTCATCTTCAGATTCTCATATCCCTTTATCTCAAAGAATGGGCAAGAAAAGAGCTCCTCCTGCTCTATTTGATGAAATTTCTTCTGCTGTTGGAGCCAAGAAAGGCAAAACTGATGTCCCAGAAGGGACTAAAAAGGTGGATATTGAGCCTTCAAAAGCTGCCGAGAAGCCCCCAGTGGCTCCGAGCAAGAAGAAAGCTCCCGTGGAAGTAATTACAATCTCTCCCACCAAGACTTCTTCCTTGGTTGATGCTGCTGACCCTCCTTTGAAGAGATTGAGGAAATCATCCTCAGTTAATCTTGCTGGAACTGCATCTTCTCTACCCGCTGGTGGTAGTAGTGTTTCAAACATCATTCTTCCGAGTTCTTTAAAGAGCTCAGTTATACCCGAGGTTCTCGGGGTTGATGAAAAAATTCCTAGGGATACACTGACATCCCTAGCTGCTCGTCATCTTTCTTCAGTAAATTTCTCATACCTTTGGTCTTTCTTTCTTTTTTTTTAAATTCTTGTATTTGTGTTGACTTTATTGTTTTTCTTATCTTTCAGCTGGTGAACTGCTTCAATACCATCGTGAAGAAAGATCAAGTTATTAAAGCTTCCAGTTCCTCGTCCGATGTTGACGATGCTTTGTTGGGTTTAGCCCAATCTGTGAAGGAATCTCGCCAACAGTACATCGAGGAGAAAACTGTTTGGGAGAAAAAGCTGGTTGTGGCTGAGGCTGATAAGATGAAGATGGCTGAAACCTCCAAGAATTTGGAGGAGAAAGTGAAAAGCTTAGAGGTCAATCAGCAAAAGTGCGACGACCAGCTAAAGAAGGCAGAAGAAGGACTATCTACCCTGCGAGACATCAAAGTCCAAAAAGAACAGTTGGATGCCAAACTCTCCTCGGAGAAGTTGAAAAGAAAAGCTGCAATCAAGAAACATTTCAGTGCTGGTTGGGAAAAAGGATGGGATAAAGGGATTGCTGCTATGACATCCCAAGTCCAATATGGGAAGTTGAAATACTTCTATGATGGCTGGGTAGCTTCTCTTCAAGAGTTGAAAGTCGAAGACAATTCCGAGCTATTCCAACAACATCTCCCTGGTCCTCCTCCACCAATTGTGGAAGAAGAAGAAGATGAGCCTGCCTCAGATGAGTCTTCTATGGCTATGGGTGATCAAGTTTCTGCCTCTCAAACCTCTGCCACCGAGGACGTTTCTTCCATGCCTCCTCCTCCCGAGAAGATTCCTACCGATCAAGCTGTTGTTACCACCGAGCAACCGAGCTCCTCGTCCCAGCCTCCCGAGAAAGTCTTGGGGGACAAGGAAAAGGTGTGAAGTTGTTCGGTATCATTTCTATATTTTCTTGTAATCGAACAATGTAACTTTTTGATGATCTAATAAAATATATCTTTGCTCATCTCTGTTGTTGATAACTTGTTTTTGTTGATTGTTGTCTTTTTCTCGTCTTTAGTTTGTTGCTAGAATGGAATTGATCTCTTTACATGATACTGAGCTGATGAAGCAATGTCACCAATACTATAAGGCTGGTCATACAGATCTTAGTACATCGGAAATTTTTGATATCCTTGGTCATGGTGCTTCAGAACAGGCTATTGAGGCTTATCGGTACTTGAAAGATTTACTCGACCGAGCTGTGGCCAACAATGTCGATTATTATGACTTGATTGAAGAGCTGCATTGTTCTTAAAGGATCTCCAAGGTCAGCACAATGAATCAATGGCTTCATTACACAAGGAATATGAAAATAGATATCAACAACTTTCTTCTGATACAGGTCATAAAAAGATCATTGCTGCATATGATATTAGGGAAAGGACCCTAAAAGGTGAAGTTGAAGCCTGCAGACAAATTGCCAAGATCCTGGAATAAGAAAATAATAATTTGCAGAAAAAATTGGCTCAATATGAATCTGCTGCTTCATCTTCTACTGCATTAATACCAGTTACTGATGAAGGCTTCTCGTTCTTAGAGGTCGAAAACGCCAAACTAAGGCAAGAGCTGGAGGACTTAAGAAGATCTGCCATTTCTGGAACTGCTCGGGGACGAGGAAGAGGTTCTCGGGGGCGAGGAAGAACTGTCGAGGAGCAAAGTTCTCCAGTTGCTTCTCGGAGCCGATCAAGAGCTCTCAGTCGCAATGTTGAAGAGTCTCGTACCCAATCCACTTTAGCAACTCAAGCATTCCAGTTAAACATCAAAGATCGGGCCCTATCAGAAATGTCCAAGAAGAATCTATCCTTGGAGGATCAACTTACAGCGACGAAATCTGCTCTGCATAATAAGGATCTTTTTGCCAAAAGCCTTCATGAACAATTGGATAGATTAACCTTCCAATTCCATAAACAGCCAAGGGAATTCTGGATGGCAGGATACAATGAAGCCCTTGTTCACCTGGATGCTCGTATTGAACATGCCAACAATGAAGGTTACAAGCAAGGATGGTTAAACGCACTGGGTGTGTTAAAATTGGAGCAAGGGCATTTTTTATGGGACTATCATGCTCCATCATTATTAGACCTGCCTGTACCACCTTTCAAATTGGACATGGCATGGATCCCAGCTCGTTCCATTCCTCGCAGCCTAATTTCAAAATACCTTGGTGATTATAGCCTTCATTCCCAAGTTGAATTATCTCGTCCTGAGCATATCTTGGATACACCTTCTGTTATGAACGTCAGAATGCTCAGAGATGTTAATTTCATCAATTCTCCCCTTTGCCTAGAAGACCCTCCTGCCGGCGAGGAACCTGTTTCTAAAGCACAGGGCAAGAAACCAATAGAATAGTAATATCCATGTAACAATTTAGTACATTCTTGTATCCTGTAATCTTAAATTTAATGAAAGAATTTCATTTTCTGTTTGCCAATTTTGCTATTGTCTTGTGTTTATCACACACCTTTATATTTGTACGTATGTATCTGTTAAAAAGATAACAATATTGTGCTAACCAGCAACCAACTTAAAAAATTACAAGTATCAAGGTTGTTCAATCACTTAATAAAGTAAATTGTTCAAACTGTTTCCAACCAACCAAGGTGGATAAATAATGTTTGTCGACCAACTATAGTTGATGGATTTTTATCCCCGACCAACTATACTTGGTGTATTTTCAGTCTTTAAAATGTGTCCGACCAACCAAGGTCGATAATTTGTCCTCGTTGATCAAATACAGTTAGTGGGTCTTTATCCCCGACCAACTCTACTTGGTATATTTTGGAATATTTTGTTCTTCAAAGAACTTTTTGTAATAATATTACCTCCCGACCAACATAAGTTGTAATATGAGAGTACATTTTTATCATACCAACCGTAGTTGATCATGCTGGTGTACACCTTTTAACCAAAGGAATATTTCTTGGCTCCTTAAAGCTTTTGGCTACTTATAGCACTTTTTGGCTCCTTAGAGCTGTCCTCCTAACCAAAGGAGGTTGGCTACTTATAGCACTTTTGCTCCTTAGAGCTGTCCTCCTAACCAAAGGAGGTTGGCTACTTATAGCACTTTTGCTCCGTAGAGCTGTCCTCCTAACCAAAGGAGGTTGGCTACTTATAGCACTTTTGCTCCGTAAAGCTGTCCTCCTAACCAAAGGAGGTTGGCTACTTATAGCACTTTTGCTCCGTAGAGCTGTCCTCCTAACCAAAGGAGGTTGGCTACTTATAGCACTTTTGCTCCGTAGAGCTGTCCTCCTAACCAAAGGAGGTTGGCTCCTTAGAGCACTTTTGTTGTGTAGTGTATTACACTAGTATTCCCCGAAAAACTTTCAACCAGAAAGAAAATGGCGAAACATCCTCGTTTTATTCATAATGAAAGAAATGCTTTACATTTGACATCACTGATAATACTTGCGCAGGTGTTCAGCATTCCATGCGTTCTTAAATTCCTCTCCTTCTAGAGTTGCTATTCTATAAGTTCCTGGTCGAACAACCTCTGTAACTCGGTAAGGTCCATGCCAGTTTGCTTCCAGTTTATTCTGCTTCTGAATGACCTTCTTTAGCACATAATCCCCCTCTTTTAGATCACATTTCTTTACCCTTTTGTTGTAAAACAGAGCTGTTCGTTGTTGATAAGCAGCATTCCTAATGGCTGCCTCTTCTCTGACTTCTTCGAGCATATCCAAATCCAGTCTTCTCATCAAATCACTGATCAGAGAATTGAAATTTAACACCCTGTGTGTTGGTAGGCCCAACTCGGCAGGTATCACAGCCTCACTTCCGAATGCTAACATATATGGTGATTCTCCTGTTGCTGCTCGGGGAGTTGTTCGGTAAGCCCACAAAACTGACTGTAGCTCATTAATCCAATTTGCTTTAGCCTCACTTAACCTCTTCTTCAACCCATTTAGTAATGTTCTGTTCGTCACCTCAGTCTGTCCATTGCTTTGGGGATGGCCTGGTGCTGAATGAAACTTCAAAACATTCGACTGATGACAATAGGCAGCAAATTCTTCATTATCAAATTGCGTTCCATGGTCTGTGATGAAAGCGTGGGGGAGACCATATCGACAAATGATATTCTTCCATATGAACTGATACACCTTCTCGTACGTCATATCAATTAGTGGTTCAGCTTCCACCCACTTAGTAAAATAGTCTACTGCCACGACGAGATACTTAAACCTTCCTCGGGTCGTCGGCAGTGGTCCAACCAGATCAATTCCCCACATGGCAAATGGCCAAGGTGATGTTATGGGTGTCAACAATGCCTGTGGAGTTCTTCGGATGGAGGAAAAACGTTGGCATTTGTCACACTTCTTAGCATAGGCTATACAATCAGCCCTCATCGTCGGCCAGTAGTATCCCTGTGTCATTACCCTTTGTAAAAGTGTCCGACCTGCTACATGAGCACCACAAGATCCTTCATGAATTTCTTCAATCAATTCTTTGACTTCTGATGGATGCACACATCTCTGCAAACCTGCCATAATTCCTCGTCTATACAAAACACCATTAGTTAATACATACCGAGCAACTTTATACTTCAATTTCTGGGCAGCTAGTTTGTCCTCCGGCAATTCTCCTTCTTCAATGTATGCTCTGATAGGATCCATCCAAGATGGTCCTAAATCAAGGGTAATAATCTTAACCGTCAGATCTTCTTCTATGCTCTGACTTTCTAATACTTCAATTGGTATTGTTCTTCGTAGCTCGGTGCGCGTAGCTGACGCTAGTCGGGCCAATGCGTCTGCTCTAGCATTCTCCATTCTCGGTATCCTCACCAATTGAATAGCATCAAATTCTGTCAATAACTCCATCACTTTTGCATGGTACTTCACCATTAACTCTCCCTTCACTGCATATATTCCCATCATTTGATTCACAATTAATTGAGAATCACTGAAAACAATTACTTGTCGTGCCTCCATAACTTTCGCCAAATGAAAACCTGCTATCATAGCCTCATATTCAGCCTCATTATTGGAAGCTTTGAATTGGAATCTCAAGGAATACTCCATGTCAATATCATCTGGAGAGTTTAAAACAATCCCTGCTCCACAACCAGCCGTGCAAGATGATCCATCTACATATAATCTCCATGTATGTAACTCGTCTTCAAATTTCTTATCTGTTAGAGTTCCTCGGTGAAATATCATCTATTTTCTTTCATCATCCCCGGGTATCCTTCGTTCCTCGTTGGTCATTTGTTCGCGCCCTCCTACCAACCGGATTTGGTCGGGGTTTGAATATGATGAATTTTCTACATCCACAAGTCCTTTTACCAACCTTGGTTGGTCTGGATCTGTGTCTGTCGATCCTGTATCGTCCACAGGTAGGTCAACAAGCACCTTTTGCTCCTCGGGGGTATCAGGGTATGTGAACTCTGCTATAAAATCTGCCACGGCTTGCCCCTTCAACGATGATCTGGGTTCATACACAATATCATATTCACCGAGCTCTATTGCCCAGTACATCAATCTTCCTGATTTTTCTGGCTTGTGAAGGGCTTGTCTTAACGGCATGTCGATATACACAATGATGGTATGGGCCTGGAAGTATGGCCTCATTCTTCTACTTGCTTCAATTAATGCCAGTGCCAATTTTTCCAGCTTTGGGTATCTGATTTCCGCACCTCGAAAGGCCTTGCTTGTGTAATAAATTGGCTTCTGGACTCCATTCTCCAATCTGATCAACGCCGAGCTAACTGCATTTTCTGATACTGCCAAATACAAGTACAGCTTCTCTCCAGTTATTGGCCTAGACAACAATGGTGGGGCTCCCAAATACTTCTTCAAATCTTGAAAGGCTTTCTCACATTCATCAGTCCACTCAAAACTTTTTCGCAGTGTTTTGAAGAATGGGAGGCATTTATCAGTTGCTCTGGATACAAATCTGTTGAGGGCTGCAACTCGTCCGGTAAGACTCTGCACTTCTTTCCTCGTCGTCGGGGATCGCAGCCCTAAAAGAGCCTTGATCTTTTCTGGATTTGCCTCAATACCTCGTTGATTGACGATGTATCCGAGGAACATTCCTTCTCGTACTCCAAAGGTACACTTCGTCGGGTTAAGCTTCATCTGGTATTTATCCAGTTGATCAAAAGTTTGACTCAAGTCAACCAAATGATCTGCAGCTCTCTTGCTTTTGGTGAGCATGTCGTCGACATAGACCTCGATATTGCGGCTGATTTGTTCGGTAAAAACCTTGTTCATCAACCGCTGATATGTTGCACCTGCATTTTTTAAACCAAAAGGCATAACATTATAACAATAAGTTCCCCTTGGGGTAATAAAAGAAGTACTTTCCCTGTCTTCAGGTTTCATTTTGATCTGGTTGTAGCCGGAATAAGCATCCATGAAGCTGAGTAGCTCGTGTCCCGAGGTAGCATCCACTAGTTGATCAATTCTGGGCAATGGAAAATGATCTTTTGGACATGCGTTGTTGAGATCAGTAAAATCAACACACATTCTCCATTTGTTGTTCTTCTTCTTTACCATCACCACATTTGCCAACCAATCTGGATATTTCACATCTTCAATGAATTGGGCTTTCTGGAGTTTCTCGACCTCCTCTTGTATGGCCTGGTTCTTCTCGGGACTAAACACTCTTCTTCTTTGCTTCACAGGCTTGATCTCCTTATTCACATTGAGTTCATGACATAAGAAGTTTGGATCTATTCCTGGCATGTCTTCATGACTCCAAGCAAAAGTATTCTTCCTGTTTCTCAAGAAAGTTATCAACTCCTGTTTTATTGAAACATCCAACGACGATCCTATCTGAGTTCCTCGTTCAGGATGCTCGTCGTCCAGGATAACAATTTTTGTAGATTCCACAACCTGCCCTTTTACGAGTTGAGATTCATCCCTAGGGTCAAGAGTTTCAATTTCTGTGCCTTCTTCCACTTGGTAAGTAGTAGTCTTTTTCTTTGACTCTTCAAGCTCCTCTTGCTCGGCAGACGAATAATAGCATTCCCGAGCTACTTTTTGATCACCTTTCATAATTCCTACTCCAAAATTCGTTGGGAATTTCAAACACTGATGTACTGTAGATGGAACTGCTTCGAACTTCTTCAATCCAACTCTTCCCATGATGATGTTGTAGGCGGACTGCACATTCTTATCCATCACAAAAAAGCGTATTCTTTCTGTTCGACAAGCAGGCCAAGTTCCAATGAGTATATCCAACATGATCGTCCCAAGTGGAAAAACTTTCTCGCCAGCAAAACCCAGAAGGGGTCTGTGATAAGGTTCCAATTGAGATAATTTTAAATTCAAGCTATCAAAGCATGAATAGTACATGATGTCTGCCGAACTACCATTGTCTACTAACACCCTTGAAATGACCACATCCTTCATCCTCATTTTGATCACCAAAGGATCATCATGAGGGTAAAGAACACCTGCCAGGTCGTTTTTTGAAAAACCAATCACTAGCTTCTCTTTGTTTACCTTCCTCGGACGATCATCCTCGGCCAGGTTTATTCGCTGAATGTATGAACAAGATTGAGCCTCTACGAGGTAAGCTTTTCTTTCTGCAGTAAGGTCTCCTCCTCCTGCATCTCCTCCTGTAATAACATTACAATCAAATGACCCAAAACGTATGGAAAATACCTCTCGTTCAGGTTTCCTTGGCTTCTTGGGAAGATCGGGGTCATCATCTGGATCCTCTTCATGGTCCCTCCTATTTTTCTCCTCTGCACGACGAGGAGATCTAGATCTCTCTCTAGTTCTATCATCATTCTTCCTTTCACCTCTGCGATCTACATACTTTGATAATTTTCCTCTTCGGATGAGTGTTTCAATCTCGTTCTGAAGGGCTATACAATTTTTGGTCATATGGCCATGATCTTTGTGAAACTCGCAATAGTTGGCCTTATTCCTCAGGTCGGGATTTGTTTTCAGTTCTCTGGCCACTTGATTTCCTCGTTATTCCTGATTTCTTCCAAAACATGATTAATACCCATTTTCAATGGAGTATAATTATCATACTTCTTTAGGACTTCCAACTTCACCCTGTTATTCCTAGAATGTTTGTCACCACCATTACCTTTCTGATCTTTCTTCTTAGAGTTGTCGACCTCCACTTTAACTTCTTTATCCATATTCTTCTTTGCAGCCATAGCCTCCTCGGCATTCATGATTTTGGCCACCTTTGCCATCAACTCCGACATATTTTTAGGTGGATCTTTGGCCAAAGTGTAGTATAGCTTGTTAGGCAGCAAACCACTCATCAGAGCAGTGATTGCTGTCTTTTCTTCATAATCTATGACTTCCAACTTCTCGTTATTGAAACGAGTTATGTAATCTCTAGTACTTTCACCTGATTTTTGTCTAACACTTAGCAAGTGTGCTACTCGCTTTACCGGCTTTTCTCCAAAACAAAAATTTCCAATAAACAACTCGGCTAACTGAACAAAAGTTGAAATCTTACCCCGGGGAAGATTATTGTACCATATCTGTGCAGATCCGGTAAGAGTTCCCGAGAATGCTCTACACTTCATCTCGTCGGGGACAGCGTAGATATCTGCAGCAGCTTGGTATTGTTCTATATGAAGTACGGGATCTGTCTTTACATCGTACTTGGGGGTCACTACAGGTGCTTTAAATTTTGACGGTGTAGGGAAATCCATAATGGCTTGCACAAAAGGTGTTCCTTGAACAAAAGTTCTCTGTAAGGGGTTCCTCGCCTTAGCCATTTCTCCCAGTCTATCCTCCAACCGTTGGATGGAACCTTTCCATGCTTCATTCCCTTCCTTGGGCCGCTTAGTCCGAGCAACTGAGTGTTCTGTCGTAGCTTCCTGAGATTTATCTCGACGAGTAGCTGGTCGTGATTGTGCTGATCCTTCTCTCAAACCTGATGATGGCCGAAAACTTTTCGACGGAGCTCTAGGTGGATTCATATTCCTCCTTGGTCCTAATCGACTGAAAGGAGACGCCCTGCTTAATCTTTCCAAAGCGCTGGTTCTTTTCGGAGAGAGTGTGACACGTTGATCTGTATCCGTAGCCCGTATCGATGATGTTCGCCCAGGTTGATACGTAGAATCAGTAGACTCCCCATTGCGATATGACCCAGTACGTCTGGATTGTGATTGCCCACGATCACTCCTATACCCTGAATAGGTAGGTGCACCGCCTTGAAGAGTTTGAATGAGTTGCTTCACAGATTCTTGCATGGCGGTTTGTCCTTGAATCAGATTCGTCATAATTCCAGCCAGATCTGGGGATGCAGATGGATTTGGAAGATTTCCAGTATTTCCAACATTTCGATTACTGGATTCTGGATTATCTGCCATTGGTGATAAATGATTTTTATGAAAAACGATAATAACAGTCGTTTCCCACAGACGGCGCCAATCTGTTGATGTAAAAAATTAGATTGCTCTAATTCTTCAATCACAGATAAATAAATAAGACAAAGATTTTTAAAGTGGTTTGGCTAGGAATAAAGCCTACGTCCACTGTTATGTTATTGCTAAGTGTTTGTGGAATTCTTGATTACAAATTCTCTCAAGAAATTCCGGTCCCCTTTGAATGAGGATGATACAAGGTATTTATAGCCTTGAGGCTGTACATGAAAGGTTCGATACATTAAATGACATACATATGAAAGGGTAATACATTTAATACAGAGTGCGTGCCAAGAATATAAGCATTCAATGAATATCTGAACTGTTGATTATCTGGCAATTAATGATACGACCGAGATGCAGCTCGGACCGCCATAGCTGTTCGCTGATCAGGAGTTCCTCGGAACATTAGAGTACCTCGGTACGTTAGAGTTCCTCGGTGTGATAGAGTTCCTCGGTGTATTCTCGTTGCTCGGAAAGAAGCAAGGTTGGTCGGGAAATGATCTTCCTCGCTGCTATTGTGCCACGTAGATTGACACGTGTCTTCGTATTATTCGTCCACATCAGCATATTAATTTTGGTATCAACAATAATAATCCACAAAATAATCATATATCTATGGAAAAAATTATGAAAACCATTGTTGTATTCTTGAGGATATTAGTTATATAATTTTCTGAAAAAAAATGAGGAGATAAATATGCTTTTAATTCAATCTCTTGATGATTCTAGGATGTTTTTATCATTAGAAATCATTTATATATGTTGATATGTGATTTAGTAAGGATTATAAGTCATTTGGGATGTTACTATGAAGGTTTGAGTGAATAAAAATGGCTAAACCCGTAGTTGCAGAAATGCAGAAAAACCAGGCTGTGACTTGAGGGATCGATCGATCGACCCCCTGCCTTCGATCGATCGACCTCCCCAGAATTCCTAAAGTTGTTTCTTTTGAATGATGATTCTTATCCCAAACCTTTTGTAGATCTTTGGTGATTATTAATTGGATATTATGGGACATAGAAAAGATCAGTAGACCATTGATAAGATTTGAATTAAAGTGATTGGGATTTAATTGATTAGAATGATGATAATTAAATTGAAAGATATTTCGGTTGCTAGATTCATGTGTTGGATTCTAATTGGTATGCATGAGGATTAAGGATAGGTCCAGTAGGGAAGATTTAAAATAAGTGAGGGTAGCCTTAGGGTTACAATTTGAATACCAAGGACTGAGTTTAAGCTCATTATTGATTTCACAAGGACTGGGTGTAGTTCAAGAGCGTAGTGGTATGGCTCCTGGATAGAGATGGGAGTTTAGAACACATTTGGTTGAAAGAGGGTATGAGGTTATCCCGATCGCGTATTTGAAGTTGACGGACCTCCACGTTCGACAAAGTTAAGTAGTAGTGTATTGGAGGGGTTCCTTGTTTGGATTTTGCTTTGCGAGACGCTCCGCGCATGAACCTTAACGACACCGGGAGTGGAGAGATGTTATAGGATGCGAGGATAATTAAGTTATGAAGTAGAGATATGATATTTTAATACGTGGAATTTAAAAGAGATATAATGCTATGTATGGGAATTATCTAAGGGTAATGTGAGTACCTTATTGATAATATATTATAGGTATGATAATACCTATTTGATTGATTTATGATTATGTGTATGACATACCTAGCTTACTTGCTATCGACGGGAGGTTTGCGCGTAAGGGAAGTCATATCCTGATGAATCCATGGGATCTTTGATTTGTCGCTCGAGAACATAGGTCTATGAAAGACTTATCGGGGAGTTGATAAGTCCGGTGACTATGGGTACGTAAGTATGTACGTGACCCATGGGTATGAGAACTATGTTCGCCTCCAAAGATTGTGTTGTTGTTTATGGTTCGAGGTATCCTCACTGAACCTTTTGTCCCCTATTTGGTGACCAACGATATTGGGACATAATAACAGAGTAATGCATTACACCGCAGCTGTGACTCGGGGTGCTGTATTTATATATATATATATATATATATTTATATATATAATGAATTAAATGAATGAATGGATTTATTGTGATTAAGTCATCTATTGTGTGATAATTGTAGATAATGACAAATTGAGATAAAGAACTGAAGTAAGTTAATGAATGTTTATTCTTAAAGAATTGAAAAGCTTGTTTCATGTTAATGAGAAACAATTCATAAATGAAAGATGTATAAGAAGAATTATATAACGTATGGTATGGGACATACGGGGTTATGATATGGGAATGGAATCATATTATGGATTCAGTAAGGAGGAACCATTAACTAGGAGGTTAATAGGAAACGTTAAGTGTGCACTCTAGTTGAGAGGTGAGAATAGCAAGTGAGAGTTGGATCTAACATGTACATAATAAATTCTTTATTGCACTTGTTAAATACTTGCTGTTTTAAAAATCATTTTCACAATCGGGCTCTGACCCGTTTCCTTGCATATTTTCTTTTCTATTGTATCTTCTATATCAGGTGTCCAGCAGCAGGGATGCCAACCTTAGCGGATTAAGACAGGCTATGGATTTATGGAGTTTTGCTTAGACGCCTATCATCTTTTTTATTCACAGTATTCTTAGTTAGGGCATGTCGCCCAAAGGATTCAGTTATCTTTTTCCATTGGGTCAAATACTATTGTATTCGTGTCTTTTAATACATTTGATATTGTTGGGATTACTGTAATGGATTATAATTATTTGGGAATGTTTATTCCAATTACTTTTAAATTCTTTTGTGTTCTCTATTTGGTTATCAGTGTTGTAGAATAAAATGTGTTATGTTATTCTTAAACTGGAAATGGATTTTGTTGAATTTAAAATTTGGAAAGTTTTTAACATCAGCTTAATTGAGTATTGGGTGAGTTGTAAATGTTTTCGACAGTGATGCTAAGAATGATCCAACTGTATATTCTGTTTTAATTTGGTATGGGACTGGCCACCCGGTATTTAATTTGACGGGGTGTTACAGAATCCTAATGCCAAAAATGTTGTCTCCACTCAAAATCTTTTCCCAACACTTTGAGTATAATCCGGCCATGTTTCCTCCATGTTTTATGAAAGGTGTTTAGTATGCTTTTATCCTCCCTATAAAATGCACTCTTCCTCTCCCATTTATACTACACAACATAGACACAACATAGAACCTCTCAAGAGGTCTTTTGCACATTTTGGAAGACTTTCAAGAGACCATCCACACTCATTTGGTGTAATTTGTGGAGAAGCCGATTTCTTATTCATTGCTGCCTATCTGGAATTATTGCGGGGGATTCCAGCCGACAACATCGGAACCGACACCTACGGGTATTTTCGTATGTCACACTTATTTTCAGTATAATCCGTGTAAACCGTTCTTTACAAATTATAGTGAAAATAATATGGTTTTACCCTGCGGGGATTTTTCCTGATATGTTGTGTCACATGCAATATTTATTTTAATTGATAAATCATCTAGATACATGTTTTAGGATTTAATTGAAAAAATAGTGTTTAATTAAATAATTGTTGTATTTGAACAAAAGCGCACTCTTCAAATTGGTATCAGAGCCAATTACACAATATACCGTGTAATTTTTCGCAATTTTTTTTTCTAAGATATCAATTTTCTGAAAAATTAATTTTTGAAAAATAACGTGTTCAATGGAGAAATTATATAATTAAATGCCAGTTTTTTTACGGGACAAACTATGCTTACTGAAAAGCCCGCATGAAATCTGCCTTAAAAGCCATAGATGAACGTGTTTGGATTTTAGTAGAAAAAGGGTGGACTCCTCCCTCTGTCACTGCTAATAACGTGACTAATTTAAAATCTGTGACTTATTGGACTGAAGAAGATTTTAAATGGTCATCCTTTAATTCTAAGGGTTTAAGTGCTATTTCCGGATCCGTCACTCCTGACGAGTTCCGACGAATTATGACGTGCTCCACGTCAAAAGAGGCATGGAATGTTTTGCAACTCACCCATGAAGGAACTAATGCTGTAAAAGAATCTAAACTGCAAAATTTAACGACTCAATTCAAAACTATCACCATGCTTGAGACTGAATGTGTTGATGAATTTTATGCTAGGTTATCTGATATTGTTAACACTAGTTTTAATCTTGGTGAACACATTCCCAATGCTAGAGTTTTTAAAAAGATTCTAAGATCACTTCCTAAGCGTTTTATCCCAAAAGTCACTGTGCTAAATTCTATAGGAAATTTAAACACGCTTAAATTGGAGGAACTTGTAGGAGACTTACAAACTTATGAAATTGATATGTTTCCTAAAACCTTCAAACCAAAAGATAAGGGTATTGCACTTAATGCTCAAGCTAGAAAAAGTGAGGGTTCGACAAGTAAGAGAGTAGAATCATCTAGAAAAAAGAGAGATAGAAACGTCAAATTCTAAGTGTGATTTTGATTTAGATGATTTGTCTCTATTTGCTAAAAATTTCAAGAAAATTCTCAAATTCAAGAAAAATGAAAATTTCAAAGATAAAAGGATTTTTGAGAAAAATAAGAAAAATGAAAAAGGTTTTAAATACCCTCCTAAAGATGGTGAGAGATGCTATGAGTGTGATGGTAAGAGACATACAGCTTTTGAGTGTGCCACCAGAATGAATAGACTTGCAAAAGAAAAAAATAAAGTTGTCCTAAATGCTACCCTGAGTGACGACGGTGAGGTCGAGTCGGTGGACTCTGGAGACGAGTCACCGCATGAATGTAACTTTACAACATTCATGGATAGTCATACGTCTAGTGCTCCTCACGACGATGAGGATGCTACTTCACAGGCACTCCTCGACAGTGAGAACGATGTGAGTGAGGGGGAGGATGATGCAAGTTAGAGCGAGTGTAATCTTCAACGTGCCTATGCTGAATTATATAATGAATCATTTAAAACCAAAAATCATAACAAAGCGCTAGTTCTTAGGATCACCGCTTTAAAAGAAGGTTTAGAATAAGTGAGACAGAAAGAATCCTCCACCTGCACTACCTTGAGAGAAAAAGAGTCTGCCTTTATTGAGAAAGAGAGTTTGTTTAGAGAGAGAGATAATGGTTTTAAGAAAGAGATATGAGACTTGACTAATCAAGTGGCTAGTCTTACGAGTGAGCTGCATTCCTTTATGGAAACTCGGAAGAAACTTGAAGCCCTTGTTACCCAGCTTACTCATGATCTTGAGAGAGCTCGGGAAGTCAAGGTACAAATCGAGGACATATCTAGAAAGATGGGAAAGATGCTCCTCGGCCCCGCTTTAAGTTTTGGTGATAAGCCAGGAATAGTTTATGAGGGTGCCACCACATCCCAAATTGCACCTGGACCAATTCCTGAGTTTTTTACAACTCCATATGGCCATCGTCAAAAACCACGTAGGAGAGTTCGACCAAGAAAAGCAAACCAAGTTCCACCTAATACTGTGTTCTTTTGTACTTATTGCATAAGAAATGAGCACCTCTGGGAGTATTTCTATAGTTTGGGTCGGACACGACGTACTACTACTCCACCACATCATTCTGATGATTTTGCCAATCTGAGAGAGCGTGTTGAGTTTTTAGCTGCCACATCACAGAGTTTGATGGAGGGATTCCGACGGATATCTTTACCGTCAGTGAATGCTTCTCGCATCCCGACTAAAACCAACAACAACAAGGGTATACAAAAGGTTACCACGTTTTGGGTGCCTAAGAAAGACGAAAAGGCCCTTGTTGTTCATGTCGCTCTCAAAGCGCATAATACCTCACAGTGGTATTTTGATAGTGGTTGCTCCAGACATATGATAGGTGATATCTCATTTTTTACCCACCTAGAGGATTATAAGGATGGAAGAGTCATCTTTGGAGACGGCAGAAAATCTAGCATTGTAGGACGAGTTACAATAGTTTTAGCAGGATTTCCTAAACTAGAAAATGTTTTGTACGTCAAAGGTTTGAAGGCAAACCTTCTCAGCATAAGCCCGCTGTGTGACGATGACTTTACCGTAAAGTTTGACCCGGACGTGTGTAATGTCTATAATCAATCTGGTAAACTTTTAGTTCAAGGGGTGAGGACAGAAGATAATTGCTATGGGATTTTACCCACATCCTCACTTGTCTGCAACAGCGCCACGATCACTCCTATGGATCTGTGGCACTAGCGTCTAGGTCACGTGAACATAAGAGACTTGTCACGTTTAGCTAAAAAGGACCTAGTACGTGGCTTGCCATCTCTTGGAAAGCCAACTTCCACGATTTGTGGACCCTGTCAGATGGAAAAACAAATTCATAGTCCCCACCGAAAACTACATTCCATTACCACCTCCGGTGTGCTTGAGTTAATTCACATGGATCTTATGGGTCCTACTCGCACTGAGAGTCTGGGTGGTAAGAGGTATATCCTCGTGATGGTAGACGATTTCTCCAAATATTCGATTGTTGGTTTTCTGAGAGAGAAATCTGATGCTGTTGAGTTTTTAACTACCAAGTGTCGTGTCCTGCAAAATCAGCACCGTGTCACTATTAATAGGATACATAGTGACAACAACACATAATTTAAAGAAGCAAAAGTTGATCTTTACTGTGACAGTATAGGAATCAAACATGAGTTTTCTTCTATGAAGACTCCTCAGCAAAATGAGATTGTTGAGAGAAAGAATAAAACGATTCAAGAAATGGCTATATCTATGCTTCTAGGTCGTAAAGTTACTAGGAGATTTTGGGCAGAGGCAGTTTCTACTGCTTGCCATACGGTGAATAGGGTCTACCTACGTCCACACACACTTAAGACGCCTTATAAATTGTGGACTGGAAAGAAACCCAACCTAGCATATTTCCGTGTATTTGGGAGTAAATGCTATATCCTACGGGATAGAGAGAAATTAGGAAAGTTTGACTCGCGGAGCGATGAGGGAATATTGCTAGGATATTCATCAAATAGTAGAGCATACCGGGTTTTTAACCTGAAAAGCTCCAAGGTTATGGAGTTAATAAACGTCACCGTGCAAGATGACGAACCTTCTGCGTTTATTGATTCTAGCCTTCAATGAGAGGATGAGGACTTTTTTTACAGTGATTTTACTTGTCCCTCACCCACATTCTGTGGACTCTACTCCTGTGTTAGGGGGAACACCTGCTTGGGTTCGAAAGAGTCATGATCCTTTGCCATTGTTGGCGATCCCACCTTTGGGGTCAAGACTCGTGCTCAGCCAAAGAACGTTATTAGCCATTTTTTCTACACGTCCACAGTCGAGCCCAAGAATTACAAAGAAGCACTTAAGGATGAACACTGGATATCTGCTATGCAAGATGAGTTGCTTCAGTTTAAAAAGAACAATGTCTGGGAACTAGTCCCCCGACCTAGTGAGACTAATGTGATAGGTACCAAGTGGATTTTTAAGAATAAAATGGATGAAAATGGTACTATAATCAGAAATAAAGCTAGGTTGGTCGCTCAAGGCTACACACAGATTGAGGGTGTAGACTTTGGGGAGACATTTTCTCCTGTTGCGAGGCTTGAGTCCGTACGCTTACTACTCTCCATCGCATGTCATATGTGCTTCAAGTTATATCAGATGGATGTCAAGAGTGCCTTTCTAAATGGCATTCTACAGGAAGAGGTTTATGTGGTTCAACCAAAAGGGTTTGAAGATCCCATGCACCCAGAACACGTATACTATCTAAGGAAAGCCTTGTATGGTTTGAAACAAGCACCCCGTGCTCGGTACGAGAGGCTTACTTCCTATCTTTTAGCCTGTGGCTTCAAGAGAGGGGGAGTTGATATGACGTTGTTCGTCAGGAGAGATGACGGTGCTATTTTGGTTGCCCAGGTCTATATGGACACATAGTCTTTGGAACCACGTGCTCCCAGCATGCTCACCACTTTGAGGAGGAGATAAAAAGGGAGTTTGAAATGAGCATGGTAGGTGAGCTTACATTCTTCCTTGGTCTTCAGATTCGTCAGCTAGAGGATGGGATGTTCATCTCTCAATCCAAGTATGCTAGAGACCTTGTGAAGAAATTTAGTTTAGACTCCGCTAAGTATGCTCGTACACCTATGAGTACTTCTATCAAGCTTAGTAAGGACACTTCAGGAAAGGACGTACAGCAAACCTTGTATCGGAGTATGATAGGTAGTCTTCTTTACTTGACTGCTAGTCGTCCCAATATTGCCTTTAGTGTTGGAGTCTGTGCGCGATATCATGCGTCCCCCATAGAGTCACACTTACTTGCTCTAAAACGTATTATCAAATACGTGAGTGGGACTTTCTCATATGGTATTTAGTATTTCTTTGATACTAATGACCGTTTGTATGCCTATTCAGATGTCGATTGGGGCGGGGATGTAGATGGATGTAAGAGCACTTATGGTGGGTGTTTTTATTTTGGTTCTGCTCTTGTCTCCTAGTTAAGCAAGAAGCAAAACTCCATCTCTTTATCCACTGCGGAGGCTGAGTACATCGCCGCCGAGAGTTGTTACACGCAACTCTTGTGGATGAAACAGATGCCGGAGGATTATGGAATTTCACAGGACACCATGACCATTTTCTGTGATAACACGAGCGTGATACACATATCCCACAATCCAGTCCAGCATTCACGCACAAAGCACATCAGGATACATGAGCACTTTATATGACAACTTGTTGAAGAGAAAGTCGTATCCCTGAGTTACGTTCCCATCGACCGTCAGTTAGCTGATATTTTCACTAAACCTTTAGATGTCCTTAGATTCGAGTGTCTTAGGAAATCTTTAGGGATTTGCACAGTTGACTGAAGGGATGGTCTGTTTCTAGGATAGGATGCTTTGTAATGTTTACATCATATGATTCCTATTGCTAGACTGTATCTTGTGTATTATTATTACTTTTATATTGTTTTAAAAAAATGAAAAGATCAAAAAGATTTTATTTTTTATAAAAATTTTAGAAAAGAACAAAAAGATTTTCTTTTTATAAAAATTTTAGAAAACAACAAAAAGATTTTCTTTTTATAAAAATTTTAGAAAAGAACAAAAAGATTTTTGTATTTGCACCAATTATTGATGAGCATTTAAGATAGCCAAGTCACAAATTTCATTCCATTTATTCATGTGACTATTTGATAGTATTTTTAGATGATATATCATGTCATCGTTGTGATTTATAATGTTTGGAGTCATTAAGATGTAATTATGTGTTACTTCCTACATGTTTGACTCATGATTTTCTTTATTGCACACATGCACGGATTTGTTTGATTATTGTACTTGTCTTATTACATGTTGGTTGGGTGTTTTTACTTCAATCCTGTCCTTAAAACGAACCAAGCGTGATAAAACTTGATATGAAAGGTGTGCCTGTAGAAATCGTTTTGTGAGATGGTGTGGTATTTTAAAAATGGGGAGGGGCTACAAAAGGTAATTATCTATCCTTTGCGCAAAAGCCACCGTTAAAATGGACCTAAAAAATTGAGGAATTTTATTATCCGGGGTCCAAAGAGGTTAAAAAAGTCCGAAAAATTTAAAGGCATTAAAAAGCATTACATGTCATATATGGGCCATTAGGTTTCACCATCAATTCTCCAAAGTTTGAGAATTTAGTTTATCACCTCTAAAAGAAAATATATCTGAGGGAGTTTGGTTGGAAAATTTAAACAGGTTTGCACGTCCTTGAAAATCTTGAAAAAGCGCTAAATAGTTTTGGACGTTATTGGTGTGGAAATCACTTTTACTTTGATTTGTTGATTTGATTAAGACGATGTCATCTAAATTCAACAATTTTTACACCTAAGGATACTTTTGATGTTCATTCGTTAGAGTACACGTATGCATCGTGCACATATGATTGATTGAGTCTATTTACCTATCGAATGTGTTCACACCCCTACATTTATGCTATCATCGACTTGGTTGTTTTTGTGTGATTCCTGTTGTATATTCTTGTACAAATTTTGAAAATTCAAAAATAGAACATTCTTTCTTTTTGTATATTTTATGTACAAATTTTGAAAAACATTAAAAAAATATAGAACATTTTTTTGTGACAATTTCCATATTTATGCTTCTCATATCTGTCTATTTGGGGACATCATAAAAAGGGGGAGAATGAATTATGGGGGAGAAAATCTTGTTGATTTATCTATGATTTTCTTAAGCTAAATTGATGTTTGGTTTGTTTCATATCATTATATTTCAAACTGTTGCGTGTCACGGGTATTTGCTTTTATCTCATGTGTGTAGGTACTAAGTTGATATCTATTGGATTGCACTCCCATATGAGAAAAGATTTGGGAGTTTCTAAAGAGTTGATGAATTGAATATGTTGAAGTCTATTTTACGTCAAGTCGTTTGTTTTGGGGAGTTTGCATAATTAGGATTTTTTATGTATGTACCGGCATAGACATAGTGGGAGATTTGTAAGGACATAATTCTATAAATGTCCGGATATAATTTAGGAATTTTTCTTTTTCCCTAGATCACTGTTTTTATGTCTGATGCCGCTACATAAGGCACGATCTCTCTTGACGGCTTCTATCCGAATTTTGGGGTTCAAGCATTTATCATATCCAACTAGTATCCCACATCGGCCTCTACGAATTCACGTTCTATGATTTTAGGCTCGAAATGCAAGAGGTATACTATTGAAGTCAGAACAGGGAAATATGGCTTGATATGGAAGTTCAAGGGAATTTTCGTAATTGTACAGCCATAGTCCGGAGGACTAGTTAACTGGAAAGTTGAAGAGGTTCCCACAACGAAGACATTGGAAGAAACGACACCTCATTCCGAGCTACGATTAAGAAGTTATAGCCTTTTGAAATTGGAGAAAAATAATTTAAAAAATCCAGAATTTTTTCTAAGTATTTAAACCTTTGGGCCAGCGAATTTCCCCAAACCCAGCCCGAACCGGTTCAGGGGGTGAACCGATTCACAGGGGACTCGAACTGATTCGGGGTCCCTATAGGCTGGCAGATTCCTAATGCCAAAAATGTTATCTCCACTCAAAATCTTTTCCCAACACTTTGAGTATAATCCTGCCATGTTTTACGAAAGGTGTTTAGTATGCTTTTATATTCCCTATAAAATGCACTCTTCCTCTCCCATTTATACTACACAACATAGAACCTCTCAAGAGGTCTTTTGCACATTTTGGAAGACTTTCAAGAGATCATCCACACTCATTTGGTGTAATATGTAGAGAAGCCGATTTCTTCTTCATTGCTACCCATCTGGAATTCTTGCGGGATATTCCAGCCGACAACATCTGAACCGACACCTACGGGTATTTTCGTATGTCACACTTATTTTCAGGATAATCCGTGTAAACCGTTCTTTACAAATTATAGTGAAAATAATATGGTTTTACCCTGCGGGGATTTTTCTTGATATGTTGTGTCACATGCAATATTTATTTTAATTGATGAATCATCTAGATGCATGTTTTACGATTTAATTGAAAAAATGGTGTTTAATTAAATAATTGTTGTATTTGAACAAAAGCGCACTCTTCACAAACACTTTAATTCATTACTCTATAAGCTCAATGTATACACACGACCGTAGGATGCCGCTATCTCGTGCGTCCACTTAATCTAAACCAATCCCCAGTGCCTGACGGTAAAATTAATTAAAGTCTTAACCATTTTTCTGCCTTAATTAAAATTACACAATTTACCTTTTGGTTTATACACTAATAAACTCAACTTCCAAATTTAGCCAACCGTCTCTCACATTGATGACTTCTCATATACTCTAATCAACTTGGGATAACCCCACGATCCATTTCCCAACCTTAACCCATCCTGACTCAGGGACCGAATCGATTCGCCCCAAGACTGAATTGATTCGCATCTGGTAGAAGGCTCGGATTTGCGTTTACCCATTTTAACCTAATCCTAACAGTGGATGCTAATACAATAGTACAAGGGTAATACCGTTGACTTACATAACTATCCTCAATATTTACCAAATTTTATCTCTTAATAAACAAGGTGGGCAATCCTAAAAGAAAGTCCAATCCAAAATTTCGGTCTTGCGTACCGTTTAGTAGAAAATTCATAACAAATTAAAAAAAATTAGAAAAATATAAAATTAGCACTCAAGCGTTCGTAATAAAAAGATCTATAATTTCATATTCTGAATCGATTTGCCCTTATGCGGAATCAATTTGGTTCTGGTGAGAATCCAAAATGGCATAAGGACGAAGATGAAGTCTCCAAAATCTCAATTAATGCCCAAACCAAGCTCCAAAAGCATTATCCAATCAACACCTTAACCAAATGTAAGTATAGGGACATATTTCTAAACCTTTTTACAAAATCATACGAGTCTAATAACATCAAATCCAAGATCCAAACCTAACAATCCAAACTTTGTAACTTAACTCATCTTCAAATCATCTTAGGATTTGCTCATCACTAATTTCATAAATTAAATGTCAATTAACACGGGGAAACTTCGTAATAATGGATCATCATCCTAAATCATTGATTAATTCTTAGTTATGCGATATTTAACCCAATAATTTCATGATTTATTCATCTAAGTACAAGTATTTAATCCATGACAGATTTGTATTTCTTCAAATTAACCCACATCTTTAATATATTCAATCATAAAAGAATTAATCCCTAAACATGATTAAATATTCATATTTGAAAAAGGGGAAATATGTATTCTAAATCAGGTACAAATTTATAATGAAGATTGCAGGATATTCTTGCCTGAAAATCGAAGAACACGCGGTGTAGGCTTGAATCCACATGGTTTATTCTCCTTGTACTTTCTCTGCTTCTCCCAAATACTCATGGTTGCTAGGTTTTTCTTCGTCCTTGTGAATAATTGTAACACCCCGTATTTTTTAGTATTTAAAATTTAATTAATTCGAATAATTTTAAATTACATGCGTGACGTAATTTAATGGAATTAAATATTATGTGTTGATTAAAATATAACCGGAGATAAAATAATTAGTATTTATTGAATATAATTACTAAGTGAATGGTGATTTAATATCTTACGTCATAGCGAGTGATAGTGACGTGACAGTGGTATATCCCAACGGGGTGTCGTGTGTAGACTATGAGGTCAAGATTACAAATTATTTTAAAATGACTCGGATGGTGATTTCGAGGTCACGAATTATTTCGAAAGGGTCGAAATAGTCATAATAGTATACCTGGGGTGCTAATAGGCTCACAGGGCCTTTTTAGTCATAACCAAGCCCACACGGGGGTGCTCAGGTCATTTGGGTTTGGCCCGTTCCCCTAATTTCGGGATTAGGGATTATAAACCTAAATCTAATTAGTTGTGGTATCAACTAAAAACATTCTAAACCCTAAGGAATTAAGAGGAGGCCATTGGGGAGGAAAAATAGAGAGTTCTTGGAGATTTATCACTTTCTTGCATCACCTTTACTACCAAAGTGCAATCAGAAGAAAAGGAAGGCACCCTCATCACACATAACACGAAATAAGACATGTTACTGCAAAGACAAGTGTTTGTCTTGCATGTTTTAAAGAGGTTATAATACCCTTGGTAGAATTGATGAAATCTAACATGGACATGTGTTTTGTGATAAAATAATGGAACTGATTCATGGATTAATTGGAATAAACAATAGAGATTTGATTTCTAGGTTAAGAAATACGAAATCTGATAATTGACATGATATGAGAAAACTATTTTGGGGCATTATGAAAAACATACATAAAAAGAAAAAACTAGGGTTTGTGTAGAAAAACCTTTGAAGAATTCTTGAGAATTATGGAATTAATGATGTTTTCATGATAGAGATTCGTTAGAACTTGTTTATATACTCATATTTGATGTTAGGATAAATTATATAGGTGATTGGGTACGATTCATGGAGATTTTGTTGGTTAAAAATGGTGACAAACATAATAACGTAACGAAGAAGATGACTTGAACCATTTCGAATCGATTTGGCTCAAAGAGAGAATCGATTTGGTCTCTTCACCGAATCGATTCGGTTACCTGAGACTTTTGGGTTATTCTTAAACTTTAGTGAGTTACATAGTGAATTTTAGCAAACCTATTGCTGATACAAAAATTAGTCAGATGATGTGGACTAATTAAATGAAGACATGTGTCACCTTACGTGGCTAATACATACTATCACCGAGTAACTCAAGCGTACCAAGCAACTCAAAGTGTACAGAGCAACGGGCAACTTTATGTGCAGAGCAACTCTAGGCGTGCGAAGCAACTCAAAGTGTGCAGAGCAACGAGAAACTTTGCAGAGCAACTCAAGGTGTGCAGAGCAACTCAAGGCGTGCAGAGCAACTCAAAGTGTGCAGAGCAACGAACAACTTGGCAGAGAAACTCAAGGTATGCAGAGCAACTCAAAGTGTGCAGAGCAACGGGCAACTTTACGTGCAGAGCAACTCTAGCCAGACAGACCAAAGGATAACTGTGCATTTAATGTGCATTAATGAAGATAACAACGCATTTAATGAGCCTTAATGAACAATTCTACTGTATCAACAGATGTCTACTAGATGACAACACATCGCCTTTTCATATTGACAGCCTCAAGGCTATAAATACACTATAGAGAGGATCGATCTGACAACTAAGAGACACCATACACAAGATACACACCTCTTTCTCTCTCTACACCACATTGTGCTATTGTAAACCCCTGGGAATAAAATAACAGTGGAGGTAGGCTTTTTTTTATAGCCGAACCACTTTAAAAATCTTTGTCTCTCAGGTGCTTGATTGGATTGCTTTTATCTATTTATCTGTGATCATAAAAATGGGATTCCGTCCAGTTTTTTGCATCAACACCTATAATAGAGATAGGCTTAGCCAAAATGAGAGGATTAAGGCTAGGACCTATCGGGCATAACGTAAAACTTAATGAATTTATGAGAATTAGAATGGGTCATGGAGAGCATGACTGAACCTAAGATCAGACCAGTGCTAGAGTGACATTATAACTACTGAAATAACTTAAGGGGTAACTAGGACCTTTCGAATAGCGAGTGATACTCGGGAATATATTAAAAGAGGTTATAATTTGTACGTTGAGTATTTGAGAGATATATACTACGTACGGGTTTATATGATGGGTTGTGTGTATACCTACTGAATAATATGTATATATAGGTTGAGTGAATACCTATTGTCGTAATTTGATTATGTATGTTAACATACCTACACTACCTGTTATCACAGGAGGTTTCGCACAGAGGGTGATCCCACCTTGACGATTCTAGTGAGGCCTGGATGTGTGCCTCAGAACATAGAACTTAGGGCGGCTCACTATGTGCAGTTTATTAGTGGGACTGGCAGGTTATTTGGGTGCATTAGGTATGTGTGTATCCCAAAGGCTTAGAACTATGCTCGCCTCGATTGTGTGTTGTTTGATTGAGGGTTCGATGAGACATTCCGAACCGATAGTCCATGATTTGGTACAAGAGGTACATAGACAGGATAACAAAGTATGCTAGCATCACGCGGATCATTCCAGGGGACGCTATAGTTGTATATATTATATGTGTGTTATATATATACAATGGTGATTAATCTACTTATGTGTGATGGTAGAAACGATAGATTGTGTATATCTAAATGAAATTTAAGTAGAGAAACTTAAATAAAATATTAAATAATAAGATGCGATGAATATTAATCATTGACAGTACAATGGCATATCGTATAAGCGGTATCGGGGAGCTAAACATTTTGTGGTTAGTTAGATACATGGTCTAGTTAGGTTGGGTAGCATAGCTAGGTAGGATGCGTTTGTGAGGAACTCAAGGGAGTGTACGTGGAACTAACGTGTGTGTCTAATAACTGATTTAAATACTTGCAAAACATTTTTAAAAGGTTTTTGGGCTCTAACCCTTGTCAAATCTATTTTCCCAAATATTTTAGGTGTCCAGCCACAAGGACGCCCAACTTGATGATTCATTCCAGGGATGCGTAGCTACAACATTCGTGGAGGCTTGCAGAAGTTGATGTAGACGCTTCAATTATTCATTCCTAGTTTAGGAGTTTCATTCAGTATTTCTTTAGGACGTGTTGCCCCTTCACTCTATTTAGTACTTAAGTTTATTGATTAGACTTTGTGGATTCAGTTTATTATTATTCCAGACTTGAATTTAGATTTGTTATTGGAACCAATGGTTTATTCGGTATTATTGATTTAGTTATTTATTGTGTGTTGGATTCAGATATTTATATTGTGGATGGTTTGTTACTCTATTTATTTTTCGCATGTTGCTATAATGAAAAATAAAATTTGACATCGACTTATTTAACATATGTAGTTAGTAAATTTAAAAAGTTTTCTACAGTGATGCTAAGAATGAACTAGGATTGATCACCCGTGGTTAAAATAGGCAGGGTGTCACAATAATGATAATTAATAACTATTAATCCTATTTAAAACTTTAAATTCCCAAAACCTATAATAAATGCATATTTTTTAGTCCTTAAACGAAGTTGAAATATTACCTGAATTGGCCTGAAACTCCCCCTAAGGGTAAACCTACCCCCGGGACCAATTTAAAGAGGTAAAAATACATAAACGGACATCCGTGTCATCCTAGAGTCCAGTCTAAATGATACTACGCACAATACACGATAATACCTCATGGTGTCAATAAACTATTCACTTAATTATTCTACGTGTACACACGGTCTACAATCATGAATTAATATCACTAATTAATTATTATAAACACATGTTACAAAAATCATATCGCATGCAAATTCAATTATCATTTAAATTATGAAAATTTATTATTATCAAAACACACAAGTAATAGTTAGTCCCATTTAATAATTTATTTCTCACTTAATAAATAATAAATACAGTCCACGAAAATATAGGTCATTACGCCAACCTATCATATTTCTGAGTTTTGGGGAGTCCTTACTATATTCTTAGAGATAAAGAGAATTCTCAAAAATTTGACTCTAGAAGCAATGAGAGAATACTTTTAGGATATTCATCGACTAATAGAGCTTATAGGGCATATAACCTTAAAACTTATAAGGTCATGGAATCGATAAATGTCACGATTAGAGATGATGCACCAGCTACGTTTATTGATCATGATCTTGCGTGTGAGAATAATGCAGCTTCAGGTGATGATCCCATTGTTCCTAACACCACCACGGTGCACCCAACTCTTGAAAAAGATGATCCACCCTTTTAGGTTCGAAAGAGCCATGACCCCACCGACATACTTGGTGATCCCACACTAGGTGTCAAGACTCAATCTCAACTAGAGAATGTGGTTAGATACTTTTTCTACACTTCCATAGTAGAGCCCAAAAATGTGAATGAAACACTTAAGGATAAGTATTGGATAAGGGTTACGCAAGAGGAGTTGCTTCAATTTCTAAGAACGATGTTTAGAAATTAGTCCCCACCCTAGAAAGACTAATATGATTGGTACCAAGTGCGTGAAAAAAATAAAATGGATGAGAATGGTATCATCATTCGCAATAAGACTAGGTTGGTCGCTCAAGGTTACACACAAATTGAAGGTGTAGACTTTGATAAGACATTTTCTCCTGTTACTAGGCTTGAGTCTATCCATTTACTTCTCACCATAACATAACATCTACGGTTTAAGCTATACCAAATGGATGTCAATAATGGCTTTCTCAACGACATTCATCAGGAGGAGGTTTATGTGGAATAACTAAAGGATGTTTAATACCCAAAGCACTCGGAACAAGTCTTTTATCTAAAGAAGGCCTTGTATGGTTTGAAGGAAGCACACCGTTCTTGGTGCAAAAGGCTAACTTTTTATCACTTAGATCGTGGATTTAAGAGATAGTTAATATTTTGTTGTTCGTTAAGAGAGAGGATGTAACTATCTTGGTTTCCCATCTCTATATGGATGACATAATCTTTGGATCCATGTTTTCTCAGCATGCTGATACTTTTGAGGAGGAGATGAAGAACGACTTTGAGCTGAGTATGTTTGGTGAATTTACTTTCTTCATAGATCTCCAAGTGCGTCAAATCAATAATGGGATATTTATATCTCGGTCTAAATATGCTAGGGTTCTAGTGAATTTTTTTAGTTTGGACTCTGATAAGCACTATTGCACACCCATAATTTCCTTGACAAAGCTTCGCAAAGACGATTTAGGCAATGACATAGGGAAAAAACTTTATAGAATATATGATAAGTAGTCTCCTCTACTTGACCGCTAGCCATCCCGATATCGCCTTTAATGTTAGAGTTTGTGCACGGTACCAAGCGTCCTCAAAAGAGACACACTTGCTTGCACTTAAACGTATCATCAAATACATGAGTGGCACTCTTTCTTATGGCATTTGATATTATTTTAATACCGATAATCATTTATCAAATTATTCGGGTGCTGACTGGGTCGGGGATTTTGATGTTTGTAAAAGCACATCGGGTGGATGCTTTTACTTTATGAGTGCTTTTGTATCATGGTTGAGCAAAAAGCAAAACTTCATTTATTTTTCCACGACATAGGCCGAGTACATCACCGATGGGAGTTGTTGCACACAACTCTTATGGATAAAGCAAATTATGGAGGATTATGAGATTAATTAATACATGATGACAATTTTTTACTATAATACAAGTGCAATCCACATTTCTCGTAATCATGTCTAACATTCTTATATGAAGCACATTAGTATTCGTGAGCACTTTATTCATAATGTTGTTGAGGAGAAGATCATTTTCTTGATCTTATTAAACCTTTAGATGCACTTAGATTTTAGGATGTTAGGAAGTTTTTGGGTATTTATTCTATTGACTGAATTCGGGTATTGGCTCTAATTTAGGGTGAACTTTATATTGCTATCATTTGTCCATATAACTATATTGCATTCTTATGTTTATAAGTTGATAAAAATCCAAAAAAAAAATAAAAATCTTTTAGTTAAATTTCACAAAATTCAAAAATATTTTATTTTGACAAAAAACTCAAAAAATTACAAAAATATTCTTTATATCTTGTTTTACACTGTATATCAATGTGCATTTATGATGTTCGAACCACCATTTCATTTCATCCATTCCTGTGACTTAAGCATGGTGTTATGATACTTGGCTACATTTTTATGGTGCTTAATAATGCATGTTTAGCATTGCGTCGTTCATTGTTGATTACTACCTTCATGCTATACTCATTATATCACTTGATTGCACACTTTTTGCTTTAACATTGTACTTGCTTGTCATATGTTGAATATGATGTTTTCATCTCAATCGTGTTTAATAACAAACCAAATATACGAGGAACTAATTGTGCATGTAAAAACCATTGCCCATGTTTAAGCAATGGAAATGGGCTACGAAATAAGAAATATTTTTTGCGTTAAAATTCACCATTAGAAAGAGCCTAAAAGATATATTTGAAACATAAAACCAGAAGTGCCAAGGCCAATTTTGCTTCATTAAAAATGAATAATATGATTCCTTAAAAAAAATTGAGAGTTTATGCTTAAAATATGAGATTTTTAGTGTGATATAAGTTGGAGATCAATGCGTCGGCACAATAAATTACTTGAAAAATATTAAATAGTTTGGCATTATTAATTTGAGAAGCATTGAAATTCGAAGCATTTTGTATGTGTTGAATCAATTTCACTTTGTTCAACATTTTATACACAAAAGGTTTAATTGAGTTCTTTCTTTAGGAATGCCTCTTTGACTTTGTGCATCGTCGCTAGATATGCCTCTGTTGACCTTTTCGTGCATTAAGTTCACACACATTCATTCAATGGTGTGTTTGTTTGTATTTATATGTATATTTTTTGTATACTAAAAAAATTCAAAAATTCAAGAAAAATAGCTTGTTGGTTTGTTGAAGTTTCATCGCATATGCTTAATTGTCTATACTTTGTGATGATATTTAAATTTGTATACTCGTGATGCTAAATTTCCAGGTTAGCTTCTAACCCTTTGTTTATTACGGACAAAAGGGAGAGAACATATTAAGGGAAGTTTTTTTTAAACTCTATGCTTTACGATATATTATTTGCTTCATGTGTGTAGATTTTGTTCTGCATTGATGATATCATGGACTACTCAATGAAGATCTTCAATAGAGATAAAGTTGCAAGTGTTTTTTCCTTTTTGAGTTTGGACCTGTTGATGTAAAAAACTAGACTAGATCTAATACTTCAATTACAGATAAAATAAGTAAAATAGAGACAAAAGATTTTTAAAGTGGTTCGGCTATAAGGGAAAGCCTACGTCCACTGTGCCTTGTATTAGTTTTTGCCTCTTTTGGATATAGCAGCGTAGTGATGCTTATGCTTTGTGATCTCTCTCATGCCCTCAGTGGAGGGATTACAATGTATTTATAGCATCTTTAGGATGTAGTGTGAAATGATGGAATACCTTTATAAATGGGTTTTTACATCAGTACATCATGCTGGTAATGTTTCTGGCTGTTATAAGATTCATCATGTATATAGTTATTGACATTTTAGTCACCAGGTTGGTCGGCATTCTGTAAGTTGCTCGGCGCTTCTTTGGAGTTGGTCGGCTATTGCGTCTTGCTGACTAGGACTGCTACCATATGTTCACTTACAATTGGTCCACGTAGATGAGTAATTTTTTGTATTAACAGAAGCCCCAAATGTTTTCATGCTTGATGTGTGAGTGAAAGTATGGAACATTCAGTCCTGGTATTTGCTCGGGCTATATCCTTGATTCTTATTTAATTGTCGACTTTCGACACTTGTAAAATTATTGATTTTGTTGACAACATGTTTTGCTGATGGCACTTTTGTAAATATCCAGAATTACTGCAATCCGCCCTGGGGTAAATACATCTTTTTTGAAGCTGTCAGAATGCCAATCGTTGGTACTTTGAATCATTATGTTTGCTATTTTTGAGGAAACATATAAAAGTGGTAAACTTTCATGATTTCATTACATTTACAATCTTTTGAACTGTAGCATGTATTTTTTAGTTCTTTAGCGCTCGTTTGCCGTTGTTCTTCTTCTCTCTTGACAATTTTTGTTGAATCCTTAAGTTTTTGTAAAAATTCTTTCTCTTTCTTTCCTTGTCTCTTCTTGAATCATGGTTTATGTAGTTCATATTGACAGTGTAGAAAAGTTTTTAAGAGAGAATGTAGCATTCCAGATTGGGTAGAGTTAGGGTTTCCTATCCCACCTGTTGATGTTCTTTCTTTACCTAAGGGTCATTGGATTCCATCTCTGTTCATAGCGGAGTGTGGATTTAGCTTTCCCCCAAATCATTTATGTTTAGAGTTTTGTCAATATTTTGACGTTGTACCTGTAATATTAGCTCCCAACACTTGGAGAATATTTAATGGTGTACATAGACTTAATAAAATTCATGGGACCCATATCGGTATCCCTGAAATTATGTTTTATTACAAGTGGGCCATTAGTGATAACACATATTATTTGAAGACTAGGTTTGCTAATGGATCCTTAGTAGTTAATTTGCCTGATTCCAATAGGGATTATTTTGATCATGGAGTCATTTATAAAAATTAGCAATATGCTCCTCTTAGAGGAGATGAAGTATATGATGGACCAAGATGCCCTCAAGAGGGTCATGGCCTAGGTTGTAATTTATATATTTTATATATTCATGTTGATAAACTTTCTAATAATGCAATATTTAACCTTTCCTATTTTGTATGCTTGCAGTTGATAGGAAGAGAAACTGCCCCAAAGAGAGTGAAATTAAGCTTGAAGAGCTTAAATTTCTCTGGTCCATTAATGAAAGGATTGGAGAGGAGCATATTAGGTCGGCTTCCTATTTGTTGAACTATAAGAGTTCAGTTGCTTTTTTATTGCTCGAACAATAATTGAGGTGCCATTTGTTGTGATCGATTTGGACAAGGAACCTGTACCTACTTCCTCTGCCACTACATTTGGTGGTGGCGAAGCTGCTAGTCCATCCTCTTTATTTGAGTCAGATATCCCTCTCACAATGATTATGGGTGAAAGGAAATTTCCTAACCTTCTAAGAGGCAGTGCTACTAGTGACCCTAAGCTCGTGGATGGGTCCCAAAAGAAAGATGATGTTGGGAAGAAGCTCCCAGCCATCATGGGATATCAATCTCCTATAAAAAGACTGAAAAAAGGTCTTCCTGCTAGGAGATATGAAGGAACTATTTTTGCTAGTCAACAAACCTTGGTTGACATTACTCTTGTTGTCTCTTCTGTAGCCTTGGGTCCTGGTTTGGCCACGAAGTTAATTAAGTCTGGTACTCTTCTAGACCATAGGGGTGCTGCTGCTTCTATGCCCCGAGTAAAGCTTTCTGAAAGGGCTGCCCAAAACCTTGCTCTGGTGAAACTTCTTTCTTCTTTACTTTTACTTCATATATTTTGTCTTCTTATACTAACTTTGCTTTTCTTCATGCACAGTTCTTAGTTGATTTCAACCAAATGTTGGAGAATGACGATGTTATTCGATCTTCTTCGAGAAATATTGAAGAGACCTTTGAAGTTCAGAAGAAATATTTATTGGATTCTCAACAAGCCCTGGAGATAGAGAAGAAGGTTTGGGAAGGAAAAATCAAGACGGTCGAAGAAGCTTAACGCAGGGCAAATGCTGCTGAGGGACAAGTAGCTGAATTAACCAAGGGTTTTTCTGCTGAAAAGGTCAATAGGAAGAAATCTAGGGAGGACACTTTCAATAAAGGCTGGGATAAGGCCATCACTATTGCCTCTGCTCAAATTGAGTGTGTGAAGAAATTTTTTTTCAAGGATGGTTGGTCGGCTACATTGAAGGAGGTCGGCACAGCAGAAGACTCTGAGCTCTTTGAAAGACATGAGCCTGGATCTCCTCCCAACTTAGATTATGGAGTTGAGGATGATGTTGGCTCTGTAGAATCTGCTTTAGTAGTTGAATCTTCAGTCGACCAAGGCAAGAATATTATTGAACCAAATCTCTGAGCTTCTTCCGAGCAACTCACTCCAGCCACCCCTGCTGCCGACCTGGGGTTGATACTGATAGAGATAAGGTGTAGATTTTATTGTCAGTCAACCTTTTCCTTTTCCTTTTTATATTTTTCTTTACCTCAGTTGTACTTGTAATTTCCCTTTATATTAATGAAAAGACTTTTTCTTCATATTGTGTAAACGCGGTGTGTGATACTGATCAAATTAATTCGCAAATTCCAAAACACACTTATTTAATTTAGAATATATCAAATTAAATTTAAAGACTAGCCCCTAAACATCTACGTGTCAAATAAAATTAAGCAATGAACAAAGCTGACGAAAGCAGGTTTCAGGAAAAAAATCCCCGCAGGGTAAAAACCTTTTATTTTTACTATAATTCGTAAAGTACCGGTTACAATCGGATTACAATGAAAATACACTTTGACTTACGAAAAACTCGTACGTGTCAGTTCGTAGTCGCCAGCCCACGAACAACGCAGCACTCCCTATGACACGCTGTCCCGAATCTTGGCAGAGTCTCCTTCCACAATAACTTGTAGCTCTCGGTTGTAGAGATCACCCTCCAAAGATTGAATCAGCCCAGTACCTCCTGCAAATGTCACCTATGGTCATCTCAATACCTTTCCAAGGCACCTATGAATCAACACCAAAACTCCCAGCAAAATTATGTTTTGGTTCCAAGAACAACTCACACAAAAGGATAGGATTCATGAATTGTAAAAACAATTTTGAACCTTCAAAAGTGATGGAGAATAAATAAAAAATGCTAAAAACGTGTTATGATTGAAACTTGTGTTTTCTCCACACCAAAATAACGCAGTTTAACACCCTTTATATAAGAAAATTTAAGGCGGTGATGTGTCAACAAAAAGGACTTCTCGTTCGAAGGAACTGACATGTCGTTCGAACGACATTTGGTCTCGTTCGAACGAGATAGGATCTCGTTTGATCGACCAGGCATAAATCTTTAGATTCGATTTACAGAGTTTTAAAATATTTAGGAACTTAGTAAACAACACTCGTACGCATCTGAGAACAGTTATCAAAAAGCTTTTATGATAAAAATGTTTTTGAAAAGATAAAAATCAATTTAAAATAATTCAAAAATCATTTTTCATAAAAGAAAAAATATTTTATTTTTTTTATAAAAAATATCCCAACACTTTTATGTAAAATTGTAAATGGAACTTAAACACATTTACCAAATCCGTCCTTGTTGGGCATGATTGTTGAAGTGGACTTGAAATTCTGATCGTCAATTGTAGATATATGCTTTTAAATGCTTCGAAAAACTTGTAGTGGTATACGACAAACAAATTGTAACGGACTATGTCCTTATAAATCTCCCCCTATGTCTATGCCGGTACAAAATAAAAACTATTCAAATTATCAATAAAAAAATTGTAACCTCCCGCCCGTCCGAGAAGAGCGAGCAGAGCGCTACTGTCGATAAAACTATACTACATCCACAATTAACAAGGTATAGAGCATCTAAAAACCCGTAAAGAACTAAAACCACTAATCTCAAATTTCTCCAAATTAATACAACAAATCTCTCGAATAAAAATACAACATCTAAAATAAATCTCCAATGCTCTATACATAAAAAAAATACAAGTCTTCTCTTTTCTTGTAAAATCTTCCTAAAAGAATCCTCGCTAAAATCTATCTCCAAAAATCCCAAGAGCCCAAAAATCCGCGCTAACCTGCCACTAAAAGAAAATATGGGGAAGTACACAATACGACAGGAAAGATGCTCAACAAATATTAGCGGTGAATAAAGCGTAACAATACGAGTACGGAGATTCAAATCAAATGCGAATCTCAATAGCAATTATATCAATATAATTTCTCAACAATACATTAACCGAGTCAACATGCCTCATCACCGTACCGCGCCTATGCATTTTTGAGCATATCCGGAAAAGGAATATTGGCCGGTGCCCAACCTCCGTGCCACATTCAAATCTCATGGCAACATGCTCAACACCAAATATAATACCACATGAATCAAAATTACATTCCAACAAATATTTTCCAAAATTTCAATGAATTTATCAATTCAAATATGAGTTCAAATATACATGAAACCAACGGAATAACACTCGCGAGATTAAGTAGCATATTGTGTAAAACCCCATACCTCAAACCACCAAAAGATACCATCAATAATTCTGCCCAGAAACGCAGAAAAAACACAAAAAAAAAAAAATCTGCTCCAAAGATCACCAAAAGTTCCTCCAAGATCAACCTCAAAACAGCCCCAAGAACACCACAAAAACCTAAGGTTGAATGCATAAATTAAAGGGCATGTTTGTGTATAAAAGAGAGGAAAAGAAAATATGTTTGCTGCATATTTTTGTGCCAAAAGATGCTTACAAAATAGTCACCCACGACCCATTTAAATAAGGCAAAAATAATAGAGTTGTAACCAAAACAAACACTGAAAACTGCTTGCAGCGCACATTTTCTGGGAGGGTCGATCGATCTACCCAGGGGTCGATCGATCGATCACCCCGAAAAAGTGACAGTTCGCCCAAAAAATGCCATAAGGCAAAATATTGTAAAATCAATATAAAATCCGTTTTAACTCCGATTTTAATTCCTCTTGAAGTTTTATTCTTCTAAAACCATAACCAACATATTTTGCCAATAAAAATAATTTTATGAAAAACATTATTTTTCCTCTTTATTTTGAAAATACCCCAAAAATTACGCGGGTTGTTACACTTCCCCACTAACAATGAAATTTCGCCCTCGAAATTCGCCGAATGCCTAACTCTCAAAAAATCAGGCCAACAATCTCCAAAATAATCTCGTCTAAAAAATAATCTCCTCACATCTAATCTAGACGACTAACGCGAAACGATTTTCTATAAAAAATTCTATCTCAAAAAATACGGGCCACAAAAACGCAACAGACCCAAAACCCAAGACCCGAGGGTGGTCGTATACCTAAGCTCTGATACCATTCTGTAACACCTCGCCCGTCCGAAGAGAGCGAGCGGAGCGCAACTGTCGATAAAACTATACTACATCCACAAATAACAAGGTATAGAGAATCTAAAAATCGGTAAAGAACTAAAACCACTAATCTCTAATTTCCCAAATTAATACAACAAATCCCTTGAATACAAATACAACATCTAAAATAATTCTCCAATGCTCTATACATCAAAAATAAATACAAGTCTTCTCTTTTCTTGTAAAATCTTCCCAAAAGAATACTCGCTAAAATCTATCTCCAAAAATCTCAAGCGCCCAAAAATCCGCGCTAACCTGCCACTAAAAGAAAATATGGGGAAGTACACAATACGACAGGAAAGATGCTCAACAAATATTAGCGGTGAATAAAGCATAACAATACGAGTACAAATATTCAAATCAAATTCGAATCTCAATAGCAATTATATCAATATAATTTCTCAACAACACATTAACCGAGTCACCAGGCCTCACTACCGTACCGCGCCTATGCATTTTTGAGCATATCCGGAAAAAGGAATATTGGCCGGTGCCCAACCTCCGTGCCATATTAAAATCTCATGACAACATGCGCAACACCAAATATAATATCACATGAATCAAAATTAGATTCCAACAAATATTTTCCAGAATTTCAATGAATTTATCAATTCAAATATGAGTTCAAATAAACATGAAACCAACGGAATAACACTCGCGAGATTACGGAGCATATTGGGTAAAATCTCATACCTCAAACCACCAAAAGATACCATCAATAATTCTGCCCAGAAACGCAGAAAAACCACAAAAAAAATCTGCTCCAAAGATCACCAAAAGTTCCTCCAAGATCAACCTCAAAACAGCCCCAAGAAGACCACAAAAACCTAAGGTTGAATGCATAAATTAAAGGGCATGTTTGTGTATAAAAGAGAGGAAAATAAAATATGTTTGCTGCATATTTTTGTGCCAAAAGATGCTTTAAAAATAGTCACCCACGACCTCTTTAACTAAGGTAAAAGTAATAGAGTTGTAACCAAAACAAACACTGAAAACTGCTTGCAGCGCACGTTTTCTGGGAGGGTCGATCGATGTACCCAGGGGTCGATCGATCGATCACCCCGAAAAACTGACAGTTCTCCCAAAAAATGCCATATGGCAATATATTGTAAAATAAATATAAAATCCGTTTTAACTCCGATTTTAATTCCGCTTGAAGTTTTATTCTTCTAAAATCATAACCAACATATTTTGCCAATAAAAATAATTTTATGAAAAACTTTATTTTTCCTCTTTATTTTGAAAATACCCCAAAAATTACGCGGGTTGTTACACTTCCCCACTAACAATGGAATTTTGCCCTCGAAATTCGCCGAATGCCTAACTCTCAAAAAATCAGGCCAACAATCTCCAAAATAATCTCGTCCAAAAAATAATCTCCTCACATCTAATCTAGATGACTAACGCCAAACGATTTTCTAAAATAAATTCTATCTCCAAAAATATGCACCACAAAATCGCAACAGACCCAAAACCCAAGACCCGAGGGTGGTCGTATACCTAAGCTCTGATACCATTCTGTAACACCTCACTCGTTCGAGGAGAGAGAGCGGAGCGCTACTGTCGATAAAACTATACTACATCCACAAATAACAAGGTATAGAGCATCTAAAAACCCATAAAGAACTAAAACCACTAATCTCAAATTTCTCCAAATTAATACAACAAATCTCTCGAATAAAAATACAACATCTAAAATAAATCTCCAATGCTCTATACATAAAAAAAATACAAGTCTTCTCTTTTCTTGTAAAATCTTCCTAAAAGAATCCTCGCTAAAATCTATCTCCAAAAATCCCAAGCGCCCAAAAATCCGCCCTAACCTGCCACTAAAAGAAAATATGGGGAAGTACACAATACGACAGGAAAGATGCTCAACAAATATTAGCGGTGAATAAAGCGTAAAAATACGAGTACGGAGATTCAAATCAAATGCGAATCTCAATAGCAATTATATCAATATAATTTCTCAACAACACATTAACCGAGTCACCAGGCCTCACCACCGTACCGCGCCTATGCATTTTTTAGCATATCCGGAAAAAAGGAATATTGGCCGGTGCCCAACCTCCGTGCCATATTAAAATCTCATGACAACCTGCTCAACACCAAATATAATACCACATGAATCAAAATTAGATTCCAACAAATATTTTCCAGAATTTCAATGAATTTATCAATTCAAATATGAGTTCAAATAAACATGAAACCAACGGAATAACACTCGCGAGATTACGGAGCATATTGTGTAAAACCCCATACCTCAAACCACCAAAAGATACCATCAATAATTTTGCCCAGAAACGCAAAAAAACCACAAAAAAAAATCTGCTCCTAAGATCACCAAAAGTTCCTCCAAGATCAACCTCAAGACAACCCCAAGAACACCACAAAAACCTAAGGTTGGATGCATAAATTAAAGGGCATGTTTGTGTATAAAAGAGAGGAAAAGAAAATATGTTTGCTGCATATTTTTGTGCCAAAAGATGCTTAAAAAATAGTCACCCACGACCCCTATAAATAAGGAAAAAACAATAGAGTTGTAACCAAAACAAACACTGAAAACTGCTTGCAGCGCACATTTTCTGGGAGGGTCGATCGATCTACCCAAGGGTCGATCGATCGATCACCCCGGAAAACTGACAGTTCGCCCCAAAAATGCCATAAGGCAAAATATTGTAAAATCAATATAAAATCCGTTTTAACTCCGATTTTAATTCCGCTTGAAGTTTTATTCTTCTAAAACCATAACCAACATATTTTGCCAATAAAAATAATTTTATGAAAAACATTATTTTTCCTCTTTATTTTGAAAATACCCCAAAAATTACGCGGGTTGTTACACTTCCCCACTAACAATGGAATTTCGCCCTCGAAATTCGCCGAATGCCTAACTCTCAAAAAATCAGGCCAACAATCTCCAAAATAATCTCGTCTAAAAAATAATCTCCTCACATCTAATCTAGATGACTAACACGGAACGATTTTCTAAAAAAAATTCTATCTCCAAAAATATGCGCCACAAAAACGCAACAAACCCAAAACCCAAGACCCGAGGGTGGTCGTATACCTAAGCTCTGATACCATTCTGTAACACCTCGCCCGTCCGAGGAGAGCGAGCGGAGAGCTACTGTCGATAAAACTATACGACATCCACAAATAACAAGGTATATAGCATCTAAAAACCCGTAAAGAACTAAAACCACTAATCTCAAATTTCTCCAAATTAATACAACAAATCTCTCGATTAAAAATACAACGTCTAAAATAAATCACCAATGCTCTATACATAAAAAATAAATACAAGTCTTCTCTTTTCTTGTAAAATCTTCTCAAAAGAATCCTCGCTAAAATCTATCTCCAAAAATCCCAAGCGCCCAAAAATCCGCGCTAACCTGCCACTAAAAGAAAATATGGGGAAGTACACAATACGACAGGAAAGATGCTCAACAAATATTAGCGGTGAATAAAGCGTAACAACACGAGTACGAATATTCAAATCAAATGCGAATCTCAATAGCAAATATATCAATATAATTTCTCAACAACACATTAATCGAGTCAACATGCCTCATCACCGTACCGCGCCTATGCATTCTTGAGCATATCCGGAAAAAGGAATATCTGCCCAACCTCCGTGCCATATTAAAATCTCATGACAACATGCGCAACACCAAATATAATACCACATGAATCAAAATTTGATTCCAACAAATATTTTCCAGAATTTCAATGAATTTATCAATTCAAATATGAGTTCAAATAAACATGAAACCAACGGAGTAACACTCGCGAGATTACGGAGGATATTGTGTAAAACCCCATACCTCAAACCACCAAAAGATACCATCAATAATTCTGCCCTGAAACGCAGAAAAACCACAAAAAAAAATCTGCTCCAAAGATCACCAAAAGTTCCTCCAAGATTAACCTCAAAACAGCCCCAAGAACACCACAAAAACCCAAGGTTTAATGCATAAATTAAAGGGCATGTTTGTGTATAAAAGAGAGGAAAAGAAAATATGTTTGCTGCATATTTTTGTGCCAAAAGATGCTTAAAAAATAGTCACCCACGACCTCTTTAAATAAGGCAAAAATAATAGAGTTGTAACCAAAACAAACACTGAAAACTGCTTGCAGCGCACGTTTTCTGGGAGGGTCGATCGATCGATCACCCCGAAAAACTGACAGTTCACCCCAAAAGTGCCATAAGGCAAAATATTGTAAAATCAATATAAAATCCGTTTTAACTCCGATTTTAATTCCTCTTGAAGTTTTATTCTTCTAAAATCATAACCAACATATTTTTCCAATAAAATTAATTTTATGAAAAACTTTATTTTTCCTCTTTATTTTGAAAATACCCCAAAAATTACGCGGGTTGTTTCACTTCCCCACTAACAATGGAATTTCGCCCTCGAAATTCGCCGAATGCCTAACTCTCAAAAAATCCGGCCAACAATCTCCAAAATAATTTCATCTAAAAAATAATCTCCTCACATCTAATCTAGATGACTAACGCGAAACGATTTTCTAAAAAAAATTCTATCTCCAAAAATATGCGCCACAAAAACGCAACAGACCCAAGACCCAAGACCCGAGGGTGGTCTTATACCTAAGCTCTGATACCATTCTGTAACACCTCGTCCGTCTGAGGAGAGGGAGCGGAGCGCTACTGTCGATAAAACTATACTTCATCAACAAATAACAAGGTATAGAGCATCTAAAAACCCGTAAAGAACTAAAACCACTAATCTCAAATTTCTCCAAATTAATACAACAAATCTCTCGAATAAAAATACAACGTCTAAAATAAATCTCCAATGCTCTATACATCAAAAATAAATACAAGTATTCTCTTTTCTTGTAAAATCTTCCCAAAAGAATCCTCTCTAAAATCTATCTCCAAAAATCCCAAGCGCCCAAAAATCCGCGCTAACCTGCCACTAAAAGAAAATATGGGGAAGTACACAATACGACAGGAAAGATGCTCAATAAATATTAGCGGTGAATAAAGCGTAACAATACGAGTACGAATATTCAAATCAAATGCGAATCTCAATAGCAATTATATCAATATAATTTCTCAACAACACATTAACCGAGTCACCAGGCCTCACCACCGTACCGCGCCTATGCATTTTTGAGCATATCCGGAAAAAGGAATATTGGTCGGTGCCCAACCTCCGTGCCATATTAAAATATCATGACAACATGCTCAACACCAAATATAATACCATATGAATCAAAATTAGATTCCAACAAATATTTTCCAGAATTTCAATGAATTTATCAATTCAAATATGACTTCAAATAAACATGAAACCAAAGGAATAACACTCGCGAGATTACGAAGCATATTGTGTAAAACTCCATACCTCAAACCACCAAAAGATACCATCAATAATTCTGCCCAGAAACGCAGCAAAACCACAAAAAAATATGCTCCAAAGATCGCTAAAAGTTCCTCCAATATCAACCTCAAAACAGCACCAAGAACACCACAAAAACCTAAGGTTGAATGCATAAATTAAAGGGCATGTTTGTGTATAAAAGAGAGGAAAAGAAAATATGTTTGCTGCATATTTTTGTGCCAAAAGTTACTTCAAAAATAGTCACCCACGACCCCTTTAAATAAGGCAAAAATAATAGAGTTGTAACCAAAACAAACACTGAAAACTGCTTGCAGCGCATGTTTTCTGGGAGGGTCGATCGATCGATCACCCCGAAAAACTGACAGTTCGCCCAAAAAATGCCATAAGGCAAAATATTGTAAAATCAATATAAAATCCGTTTTAACTCCGATTTTAATTCCTCTTGAAGTTTTATTCTTCTAAAATCATAACCAACATATTTTTCCAATAAAATTAATTTTATGAAAAACTTTATTTTTCCTCTTTATTTTGAAAATACCCCAAAAATTACGCGGGTTGTTTCACTTCCCCACTAACAATGGAATTTCGCCCTCGAAATTCGCCGAATGCCTAACTCTCAAAAAATCCGGCCAACAATCTCCAAAATAATTTCATCTAAAAAATAATCTCCTCACATCTAATCTAGATGACTAACGCGAAACGATTTTCTAAAAAAAATTCTATCTCCAAAAATATGCGCCACAAAAACGCAACAGACCCAAGACCCAAGACCCGAGGGTGGTCTTATACCTAAGCTCTGATACCATTCTGTAACACCTCGTCCGTCTGAGGAGAGGGAGCGGAGCGCTACTGTCGATAAAACTATACTTCATCAACAAATAACAAGGTATAGAGCATCTAAAAACCCGTAAAGAACTAAAACCACTAATCTCAAATTTCTCCAAATTAATACAACAAATCTCTCGAATAAAAATACAACGTCTAAAATAAATCTCCAATGCTCTATACATCAAAAATAAATACAAGTATTCTCTTTTCTTGTAAAATCTTCCCAAAAGAATCCTCCCTAAAATCTATCTCCAAAAATCCCAAGCGCCCAAAAATCCGCGCTAACCTGCCACTAAAAGAAAATATGGGGAAGTACACAATACGACAGGAAAGATGCTCAACACATATTAGCGGTGAATAAAGCGTAATAATACGAGTACGAATATTCAAATCAAATGCGAATCTCAATAGCAATTATATCAATATAATTTCTCAATAACACATTAACCGAGTCACCAGGCCTCACCACCGTACCGCGCCTATGCATTTTTGAGCATATCCGGAAAAAGGAATATTGGTCGGTGCCCAACCTCCGTGCTATATTAAAATCTCATGACAACATGCTCAACCCCAAATATAATTCCACATGAATCAAAATTAGATTCCAACAAATATTTTCCAGAATTTCAATGAATTTATCAATTCAAATATGAGTTCAAATAAACATGAAACCAACGGAATAACACTCGCGAGATTACGGAGCATATTGTGTAAAACCCCATACCTCAACCCACCAAAAGATACCATCAATAATTCTGCCCAGAAACACAGAAAAACCACAAAAAAAAAATCTGCTCCAAAGATCACCAAAAGTTCCTCCAAGATCAACCTCAAAACAGCCCCAAGAACACCACAAAAACCTAAGGTTGAATGCATAAATTAAAGGGCATGTTTGTGTATAAAAGAGAGGAAAATAAAATATATTTGCTGCATATTTTATTGCCAAAAGATGCGTAAAAAATAGTCACCCACGACCCCTTTAAATAAGTCAGAAATAATAGAGTTGTAACCAAAACAAACACTGAAAACTGCTTGCAGCGCATGTTTTCTGGGAGGGTCGATCGATCTACCCAGGGGTCGATCGATCGATCACCTCGAAAAACTGATAGTTCGCCCAAAAAATGCCATAAGGCAAAATATTGTAAAATCAATATAAAATCCGTTTTAACTCCGATCTTAATTCCGCTTGAAGTTTTATTCTTCTAAAATCATAACCAACATATTTTGCCAATAAAAATAATTTTATGAAAAACTTTATTTTTCCTCTTTATTTTGAAAATACCCCAAAAATTACGCGGGTTGTTACAAAAATGACCTATACAAATCTACCCTCCCCAAAACAACAATGGTAAGACAAACCGACAAGCCTTCTAACTTTTCAAATTTGTCATCAACAATCAACTTTTAAACTCCAAGCTTTTCTCACCACGGTGTGCTATCCAAAGAATCTTTAATTTTACCTACACACATGAGACAAAGCAAAAACCTCATGACGTATCGAGTTTGAAATGATATAAACATTAAACATGTAAGCATAATCAAATCTCCCCCATACTAAAATCCCCCATAGTATCATAATTTGTTCTCCCCCTTTTTATTTGTCCGAAATAGACAGGGAAAGAATAAATTAAGTTAGTGAAAATCGGGGTAACACGAAAAAACGAACAAACAAACTATGTTTGAATTTTTCATTTTTTTTATACAAAAATGCAAAAAAAATATGATGTTCCAAAAAAATCACACACCATGAATTTATACTAAGACGACCAAATCATGGTAAAGGAATGAATGTGTGTGAAAAAGTCGATAGGAAAATCAACTCAGTCATATCATATGTGCAAGATGCATCAGTGTACTCCTAACGAATGAACATAAAAAATAGTCCTTTAAAATTGTTGAATTTGGATGACACCATCTAAAATCAAAATCAACAAATCGAAGTCAACATGATTTTCACACCAATAACGCCCAAAACGGTTTCATGTTTTTTCAAGACTTTTTAAGAATGTGTAAAGCCGTTTTAATTCTCCAACCAAACTCCCTCATATATATTTTCTTTTCGAGGTGATTTAAATTATCAAACATTGGAGAATTGGTGAATAAACCTAATGGCCCATAATTGGCATATATTTCTTTTTATTGGCATGCAATTTTTTCAGGATATTTTAAACCTCTTTTAACCCTGGATAATTAAAGTTCCTCAATTGTTTAGGTCCAATTTAAATGGCGGCTTAATCGCAAAGGATAAATGTGTACCTTTCGTAGCCCTTCACCGTTTTTAAAATTCACACAAACTTACGGCAAACGGTAAAAACATGCACACCTTTTATTATCTTGTTTTATTGCATTTGGTTCATTTTAATAGACATAATTGAGATGAAAATATGTAACTAACATGTGATTTGACAAAAACAAACATCAAACAAATCCGTTCTCATGTACAGTAAAGGACAAAAGGAGTCAAACGTGTAGAAAGCAACACTATAACATCTCAAAGACTCCAAACTTTGTAAAGCACATGAATGACACAATATATTATCTCAAAACACTATCAAACACTCACATGGATATGGCATGAAATTGTGACTTGGTCATCCTAAATGTGCATTCATATACAGTGTAAAGAATATACAAACATTTTTTTGTATTTTTCAAAAATTTTCTAAAAAGAGAAAATCCTTTTGTATTATTCAAAATTTTCTAATACAAAAATATAATACAAAAAGTATACATGTCGTAGCACTAGCAATGATATAAATCATGAAACACAACTAGCGTATGACAAACATGCAAACACAATCATCTATGTGATATATCAAGAGAAGAATCATGTGCAAGCAATGGGGAATCAACAAGTCTAACATCTAGTGCCTCTAAAAGAGATTTCCTAACCCAAATAGATCTCAAACGCCATGTGGGGATTTTGGGAACCAAGGAAACACTAGACTTAAACTTCCTAGGACTTTTTTGAAGGTCAAAACAGAATTGCCTTAGGTTCCCTTTCCTACCACAATATAAACATGTGAAAACAGGTGGAATGACACCTTTGGGTTGACCTTTTCTAACGTCCTTGGAAACGGTTGACCCTCTAAAACAAACAATGATTTTAGCTTTAGCATTAGAAACATGTGAACAAGATGAGCCATTACCATCACTATCAAACCTACTTGAATCTTTTAAATCATTTTTCAACTTCAAAGTATTCGATTCAAGCAAAGAATCAGACTCTTCAGTGATTTAAATCAACAAAATTCTGATTCGAGCCAATGGGTGGGGGCATCAAATTACATAAGTGTGCCATCGAAAAATTGCTACAAATATTTCCACCAACAATTAATATCACACAAAGTTTGCAAAAAAATAAGGATCAAACGCAATAAATTAGCGTAACCCGCTTTGATACCAATTTGACAACGTGATTAGTCAAATTGTATTAGGGAAAACTTTCAAAATCAGGATCACTCGATAATTTAGAGGAATCCGATTTGATACCAGTTTGTAAACGCGGTGTGTGATATCGATCAAATTAATTCGCAAATTCCAAACACACTTCCTTAATTTATATATATCAAATTCAATTTAAAGACCAACCCCTAATCATACATCTACGTGTCAAATAAAATTAAGTAATGAACAAAGCTGGCAAAAGTAGGTTTCAAGAAAAGAATCCCTGCAGGATAAAAACCTTTTATTTTCACTATAATTTGTAAAGTACCGGTTACAATCGGATTACAATGAAAATAAACTTTGACTTTTGAAAAACTCGCAGGTGTCGATTTGTAGTCATCAGCCCAGGAACAGTGCAACACTCCCTATGACACGCAGTCCTGAATCTTGGCAGAGTATCCTTCCACAATAACTTGCAGCTATCGGTTGTGGAAATCAACCTCCAAAGATTGAATCAGCCCAGTACCTCCCACAAGTGGCACCTATGGTCAGCCCACTACCTTTCTAAGGCACCTATGAATCAACAACAAAATTCCCAGCAAAACTATGTTTTGGTTCCAAGAACAACTCACACAAAAGGTTGGGATTTGTGAGTTGTAAAAAGGAGTTTGAACCTTGAAAAGTGACAGAGAATAAACAAAAAACACTAAAAATGTATTCTGATTGAAATTAGCATTTTCTCCACACCAAAATAACGAAGTCTAACACCCTTTATATAAGAATATTTAAGGCGGAGACGTGTCAACAAAAAGGACTTCTCGTTCGAACGAACTGACATGTCGCTCGAACGACATCAAGTCTCTTTCGAACGAGATAGGATCTCGTTTGAACGACTAGGCACAAATCTCTAGATTCGATTTACAGAGTTTTAAAGTATTTGGGAACTTAGTAAACAACACTCTTACAAATCTGAGAACAGTTAACAAAAAGCTTTTATGAGAAAAATGTTTTTGAAAAGATAAAAATCCATTTAAAATAATTCAAAAATCATTTTTCATAAAAGAAAAAAATATTTTAATTTTTTTTATAAAAAATATCCCAACACTTTTACGTAAAATTGTAAATGGAACTTAAACACATTTACCAAATTCGTCCTTGTTGGGCATGATTGTTGAAGTAGACTTGAAATTCGGATCGTCGATTGTAGATGTACGCTTTCCAATGCTTTGAAAAACTTGTAGCATTATACGACATACAAATTGTGATGGACTATGTCCTTACATATTGCTATCATTTCTTTGATTGTTGCTATATCTCCTTCTTCTATTGTTGATTGGTCATTGTTTGATATATATAGTTCAATACTACTATAAAGCATCTTGGTTCCGCTGATTTAGAGTTTCTCAAACGCTGTAACCATTTATTCAAAGCTGGTCACCTGGACTTATCAGAAGAAGATTTAACAAACTTGTTCGGTGTTGATGCTTCTGAACAGACCAAGGATGCTCATACTCTTTTAAAATTTCTTCTTGATCGGGTTATTTCCAATAATGTGGCCTACTTTGAAATGATTGAAGATCTTCAAGAGAAGCATAATGAATCCAATTCTCTTCTCCATGCTGACTATGAAACTAAATATCAATCTTTAAGTGAGGGCTGAGGCTTTGAAGAAAAGTTAGAGAAATATGCTTTCGCTTTTAGGAAGAAATAATTTCTGATCAAATGTGAGCTTGATGAGGTTAGAGCCATTGCCAAGTTATTGGATGAAGAGAATAATAAATTGAGGAATGAACTGAACTTATTGAAGACTCCTTATTCTACTTCAGCTACTGAATACGGGGTATAATTATTGGAAATTGAGAATGCTAAGCTGAGAGAAGAAGAAGAGTCCTTTAAGAAACCTAACTTGCTTTTTTTTCTCGATCAAGATCTTCTGCCCGACCAGGATCCAGACCTATCCGACCTATAACTGATGAGGCTAGAATTCAACAAATGCTTTTAAATCAAGTTGCTTGGATAAAGGCCAAGAACTCAGCTATTTCGGATATGTCTCTGAAGCTTTAAATTCAAGATGATAAACTTTCCCATCAGTCTTCTCAATTACAGACCAAATATAACGTGCTGAAGAAGTTGCAACATCCAGTTGAGAGACTAACTTTCCAGTTTCACAAGAAACCCAAAGAGGTCTGGATGGATGGTTACAATGAAGCTTTAGGACATCTAGACAATCATCTTTCCCAAGCTAGGAATGAAGGATATAAGTGGGTTTGGACTAACTATTTAACAGTTACAAAAGTTGATCAGAACAACAGACTTTGGCATTAGAATGAACCTGGTCTTTTAAATTATCAAGATCCTCCTTTCAGATTGGATGTCAGCTGAATTCCAGTTGATTCGATCCCTCAACGATTGATATCTAAATATTTAGGGGACTATGGACTGTAAGATGATCTGGAGATAGTTCGATCACCTCATATGTTGAATACCCCGAGCAACAGTAATAAGAGAATGCTTCAAGATTTTAATTTCATCAACTCTTCATACACATTGGATGATCCTCTAACTGGCATGGAGTCTCCACCGAGCTCCTCAAAGACTGAAGGAAAACGTCCAGTTGGAGAATAATTGTCCTGTATTTTATTTGTAAATAAGATCTTCATATAATCATTATTCATATAAATGAAATGTAATTTGTTAACTTGTCTTTGTTGATTTGTGTATATCTGGATGTTGTGTCGTTAGTTCTACTGATAGACTTAAAAATTTGCCTAAATTTATTACCAGTTACCAACAATGTAGCCATAAGTTATACTAGTGCACCTAAATTTTTAGTTTTAGCACTAGTTACCAATGGTATTGCCATAGGTTCTACTGATGCACCTAATTTTTTAGGTTTAACATTAGTTACTAGTGGTGACCAAGCGTATGTGGAATATGTGTCTACATTCCTATTTAGGAATCTTCACAATGTTTTTAATCCATTTTGCTCAATTCTAATAAAACTTGTTGATTTTAATACAGAGTTTTATATCTGATTTCTTCCTATTTAGGAATTATTCTGGACCAAGAAGTATTGAGGAATTAAAATTTTGCTTTGACTTGGTTGTTGATCAAGGATTACAAATTGTCGACTAAGTATTGTATCTGCCGACCAAGTATAATGTTTGCCAACCAAGTGGTGATATATATTCTGGATAAATGAATACTATAATGAAATTTGCCACAACTTGGCCCTTTAATGAGGACATTAGCTCATATACAATATCATACTCCTCCAATTCAACTTCCCAGTACATCAATCTTCCAGACCTCTCTGATTTATGAAAATCTCATAGAAGAGGCATGTCAGTGTACATCACAATAGTATACGCTTGGAAATACGGCTTCATACGTCTAAATGCCTCAATAAGTGCCAAAGCAAGTTTCTCCAGTCGTGGGTTCCTAATTTTTGCTCCTCAAAAGGACTTGTTGGTATAGTAGAGTGGCTTCTGAACTCCATTATCTTCTCGTATCAAAGCTGAACTTATAGTGGATTTAGAAATAACTAAGTACAAATATAATTTCTCTCTTAAAATTTTATCATTCCATTCGAATGTCTTCCTCAACACTTTAAAGAATAGCAGACATCTGTCTGTAGCTCGGGATACAAATTTATTCAGAGCAGCAACTCGTCTAGTAAGCCTTTGAACTTTCTTCTTGTTAAATGGAGATTGCATCTCAAGTAATGCCTTTATTTTATCTGGGTTTGCTTTAATTCCCCTCTGATTTACTATATACCGTAGGAACATTCCCTCATTTATGCCAAATACACATTTGGTCGGATTAAGCCTCATTTGATGTTCTTCCAATTGATTAAAGGTTTGGCTGAGGTTGATAATATGGTTAGAGGCTTTCTTGCTCATCGTCGGGACTTCATGCACCTATACTTCCATATTTTTGCGTATTTTCTCATCAAAGACTTTGTTCACCAAACTTTGATAGGTAGCACCTGCATTTTTTAAACCAAAAGGCATAACATTATAATAGTAAGTTCCTCGGGGAGTGATAAAAGAAGTACTTTCTCTATCTTCCAGCTTCATTTTGATATGGTTATAACCAAAATAAGCATCCATAAAACTTCGTAGCTCATGTCCTGAGGTAGCATCAACAGGTTGACCATGTCGGGGCAAAAGAAAATGATCCTTTGGGTAAGCTTTGTTTAGATCCATAAAATCTACGCACATTCTCCACTTATTCTTCTTCTTTTTGACCATCACGGTATTGGCCAGCCAAACTGGATATTTCATATCTTCAATAGATGAATCTTTTTGGAGCTTCTCTACCTCCTCTTGAATAGCTTGGTTCTTCTCAGAGATGAACACCCTACGCCTTTGCTTGAGTAGTTTGACTTACTTATTGATGTTTGGATCATGGCAAAGGAAATTTGGGTCCATCTAAGGCATGTCTTCATGGCTCCAAGTGAACACATGCTTTCTGTGTCTTAAGAACGTCATTAGTTCCTGTTTAGGAACATGATCCAGTGTTGAAACTATCTGTGTAGTTCTCTCTGGCTTGTCGTAATCTAGAATGATGTTTTCAGTAGCTTCTACATTCTATCCTTTAACTAGCTCTAGCTCATCTCTTGGGTCTAAGGTTTCAACTTCAGATTCGCCATGGGGCTCACTAGTGTCTACTTGATAAGTAGTAGTCCTCCTTTTCAATTCTTCTAAGTCTTCCTGCTTGACAGATGAGTAATAACATTCCCTGGTTACTTTTTGATCATTATTTATAACTCGCACACTAAAGTTGGTCAAGAACTTTAAGCACTAGTGAAATGTGGAAGGCACTACTTCTAACTTCTTTAATCTTACTCTTCCCATGATCACATTGTAGGCGGATTGAACATTCTTATCCATTACGAAGAAACATATTTTTTCTGTCTGACTTATTGGTTATACACCAAGTGTTACTTCCAATTTGATGGTGACTAGTGGATACACCTTTTCATCATAAAACCCTATCAAAGGCCTGTGATACGGATCCAATTGACTGATGTTCAAGTCTAACTTCTCAAAGTAGGGATAAAATATGATGTCCACCGAGCTTCTATTATCAATCGTCACTCTTGCCACAATTGTATCTTTCATTTTGAATTTGATCACTAAGGGATCGTCATGGGGATAAATGACACCGGATAGATCATTAATGGAAAAACCAATCACTAACTTATCCTTGTTCACCTTCTTCGGTCGGTCTTCCTCTACCATATTGATTATTTGGATGAAATAACAAGCTTGAGCCTCATTGAGGTAAGCTTTTTCTCTTAGCGGTATGATCTCCTCCTTAAACATCTTTTACCGTAATCATTTGACAGTCAAAAGAACTAAAACTAAGCATAAATACCTCACGTTTAGGTTGACTGGGCTTCTTAGGTAGGTCAGGATCATCTTCCTGATCATCTTCGTGAGTTCGCTTTTTGTCTTCCCCCTATGGAGATTTTGACCTCCGTTGAGCTACTCTATTATCCTGTCGATCTACAAACTTATCAAACTTTCCTCGACCGATGAGGGTTTCTATCTCATTTTGTAAAGTAATACAGTGATCTATAATATGTTTATTTTCTCTATGAAACTTATAATATTTAGACCTGTCTCTCTTCCCCGCAAGTGCTCTTAACTTCTCAGGCCAATGTACCTCCTTGTGGTTTTTAGTTTCCTCTAAAACATGGTGGATGCCCATCGTTAATGGAGTGTAATTGTTGTATTTCTTGAGCCTGTTAAAATTCATCTTCTTCTTTGACTCCTTCTGCTCATTTTTCTCCATTTTATCCTCGGGCTTTGGGGCTGAGCTTCACTTTGCTGCCATTGCTTCTTCGGCGTTCATGATCTTGGCTGCCTTAGCCATTAATTCTGCCATTATCTTTGGAGGGTCTTTAGCAAGAGTGTGGTAGAGCTTCTCGAGAAGCAATCCACTTATGATAACTTTTCATTGTTGAAGCGATTAATATAATCTCATGTACTTTCTCTTAATCACTGTGTCACACTTATTAAGTGAGCTACCCTCTTCACCGACTTAGCACCAAAGAAAAAATTACTATTGGACAGTTCGACTAACTGGTTGAAATCGACAATTTGCCTCCAAGGAAGGATGTTGTACTTGATCTGAGCATAACCTGTTATAATACGTGAAAATTCCCTACACCTCATTTCATCGTGGATAGCATAAATGTCTACTGCCATTTAATATTGTTGTATGTGAATAACATGATTAGTTTTCCCATCATACTTGGGATTAATAACAGGAGCTTTAAATTTCGAAGGAGTATGAAAATCCACAATAGCTTGAACAAAAGGAGACCCTTTAATAAAATTTATTTGTAAATGATTCTTTGCCTTCACTATCTCTCCCAACCTATATTTCAATCGTTGAATAGAACCCTTCCATGCATTATTACCACCATTAGATCTATGCGTCAAAACTCGGTTATTCTAACCAACTGTTTGTGCTGAACTCTCCTCTTGTGAGGTCTGCTCGGCATGGATAGTTCGCCGAGCATATGATCTAGACTGGGCTGAGGCCTCGTGTTGATTGGCTGGTCGTTGAGTATTTCTCGATAATGCCCTGGGAATATTTCTATTCCCCCTAGGTCTCTATGATTAAAGGGCGATGCTCGGCTATGCCTTCCCAAGGCGCTTGGTTTTTCAGTAGAAAAAGACTTTTGTCATAAGATTCTAAAGTCCTGAGGAATGAACTTTCTCCTGAATAATAAGATGTATCTCTAGAGGTTCTGGATTGACTATGTCTACTAGTTTCGGGAGGTGGTGGTGGCATACATCTATGATTGGACAAAGAAGGTGATCCGACTTGTACAGTTTGTGCCAATTATCACACCGTATTCTCTATAGACTCTTGTCATTTAGCCAAACTAGCCAAAATTCCAGTCAGATCATTATTTATGGCAGTAGCAGATGGATTGGGTGGATTACCCTCATCTTTGGCACTGGATTCCGGAATATTAGTCGTCTTTGGAATACTTGTAAAAGAATGAGTGAAACGTTTAGAAATACGTTCCTACAGACGATGCCAATATGTTGATGTAAAAAACTAGACTAGATCTAATTATTTAATCAGTGATAAAATAAGTAAAAGGGAGACAAAATATTTTTTAAGTGGCTTGGCTATAAGGGAAAGCCTACTTTCACTGTTCCTAGTATTAGGTTTTACCTCTTTTGGATATAGTAGCCTGGTGATGCTTATGCTTTGTGATCTCTCTTATGCCCTCAGTGGAGGGATTACACTGTATTTATAGCATCTTTAGGATGTTGTGTGAAAGGATGGAATACCTTTGTAAATATGTATTTACATCAGTACATCATGTTGGTAATGTTTCTGGTTGTTATAAGATTTATCATATATATAGCTGTTGACGTTTGTGTGACCAGGTTGGTCGGCATTCAGTAAGTTGCTCGATACTTCTTTGAAGTTGGTAGGCTACTGCGCCTTGCTGACTAGGATCGTTTCCATGTGTTCACTTATGATTGATCCACGTAGATGAGTAATTTTTTATATCAACAGAAGGGATATTAGTTGAACTTTTCTTTGGGGTTATTTTTTTAATTTTGCGTTTTGTACATAAATAGCCTAGTGGAGATATTTCTAATAGAAAAATTTATAATTTCTCATTATCTTTATAGTTTGGAATATTTCGTTACCCTGCTAAACCATTATGTACATTCTCAAGGCTTTAATTGAAGACAAGCTAGCGATCGAATCCGATAATCAATGATCGAAGAGTTGATTTCGTCACTACAACATATGGAGAAGGTATTTGAGTTTGATTTTGTGTAAACATTATGTTCAGGGGTATTTTACAAGTGTTTGAAGCATAATTATTTTTCAAAAGTTTTTCTAAATGTAAAATCATTTTTAAGGTATCTCATTAGAACGCGATATTGACGGTCGTTCAAACGAGTTTCTTGAAACCCTTGGATATCAACCGTTCGAATGAAAATTCAAAAAATCTTTTTTTTCTTATCGTTCTGGAATGTCATTCGATCTTTCATTCTATGTCGTTCGAACGAGTTTGCATAGGTCTTTCGAATGAGGTACAGTTCATTCGAACGAGCATGTGAAAAATTAATTTTTTACATTGTTTCAAACGCAATATTTTTAAGTCTAGCTCTTGAACATTTTCCTCCCTCTTTAAGAGTTATGAACCTGCACTGCTTTGTAAACCTTTTTCACCTAAAACACTTTGGTTTTTTAAATCCATACCCTTTTGATATTTTATGATCACTTTATCAAACTCGAAAAACACATGTCTTGTTCAAATATCTGTGGAGTTCATTATTCACTGCTGAAGCTAAGAAAGGAGTTTCCTGGAGCTGATTGATGGACACCAAGGTAAATGGAGCGTGCCGTGGGGCATTGCTAAATCTGAACCATTTTTTGTTATTAAAAAAAGAGACATTAATGCGATACTTAGTGGACTCTAAGACTATAAATTATTTTGTGTCGTCTGTAATACATTCGTTATAACAATGTTGAAAAATGAGTTTTCTCGAAAGGTTTTTTCCTCATATCTCATGTTATAATTTATTGTGTTTGATTTAATTTTAGTATCTTGCATGTTTATTTTCACCTAATTAATCATGATAAAATTGGATTAAATAGAACTTGGCTTGTTTGTGACCTAATTTATGGATTCTAACTTTGGACGACTCTACATGTTGGATCCCCCAACAACTCTCACACACGTGCCTTATATGAGAGATGTGATTTTCGAGCTCACATTAGTAATGGGTAAACCAATTTGTTTGTTTTTTCTTATAAAAACAATTATTGCTCTTAATTTAAAAAATATCTCATCAAGCTTTTAAGAGCAATTTTTCCAAAGAACTTTGCATCTTCTTCATCTTCTTCCTATCTAAGAAGATAAGAAAGCACCTTTGAAAAAGATGGAACATAATATATAAATCTAGTTCATATTTTTTCCCTTTTCTCTTCTTTGCATTTAATCATCTTTCTTTCTCGAGTTTGATTAATATAAAAGAAGAAGAAGATTTTACAAAGAGTACTTTTACCAAAATCACCTAGTTTCATACACTTTAGGGGTTTTCTCCCTATGAGAGTATTGTGATCTTTATGTATATTTTTCGAGTTTCAAACACTTATGAATTCCAAAGCTTGAATAAGAAGGGTTGTGCAACATTGTTCACATATGTTGAGACATAAGAGATCTTGAAAAATTTTGGCAAGTGCCCTCGCCCAAGCTATGGTTGATCTCTGGGTCGAGACATGGGAGCAACCTCTTCATATATAGGGGAAAGGCCAACCGACATCTATTTCTCTCAGATCCCGTAGTTAAGCAGAAGTCTCGTGCACTAGGTACAATTTTTTTTAAAAATATCTTCGGCTTAATACGGATTTGTGGAAAACTTATGAGGTGTGAGTTAGTGCGGAAGGAGTGTTAGTCATTAGTCCCCTCTGTGAGTCTTTACTAAATTTTTAATGAGATTGTTTCATTGGCCCGAGGTTTTTTCTATTAATGGATTTTTCTCCTCGTACATCTGGTGTTATGTTTTTTATTTACCTTTTTCGCATCTTTTATCACTCTCGTGTTCAAACAAGATTAATATTTTATTTGGTTGATACAAAAATTGGTGAATATAGTAACATAGACTTTTTGGTGTGCAAAAATAATTTTTAGAGAGTCTCTATTTTTGTAAGAAGTACTCACTCTTAACTGGTATCAGATCTTGGTCCTCTTGTTACTATGGTTGAAAGAACTAAATGAAGATTGCGTATTTGTGTTTATATTGAGAACAATGTGCTGTTGAGAGGTGTTGATATTTTTTAGGACATTGTTCAACCTACCCATTTTTTTTTGCTCTTTTGAAGGTGCTGCATTAAATGATAAAGGGTTCTGTCAATCTTCGTCTATTGATGATGAATGTTACACAAAAATTGATACTTTGTCTTCTTCGAGTTATTCTAGTGATGATTCTTTTAGTAAAGAATATTGTGACCTACAACTTGCTTATGATAATTTTTCTGTTGAAAATGTTAAACCTAAGAAAAGACTATTGAAGACTTCCATCAAACTTAAGAAATGATCCAATGAATGAAGAAATAACCTCTCTTGAAAATAAATTACACTCCGCTATGAATGTGAAATATTACTTTGAAGGTAGATAAAAAATGGGAAAATTAATTTATCTCAAACCCAATCTTTCAACGGCAAACACGATATTAGTTTTGTAACCAAAACCATTTTTATGAAACCTTCTTAGAAGACTCGTGTGCCTAAAGAGTATTCTTCATTGCTTGAGAAGAAAATGTTTCAAAGAATTTTAAAAAGAACGACCAACGTTTTGTGTATCATTGAACTTTTTGTAATCAAAGTGGTCATTTAATTAATAAACCTCGTCTGAATGAAGTTTCTTCATTAAGGCATGATATTAATTCCCTTTCCAAAATATCAAAAAGTATTTTATCATATATTGAGAAGATTTCTAAATCTAAAAATGTTGATGTTGGTTCAAAAGCTTTTGGGAGCAATACCAATACTAAGATTATTTGTGCCAAAAAGTAAAATGTCAATTGTCGTATTATTCACATGACCTTTGATGCTCAAGATGAATCGCGATGGTATTTTGATAGTGGGTGCTCTAGGCATATGATCGAGAACAAAGCCTTGTTTTTTAAATTTGCTAAGAAACAATTTGGGTTGGTCACATTTGGAGATGGGAACAAATAAAATATCATAGAAAAAGGTACCATATAGATTGTTGTTTTTCCTATAATAGATAATGTTCTTTTAGTTAATGGCTTGAAGGCTAACTTGCTTAGCATAAGGAAAATGTGTGATGATTGTAAAAATATGATTTTTAAGAATAAGGAATGTAATGTTCTTTATCCGAAAGGTAATTGTATTTTGAAGGGTACTAAAACCATGATCACTTTCTATATTAGAAATGTCTCTCCAAGTGTTCTTTGAAATGTCTCTCTAAGAAACCTCCAAGATTCTAGGGTGAACTCTCATTCTCCCTTAGCACGATAGCCATGTCTAACATGGATGATCATCCTCTTGCAATAATGATTCTACCTAAACCTCCAGACCCAACAAACATTTGGACAAAATCTTGTGCAAGTGTCGTCATGAATAACACCACAAAAGAACCAAAATTAAAGACTCCATCTATATACAAAGGTGAACTAACTGTTATTTTCTCTGAAGAAGACATATCAGATCTAGTTGAACCATTCAAACATTCAATAGTAGGAAAATTCTCACGTGGTAGACCATCAATTGAGATCATTCGAAAAAAATTCCTTACTTTTTCTCTAAAAGAAGCCTACTCAATAGGTCTTTTGGATTATAAACACATTCTCACTGGGCTTAATTGTGAGGAAGATTATGTTCGATTATGACTAAGAGACCAATGGTATATAGGAAAATACCCAATGAGCGCACTTTCAGGTGGACTGCTAAATTCAAACCAGATGAAGAACGTCCAATAGTTCCTGATTGGATAAACCTACCAAAATTGCCAATTCATTTATATGAAAAATCATGTCTTTACTCAATTGCTCAACTTATAGGTAAACCATTAAAAATGGATGCTTCAATAGCTTCAGTTATAAGACCAAGTATTGCTCGAGTGTGTGTTGAAGTTAATCTCCTCCAAGAAAGACTTCATAGAATTTGGATAGGATGTGGATCAAAAGGATTTTGGCAACAAATTTCATATGAAAACATCCTATCCTTTTATTAATTTTTTTATGTAAAGGGGGCATGATGAATCCAAATGTATGTTTAAACATCCAAGCTCCAATAAATCTCAAAAAACAAATTGAAAAATAGCTAATCCAGTTAAAAAAGATGTTGCCAATCAGTCAGAAATCATCAAGATTGATCAAGATCCAAAAAAGAATAAAAAAAGAATCTAAAAGTGAAGATACCAAAAAAATTTGCAAAGATAATAGATTTGAAATACTTCAAGATTGTTCATCTGACTCATAAGAGGATTAAGCAGAGGAAAATTAAAAAAATAATCTCAAGCCAGTCAATACATCCTTAATTGTATTTAAACAAACTAAAGATCAAATAAAAAATAAAATAGAAAATATTAAACATGTTGAGTACTCCTTAGAAGAAAAAATAATTGTGGATCAATATAACATATCTCCAAAATGTTCAGATCTCCCAAAAAATGACAAGCATTCGGCTTATGATAAAGACTTCCATTTAGACAAAGATGAAGGGTATGTAGCAATTCCAATGATTGAAGAGCATTAAAAAATTTACTTTTTAGTTAGACTTTAGATGGAGGAATCACCAAGAGAAGAAGGAAGCCAAGAACAAACATAACAAAAAAGGAGGTACAACCGTTGGTCCTTTACAATCTTAAAAGTCAAGTAAGCCTCCAAAATCAGTTCCTTATAATCCTCTTTTATAAGGTTTATAAGATCATCAGGTAAATGAAATTCTCCAACTACTCAAACTCTTCGTAAATGTTAAAACTTTATATGTTGGAATGTTAGGGGAGTGGCAAATAAAGCCACAAACAAAAGAATTAAAATACTGATATAATCATATCACCTTCCTGTTATAGCTTTATTAGAACAAGTAGAAGCAACCTATATAACTAAATACCAAATAAAATGGCAATTTTCAATTAGCATCAGCAATAAGTCCAATAATATTTGGTTCTTATGGAACAAAGAATTTTAAATAAAGGTTGTTCATGATTATGATCAACTAATGTGTTTGCAAATTGACATTGAATTTTGAAATAAATCAATTTTAGTAGTTAGTAGTTATTGTTTATGCAAAGTGCAGTGTAATAGAGAGAATGGATCTATGAGCTGACCTAGAGAACTTAAATGCAAATTATTTAAATTAATATTGGTTAATTATTGGAGACTTCAATGCGGGCTATAATGAAGAAGAAAAGTTAGGAGGAAATCAAATAGAATTTCATACAATAGAAGACTTTAAAGATATGATATCCTCATGTGCTTTGCTAAACTTAGGTTACTCGGGCTCTAGGTTTACTTGGACCAATAATATAATAAATGGTATAATTTTCTATAGACTTGATAGAGGGTTAGTAAATCAATAATGGCAGTTATAATTCCCAAACTCAAATATAACTCATATACATAGAGCATTTTGTGATCATAGTCTTTTCTTGTTGTCTATAAAACCAATTTAGATAATTGTCGTAAGCCTTTTAAGTTCATATTTATGTGGTGCACTAACTCAAATGTTATAAAGGTAATATACGAAGCATGGTCTTCTAATATTCAAGCACCACCAATGATCTCATTTGGTTTGAAACAGAAAAACTGAAAAACTTAAAAGTAAAATTGAGAAACTGGAATAAGGACAATTTCAAAAATGTTTTTCAATTAGTCAAGGATCTGGAGGATTTAGTTTTGATTAAATAAAGTGCATTTGAACTATCTCCCAATGCTAAATCTAGAAAAGATTTATTTGAAACTAGAGCCAAATTAAATATAGCCTTACACAGAGAGGAAGGCCACTGACACCAAAAAGAGCCATTTAAAATGGCTCAAATTGGGTGACATCAACACAAAATATTTTCATGCTTCAGTTAGAGATAGAAAAGGAAAACTATCGATTACTAAAATCAAGAATAACAAAGACCAATGGGAAGAATCTAGTGAAAAGATAGACAAACGATTCCTCAATCATTTTCAAATTTTATGGAAAATAGACTTAAAAAATATTGAATAATGTCTTTTTGGAATTGATAGACAAAGTAATAACCAAAGATATGAATCAAAAGATATCAGCGTATCCTTCAGAGGAAGAAATCTTTTCTGCCATTATTAACCTTGATACAACTAGTGCCCCTGGTCCTGATGGATTTGGGGGAGATTTCTATGTAAAATTTTGGGATATTATCAAGTCTGACCTAATGAAAGCCCTTTATTCATTCTTTGCCGGAGCATAAATTCCTAGAATTTGGACTTCAACCTCTATTGCCCTTATTACTAAGATAACTAATCCCACATCTTGTTACCAATTTAGACCTATAAGCTTATGTAACTTTTCCAATAAAATAATTTTCAAAATTTTAAGTGAGAGAATACCAACTATTCTTCCTTTAATAATCTCTCAAAATCAAAGTTGTTTTGTTAAAGGTAGGAGTATCTAAGATAATATTTTACTAGCTCAAGAAATGGTCCAATCAATTGGTAAGAAAGCTCATAGGAATAATGTCATAATAAAATTAGATATGGAAAAAGTATATGACAAAGTCTACTGGCCTTCCTTATGTGAATTGCTCAGGAAATTTGGTTTCAATGAACATCTAATAGGCATGGTGTGGAGACTTATATTCAATAAATGGTATTCTTTGATATTAAATGGGCAAAGTAAAGGATTCTTTAAATCTTCAAGGGGTTTGAGATAAGGAGATCCACTGTCTCCAAGTCTATTCATCATAGCGGCTGAAACCTTAAGTAGAAACATAGATAAAATATTTAACATGAAAAAGGCTATTCCTTTTCCTCATCCTCATAATAGTCAATTAATCTCTCATTTAGGGTTTGCAGATGATATAATCATCTTCACAAATGGAGGCAGTCACAGTCTCAAAGAAATAATCAAACTTCTCAAAACCTATCAACAAACATCAGGTCAGCAAGTTAATTACTCAAAGATCTCTTTCTATGTGGATGACAAAACCAGTCCCTCTAGGAAAAAAACTATAGATTTACGCATAGGCTTGTCAAACAAACAACTTCCTATGAAATATTTAGTCTGCTACCTTAATAAAGGTAGAAATAAATTAGTTCAATTTTTAGAGATAATATCTAAAATTAGAGACAAACTTAACATATGATCTTCCAAATTAATATCTCAAGCAGGTAGAGCTACTCTCATAAGTCATGTTCTTTAATCAATGCCAGTTTACATATTATCTTTAATGAATCCTCCCAATATTATAATTAAAAGATTAAATAATATATTCAACAAATTTTACTAGGGAGGATGCCCAAAAGAGAACCCTTACTAGTCGTCTAAATGGTATGAAGCTTGTTTCCCATTTGAAGAAGGTGCTTTAAATCTTAAAAATCTAGAAGATGTTGTAAAAGCCTTAAGTATTAAACTATACTGGAAATTGAAGTTGGACAAAGGACTATGGGCTACTTTTATCAGAAATAAACACTCTAAAGGTTTGTCAATAAATTATGGCTGCGAAGTTATTAACAGAATAGCAAGAATTAAAGATTGGACTGAAGAATTATCATAAAAGACAAAAAAATTAGGCAGCCTTCAACGACAGCGCAATTTTCATTCAAATAATGTCCAACGAAATTATCTGTAGGCAATCTAGACCTATATCATTAAGTTGGAAAATAAATTGGATTCAATAATGTCCAACGAAATTATCAAATTTCACCATAAAACTTCTTGATAACTTAGTTTGGTTTGAAATTGACATTAAAAGACCAGGTATTAGGATGGCTTCTATATGTAGAGGCTGCTTCTTAAATGAAGATAGTAGTCAACATGTTTTGATTGAATGTTACATTGCTAGAGAGGTCTAGAATTTTTTCTCTAATGTTTTTGGTTTGAATATTAACTTAAGTTCTTACAGTCCATTCTTACTCTCTTGGTGGATTTCATATCCTAAAAGAGACTGCAATAAAATATTGTTCTACATACTGCTTAAAATTATTTTTTGGGAACTTTGGAAAGCCGAAAATAATAAGCTATATGAGAATCGTGATTCAACTTCTATCATTATCATACAAAATGTTATTTCCTTAGCTTCTAACATTCTACAAAATTATTAGTTTTTGATAAAAGAAGCCTTGACGATCTTCAAGTCATAAATACATTCAATATCAAATTAGTAGAAAGAAAATCCATATTTTCAAATGTGCATGGAGCAAGCCCCCTGTTTACTACTTTAAACTTAATATAGATGGTGATTATAAAGGCATTCCAGGTTCAAGTGGCATTGGAGGAGTCATTAGAGATTCTAATGGACTTTTCATAGTTGGTTTTCAAAAGTCTATTGGATATCAACACTCTTTTAATGCAGAGGCTATAGCTATGGCGGAGGGTTTAAAGCTTTTATCTCAACTTCACATCAATAATGTGATCATTGAATCAGATTGAAAAGCCCTTGTTGATATTGTTTTAAAGAAATTAAAACCACCATGGCCTTCCATGGGAATTATAGATAACTTTATTTTTCCAATTCAACACCAAATCCAACATATTTGGATAGAAAAGAACACAGTGGCTGATTTCTTTGCATCAAGTGCAACTATTAGTCCAATAGATTTAACCTACTGGACCTTCAATTCTCTTCCAACTCTAGTAAAAGGCCACCTCCACATGGATAGGAAGAACCTCCCTCAACTTATAATAAGAGTAAAAAATTGTAATGGGGATATATAATACATCCCCAAGTCTCATTTTTTGAAGTTTATTCTATAATTGTAATGGGGATATATAATACATTGCCAAGTTTCATTTTTTGAAGTTTATCTATAATTGTAATGGGTATATATATAAATCCCCATATTTAAGTTTTCATTCTAGTGTATTGGGCCCAACCACTAGATATAGGCAAATAAGGGCTTGTATGCCACTGGAGAGACTTTTTCTCTATTTTTAAAAATTAATAAAATTTGTGGGGGTACTCTCCCTCTTTAATAAAAAAAATTGAATGTTATTTCTGCCTCTCGTGTGCTAGATATTTTACTCACAGATCTTATGGTTCTAATGCACATGAAAAACATAGGTGGTAGAAGATACGTCCTTGTGATTATAGACGACTTCTTTATATTCACTTTTGTAGGATTTTTACATAGTAAGTCTTCAGCCAAGGACTTCTTTATTCTCAAGTGCAAACAACTTCAAAATAAAAAAAATCATGCACTATCATTCGAATCTGTAGTGATCAAAGGGAGAGAGTTTGAAGGAACAAGTACACTGGAGCGATGTAGTGGAGTTAGACTTTACCATGAGTTTTTGGCACCAACACACCTCAATAAAATGGGATAATTTAAAACAAGAATCGAATCATTTAAGAGATGTCTAGGCCAATGTTGATAGGCAAAAATGTTCCTAAAAGGTTTTGAGAATAAGCTTTTAACATGACTTGTCATATTGTTAATTGAGTCTATAGTAGGTATGGTACCAACCAAACCCCTTATGAGATTTGGAAAGGGAAAAAAACCACACTCAAGCACTTTAGAGTCATTGGAAGTAAATGATATATACTCAAAGATAGATAATACTTGACTAAATTTGACTCTAGGAGTGATTTTGGCATTTTTTTTGGCTATTCCATTAATAGTCATGTTTATCGTATTTACAATTGCATTTCTCACAAAATTATGGAGTACATTAACGTCGTCATCAATGATAGTGATTCCTATGACTTTAATGAGGATGATTGTGAAATACCAAACTTCCATGTTTCCTTATGTTGAAAATAAATGAGACGAAGAAGCGGATGAGTGTGATGAGGTAGCCCAACCACCTCGTGAGGTTATGAATGTGGGAGACACACCTCATTGGGTTAGGGAAAAACATGAGATTTTCAAAATCATTGGTAGTCCTAGTGTTGGAATAAAGACACATTCTCAACTCCATAGATAAGTTAACTTTTTTAGTTACACTTCCACTATTGAACCTAATAATGTGAAATAAGCCATGTTAGACGAATATTGGGTCAATTCTAGGCAAGATAAATTACACCATTCTCCAAACAATAAGTTTTGAATCTAGTCCTATTGCTACAAATTATTCATGTTATCGGTACTAAGTGGATCTTGAAGAATAAGTGTGATGAATATGGTGTCGTTTTAAGGGATAAGGCAAGCCTGGTGGATCAAATATACACATAAGTTAAAGGTGTAAACTTTGATTGGTATTTTTCCCCCCATTGACAAGCTTGAGTTGATTTTTTTAATCTTGTCCATAGCATATTCCTTAGACTTTAAGCTCCACCAAATGGACGTGAATAGTGCCATTATCAATGTCAATCTCGAAGAGGAAGTTAATGTCTCCTAGGAATACCAATACTTATTTGTAGGCTTATTCGAATGCTAATTGGGCGAGTGATATTAAAGGGAGAAATAGAAATTCCCGTGGGTGCTTCCATCTTAAAAGTTCTTTGATTTCTTGGCACGCCAAGAAGCAAAAATGTGTCTCACTTTCCACGACCAAAGTGAATTATATTGCGGCGGGAAGTTGTTGTGCTCAATTATTGTGAATGAAACAAATGTTGAAATATTATAATATTGATCAAGAATGAAATATTATTTATTATGACAAATCTAGTGTTGTTAATATTTCCAAGAATCCCATTCAACATTCTGGAACTAAGCATATAGACATGACATCATTTCATTATAGATCTTATTGAAAAAAAGGTTGTGTCTTTAAGCTATGTTTATATTGATCTTCAATTAAAGGATATTTTAACCAAACCTATTGATTAGACTAGATTTCAATTTCTTAGATCATTTTTGGGTATTTGAATCATTGATTAAATGATTTTGTAACATGTTTAGGATTTGTGCTTCTTTGTGTAATTGCATATTTATATCCTGTACCATGTTGTATTTTGATAATAGTAGGTTGTATTTCATGCCATAAAAATATTTGTTAAATACAATCATTCATATGATTTTTAGATGATATTATCCTTGTCATATATTGTATATCAAATGATTTTTTTTCCTTTTATTTGGGTAATGTGATCTCGTTCTTCGTAAGATAAGTTTCGATTTTCTTTTAAAGTCTTGTAAAATTTGAGAAAGTTTTTATTAGGAGCACATTCTCATATCTTATTTCACTTTACACCGCACTACACGTTGCTTTGATGCCACTTTATGGGGGATGGTAAAGTTGTACGATCTTTTACAAACAGTTCAAACTTCAAATATTTTTTTGAGAGAGTCCATTATTCTAAACATATTTATGTGTGAGATTTTTTGTGATTTGAAGTAGTTGAAAATCTAGAGGCTAATTTAAAATCATGAGAGATGGCGTGGTTAGGGATGCGACATTAGGAAGAGAAAGATGCCTTTATTGGATATAGCTTCCTTCCTTTAGTTGAGAGCGAAATATGCCACAATAAAAAATAATTAAAAAAATGATGTTTTAAAGATTAATATCCATCCAAAATTAAGTAACATCAAGGAAGTGAGACAAAAGGTTTTAACAAAATCGCTCATCGAGGAAGAAAAAAGTGGTAGTTGAAAATATCTTAAATGATGTTGAAAATTTTACTTCTATTGAGGTTTTGAGTCATTTGTTCTATAATCATTATTCTTAATTCAACTCGAGCTTGGTGTAAACTTTCGATGATGTTCTTTTTTTTCATGTATTAGATTTGGTCTTATGTTCTTGGTTAATAAAGCTCATCATGTAATTAGCCATTGGGGTAATTTTTCCTGGATTATGAACAATTGTTATACATCTCATAACATTTGGTTAGTAGGTTGTCTTGATCTTTATTTTTCCTTATCCAAATCAAGGTTTTGGAGTTTGTTTACTATATATTGCATATCTATATGTGAATCGCAAAATCTATTTAAAAAGTGTGCTACCTAGACTCCATTTATTGACTTCAAGTGCACTTTTAACTCTCACATTTTATTTATTGTTTCTTTCATTTGTTGGCTTCCTTCGGAAATTGGGCAGAAGTTATGGTGGAGAACTTTTTGTAGTAAGGGTGAGAGTTACTTACTTTATATTATCATATGCAGGGCGAGACTTGAAAGTTATGCTAGTTAGAATAAAAATATGATTTCTTTCCATTATCTATGTAAGAGTGTGCATAATACTCAAAGTGTCCCATAGGACTAGGTTGTCTTATCCCATTAACCAAAACCCACTTTGTGTCTTTAGTCTAAGAAGTCATTTCGAAAAGCTTCAAGTCAAGATATATTCACCGGACGTCATTAACTTTATCTCAACATTCTTCAATTCCACATCTATGAGAATTCCACTTTAGGAAATGTAATAGACTGAGATGATATAGTACACTCATGGTTTAATATAATTGTTGATGTAAAAAATTAGATTATCTCTAATTATTTAATCACAGATAAAATAAACAAGACAAAAGTGGTTCAGCCTTATAAGAATGGCCTACGTTCACTACTTTGTTATTGCGACTGTTTGTTTGGAATTCTCAATAACAGTTTTTACCAAGAAATTCTGAGTCCCCTTCCAATGAGGATGATACAATGTATTTATATCCCTGAGGTTGTAAATGTGAAAGAGTAATACACAGCTGTCCAATAGGCATGTACATCTGTATGATAATAAGCATTAAATGCGCAGTCAATCTGTTGGTTATCCGGATATGAATGCTCTGTACGAGATGTAGCTCGGACCGCCTAAGATGCTTGGACCGCCTAGGTAGCTTGGTATACATGAGTTGCTCGGTACAATAAAGTTCCTCGGAGAACACTTGTTACTTGGAGCGTCTGAGTTGGTCGGGGGGGTTGTGCTCCTCGGAGTTAAGGTGTTGTTAAAAAATGTTTGCGGGTGCCATGTAGATTGACACGTGTCTCCACTTAATTGATCCATGTCAGCAAATTAAATTTGGTATCAACAGAAGCCCCCAATGTTTCATAGTTTGATGCTGAAGAAAAGTATGGAACATTCTGCTGCCCAAGCTTTCAGTTTTTATGGATTTTAGACAAACTTTCGTTGTAGATAACTCCTTTTTTGAGTGCATGGTATCAGGCTTTTAAAGTATTTTGAATTTCCATAACCGCTTCGTTTTTTGTGCCCCTTTCTTCTTTTTAGCCGCCGGGTATACAACCGTCCATCCTGGTAATCATTGCTATTCTCTATTCCCGAGGTAAAGTATTTAAACGCTTCAGAAAATTCGATCGTCTTTTACTTTTTCAAATCTGAATCTTAGAACTTCTTCACTTCTTCTCTATCTTGCGCGTTTGTTTCTTCCATTGTTCGTTGTCAACTGATCTACCCTTTTTCTCTAAGATCTTCTTCCTTCTCTTTTATTTTCTTTGTTCATCATGGCTTACCTTGTTGAGTCGCTTGATAAATTTCACTCTGATTTTTCTATTCCTTCCTGGGTCATTTTAGAAGAGCTTTCTGGTCCTTCTGATTATTTTCATTTGGCTGAGGGACATTGGTTTCCCTGTCTCTTTGTAGCCGAATGTGGCTTTTCTTTCCCTTCAAATCCCCTGTGTTTGGAATTCTGTCAATATTTTGACGTTGTACCTGCAAAAATAGCCCCCAATACATGGAGAATAGTTAATGGAGTCTATAGGTTAAATCAGATTCATGGAACCCATTTAGGAATTCCAGAAATAATGTTTTGTTATAGATGGACTGTTAGCGATAGTACTTTTTATTTAAAAACTAGGTTTTTAAATAGGGCTTTAGTTGTCAATCTCCGGGATGCCAACAGGGATTACTTCGAGCATGGGGTTGTTATGAAAAATTGGAAACATGCTCTATTAAATGGAAATGATGTGTATCAGGGTCCTAGATGCCCTCCCTATGGCAATGGGATAGGTTATTTTTATTTTTATTTTATTTTTAAAATTATGTTTCTCTGTGTTTGATAAAATGTGTCACTGATATTTTAATTTTTATTTATTTGTAGTTGATAGCAAAAGAAAATCCCCAAAAGAGACTGATGTCAATTTGAAGCACTTGAAACTTATCTGGAGTTTGCACCAAACCGTTGCTGACGAACATATCAGATCAGCCTCGTACTTATTGCAGTACAAGAGTTACACTTCATCTTTTACTGCTCGTCCAGTGATAAGTGGCATAGAACCAGCACCAGCTTCTGAAGGTTCCTCTCATGAATCAAATATTCCTCTCAGTGACAGAATGAAAAGAAGAAGAGCTCCTGCCTTCTTTGATAAGTTTGCCTCTACTGTTGGAGAGGCAAAGAAAAATAAACCAAATGTCCCAGAAGAAGGGACGAGAAATATTAATGCATCCCCTCCTGCTACTGTTAAAAAGGTTGCCGAGAAGCCCCCTGTGGCTCCGGGCAAGATTGTAGATGTTTCTCCTCGAAGCGAGGTTATAGTCATATCACCGACCAAGACCACATCCTTGGTTAATAATGTTCCTGCTTCTACAAGGAAATTGAAGAAAAGTTCCACGGATAAATTGGTTGAATCGGTTTCTCAGCCTCTAACTTCGGGAAGTGGTGTTCCCACTTTTGTTGCTCCGAGCTCTGCCATGAGCTCGATGAAGTCTTGGATTATCCCAGAGATCTAAGGTGTTGAAGACAATCTTTCTTGGGAGAGGGTTACCACCTTGGCAGCTCAACATATTACCTCAGTAAGTATTACTAATCTAATTTTTCATTTTTTAATGTTATGTCCTTTCACTGACTTACAATTATTTTCTTTTTCCAATTAGTAGCTTGTTTCAACACCATTCTGAAAAAGGAAGAAGCTATTAAATCTTCGAGCTCCTCGTCAGGTGTGGAGGAGGATTTTGTGGGTTTGACACAGTCCTTAAAGGATTCTCGTCATAAATATGACTAAGACAAAGTTACTTGGGGGAAGCAACTAAAATCCATTGAGCAAGAGAGAGAGAAAGCTGTGGAAGCCTCTCAGGAGTTGGAGAGGAAAATGAAAGAATTTGAGAAGAAATATAATGAGCTTGAGGAAAAGCTCAAAAATTATGGAGAGCTTGAGACCAAGCTCAAAACTGCTGAAGAGGAGCTTGGCAGACTCCGTGAAGTTGATCGTCAGAGGCAGGAACTAGAAGGAAAAATGAAGGCTGTTGAGGAACATCTTGCTGAAAGGATTTCCTCAGAGAAGGCAAAGAGAAAACTTGCATTTTAAAAATCCTTTAGCACTGGCTGGGACAAGGGATGGAACAAAGTCTTAACTGCTATGTCTTCTTAGATGGAATTTGCTAGCCTCAAATACTTCAGAGATGGATGGGTTGCTGCTCTGCAAGAGTTAAAGGTCTCTGAAAGTTCTGAACTTTTTTAGCGCCATGTTCATGGTCCTCCTCCCTCCCCTGGAGAAGAAGAAGAGGACGGAGCTGCCTTTGAAGAGTCTTCAATGATGGTTGGGGATCAGGTCCCTACTGTTGAACTTCGCTACGAGCAGCCCAACCCACTATTACTCCTACCGAGCAGTTACCCGTGTCCACCGAGCACCCAACCTCTTCCTCGAAGTCTCCCGAGGAAGTTATAGGGAATAAAAAGAAGGTGTAGAGTAGTTTGTTTATTTTGTCACTTTATTGGATGTAACCTCAACTTTTGTATTTCATTTTATGACGAAATAAAAATTCAAGCTTTTGGTTGTTTGTTTTGACTTCTTCTCCTTCTTGCTCTGCCTGCATTCTTATTAATTCCTTCTATCTCTTTTCTTTACTAGTCTATGGCTAGAATGGAGCTCTTGTCAGCCCACGATACAAAACTGATGAAAAGATGCAATGACTACTTCAAGGCTGGCCATGCAGATCTGAATGAATCTTAAATTATCGACATCCTCGATCCAGATGCTTCAGAACTAGCAGTTGAAGCCTACCAATATTTAAAGTGCTTGATCGACCGTGCAGTGGCCAACAATGTAGCATATTACGAGATGATTAAATACCTCCAAGGTACTATCGAGGAACTTCAACAACAATACAAGGAGTCTACTGCCCTTTTGTACTAGGGATATGAGAAAAAGTATCAGCAACTAATTGCTGACAAAGGATATGATAAGTTGGTCTCTGCTTATGATATGAAGGAGAGGACTTTGAAGACTGAGGTTGAAGAGAATAGGCAGATGACGAAATTACTGGCGAAGGAAAATAATAACTTGCGAGGAGAGATATCCCAACTGAAATCTGCAACATCTACCTCGGGAACTTTGGTCCCTATCAATGACGAAGGTTTCTCTTTCCTGAAGGTCGAAAATGCCAATTTGAGAGACGAATTGGAAAATTTAAAGAGGACTGGACCTTCTACTTCTGCTCGGGGATGAGAAAGGGATGCTCGGGTTACTATTAAAGAAGCTAGAATGCAGGCAGCCTTGGAGAATCAGGCCTTCCAGTTGATGGCGAAGAATCAGGCTTTATCAGAGATGTCCAAGAAGATTCTGAACCTCACCGAGCAGCTCTCCGCACAAAATTCTGCCTTGGAGAATAAGGAACTTTTAGTGAAGAACCTCCACGAGCAAATGGAGAGGTTAACCAACCAGTTTCACAAACAACCCAGAGAGTTCTGGATGGCTGGTTATAATGAAGCCCTCTATCACCTTGATGACTGGATCCAACAGTCGAACAATTAGGGATACAAGCAGGGATGGCTGAATGCCTTGGGTATGCTACAATTGGAACAGGGTCACTATTTGTGGGATTACTATAACCCTGGGTTGCTCGAGTTGCCAGTGCCACCTTTCAAACTTGATATGAGCTGGATTCCTGCTCGGGTAATTACTCAGTGCTTAATTTCCAAGTATCTCGGCGACTACAATCTTCATTCCAATTTTGAGATATCTCGCCCGGAGCACTTACTTGATCGACCCTTAGTGATGAACGTCAGGGTGCTTAAAGATCTGAATTTCATAAATTCCCCCTATGCCTTAGACGATCCTCCTGCTGGAGTAGAACCTGTTTTAAAGGAATAAGGGAAAAAGCCAATAGAATAGGATTTTTGATGTAATAATTTCTCATGTAATATGTAATTTGTTCTCTATGTAATTTGTTTTGATTTTAATGAAAAGATTTTTAGTTCTCCCTACAATATTGATTGTCATTACTTTATAAAACATCTACTGATGAATGTGTATGTGTATGTGTATGTGTATCTGTAAAAAGACAAAAATGTCCTGTGTTACTTTAAACTGTCGACCAACTGGAGTTGGTAAAAATTTGTTAACCATCCTGAGTTGGTAATAATTGGTAATAATGTATCTGACGACCAACTTTTGATATATCACAAGTAAAGAAATTCTGTGAAAATCTGTTATAGTGACTTATCACTTTTTAATTTCAAGCCATGAAACGACTTTCATCCCATGATCCTGATTTGTTTAACCAATTGTTCCTGACCAACCGTAGTTGGTGGATTTTTATTACCGACCAACCGTAGTTGGTGGATTTTTTATTCCCGACCAACCGTAGTTGGTGGATTTTTTATTCCCGACCAACCGTAGTTGGTGGATTTTTATTCCCGACCAACCGTAGTTGGTGGATTTTTATTCCCGACCAACCGTAGTTGGTGTATTTTTTATTCCCGACCAACCGTAGTTGGTGGATTTTTATTCCCGACCAACCATAGTTGGTGGATTTTTATTCCCAACCAACCGCAGTTGGTGGATTTTTTCTGGACTTGATGCGTAGTGTGTAGCCCTAGTACTCCGAAAAAATTTCAACAAAAGGAGAGAATTGGGCAAAACATCCGAAACTTTATTCATATCGAAGAAAACTGCATTACATAGGGATTGAACTACTGATAATATTTGCGCAGATGCTCTGCGTTCCATGCATTATTAAACTCCTCTCCTTCTAAGGTTTCAATCCTATATGTCCCTGGTCGAACAACCTCTGTTACTCTGTAGGGCCCATGCCAGTTAGCTTCCATCTTGTTGTGCTTTTGAATTACTTTCTTTAGCACATAGTCTCCTTCCTTCAGATCACACTTCTTCACCCTTTTGTTGTAGAACAAAGATGTTCGTTGTTGGTATGTAACATTCCTAATTGCTACTTCTTCTTTAACATCCTCGAGCATATCCAAATCTAATCTTCTCATCAAGTCTCTGATAGGAGAATTGAAGTTCATCACCCTGTGTGTTGGGAGGCCCATCTCGGCAGGTATAACTGCTTCACTTCCAAATGCCAGCATGTAAGGAGATTCTCCTGTTGCTGCTCGTGGAGTAGTATGATAAGCCCACAGTACAGAATGTAGCTCGTTGATCCAATTTGCCTTCTCATCATCCAGTCTTTTCTTCAAACCATTCAGCAGCGTTCTGTTTGTCACTTCAGTTTTTCCATTGCTCTGGGGATGGCCTGGTGCAAAGTGGGTTTTCAATATGTTCGCCTGATGACAATACGCGACAAACTCCTCGTTGTCAAATTGAGTTCCATGATCGGTAATGAATGCATGGGGAAGGCCATATATACAAATGATGTTCTTCCAAATAAATTGGTATACCTTGTCATATGTTATATCGATAAGGGGCTCAACTTCCACCCATTTAGTAAAGTAATCAACCGCGACCACGAGATACTTAAATCTTCCCCTGGTCGTTGGAAGTGGCCCAACCAAGTCTATTCCCCATATGGAAAATGTCCAAGGGAAAGTAATGGGTGCTAACAATGCTTAGGGAGTTCTTCGGATAGAGGAGAAGCGTTGACATTTGTCACATTTCTTGGCATAGGCTATACAATCAGCCCTCATCGTTGGCCAATAGTATCCCTGCATCATTATTCTTTGCAAAAGCGTCCGACCTGCTACATGTGCTCCACAGGACCCTTCATGGACCTCTTCAATCAAGTCGTTCACCTCGGAGGGATGCACACATCTTTGCAAACCTGCTATAATTCCTCATCTATATAGAATACCATTAGTCAATACATAACGAGCAGCTTTAAACTTTAGCTTCTTGGCTGCGAGTTTATCAGTTGGTAATGTCCCCTCCTCAATATAGGCCCTGATGGGATCCATCCAAGATGGTCCTAAATCAAGGGTAATGAAGCTCACCATCATATCTTTGTCAATGCTCCTGCTAGCCAAAATTTCTATTGGGATTGTTCTTCGTAGCTCGGTGCGTGTGGCTAAGGAGAATCGAGATAAGGCATTTTCTCTTGCATTCTCCGATCTTGGTGTTCCAATTAACTGCACTGCATTAAAGCCCGATACAATCTCCATTGATTTCGCATAATACTTTATCATTAATTCTCCTTTGGTTGCATATACCCCCAGCATTTGGTTTACGATCAACCGTGAGTCATTGAATACAACAATCTGCTCTGCCCCCATGTTTTTTGCTAAACTAAGACCTGCAATCATAGCTTCATATTCAGCCTCATTATTAGAAGCTTTGAATTGAAAACACAGAGCATACTCCACATAGATTTCATCTGGGATGTTTAAAATAATCTCTGCCCCACAGCCTGTACTACAAGATGAGCCATCCACATACATATTCCATATAGGCACTTCATCCTCAAATTTTTTATCGGATAAAGTTCCTCGGCGGAATATTTGTTGCTGCCTTATGTCCTCCCCTACCGCTTCTTGCTGCTCGTTGACCATCTCCTCTTGCTCGTCAACCGACTTAAGTTGGTCGGAGTTTAAGTTTGATGATCCTATAACATCCATAGGTTGGTCGGTATTCAGCTTTTGCTCCTCGGAGGTGTCAGGATAAGTGAATTCTGCGATAAAATATGCTACTGCTTTCCCTTTAAGCGATGATCTAGGCTCATAAACTTTATCATATTCACCAAGTTCTACTTCCCAGTACATCAATCTCCCTGACTTTTCTGGTTTATGAAGAGCTTGCCTCAGCGGCATGTCGGTATACACAATTATGGCATGAGCTTGGAAGTACGGCCTCATCCTCCGACTCGCCTCGATCAACTCTTGTGCTAACTTTTACAGTCTTGGATATCTGATCTCTTCTCCTCGAAAGGCCTTACTAGTGTAATAGATCGGTTTTTGCACTCCATCCTCCATTCTTATGAATGCTGAGCTAACTGTATTCTCCAAAACTGCAAGATACAAGTACAATCTTTCTCCCATCACTAGCCTTGACATCAGTGGAGGTGCTCCCAGATATTTCTTCAACTCTTGAAAGGCCTTCTCGCATTCATCATTCCATTCAAACATTTTACGGAGTGTTTTGAAGAATGGGAGGCATCTATCTGTTGCTCGTGATACAAATCTATTAAGTGCTGCAACTCGCCCTGTGAGACTTTGCACTTCCTTCTTCGTCGTTTGAGATCATAGTCCTAATAGGGCCTTGATCTTTTCAGGGTTTGCTTCGATACCTCATTGGTTGATAATATAACCGAGTAACATGCCTTCTTGTACTCCGAATATGCACTTGGTAGGGTTCAACTTCATTTGATATTTATCTAGTTGATCAAAGGTCTGGCCTAAGTCAATTAGATGGTCAGCAGCTCTCTTGCTCTTTGTCAGCATATCATCAACATAAACTTCCATATTGTGACTGATTTTCTCTGCAAACACCTTGTTCATCAGCCGCTGATATGTTGCACCTGCATTTTTCAATCAAAAATGCATAACATTATAACAATAAGTTCCCCTAGGGGTAATAAAAGAAGTACTCTCCCTGCCTTCAGGATTCATTTTAATCTGGTTTCAACCGAAATAAGCATCCATGAAGCTCAACAGCTTGTGTCCCGAGGTAGCATCTACTAATTGATCAATTCGGCGCAAAGGAAATTAATCCTTTGGACATGCCTTATTGAGGTCGGTAAAGTCTACACACATCCTCCACTTATTATTCCTCTTCTTCACCATCACCACATTTGCTAACCAGTCTGGATATTTGACATCTTCAATAAAGCAAGATTTCTGGAGCTTCTCGACCTCCTCTTATATATCTTGGTTCTTCTCAGGGCTGAACACTCTTCTTCTCTGCTTCACTGTCTTGATCTGGTTATTCACATTGAGTTCGTGACATAAGAAATTTGGGTCTATTCCTGGCATGTCCTCATGACTCCAGGCAAAATTTTATTTTCTGATTTTTAGGAAAACTATCAATTCCTATTTTAGTGAGGCATCCAACGATGAACCTATTTGAGTTGTTCGCTACGGGTGCTCGTCGTCCAAAATGACATTTTCAGTAGCTTCCACCACCTGGCCTTTCACGAGCTGCGACTCGTCTCTAGGATCTAATGTTTCAATCTCTGCACCTTCATCTACTTGATAGGTAGTAGTCTTTTTCCTAGATTCCTCTAGCTCTTCCTGCTCGACAGATGAATAATAGCATTCCCGAGCTACTTTTTGGTCACCCTTCACAACTCTTACTCCAAAATTGGTTGGAAACTTCAGACATTAATGTACAGTAGATGGTACTGCTTCGAACTTCTTCAAACCTACCCTTCCCATGATGATATTATAAGTTGATTGGACATTCTTATCCATCACAAAGAAACGTACTCTTTCTATTCGACAAGCAGGCCATGTACCGATGAACATATCCAACTTGATTGTCCCAAGTGGAAAAACTTTCTCGCCAGCAAAACCGAGGAGGGACCTGTGATAAGGCTCCAACTGAGACAACTTTAGATTTAAGCTCTTGAAGCATGAGTAGAACATGATATCCATTGAGCTACCATTATCCACTAGTACTCTTGCGATCATTACTTCCTTCATCCTCATTTTGATCACCAGTGGGTCATCATGAGGATACAACACACTTGTTAGGACGTTCTTGGAGAAATCGATGACCAGTTTTTCTTTGTTTACCTTCCTCAGGCGATCATCCTCAGCTAGATTTATTCGTTGGATGTATGAGAAAGCTTGGGCCTCATTGAGGTAAGCTTTTCTCTCTGCAGTAAGGTCTCCACCTCCTGCATCTCCACCTGTAATAACATTACAATCAAATGATCCAAAACGAGTTGAAAATACCTCACGTTCTGGTTGCCTTGGTCTTTTGGGGAGATCGGGGTCGTCTTCTGGATCATCTTCATGATATCTTTTCTTGTTTTCCTCTGCTCGACGAGGAGATCTAGACCTCTGTCTTGCTCTGTCGTTGCTTCTTCCTTCATTTCTACGATCAATATACTTGGCCAACTTTCCTCGTCTGATGAGTGCTTCGATTTTATTCTGAAGAGCTATGCAATTTTTGGTCGTATGACCATGGTCTTTATGGAACTCGTAATATTTGGCTTTATTCCTCTTGTCAAGATCTGTCTTCATTTTCTCTGGCCAGTTTAGCTCCTCGCTGTTCGTGATTTCTTCCAGAACATGGTTTATGTCTACTTTCAAAGGAGTATAATTTTCAAATTTCTTCAACATTTCCCATAATGGCTTTGCTTTTGACTGCTTGTCACCACCATTGTTCTTATGCTCTTTTTTTAAGCCTTATCAACCTCCACCTTGGTCTCTTTGGTTTCCATATTCTTCTTCGCAGCCATAGACTCCTCGGCATTCATGATTTTGGTCACTTTTGCCATCAGTTCTGACATGGTCCTGGGTGGATCTTTGGCCAAAGTGTAGTACAATTTATTGGGCAACAGCCCACTCATCAAAGCATTAATCGTTGCCTTTTCCTCGTAATCAATAACTTCGAGCTTCTCGTTATTGAAACGAGTTATATAATCCCTAGGGGTCTCACTTGCTTTTTGTCTAACACTTAACAAGTGTGCTACTCGTTTAACTGGTTTTGCTCCAAAATAGAAATTTCCAATAAAGAGCTTGGCCAGTTGAAAGAAAGTTGAAATCCTCCCCCGAGGAAGATTGTTGTACCATATTTGAGCATCTCATCTCATCTGGCATGGCATAGATGTCGGCAGCAGCTTGGTATTGTTCTATATGAAGGACAGGGTCAGTTTTTCCATCATATTTAGGAGTCACAACAGGTGCTTTTGAACTTCGATGGTGTGGGAAAATCCACAATTGCCTAGATAAAAGGTGTCCCTTGGACAAAAGTTTTTTTGTAGAGGATTCTTAGCCTTAGCCATCTCCCCTAGTCTATCCTTCAACCTTTGAATAGAGCCTTTCCATGCATCATTTCCCTCCTCGGGCCTGTTGGTTCGAGCAACTGATCGTGTTGAATTTGCTTCCTGGGATCTTTCATTACGAGAAGTTGGTCGTGATTGGGCAGAACCCTCCCTTAGGTCGGATGGTCGTCGAAAGTTCTTCAACACAGCCTTAGGAGGACTTCTATTCCTTCTAGGGCCCAAACGATCAAAAGGAGAGACTCTACTTAATCTCTCCAATGTGCTAGTACTTTCTGGAGAGAGTGTGATGTTTTGTTTAGTATCTGTAGCTCGTACCGATGAAGTTCGACTAGGTTGATATGAAAAATCATTAGATCTCTCAGTGCGATATGAATCGGCACGTCTAGATCGAGATTCCTCTGAGAGTAAGGTTCTCTTATAAGGTAACCGTGTATTTTTGTGAACACTTCGTTGTCCTGAATGGGTAGGCACTCCACCCTGGACAGTTTGTATGAGTTGTCGCATGGTTTCTTGCATGGTTATTTGGCCTTAGGCTAAATTAGCCATTATTCCGGCTAGATCTTGGACGTTTGGAGGAGTGGATGGATTTGGAGGAATCCCAGCGTTTCGATTACTGGATTCTGGATGATCTGCCATTGATGATGAATGGTTTTGGTGAAAAACGAAAATTACAGCCGTTTCCCATAGACGACGCCAATTTGTTGTTGTAAAAAAATAGATTATCTCTAATTATTTAATCACAGATAAAATAAACAAGACAAAAGTGGTTCAGCCTTATAAGAATGGCCTACGTCCACTACTTTGTTATTGCGACTGTTTGTTTGGAATTCTCAATAACAGGTTTTACCAAGAAATTTCGAGTCCCCTTCCAATGAGGAAGATACAATGTATTTATAGCCCTGAGGCTGCAAATGTGAAAGAGTAATACATAGCTGTCCAATAGGCGTGTGCATCTGTATGATAATAATAAGCATTAAATGCGCAGTCAATCTGTTGGTTATCCGGATATGAATGCTTTGTACGAGATACAGCTCGGACCGCCTAAGCTGCTCGGACCGCCTAAGTAGCTCGGTATACATGAGTTGCTCGGTACAATAAAGTTCCTCGGAGAACACTTGTTACTTGGAGCGTCTGAGTTGGTCGGGGGGGTTGTGCTCCTCGGAGTTAAGGTGTTGTTCAAAAATGTTTGTGGGTGCCATGTAGATTGACACGTGTCTACACTTAATTGATCCATGTCAGCAGATTAAATTTGGTATCAACAATAATTAAAATTGGATTTTCTTAAAGTGGAATAGTGTTAAACTTTTGTGTGTGCGTTTTTGGGAATTTTGGAAATTTGCTAAATACATATGCCATATACTTTTTTATATCAATATATTTTAAATGGGAATTGTGTTTTTTTTAGAAGATTTTTTAAAATATAAATAACTCCTTCTATGTTTTGTATTCGCGCAAAATGGGCGAATTTATTGTTTGGTTCAACGATTTTCTCTGCTCTAGGCTTTGTTGTCAGCATTGCTGCAGTAAGGAATATTTTCACTGCAACAAAGATTTTCCTCCCTATAGCGACATGTGTTATCAAAACTCCAAAATTCTTTGGAACTTCCCGTTACCTGGATCGCAGCAGGTTCTTTCCACTGACACATTTCCTAGTTCCAACGAAGGTACCAGATCTAGCACAAAAGGTAGATTTTTTTTAAAGATTGCTTTGTAAAATGCGTAGATCCTATTTTACTCCCATATCGATTGGTGTGTTGGGGAAGCAACTTATTTGTGTGGACGACTTGTGGTCAAATGTTCGAAATGGATATTTACTTCTTTTTCTTCCCATAAACAAGTTAGGGTTTTTGAAAGATTTTTGCCTCAATATTTTATCATAATATTCTCTAGAGAGCAAAACATTTCATTGTATTTTTAAGATATTGAAGTTTTTAAATTTTGATCTAAAATCTTTTTGAAATTTCATTACTTCTCCATTATACCTTGAATAAATCTCTTTCTAATGTGTTCTTTTTTAATTTTTTGATTTTTGACATCTCAAAAATATTTTGTAAGTTTATTTTGAGATGCCAAACATTTTTATACACTTCTATCAAACTTTAATAATCTTACATCGTAAGATGTAGATATACACATTGGTATATTCTTATCCTTGTTCCAAGATTTGGAAGATAAAGTTCTATTCAAACTTTAAACGAAGTAGTTTGTTGGCGTGAGATTTGATGACATTGAAAGCGAATCAAAATCGGTGGCAATTGTGTAGTGTTCTTCAGCTGTCAGTTCTCTTCTTAGAGGATGTGGTGGGAAAGAGTTTCTAATCGTTATATCATGATGTGGTTATAAGTCTTTGTCTTCTAGTTGTAATACTCTGGACATAGTAAATTTATCGTTATGTCAGCCCTAGGTTTTTGCCCATTGTGGGTTTTTCCTCATACGCCTAAGTGTTGTGCTATATTGTTTACCCTTTAGCACTTAGATTAAATAACCTAATATTGAAGATAAAATTTGGTGTAATCTATTTGGTGAAGAATATGTCACATAAACTTCAGGTGTTGTTTTTTACCCATAACAAGAAATTAAAGAAAAAACTTGTCTCTTTTTACAAGAAATTTTAATTATGTATTCTTCGTCCATCTTAGTTTTGAGCACATGCACACGCACACGCACATGCACATGCACACGCACTCTCAATCTATATCTCGTATTGCTATTTTTTACCATTGATTAATGTGGATTTCTTCACATATTGGTATTTTGATGAGTTTGATAGTGTGTTTTGGGAAATCATGCTCTTAGTACTTCATACAAAGTCTTTGAATAAGTATCTTGTAGTTTTTGGATTGTGAGCATTTGTAATTTCTATCTTGTTATGCCTACTTTTCATTTATATCTCTTCTAATCTTTTGGTTGTTGTGTTTTGTCAGGGAATAGACAAAGGGGGAGATTGTAAGAGTATTTACATAATCATTTGTTCCCTCATATGTTATTGTATTATTTCGATTTCCAAAACACACTTTGGGTTCTTGACTTTACCTATCCAGAAAGCTTCATCAACATTTTAAAGTCATTTTTCTCATCGCCACGACTCATTGATCACATTTTGTATGAAAGGTAAATGTTTGTATGACCCCTATACTCATGCCACTTTTTTCTTCACAAAAATTAGCCGGACCCAAATAATTGGGAAAAAACTTTGTTGAGTTGAGTGTAGCTGAATTTTTTCAAAACTCTCGGATCTTGTTAAAAAAAATTCGTGTGTGTAAAACTTATGATTTTGCTCTTTGATTTTTCCTTATTTAAAAAACTTTGAAAATAAAAAAAGCTAAAATTTAAGTAATCCATGTAGCTTTATTGTAGTAAAGGTCTCCTAGTTGCTAGGAATCTCTGAGACTTATATCGATAAAAAACTTTAGCAGACTCCACCGACATTTTCACTGGTGGATTGTCTCAGTTATGCATTATTTCGATGGTTGCTTTGTCTCATTTGGAGATGGTTTAGAAATGACTGGAAATATGCGCATCTTGCTTCGCCACTAGATCTCTCCAGCAAATAATTTCTTCGTTGTAGCAAACCCGTCAGCGAAGAGACCCGAGTGAGGATAAAATTTCTATATCTTTAAAGATCTTCTTTGTGTAAAAAGCAACTTCTTGTATTTTTTTGGTTGGTGATTAGACATTAAAACCCCCAATAACTCTCTCGCACATGCCTTGTGTAAGATATGCGACTTTTTAGGTCATCTTGGTAATGTGTTATCCCATTTTTGTGGGTTTTCTTATAAAAATCATTATTTCTCTTCATTTCAAAATATCTCTCATCAAACTTTTAAGAATAAATTTTCAAGAGATCTTTGTGTCTTCTTCATCTTCTTCATTTCTAAGAAGATAAGAATACACCTTTAAAAAGAGGGAACCTAATATCTAATTCTAGTTCATCTTTTTTTTTCTTCATTTATTTGCATTTAATCATCTCTGTTTCTTGAGTCTGATTAATATCAAATAAGATGAAGATTTTACCAAAAGCATTTTCACAAAACTGACCTAGTTTCGTACATTTTAGGGATTTTCTCCTAATAAGATTATTTCGATCTTTGTGGCTCTTTTTTGGATTCCAAACACTTATGAACTCTAAGGCTTGAAGACGAAGGCTTGTGCAACATTGTTGATGTGTATCAAGACATACGAGATGTTGAGAACTTCTATCAAAGTATATAGATCTCCGGCTTTCTACGTATTAGTGGAAAAAATGTGAGGTGTGAGTTAGGGTGGAAGGATTATTAGTTGTTAGTCCCCTCTGTGAGTCTTTACTAAGTTTTTAATGATATTATTGCATCGACCCGAGGCTTTTCCCATTACTGGGTTTTTTTCCTCGTATAACCGGTGCTTTCTTTCTATTTACCTTTTTCGCATGAAAACCCACATATTCAAATAAGATTGAAACTTATTTGGTTGATAAAACTTTAGTGAATATTATAACATATACGTCTAGGTATGCTAAAATAAATTTTGGTGGGTCCCCATTTCGGTATGCAATACACACTCTCAGAAAATACTTAATATGATTCCCCATGTAAATCATATAATACCCGCTTGGTGAAATTAAATTTGCGGCTAATTAATTTTCACCAACATTTTATTTATTCTTTGGTCTCTAACTTAACTTATTTGATACACTACCAGATTAAAAATAATCCACTGATCAGGTATACTGGTAGAATAAAAATTTATAAGTTAATCAATGGGGTATCACAATCTAGGATATCTCCCAAATGCAGATTCCTCTGAAATATGATCTCAGACGTGTATACATAACTATTTCCCAACTTGCGAAGATTTAGAACCAATAAATTGGATCTCACCCATAATAATTCAAACAATATCTGAGGGGATATTCCAATTCTCGTTATCCTCGGGATTGAGAATTTATGCATCCTTTGCAAACTTTGTGATATTGGGAAAATCTGATCTAATCAGTTTAACACCCCCTATTTTCTCACATACCGATTGACTATTCCGATACGCGGAAGATAGGGCTCGTTAATAAATTTACTCAACATTAAACAATTATTATTATTATTATTATTATTATTACTACTACTATTATTATTATTATTATTATTATTATTATTATTATTATTATTAATATTATTATTATTATTATTATTGTACTAAATTTTAACCATCCAAAACGTGCGAGAAAATATATATAAATACTAAAATAACAAAATGTCTCATCATCCAACATAAATATATAATATGGTCTCAACTCCCATAAATTCAACTGAATAAATAAATCAGGACCAATATGGTCCATACAATCTCTGAAATCGACGAGTCTGAATTGGAATGATCGACTGGATGATGAAGTGGCAAGTCTGAAATCCTCAGCCATGTAGCTCCAGTTTATAAATGAATAGGAAATATTTTAGATATTTTGGGTCAAAACCCCGAAAGTTACGAGAAAATCTTACTATATCTATGCATTAATAATCACGCGACTCATTTACATAATCATGCCAACCCGTCGACACTCACATGCAAAATATACCTCACCCCTCTACATAAGTAAAATAACTAAATGAGTGTCCCAATCCAAGGCATACCCGATACAATAAGTCTCAGTCACTAGACTAATAAGTAAACTATCATATATTCTTATACCACATTAGGATGCAACTAACTACTTACGTAAAGAGTACAACCCAAAACAAATCCCACTCTTGTGATATGAATAATAAGATACTCATGATCTCGTAACATGACATATTTGAAGCACCCTATATATTTGACTCACTCGAGTCTATATTATATAGGTACTCATCTAGTTTGGAAATAGTGACAAAATTGAGTCATATCCTTGCTTGACCAAAAAGCCTTCAGACTCTTCATTTGATTTCCTCAAAATGTTCTTAAAGGTAGAACACCAACACCTCACCTAGGATTTCATTCTTGTGTTGTATTCTTCATATGTGGGTGTGTGTGAGTTAAATCCGATTAAAATAATTTTTTCCATAATTTTTGGGATATTTAAATAATTTCTAAGAATTTTTAAATAATTTTTAGAGTTTTAAAATTGGCTTATATAAATGTTATGGGTTGTTTTGTAATTAGTAAAACCTGCTAAAACTTGACTTGGGTAGAAACCGAAAGCGCTAGATAATATTGTGGGTGCAATTTGTATTTTTGAAAGAACTAAAACACGCATTTTTCAAGTGATCTCAGCGTTAAACGTGGTGGACTTATAACGGCAAGATATGTGTTTCTTTACACTCTCAATCCTGAGATTGATTCATAGCCCTTGGATCATTCTAATCTGTGGTCTTCATGCGTTCTTACTTGATATTTGTGTTAACATTTAAAACAATCAAATCATTTATAAATGCGGTGCCTTGGTAGCCATTGGATTTCCTTCGATCAATTCTTTATCGTCCATTTGCATTAGACTTTCCAGATCCTTCTTCTCTTTGTATAAAAGGAGACTTCGTCTTCGATTTTTCAACTTTTGTTCACCTCACTTTTGAGATAAAAGAGAGAGAGAGAGAGAGAGAGAGAGAGAGAGAGAGAGAGAGAGAGAGAGAGAGAGAGAGAGGGAGAGAAGAAAAAAGAGAAAATAGAAAACCCTAACCCTTCTCCGGCCAAATTTTTCTGGAAATCATATTTGAGTTGTGTTTGTTGGAGTTTTTTTAGAGCTTGATCCTCTCTTGTTCTTAATCTCTTGTCCAACTAAGTCACGTTTTCCAAATCTCACTTTCCTTCATTGAAAATTGAGATTTGTGAGTCTGTGCTACACTTCACGTTTTATCTCACTAGTTTTTATTTCTTCTTTCGAGAAATCTCATTTTTGTTAGTTCTTTTAAAACTGTTATGTTGTTTTCAAACCCTAAACCAACAAAATCATTTCTAATTTCAGTTTTTGAGAGTACTCAGACTTAGATCTAGTTAAGATCTTGATGGGTTTTTTTACTTTCATGTATTTCAAATTTTGTGAAATAAGTGTACGTATTTTCAAATAAAGAAAGTGCATAGGATCTTGGCTCATGTATATAACAACATTCCCTCTTGATATGTGGATAAATTGAAAGGTTCAAAGTCTGAGTTTTCGATCTAACTGATTTGAGAAATATTCTTTTAATTTTAGTATCTATTTGTAATTTGTTATTCATTTTGTCTGTAATAAGTACGTGTGGGTTGCATGCATGTGATTTAGAGTACATCACCACTTACACTTTCACACTACAACACTTAAAGGTGTTGGTGGAGAGATTCTAAACATTTGAGTCGACGTAAATCTTGAAGAAGTGTTGCAAAGCTAAAAGGAGTGGAGTTACAAAGCTGAGAGAACATTAATAACATCAAAACCTTGGGAGAAGTCAGAAAACGCCAGTGGAGTTGGTATAATTTGTGAACTTAGAATATGTTTGATTGTCTGTCTTGATTGTTATATAACTTGTAACCTGTTACTCTTATTTTAGTGAATTTTTACTTTTGAGGTGTAGAGACCTTCGTGGATGTTTCCCCAATTGGGTGGAGTTTTACCACGTTAAAAATTGTACTTGCATGCTTCCTCTTCCTCTTCATCTCATCCCTTTCTTGAGGTTGTGTTAATTTTAAGTTTTGTTTTTCAAAACTGGTAACCTATACCTTAAATAACTCGTCCATACTGTTTTAAACACATCTTATGTTAAGTAATTTGTTTTGATTAAAGAGTTTCTTCAACAAACTCTTCGGAGCCATTTAGACAGTTTAATCTTGAATTAAACGACTTAAGTGGCACTTTTTTCAACATTAATGTGACATAGTGTATTATAATTAAAGTGCCCATCAATAGACTATATCATACTTTATTGTAACTCTTATACAACCACATGAAGGCATCTACCTTTAGGGACCTTCTTTTGCCTTTATTGATAAACCTGTAGAAGCTCCTCACCTAACGGATTTAAAACATGCACACATAAAATAATGGAGGATCACCACATAGCCAAATTGTCGACTAGTCCCATATAAAACTTGTCTGATGGATCAAGTTATCCACAAGTTGTGACCAACTTAATGCATGATCTAATATATTGAGCTCTACGAAACTTGCTCATCATCCAAGAGTGCAGTACATGGTTTCAAATTCATTTAAATCAAACCCCGACCAATAGATTTCCCAAGATTCAAATACGATATATTCACAATAATCACACACACACACACACACACACACACACGGATATATATATATATATATATATATATATATATATATATATATATATATATATATATATATATATATATATATATATATATATATATATATATATATATATATATACAACTTCCATACATGTATATAAAGATGGTCATTTCCTCTTAACTATGTGCAACTCGTAGTTAGACCAACCTAACATACCAAATAGAGTTATGTGAACCAAAATAAGTCCTCTATCTCTCGACTTAGATTCTCATTATAACTCAGTAAGATTTCACCCCCAGGTGTCCCAATCAAAGCCTTTAATGAAATCCTAAAGGAAACATCACGCCATAAACTAATACAACACATCATAACTTTCTATTGACATATGTGCGCATGGGGATAATATGATGTTATGTGGACGATGAAAACCTACTCAAACTTTTATCCATATCCATGTGCACATGGAGATTACTAATTCATGGATGGAACCCTCACACGCAGCCCAGGCGAGAAATGTCGGGGCTGAAAACTTAAAAATCATCCAAAACTTACTAAACTCGATCGTTTTTGCCTAAGATTGCCCACACATTATTCTAAACTTAAAGAGAACATAGAACCCATCAAAACATCGTCTCTACTTGAATTTAAACACGATTTTAACAATCTATGATCATTATTAAGGTTATGACATAAATATAAGGTGTAAATCATCACTTTTATCATGGAGGTAATTATGATTCATAATGATTTTGGGTTTTGATTAATAAATTTATCTCAAGTCATTAAGATCCATTTAAGACATATGATTCACCAATACTAATCAGATTTGATATGAATCGAAACAAGTTCTAAGCATAAAAACATGATTTCGATTAAGGCATAACACTTTGATGCATCATATTTGGTTTTCTACATAAAACCCTCATAATAAAGAAAGTATAACCCCCAATTTATTGGATTCAAACTTTTAATGTGGCTAAAACCATATATATTCAATATAATAATTAAAATATAAGCAATTTACATATTAAACCATGGTAAAGTAAGATATTGCTTACCCCTTAATGGTGGTTGGAGCTTCTAATTTGATTCGCCCTCTTTAGATATTTAAGTTCATCTGCAAAGGTTTTCCTTAGCTCTCCCAAAACACTTTGGATGATAGGGATTATGTTTTGTGTGTAAAGTAATAAATTAATTAGGGTTAACACCATTTAAATACCATTAATCCCACAAGTTTAATAAAAAGCCTAATTTTTTGCCTCCATATGAGCCCAAAACACTACCCAAACTATTTCAAAACTTATCCAAAAGGTATGACTACCCCTGGCCCAATTTAAATGATTAAAAATACATCCCGACCCTCTGTATCACTCTAGAGTCATGTCTACACAGTAATACCTCACAACAAACGATATTACCTCACAACGTAAAATAAAATGCACAACTTAACTACATTATGAGTAAATGTACATAGTCAAAACTCATATAATTAATATCACTAATTAATTATTTATAACATGCGACAAAAAAATCATATAACATGCGAAATTTAATCGTCATATACATTATGCATTTTATTATTACCATTTCACACAAGTAATAATCAATTCCACTTGTTAATTTAATTCCACAGTTAATAAATAATAAATAAAGACCCCAAAAATACGAGTTATTACAGTCAATCCCTAGACTTGAATCTCATATATGGTCATATTCAATACATTCCTGATGTATCGGTACGATCCTCTTTTAGACAAGTTCCCGAACCATCATATAGGTTCCCGTAGTCAAGATAAACTAATAAGATCGTACTCTTAGCTTTATCGATAGGATGTCAACTCCTTATCTTGGCTGTGAACTATTTAACTAAACTATTATCATAATTTCGATATTCCATGATCAGGCAGAATACTTCTCACCAGGATTTGTACTAATCTCAATCTATCGAGGTTAATAAAATATATTTAAATAATATAAGGCATTCTTCTAAACATGATTCTTATTTCAAAATGACCTTAACACGTCTTTATTAATAAATAAAAATCATACATGATCTTAAGAATAAACCCCCCAGCAATTGTAACACCCCGCCTAATTAAATACCGGGTGGACAGTCCCATACCAAATTAAAACAGAATATACAATTGGCTCATTCTTAGCATCACTGTCGAAAATATTTACAACTCACCCAGTACTCAATTAAGCTGTTGTTAAAAACTTTCCAAATTTTAATTCAACAAAATTCATTTCTAGTTTAAGAATAACACAACACGTTTTATTCTACAACACTGATAACCAAATAGATAACACAAAAGAATTTAGATGCAATTGGAATAGACATTCCCAAATAGTATTAATCCATTACAGAAATCCCAACAATATTAACTGTATTAAAAAGACCCGAATACAATAGTATTTGACTCCGATAGAACAGATAACTGAATCCTTTGGGCGACATGCCCCAACTAAGAATACTGTGAATCAAAAGATGATAGGTGTCTAAGCAAAACTGCATAGCTCCATAGCCTATCAAAAATCCGCTAAGGTTGGCATCCCTGCTACTGGACACCTGATATAGGAGATACAATAGAAAAAAAATATGCAAGGAAACGGGTCAGAGCCCGATTGTGTAAATGATTTTTAAAACAGCAAGTATTTAACAAGTGCAATAAAGCATTTATTATGTACATGTTAGATCCAACTCTCACTTGCTATTCTCACCTCTCAACTAGAGTGCACGCTTAACGTTTACTATTAACCTCCTAGTTAATGGGGCCTCTTTTCTAGTCTCGATATTATAATTCCATTCCCATATCATAATCCCCGTATGTCCCATACCATACGTCACATTATTATTCTTCTTATACATCTTTCATTTATGAATTGTTTCCCATTAACATGAAACAAGCTTTTCAATTCTTTAAGAATAAACATTCATTAACTTAATTCCATTATCTTTCTCTATTCACCGTTATCTACAATTATCACCGTAGATAGATTTAACTACAATATAAATCCATTCATTCAATTAATCCATTATATATATATATATTCATATATAATACGGCACCCCGAGTCACAGCTGCGGTGCAATGCATTACTCTGCTATCATGTCCCAATATCGCTGGTCGCCCAATAAGAGACAAAAGTTTCGGTGAGGATACCTCGAACCATAAACAACAACACAATCATTGGAGGCGAACATAGTTCTCATACCTATGGGTCACGCACATACCTACGTACCCACAGTCAGCGGACTTATCAACTCCCCGATAAGTCTTTCATAGACCTATGTTCTCGAGCGACAAATCAAAGATCCCATGGATTCATCAGGATATGACTGCCCTCACGCGCAAACCTCCCACCGATAGCAAGTAAGCTAGGTATGTCATACACATAAATCATCAATCAATCCAATAGGCATTATCATACCTATAATATAATATCAATAAGGTAATATCACTACCCTAAGATAATTCCCATACGTATCATTATATCTCTTTTAAATTCCACGTATTAAAATATCATATCTTTACTTCATAATTTAATTATCCTCGCATCCTATAACATCTCTCCACTCCCGACGTCGTTAAGGTTCATGCGCAGAGCGTCTCGCAAAGATAAATCCAAACAAGGAACCCCTCCAATACACTACTACTTAACTTTGTCGATCGAGGACGTCCGTCAACTTCAAATACGCGATCGGGATAACCTTATACCCTCTTTCAACCAAATCTGTTCTAAACTCCCATCTCTATCCAGGAGCCATACCACTAAGCGCTTGTACTAAACTCAGTCCTTCATATTCAAATTGTAACCCTAAGGCTACCTAGGTGTTATATTAAATCTCCCCTACTTGAACTATCCTTAATCCTCATACAAATAGATTAGAATCCAACACATGAATCTAGCAACCGAAATCTCTTTAACTTTAATTATCATAATTCTAATCAATTAAATCCCAATCAAATTAATTCAAATCTTAACTAGGGCTTACTGATCTTATCTAAGTCCCATAATATCCAATTAACAATCACCAAAGATCTACCAAAGTTTTGGGATAAGAACCATCATTAAAAAGAAACAACATCATGAATTCTCATATTTTAAATACTCAGAAAAATCAGATCCAAAAATTATTCAAATCATCAATCCGACTTCAGATTTGGATTCTACACGAAAAATTGAGTCAGGTACGTGTTTTGAGTTTTTCTTAAATCTCATCCAAATGCACTCAAAAAGAAGATCTAAACATTCCAAATTGGCTATTCTCATTCCACTCGTTTTTGCCTCTTTTTCCAGAAAATTATCAACATATTATCTTCAAGAACACTAAATTATTTTCAGAATTTCTTCCACATATTGATGAATATTTATTGGATTACTAACTACCTACAACATTAGTTTAATTCCTATATATTTTTAGATTCCGAAAATCCATTAACAACTATATCCTTTCATCTTCCAAGCATGAAAATCATCTCTTTTTATAACTATCCTAACATGGACAATATACGAACTTAAATTGCAAATGTCAAACACTTGCCTCTATTGAAGATCTGATCCTTTGGTGTAATATAAATCAGGTGGTTTTCCCTTCTCCGATCAAACTCCGGTGGTGGTTGGTGGTGGTGATCCTTGGTTTTAGTTCTTCTCCTTCCCAAGTAGCTTTTTCCCTTCCAAAGCAACCTTTCACTCTCTCTAGGAAGATGACTTCTCTAATTTGTGAAGAGGAGATGTATAACCCACTTACACTTAATCTACCAATACTTATAATAGGACAAAATCCGAAATCACTATTCATCCCCCCTAGAAAAATGACCAAAATGCCCTTTTGGATTGTCTATTCATTTCCAAATGACCCAAGACTCAAAATTAACATCCAAATAGACTTTTCTGACTATTTCGAACCTTCCGGGCGCAACGACGCAGTCGAAATGACTATAAGTTCGATAGAAAATACAATTCCTTTTTAATTTAATAAATTAGTCCCGACACGTCCCATACCGCGTCTGACTAAAAATACAAATTACCGAATTTATATCATACCATCATATCAATGACATCACATTCATATATTAACTAAATATCTTTAAGTAATATTCAAAATTTATCCATTTTAATAGCCACAATTTGGATAAAACCCAAATGAAATAATTAATAATAAAATCCAATTAATCCATTAATTTAAAATATAATCCATTTTAAAAGTCATAAAAATTACGCGGTATTACAGCAATCTCCCATTTAGTCTTAAACTGATGTGCGTATGCATCTGACACCCATTACTAATACATAACTATCAAAAGCCTTATCTTGTAATATCTTTATAAATCGATCTGTCAGGTTATCGTGAGCTGCAATTTCTATCACGATGATGTTGCATCTTCTCACAATCTCCTGTATCAAATGATATGCGCTTAATGTGCTTAGCCCTCTTATGAGTCCTTAGTTATTTCGAGTTACCAACCATTTCGTTATTGTCATAATATAGTGTTATAACCAACTGCACTGAAGGATTTACACCCAATTAACTTATGAAGTTCCAAAGCCAAACAATCTCCTTTGTTGCCTCCGAAGAGTAACATATTCAACTTTTATGGTCGAATAAAAAATACATGATTTATTGATACTCTTACAACTTATGGATCCACCTCCTCAGGTAAACACACGTCCTGTGGTTAATTTTATGGAATCCTTATTTGATAAAAAAATCCAAGTCTGTCTACCCTAAATGTACAAGACTGTCTACTGAGTAAAGATGCAGATAATCTCTAATCCTTTTCAAGTTTTTGAGAATGTGCTTTACTGTAGTCTAGTGGTCCTCACCTAGGTTAGAATAGAATATGATGATCATGTTAATGACAAAGTAGATGTTTGAGAACATAACATACACGAGGCTTCCCATCGACGAAGGAGAAGGTATTTTCTTCATCTTCTCTACCTAATCAGGTGTTTAAGGACACTGATCCTTATATTGAGAGATTACATGCCTTAAATGAGTAAATATTTTCTTGGAATTTTGCATCCTAAACTTTATGAGCACATTATTAATATAAGTGGCGTAGGATAATCCTAGAATCTTATTTTTTTGATCATGCAAAATCTTGATCCCAAGGATGTGACTAACTTCTCCTAAGTCCTTCACATGGAATTGACTAAATAATAATGGACAACACACCCACATCGTTCTGTATTAGGAGAATATAATCCACATAAAATACAAAAAATATCACCACATTTTCATCATGATTCTTATACACACAAATCTTCTCATGACATTGATTGAAACCAAAATATTTGATTTCCATATCCAACTGTATATTCCATGACCTTGATGCTTTTTTAAGTTCATAAACCGATATCTTAAACTTACACATCTTGCTTACTTAACTACTTGTTATGAATCCTTTAGGCTACATCCTATAGATGCACTCGTCAAGACCACTATTCAGGAATGCAGTCTTCACGTCAATTTGCCAAATCTTATAGATGAGCCACAATGGATAATATAATCCAAATAGAATTCAACATGGCCACCAATAATAAGTTTTCCTTATAGTTAATCTCCTCTTTTTGAGTAAACCCTTTTCACAACAAGCTTTGCCTTTAAGGGTATCACCTTCCCATCTGCCGCTATTTTCTTCTTGTAAATCAACTTGCATTCGATGGATTTTATCCCTTATGCTAAGTCTACAAGTTCCCTAACTTGATTTAAGTACATTAAATCCATCTTGGTGGTCACGACCTTGAGCCAAATTCTTATCTTAAAGTGATTCATTGTAGTTCTTGGGATCTAGTTTATGTTCCCCTATGATCTCACTGAAGTGTTCACCCAAATATACTAACCTATCAGGATGACGCCTGACCCTCCCACTACGATGTGTCTTCACTTTTGGTATAATATAAGTGATATGTGTATCTAGGTCATTGGTAATACTACCATCACCATAAGGTAGTGTACTGTTGATATCATGTTGTATATCATCTTGTTTCATCTTATACGGGTGGTTCAGGAGAAATTAAATGTCTTGCTATATTAGCTCTTATAAGATCAACTTACTCTTGGGATTATGGTCTATTATATAGTCTTCCTCTAAATACCGAGCATTTTTTCTAATAAATACACTCTGGTCCTCATCATCATAAAATTGACCACATTTAGTTCCTTTTGGGTAACATACAAAGAGACATACATATTTCCCTTGCTCCTTCCTCATCACATGTGTTAGTCAACCCCAGATCCAAACGTGTTATAAACTAGTCTTGTACCCATTCCACATCTTTGTGGGATTCATTGAGAGTGATTTCGAATGATCTAAGTTTAGTAAGTATGTGGTTGTCTTTAATGCAAAGCCCTCAAAAGAATCCGACAAATCCGAATAACTCACCATGGACCTTACCATATCTACGAGATTCCTATTACTTTTTTTTGCTTTACCATTTTGGTATGGACTTCCCAGTTCAAACGATTGGGGTATAATCCCCATATTTAATAAATGATTCCTAAACTCTCTCAAGAGGTACTCACTCCCACGACCATATTATAGAGTTTGAATTATTTTAGTATGCCTCCGCTCCACTTTATCCTGTACACTTTGAACTAATAAAAGGATTTAAACTTGTGGTTAATAATCTTAACAGATCTATACCTTGAATAATAATTAATGAAATTGATGAAGTACTCATAACAACCTCTTTCCCGAATAGTCATAGGATCACATAAATTGAAATGAACTAATTCTAACACATATTTGGCTTTATAGTGTTTGGTCCTGAAAGGCCTCTTGGTCATTTTACCTTCTAAATAGGATTCATAAACTATAAGTGCCTTTATTTCCACTAAACTCAATTTTCCATTTTATATCGGTCTTTGAATTCAATTATTAAAATGATTAACTGTAAGTGCATGTGTTTGGTTTAACTAAGAAGGAAACTTTATCTTTAATAATTGTCCATTTGAATTATTTATTTTAGTATTTAGCAGCATGGGTGAGATAATCCTTATAACGCATGAGTAATTTTCTAATGTATTAGAACAGATAAAAAAAATCCAATTTTGATAAAAGAGATTATATTAAAATAACCAAATATATTTTCAAAACCAGCTTTGAAATTGAAAACAAAATTTCTTCTAAAATTAGGAACATGAAATTATTCTCCAACCTTTATTATTAATCAAAATCTAAAACTGAATGGACTGTTGATAATATTGTTGCCTTATTCTTATTACCCATTATTAGGAACATATCTATTTTAAGTAGTTGCCCAATTACCTGAAACCTCTGCAAAGAGTTGCAAACCCAATTTGTGACTCCCGAATTTACACATAAGGTTCCTATAGATCGGACAAAAAATCATGCTTCTATCTTGGATACCATTACATTTTTTTCCTAATAGTGTTTGGAAAATCGAACACCACTACTATTAAAGTTCTAACCATTTTCATTGAAAACACATGCCTTTATTATTTTTAATCGCTCATTGAGGATTATGAACTTTCTAAACTGCACATTGTTCCACTTGAGACTTAACCTTCTCTTTTCCCCCCTTTCGAGAAATTAGTTGAGGGTTTCTCTATAACCAACACCATGTTTTGGATTACAATGATGCCTACTATTACCTCAATACCTTAATTATTTATGGCACCAAAATTTTCTAACTATAAATATAATAATTCAGACAAAATTGCTAAAAGGATTCAAGGAGCGGCTGCATCACGGAATTGATCCAGGTTTCCGCATCAATTTCTATCCCAAAGGATCCATAGTTCAAAAAATATGAAACCCATCTTAAGAATATGATCCCTAACTTAATTTTCATCATCTAACATTGGTGTTTACTGACTCAAAAATAGGTTATAATTCATAGAAAGATTGTAAACCCTTTAAAGAGTCCGTTTCTTTGTCTAGTTAGGGTTTTCATGGGTTAAAACAAGTTTATGATACCCTGCAGTTAGAATAATGTCCAAAATCATATTTTAAACATTGAAATTTATTCCAATTAAACTTTTACATTAAGGTTAAAATAAGTGTTTTGAAAGTTGAACCCATTTGGAAATCTAAGAATCATCGTTGAAAAATATTTTCCATTAGGAATTAAATTTTAATTAAATTTAAATAAACTTCCCTCTATTGCTAATTAAACTTAATCTCACCGAGCATCCTAATTCCCCCGTGAAATAAACTTTCTAGTTGGGATCTTAAATTATTCTCACTGAATTAAGGAGACATTATATATTTTAATTATGTTTTCGAGACAGTTCAGGGAATATCCCTCTAACATAAATAAATAACCAATGTTTTTGGGTGTCACGACTAATGACAGTGACTTTGTTGGGGAGGATACCATTAGTTGTGTTTAATTTTACATCATCGGTTCACTTTGTTAAATTAATTCCACTCACATTGAACTTTCCCATTAGAGAGATCGAACATACTCACATATAATCTCAAACAACTATCACTTAAAAAATTTAAAATCCTGTGATACCATAATTAGTTCCTTCAATTGGGAAGAAAAATCAAGCTAACATGAGGAATTAATCACATCACCATTTAAAATATTGATGGAAACCGTGAGGTTTATTTTGAACTTGAGTATTATATTAAAAAATAATCGATTCTAATTCCTCGAATAAAATCAATGACAATATTTGGTGGGTGTTGATATCTTGTGACACCTCAGACCCAATAGGTGCTTACCATAGGGCCTCAAATAGGTTAGGGGAGGTGTGCTAAAGTGATAAATAAGTATATAAAATTGTTCACACCTTATCTTAAGATATTACGTCCACTGTCAAAGGGTGTTTCACTGTATATTATATCATACGTTTTTATAATCTAACAGATCTATTGATATTTGGTCATGAGGATATGGGGTCTTTATGATCTTTGTTACTAATACAAATGACCTTAGGAAATAACTGATGGACTTGTCTAAGGGTTCTTAATTTTTAGTTTAGGACTCAACAGGGTATACAATAAACAAATTAATTGGAAACGATCCAATCTATGGTTGATCGCAAATAATAGTGGGTTGGAAGCGTATATAACAATGAGTATATACTTGTTTTAGCTATTTTACTCTTTTTTTCTGCTTGTGTATGATGATTTGAACATGTCTTCCACCATTCACAAGCCTCCCCAATATATGCATTACCCTAGAGAGAGAACGACTGGCCTACAACAACATGGTAATGCCCCTTTTGAGGTCTGACAACTACATTAACAAGGTGGAGTGTGGGAGAAAGGCTTGTAGGCTGTGTGAGGTACTTGATGGGTGAATTTAATGCATATAGGAGTCATTAATGCTAGGGAACTTGAACTATGGTGGTAGGTGGAATAGTGTCATCATTTTACCTGCCTGATAAATAAACTACATGGGCTTAGTCTGATGTATGGTGGGTCTAGAATCTTCAAAGGTTCCTTATTAGGTGATCCTAAGGTATGTTGCAACAATACCTTTATGTAAGAATAGCCTCGGGACCTCTGGAGGCCATTTCTCTTTAAACTGAGGTCTATTGTTCACATTAGATATGGTGGACGTTGATGGTGAGGTCTATGAGCTTGGTTTCCAGGATGTGTTGGAATAACTGAGTATTTTAGAGCAGAAATGAGGTGGATGAGTATTATGACACTATTATGGTTCGTTCTGAAGGTAATTGTGGTATTGAGAGTTTGGTTGTGGTCTAGAAGAGGTCAGAGGTTGACCTTAGGAACGCTTCTTTTGCATAAGTGAAGTTGAAGGGGTTAAGAAGCCTCATAGTCCCAATAGTTAAATATGGTACCATCAGTAGCCTTTTGTTGCTCTTTGCAATAATTTCAAGGGGAAACACTTATAAATTTAAGCAAGTTAGGGGTAGTGTCATAACTAACCACCATGATTCTCATCATAATGAGATTGCATTGGGAAGGAACTCACATTGAGTGTTGACGGGGACTAGAGTACTAATGCGATAAGCATTGGAATCTGTAAAGGAGACCTTTGGGATGGGTGGGACACTTCACCATTATCACCATCGATTATCTATTTCTCTCAAGATTTCTGCCCAACCAACTATTTATTATCTTTATCTTCATTGAAAATGTCTTCTGAAAACATTTACCCATTAAATATCTTGAACCCCACACTTATTTATATTATGGGACCCCAAATTACTTTGTGTCTAGCCATGGAGCAAGAGGTTGGATCTTGAGCTCGACTTCCTACCCATGTAATTCCTTTTGGATCCCTGATGATCAATTATATACGGGCTAAATGACCCCAATTTATCCAGCAGAGTCCCGATGGCTTTATGGGTTACTGATCAAGTTATGGTGGAGATTTTGGAGATATATCAAATCCCCGAGTCCATTACTCTGAGGGTTACAAAGCCTGGAGAAAGGGTGTGATATTTGGTTTCTAATCATTCCTACTTCAATGAGTGCTTCTTGCTATATGGAGCCAGGTTTCGACTACCTCGACCGGTGGTGGAGATTTTAGACAATAGGGTAGCCCCTTCTCAACTTGTGGCGAACTCTTGGAGGTCCCTCATAGACACAATCTTGGACTTTTAGGAGTCTAGTTGGGGGATATACGATGTCACTCTAGCCCATATTTTCTAAATCTATAGGGTTTAAGGGAAAAGTAAACCCCAGGATAAAATCCTAAAGTATTTTGTTCCTATGGCTCTAGTGGTCTTTGCTAAGGACAAACATAATGCCTCTAAGTAATGGAAGGAGAGATTATGCGTTTGGTTGGCGGGGGGGGGGGGGGGGGGGGGGGGAAGGAGCGTGGTCCACCCTGACCCAGTGGATAAGATAGGTTACCGAAACTTCTAGTGTTGTCCTCCAGTTATAAATCAAATATCACTTATCTCTGAACTTGTCTTTTGACCTTTAATTGAAATTTTGGTGACATTTTTACTTTTATGGTACCGACTCAGCCCAGAAAGAGGAAAATAATAGGCTGGTGTAGGCTCTGAAGTTGCCTCCATTCCTTTCAAGCCCTTTGTTACCGCCAACCATCTCTTACAGAATGAACTTCATCCCAAACCCAAGGTCGCGGTACCTTGAGGGGTGCCTGATTCCCCTAAGATAGTGGTTAGGGAGTCTGTGGGGACTCAACCCTTTGCCCCAGTTCCTGAGAAGTGGAAGGTTACTATTATTATCACTTCCAAGTTCCTGAGGCATGTGATGGTGAGTATACCATCAAGGATAATATTTCTATGTTTGTTGTTGTCCGGGAGTCATTAGTCAAGGTTTATGAGGCTAGTGTTAACGCCGTAATTGAGCAAAGGGTGGTCATTGAGGCCCTCTAAGATCAAGTTCTCAGGCTGAGAGGTTTCCACCACCAACTTCTCCATCCTACCAAGGACATGGACTTTCCGAAGTGGTAGATTATGGAGCTTAATTCTCTATAGGGCCTTCTAATGTCTGAGGTCCAAAACTTGTAAAGGGATCACCCGAATGTCGAAGTAAAGTATCCTGAGCTTCAAGGGAGGAGTAATATTATAGTGAAGAATCAACTGGACGCATACCTATACTTTAAAAGCCTACCATAAGTCACTCTTTTATAAATATTCTTTAGGTTTTGAGGCTTTCAAAGACAAAGTACAAGTGGGTTTTCCTTATGTCAATGTCTATAATCTTTTTCCTGAGAACCCCCCATTCTGATGCAGAAAGCTCTAACAGTGAGAAAAGTAATGAGGTGAAGCTACCGAGGTCTCTGATTCTATTACTATGGAAGAAGAAGCCAAGTGTGAAGCCCATGCCTTTTCTTCTATTATCATTAATGAATCCCCCGCTCCATTGGTTGTGCCAATCCCCCTGGTGATGGAATCTGTAGCCCCAATAAAGAACTTGATGCGAATCCCCGGCCTTGAAAAGGCTTTTATGTATTTTTTGTTGTTCTTGGCCATAGGCCGATTGGTGTAACCCCTAACCCTCAGTTTTTAATAAAAATATATTTTGTTTTGTAATTTTGACATCTTTCTTTACTGTTGTTTCTTCTATTTTTCTTTGCCAAGGAATGTTTGTATTTGCATATGTTTGTGTGAGGTTTTCTAAGTAGGTGATATCCCCTTAGCCTCCCAATATGTCTTTATAAAACAAAACATGAGTAACAACCCTTATGAGGATGATATAAGGGCCCATATATCTTTGTTGTGTAACCGCGACAACTTTTTTAAGTCAAAACCTAGGTTCTTAGGTGGGCCATAATACATTAGAATCAATAAATCCTTGGTATTTTTAGGACTTGTACTTTTTGAGACTAAATGCTTAAAATCTTTTACACACAAACACTCAACTCCCTATTTTTTTGGGAATGGAAGTCAAAAAGTAAATCCGTCAAGGGTCCAAAGACCTTAGATTCACGTTTAACCCATGGGTAAGAGATTTTGAATTAAAAATTTGGTCTATAAATGGTCCTAAGACATCTGAAACATGTTTCACTAAGGATGAAAGACTTAAGAAAAAATTTCGAAGCCCCATAAAAGTTACTAAAACCTCAAGAGTTAATTGATTAAGGATGAGAGCCCTAAAAGTTTTAAAATTTGAAGTTCATATTGGGCCTAAGACCTCTGAACTATAGTCCACTAGGATAAAAGACTTGTAGTATAAAATATGAGATTTCACAATGTTTCCTAAGATCTCTGAACCATAGTTCACTAGGATGAAGCCTTGTGGTATAAAAATGAGGTTCCATAATGGGTCATAAAACCTTTCAACCATATTCCACCAGGATGAAAGCCTTGTGGTATATATTATGAGGTTTCGAAATGGGTCCTAAGACCTCAGAACCATTTTTCACTATGGATAAAAGCTTTAGAGAGTTGGGACCTTGCACATTTTTTTCAAACTGCAATTTTGAATTTTTTTGCATGTGAACACTTAGCCCCCCCCCCCCCCCCCAAAAAAAAAAAAAATAGATTGAAAATTGAAGTTTTTCTAAGTGTTAGCATTTTTAGTCGTTATATTTTAACCTTTTTTTGATCTTGCTGGACTTCTTCACAAAACGAGGTTAAAAAAATATAGTTGCTAAGGTTTCTGCATTATTGTATACTTTTGTTCTTTTGAAAATATTTTTAGGGGCGAAAAAGGTTCGTTAGGCTAACTCTGTTAGGTCTTTGGTACTTAGTCAATTTAGGCAGAATGAAGGATGCAAGCCTTGGTAATTCCTATAGTATTTAGGGGTCTTTATACGTATGACTGTTTTATTCGAGCTTTAGTCTGGATGCTATATTGAAATGTAACATCGTGGTTGTCGATGAAAAATGCATGTATGATCAAAATGGCATCCGGTAAAACATATTGAGATAATCTCCTCACTGAATCTGCTAAACCATGCCCGCAGTTACTGCTATAGGTCATAAAGAGACTTTTGAATCTTACATACTTTCCAACATACTTCTACTCATCCCGAAAATCAGGAGGATCCATATATATGGTCTCAAATAAATCTCCATGAAGAAAATCAGTATTCACATCCAACTAATGTTAGGGTTGAGAGTCGGATGTTGCGAGAGAGATAAGAAGTCGAACAAAAATAATATTTGAACTGGGGCAAAAGTAGTGCTAACATCTTTCCCCGAAACTCGAGTGAATCCTTTAGAAACTAGTCTTGCCTTATAGCGATAAATGGATCAATCGACTAAACAATCACACTGAAGACTCTGCATCAACCCACTTAAGATTTTGAAGAGACTCAACCACAGATTGAGGAATGAAGATGGAGTCAAGTTGGCCGAGGTAGGCTCTATAGGGTCTTGGAAGACCATAATAGGAAATATGTTTAGATATAATGTGGTCGTTTCTACAAGTCTTACCATATAGGAAAGGGGGAGAATAATACAAAGAGGATAACGAGATTGAAAATTAGAAAGATGAGATGGTAAAGGAGAATTTATGATACTTGTGTTCCTAGAGGGAACTAGTAACGGTAGCCGATAGAGAAAGGCATATACCTGTAAAGTAGTCTAGAGACGATCAAAAGTAGGAGCCTAGTCAAATAATGGAATGAGATGAGCTAGAGGAGAGGGGGAACTTATAAAGTGATATCCCCCCTATAAAATAGGTCATCCTCATGAAAACAAACATCAAGAGAATGATACATATGATTAAATCAGGAATCATAACAATAATATCCACATAACATAATAAAGTATCCAACAAATATGGACTAAATAGCCTTATCATCAAGCCTGTGACGGGAGGGACTCCGGTTATATACAAAATTGATACATCCAAAAACTTGAGGAGAGATGTGAAATAATGTTCTATCAGGTTGGAGGCATTGAAGAGGTACCTTCCCTCCTAAAACAAGGCTCAAAGTCCCACTGATAATAAATATGGCAGTAACAATAGCAAGATGCCAATAGGTTTCTAATCTTCAAACCACTCGACAAACATCAAACAACACCCATGAGATGGACATTTTATGTTTCACAATGCGGTTTTATTTAGGGGTATATGAGAAAGTGAGTTGTGAAAAAAATAATGACACAATTAAGGTGCTTACTTAATTAGCTTACAAACAAGAGATTAAAAGAGAAGTTTGGAACATGTAAAATTGATGAAAGGGTAATATCAAGGGATATGCGTATGCCCCCTTACTATGATTACTTGGAAGGGAGACATCCGCAACACAGAAATGCAATCAATCTGGAGAGGTAGGTGAAAGGAAAAAGGACGAACCTGTCATCTATGGCTTCGAAATCCAGAAACCAAGTAAGCTTGAAAGCCTTAACATAAATAGAAAATGAGATACCTGAAGTTATAGTGTTCATATGATTAGAAGGTCCATCATGACCGATTGAACACAACTGCTCCTGAATCAAACCAATTTAGGACTACAACTCACTCAAATCAATGGATAGAACAGAGGGAGAAAAGGTCGCCCGAGAGGAAGATGATAAAGGACCCGTAGTATCAGTAATGGATTCCAGATAAACCAAATAATTGGTTGTGAATAATTTTATGCTCCCACTATGAATGAAGCTTAAAACAACAATCTTGAGTGTGTCTAGTGTCACCACAATGGTAGCAAACAACCATCCCATCCCTAGGATGGGATAATGAATGTGTAGAAAATTTCATCTGATTAACTATAGAAGTAGGTACTACTGTGTGAATGGGTTAGGCGAATGAGGCATTCCTCACCACCACCAACAATAAATGCCTCTCTCAAATAAGGAATAGGAGATGTGTTTATAATTTGAGTATTAAGTGAATTATACTCAAATCGTGAACCCACGAGAAAATGATATGTATGTTAATTATCCAGTCATTTCACTAATAACAATGCAGTGTTAGGCGAAAAATCACTGATGGGCTCATACTGAGATGACTATTCCCAATGGGACTGAAGATACCCATAGTAGTCCTAAACTGAGAGACTAAGGGATTCCCGTGAATTTCTAGAAATTTCCCAATAAAGCTCAAAGATACATGCATCATTATGTGCATGTTCATACATCTAATTAAGGGACTTTCATGGATCCTAAATTGAATCAGAGAACATGGATGTAATGTAAATTCTCTCCTCCATTGAGTTGAATATACAACTCAAGATGGTTTACTATTGCCACTAATTAAGAACCTTCAAATCATTTTCTGATGGTTGATTCTCAGTCCCCAATAGCCAATTAGGAGTCTAAATAAAAGTATTTATACTAATATTTTTATGGTTTTAAAACATGCAAGATACGAAAATAAAGAAGGACAAAACACCTAAAATCCCAACTGTGGAACCTGACAAAATGCACCTAAAAATCGGCCTCGCCAAAAATATCGAGGGTAAAAACACTCCTTAGAACCCTAAACCTGACCTCTCCTGAGTCTCGAACCCTAGGCCCATCCTCGTCCAAGTCTCGAACCCTAAAACTTGGCCCCACCTAAGTCTCGGAGATAAAATACCCCAAAAAGACACTAAAAAACCAAAAACAGATTATATAAACACTATTAGGGTCTAATTTAAAAGGAAAAATAATAATAAAAATGCCCAAAAACTATATCTAGTGGCTTTGACCGATCGGTAGAATTCGTTTAAAAAGAAGGACATTCATCCCTCTAACGAATGGTGGAAGGACCCACTCAGTTCCCCATAAATAGAGGCGACACCTTTCTTCTCCCCCGAGAGCGCTTTGAGAGCGCTTTGAGAAATCACCGAGAGCGCTTTGAGAAATCACCGAGAACCCAAAAACCCAATTTTCCATCTTTCTTCTCCCCCGAGCATCCAAGATACTCGAGCTCATTCTGAAAGTACCAAGGGAGTTACTACTTCAACGAAGTCACTTCCGAGTTCCAAATAGAGTCAAACCCTACAAAAATTCCAAAAACCCAAACACTTCAAGTCGAAGCTCTGCCCAGTTAGAAACAGAAAAAAATGCAAAAGTCAAGACTTCCAGACAAAGCTCTTCCCAATTGAAAAACACCCAAAAAGGGGGATAATACTCCCACAAAAAGTCGGCTTTTACTGTGAGGGTAAAGAACCTTTGTCCAAATTTTGGGGTTTACGCCTTATATATATTGTACATATTTTTGTATTTCGTTTAGCCCGGTCCCCATTCAGGGGTCCGTGTATGCAATTTACATCATTTATATTTTAAAGCCTATTTTCTAATCCATCGCCTCGGTTAATTAGTTTACATACTCATGTGTTAAAACAATGCTAATCGAATGCAACATTGACAATTACAAAACGTGAAAATATACTTTTCAAAATCATTCCGAGGAACGTGTTCATGAGCCGAGTCAGTCTGAAATTTTGCATCGAACCAAAGTCTAAAATCCGACTACTCCCACCACCTATCTAAATGAATAGATCCATGTGTAGGGAACCCCAAATATGTGTTTTCATGCCAAAATACTCGCCAAATGTCGGCCTCTGATTAGGCATCATTTTAACATATAAATATATCAATCCAACACAATGGAAATGATATATTGGGGATAGGCTCCATAAATACTGTAATGATGTACATTCTATACCCGATATCCATACGCCAAAACCTATAAATATACGTTATTTGTTGGATTCAAGTTAGATTTATCCCCAAGTCCCCTTGGATATGTAGGCGCTATACCGAGCTTAACTCGTGAAGCCTAAGCCTTGTAATACGTCTCTCTGCATATTATCTAATGAGGTTGCATTCCTCCCCAGTCCTGAACTCCCCTGGCTTCTACCTCTGCCTCCATAACCAAGGATGTCTAAAACATTGCATCCTTAGGCATACATCTCCAAAGTAGTCTAAAGGATAACACCTTCCGACTAGTAATTACCTGACTATTAAAAGGTTACATGCCAATATCAGACATCTTCGGGTCCATTTTTGTTATGATATTCGTAAACCAATCCTCCCCCTCCCAAGCCAACTCCTACACTTGTACACACATCACGTTGGAGTTTGTGAAGAACTAAACTACACAAGATTTGATCTCGTGGCCACATGAATACGTAGGCATAATACCAATACTTTCTCATTAGATCAAGCCTCGATAATATGTATCTCGATGTATCGTGTTCACCTAGATTCACCCATACCTTAACTCTATTGCCTTACACCTACATAACAAAAATGAGATATCTAACTATATCAAGGCGGAATAATATATTCAATTGCTTAAATGCATACTTATTAATCATCCAATAGAGATGCACTCGTCCCCCCATAATGAGATATCAAACTATCTCAAGGTGGAACCTCCCAAACATATCCCTACATACAAACTCTCAAAGAGCATAAGAACGTGAAAACACATATACACTAAGTATAATAAAGATGCAAACGTCTCTCAACTTTTTATCCCTCCTGATACAAGAAGGAGACATAAAACTGTCTTAAAGACGTGCTCTCTCGTGCACTTACGTATGTACCACCACCCACCCATCATATAAGCATGGAGTCATACACAAGAACCCTTGTGTACCTACACTCGTTGAAGTGATGTTCCTACACCCCTCACTGATACCTTGTTCTTACTTAAGCACCCATCTACGTTTATAGGATTCTTAACCTAAGGTAGCTAAACTCGTTCTAAATAGATAAAAAGTAATAAACTAATGTAAAGAGTAGTAATAAGCATTGAATTGACGAAGCATACGGAACAAGTGGGGTACCTAATACCTTACCTAATCATAACCCGATTCCCGAACCCACATTACAAGAATCTGTGGACCAACCGCAGACTTAAAACCTACCTTAGGATTATCCCAAAAGGGCTAACCTGAATCTTTTATTTGTTTTTATTTAAAAAAACTTGCAACTTCGAACAAACCAACCAAACCTATTATCGCACAAGATACACACTCAGTCCCAGGCCCGAGAACCAGGGGTGTACAACTCAATATGGACATGGCATCAAACATCTTATAGGGGAAAGTCACCAAATTTAACCTCAAATCGATAACCCAACCTCGTGGGAAGGAGACGAACTGAGAGACAACCGCCCCCACGCCTTCCGTTGCAATGAGAAGCTCCTCCCCCAAACCTGGTGCTAGAGGCCCATAATGCCACAGAGGAAACTCTTCTCAGGACACTTTTTCTATCATTAGAAATCAATATTTCATACCATAGCTGATTTCCAGTTACGCCGCTGTAGAGACTCCACCGAGGAAAAATCAAGAGAACAAAACTATCTATTTACTTCCTTTCTACTATTCTTAATATTTCTCTCCCGCATGACTACTTTATATAAAATTTTGAATAATTTAGCGCCCTTAGTTTTAGGGTCCCTTACAACATAAATATGTTGTTAGGTCCCCATATACATGAATGTAAATTTCCCAAACATATAGGTACACACGAAGGACCTCGTGATAAAATAAACATCAAAGTATGTAAAAATTAAAGATTTAATATTTCAATCACGCACAACATAATCTTGATTTTCATATTGTTTAAGACATATACCCTCGAGGGCTTCCAGAAGCTGCTAATTAATAGAAGTTCGTATTTTAAGAAAATCACTTTATCCAAAGGAACGTTCGTAGTTCAAAAAAGTCACTTATCCCTAAAAGAGAGGTTCATACTTTTGAGAAGTCACTACCCAAGATAAATCTTGTACTTTCAAAAAGCCACTTTCCTGAAAGGCTAGTCACCAATGAGTGTCCTCACTCTTTTCATCCACCCGTCTGGTATATAGAACAACTTCTCGTTAATCCCAAATTCTCGATGGCAATGAATGTTTGAAGTTTTTTAGTACTCAAGTATATTAAATAGTTTTTCACATCTATTCATTACTAGGGTAAAGTGGTTTTACATGTACCTAAAAGGCTTCTTAGTCCAAGCAACCCGGTATATCGTGATCCATGGCAAAGAAAAGAGATTCACCAATCATCGAGTCACATCACCCTTTTTGTGTATAGAGAAAAGACTTAGGAAGAACATATACTTACGGGTCAATAGCTCTGAAGAATTTTTTCAATTTTTTTTCGAACGGCCGAAGGCTGCTCAAATTCCAGGTTGAATGTCTTTCCATTTACAAGGATGATAATCAGTATAAATCCGCAACTTATCGCCAAAATAGAACTCCCTTACTTTGGATTACCCTAACCACATTTCATTTTGAGAAAATACTAAGCCACAATCTATTATTTCCTTGTTCCTCATTCTAACTAAATGAGAGCTCACCCCTGTTCACCCGAATCAAACGGGACTCAATTCAATTCTTCCCCACATAAGATACTACCAAGGCAAAATACAAAATACCGCCCACATGTGGTTAAAAAATAGATAAAAGAATTGCATCAAAAAACGTCTTGCATATGTGTGTCCTTCCCCTATGTATTTTCCTTCTGCCAGTCCTTCTGACCACTAAAACCTAAACCAAAGTTCCCTGAATTTTTCTGCACTTGTTGACATCAATAGAGAAATCATACTAAGTTCCTACCATGGAAACCTGAATTTGCTCTCCGTGCGATCAATTAGTTTTCATCACTGAGCACCCCACCCATGACTATCAATTTTTTTCCACACTACGTTCCATGTCTACTGAGGAATACCACGCTCAGTCTGTAATGGATCAAATCTTAAGTCAACTTGAAAACATCACCGCCTTGCAGAACACTATGTAGTCTGAGATCAGGGCACTGATTCTAGCACAAGTTCGCCTATAAGAGGCCAACTATGCTCAGAATAAGAGATAACATACTTCCTCCTCTCATCCCTAACACTAAAACACCACCTGCGATGGTTGTCAAAACCATGACTGTTAATCCCCAGGACCTTCTTGCATCTATCCTAACACCGAATCCTCATGCTAATGTCGACGCTCCTCACTTCCAAGTGTTATTTGCCCCATATAAATATTTAGAACTGTAATAGCAGTACCCTGAGTATCCACACATCGCCTTCTAAGGCCCCCCGCGAGCTGAATCCGTGGCCCCTCTGCAAGATGACAAAGTTATACCCCCACCTCCGAATGAAGAGATCATGTAGGTCTAATTTGAACCGCGTCTCCTTTAGGAATCCATCAGTAAGATGCAAACCACCAATGAGCTCACTAACATTATAAAGATAGACCTATATCCTGAAGCCCGACTCCTAAAAAATTCAAGATTCCAGGATATAAAACCTATAAAGGATTACGCTCCCTAACCGCTCACTTATCCAACTACCTCCTTCAGATCAAGGTACAAAACATAGGCCTAGGGGTTCTAGAGAACACGTTCTTATCCACTATGTTCGGAGGAGCCCTCAACTGGTATATGGGATTGAAAAGAAAAGGAACCGTTAAAACCTGGGATAATTTATGTTGTGCTTTCTTGAAATAGTAAAAATACAACGATGAGCTGGGCATCGCCCATAAATATTTAGAGATGCTGAAACAGGAGGAAGAAGAGACAGTTGGCACTTTCGTCACTCACTGAAGAGATAAAGTCGATTAGATGGTCAACTGACCTCTCGAAAAAGATCAGATAAAAATCGTGATCCAAAATATTTGGAAAGAGGTATATAATGAACTCGAGCTCACCTGGATCCCTAAATCCATATCGGGTGCAAGATTAAAGAAGGTTTAGTTGTAAAGACTATCAAATCCACCAAAGAACCTTGTCGAGCTACAAATCAATTCTCTTCCTGTAAGAACTCTCCCGAAGCTTATACATCTCACATCACCACCCTAGTGGTTAGCTCGATCCTGACATCATGTTGGGTTACTAATATCTCCTAAGCAATGGTATCCACCACTAGACTTTTACAATAAGGGACCCTCTCAAAAAAATTATCAAGATGTCCCCCCCAAAGAATTCAAAACCTTGTTGAGACAGTTCACCAGCCTGCAAGGTCCACTCAGCTAAGTATACACTTCTCGAAAAATGGATGGTCGCCTATGACCTCTTAATCCTAGACCACCCCATGATTTCCCAAATAAGAATTCACGAGCTGATGCACATTGAAAATTTCACCAGGGACCTGACCTCATTACCGACAACTGTTGGGTCCTAAAGTTTTCCATCTAATACCTCATCGATGCTGGGAGCCTTATCCCTCTAAACTAAAATATCACCATAAAAATCCCCTACCATATACCCCAACCCCAGAACCCACGCTCTGACTGATACTCCCATTCCCAACATTGACCCCTCCACCCTGATAGTCCCCGTTCATCACAAACCTATGATGAGGACATACACCCCATTCTAAACAGCTACCCCTCTAATCACGCTATCACCCGCCATAAAAATCGTCACCAAGATTAGTACCACCAATGGCCATATGACCTTCTTCGTCATGGTCATACACTTTCTATAGAACAACCATTGCATCCTGGATCTCCACTTAGTCATCGATTTCATGCTCTCCAAAGAACTGGGACTCATCACCCCTTCTTAGTATAATTCGAACACTCAACCAAATGGGAAAATATATATGATGAAGCTGTCATGACAACCAAACATATCACTTGTGCAGTGCCAATTCATTCCACTGGATGGGAGGTTTCACCCTCTGAGGCTTACCTATATTCCCTCTCAGATTCGAAAGACAACACTGATACCCACGCATTGAAAACTGTAAATAATTTCTCGAATAAATCTCTGAGAAATGTTAGAAGTCCCACATCAGCCTGTTACAAAACTACATTACCCATTAATTGGCTACTAGAATAGTCTAGCCCCCCGGTACAGAACAACAAAAGAGACCGATAATTCAGGGAAAATGATTACATCACCTTAAAGTTGAAAACTCACCACCAATTACTGTACGATGAGTAAGAAAGGCTGAGAGTCCACTTCATCCGAAAAGACATCACTTTGGAAGCCAAATTGAAGGCCAATCCCGAACCTACCAAGTACAAAGATAACTCAAAAATCCCAAAGGAAAAGTAGAACCAACTTTAACAAAATCAAAGGATGGTAGTCGCCAAAGTTTAGTTTGAATCACAATATTATTGATAACATAGAGTACTCACATTACAACAAATCATGCAGATTATCACAATCAGTTGGTCATTGTCCAGAGCCATGACTATGTGGTCATAGTTCTAAACCGTTACCCCTTCCAAAATATTATGGCCAATGACTTGATCACGTTAAAAGGTGACCACAATTAGGATATGGTCACGGTCTAGGACCGTGACCCATCCATGACCAATAGTAGTGAATTATGTTCACGGTTCTGAACAGTGGCCCCAAACCCTAGTTCAAAATGGTCACATCTAGTTGGTCACGATCAAGAGTCATTCAAAATTTAATTGGTTACAATATGGGTCACGATATAGAGCCATGATCAAGTTTCATTGTTCCATTGGTCACAATATGGTTTGGAACTGTGACAATTTTAAAGCTATAAATTAAAAAAAATCTATATGTTAACATATTGCATTTATCGCTATGTGTGTCTACACTCTCTCCACTACAATTTCCCTTTCTCTCTTTCTCCCTCTCCACCAATATACATCTCTCTCTTTCTCCATCGATACATTTCTCACTCTCTTTATATACATTTCAGTGTGTGCATGTGTGTATATGTTTCAGTGTGCGTGTGTTTAAATCTCTTTATGTGTGTGTTTCAGTGTGTGTGTATATGTGTCTATTTGAATGCGTATCTATATAAATCTTTTCTACGTAAAAAATGGCATCTAGTAGCAAAAGTAAAGAAATATATAGAATAAAAAATATATATAATAATGAAGAAGACACCAAAAGATATATAGAAATGGGTATTCATAAAACCATGGGACAATAGCTATATAATAAAAATATTTTAGATTTCAATAAAAGCAAGATCTATAATCACACTAGCCAGAGGACAATAACAGTAGTTAATAGAGAAATAGTTTTAGACTTAATTACTGAAGAATCAACAAAAGAGTTAAATAAGAAAAATTTAGAATTTATGCATTTAGGAGTAATAATGATAGGACTTGTAGGACTGACCAAATTAAAAGCAGGAACAAAGGTCTTAGTATACATATATGACGATATATTGGATAACCATAGACAGACACAAATAGCAAGTGCAGAAGTATATCTAGCAAAAAATATAGCGATAATAGGTTGAATACCAAATTTCTCTATGGACATAAGAGAATTTAGCAAACATATAAAGATAGCAATAAGAACTAGAGGAAATAATATGGTAGGAAATTATAATAACCTTTTAGTATATGCACTATTTATGGGTAAATTATATAATCATTATAAAATAAGCCTTAAAAAGGAGTTTGATTGTATAGTAAAATCTTTCAATAGTAAATATGTAGAAATGATAGAGGCACAAAAAATAGATAGCAGTATATATGATGAAATAGAGTGGAAATTACCAAGATTAACATTAAATACACAAAAAAATCCTCAAAAAATAAAATATATGAGAAATCAATAGGAGAAAGTAGTATTAAATTTAGTAAATATATAACTTCAGAAGAAAAAGAAGAAATATATAAAAAATTAATGTATTGATAATTGAAGATAGATTAGAAGAAATATATGAATTATTAGAAGACAAAATATATGATGTAATTATAGAAGATTGTGATAATATGACAACAGAAGAACTTATAGAAAAATATGGTAGCAAAGAAGCAAAAGAAGAAACAAAATCTATATATTATGGAGAAGGTACGGACGAAGATAACAAAAGAAAAATATTATCAGTAGGAATAGATAAATTTATAACAGAAAAACAAATAAAAAAAATAATTGGAGAAATAAATCCAATAGAACCAATGGAAATATCAACATCTAGTACAATAAATAACCCTCAAAATGATTATTCTACACATCAAAAACTACAAAGCACAAGTGAAAACTATAATGAAAACACTAACAAACTACCAACATATAAATAAAGAGATAAGTACATATTTGATACAGGCTCTAACATCGTAAGCATGTATGGAAGTATATTAAATCTAGACAGAATAAATCCTCAGGATTGGGAAACTGCAATAGAAAATTGGGAAAAAGATTGCTATAGAGCATGTACAGTAATTGGCTTTGAAAATAAAACAGATACAAAAATATATTTTGAAAATACATTACAAGGAAGTGTATCAAATTGGTATTTAGCATATAAGATAGCCGATGAATACAAAACATTTAAAGCAAAATTTAGTATAGAAAAATTTATTGATTTAATAAAACAAGCATTTATAGGAGAAAATAGACTGATGTCGAAAGCAGAAAAACAAACAGAAGCATTAATAAATTTAGAACAATTACAAATATGTAGACTAGAATATATATAAGGCATTATACTAGAAGATATGTAGAATATTGGACACAAACAGGTAGAACCTACGACGATGCAAAATTAGATAGATATTTACAAAAGATACCAGGAACAATTGGAGAAAAAATATGGAAAAATGGAATGAAAAACAAAGAGATGCAAGAAATAGTTCAATAGGGCCCGAATACAAATTGTATATGATACCTTAAAAGCAGAATGCAAAAAGTTAAAAGAAGGAAAAGAAATAAAGAAATAATATTATTATACTTGTCAACAAATAGATTTACCACCACAGTATAAATGTGATATTAAAAGATTAATAGACCATAGAAATAGAAAATAAGAAGTTACAAAAAATTATACATATATATATAATGGCAGAATTAAAATGAACAAAATGTACGAAATTGTTTGGAGCTCAAATTGAGTTGAAGTTTGAAATGTTTGAAATGCACGAAATTGTTTGGAGCTCAAAATATTTTTAAACATATTTCATCAAATATAGTAAACTCAAATTGAGTCAAAGTTTCAAATGCACGAAAAATAATTTTTTAAAAACCCTCAAGTTAGTTAAAAGTATTATAAATACACGTTTAAACATCAATTTTTCAAATATAGAAATCCTTATCAATGTACATAACAAATTTTCAAAAATATATTTGTGTGTGTGTGTGTGTGTTTGTGTGTGATTATTCTCACATATTTTATATTAAAATATGACCCTAGTTATTATTAGAAATTTTATATGAAACCCTTGATGTAGAAATGAGTTATTAAGGATTTAGACTGGTTCTTGAATTTATGATAATTGGAATATATATTGAATAATTGATATATAATTAAAATTTTAATTAAAATATGAGAAAGTTCATGTTATGTATACTTATTTCTATAACTCCATGAGTAATACCCTTGATACCAAATACTTGATTGATGACTTTTTAAGTAAGAAAATCTAAAAAATGTTGCCATGAGAAGATTTTATGTTTTAATAAACCCCATGATATTATATTCTTGGAATTATGTTCTTGGATGTTCTTGTTAAATTATGTTCATGGAATTGATAAATGAACTAATTATGTAAGGCATTTTATTCCTTAAAGGAATCAATTAAGTAGGCGATTTTGAAGGAGTAGGGGATAAACTTGTGTTGGACTGTTGGGTTGATGGTTGTTGTGGCTTGTGTTGAATGATTATGGTTGGATACGAATGATGGATATTTAAACCGCTCACTCTATTAATTATCATAATAAACCTTTAACTAATTATTTTTCTGAACGACTACCATATCGTAATGACTACACATATAAATACACACACACACAAACTCACACACACACACACACACACACACACACACACTCTCACAAATGCACACATACACATGAACTCCCATGCACACAGACTCAAACGTGAACATATATACATTAAACGTTTATAATAGAGTCATTTGGTTAACTTGTTGTCGCAGTGTTCACCCCTTCCATAAATGGTTGCTGCTTGGGTGAACACAAATTGGTGGAAGGGCTTGCACAATGGGTGGACATATAGTAATTTTAGGTTTAATTAAATTAAAATGAACTTAAATTTGACTTGTTGTGTCTGATTGGTCGGATGAAAAACCATAATTTGTTTAGGATTAATTAGAGCCATTACCTATACGACTCATATTCACACTTTTCTATATATTTTCTCAGGAAAAATGAGCCACGGTAATAATTACTTTTAACAAAAGTATGAGAGGGTGAAATTTAACCGCAATAAAACATCTTTGATTAGTGTGTGCCATATACATGAAACTCCTATTTACAAGTATGGGAATTGGGAAAATTAAATAATTTAATTACCTCAAAAATCATGGAGTTGATCTATTGCAAGAGTACCTATTCGATTATTTTCTAATTTCCTCGGAAGAATGCTAGGATGAGGCAGTAGAGAATATATTGCACCCGCATAATCCTGACAAGGCACTGACGTTGGTGACACTATTAGAAAAAGCTAAAAAAATATTCATTCATTATTGATACAACTCCGTAAGAGAGCACTCACCCAGATTGTGAAGTCTAGCGATATATGCATTTTAAAAATGAGCTTGAAAATAAGTTGAAGAAGAAAGAATTTTGAGTTCATGTCATGGACCTTTATACGTCAATCATAGATACGCTTCCGCCTAGTTGTCCTCGTGAAAAATTTCATCGATTTTTAAAAAGTAATACTGATTGGTTGGAAATCAGACACATCGAGCATGCTTTAAAAGTTGTTGAAAATGTATATACATATACATAGTCATAAATTGTACTTTCTTACATATGTCGCTAATTTTTTTAAAATGTAGGAAATGTCAAACAAAAATAGAAATACTCAACCAAATAGCGAAACACCACCAATTGGGCGCTTTCCTACACCCAAACTGAATTCTCATCTGCTTCGGGTTATCAATACTCTACTCCCACGGAGATTCAATCTACAACTACATCTTTGAGCCATCAAACTCAAAAACCTCATATCAGTTCAACACCTCCACCTCCTACTACCGAGGAATCCCAAGCAAACCCTAAGAAGCTCATTGGGTTCTCCTTGAAAAGATGATTGTGGTCATTTGGGGCATAGTCAAGTGGAAGAAGGTTGATCCTATCATAAAGGATGACGTGTGGCAGTAACTTGATAAGACTTTTTCATTCCCAATTGGTTCAAAGACAAATTTTATTTCTCGAGTAGTTGGTCAGTTAAAAACCTATCGAAAGAACCTTTTGAAGATTTTTTTTCTTGGGGTGTAAACATGTTCTCATATTATAGGACTGATAGATAGAGTTCCACGAAATGTTGAAATGCCCACTGACTAATGGAACGACTTCTTGAAGAATGAGACCATAGAGGGAAAACTGACTGGGAGGGAGAGAAATAAATTGAACAGGTAAAAATAAATAATGTCCACAAACTTGGGGAAAAATCTTATAATGATCTAAAGGATGAATGGGCGGAATGGACCAAGGGGACTCCAAAAGAAGGTTAGAAAGCCAATGAAGTAAACTTGTACTGGCATGCCCGACGGAAAAAAAGGACTAGTAAATTCGCAAACAAATTGGTTCCAACTTTGGTGAGTTTGAATTTAGTTATCATATATATACACATTATAATAAAATATTATTAAAATCATAGTACTAAATATAATATTATGTTACAGTAAATTATAGAAGGCATGTCGAGCAGTCAGTCTGAGCACAATCCCTATGACATTGAAGAAAATTCCCTAACTAAGGTGCTTGGGAGCGACAATAAAGGGAGGACAAGAGGTGTGGCTCTCGTATTCCAGGTAGAAAATTATAACATAGTTCACCTCTATTATACGAGATCTTTTTGGTGAGGAGTCACATGTCGAGAGAGGCGGAAGACCATACCAGATCTACATGAGAGGTGTCAGAACTTTGGAAGGAGGATGGAAATGTTTGCAACAACCTAAAAATCTCGACGAATGAAATCCACTGGTTGGTCCGATTCTTTACTCAATAAAGGGATTACCCCCTCATATGCCTCTTCAAACATTCCCATATCCTATGCCTCTGGGTTTCCCTTCCCAAATGCCTCCTCCTGGAACATTTTCCTTATAAATATATCCTCCTAGAACATTCCCTTCCTAAATTCCTCCTCCAACATTCCATGGATCATCCTCATCCATGCACGGTGACTTTGGTGAGTCGTATTATATAAAGGATTGTCCAATAGCATGATTATTGGATTGTGCACTCTCATTTCCATAATTGTAGGAACAATTGTACACAATCACCCATTGGTGATGGGTGAGGATCATATATTTGTTGATAAAATATACGATGGTTATGGAGATGAGTTTGTGTACGCTGACCACAAGGAAGGGCTTCTTTTAAGAAACTATCAAAAAAATTATTACCTAGCCAATTCATTTGTTGGATAAGTCTACATGTTGAACAATGTTTTACTTTTGAACAAATGTGTAATATTTTAATTATCTGGGACATCTGTTTTGATTTATTCCATATTTACTGAATGTTTGAGTCGAATGAATTTTCTTTGAATTTCTTTGGGTTGAATGAATTTGCTTGAATTATAAACTCAGAGTTCTTGTATCCAACATGATCTTCGGTTTAACCTATTTATAGAGGTGACTTGAATTTTGAAGACTACTTAATGGTTTTCCCATAATATAAATAGTAGAAGAGAGAGATTCATATAGTATTAGATAATCACCTAAAGGGAATTCATGGATTTTTTAAATATGCAGATAAAAATCTAAAAAAGAATCCATGTTCGTGCAACCGTTATATAAATAAAAAACTTAAGTATTTAGAAGATCTTGAATTGCATTTAATAATGCGGGGTATGATGAAACACTATAAAATATGGACATTCCATGAGGAAAAGAATGTACCATACGTTCTGAAAGAACTACGGGTACATGACTGCATGAGAGAACCCCACCGGGTAGCAGTGATGAACGATTCTCAAGCACATCGTCCTTTGAATGATCTAATTGATGATGCTTACGGAGTCCACCACCATCAAAACTGCCAGCCTATGGATATGGATAATATGCATTATGACCAAGTCAATGAACAAGTTGATGCTGAATTACCTGAAGATTGGGAATACATATGGTTGAAAGTCGATGCAGGTATACCTTTATATAAAAATTAAGAAGAAGATCATTCATTATTGTACGCATTGATCGGTTTGCATAATTTGCAAAGTCAAATTGGGTTGTCAGGCAATATCATAACTACAATCCTTAAGTGGACTAAAGACTTTCTCCTGAAAGAGAACACATTACCAGAGCATGAAAAAGAACTTAAAGGGTTTAGGTTTGAAGTAAAAATATGTTCATGCATGCAAGTATGATTGCATATTGTAATGTAATGAACACGAATAGAAGAATGAATGTTCTATATGCAGTGAGCCAAGGTATGTGGTTTATGAGAGTAAAAAAGATGGTAAAACAAAATTTCACAAGTTCTCACAACTTCCACAAAAGGTATTAAAGTATTTCCCCTCGGGCCATGGTTTAATTTTTTCACTGTACCATGGATAGTAGAGTCCATGACATGGAATGCTCGAGTCAAGATGGGTGGAAATCTCTTGAGTCATCCGCTTGATTCACTCATCTGGCAGCTTTCAAATGCACGACACCCTGAATTTGATAAAGAACCATGCAATGTCCGTCTTGCATTATGTAACGACATGTTTAAACCTTTCAATAATTTAAGCACTAATCAGAGTTATTGGCCAGTTCTTAAACCTTCAAGTCTCCCTCCCACACTGTGCATGAGAAAATAGTCCACATTATTGTCATTGTTGATACCCGAGCCAAAGTCTCCCAATGAAGATATTGATATTTTCTAAGCCCCGTTAATCAACAAACTTAAAGATTTGTGGGATGAAGGAATGAGGACGTTTGACTCTTACAAAGTTGAAGAGTTCACACTTAAAGCAATGGTTATGTGGGCGATCCACGACTTTCCTGCCTATGGGACTTTATACGGTTGAAATATTCATGGTTATTGTGGATGTTCCACGTGGACTTTGATGTTATTTTTGGATACGAAGGCGTCCCAAAGTTATTTTGGGATTCAAGTCTTTTTGTTACTTACCATTTGTAACATTTTGAAGTCTTGCTTGAAGGCTTAGTTGGAGAAGCAACATTTTGGAGTCTTCTTTCGTGGAAGGTAACAATCACTGCATTAGATTTCGATTAGGATATTGTGATGCTATTATAATATTCATGCAAGCATGCATTTTATTATTCTTTGTGTTTAATAATTTGATGGCTTTAGTTAGTTAATTTATGTAGTATTATTATTTTTTAATTTATGGATGACATTCTGGATAAATATTTATTTTGAAAATGTAAAAATGTTTGAAAAATGTATAAGTTTTTATGAATGCAAAAAATCAAAATTAATTTTTTAGTTTTTTTTTTAATTTGGTCATGATTCTGAACCGTGACCAAAACTATGACAAAATTACAAACAATAATATTTGGTCAAGGCTAAAAACCATACACAAATATATATATATATATATATATATATATATATATATATATATATATATATATATATATTGAATTGGTGTTAGTATTCGTCATGATCTAAAACCATGACCCTTAGTGTTACAATTAAAAACATAAAATATTTACTCAAGGTTCAAAGTCAAGACTAAATAATTTACAGAGACCGTGACCCTTAGTGTTACAATTTTGAATGGTCACGATTTTCGGCTGTGACCATCCATGTAACATTGATGCCACCTACTGGACCGTGACCCCCATTTGGGTTCACGAATTTGGACTATGACCCATGATTTTGTCACCCTCGCTATGATTATGGTCCGAAATTGTGACCCATAGGCCTTGGTTACGAGATAAAACCATGACCATCCATGTGTTTTGGTGTAGTGTCACCCCAGCTCCTCCACAAGGACTTGAGGCACAAGTCTATCCCTTAGGCACCGTCCACATTATGAAAACAAACACTAGGAGTGATATTCACCCCTCGTGGTTAATAGGCCCCAGATCCATACATCCTCCGTATGCAAGGGGCACCGCCTTCGGCCAGTCGGAACATAGTCCGAGAGCACCAGCACCTAATCCTAATCATGCATACTACACTAACCTGCATGAACAGGGGATTACCGATTAATTTATCCACCTCCTCATCACTAAGGGGAACACATCCTTGGGTCCCAGAGACTAATTCACTCTCAATCCTATGTGACACCCCGACTAATTAAATACCGGGTAGCTAGTCCTTTATGAAATTAATATAGAATATAAAGTTGGTTCAGTCGTAGCATCACTGTCGAAAAAAATTTAATTTATTACTAACCACCTAATATTTTAAAAAAAAGATGCCAAATTTTATTAAATTAAATTAACATGCAACCAATTAAATTAAACTAACTACACAACATCCACATCGTAATCTAAACAGGATAATAATGGAATAATTAAAATGAGTCTGGAGTAACACTCCCTAGAATAAACCAAATACTGAATAATTCCCAATACAAAAGTCTGAGTATATAAATAAATCCAAATCTGAAAATGAAACTGAAAATCTGAGAATGTTATCTCTAAATGGAAATGGGCGACATGCCCTAACAGATGAGTAACCCTGAATAGAATCAAGTGCAGAATGTGAAGGCGTCTAATACCGAGATCCTGTAACTTCCACAGCAGCTACAACATGTCATTAGAATGGAGTTCATATGCTTGGCATCCCTGTGGCTGGGCACCTAAAATGTTTTTACCAAAAAAGATAGATTTGAAAGAAAACGGGTCAAGGCCCGATGTGAAAACAGTTTAAAACTTTAGCAAGTGTTTAAATTACAATTAAACAACACATATTATAAACATGTTAGTTGCGTACTCTCACATGATTTTCTCACCTCTTAACTAATGTGCACGCCTAACGTATTCCCTTAACCCATCGTAGTTATGTCACTAATTAACTAGTCTGTACCACTCCTACTTTCGCATTCTAATATAGAGTATCTACTCGTAACACCCAAACAAGTCCTATTCATAAACCATTTTCACATTCATTAAATTACTTATCACAAGTGTAAATTAAGTCCTCACATTTTAGCCCATTCAAACATATTAGTTATTCACATCTACTAAGCAACAGTGAACCAGTCATAAGTATATATATATATATATATAAATCACTCTTAGTACATATATATACATATAAGGCACTCCTAGGCGAAGCTGCGGTGCACACATACTCTGCTATCAAATCCATGTACATCACGTACGTAAGGATCACGTGTTCCGAATCACTCAGGAACCGTCTAAATGCAAATCACCCATATTGGAGGCGAACATAGTTCACATACCCATGGGTCACGCACATACCTACGCTCCCATGGTCAGATGACTTATCAATTCACAAATAAGTCATTCACAGTCCTATGTCCTTAAGGTACCAATCTAAATCCTCCCGAAGGCACACAAAGATAAGATGGCCCTTTTCCCGAAAACTGACCTCCCATGATAGCAAGTATGGTAGGTATGTCTTACACATAAAAAATCCATACACTAAGCATTCACACAACCTAAGTAATTATATTTCAATATAGGTGTTCACACATTCCATATAGTAAGTCCCGTATGTAGTAAGTTTATCCCGAACATTATACGTAATATATATTTAACTTGACAGCTCTCTCGTCGTAACAATTTGAGTACTTAAACCTATCCCGTCACTAGGTCTCCTATTAGTTTTTAATGTTATCTCAAAAAATATAAAATCCCTTACATTATCCTTCATTCCACTTTCAGTCCCAAAATTGAAAGATTTCAAACCGTCCTCACTCGATAACCGTTCGTAACTATAACGCTCAATCCCATAAGTTATAACATTTTCTGACAATAACTAAGACCCTACTGACTTTATCTAAGTCCCACAATATTATATTAATCACCCTAAGAGTCAACATCGGCTTGGGATTTTCATTAAAACTTAAAGTAAAACAATTGCCAAAAGTCAGAAGGGGTCGATCGATCGAAGAAAAGGGGTTGATCGATTGACATTCTTGAGTCGATCGATCAATCAAGCAGGTATCAACCCAGATTTCTCTTAAACAGTTACGGGTTTCTTCCTTTTTACACCTCAAATTCTTCATTACAACGTCCCAAACTCCCAGGAAAGTACACTAATCATCCTATTAACATATCAATATCATTTCTAACGTATTTGGATCATTAAATCCTTATGGATCACAAGTTTCTTGGATTAAAACACCCAATTTTCATAAAAAAACTATTTCTCCAATTTTCCTCCATAACACTATATAATTCCTTACAAATTCATAATTCTCTACTCATAAATCATAATTTCGTGGCTGCTATTATCTCAAACGTTAAACTACATGCAAGACCAATTCAGATTACGATTTCAATTCTTCAAATACATTCAATTTTCATTATTCAAGGTTATTCTCCAATTCTAACCTAACATGGATGATATATGCGCTAAATTATCGCAAGTTAAATCACTTGCCTGATAATAAAGATTCTGATCCGGTGAAGTAGACGGTATGGGGATGATCCTTGCTTTCCGATCTATCCGGTGGTGGTGACGGTGGTGCAAAAAGCCTCTAAGTGGTGGTTCTCCTTTGGAAACTTCCTTCTCTTCCTCTTTAATGGTCGTTTATGATTTTTGGTTGAGAAACCCTAAGGGAATCAAGTGTTGGCTGATATTAACTATCTAAAATTCGTGAGTCACTATTCACCCAAAAATAGGAATGACTAAAATACCCTCTCGGGTTGCCGGTTATGCCTAAAAATTCCCCAGGACCCAAACTAAACCCCCGACTAGTGTTTTCTGACTATCTCGAACCTTCCGGACACGTTAGCGCACTCAAAATGGTCCTACGGATGACATAAAAACAAATTACTTTTAAATTCATTAAATTAGGTCCTAACACGACTGACACGCACGTCCCAACTAAATTACCGAAATTGCCGTATTTTCAACTCACGACAATTTTAATAAAATCAATAATCACATATTACCATAATCACTCAGTAATATTCAACATTATCATCATAATCAAATACTAACTCTCATCTCGGTAGTTATTTAATTAAGAATTAAATTCCAATTAATTATCCCAAATTAATTTAATTAATCCCATTATTAAAAGCAATTCCATTTAATTAATCTCATAATTAAAAGCCATAAAAATACGGGGTATTACACCCTAGAGTTTGGGAAATGATGATGATGAACTCCAAGAAACTTGATGGAGGATGACGATCAGGATCCTCAATGTCGACAGATTCCTCACCGAAGGCACTGAACCATGTAAACGATAAAGTCTTGGCCACGATGGAAGAAATCCCTACCCCAATGCTAAATTTGGACATAATTATAAGTTGTGTAGATAGAACCTATCTTGATTCCCCTCAGTAACCCAGGTTGGAGCTCCCGAGAGCCAAAAACAAACTCCTTTTTATGGATTGGACCGAAGTCATGACTCTAAGCCAACATCGCCTGCCTCCAGACCTGTATCCTTAGCGGATCTCATGCTCCACTCAGAAAGAATTGAACACAAAACTCGAACAAAGTCTGTGCTTACTACAGATAAGGAGGTTGATTTCCTCACCAGGTCAGGCCAACACTCCACTCCGCGAAACCCTATTGATAAATAGGGAGGTCCCTCCATAGTAACGACCGTATCCCCTAAGAACTCAGGGGTAATATTAATTCACTTCACTACACCAAAACTGGCAAATGGTCAAGGCCAAAATCTCTGACCAAGATTGTGGGTCGCAGACTTGGGCCGTGACCAATTTCGTGGGTCGCGATCCAAGTTTGTGACCAAAAAATGGTCACGGCCAGTAGGGGGTCACGACAGATGGTGGCAGACTTGGGCCGTGACCCATACCACGACAGGAAAAAAAATGGTCGCGGACTTAGTTCGTGATCCAGAACTGTGACAAAATTAATCACGGCCAAAGTCCGTGACCCACGTCGCAACGAAAAAAAAAGAAAAAATTGGTCGCGGCCCAAGTCTGTGACCCATAACCGTGACAAAAATTGGGCGCGATCAAAGTCAGTGACCCGCATTGCGATGAAATTTAATCTTAAGTTACACACACATAGATCCAATTTTTAACCAAATTTTATCTCTATTAGGATTAGATGTTCATGCAAGATAATGTTTATGCCAAACCAGGCAGTCAAACTAAACAGACGAAGAAGAAATGAGGAAAAATCCCTTTCATGCAAAACCTACATTCAACACTTTATCAAAATTGACATATACAAGACGACTTATAGACTACTTAGAGATCCACTAAGTATAATGTGATGTTGTTCTTCAAGTCTTCAACAGATACGACATAGTCCAATACCGTCAACAAGAAGCATATCTTCCTTCGATATCCACCGATCATCCTTAGGATATGAAGTCTTTTATTCTTCAACAGTAGAGTCGTAACTCCACAAGTTTCATCCGTAGGGAACACTATATAGGGTTTAATATTCGTTCATGGTAAGAGGGATTAACAAACTCAACAAATCATTCTTAGGGATGAGTGATTTGGAAAACAAAAACTTATTTTTATGAAACAGAAAGATGAACACTTTTGGAACAGGTATAGGGATTTCATTTTTGCCAAAAGTCTTAAAAAATTAGTCCAAAAGAATACTTTTTTTTTAGAAAAACATGATTTTCGAGGTGACGAACTCGTTCAAACGAAATTGGCACTTCGTTTGAATAAAAACACTGGTTTCATTCTAACAAGTTCCTTTTTCGTTCAAACGAAAGGCCTGGTTCATTCGACCGACCTTCCAACGAACTGCTAATAAGATAGTTTTGATAAATATATATTTTTTATTCGAAGCTCGTTAGAAGTTCATTCTAATGACTTATGGACTTCGTTCTAATGACATTGAACCTTTGTTCGAATGAACAAAAGAGTTTGTTCTAACGAGATCAAAAATAAAAAAATTCATTCTAGAAAATATTTTTATAAAAATGCCTCAGAAAAGCATTAAACATCCCAAAATAAATTTGAGTGAGTATAATCAAATACCCTAAATACCGTATACCTCCATAAGATGTTGTGACGGTCCCAATGGATCAAACTTCAGAACGTTGCTGGGCCACTAAGATGCCTTGAACGATCGTGGAAGAAAATGCATATGTAGTGTTCGCTTTGTAACGGTATATGCAAAAATATCAAAAGTATGAGCAATTCTAAAATTTTTCTCTTACAAATCTCCCCCTTTGACTATTCTAGTACAAAAACAAAAACCAAAGCCAAATTAAACCCTAAGACAATGTTCTACTAATTCCATCCCAAACCCAAAAACGGAATAATATTCCAGACGTTGTCTTTAACTGAAATTCTTCATATTATGTGGTCCAAGACATCATATTCAAACCAAAAGAGACCTACACACAAGAAACAAAAGAACACCATGGCACATATGAGAGTTTAAATTCCAATAAAATCTAAAATAGAAAAAGAAACTCCCCCTCAACTTGTTCTCCCCCTTTTTGTCCATAATAGACAAGGGGTAAGCAATTAAGCACGAATAATAAGCTTCATCCGAATGTCACACCCCGATTAATCCGACAGACGGGGTGGCCAACCACCGCTGCCGAACTAAGTCAAGTGTGAACTAAATAAATACCATCCTTAGCATGAGACAGATATGAGACATAAATAAATTAGTCCATAATATAAAATTGAATCAATCTCAAATGATCTTAAACAACTAAGTGATAAAAATCCATCACATGCTAAAACTCCGATAATGATTTAATAATCTGAATAATAAATTAACTGAATATTCCAACTGAAAATATCTAAACAACTTTGGAACCGAATAGCCTAATAAATCTCAAATGAAGTCTTATAATTAAATACGACTGGAAAGGAAACTATAACTAAATAATGGACTAAAACGAATGACTCCAGCTGCACCGAAATAGAATCCTCTCTCCTATTCCTAGCTCTCCTTGTGTTTGATATCTGAAAAGATAGGAACAAAACAACATCAGACTTAGAATGACTAAGAGTACAAATCATCAAAAGGGAATCAAAGATAAGCAACACGGAAGCTAAAACGGACTCATAACCTACGAGACATAAGACCTTGCTATGATACCATCTGTCACACCCCATTTAATCCGACAGACGGGGTGGCCAGCCACCACCACCGAACTAAGCCGAGCGTGAACTAAATAAATACCATCCTTAGCATGAGATAGATATGAGACATAAATAAATCAGTCCATAAGATAAAATTGAATCAATCCCAAATGATTGTAAACCGCTAAGTGATAAAAATCCATCACATACTAAAACTCCAATAATGATTAAATAATCTGAATAATAAGTTAACTAAATATTCCAACTGAAAATCTCTACAAAAATTTGGAACCGAATGGCCCAATAAATCCCAAATGAAGTCTCATAATTAAATACGACTGGAAAGGAAAGTCTAACTAAATAGTGCACTAAAACGAATGACTCCAGCTTCACCTCCAAACGAGAACTCCGATAATCCTATGGAGCTTCTCCATAAATTATCCAAAAAAAGTTAGTCAACGCACGAGGTCAGAGCCCCGATCATGAATACATACTACTCCCCTAAAATAGGATCCTTGAATCCAGACAGTAGCATTATACGCAATAAATATCATAATAAAATATTTTAAATTAAACGGAATAATTAAACGCGATAATTATAAATCACTAACTACCCGCAGAAATCTCCATTTAAAAAGGCACACCAATATGATTTTAAATTCTGAAATACCCCGATACTAATTTTTATTTAATCATCCCACTTTATTATAGTATCAATTTATTATACTAAAATAGCGGTCCTCCCGCCTCGGGTGATTTCACCACCAAAATACACATCCCCTCATCAAAACGCCGGCTGACCCATTTAAACTGTCGTCCCTCATTGATTGACGAGGTTCCACACACAACATGACATAAAACACCGGTTGGACAGTTTAAACTATCGACCCTCGCTGATTAAGTCGCCAATATGTTTTAATACCCGTCTGATCATCTTTGGTATTAATTCTCAATTTCTCAATTTATAAATTTCCCCACACTTTTATCGATGTGAGATACTCAAAATATCACTTAGTCCCATACCTAAGGGTTCCTAAGTTATCTATACATCCTACCTTATGTATAGGATGAATTTCTAACAAAAATCTCGACCTAGTATCATGCCTAGGTTGGCATAACGACAATAAAGTGACAAAATCCGCCCACCCCCAAATAATAAACATGCGATAATCTACCCTCACTAGTCCCATACCTAAAATGCATCCTAAAAATATAGGGAGAGCATGAAACACCCAACAACCCGTCGTCACAATGGTAAATTTAATAAAACCAACAAGTCACAGAAATAAACACAATTTATCCATATACCAAACTACGCAAGATAGTCCAATTAAATTAAATCTTAATTTCACCAAAGTTGATCCCAATTGATTATTTTAATAAAAACACTGAAAGTTATTCATTAACACATCATATTACCAATTCCATTAGTTCAACACAAATCTCATGAGTTATATGCCCCCAAATCCGTTTATTTCAAAACTAGGGTTTTTCTACATGCAACCTACACCAACAAAATCCAAAATCCACTCACAAATCCAACGTACCCTAAGGTTATGAATATTAATCATATTAAAGGGTTTTATAATAATATCCCCAAGTTTTATGTGTCCACTTTCTCTAATTATATTGCTAATTAATTTTAAGAAGACATTGAGTTAAGGTTTAGGCAACACTTAAAACGTATAATACTAAAGAAAAAGAATAGAGTATTCATGCCTGATTAGTCGAATGAAAATATGAGTAGAAGGTTTAAATCCTCTTAAGCAAACACCAATTGAATCTTCAAAACTTGTGAAAAGTAGGGGCGAGGGGTTGAAGGTGAGAGAAATATGTTTTGGAAAAGCTTGCTGGAGAAAGTTTTAGAGAAAGGTAATTTTCGAAGTCCTAGCCCCGTATCAGTTTAGTATATAAAGGGTTTAAGAGTTAAACCATAATTAGGAGACTCCCATCCATAAACTGCCTCTGTCGTTCGAACGACACTGTACGTCGTTCGAATGAGAAGCTATGTCGTTCGAACGAGATACGATGTCGTTCGAACAACCTCAGTAAAAATCCAAATATTTTAAAATTCGACTTTAATTATCTGATAAAAATATTAGATGAGCAAATACGCACCTGCCAGTTAAATAATAAAAACTTTATAACCTTTTTATAAAAGACCCGAATTAATTCCCAATTGAAAAATTTACTACTAAAACCAAGTTAAATGCTTTAAAGGCCATTAACTCCAAAATTTTATTTTAATCCAAGTTAATTAAAGTAAATTAATTAACACTTGGGGTGTTACACCGATTCCAAATGAAATAGCATCACACAAATATTAAATTAAGCACATGCGATGAGATTTCCAAGAATCATACCAACTATTTTTGAAAATTTCAATTTTTTCAAGTATAAAAACTACATAGGTATAAATACATCACACCATGGAATAACACTAAAAAATCTGAATCATGAAATTGGAATGTAGTTGTGTGAACCTGATCTATGGACAAATCAACTTAGGCATTCATAACATAGGTGAAAGAAGTCAATGAGATACTTCTAAAGAAACAACTCAATTTCCACCTTAAGTGTGAATGTTGAAAATAATGAAATTGACCCGACTTATGCAATATGCCATGAATTTAAATGCTTCTCGAAACAATAATGCAAGACTATTTAATGCTTTTTAAGAGAGTCTGTTGTGCAAACCCATTGATCTTTTACTTTATAATACCTAAAAAATCTCACATATTTAAGGATTCACTCTCAATTTTTTTGAAGATATCATAATGCTCATGTGTAGCGAAGCATCAATGTAAAGAAAATTAGCCTTGGCACTTTTGTTTTTGTGTGCCATTAATCTTTTAGGCTCCTTTTGCTAATAGTGACTTTTTAACACAAGAAGGATTTTCTCTTTCGTATCCCTTTCCTATTGCTTAACTTAAAATTATTTTTTTTGGGAGATAAAATCTAGCAATGGATCTTACAAGCACAACTGAAATCTAGTACACTTGGTTTGTTACTAAACACTATTGAGATACGAACACCGTATTCGACATATGACAAGCAAGTACAATGTTTAAAAAGTCCGTGCATGTGTTCAATAAAGGCAATAGAGAGTCTACCATGAAGAAAGTAATCATCAATGAATAACGAAATGCTAGCCATGCATTATTAAGCACACTAAAGATATGAAGACATGCATCAAAACACCACGAAAAAGTCATATGAATGGATGAAATGTAGGGTTGATTCGAATATCTTAAATGCACATCCATATATGGTGAAAAACAAAATACAAAAATCTTTTTGTCTTTTTTAAAAATTTTCTTAAAAATCTTTTCGCACTTTTCCCAAAAAAGAAATGAAAATATTTTTGGAATTTTTAAGATATTTCGAAATAAAACATAAAAATACAATCTAGTAATTTGGACAAATAATATAAACATGATAATCACCCTACACTAGATAAAGTACCCAAAATCAATCAATGAAACAAATACCCAAATACTTCCTAAGATTCTCGAATCTAGGTGCATCTAAAGGTTTCATGAAAATATCAGCTAATTGACGTTCGATGCTCACAAAACTCATGGACACGAACTTCTCCTCAATGAGATCATGAATGAAATGCTCACGTATCCTAATGTTAATACGAGAATGTTAACTAATTACGGGATGTATAAAGTGCACTCGTATTATCACACAAAATATTCATTGTACCTTGGGTGATCCCATAATCTTCCAAAATTTGCTTCATCCATAAGAGTTGTGTGCAACGACTTCAAACAACTATATACTTGGCCTCTACTTTGGACAAAGATATGGACTTGTATTTCTTGCTCAACTAAGAGACAAGAGAATTCCCAAAGTAAAAGCATCCACCTGAGGTGCTCCTACAACCATTGACATCCCTGGCCAAATCAACATCCAAATAGGCAGACAAACAGTCATAGATATCAAAGGTATACCAAATATCATATGAAAGAGTGTCACTAACTTATTTGATGATGCGTATAAGAGCAAGTAAATGTGACTCTTTTGGGGACTCTTGGTAATACGCACAAACTCCACCGCTAAAGGCAATGTTGGGATGACTAACGATCAAGTAGAGAAGACTATCTATCATTCTCCTAGAAAGGGTTTCCTTTACGTTCTTGCCTAAAGTGCCTTTGCTAAGCTTAGTCGATGTAATCCTAGGGGTGAGAGAGTTCTTAGATGAGTCTAAACCAAACTTCTTCACTAGGTCCCTAGCATATTTGGTTTTAGATATGAATATTCCATCCTCAAGTTGACGTACTTGGAGACCTAAGAAGAACGTAAGATCACCAACAATGCTCATATCAAACTCACTCTTCATCTCCACCTCAAATGTGTGAGAATATTGATAATATGTGGATCCAAATACTATGTCTTCCACATAGACTTGGGTAACCAATATAGAATCATTCTCTCTCCTCACAAACAACGTCTTATCCACTCCATCTCTCTTAATGCCATGATCTAAGAGATAAGAAATAAACTTCTTGCACTCAGCACAATCTTCTTGCTTCAAACCATACAAGTCCTTCTTAAGATAAAAATGTGTCTCAGGTGCTTTGGGTCTTTGAAACTATTTGGTTGTTCCATGTACACTTACTCCTGTAGAATAACATTAAGAAAGGCACTCTTGACATCCATTTGGTATAACTTGAATCGTATATGACATGCTATGGCAAGTGGTAAGTGGACGAACTCAAGCCTAGTAAAAAGAGAGAATGTCTCATCAAAATCGATCTATGTGTATTCTTGAGCAACCAACCTTGCCTTATTGCAAACTATGGTATTATTATTATCCATTTTATTATTATAAATCCACTTAGTACTAATAACATTAGTCTCTCTAGGTCGGGGGACTAACTTCCAGACATCGTTCTTGCAAAACTGAAGCAACTTATCTTGCATAGAGGATATCCAATCCTCATCCTTGAGTGCTTATTTCACATTCTTGGGATCTAAAATGTAGGTGCACTAAAAGTAGCTAACCACATTCTCAAGTTAAGCGCGAGTCTTGACTCCTAGTGTGGGCTCACCCAGTATAGAGGAAACATCATGAATCTTTTGATCCTAAGAGGGTGGATCCTCTAAATCAAGAACAGGTTCCACTGGGTGAGTATGAGGAATAATGAGATCGTCACCAAGGGTGCATCATTCTCACACTCGAGGTCAGGGTCACATAACTCAAGTGACTCTTTGTCTCTAATTGTGACGTTTATTAACTCAATAACCTTAGAGCTTGCAAGGTTAAACACCCTACAAGCCCTATCTATGATGAATAACCTAAAAATATCCCCTCATCGCTTTAGAATTAAGACTTTCCTAATTGCTCTATATCTCTCAAAATGTAGCAAGGACTCCTAAAAACTCGAAAATACGATATGTTGGTTTCTTCCCTGTCCATAACTCAAATAGCATGCATAACGTGTGTGGATGAAGATATACCCTATTCACAGTATGGCATGCAGTATTAACTACCTCTTCTCAAAATCATCTAGGCACCTTTCTCCTAACAATCATGGATCTAACCATCTCTTGAATCATCCGGTTCTCCCTCTCAATAATTCCATTTTATTAAGGAGTACGAATGGTTGAAAACTCGTGTGTGATGCCCACTTCATCACAATAGCTATCCACTCTGGCTTCTTTAAATTCAATGCCATTGTCACTGCTCATCCGATTAATAGTGACACCATGTTGGTTTTGTAAGACACGACACTTGGTTGTTAAGAACTCAATCACAACAGACTTTTCTCTATGAAAACCCATGATAGAGTATCTTGAAAAGTCATCGACCGTTACGGGATTGTATCTCTTACTACATATGTTCTTTATAAGCATAGGAGCCATAAGATCCATGTATATTAACTCCAAGTCACAAGAGGTGGTAATGGTATTTAACTTCTGATGGGGACTTTTGATTTGTTTTCATTGTTAGCAAGGACCACAAACCTTGGAAGTTGGTTTCCCAAGTGATGGTAAGCCACAAACTAGGTCTTTCTTCACTAATATCTCAAGATCTCTAAAGTTCACACGACATAGTCATTAATGCTAGAGGTCCATAGAGGAGACCGTGGCATTATTGCACATAAAGAAATACTTGGGAATGACCCCATAACAATTATTTTTGGTCCTCAATACTTGTGGTAATAGTTCAGTAGATTGATCATAAACGTTATACGCAAACCGGTCAAAATTTATTAAAATTTGCATTACAAAGTTAGCATATGCTAATCAAGTTCACTTTTAACCCTTTGACATACAACACATTATCTATCTTGGTAAATTCGGGTATCTCAACACAACCATGTCCTAAAATTCTAGACCTACTCCCATCTCCAAAAGTGACTTTTCCTTCCTTGTAATCCACAAGGTTAGTAAAAAATGACTTATCAAAGATCATATTCCTATGGCACTCACGCTTAAAATACCATTGGGAAGTATTTTGAACCTTGAGAGCAATGTGAACAATAAGTATTTTTTCATCTTGGTTAGGTACCCAAGTTGAGTTAACCTTTTTTTTTGCCCTTATTATTGTTGGATCTATTCGTAGCATTAAAAGCATTGTTAAGAGACATGGTCATCCTTTGAAATTATTCCATTAAACTTTGAGAAGTGGAAACTAGGAACTCAACTTGATCTCTAATACTAATAAAGTTGTTATAGTGGTGCGCGAGAGTATGTGTACATGGAGTTCTTCCTAACTTGTCGGAAAATTCCCTAAGGCGACCTCTCCTTTTGAAATGGGTGCAAACATAAACATGCTTTGGTCTCGCTTAGTTAGCTCCTTTAGGCTGAACTTTGTTTTACCATTTAGTTCAAGACCCATAAGGATCTACCACAAATTTAGGAACCGCATCTGGTGCGGCATGGGAAGTTGATGCATCGTCATAACCTATTCCTTTCCCTAAAACCTAAAGCGGGACCAAGGAACATCTTACCTACCTTATTTGATGTATCCTCGATAGTAACCTTGACCACCTGGGTATGTTCGAGATCTTTCTTGAGTTGGAATACAAGGGCTTCAAGTTTCTCACGAGTCTCCAATGAATCTTAAAGATCTTTCGTCAGACTAGCCACTTTGTTGGTTAAGTCACTATTTTCTCTCTCCCCTAAATCTAATATCTCTATAAAAGAAACTCTCACTGAGGACTCGCTCTCTCTCTACTCTCTTAACTCTTTCTCTAAAGATAACACCCTAAGCGTCAAATTTTCTTTTTCTTTTTCATTATAAATTACTCGACGCTGGCTCGTTGAGGGCTACTTTCTCCCTCACTCTCTCTGGAATGACTAGACTCATTATCGCGGTCATCATGCTTAGCAATTTCCTTATCAGCTTGAGGTGTATTAGATGGACTAACATGACTAGCCATGAACGCGGTGAAGTTATGTCCATGTTGTGATTCGTCTTCAAAATCCACCAACTCAACATCGCTATCGCTAAAAGTAGTATTGTAGTCGGCTTTGCCTTAGCCCCGTCTATTTAGCCTCATAGCACAACACTCATTGAATCTCTCACATATTTCTTAGGGTGCTCTCCTCTCGCTTTTTCAAAAATTTTCTTGCCCGATTTAAAATCTTTATTTTTCTTAAAACATTAATTTTCTTTGGAAGAATTTTCGTTTCCTAGCTTGAGAATTTTTTTGAACTTTTTTGCAAAAAGGGCAAGAACAAAATCAAATTCAGAGTCTGAAGAGACCTTCTATTTCTTTTCAGATTGGGCTTTCCAAGTAATCTCTTTTTCTTCTGGCTTTTGAATTTTTGGGAACATATCGATTTCATAAGTTTGAAGGTCTCCTATGAGTTCTTAACCTAAGTGTATCTAAAATTTCCAATGAATTAAGGACCGTGACTTTAAGGATCAAACGGGATGGTTAGGATCTCAAAATCTTTTTTATTACATACGTCTAAAAAATTCTCCCACCCAAATTAAAACTAGAATTGACAATATCAGATAATCGTGTATAAAATTCATCAAATGACTCAGATTCTAGCATAGTTATGGTCTCAAACTGTGTGGTGAGATTTTGTATATTGGAAACTTTCACAATATTGGTACCCTCATGATTGAGTTAGAGGATATCCCATGCTTCCTTAGACACGGTGCGGGTCATGATGCAGCAGAACTCGTCAGGAGTGACGGCTCCAAAAATTACACTTATGTTGTGAGAGTTAAAACTTCTTCATTTAAGTTCATTATCAGTCCAACTAGTGATAAGTTTTGGGCCAATGACATCACCATTAGTTACAGTGTGTGGTGTCCGACCTCTTCCATAAACAAGCCAGATACGCTCATCAATCGCTTTCAAAGCCGACCTTATTCGAGTTTTCCAATATGCATAATTAGTCCAATAAAAATAGGAACCATATTATACAAATTATCCATATAGTTCAAAAATAAAGATCACAGAATAAATTAGTGAAACCTACTTTGATACCAATTTGAGAATGCATAGGATATATGGATTCACTTGTATATTAGGTTACACACACAAAGATATAATTTTTAACCAAATTTTGTCCTGACTAGAATTAGGTGTGCATGCAAGATAAAGTCCAAACTAACTATGCCAAACCACACAGTCAAATTAAATACACGAAAACGAATTGAGGAAAATCCCTTTCGGGCAAAACCAATATTAAGCACTGTATCAGAACTGATAGACACAAAATGACTTACAGATTACTCAGATATCCACTAAGTATAACGTGATATTAGTCTTCAAGTCTTCAACAGATACAACACTGTCCAACACCGTCCACATGAAGTAGCTTTTCCTTCGGTATCTATCGATCTACCTCCGGATATGGAATCCTTTCTTCTTAAGTAGTAGAGTAGAAACTCCACAAGTGTCAGGTGTAGAGAACACTCTACAAGGGTTTAATAATTGTGTATGGTACGAGGGTTTGACAAGCTTAACAAATCATAGGGATGAGTGATTTGGAAAACTAAAACTTATTTTTAGGAAACAAAAAGATGAACACTTTTGGAACAGGTATAGGGATTTTATTTTTGCCAAAAGTATTAGAAAATCAATCCAAAATATCATGTTTATATAAAAACACAATATTTGAGGTGGTGAACTCATTCGAATGAAATTGGCACTTCATTGGAATGAAAATACTAGTTTTGTTCTAAGGAGTTCCAATCTCATTTGAACGAAAGGCCTAGTTCGTTCGTTCAACCTTCCAATGAACTTCCAACGAGACTAGTTTTGACAAACAAAGATTTTTTATTCGAAGCTCATTAGAATTCCATTCCAAAAACTTCAGCAATTTGTTCTAACGACATTGAACCTTCATTCGAACGAACTAAAGAGTTTGTTCTAATGCGTGCCACATCTCGTTTAAACGAGATCAGAAATACAAAAATTCAGTTTGAAAATTATTTTTATAAAAATTCCTCGAGAAAAAAATTAAACAACCTAGAATAAATTTGACAGAGTATAATTAAATACCCTAAACACCATATATCTCCATAATGTGTTGTGACAATTTTAATGGCTCAAACTTCGGAACATTGCTCGATCACTAAGATGCCTTAAACGACCGTGGAAGCAAATAAGGATGTAGTGTTTAGTTTGTAACCGGATATGCCAAAATATTTAAACTATGAGCAATTATAAAATCTTGCTCTTAGACCCTCTCCTCAGGAAAATAATTATATCCAAGAGAAACTTCGGCGAACATTAGCCCACATCACTATCTAGGAAATGCTAGCCACCTCCTGGGGGAACCCGACACCTTTCATAAGCCTATTGTTTTAGGCTTTTGTACCTACGGATTGAACATAAATGTCATCCTCATCGGCTCCATCACTATGCAACAACACATCATCTTTTCAGGTCAATACCTTCCCATGCAAGGCCACAACCACCGATTCACCTTACACATCATTACTGATAACCATGGATAGATAATACCCCTTATGTTAGTAGACAATGATTCCACCATCAATGTATTCCCCTTGTACTGCTACTGATCTAAGATACACCACCTCGGAATTCACACCGTCTTCCATGACCATCAGGGCCTATAATAACACCCTTCAAGAGGCCCTGGGGGACATCGTCCTTACTCTCATAATAGGTAATATTAAGCGTGATCTCGAGTTTTAAGTACTCGATGTCTCGATAAGGTTTAAGCTCCTACTTGAAAGAGCCTCAAAAGATCTCATGGGGGCATTATCCTCATCACTCCACATAAAAGATAGGTTCCCTTTCGACATCGAGGTCATCATCATTCAGGGGGAAGATGGTTGGGCCATGGTGGCCAATGTTAGCACTAACCTTATTCTAGACACCAATCATAACATTCGTCACATCTACCTTAATCGATTTTGATTCATACCACTAACACACATAATAAAAGAGGATCCGATCATTCATAATATAGCCGCTCGGATCATCCAAAAGTTGGATATATGCCCGAGTTTAGTCTAAAAAGAAATCAATAAGGAACCCTCAAAGTTATAATTGTTACAAAATAAAAGGGAATATCCGGTATTGGGTACACCTTTGATTAAAAATCCATAACCAAAATCCTCGAACCCCCTCCCAAGGGTGGAATGGCCATTTCCATCTTTGTGGTGGGATGAAGCAAAGATGTCCCTACATCTAGGAATGGAAATTATCTATGATGAGGGATTCTACATAGACTACATAAAATTTCACACAGTCCACCAGGGTGAACTCAATGTATTGATGGCATTGCAGAGGACAAAGAGACCTCTGAACCGGAACCTAAATGGGGGCTGCCCACATTATTTCTCGACGAGACTGATCTAGTAGCTATGTTCGGAACAACCGACTCACTGAACGCTTCCATGATTGGTACACTTTAAGGACACAAGTCTCCAATTGAGTCTTATGTAGTGTTGGCTCAATTCCGAACAAAAACATTTGAGTCATAGGATAGTGTTCAAGTGTATCCATCCAAGCCTATGACATGTTAGTTGAAGACGTAGCGGCCAAGATTTTAAAGCTTCATCATATGTCGGGTTTATTGTGCCTCATTTCTACGTCAACGACGAATGCTCCTAAGGTATGAATGCATTATATATATATATATATATATGAGCTTGGAAATTTATTGTGTACATTTTATAAAATTTTATAAATAATTTTAACGACTTTGTTTTACTCAGAAAATATTCTTTGCAACTTTTCATAAAAAGCTTTGAGCTTAACATTAAAAATGAGTATTCTGACATTTTGTTAGAAATGTCGTTCAAACGAGAAAGTCGTTCGAACGAGTTTGTCAACGAATTCTCCCTTTAAGACACTGGAACATCGTTAGATGGTCTTTCGAAAGATACTTCGTTCAAACGAAAATCTTGTTCGAACAAAAAATCTCCTTCGAACGAGATTTTCGGCGGGAAAACTTTTTGACAGTTTTTCTCCACTATCCCACTCTCTTGTTCCCACTAACTCTTCCAGATTTATTAAGTACGGGAACCTATTTTGAAAAACCAACTTTTGACATTTTCTAAACACATTTGAGAGAACATTTCTAGAGAGAAAAAATTATTAGTTCAAAAGTTCAATGTTTAGTGTTTTTATGTACCCATTAATTAATTTCTACAAAAACACTTACATATATATATATATATATATGCTTGGAGTTTGTTTGGAACCAAGTTCACTTTTCTACCTAAGAAGAAAAGAGTTTGGGTTTACTTCTACATCGCTCAAACAAGAAGAAGTTTTTTGTTTTGCTGTGGCATTCTCACATGGTGAAAGGCACCATGTGTGGTTGGTTGGTCTCAATTGGTGGACTCCAAGGTTCCGGTGGACTCTGAGATTATTCTCTAGGCGGAGATTGAAGATCAAAGGAGCGCGTCAAGGCTTGAAGGGAGTCGAGTCAGTTGTGTAAGTCCTCTTGTCGAGTCTTTATAAAATTCATACCATACTTAGTGAATTTGTTAGGGCAGGGCCATCCGATATTTTTTTCCCGTTTTGGGTTTTTCCTCCTACATCGCTGTGTTATGGGATTGTGAATTTATTTTATCTTGCAAATTCCATAGAACACATGCTTAGGATTAAAAGATAAAATATGGTTTAATTCACTTCTCTAGTTTTATTTGGTGCTAAAATAAGTCTGGGTGAAATTTAAGTTAATTTAATTCAAGTCGGTAATTTAATTTGGTAAATTTAGTGTGGCCAAATTTCGTAATATTGAAAATATTGTGTAGGCAAATTTTAGGACTTGTGTTAAATTAATTTTAGGCTAAAGGTAAATTTCTCATAGTTAACTTCAAGTGTTATTTTTATTTGTGAGAAAATCCAAATATTGGTTTCTGTGAATTTTGCGTGTTTGTGTGTTCACCATAATTCACTTATCTAGGTTTAATTTTAATTTTGTTTTTAGATATTAAAATGTGTGTTTAATTTAATTTTTCACATTTTTAAGAAAAGAAAATCAAATAAATTTTGAAAAATTAAATTGTTGCGTTCAACCATCTTTATTCCACATTTAAAAGCAAATTCATTTTGAAAATTTTAAAATTGGGGGTCTACGTTTACAACAAGTGGTATCAGAGCTTTAATTGTTTAAAACTATCATTTTTAGATTGGTATCAGAGCCAGAGCGCTAATTTATTGCGTTAAGATCCTTTAAATATTTTTGGTTAAAAATGGAATTTTCCCCATTTTCAAAATTTTCTATTTTCGATGCTTCTAATTACGCATATTGGAAAGCACCTATGCGTTCGACACTTAGGTCTATCGATGAGAGGGTTCGGTTGTGAGTTGTTAAGGGGTGGCCCCCACCCACACATTTGGTAGAAAATGAGCGTGTTCCCAAACCCGTAGATAGATGGAGTGAGAATGATTTTAATCTTTCTAATTTTAATTCTCGATGTTTAAATGCTTTATTTAGCGCGATCACACCGGATGAATTCTGACGTATCATGACATGTGAAACCTCTAAGGAAGCATGGGATATTCTATGACTCACTCACGAGGGAACTAGTGTCGTCAAGGCTTCTAAACTCCAAAAACCTCACCACTCAATTTGAAACCATCAAAATGAATGAAAAAGAAACATCCGATGAGTTTTATGCTGGACTCTCCGATATAGTAAATTCTTCATTTAATTTAAGAGAGAAAATACTCGACGACCGAGTTGTAAAGAAAATCCTTAGATCCCTACCCGATAGATTTATCCCTAAGGTGACCGTGTTAAATTCTGTACCTACTTTAGCCTCTACGAAATTAGAAGAGCTCATAGGTGATTTACAAACCTATGAACTAGACATGTTTCCCTCCAAAATGGAAAAGAAAATAGATAAGGGCGTTGCTTTGAAAGCCCGAAAGGAGGAAAAATAAGTAGTAGAGAGTGAAAGTGATAGTGACTCGAAAGATATGGCTATGTTTGCTAGGAAGTTTCATAAATTTCTTAAATTTAACAAAGATAAATTTAAAAATGATTTTAAGAAATTTGAAAATTCTAAACATGACAAAGCCAAAAAGATCCCTAAATTTTTTAATGAAAATTTAAATAGGGACGAGTCAAATAGGTGTTATGATTGTGAAGGGTATGGTTGTAGGGCTTTTAAATGCCCCACTAAACTAAGGAGAGAGGGTAAGCAACCTATTTCATATAATGCCACCCTTAGTGATAGTGATAAGGAATAGGGACCCGATTCCTCCATTAAGACCAACTTTGTGGCTTTTATGGCAAGTTATGTGAGTGAAAGTGAGCACTCCTTTATTGACGAAATTTTAACACATGACACTTCCAAGGCCTTTGTTTGTGAAGCTCAAAGAGTTGATGGTAGTGAGAGTGGAGAAGAGAGAGAGAGTGAAAGTGAAAATGAGGTTGATGTGAGTGAACTCCAAATTGTGTTTCTAGAATTATATGAAGAATCTATTAAATTAAAAAGAGCTAATTTGAAGTTAGAAGCTAGTTTAAAGGAACGTGCCAAGGTCGTTGATGAGAGTGCCTTAGTGGAAGACCTTAGGACACGTGAGAGAGCTCTTCGAGAGAAGCTTGAGGATGTAGAAGGCGAGAGAGATATCTTTAGAGGATTAATGGAATCCTTAAAAAAAGGAGCTTCTCACAATTGAAGAGCGCAATATTTTATTAGAGTCTCACATTTTAGATTTAGAAAATAAATTAAAAGACTCTAGTAAAGTCAAATTTGATTTGGAGTGTCGTTCAGAGAAATTAGATAAAATATTAGGGATGGTCCAAATTAAAAAGAACACGTGTGGTTTAGGCTTTGATACTTGTAATGAGTCTACTCATAAAGCCAAAACCAATATTTTAGGAGAATCCTCTAGGAACAATATTATAGATCTTTCCTTAGGAAAGTCTTTTAGCCGAGTATTTAGGAGCTCTCATTGTGGTTGAAAAGGTCATCTTAGGAAGTTTTGTTTTGATCTTAAATGAGGTCCTAGAAAATCCCAACATAAGGTAACCGAAGTAGTCAAGATTCTTACACCCCGAGATCGTCATTCGTCGTAAGTTTGGGTTAGGATATCCGAGTTGGTAGCTTTACAAAATAGGATTTTTGATTCTAATTTTCTTTCACATTCTTCCTCACTTGCAAAATCTAAAGGTTGAATGTGTTAGTTCTATTTTGCATACTCTAGCCTTTTGTGCTTTATATCATATATCCTTGCTAGTTGTATGCATGTTTATCATTTTCTAGTCATTGCTTTCTCTCATGTCTTATGCTAGAATTATGACTTTTGTTTATCTTTTGTATTATATTTCTTTCATTTTATTTTGCATTAAATGAAAAATACAAAAAGATTATGTTTGTCTTTTGAGTAAATTTTTTTTTTGGTTAAAAATTTCAAAAACTCAAAAAGTTTTTTTGTGTATTTTAGTTTGACACACTTTATGTGGCATATTCTTGTGTTTGAATCCCTTCTTTTTCGTTTCCGTGTGTCTAAAACTTTTGGTTAAGATTGTCAATCCTTAAAATGTTATTTACCATGCTTACATGGAGTGGTTGGATTTTGTGTTGCTTAATGGATTATATTTTTGTATGCCTCTATTCACACATGCATGAGATCACTTGAAATTTAATCGTCACATGTATATTTGAGGTAAGTGAGATGTTCTCCTACCAATTTAGTCATCTATATACTATGACCTAGGAGGACTAGTGCATGTCAAAATCCATTGCACGTGAGATTTAAGTGATATAAAAAATGATACACACACACACACACACACACACACACACAGACACACACATATATATATATATATATATGAATGTGCACGGGGAAGGGCTCCGAAAGGAAATATCATCCTTTGTGAGTAAGCCACTGTTTGCTTGGACCTAAAAGAAATACGTGGACCAAAGGCCTAAAAGAAAAATATGGCATTAAAAGAAAAATATTTTCCATGGCCTATTTTGTTTAGCTTGATATATTCATTCAAAAGTATTAATATGCTTATTTTGAGGGATTTTGGATGGTATATCAACGGTTTGCATAATGTCCATTTATCCTAGTTGCGCTTTCATTGTCATGACTCTATTGGTTTGTAGAATTAGGCTTATGTTCATTGTGTATGTCTGTTCATTGAGTTCAATTTATATTGTCACATGAGGCTATATATAAATGTGATAAAGTTTTGCAATCAAATGAGAACTCTGTGAACATGTTTTAAGTGATTAGGTCGGAATTTGATTATTTCTAGTTCACACCCCTACACTTTCGTTTACCACATGTATTTGGATACATTTTTTCCATACGAGTGTGAAAAGCTTAATGTATTTTTGTGTCATGTGTGATGTTTACACCTATGTATATATGAGTGTGCGTTAGTGATATTCTATATGTACTCATATACATGGTATTCCTTTTGAGTCTTTGCCATATCTAGCTAGTCCATTCATGCTTTTAATTCATATTTGGTATTCATCATTGCAAATTTTGTTTGATATCACATGCTTAGTATCCTATTTTTCAAATTGGTATTATTTTTTTTTCATTAATATGACGGTATCTATTTATCCTTGTTGTGGATTAGTTCGGTTATCCTTTGTCTATTCCGAACAAAAAGGGGGAGAATGATAGGGGGAGAAATGCTATCCAATCCTATGATAATCGTATCTTAGTTTAGGAGATTTAACTTAGGGGGAGTCGCGACCTTCTTAGGTAGATCATATACAAGGGAATATTAATTTAGGGGGAGTATTTATTTTACTTGCATTTAATATTAGTCAATATTCTTGATATTCCCTATGCGTTTGATAGTTTTCTTAAGTGTGCAGGATTTTTTCTAAGTGGCAACTTTCATAGGCAAAGATATTTATCCTAAGTGGTCCTTGAGTCAAGATTCTTATTTTTATTTTTGGGTGGGAAGTTTTTGAGTCTAGTAGATCTTGACGGCCCTTTAGGATTATTTTATTTTGGTTTTTGTCCCGGAATAGCCAAAGGGGGAGATTTGTAAGGACACAAGTCTCCAATTAAGTATTATGTAGTGTTGGCTCAATTCCGGACAAAAACATTTGAATCATAAAATAGTGTTCAAGTGTTTCCATCCAAGCCTATGACGTGTTAGTTGAATACGTAGCGGCCAAGATTTTAAAGCTTCATCATATGCCGAGTTTATTGTGCCTCGTTTCTACGTTAACAACATTGGTTATAATGCTCCGGATATATATATATATATAGGAGCTTGGAAATTTATTGGGTGCATTTTATAAATAATTTTAATGACTTTGTTTTACTCAGAAAATATTCTTTGGAACTTTTCATAAAAAGTTTTGAGCTTATAATGAAAAATGAGTATTCTGACATTTCGTTCGAAATGTCGTCTGAACGAGAATTTCGTTCGAACGAGTTTGCCAACGAATTTTCTCTTTTGTTCACTGGAACATCATTAGATGGTCGTTTGAACGAGACTTAGTTCGAACGAAAATCTCGTTCGAACGAGATTTGCGGCGAAAAAACATTTTGACAGCTTTTGGCAGTTTTTCTCCACTATCCCACTCTCTTGTTCCCACTAACTCTTCTAGATTTATTAAGTACGGGAACCTCTTATGAAAAACCAACTTTTGACATTTTCTAAACACATTTGAGAGAACATTTCTAGAGAGAAAAATTTATTAGTTCAAAAGTTCAATGTTTAGTGTTTTTATGTATCCATGAATTAATTTCTACAAAAACATTTACACCCTTATTAGTTTATTCCAAGTACCACACACACACACACACACACACACACACACACACACACACACACACACATATATATATATATATATATATATATATTTTCTTGGAGTTTTGTTGGCACCGGGTTCACTTTTCTACCTAAGAAGAAAAGAGTTTGGGTTTACTTCTACATCCCTCAAAGAAGAAGTTTTTTATTTTGCTGCGGCATTCTCACATGGTGAAAGGCACCATGTGTGGTTGATGGTTGGTTGGTCTCAATTGGTGGACTCCAAGGTTCCAGTGGACTCCGCGATTATTCTCTAGGCGGAGGTTGAAGATCGAAGGAGTGCGTCAAGGCTTGAAGGGAGTCGAGTCGGTTGTGTAAGTCCTCTTGTCGAGTCTTTGTAAGATTTATACCATACTTAGTGAATTTGTTAGGCCAGGGCCGTCCGAGGTTTTTTTCCCGTTTTGGTTTCTCCTCGTACATCGCCGTGTTGTGGGATTGTGAATTTATTTTAAGTTGCAAATCACATAGAACGCACGCTTAGGATTAAAAGATAAAATATGGTTTAATTCACTTCTCTAGTTTTATTTGGTGCTAAAATAAGTTTGACTGAAATTTATGTTAATTTATTTTAAGTCGGTAATTTAATTTGGTAAATTTGGTGTGGCCTAATTTTGTAATATTGAAAATATTGTGTAGGCAAATTTTAGGACTTGTGTTAAATTAATTTTAGGCTAAAGGTAAATTTCTCATAGTTAACTTCAAGTGTTATTTTCGTTTGTGAGAAAATCCAAATATTGGTTTGTGTGAATTTTGTGTGTGTGTGTATGTTCACCATAATTCACTTATCTAGGTTTAATTTTAATTTTGTTTTTAGATATTAAAATTTGTGTTTAATTTAATTTTTCATCTTTTTAAGAAAAAAAATTCAAATAAATTTTGAAAAATTAAATTGTTGTGTTGAGATATCTTTATTCCACATTTAAAAGGAAATTCATGTTGAAAATTTTAAAATTGGGTGTCTACGTTTACAAGAAGCGGTATCAGAGCTTTAAGTGTTTAAAACTGTCATTTTCATACACCACCTCGGGCACTCAAGATGCCACTACATAGAAAGGACGGTTGATCAATATCCCTGAACTCAATATCTACCTCCATGTGTCGGACTCCATAACCCTCCCACTTGAAACACTACCTTCGGTCGAGCCTCAAGGCATACCTATAAACCCTCGTGGGACTATCAATGAAATGAGAAAATTTACTAGCGCTTGCTGAAAGCCTTTTTCGAGGCACCTCCTCCCACTAACTCTATTACAGACTCTGTTAAGGACCCTAAGGCCACCCTGAAAGGAAAAAGGGCCCAGCCGATGACACACCACCTGCTCCAGCTCCCAGTCACTAAAAAAATTACCAAATACTCAAAGATCGCTCCAAAGATGTCTCAGCAGAGCCCATCTGACCTCATCTCAAACATTATGTGAACCACTATACTAAACAACTGGAACTATATTTGACGCATCCCAACGCCCGCTATACCGAGGCCCTTTGAGTCCATCATGTTAGATAAAGAGTCAACCTTTTCCCCTCTCTTGATGAATCCCTCTATAAAACATACTTTTCTTATTATATAAATGTTTTCCTCCCTCCCTTTGATGGCATAATAAATGAAGTTTTCTGGAATTTGCTTGTGTCTGTTACATGTGATGATAATGAATCCTGTAGTGGATTAGAAATTGCCCCTAATAATGATAACTCTGCGGACTAAAAATACTTAAAACACTTGCAAAAACTTGACCAAAGTCAAAATAGACGCATGATTCTGAATGAGGGTAAAATAATAACCATAAACTTAGGAAATCCCTAAAACCCCATTTACCTACAAATAGGGTCCTCCTTATGTAAGAACGAAAAGAACTCACGGACCTCCTTACTAGTTTTGTGGATATTTTCGCTTGGTCCTGCTCCCACATGCCTGACACTGACCCAACTATTATCAGGCATAAGATTACCACTCTCCCAGATGAAAAACCCATAAAGCAAAGGCTCCGTAAACTAATTCCCGAATAGTCCTTGAAGGTAAAGGAATAAGTAAAAAAATAACTCAATGTCGGATTTATCCGAATGATTGAATATCTTAGTTGGCTAGACGACATCATACCCGTACCCAAAACCCTTGGCAAAGTTTGAATGTGGACACAACTATAGGAATATCAAACGGGATTCCCCAAAGATGATTTACCCTACTATACGTCAAATTATTGGTAGATAACATAGTCAGTAATGCACTCAAGTACTTCACCGACAAATTTGTAGGTTATAAATAAATCAAAATACAACCTGACTATCAAGAGAAAACCAATTTCATTACCCCTGGGTGACATACTAATATACTATCATGCCCTTTGGTCTAAAAAATGCTAGTGCACTTACCAAAGAGCGTCCAAAACCATCATGTACGACCTCATTCACAAGGAAGTGGAAATCTATGTAAAGGATATGATCGTCAAATCCAAAGACCGATAAGGACATGTCCCACACTCCATAAATTCTTCTAAAGGTTTTGACTTTTCAAAATGAGTCTAAATCCGAAAAGGTGTGTCTTCGGAATAACTAAAGGGAAGGTTCTCAGCTTCAGCGTTAGCAAAAATGGAATTGAGGTAGACCCCACCAATGTTAAACCCATATAGGAAATTCAACCACCCAAAATAGAAAATGAAGTCAGAGGGTTCCTAAGCCAAGTACAGTTCATAAGTCGGTTCATCAGACTTCTTACCACCATTTGTGAACCTATTTTTCAAATAAACAAAAAAAACTCATCCAAAGAGTGTAACATTCATTGCCAAGATGCATTCGATAAAATACAAGACTACCTCACTCGTCCACCGGTGCTAGTTCCTCCCCTGCTAAGACAACCACACATATTCTACATGACCATAACCGACACGGTTGTCAGAGACAAGTTGGCCCAATAGGTAGAAAGTTACCATAAGGAATGCTCCATCTGCTATGTGAGCAAAAATCTAGTCTCCTATAAATCAAATACACCACCTTGGAGAAGTCTTGTGCATCTCTACTATGGATCACTCGTACACTACGACAGTATATGACTCATCTTCAGGATGGTTCCCATGAAATACCTCTTTGAGAAACTCGCTCTTACTAGATGAGTGTACAAATGACTACTGATGCTATCAGAATTCAAAATTACATATCTCACATAAAAAGCCACCAAAGGGTGATCCATCTTCGACCTCCTCGCAGTCAGATGAGGAAGACCAAAATGAGGAAGAATTCCTCGATGAGAATCTCTTGAAACTAAATGATAGAGAAATGTGGAAACTCTAATTTGATGGGGCATCCAACAAAATGGTATTTGGCATAGGAATGCTTCTCATATCTCCATACTTGATACCACTCCTCACCACTATTAAGATCACATATGCCTTCATCGAAAACTTGACCGAGTACAAGGCTTACATTATTGGTCTCAAAATCTCCTTAGAAATGGGAATCACCGACTAGAAGGCCTATGGGGATTCTAACCTAGTCATCAGTCAAATACTAGGCAAATGAAAGATCCGGGATGAAAAACTACAACCAGACTATGCCTACTTAGAAGAGGTATATTCGAGATTCGAGCATCTCGAATTTGACTTCCTTCTAATAGATAAAAATAAATTAATAGATGCACTTGCCACTCTTCCTTCCATGATCGATATGCTAGAGGACAACACGGAGATTACATTCACCATAACTAGCCAGAACACCCCTTCATAATGCTTTGAGGTTGATACCATTGAAGAAACAACCACGAGACCCGCTATCTATTATTTTGACATATGGAATTTGCTCAAAATAAATCACTACCCACCAGATGCTTCCTCAAATGATCAACTTAACCTACGATGATTGGAAGCCCAATCCATCATCTGTGGGGACCAACTCTACAAAAGTGGGTTGGACGGTATACGCTTACAATGTGTCACATGGGATGAAATCCTTGAAATTATGGAAAAAATCCATAGCGACGAATATGGCCCGCACATGAGTGGGCACAACCTCTCCAGAAAATACTTCGACAGTCATACTACTAGACTACCATGCAAAAGGACTGGACTGAGTACGTCAAGAGGTGCCTAAAATGTCAGATATACACCCTCAGTAACATCTACCTCCTCGAGAGTTATATTGCATGACCTCACCCTGGTCATTCTTAACATGGGGGATAGACATCATAGGGAAGGTCACTCTGAATGCCTCAATGGGACATGAGTTCATCTTAGTCTCCATCAAATACTTCACCAAACGGGTCGAGGCTAAATCGGACGCAGTTCTAAATGATAAAAAGTGGCCAAATTCATATGAAAAAACATCATCTACGACTTCATCATACCTTACTAGTTGGTATCCGATAATGGATCTCACTTAGAAAAGGAGGTCTCCAACCTATTACATGAGTACGATTTCACTAGACATAAGTAATCCCCATATAGACCCTAAACCAGTGGAGAAGGTGAAAATGCTAACAAAAATGTCAAAAACATTGTTATCAAGATGATTTAAACCTACAATGACCAGTCTGACAAAGTCCTTAAAGCACTCTAGGGATACCATACTATAGAACAAAACTCCATCGAGGCCACCCCCTACTCACTAGTTTATAGCATAGAGGTAGTCCTACCCATCAAACTCGAGGTGCCCTCGCTAAGGGTCATGCTCAAAATCCAGGAAGCCAGAACTAATTAGGTCCAAGCCCTCTATAGCAAACTAGTCCTCCGTGACGAGAGGAGGCTAAAATATGCTTACCACAACCATGGATATCAACAGTGTATTGCTCGAGCATTCAATAAATGAGTCAAGAAGAGAAACATCTGAGAGGGTGACCTAGTCCTGAACGATAATCTCAAACATGTTCGGACTCCCAGAGGTAAATTTGTACCCAACTCTGGAGGATACTATCTAGTCACCAAAATAAACTTTGTGGAGGTGCTACCTTAACTGATCTTGACAGAGTCACATTTTCCCAACCCTTTAACCTCGACCGATTGAAGAAATTCTTTCCTTCAACCTACTTAAGGTGAAAAGGAAAATGACTGAATAATAGGTCATTAGGTAATGGAAGACTATTCAAGTCCATACACATTCGTCAATCCTACATAAAAAGGATAACTTAAGATCCAAACTATCACTTGAAGGAAACTATAATGCTTTTAGCCCCCTTATTTTTATCCACCTTTAACATAGACCTGATTCTTTGCTAAATTTATTTAAGAGGTTCAAAATTAAGGATGTACTGTTACCTTTTTATTGGAGATATGTAAGGAACCCGAGATATCACTTCGGGACCCGTCTAAGTAAACACAGGACAATCCCATGTTATGAGAAAACCCTGTTTATGGTCATTCTGACCTTACTCCCTAAGTAATGGCATAGTTAATATGAGCTAAGTGTCAAGTAATAAAACAGTGTTCTAAATAATTTCAAAGACTCCGCATTGTCATCATTATTTATCTATACACAAAAGCTAATACTATGAAAAATAAAAAATCAAAAAAATCAAAAAGGAGAAAATAACTACCCCTGTACATTTCTCCCTAAAAAAAAGAAATACGAAACCCCTCTCTCTAAAAAAACCCATGTCTTGGAATAAAGATCATCAACAGACAGACTCGCTAAGCGTGTCGTTACTATTATGAAAAAAAGCCTAGGCTCACTCAGTTTTGTACGCATATTCCACATTGATTATCATGTGAATAAAAGTAAGATTACATATATAACATCAATATATCATTCGAAGTAAAGCTTAAAAACCTCAAGAAATACTAAAATCATGCCAAAACACCATAAAATTAGAAAAATTCGCACCACCCAGTAAACAAATAGAAATGAAGCAGCACCGACATAAAAGAAAATGCATAAATGGGTGGGGACGGGTCCCCACCTAGCCTATAAATATCCTAAAAACTGATCATGATAAGCCTCTTAGGCTCGCTCAGTCTCATCAGCAACATGCACCACCTCCGGCTCGACCATAACCAACACCACCATAGGCAATGAACTCAAAGCCATAATACTGAAAGAGGTACCTCCCGTAGTTAGGATCTAGCAAAATGTCCCCATCAGTAGAAGCCTCGGGCCCATGTAGCGCCACCCTCACAATGGGGGCTAAGGTCTCCCTCTCTCTGGTTGAGGGAAAAGATACGTGATGACTAACCACAATAAGTTGAACCACCTCCATCTTTACAACCATCGACTCCACCCTCTCAGGAACACCCTTGACAACCACGATTGGTTCCACACCAAACAAATCCCCTCCTTCTTAACAACAAGTCATCGTGAGTCCATGACTCTGAAATAAAATCCTAAAACTCTGGGAGACTACCAACTTTTGGAAGTAGAGAGAGACAAGTAGAAGGAAATGGATAAAGAAATAAGAGAGACTCACACTTTTAATTCACATGCGATGAATCCTTTTGTTGTTCGTTTATCCCACCCATCACACAACTATTGTACGATTAAAAGTGTAATTCTCATGCAACATTGTGATGTACGGTTAACACCCCCACCAAATTTTCAAAAATCAAGTTGTCAGCACTAAGGTTTTCCACCATCGCTCATTCGGCCCCAGTACTTCCCCAAAAGATGGTCACACCCATTTTTTACCTTTCGATTATAATGAAGAGTGTCTACAAGTGCACACTCTTAGGCAAATGTCTCTGTGGACACCTAGATCTGCAATCGGGGTGTGGCTCATTCTATCCCACCCGATAAAATGACCTAAAATCATCCTTGACCAAAATATCGAGGGTAAAAACAACCCTAGGCACCCTAACCCTAGACTCGCCCGAGTCTTGGACCCTAAAACATAGCCCCACCTAAGTGTAAGAGAGAAACCACCCCAAAAAGTCACCAAAAGACCAAAAATAGATTATTAAAAAACTATTAGGGTCTAAATTGAAAAGAAAAATAATTATAAAAATGCCCAAAAACTATCTCTAGGGGATTTAACGGATCGCCAAAAGCCCTAGAGCCTCCTTCACCGATCGATAGAATCCGTTCAGAGCGTGTTATCTCGATCGCTCATGTGGCGGCCTTATCTAAAAAGAACGGTTGTCATCCTTCTGTCGAATGGTAGAAGAACCCTCCCATTTCCTTATAAATACTGGCCCCCACCTCGCATTTCAAGCACTTGTAAAATCATCGAGGGCTTCTAAAAAATCGCCGAGAGCCTAAAAACTCGATTTTATATATTTCTTCTCCCCAAGAGTTCGAAATAATTGAGTTAGTTATGAAAATACCGAGGCAGCTCGTACTTCATAAAAGTAACTTCCATTAAAAAGGAAAGTTCAAACTTCCTCGAAGTTGCTTCCAAGTCCCAAATAGAGTCAAACCCCTGCATAAACTCCAAAAAACTAACACTTATAGTCGAAGCTCTCCCCAACTAGAAAAAATCTAGAAGTCAAGTCTTTTGGATTAAGCTATGTCCTACTGAAAAACACTTAAAAATAGGGATAATAACCTCGCAAAAAAGTCATCTTTTGTCGTGAGGGTAAATAACCTCTGCCTAAATTTTGGGGCAATAAACCACACACACACACACACACACACACACACACACACACACACACACATATATATATATATATATATATATATATATATATATATATATATTGTAATAAATTATACATATATGTGTATTTCATTTACCTGACCATTGTTCAGGGGCATGTATCTGTAATTTACAGAATTTATATTTTAAATCTTATTTCTAATCTAGAACCTCTATTAATTTTCTTGACATACACACGCATTAAAATAATGCCAAGCAAATGCCACAACGATAATTAAGAAACATGAAAATATACTTTTCAAAATCATTCTGAGGAAAGTGTCCGTGAGCCGAGTCAGTCCGAAAATTTGCATCGAGTGAAAGTCTAAATCCAACTACTCCCACCACTTCTCTAAAAAAAAATCTCATCCATGAGGAGGCACCCTGAATATGTATTTTCATATCAAAATACTCATCAAACATCGACCTCCGATTAGACATTATTGTAACGAATGAATATATCAATCCAATCCAATGGAAATTCTATATTAAGGTCTAGGTTCCATAAATACTGTAATGTTGTATATTATATATCAGGTATTGCATCACCTACACTTGTAAATACACCCCGTTTGTTCAAATAACATTGGCTTTGATGCCACGTCCCCTCAGGTACATAGGAACATAATCGAGCTTAACTCATGAAGACCAAGCCTTATAATACATCTCTCGGTGTATTATCTATTAGAGATGTGTCCATCCCCAGTCCCGAACTCCATGACTTCTACCTCTACCCCTATAGCTATGGATGTCTAAAACATTACATCCTTAGACATACACCTCCAAACTAGTCTGAAGGACAATGCCTTTCAGCTAATAATCTCCCGATAATTATAAGCTTATGTGCCAATGTCAGACATCTTTAGGTCCATTCCCATTTTGATATTCCATACACATGCCCTCCTCCTCCCAAGACAAGTCCTATAATTGTACACACATCACATTGGAGCACAGGAATAACCAAAATATGTAGGCTTTGATCTTATGGACACATGAGTACGTAGGAACAATAACGAGTGATTCTCATGAGCTCGAGACAGGACAATATGTCTCTCGATATGTTATCTCAATTGAGATGCACCCATCTTTTAAGTCTAATATATTACCATTCATAACTAAAATCACATATCAAAATATATCAAGGCGGAATAATATACTCAATCACTCAAACGCGTATTTTTAAATTATCCAACAGAGATGAACTTGTCCTCCCATAATGAGTATCAAACTATCTTATAGTGGGACCTCCCAAACATATCCGTACATACAAAATCTCAAAGTGCATAAGAACATGCAAACACGTATACACTAGGTATAGCAGAGATCCACCCGTCTCTCTCCTTTCTATCTCTCCACAACCAGGAAGAAGATATCAAACTATCTCAAAGACGAGCTCTCTCGCCCACTTACATATGTACCAAAGTCTTCCCATCATACAAGAACGAATTCATACATAAGCACCCTTGTGTACTTTCACCAGTTAAAGTAATGTTCCTACACCCCTTACTGATACCATGTTCTTACCCACGCACCCATCTACGTTTAAGGGATTCTCAACCTAAGGTCTCTAAACCAGGTTTAAAAATAACTAAAAAGTAATCAACTGATGTAAAGAAAAGTAATAAGTATAGAATGAAGAAGCATACATAATAAGTGGGTGCCTAATACCTTCCCTACTCGTAATCCGATTCCCTAACCCACACTATAAGAATCTCTAGACCAATCATAGACTTATAACCTTACTTAAGATTAGCCTAAAAGGGCTAGCTCAAACATGTCGATTGTTTTTGTATAAAAAAAACTAGCGTCTCTGAAAAATTCAATTGAACCCCTTATCTTAAAAAACACACACTTAGGCCCGGGACCTAGAACTAGGGGTGTGCGACTCAACCTGGACATGGCATGAAACATCCTTGAGGGGCAAGTAATCGAGTCTAACCTTGGACTGATAACTCTATCTCGAGGGAAGGTGGATGACTAGGAGACAAGCCCCCCCTGCCGTTATAATGAGAAGATCATCCCCCCAAAGCCTAGGGCCCCCAACACTACAACAACACATAATGAGCCCAAATAAAAAAAAATAAAAAAATAACATGAAATCGAATAATTAGAATTAAACCTTAGTTATATTTCTATTACAAATAAGAAATGTGTTTGCGTTGTTTGGACTGACCCAAAATATTTATAACATGAATTTAAGGGTAGCAATTCATGTGGTGATTAAACACAAAAGATAGGAGAAATATCAAAAATCCAAAAAATGAAAAAGTTGAGTTCACACTGCAAGTACGTTCAGAGATGCATAAGAATCATTCTCCAATTCATGTAATTGAAAAAAATTCAAGAGAGATATATTAATGTCAACATTGTTACTAAAAATGACAAATTTTACGTTATGAGGGACTAAATGACCCCAAATGCCCAAAAAATGATGTAAGCATGATTAGTTTTCATGGAATTATTATTCCAACACATGATCTATTAATTTATGCATGTCCTTAGTTCTTTTTACTTAATAAAACTATTATGTTATGCATTAAAGATTTTGGATCTTTAAACCAACATAATGATCACATATTGTTTGAAGATAGAATCTAGAATCGTACCTAAATCTTCCATGAGTGTTTGAGAGAAGAGCTTGAAGGTTGAATTCACTCTTGAATACGAAATTAACCTTGGAGGATCAAAGTTTATCTCCCTATGCTAATCTCATTTTAGTGTTGCAATTTTACTTTCATAACTGATGGAGATTAACCTTTATTTATAGTCATGGAGGGAACCTTAATCCTAACAATCATTCGATATGGATCGTCCATCACGGTACATCGAAGTGTTTATGTTAATTTCATTTTTTTTATCAAAAATGGTTAATATTATTAACTAAAAAAAATTAACTTTTGTCATTAACGAGAAACCTTTTGTTTAACCTATCTGACTTTTAGTTTAAATAATTATGGACCACCTAATGACTTATGAATTATTATATATTTAAAAATAATTCTAACAAGGCATCTGATCCACTATAGATCACGCATACTAAATAATACCTTTGTTGGTTTGGGTTGGAATATTATTTCACTTACGAGAAAGTATTTTTCCATACTCACGGTTAAATTAAGTGACCTAATTGACCAAATTAGATACTGGTATCATGTACACTTATTTACAAATTTTTGCAATCAAAATTTTAATTATTAATAGGTGAGAATACTTTTCATAATTTTTTTTTACTTTAGCTAGAAGAAAGGAATCAAACCCAACAGGGATGAGAAATAGGTTATCTGAATAACTCAGTACTCGGATATAGAATTAGAAAAAGTATGATATTTAAAAAAAACATAATGAGGCTAATAATAGAATTTCATGCGTTAGTATGAGTGTACTTGTAATTAATTTTTAATTAATTCTAAAATCACAAAATTACATGGCTCAAGATATAAGATGTGACTGAAGAGGCTAAAGTAGTTGTTTAAATTTTGTCAGTGTTAGGAAAGGATGTAGAAAATTTGACAAAATGATTTTAGTAATAATGCACATGCTCAAGGAAAGCTTCAATCTCTGTAAGGATTGCATGATCTAACACTATCTATAAGAAAGGCAACACAAGATCATAACTTAGTTTAATAGGGTTCAACAAAAGTCCAAGATCACTAATGTCAATAATTTATTTGACTGAAAATTATTTAAAATTGTTTTATAAATTTTGAATAGACACGTGGTTTGTGAAGAGTTATGACCTATGGCAAAAGGTCCTGACCGTTCGAAAAATACATTTTAATTCATCGAAGGATGTGCATATTTGTAAATGGTGTGTAAAATTATATAAATAGATCATTCCTCACTCAATTTGAAAATTTATTTTTCGGATAGTCACATGTTTCTCTTCATTCCATCTTTCGGGTCTTTTCTTTGAGAGGGCATGCCAAAAAATTGCATTTGTTGGTTCTTAGATGATTGAAGTGCCACTACTTCGAGGGTGAAATATGGTCTATCCTAAAAGATAATTTTTCATCAACCTTGGACACCGTAGATGGAGCAAATTTCCCTTAAGAAGATTATGTCAATTACAAAGCTTTGATTTAATCTCCTATTTTGTAATAGTGTCTTTTTATATACATCTTCTCATTAAATTTATAAGTATTATTAATAACTAGAATGTAGAACCACACGATGTGAAGGGGATTTCATTACAACCTAAAAAAGGACAGTAATCATTCACCAAATTTCACCCGTTACACAAAATCAATCAAAAGTATAATTTGACAACATGCGTGAGTTGGTGAAGGATTACGTAATCTCCTCATGTGTGTATGCATTTATTCCTAAAATAGAGTTTTAATTCCATCATTAATAAATTTGTAAAGTATATATTTTTCTAAGATAATTTTTGCTGTGCAAATTCTTATTTGTATTTATTTCTAAAGTTATACATTTATACTTACTATGATGAATTTTCTCAAATTATTGATTTTATACATTAACACATATCACATAAACATTAATATTAAGATTTTGAATTTATGATCTTGTAGCAAGTTGCATTAAAGAATTTGAAATTATGTTATGGGTTAATTACACTTTACCCCCTAAACTTTACCCCATTTTTTCTTTCCCAATCGGATTTTTAATTTTTGGACTTAACCCCCTGAACTTTCCAAATGACTACAAGTAATCCTCTAATTCTAACACCGTTAGTGTTTTTGGATGGAAAAGTGGTCGTGTACGTGGCACATGATGGCAAATGAAGGTAATTAGGGGCCATTTTGTAAATAAGTACACTACAATAGATAAAATCCTCTTATATATATATATCCATGGAGTAGCCACGGATATTTCCTTCATATTTTCTCTCTCTCCTCTCTCTTTCACACGTACACGCACACATAAAGTCCCATCCCTACAACCCCCCAACTCCCGCTTCCCCAATAACCCATCAACCCCCTATTCCCCAACTCCACCCCTCCAATATCTTTTTAGTGGCTATGGATTGTAGATTTGGTTTCGAATGTAGATATGGTGGTTATATTATGATTTTTTTAAATATTCTCATGAGTTTTTTTAGAATTTTTTCGGATGGTTTCAATCTTACGAGTTTTTATATTTTTAAAATTTTTTATGTAATTCTCATATTTAAAAAAAAAATATGTCTGGAAAAAAATACCTTCATTTTCTATTGTGTGCCACACATGACCACTTATTCGTCTAAAAAATTAATAGTATTAGTATTAAGGGGTTACATGTAGACATTTTGAAAATTCTGGGGGTTAAGTCAAGAGATTCAAAATTCAAATGGCAAAGTGAAAATTGGAATAAAGCTCAGGGTTATGTTATATATTCAATTTCGCTCATTATAATATGGGTGGTGGTAAAGGCACCTCCAGAACTTTTACCGGGCACCACCTGCCAAAAACACCACTTAAGTCACCAAAAGTTATAACTTTCACCACAAAATCAAGCACGCACATAGTCAAAGGTATATAACCTATTTTTTACCCCAAAAGAACATTTTCTCACTGCTCTTTATCTCTCTAACCTTGTTCTCAAGATCAAAATCAACCAAACCCTAGACACATAAGAACCCAAATAATAAAACAGGCAAGAGGAACAACAAAAACAAGCATCTCATCAACCAAACTCTCCGCACATTAAAAAAAGGTTGGTACGTACAATTAGTTGTTATCATTTGAACATAATAAATCCCAACTATATAATGGATGGACTGTTAATAACACATTTGAACTAAAAAACCTAAAATATGCCTTCGTATATGTTTGAATAAAAAAAAACGACCATTATAATTACTAGTAAACCATTCTTGAACGGGTTTTGAATGTAAAATGTATTTTTTGGTGTGCACCACTAAAACAATAAGCTCGACACTAGAGTGCCAAAAATGATGATATGTTTCGGTACTATAATGTCGATCAATATTATTGATGTTATGATGCTGAGAATGACATTTACTATGTAAAATTCCATTCGATCGATTAACATCGAATTATCGAAAACCATTCGGCACCTTATTTTTGACTCAACATCCCTTTGTTGAAAACAATTTGGTAGTATTTGTTGGAGAGGAAACTATCGATAATTGTTACTTATTTTGGCACCTTCCTATTGAGTCAATCAATATGGATTGTTACTGACACATCACATATTAATTGGAGGTTAAAACATGGATAGGGTGTCTAAAACTGGTAATGATGTGCCTACAAAGGCCAAGTCATAAGGTACAAGTAGCAAACCACTAACGACTTTAGATCGAAAAGGATGGGAGAAAACTGTTAGAGGTCTTAGGAAACACATAAAGGAGGAAAATATTGGTGGTTATGATGACTCGAGAACTTATATAATATATAAGGTAAGTGGGAGTGGTTAAAGATAGGATATGGAAGATAGGGTTATTTAAGAAAGGGGTGAGAGTGAAGTTGAAGCCAGTGAAAGTGAGAGTGAATATGAAAGTGAAAAGAAGGGTCAGAGTGAGGGTTAAGTGAACATGAGCAGGTATATGAGGAGACTGAGGATAAGAGAGAGGATGGTAGTGAACCTGAGCAAGTAGAGGAGGCACCCATAGAGAAGGGTCAGAACGTAAATTCACATGCCATGGAGAAAGGCAAAGGAAAGTAGTTAAAGATGACGGTGGGCCTAAGAATTGAAATTTTTTGAATACTTTTAATCACCATGTAGCATATGCCATATGTCGTGGAGTTGCACGTATTTTCGATTGTCGTGCAGTTGAATCGATAATTTTTATAATTTTTATAATTTTTCTTCTAATGTAATTCTATCACAATTAATTGTGCAGGATCATGTTTGTTTGAAAGCCTAACATCATTTCACAAAAATGGGGCAGTGGGACTGGATCAAAGAATATGCAGAAGTTAAAAAACTCATTAAAAAGTCTAGATTCGGCCATTTACTGTACGTGACTCATCCATTCATTGAGTACATATTCATGAGTGCTTTTGTATAGAGATGGAAATCGAAGAAACCTTTTGGAGAGATGACAATAACATTAGATGATGTGTTTCATATTCTTTGGATTCCAGTAGTGGGACATCAAGTATATGGAGGTAAAGGACCAGGGTCAACCACAAAGGATGACACTTTTTAGATGGTGTCTAAGTGTTTGGGTTTAGTAACAACGAGGTACAGTTTGAGTTTCATGCTAGTTGGGTTGTACGATTGGATTAGGTAAAAAAATTTGCAAGAGAAAATTATTGAAGGACAACCCAACGAGAGCAAAGGTTGAATAAAGTGCAAGGGGTGTCTACTATTTTTGATGGGTTGCACGATTCTACTCGACAAGATAGGTCATAAGATATCAATTCAATATAGTCACAGTTTGGGAGAATTATCTAGGGTCTGGGTGACTTCCTGGGTTTCTGGCATGCTTGCTCATGTATACAGACAGTTGGGCTTGACGTCTAGGGAGAATGTAAAGCAAGTTAGAAGTCACTTATCTATACTTTAGGGATGGATATATGACCATTACAACACTGGATGAGGGGTTCTGGACATAAAATATAACAAGATAGAAACCCAATTATGTAGATGAAAATCAGGGATGACTGGTAAGCATACTGATCATCAACTAGTTCAACTACGGGAACAACTGGATGACCTTACGTATGACTATATGAGTACTTAATATATTATTTATCTTGGTAGTATTTGATTTAGTTTTCAAATTATCACTCTAACATTGTATATTCTTATAACGTAGGTCACATGGGATCCGTACAAGAACATTATAGATGCATACCCAGTCTAGGAGGTTGCATGGTATACGGGCCTTAAAATATTATATGACATCATCGAGATGTATTACCCTGAGCGTATGTTAAGGAAATTTCATGTGTCCAAACAATCCCATGCCCACCAATGAAATCGACAGTTAAAATATGAGTTAGTACCCATGCTCGGTACAAGTTGAAATTTGACAATCTCGAAAAGTGATGCTAGGATAATTGGGTGGACCACTTACTGGATGATATGAACTGATCCATACTCATAGGTTATGATCCATGGGAGTGCAATACTGGTTACATGGAACAGTATTTATCGATTTCTCACCCAATTATACAACATTATCAATGCTAGCTTGGAACGAAGAAGAAAGACTCAACATCCTCATCGTATAAGCTTGTATGATTATTGAATTTTATTCCTAAAACTGATTAGAATGTGTAAATATATTATGAGTATATATTTTGTATTGCAGATGACTACTTAAATGAATCACTGGCTATACTCGATTGTTCAATTTTTCAGGAAGGATCCTTGTAGTTAGAAGAAGAGGTCTATACAATATTATCTATCGCTCTTTGTACATGGGTTGGTAAGGTAAATAAGAAGGTTGTCCAACATCACCTCATAACATGAAAGATGAGGTCCAAACGGGTACATGAGAGTATGATAGTCGAAGATAAGCCATAGTCACTGAGGAATGGAAATAAGCGAAAGAAGTAATGACCCATATAGTTCCATACCCATATTTGTTATGGAATTTTATTATTGGTGGTTGTTGTGTAGTTTGTGGTGGAATTTATCCGTGGTTGTTTATTTTGGTGTGTTTATATTTTTTTGGTGGCTTGTTTAACAATACATTGGGAAATTGATGCAATTTCATGGAGTTTGAAAGATATTATTTGAATAGTGGTTAATTTCATGGCATTTCATGAATGTGTTATGTTCAATGTTTTACATTTATAACTCATTAATGAATGGTGGTTAATTTCATGGAATTTCATGAATGTGCTATGTTCAATGTTTTTGCATTTATAAGTAATTAATAAATAATAGTTAATTCAATGGAATTTCATGATTATGTTATGTTTAATGTTTTGCTTTTATAATTACTTAATCAATATTATGTGTAACCAAAATTAGACATATAAAGTTTATATTATAGAATACCGCCGACATGTGAGACAATAATCGGCACCTCAATGTTGAGTGTTTTCCAACCAGTCATACTGGTTGGCACCTTGGTGCTGAATGCCTTGAGTTGATTGTTTATGCCGATAGTTGTAACCGCATTCGTTATTTTGTTATTGAAATGATGGTATTCGGTATAAGACTACCGAGTAGATTTTTAAAACTAATAATATTGGTTCGACAACAGATAACCGAATTTAAATTAATTATTCGAAAGATTTCAACTGTGTCGTCACCCCAATACTAGTTGGCATCTTGTTGCCGAATGGTATCTCTCGATGGCTATATGCTGATTTAATCATGTTTCGTCGGTGGTTAGAGGCCTAAATAAGGCTTTCGCATTTTGGTACCGAATATGAGTATTTTATATCATGGGGTGCTAGGAAAAACATCTTGATGATTTTGGAGGTGCTGGAATTCACTTGGCAATATGGTGTCGAAGGTTTTTGTTTTTTCGGCAGTGAGGTGCCAAAATTAGGTTATATTAAATAATTTAGCATCCAACCAACATTTAATTCAAATATCTAATTCAACATTCAACATTTTAATTTTTCATTCAACCAACATTTAATTCTAAGATATAAGTCTACATTCAACATTTTACTTTTGCATTCAACAAACAATTAATTCAAAGATAGAATTCAACATTCAACATTCTAATTTTCCTTTCAACCAACAGTTAACTCAAATATATAATTCATCATTTATGTTCGATTCATCATTCAACTTTCCCAAATTAAGCACCCTTTACCATTTTCACCCAAAAATTCACAAGTTAAGTGCCCAAAAAATACAAGTTAAACCCCCACACCCTCTAAATTACAAGTTCATCCTCCCCAAAGATACAATCAAAATATCATTATAATTTAGTCATAAGTACACATACAAACATCCTCCATCCTTCATTTCTAATCTATATCGATCGACATATCCCGTGTAGCCACATGAACCGGAGACATGGAGTTCCAAAGGCTAATATGGCAAATCAAGAGTAGTCTTTATCCTTCAATTTGATGCTCATTATGGTCATTCCAAATACATGCTATCGGTGGGATTTGATTATTTTCTTAAGTTACACATACTTATAGTGCATGTTAGAGAGATTTAGATTCATTATAATTTTCCAGTCATCTAGCGGTAAATGGTTGCAAAAATGGACGAATGTGAGGCACAATAATTTAGTTAGTGCCACAATGACACAGATGTATGCTTGTGTGACCAAGTACATAATTCCAGGCACCAAAAACCAACCATGAACACCGTATGGTGATTACGTTGCAAGGCCGCCAAAATCTCAAAGTATGTCCTAACGCCTCCTAGAAACAAAGTAGACCAAAAGTCTTCATGGGTAGTTAGTTCCTCGGACGCCTATCCATTGATCATCCCTTGACCTGCTCTAACCAAGTCCAAGTTCTATAACCCTATACACACAATTTTCGTCATCCTTGACATCCATTACATTTTCCATAAAAGGTTAAAAAAAATCAGGCATGTGTCTCAAGTTGCATTTGAAAAAATAAGACGCGTCTGATTTTTTTAAAGGGGGAGTAGCCTCTGCAACAAAGTCATTGAGTGACTTGTATGTTTCCCAGGAACATGGCTTACCCTTTAGATTAATAGGCTTTATCTCATACAAATAGCTAAATTATGGATTAGAAAGATTGTCTAACTTAAAGATAACTCCCCTTAATTCATCCATTGTCGACTCTGACCATCGCTTTCTTAAAACAATCATCTCTATTTCCTAGTAAATATGGTTGTATTTATGCAAATTCGGCCCAATGTTAAGCTTTTTTTAACGTTCATCTACTGCACTTGGAGGGATAGGTCTTGCTCCTTGGGCATCAAATAACGCAATCTTATGAGCGCACAGTAAGCCAAATGCCGAATGCAATACATGACCACAAACATGCTCATTAACACCCACAATGTCAAGTAGATATATCTCCCTCACAAGTAAGTCAAGTGCATAGTGTGAAATGTGCCCCCGAAATGCTTTAATTGTGGAATGTTGTGCATATGTTGATTGGGATTATTGGATCTTTTAAAATCTGCCTCTATTTATGTCACTTGAGCTTTTAAAAGTACATGAACTTCCTTCCAAAACTTAACAAATGAGGAATTAGATGATCCAGGCATATTTTTTAGCTGGTTATGAGCACCTTTCGCTCTATTGCTAGTGTTATTTCCACGATGCTCAATCATGTTCATCTACAGTAGACTTAACTTTTTGCAAATCGATGACCAAGTCTTTTCAATGTAGTCAACCACGTTAGGAAATATCATATGATTGACTTTGAATCGGGACCACGCATCAAGAAATTGAATCAGTGTATGCTTCTCAACCACTGAAGACCACTCCTGCATAAAGGCTTTCAAGTCATCGATCGCCATGTCAAGCTTCTTAAAATTCATTTCCACATTCTTGTTAATGTGGAATAAGAAAAGAATCTTTCTAACTCAAGGGAAAAACTATGTGAATGGAATTGACGTAACTTTATTAACTGTCCGTAATCATTACGTGAGACGTGTTTATGAGATCATAAAGCATCCTCAAACTTGATAACGCCAATGAAAATGTTCTTCCTTATCCGAGGATAAGAAATAAGATTCAATGCCATGTGTCCTTCCCGTTGATATCATGCCAACCATCCCAAATAGTGGCATGTTAAATCATTTGGTCTTGTACGTGCAATCCATTAAGAAAAGTATGGGAAAACACTTCACAAGCATGACAAACTTAGGGTGAGCAAAAAGAATATCCTATAATCCATCGATATTCAGGTCGCTACTTGTCTAATAGACATATTGGTTATCCAAAATGAGCTTGAGGAGTTATTAAATCATGGCCATCCATTGCATATCCTTGTAGTTCAATGAGTTATTGGCATTGTAAATTATGCCCACAGTTTACAATTTATTCCTGAATATCTCCTTTATAGTCTTCAAAACTTGTCTCGGCTTAACTCCGTGTGTAAATAAATCTTTGGAAAGTTCATATTCCTCATAGATTAATCTCCCAGAAGATGTCCGATAAGTGTCTTAGCAGTCTCATGATTATGAAGGCCATTAACCACTTCAACCTTCCACTTTTTGTCCAATAGGGGTACACCCTTTAGGGAAAATGAGCAATCACACTTTCTTGTACATGAGCCTCTATCATCCTTGAACCTTTATTTTTTTAGTGGTTGAGTCCCTTTTTTATAATGTAATCGGTAGACTCCTCCCCTTTCTCAAAAAATATTCAACATCCCCTTCCTTCCATGTGATGGATTATCTGACTTTGATGTAATAATTACCACCCTCATCTTTCAATCGTGCTATTGGGTCCAATGCATCAATAAACTTAGGTCGTGAAATATTTACATACATAAATAGGGATGTCTTAGCAAATATAATATAACTAACATAAAATAACAAACTTATTGCACAATTACATAATATAAAGAACTTACTTTATCAGTGGTGAACTATATTGAATGATCAACCATAATTGGTATTGCCTCGTTGATAATGATAATTTCATTGAAAGCATGGTCATTGGGGGTGTTTACTCTTGGTATATCATTATCACATTCATCGGGTATCGAAGAAGAATCTCCTATGCCATTATCAAGACCGCCAGAGCAAATTTCATCGATTTCATACCAAATCGTGTCATCATAAAAAATTGGGTCATCCTAGATAAGTTGGTATTGCATAACAAATATCAAATTTTGAAATTGAAAAAAAAAACTTATTCCATTTGGCATCATGTTAATGATATATTTGATATTTTTTGGCATTATTCTTCTGAATTGGTAATATTTTATCGTGTCAGCATTAGTCTGTCGAAGGTAATGTTATATCTCAACACCACAATACTAAATTAAAGATTTCACTTTATACCAACTTCATTCGGCAGCATAATGCCAAAATCGTCATCGTTTTTGACATTGTACTACCAAATGAAGCTGGAACGTTAGCTTTTTTCCTACATTTAAATTTAAAAGGTTGATAATGTTAAATAAGCATGGGGTTGTGATTATATACCTCAATATGACATGTTTCAGTCAGTTTATTGGGTATGACCCCCCTAGTTTCTTGTTATTATTGAACCTCTTTGGCAGGTGATCCATTCACTTAAAATATACCTCTAAATCCCTTTTTAGAGTAATAATAACTTCTATACCATTCTATGATGCTTTTATAGGAAAAAATAAGCTAAAATGGAGGTTACTTAGTTTAGGTGTCGATGGGGTTTCGTAGGGTTATACCGAAGCTTTGAGCAAGAGTCGGGGTTTGGTGGAGATGAGTTTGTGAGCATTTGGACATTTGGGTATCTTGTTTTTTCAGTTTTTGAAATGTAGTGTGGGTGCCATAATCTAATTCATTTTTTTATTACCATGTGGTGCAAGGTATAAGTTATGGAGGTGCCTTTAGCACCACCCTTATAATATATGTACATATTGTTGAATTCATTATTCTAGAACCTTGAATGACAAGTAAAAGTTGATTATGTGTTGTTCATATATAGAAAAAATGATGATGATTTCCATTGAGAATAAGTTAATGAGTTTACAATAAAAAATATATTCGTGTCCATTTTTTTTCTTGATTTAGATGCGTGATAGTATCTGTAGGTACAAATATCCTACAAAGAATAAATATTAATCTCATAACACAAGAATGTACGTGGTTCAGAAAATTTCCCACATCCACGAGGTATTTTTCTCTTTTCTTATTAATTAGTGCTCAATAAGAAATTACATGCCCTCTTTCCTAGGGGTGTGGGTTACATTTATAGATATTGCGAGGAGGTTTTGCAGTGTAGGACTGTAGGAGTTCTTAACTGTTGTTGAATTCGATTTGAACCAATCACTTATGAGATCCTAGTTAATCGGGTTCTCCTTCTGTTTATCCCAAATTATAAACACCTATCTCTTGAAACCTGGACAAATGTCATTCACTCCTAATAAATTGGAATGTTCATAATATTCCCTCACAGTTACCCCCAAAGCTTTGCAGCCTAAATAGGGTGGAGAGGTTTGCTTGCTAATGGAAATGACCATGGTCGGCTGAGATACTTTGGGCAGAATTCTGGATGTTAAAGTACATTAACACTTGTGAAATTTTAGAAATATAAACGTCTATGTGTAGACCGTTAGGCTCGGAAGGTTACTCTTATAATTCTTTCAAACAAATTGAGTGTACGCTGGTAAAAAGCACACGGGGGAACCAAAAGTTGAGGCGATGTTTCCAATTGTTGCCTTGGGTCCCATTTCAAATGATGAAGTGTCTTAGGAGTTGAATAAAACCTTTTTAAAGATTATATACTGCCAGTTTCCCCATCACTTCAATTATTCAAAGGTTATCAGAGATTCCACTTCCTTTTCATATAAGTATTCTCTCTCTATAACGCTATTAAATTTTTGACAATGATTAAACATTCTCTGTGCATCTTCGTATGGTAGTTTCAAAAGATATACTCCATCCCTTATTGGGTTAAAATTGATTCCAATGCCAATCTTACTAGTTTTTATAATTTGGAAGTGGTTATTGGATTCAAACCATCTCAATGGCTGGAGGAAATATTACATTTCCCCCCAAATAACTTTTTTTAGGGTTTTCCAAGTTTTTCTCAATGGTTCCTGCCCAATGCTGTCCAAATACCTGGTAAATAGTAAATGGGGTTCATAGGATAAAAAAATTATAAGGAACACGAATCGGGATTCAAAAATTTAGATATTTCTACTCTTGGTTAAAGATGGACGAAAATGTTTTTTATCTGAAAGCGAGGAAGGAAAATTGGATGTTGGTTATGAATCTCCCTGATTCCAACAAATGATATTGGGGTCATGTCTTAGTTCCTAGGAATTAACAATATCCATCAATCCCTAATGGTGGTGATATAATGGTTTTAGGTTCCCAGAGTGAGGCAAAAATTAGGTTGATATATATTTTCCTTGAATTCCATTTCTTGATGTAAGTTGGTGCATAAGATTTTTGCTAACATATGCTCTATTGTTTGTTTGGTGAAGCCAAGTTGAAGAAAAAGGATCCCTCTTATTGAGGGTGTCCATTTCGAGGCTGATAGGGTAAGGTCCACAGGCTGACCTCCAACTAGAGATACTTTCATGATGCACAAGCGTTGTCTTGTGTAAATTTCTAGATTTTTGATTGATCAATTGTGCACGATTTTTTTTATATTCCCACTAACTTGTCTTTTCTTTTGTGCCTTTCCTGGTCAACTTCATGGACATCTTCGATAAAAGGGCTGAGCAGGCAAAGGCCCACGACGACGCTGATCGGGATTTTTAAAAGTATAAGGAGGACTTTAAAGAAGCCAAGGTAAATTATGAGATGGAGAGGTAGGCCAATCAAACTGAGATGGAAAATATAAAGTCCGAGGTTCAGAAATTAAAGAAAGCTGATGTGGAGCATCATGCAACCTTACCCAAGGCCGATGAAGAGTCTTATAAACAGGGATTTGGGGATGCCTATGAGCAGGCAAAGAAATAATAGGATTACATTCATAAGTCAAGTTTTAAGAAAGGTTTGGACTCATCATTGACCAAGTTTGACATCCCCCTTGAGTTCAATCTGTTTAGTGAACATGATCTTAGCCTACCACCACAGGAGGAGGATTTGGTCGGGACCTCAAGCAAGGAAGTTGCCGATCGCGATGAGGTTACAACTGACAAGGACAAGGCCGTTGTTGACCAAGAGAAGTTTAAGGAGAAAGAAAACCTAACTATTTATGATTTAGCTTAGGTTTGTTTGTATGTCATATTTTCTTCTCTGAATTGTAGTGTCGTCACCATATTCTATGTTTTTAATGAAAAATTTAAATTTCTTTCTTGCCAAAATGTTGTTTGCATACAATGTGTTCCTTATATGCTTGAGTATCTTCTTTTTATCTTTTGTAGTTTGAAAACTGTATGGCTATAATGGAAAAACTTCCCGAGGAATATAATTTAGACCTGCTACTTAGTCGGGGGGTTTCTTGTCAAACTCACCAGGCCTTCTTATCCATTTAATAACTGTTCACAATATGACAAGCACTTTTAATGAGAAAAATCGCATGGTCACTTAGTTGAGGTGTGAAGCGAAGGATTTGACATACATCGATGAGATATATGCAAGAGAAAATAACGTCTTAAAGGTGGATTTACCTAAAGTGGAGAGGAAACATGATGAGGACCAGTTAATTAAGAACGGTCTTCACACTAGGATTATGAGGCTTAGATATAAATTTCATTATAGTCCCCGAGAAGTTTGGATGACAACTTATGATAATGGATGAATAAATGATTTTCCTCACTTAGATGAGGCTAGGAGAATTTCTACCTGCAGGGTTGGATGAATGCTTTGGTAGTAATAAAGGTTCCAAAGGACTCGGACCTCTAATATTTGTATATGGTGGACTGACCCCATTATCATGTTCCTTCAATGGGAGTGAAAACTCACAGATTCATGTTAAAGTTATTCTTCTTCAATTAGTCTGAACTACTTACTTGGTTGTGGTAGTGATAATGTGTTTTGTCCCTATCTAAGAACTGAAGATAATCGTAACAAAACAATTACCGACTTGGAGCGCAGACAATGAAATCTTGAATACTTTAGATTTTATAATATGTCGATCATGCCATCATTGTAAATTCCAAGAACATATATAAGATGTTATTTCTTTTAGCATTATCCATGTTTCATGTCGAGCATGTTTGATTCATTTGCCTTACCTTTTTGAAAGTGTCATCACACCATCTTAGGCCTAGGTCAAGCTATGACAAAAATGCATCCGATCGCAGGGCTATCCACCCGTTCAAGTTTTTAGTTGATCAATGTCAAGATATTATTGCCTAGGGATCCCCCATAGGACTTTTTCTTGTCTAATTAAGCCTTGATGATTTTGTGTTTGATGAAAATATGTGTCCTTGAGTTTTGATTTAGGCATAACCTAAAAAAGGCATATTGAATTTTATCGATCAAATTTTTGTTGAGTGTGGAATCAACCGGTGATCATGATTTGGTTGGATAAAAAAGAGCATAATAACTAAATTACTCTACCATTTAGAACAATTTAAAAAAGATAACTGCTTCCATTATATCTTTAAATTATTCTTAGAGATAACAGTTCAAAATTAAAGAGGATGGTGCATTAAAATTAAAACTTCCTAAGATTGGCTGCCTTTCGGGACCTAGGTATTTTCCTCCTCCCCCCCCCCTCCGTTGTATCCAAATAGTAATCTCCTTGGGGTCATATCTGATAATATTGAACAACCCTTCCTAATTTGGACCCAATTTTTCGTCTGACGGCTTCTTTACGTTACCGAGCACCTTCATGAGGACGTAATATCTGACCTAAAACATTCTGTGATTGACCCATTTGTTATACTTCTTGGCCAACTTCTCTTGGTAATAAGATGGTTTAATTAAGGCGTGTTTACTTCACTCCTCAACTAGGTCGAACTCTATCATTATCATTTCTACATTGGCAGCTTGATTGGCTATAGTCATTTTCATAGTCGGTAGATCGACTTTAACGAAATTTTGGCTTCCATTCCATAGGCCAAGGCAAATAACGTTTCCCCTGTTGACCTCATGGGATTTGTTCAACACGCCCAGAGAACATGGGGAAGCATATCCACCCAAGCAACATTTCTTTTCTCAAGTCTTTTTTTCATTGCGTCGAGCATTGTTTTGTTACAGGCTGCAGCCTACCCAATACTCTAGAGGTAAGCCACCAAACTATAGAGGTACTTGATTCCATGAACGTTACATAAGTCTTAAAACGATATAGTTTCAAACTATGTTCCATTTTCTGTGATGATCATCCTTGGTACCATGAAACGTGTAATAATACTCCTCCAAATAAACCTGATTATGTCAACGTCTATGATGTTCGCCAAGGGTCCAACTTTAATCCACTTTGTGAAGTTATTTGTGCTGACCAATATGAATTTGTGATTCCTTGTAGACGTGGGTAGCGGAACAATAATGTCTAGTTCCCATTGTGCGAAAGACCATATACTAGTTACCGATGTCCAGTCGCTCTCTAGCTGGTGTATCACGGGGGAGAATTCTTATCACTTCTTTCATATTTTGACATAAGAGACTACATCTTTTTACATGTAAAGACACTAGTAGCCTTACTTAATTGCCTTGAATGCTAGGGACCTTCCTCATGTGCGGCTTCCACATATTCCTTCGTTCAACTCATGTTAGACTTTGTCAACATCACTTGGGTGGACATATTGGAGATATGGCCTCGTAAAGGATCATTTGTAGAGTTTGGCTTCTGCAGATAATAAAAATCAAGCAGCCTTTACCTTAATCTGCTGGGATAGTTTCTTATCGGTCAACAAAGTATAATTTCATAAGTAAGTCAATATTCGATCCATATAACTGGGATCCTTGGGATGGTAAGGACTTATTCAGTGTATTATTGCCTCGTGATTCTTGGTGGAGTGAGGTATTCTACCTCAATGATTCTTTTGAGATCAGAGTCAACTATTGATCCCAAGGTAGCCAAAGCATTAACGTGGTTGTTATTTCCTCGGGGGAACTGTTGAATGTGAACTTACTCAAACCGAGTGACCAAATCTTGGATAATGTGTAAGTACGCTAACATCCTTTCATCCTTGGTGTTGTAGTCTCCTAATACCTTGTTGGATACCAGCCTTAATTCATAATAGACGTCAAGGTGACTTGCTCCAAGAGGGAGTTCTTTCCTTATTCGGTGATGAGGTTCTCATACTCAACGTCGTTATTGGATGCTTCAAATCCCAGACTGATCCCTTTCTCGATTGTGGCTTATTCTGTAGTTATAAGAATAATCCCCATTTCTTCCCTTTTAGAGTTAGAGGCCCCATCAATGTAAAGTGTCATTTTTTAAATTGGTCAAACTCTACACTAGTGGGTTGGTTGACAATCTATTCGCTGTTGACCACTTGAACATCCATCCAAATAGGTTGACCTTCCTCAGGACTGCTTTGAGTAAGAAAGAGGTAATGAATATAACCTAATGAGCCTCAAAATAGTGCTTCAGTTTTATCGAAGCAGTAAATATGGAATAAGCTAACTTCTCTAGTGGAAGATAATATTTCTCGACATCAAAAAAGGTCTTTCTCACATAGTATAAGGGGGTATGTCATCCTTCCTTTTCATATAATAGGGATGAGCTAACTGTATGGTTGAACACCACGAGATATAAGTAGACTAGATCTCCCGAATTTAGGACTACAAGCAGGAGTGTTCGTCTTAGGTATAAATTGATTTCCTTAAGTACTTTTGAGCATTCCTCATTTTAGGTTGCTCCCTTTTCCTTCTTTAACAGTTGTAAAAGGGGGGAATATTTCTCACCCGACTTGGATATGAAGCGGTTGAGTACCGCCATCATTCCATATAACTTTTATGCATCTTGAATGGTCGTGGGAGGATGAATGATATTGATCGCCTCAATTTGTTCAAGGTTAGACTCAATTCCCCTTTGGATGACTAAGTAAACTAGAAACTTTCCATACTGAACACCAAATGAGAACTTTGTTGCGTTAAGTATCATCCTGTAGAATTTGAGGACTTTGAACATCTTCGTCAAGTCTTGTAGGTGGTCGGCTTTGTACTTGGAGTTTATGAGCATGTCGTCTTTGTAAACTTCCATGGTGTTCCCCATTTAATGTTCAAAAATCTTCGTGACCAGCCTTTGGAATGTTGCCTCGATATTCTTGAGTCCACATGGCATGACTCTATAACAGTACACACTAAGAGTTGTAATGAAAGAGGTCTTATCTTGGTCAAGCTCGAATAGAGGAATTTAGTGGTATCCACTGTACGTGTCAACAAAACTCATACTTTCATGGTTGGTTGCAGCTTAGACTAACTAATCGATCTTGGGGAGAGGAAAGTTATCTTTAGGACAAGATTTGTTTAGGTAGTGAAGTCTATGCATATTCGCTACTTCCCATTACTTTTTTTGATAACCACTCGATTGGATAACCTTTTTAGGAACTGAAATTCTTTAATAGAACTTGCCTACAGAAGCTTCCTCGCTTCTTTTTCAATGACTCTAGCCTTCTCTAGAGCTGTTCAAAGTGCTTTTTGGGTGATTGGTGAAAATGATGGTTCCTCGTGAAGTTGATGACACCTGACTTTGGGATTAATTCTGGTCATATCGTAAGGCTGCTAAGTGAAAACATCTTGATTCTCCTTGAGGAAGGAGGTTAATTCTTCTCTTTCTTGGACGGGAAGCGATATGTTGATCAATAACTTCTTCTCAGGGTGTACGTTATTAAACACCACCACTTGTAATGGTTCCATGACTTTGTCCATGGGGGACACCCTTATTTCTTCTACCCTCGGTCAACCATACTTCAGTTGTTACTTGGATGGGGTAACCCTATACTTAGTCGACTCATGTGTGACCTCTTTTTCTTTCTTATTTTCTTGCTTAGGTCTAACAATAGAGATAAAGCATTATCGAGCAACAAATTAGTTTCCTCTTTTATCCAGTATCTCTCGATCAGTAATGCATTTGATCTTCAGGTGCTACATTGATGGGACATCTTACATAGTGTGCAACCATATTCTTAATAGGATAACATTGTAAGAAAAATTAATGTCCACGAGAAGGAATTCAATCATTTTCGAAATGTTCCCAGTCTGGCAGGCAAAATACTTTTCCCAAAGTCATGGTCGTCCTTCCTGCAAATCCATCCAAATGGATGGTGGCTTCTTTAAGATCTTCTACTTTCAGGTCAAACTGGTTGAACAACTTCATATACATGACTTTTAAGAGCTGCTTTGGTCAACTAGTAGCTTATCCACATCCTATATTGCAATTATAAGGGTGATTACTAGTTCATCATGATGTGGAGTTCCGACTTTGGCTAAGTCGCCCTTTATGAACACTAGGTGTTTATTATAGCCTATATCTTTTGAACGACAGTACTTTCCTGCTAGTGTCTTGACGGGGTCAATCTGAAAGTCCTTCATCACAGCGGTAACCTTTGTTTAATTCCATTTGAACATCGTTGCCTTGAATATTTTTCAGACTTGAGGCACCCTAGATGACTACAGACTCGTGTCTCGTATCCTCTCCATCTAAAATGTTTTCAACCTTTTAATCATTGTTAGTGGCGGGCTTTGCACATTTCTTCTCCACATAATCGTTTAAGTTCCTGACCTAGGATAGTTCTTTTAAGTGAGTTTTCAGAGCTTTGTAGTTGTTCATCTTATGTTCATGCTCTTTGTGATAAGCATGTCTCAAGGTTGTGTTCTTTTTTTAAAGATCTTCTATCGTCTTCCTCGACCAATTGAGGATCTGTTAGTCTTTAATTTTGTCGAGGATCTTGTAAATAAGATCCTTGAAGACAAACTTAATTTCTTGGAAGGCCTTGGTGGGATCATCCTTATCACCAGTTTTGGGTCTGCCATTTTATTTCTAACCCTTTTTCTTGGGACATTCTCTTTTTCACCATTTTTGGTTATTTTTGAAAGACCATTATCGTACTAAGTGTCAGCGACCATGTCATCCACCTTCGCATATTTCTCTATTCTCGAGATGAGATCATTGATGGTGTTCACCTCCTTCTTGGTCAGGGACTAGTGAAACATATAATAGCTCAACAGTCTAATTTTAAATGAGGTCATAGCGAACTGCTGAGAGCAGTGTTCAATTTTATTGTAAATCTCCCAGTAATGCATAGCATAATCACATAAGGTCTCCTGGGGCTTCTTTCTCAAATTGACGAGTGAATCCATCCTCTTTGAGTGGACTCTACTGGTGATGAACAGAGTAGTGAACGCTTCTATGAGTTACTTGAAGCTAGAGATGGATCCATGTGGAAATTTCTCAAACCACTTATGCACGATATCCATCGAGATGGAACTAAAAATGCAGAACATCAAGGCCTTATTATTGTTCCAAAAAGTTATCTCCTGCCTGTACTAGCAAACGTAATGAATAGGTACAGTTTTTCTATCATATATATTAAACCTGAGAGTTATAAACTTCTTGTGAGGCTCTGGATGCTTGATTGCTCTTGAAAAGTGGGACCTTATCTGGCTGATGAGGGCTCTTCTAGCCAGCGCCTTGGTGCACTATGCCCCATGATTTTTGGGGTGTTGATATATCTCTTTTTCTAATGAGGTCATGAAGGTCATGCTTTCGACGACCTCCTTCTTTTTCTCACCCTGTTTGAGGGCTTTCTCCTACAGATTGTTCCCGATTTCGAATTGAGATCCTTCTTTAACTACGAGCTACTCAAATAAGGTCAAGGTGTCTGAGTGTAATGGTTTCGTTTATCTCCATGGATCTCTCGCTCCATCCTTTCCATATGATGCTTTAGACGAGCATTCTCTTCCTCGTGCTGATAAAGTCACTGCTCATAAGCATCAACCAGTCATGAGATCTGAGTAGATTTGTTTGGTTCCTTACTCTGCTCAGAAGGTTCTTATTGTGTTTTATACGTACGTTAGGGGCGTCGCGCCCTTAGTTGAGTTGAACCTCTGACCTAACCCTAAACGCCAGAGGTCCATTTCAGTGGTTCTCGTGGGATCGCAAAGATGCACTGTGCGGGTAAGACATGGTTATTTGTTAGTTCTAATTTCTGGAATAAAATATATGTTCCTACAGATGGTGCCAATTGTTGGTGTTAAAATCCTACAAATAATATTTTCAAACAACTAAATCCGAACAAATAAAATTATCACATAATCGTATAACACAATATTATACGTGGTTTTCGTTGGCTTCTTTTAACAAGTGTTTTCGTTGTTAAGTCACCGTTATAAGGTGGAGTTTATGGAAAAACTTAACAAGTGTTTTCATTGTTAAGTCATTGTTATAAGGTGAAGTTTAAGAAAAATCTTATGAAAAATCATAAGATGGAGATTATGGAAAATCTTAACAAAAGTTAACAAAAATACCTCAGTCACAACGGGAGCATATGGGGCAGCCGCAGGAACAGGAACCGTTGGGGGCGAGATTACTACCCCAGAAGCCATAATGGGGTCCCTGGACGCAGAAGCCTCCACGCTTCGCAAAACTTTATCACCTGCATAGGGCACCAGGGCCAGCATACTGGGTTCATCAGGCGAAGACATTGAGCTCCCAAACAAAGGCACAACACGATGGGGTGTAAACACACCACTATGTTGGCTACAAGCACCAACCTGGGCCCTAACTGCAGGAGTTGGTGCAAGATCAGGAGAAAACTGTGGCACAAAGGCAAGTGTTAGAAAAGAAGAATGGGCACAGAAAATATGAAGAAATATCTCTACGTGCTACTTACCTCAGTTATGGTGCTAAAGAGAGGAATGGCAGTCAGGGGTCTCATCAGCGTCGTCAGAAGAAGAACGCTTGCCAACAACAAGGATATCTCAACCTGGGGTACCCAAAACATATCAGAATTCAGCAAGCCAAATAAGAAAAGAGTGGGATCGAAAAGACTACAACAAATAAATTATTGAGGAAATCATACCTCGGGCTCACTCTCCTCAACAAGAACAATGGGGAGAGGAACCTCAGGTGAGGCCTGTAAATCAGAGGGGACCGAGGGTGTTATCTCGGATTGTGTTATTTCGGGTTATGTTACCACTTCAGGCGAGGAATCACCTCCCACAATGACTTCCCTTGCACATTGACTGCCTGCACGGCGAGAATAGGTAAGCCCCGTCATGGGGGAACGGGGAGGAGTCACATCGGTACGAGATGCACCAAAGCGTCCCCCCACAAAAGGGCTCACGGGAGGACTAGAGGGGTCTGGTCTTTCTATTTCAACTCCCTGCACCACAGTTGTCAAAAAAAGAAAAATATATATATAAGTAAAGACAGTCGTCCTTAAGCAAAAGGAGATAATAACTAAATCAGGCATACATACCTCCGATTCAGAAGGAGAACGAGAAGACACGACCACAGGCAAAGAAGGAGGAGTAACAGCAACAGAAGGGGCAGGAGTGGAATGCACCTCAGGGGTTTGGTGCACCTCAGGAGTTCGTTTCTTCTGGGACTTGGTGCCCAGAGTCTTCTTCATCGATCCCGCTGCACCAGTACTGACCCCTTGAGGAACCGTGGAACTCTTTCTCCTCCTAGCCGTTGGCTCTGTAAGATCAACCACCACCGTGGGGAAAGCAACGGAAGAAGGAACAACGATTTCATGCCGTTGATACTCGGCATTTATTCGGTCTATTTCTGCTTGGGCCTCCCTCCTTACACTCTCAGCCATCTCAGCAGGCATGGGAGGTGGAATGGAGGCTATGGGAAGAGCTGCCACGGGAGTTTGGGGCTTCTGGGACTTCAATTTTGATTTTGATGTCCCACTCTTGGCCATTTTTGCCTTCTTGGCAGGTGGTTGAGAAGCCCCCTCGTTGGTAGTAGCTACAGTAGAGGGGGCAACCTTCTTTGGAGCAGCAGGAGTCCTGGGTTTTGGCGTTGCAACTGGGACCATGGGACAAAATGGGGGAAAATCGGTAGGAGGTGCTTTGGGGGTTGAACTCAGAGGGAATTCTATCCCAAGTACAGAGTTGCCTTTTAGCCCCAACTCCAGGGCAGAAAATGAAGAAACGGGAGAATACATCGGATCTCCCTCAACGAACTCAGCAATTTCAGCTAGTTGTTTTGGCCAGTACTTGGTGGCAAACAAAGGGGTCACATCCCCATGCCTATTAATACTAGGAATGGTGACACGCCCAGCCATTGTTGAACATATCCCCCATACAGCGGTCAAAGAAAATAGGGAACATGCCTCGCCAAAGGAGACCTTGGGGTTTGACGATTGAAACACTGGACGTGGTGCCCCCTGATCAAACCCAAACTGGCGGCCACATCGGTTGGGATTATAATTCTCGCTCGTATATCCCCACTCGGTGTAGGAGGGCAGATATCCTGGAAAAAATAGAAGGACCACGGTAAGCAAGGGATCCTCAATATCGGGAGAAGGGTCATGTATCACTCTGGCTTCATGATGAAAAAAATCACAAGTGTGAAAGAAGACCTCCTCCTGATAAGGCCTCATGACGAAGTTCTCAAAACGGTCAATCACAGAAATTAGCTCCTTTCGGCTTTGTCTCTTGTGATAAATGAAAGACCGTGGAGGCAGAATTGTTTCCCCCGAAGGAGGACTGTTGGTCTTGGCCGCTATGGTAGGAAAGCAGAAGTAAAGGAAGCTGGTCAGAAGAACACTGTTGGAAAAATTGGCCAAGTTATAATGTCCAAGAGAGCGTTCCATGTCAAACAAAGTCCTATTCAGCCAGGTGTAGAGGGATCCCAAGGCAATTAAAACCAGTGGGAGTTTTATGCCTCGAGCCAAGCGAAGGGACATGTTGATAAGGTCCCTTCGGGGCTGGTCGTTGGGTTTGCCCGTCAAAAGGAAACGAGAAAGAATCACAAGAATGTAGGTAGGAAGTTCCAACGGTGTACCTTGACCAGGAGCATCTGCTGAAGAACTGCCTTCACCAGAACCCTTGAAGAAATAACTAATCAAGGGAGAAAAAATAGCTTTGTTGGATGAGCCAATGCAGCTTCGGCATATATGATCCAACTCCAAACGATCGGCAGTCTCTTGGGCATCAAGAGCCTCATCGGTGTATGGCTCATGACCTGTTGCATCGAGGCCCAAAAGCTCGCACACGTCCTCCAGAGTGATGGTGAACTCACCCTACGCAGCGATGAACGTATGAGTAACCACGTTCCATCGAGAGACCAAGACAGGAAGGGCATCATTGTTCTTTGAGAGAGTGAACTCACCAAACCATTTAGCCCGTTGCAGCCCAATCTTGGTGAGGATATCATCATAGGAACTCTGCATGTGGGAGTTCCATGCAGCAAAGTGGGCGGGGGATCCCCCGGGTGCTTCGAAATCAATGTGGGACCATGGAAAGTCCCCTCGCTCCAAGAGAAATCTGAGAGTTCCTTCTGGGGGAAGAAAGCCCCACTTAGACAATTCTTCATCCTCATCACCCAACAGTAGGGCGTCAAACTTAGAAGAAAAACAGACAGTCTTATAGGCAACATCAAAGTCATCACCCTCCCCAAAAATGGGAGAGCGACGATAAAACCTCAGTTATTCCTGGCGGGCAACACCCAGGGCGGGGGCAGCAGTGGTAATAGTAGACGGAACACTGGTGGCAGACACGGTGGGGTTGCTTGAAGACGCCATGGCAAATAATGACACCGTAACAGAGAAAGCTTCGAGAAAAAAGGGATTGAGAGCGAGAATGGAGAAAGACGATCACAAGTGGTGGTATAGAAGGTGAAGAATGAAGCTCTTGCAACAATGGAGTTTTTTTTTCTCTCTCTCTCTCTAAAAAAGTAATGCCAGTCTGAAGAAGATAGGAACAGAGTAAGAAAAAAAACAAAGGAGAAGGTTCAAATTGTTTTGAATATGGCTGTTTGAAAATTTCGGGGTTGTCGTTTCAGTCTCCCACCATCACACGTGCAAGGCCGCCTACAATCATTTCCAATGAACACGTGGCACCTTGGGAAGTGCTTTGACAGTTGAGAGGACTGCGCCACATCATTAATGAAGTGACGTCTAGGGAACACTAATCGTTGACTTCCTATAAAAGCTTGAGTTTTGGCGCCAACAAAATTTCTTGTCAGACTTATCTAATAAAGCCCCCAACGAAGAAGATGTCCCAACGGTTCTGCATAAAGGAAAAAGTCCTGAATCTTTTCACAACAAAGAAAGGTACATCGGTTTGAGAAGTTTTCGTGCAGGCATTTCTTGTCCCCACAACCAATCCCTACACGAGGGGGCAAATGTAGGGGGGGCTTGAAGGTAATCCTGAGATTAGGGATAATTCCTTAATTAGCAACAGTGTTTGAGGATTAACGCAATAAGAAGCAACTCAAGCGTGGCAGCTTGGTGAGGCAGCTTAGCGTGGCAACTCAAGCGTGGCAGCTTGGTGAGGCAGCTTAGCGTGGCAACTCAAGCGTGGCAACTCATACTTCAGCTTGTTGTGTTAGTCATATTGTATCTTTTATTACATTTACTGTAAGCTATAATGGTTGTAATGACATAACAATAATAATAAAACAGTTTGGGTGAGGTCAAACGGTACTCACAAGAGACCAGGCTTGGCAGGACCTGGGAGAGCTTTCATGCTCTATCGAATGACCTCACCATGGGAACTCTAGAGGGATTTGGTTTGGAGGATTGAGAAGTAAGGCACCGTTCAGGCTTACCCTGACCATCTTAGATACACCTGGTAAAACACCGAAGGACCCTGACCGTGGAACCTCAAGCGGAGCAGCTTGGAGTTCCATCGGGCGTTGAGTTATGAACCAAATAGCCCTCTACTTAATGTCACATCTACTATAGGTGATGTCACTAGCCAGCTAAACAATGTCAGACCTGCACTTGAGTAAACCACCGTGGTATTTGGGGCTGTCAGGCAGTTGGTGAGCCACCTCTGCGATAACAGTCCCCTGACACACAGTGGTTAGGCAAAAGGCATGTCTTGGCATTTAATGTTTATGACGTGGATACAACTAGTGCATCAGGCATTTAATGTTGTGACATAAGGTATGAGGGATGTCTTTTCATAGTCTTTAATGACTGAGTTGCCTCGCGGGTGGTGTGGGGGGCTATTTAAGGACCCCAACCACCTCTGAGGAGAGGATGATCCTTTTGAGAGTTGAAAAGAGTTATTAAAAAACCAGAGAAGTCTTACTCACCCACCATTGTCATTTATTACGAAGCTTTTAATACCTGACAGGGATCCTTAAGGGTATTTTGGTGTGGTCTTACCTGCCTACCAAGGTGTATCTAGGGTGCTTACTTCTCTCTCCCTCTAGCTAAGCCACTTCTAAAGTTCATTATTATTCCCTGAGTTATACACGAGAGGCTTTATGAGTTTAAACTGGGTATAACTTCATTGTGCCTGTGTCTGTGCATCCTGTCATTAATCTGGTGGTCTTGGGCAAATTAACTTGTCATTTCCATACTCAATAGGGGTGACGCCTCCATATATATATAATCTAAAGTACCCTCCTACAATTTTCATGTTATGAAGAAGTATTTTAACTAATGTGTATGGGATATATAGCAACACATAGCGCGTGATTGTGGCCCCGGGAGAAGACTGTTTTATTTTCTATTTTTAGTTTAGGGTTTATTGTCATTTTCTTTTATTTTTAGTCTTTAATTAGTCTACAAGCATGTTTGGGTCTAATGAGTCATTTTTAGTTATTAGTTGTCCTTTTAGTATTTTTGGGTCTTAGCTTGGTTAGCAAGCTAACCTCTCCTATAAATAGGCCATTGGTCCTCATTTGTACTCACACCTTGAATATTGAGAATTAATAATAAAGGGAGAAAGAAACCCATTTCATTTGTTTAGTTTATCTATTGTTGTTGTTGTTATTATTATTGTTGTTGTGTAGTTAATAGTTGCGTAGTATAATAATAACGTTTCTGCATTTATAGATTTACATCAAATTGGTATCAAAGCTGCGTTTATTCTTGGTATTCGTCGTGGTGCCTGGACCGGATCACGACTTGTGATTCCAACTTCGATAACCCTTCAATCAAAAGATTGATAAATGTCCAAATAGAAATTGGGTGGATGGAAACCCTAAATTCAATCACCGCTAAAAGAGGGGGATACCAACCTTTTTAGGCTCCTCCACCCTCTATCTCCACCACCACCCTCCTCCATCTCCACCTCCTATTACAACAAAACCACCACCCCATTTACATGAATCTTTATCTTCTATCTTACCCAAACCCTAACCCAAGAAACCAACTACCCCAAATTGAAATCCTAACACTAAATCAAGAAAACCTACACTAATCATCCCCTACCTACTTCCACGAAATCCCAGCAGCCCCTAGCCACCGCCAACCACCCCTTACCCACTTAAAACCTACCCAACCTTATTCTGACCAACCTCACTGACCGAAAATGCCCTAGAAAGGGATGAAAAGCCAGTCGATGCAGTCGCCTATCGAAACAGAGGCCGACCACACCCCTTTCCCTAACCACCAATCCACCTCTTTCCCTCCAACCGGACATCCCCCACCCCTGTTTGACCCCCCATTCCCCTTTACCCAACCACCGATCCACCCCTTACCCCGACCTGATTGGAACTCCTCCACAGGAGGTCGGCCAACCATAATGGCTGTCGACCTCCCATACCACCATCAATTAACCTCCACCTAAGCCCCTCCCTACTTGCTACCCTATTTTGACCCAAATACTTGTTCCAAACTCTAAACCCAACCCCTGTTGTTCCAAATCCCCAAAAAACTCTAGTTCTCAATCCCTAATCCGCCCCACCACCTTTTGACCCTAATTTACCCTTCATCCACTCATTAATGCCCTACCACATTCAAATTCAACAAAAATGTTCTTCCCTATTATGATCCAATCCCCCGCCCACTATCTGACATCAAATTCAATCAAGATTGGTCACTAACCTCTTTGTGACACAATATATGACTTCTATGAAAATGGGTCCCACTTGGGATCCTCTTTTTGACTATTTGTCATTTTTGGGTCCGATTTTTCGGAATGTTGTCGCCTTCAGTCCACTTGTTTCGCCATCATACTTGCAAAGGTACGGTCACCAGAGTTCCCATTCGGTCAGATTCAAAGGTCCACCACTCCAAGTTGCAACAATGCACTCATGATGTTGAGAAGGTGTGTATGGTTGTCGATTTTTGGTTTCTAGGATTTTATAGAGGGAGATCGTCGGGATTTGGGTTTATTAGACCCATTTTTGATGAGGTTCATTTTCATGGGACTAATTCTAGTTGGGCAACCCACTTTTTGTTGATTTTGATTGAGGCCAAAAGTTTTTTCGGAGTCTTTATCATGTGACATTGATGATTCACCCCCCAAGCTCGAGGATGAGCTTTTTCGAAGACGAGGATAATGATGTGTATGGGATATATAGCGACACGTGGTGCGTGGTTGTACCTCCGGAAGAAGACAATATTTTATTTTCTATTATTAGTTTAGGGTTTATTGTCATTTTTTTTTATTTTTAGTCTTTAATTAGTCTTCAAGCATGTTTGGGGCTAATAAGTCATTTTTAGTTATTAGTTGTCCTTTCTAGTATTTTGGGGCCTTAGCTTAGTTAGAAAGCTAACCTTTCCTATAGATAGGACCTTGGACCTCATTTGTAATCACACCTTGAATATTGAGAATTGAGAATTGAGAGAAAGAAACCCATCTCATTAGTTTACTTTATTTGTTATTATTGTTGTTGTTGTTGTTGTTGTGTAATAATAGGGCTTCCGTATTTGTAGATTTACATCATTATCTCTTATGTGGCCTAATTTCATTAAAGTACATTTAATAATGTAATGAGACACGATGAAATAATATTATACGAGTTATATTTATGTATTGTCGATTACTTTAATTTTTATTATTAGACATTGCATTGCATGTTTGGATTGCCATTTAAATTTGGTGTAATCTTCTCCAAGTAGAAATTAAAATAATGCGATGTGTATTAATGTTATCGCGCCCTCTAAACATGAAGAAATGCATAAATAATGGTCTATCTCATTATATTGAGTTTGGTAAATTTCTTCAGAATAAAGTCTCCACATTTAGTAATGAAGCACTTTATTGATAAATGTTCTTTGTCATGGATGCATGGAAACAAACATATTTTCTTAACAAGATCTACATCCTCAATGATTTGGACAACACATTATCTAATAATGACCACAAAAGTATTTTGATAGTTATTATACAGAATAATGTAATGGAAACCTTCCTAATGACTTAACTCATACATCAAATTAATATAATAGGAATCCGTGAGCCAATAATCAAGTTATAATATTTTAATTTGACTCTAAAATCGACGAGCATACTCCGCGGATGGTAATAACCCAATAATGAGTGTTGTCATTAGATTTTGATAAAATGATTAAAAATTAGACAATAAATTTAAATATAAATTCACCAAAGACTTTGTTGTGATCATATATTGATTTTAAGAATGAGGATAAATTAAACAATTGTCTTAAACAAGAAATGAGAAGTCACTCCACAACTTACACAATAGTGGAAGGGTAAGAAACCAATAATAGAAACTCCAACCAAGTACCTTGGAAAGGTACTCAAAACGGTAAATCTAAAAAGGTCAAGGGCAATGTTGCATGTGTGAAGATATTGGTCAATACGCTAAGTCTTTAATTTCATTTAAGTATAAAAACTTACAATAAGGTTTCTGATTTGGGTTTTTCATAAAAGGCTATAGTTTAATTTACCTTTTATATTGGGACAAAAGAAAACTAATGTAATGACACATAAGTTTTGTACACGAGTCATTCAATTGGGCACTGTTGTTTAACTAAATTTAATTTATTGGAATTCACATGAAATATATAGAAAGATAAAGCCTTATTCATAATGTGATTAAGAATAAAAGTAGTGAATGTGTTTCACTCTCAGTGATAAGTTTTATGCTAGAATGACTTCCATAATTTATATCCTCAACATATTTCCCCTTCATAATATCTCTTATGCGATATAAAAAATATCAAGAACCTTCTTGTGAATGTTAGAAATATGTGGGTGCATAGCTATAGCTATAGTGGTGGTTACTACCGAAAAGGAATGTGACTATTGAATGTAGACTTTCTTTAATTTTGTAAGTTCATTTAATCTTTTAAAAGTAGATACTAAGGTACTTTGATCGAATTCTACATGGGGAAAATGAAACATGATATAGCGTGTACACAAATATTCTAGAGGAAGATAATATATCAAAGGTTATGAGTATAAACAAGTAGTTGGATATATTTATGGATACCAAGCTTATAGTGACAGGTGAAAGTATATAAAAAATATGTGACATTGTTTTAATGCATATCTCACTCTAAAGTATAATAGTTATAAGTATATAAGTCAGTACACTTGGATATGTTACTGTTTAGATATCCAATAATAGTTGCTAGAAAAAAACAAAGTTTCCTCGATATTTCAAAAGAGGATATTCTTAGTTGACCTTTCTAACGCTCATTATACGGTATACGCTCATTGTTTGGAAATGGCAAAGAATAATATGACAAGTCATGAATTATTAGTCATCGACATAATAAAATAAATAGATTGTTATGTCATGTGATAGCATTGGGCTTAATGAAAAATATTTCAGATCTATTGACCATAAAGTAAGGATAATTTCATCAAAGGGGAATGGTTTTATAGACATTTGTTTAATCAAGATTCTCAATGGTGGAAATTCAACCTGGTTGGCTGGAAATATCAAGATGTGGGTTAAAAGGGACAATCGAAGTATGTAAGTGATTTAGAAGGCACTTGGAGATATTTACTCCAACCCACTCCTATAGCGAGACGATGCATCATTTGTCGTGCTTTAAGGTAAGTAATAGTTCTTGTGATTTTCATATTTTGAACTTGTCTAATAAATGAGGTATTTCAGGATACTCTTTATGGAGATCACCTATGTGAGTGTGATGGGGACTGCATCTATGAGAATTAGCCAAACTACAGTTATCTAAAGCACTCACTGAATCGGGTGGTGTCATGGATAAAGGGAACACAAACATGAGAACGAACTATGTCAAGAAAGTAATTGTGTTTTTTTATTGTCTTGGTTTCACAAATGGCTAAACAATTCAAGGAATCACGTCCACTGATTATCCAAGTAAATTCCATAGATTCAAACTAGGATAAGTTCAAGGCATTTGGCTACTTAACACGATGCAATTACTTTTCGCCATTGATCTCTCAAATGTATGTCAGTTTGATGTTAATATGTCTGTAGTTTTAACTCATATAGTGAATGTTAGAAATTATTAATATGATTTGGTAATTTAATTGAGTGAAAATTATATTTATATTATTTTATAATTTTTAATAGACAAGTGGTATGTGGAGAATTGTGTCATTTAGTGAAAGGTCGTCTATGTTCGAAAAAGACATTTCTATTCAAGAAAGGGTGGAAATGGTGCATCACATTTTATAAATAGATCACTCCTCCCCATTTTTGAAATATGTGTTTTTGGATAGTCATTTTTTTGTCTTTATTCCATCTTTTGGGTCTATTCTTTGAGAGCGCATAACATAAAATTGTGTTCACAAGTTCTTAGAGAATTTTGTTCTACTAGTTAGAGAATAAAATTTGATATATCCTAAGATACAGTTGTTTATCAACTCTGTGCACCTTAGAAGGAGTAAATATGCCTAAAGTAGATTGCATGAAACACAAGGCTCGAATTTAATCTCTTGTTTAGTACGCGCCTTTTCTCACATACACCTTCTCTTTGCAATTAATTAATTAATCACAATAAGTATAATTAATAATGACATGTTATTGTTTTTCAATTGAATGGTTAACAAAATATATTTTCCTTGGTACTGTGATGGATTCATATGCATGTCAAAAGATGATAATGGTAACCATGTTTTAGTTAGATGATGAGATATTGAGTATGGACGTGATTCCATTTCTTTGAATAACTAAACTCCAACACAACTCAACTCAACAAAGTCTTTCCCCAATTATTTGGGATCGGCTACATGAATACTATTTTTTCATTCCATTATGTTTACTACAATATCTTCAGTTAAACCACATGATATCATGTCCTTTTTTATAATATTCCACCAAGTCAATCTCTACCCCTTGCGTTACCATCAATATTAACTAAATCATTCTTCATTACAAGGGTATCCATTGGTCTACGCTTGACGTGTCCAAACCATCTAAGTTGATTTTCTCTCAATTTATCTTCTATAGGAGATACTTTTACCGTTTTACGAATTCGTTCATTTCTAATTTTATCTTTTTGAGTTTTACCATAAATCCATCTTAGCATCCGTATTTCCTCCACACTTATTTTTTGCACATTTTATTTTTTGGTTACCCAACATTCTGTCCCATATAACATGACGGGTGTCATCCTATAAAATTTTCTTTTGAACTTCAAAGGTATACGCATGTCAAATAATAAGCCGGAAGCAGTTCTCCACTTAACCCACCTTGCTTTAATCCTATGAGTAGCATCATCACTAATATCTCCATATTTTTGGATAATCGAGCCTAAATAATGAAAATGATCACTTTTAGGTATCTCTTAATGCTCCAGTTTCATCACATTCCTATTTGTCCTCCTATTAATACTAAAATTGCACTCCACCTATTTTTTTACTCCTGCTTATTTTAAATCCTCTTGTTTCTAGAGTTTATCTCTACAATTCCAATCTAGTCTTAATCACCGTCTTAGTCTCATCCACTAAAATCATATCATATGCAAATAGCATACACCACGACACCTCATATTGTATTTTCCCAGTCAACTCATTCATAACAAGAGCAAATAGATAAGGACTTAGTGCTGAACCTTTGTGCAGATCTACAATACTTGGGAATTCACTACTTTCTCCAGCTGATGTTCTTACTATAGTCATGGCCCCATCATAAATATTCCTGATCACATCAATATATCTATGAGTAACTCCTTTTTATGTAAAACTCACCATATTATATCTCTTGGTATCCGATCATACGCTTTTTTCAAATCTATAAAACCATATGAAGGTCATTTTTCTCTCTATACCTTTCCATTAATCTCCTCAATAAATAAATTACTTTCATTGTTGACCTTTGAAGTATAAACCCAGATTGATTCTCAGATATTGTTATTTCTAATCTCAATCTACATTAAATCATACTCTCTCACAATTTCATTGTATGACTCATTGACTTAATACCACGATAATTTGAACAACTTTGTATGTCCCCTTTATTTTTATAAATAGGTACTAAAGCACTCTTTCTCCATTCATTTGGCATCCTATTAGTCATTATAATTCTATTAAGTAATTTTGTAAGCCAAGACACTCCTTCCTCCCCTAAATACTTCTAAACCTCAATAGGGATACCATTTGTCCTAACGTTCTCCATGTTTTCATCTTTTTTAGAGCAATCCTAACCCATGTTATCCTAATTCTATGGAAAAATATATTTTATAGAGTCTCCCTAAGTTTATCTATATCCAATCTACTCCCATTATCTCCATCCAATAACCATTTGAAATAGTTTTTTCATCTTTCCATAATCTCACCATCCTTGACTAGGACTCTCGAATAATCACTTTTTATATACTTAACGTAATTAAAATCTTTTATTTTTATGTCCCTAAGTTTAACAAGCTTATAAATAGTTTTTTCGCCTTCTTGTGTTTTTAATTTTGTATAAAGGTTGTCATACGCTTAACTTAGCATCTCTTAGAATTTTCTTAACTTCCTTTTTAGCGTATTTATATTTCTCAAAATTTTCTTCGTTTTTAATTATTTGCCATGTTTTAACGTACTCAATTTTGATTTTTACTATATTTTGTACTCCTTCATTCCACCAGCAAGTTTTTTAGATTGTGGCCCCTTGCCTTTTGATTCTCGAAAAAAGTCTTTCAATATTCTTCTAATGCATGTAACCATCTTATCCCACATTATGTTAATCTTGTCTTCGATATTCCATGGCGCTTCATTTAATATGTTATCTAGTTTTAATTTCTCTCCTTTTAAGTTCAATCACCTAGTTCGTGGGTTAATCTTCTCTTTTCGCACTCGTGGTTGATTTTTAATATTTATATCAAACACCATTATCTAATGTTGTGAGGTTAAGTTCTCTCCTGGGATAATCTTATAATCTTTTACATGTTAATCGACCTCCTTTCCTAGTAATGAAAAAGTCTATTTGGCTCTTATACGTTCCACTTTTATAAGTCTCTCCACCGTCGTTCGTATCTCCAAAATCATTTCCTTCATGCATTATCTCATATCCTACACAATCTTATTCTACACGGCCATTAAAATCTCCCCTATATAGATTTTCTCACCTACGGGTATTTTTCAACTAATTCATCCATTTGTTCCCAAAATTGTATTTAAGTGTGCTCATCTAATCCTACTTGGGGTGCATAAGCACTAACAATATTAATTATATTTTCACGTGATACCAACTTTACAAGTATAAGTCTATCACCTTTCCTAATAACGATTACGATGTCATCCTTAAGATTCTTGTCTACTATTCTGACTCCGTTCCTATTTTTATGTTTTCCTGTATAATATAATTTAAACTCTGTATATCCTATGTTTCTAGCTTTCTCACCGACCCATTTAGTTTCTTATAAACAAGTTATGTTAATTTTTATTCTTGTCATTGTATCCACTAACTCCATCACTTTCTCTGTCGTAGTCCCTATGTTTTAAGTTGCTAACCTAAGTTTACAATCCTGGTTTAATTTCTTTATCTGCATACGTTCAGACTGTTGCAGGTACCCTTTCCTGTTTCTCATTGCACCCGGGCACCGATGCGATGCCCCTTACCTATTTTTCGAGACACCCAAGTGGAAGGCGCAATGCACCTCTTAAGGGGAATGCCCTAGTATTAGCGCGTATATTCATAGGATTCATGTTCGTAAGGATCTGGCGAAGTTTTATGGTGGCTATTAGCTACCTAATGTGACACCCCGCTTAAAATAATAACTAGTGGCCAACCTTATACTAAAATAATCAGGAATCTTAAGTGTATCATTCTCAGCATCTACTCACGATACTAAACTAAATACGGCTAACTACCCACTACTACAAAAAGAGGGTGCCAAAAAAAACTTTAAAACATTCAATGCAATAACCAACCAACAACATAAAAACTACCAAACATGATAAGGAACACATAAATGCTATATAAAAGAGAATAATATAAGAGTACAAAGAAATGTACAAAAGAAAATACCCGAATATGATGTCGGGTCACAGACAATACAACAATACTGTGAATATAAATATCAGCAAAATGCTACAACTACCACTCTTGGGTGTAAACCCGATATAAAAAATGAATCTTAATCTAGATATCCAAAAGATAGGAATCGTCTATAATAAAATCATGCAGCAGTCCATATCCGCTATAGCTCCACGAATACTGGATAGAAAAACATCCTAGGTATCCTTGCGACTGGACGCCTAAAGTATAATACAATATATATAGAAAGAGAGAGATATAAACGGGTCAGATCCCGAGGTGTGAAAATATTTTAGCAAGTGCATTAAAATGCATAATAATTATTAATGCATTATAACAAGATTAAGGTGGAGTCGCACTCTCATGGAAGTCCAACTCACCTCTCAACTAGCGCGCGCACCTAAATGTATGCACATGGTCCTCAAATAATTGCCCAACACTATCTAGGCGCAATTAGTCTAATCTACACCCAATTAATTATACTCACGTAAACCTGTATCTACAACCACCCTCAATCTTCAATCTACTATAAACCCGAATGTTCGTCAGCTTATTTATCACATTAATATACAGATACCTATTCTCTTACTAGAATCTATCAAATTCTTATTATTAACTTATGAGTTAGTAGAATCTAAATGCTAAAGACTAAACTTCTCCTAATTTTCAATATTGCACTGTGTTTCGTGCGTGGGGTGTCTCGCAAAGCGAAATCCAAATAAGGAACCCCCCGTTACACTACTCCTTGACAGTATTGATTATCGAGATTCATTATGCCCACAATGTATGGCACATATAACCTTAAATTATTAAAATTAAGTTAATATATACAATTAACTATTCCTAACTCTCAACAGTGCATGGCGTTTCATGCGTGGGATGTCTCGCAAAGAGAAATCTAAACAAGGAACCCCCCAATACACTACTCCTTGACACTGTTGATTGTTGAGATTCATAGCGCCCTCAATGTGAGATATATATAATGACAACTACATATACACAATAATTCACCCATTAGTTTCCCATAATTCATTATTCCAATATCTTATAAATCTGAGGATTAAGGACTAAACTTTGCCCCACTTCCAATATTGCACTGTGTTTCGTGCGTGGGACGTCTCACAAAGAGAAATCCAAACAAGGAACCCCACCGTTACACTACTCCTTGACAATATTGGTCGTGAGATCCATTACGCCCTCGGTAACCCACACATAACTACAAATACATATGAGGAGCAATAATCTCTAATCACAAAACTAAGATAATGCTCTAAAACATTTAGGGTTTATAACATTATACTAGTTATAAAGCACGATCATACAACCCTAGCAATCAAGTACACATAGCACACTTAGCGTACAATTAAATATCCGAAATCCAATAACTTAAGGATATACAAAATACTTCACAATGCTATCATCTTCTAGGAATTACTCACTTTATCACGGGTTACCATATATCGGACTACTATCACACCGCCATGGTAATAAAAACAAATCAAAACGTATGGGAAGCGGTCATAGTTCCTAACCGAAAAGTGAGAACGAATCATACCCAAGAGTTCTCACCACCAAATAAAATCACACAAATAAATAATGGATAACTATGACCTGGGGACTATACGCACCCTGCTCCTCAAGCCAGGGGCCTCACCCACATCGCGCAACCTCCCATGATAGCATGTGCTGGGTATGCTCACACAATATATATATATATATATATATATATGCAATCACATCATATATATTTACAAACCATCACATAAGGTATATTCAATTTCGCCATATAGGTATACATACTCTATTACGCTCGTATGCGTAAATGAAAATAATTCCACATATAAGTATATTACTCTCAATATACTAACCGTTGCTAACTCACACACCTTCCCATTATTTCCCAATACAAACCCTCACTTGAAATTTACTCACCTATCTTTTCTATTTGTATGGATAATCTCCCAATTCAATTAGCGTAAGGATATTCCCGTTATCCGAATTTACATCGATTAACAATAATTATCCCCAATCCATATTATGGTTCAATCAATCATATGAACCCTAATGTTATCACGTTTGTGATTTAATCCAAAAGTCCAACATCGATATACGTATCATACCTCTCTCTCTTGTAGACTCATAGTTATCTCCATAACGAAATCTCAATGATAATGGGCTTCCCCACTTAGTCGATAAAATAACTTAAGTTCGTATTCTCTCTCGAAATAACCCAATATGATCACAATATTCATCTTAGGTGAAACTCCTAAACATCTACAAAACATACCCCGCATAAATTGTATAAGGGTTCCCAATTGATAAACCCAAACAAAACGGAGAGAAACTCACTCTAGAAAAACCCCACCAAAACAGCCCTGTTTTCGAATCGATTCGGCCCAGCCCGAATCGATTCGGCCCACAAAGTGAATCAATTCGCCCCAACTACGAATCGATTCGGTCCAAGGACCTGGGATTCCGTCTCATGCCGAATCGATTCGGCTTGGGTCCGAATCGATGCAGTCACTCAGACCAGGGCACCTGCAACATTCCGAATCAATTCGGTAAGGGGCCGAATCGATTCGGCCTATCAAAAGCTACGAAAATGGCTATTTTCATCAAAGCCAAAAATTCCCAAAAATCATATTTGTCATCTTCGAACTATTTCTCTTCAACCCAAACATATTATTAACATTAAAACTCCCTAAATATGTTATTTCCAACCTTAAATCCATTATATACACATCAAATATAAGATTTGCCCAAAATCTAGGTTTTAACATATTAAACCCAAAATTCATAATTTTATCCACAAATCATGAAATAAATGATACACAATAATTATTCAGCAAGTTTAATCACTTCCCTCAAAGTTGTAGAGGTTGAATCTTCCTTAAAATCGCAAAATGGCTGGAATCCCCAAGCTTTTCTTCTTTCTCTTCTTCCTTTCTTCTTCTCTCTCTCTCTCTAGGGCTTTCTCTTTCTCTCCAATGAGATTTCTATCTCCCATAAGCTTTTTAAGCCTTAAATCCAAGATACCCAACTTAAATGATAATACACACTTTAAATGACTTGGTTACTCAAATTCGAGCCAAACAAACTTAAAAATATTTTGGAACCCAAATAAGACCCAAGTACAGTCATTTCGACTATCTCGACCCTTTCGGAAACAACGACACACTAAGAATCGTCATTCAAAATATTTTCCAACATCTTCAAATTTTGACCTCAAATGCCAATTTAATAATTATTCAATTAAAATAATATTTATTTCTCCCAAAAATAATTAAATTATTGTCCCAAAAATCTCGGGGTATTACACCTAACGTAACCCTCCAACTAAATTATAATAAATTCAACTTAACACGCTCAACAAAATCTTTTCCCAATTATTTGATATCGGCTACATGAATCTTATTTTTCTCTTTTATTCACTATAATATCCTCATATCAACCAAGTGACATCATGTCCTGAACTAGAATAAATTTTGACGAGAATGTTGACAAAAAGAAAATTTGCTAAAGGCAAATGCTAATAACTTACTTTTTTTTATTCTCCGACACACCCATTTTTGTTTCTTCTTTATTTTCCATCACACCCATTTTTGTTTCTCTCGTTGAAAGTATTGTTTTTGAAAACAAAAAAAGGGAAGTTTAATAATTAAACTTTAGAGAAATAAATAAGGTCCTAATTTAAGTGCTAGAGCGTTAACTTGAAGAATTTATACTGATTGAAGAAATCTTTACACTAACTACGAGCAAATAGGTATAACGTCTGGATGGTAGTGAGGCAGTTTTAAAAAATTAGGACTTTGAACATATAGTGATGTATTTATTTTATTCGTGCTTGTGCATGTATAAGAAAGGAACCAGGAACTTAGATAATTTAAGTTATGTACTGTACTTCTAACAAAATGAATAAATACTCATTTTTAGGACGATAATGACATTATTTTCTCAGGAAGAGATAAGGGATAAATTAGAATTCAAATCATCACTTTGGGCAAAAATATAAGAGTACTTTATGGGATTTTCACTATCATCCATAGTGAAAAAGTAGGCTTGAGTGTATTCTATACTAAAGATTAATATTACTTCTTGCAAGCATTAAAAGGAGAATCAAGTTCGCTAATGAAATTTAACCTTGATAAAGATTTTGAAATATTTGAATAAGTTGAAGAAGAAGACCTAAATTTATTAGAAAATGAAGAGATCTCCGGAGCTAGAAAAAAAGGATACTTCTAGGAAAGAAGTTTGTTGAGACAAATTCAGATCCACAAAAAAAATATAGACAAAAATGTATTAAAATAGTATTTACAAAACAATATTTGCATAAATTCATTTTTTTTTCAAATGTCACTTTCCTTTAAATGTAACTTCTTCAAATTAAGACAATATTGATTGCAACAATCATGTGTACTGCAGTACAATAGGACTAGTATATATATGTATACATATATATATATTAGCATTCAATTTGGATTCATATGGAAAATTCTAATACTTCCCATTGACTCATGATCTCTATACTGTTGAGTTTGTTAATACTTCTGGTGCTTGAACTTACTAATGTTCATATCCAACATTATAACATTGTTGTAACTTGTAAAGAGTAGGGTTATGAGTCCAAAAAAAATCCTCAAATCCTTTACCAAACAACATTAAAGTGTTGTGCCCTGACGTGATCCATACCACAAGGTACAACTCTTAATGCTGTTTGGGGAGGATTTGGGTGACTTTTTTGGGACTCAAATCATTATTCAACTTGTAAACCAAATATACTATGATCTCATGTTGTTCATATATATTCCGTTGAATTGTGTCGTTTCTTCATTTACTTCAAGAATTACCTTTTGTATCCCTTATGACAAGTCAAACCAAATCTTCTCGTTCTTGCTTACAATTGTTATGTTCCCCCTTATAGCCAACTCATATAGACATCCATCCTAAACTAACAGTTTTATTTTTTTTGGATGTCCCAAATTAAGAGTCCACTTTCCTTTTTTGGTCATAATCAACGAACAAATTCAACGCTAGCAAACAACTATTGATTTTGGCCATTGATTGAGGCCATCCCTAACAACCGCCTTTTTCAAATAGAGACTATCAATTTGGGATGGAGGAGTATTCACTAAGAACTTAGAATACAATAGGCACTCACAAGAATTACCCGTAATACTTTTACAGAGTCGTACTAGGATTATCACTCGACTCACACCGTGCTCGAACATTGTTAAATTATGACATTCAATAAATCCATCAAGTATGCCATCAAAGTAGGGGCAAAACGAGGCAATATCCTATACTGGAAAGCTTCTGGTACCTCTGACACATTCACAAGCTAACCCTACCATACCAATTATCAAGGTCGTTTTAATTGCTTTTGTGGTGGTGAATAGGGACATTAACAATCAGAGTACCATGCCCGTTGAAGAATTATTTTGCTAGACTATGAAACCAAATTGAAGCTCCTACTTGTGAAGAGGAAAAGATCACTACGAAATGCTTATCACACGTTATTGCATTGGGGAAAAGATATATGTAATATTTATTTGAACTCACAGTTGAGCTCGGCCTCCATGCGCGTGTGTGGGTAGGGGGGTCCCCATGAGGAGACACCCTAGGGTTGCTCGAAATTATTAGAGATAATTTTTTTTTTTAATTTAGTGTTCAAATTTAGGAGTGTAGTTTAGGTAGGATATGGTTTAGTTGTTACCTAGTTTGCTCATATTTCTTCCGTGGAGGCCTTGTTTACTAATGATTAAAGGTTAGTTATTCCTACGAATAATGGAAATTGACCCCTCGTTTATGGTGGTGAACAATAGTAAAGAGTTGAGTCTATTATGGATTTGTGAATGCTATTGGTTCCGATGACTATTTACATCAATAAAAGTTCTAGACATTAAAACTGTACTAGATATATATAAAAATTAATTTGAAGAGAAACTTTACACTTACAAGGAAATGCAATATGTTGTTAGGATCCTCTTCAATGAACTTTCATAAGGAAAAGAAAAGAAAGAAATTATCAATGGAATATCTGTGTGAGTTGATGAAATAATATGAGTAATTCTACATGTACCTTAAAATCATACTCTAAAATTACACCCGTTGAATTGTCAAAACATTGTTGGTTGGCTTTTAAATAAACCCCCTTTGAATCTTACACATTAATCAATAACTTCATGTATGCATAAATATGTACTTGTAATCTAGAAAGTAAAACATATCTAATAATCTGGCATACCCAATATCAATAATTCAAAAATTAATATTGGAAGGACCTATTGGTCCATGTTCTCATACTTTAAACACGTTATATTTCTTAACACATATGTCTGTAAAACACACACACATTCATGGACAGATGAAGAGAGCATATTTCAAAATTTTGGCCAAAACTATGATGACTTGGCTAATTTGACTAGTTTTTGGCCCCCAACATTTAGTGACATAAATGACGACAAATGGGAACAAGAAAAGAGGACTCTCTCTAATCAATATCTCATAAAATGGAAGAATGTCTCAAATGAGACTACATATGAGTTTTATAGGAAGGAGGTTGTTTGGCCTTTAAGGTAACAATCTAATTACAATTACGTACCTAGATGCCATTAACTTTCATTCCTCTAAATACTAAACAAAAGAAAAATACAATGCAATACTAAAAATAAAAGAAAGACTTAAAAGATTAAAAAAAGAAAATACATCAAATAAACAAAATAAAAGAAAATAATAAAAATGAAGAAAATATCTTCAATTCTTCATTCACATCATTCTCTCCGCCTTCGAAAAAGTTTATCCTCGAACTTTAAAATTTAGGTCGAATGCAAAATTCCCAAAATGTGCGGAAGAGAGGCAAAACTTATTGGACCAAAAAGTAATTTTTGGAAATTTGAGGAAGATTCTTCAATTCTTGCATCAATCTTCATATTCTTCCTCTTGTCTCTCATGGGACTCTTTAAAAATATCTTTCCCGGGATCAAAAACCATTTTCTTGGTGCCAAACCCTAGTTCTTGCAGATGTAGGAGGGTTCCACCTAGGGCAGAAGATTAATTGGTTAGCATAGGAGGGGATGAGTTCAAAATGGGTTGAAATTGGATTGAATTTATGGAAGGAGGGTTCTTGATTGGTTCTTGGTAATTTTTAAGGGTGGGGGTTTATTGACTTAGGGTTTCGAAGGTGGAAACATGTTCTTGGGTGTAGCGAAACAAGAGAGGGTATAGGTTGGAGTTAGGTTTTGTGGCTAGAAATTCTTAGTTACTAGGTAGACAAAACCCAAATGATTCATTAATAAAATTTTTACGAGTGGCCATCCTGGATATCTTATCATTGAATAAGGGTTGAACATGTTTTCTTAGGTTTTTCTCCATGGGATCAGACCCTCTTGCCATCGGATCTTGATTAGCCATTTGGATCTACGTCGAAAATTTCTCACATGTTGATATCGAAGTCAACAGAGGTTCTCTGAGATGTTTTATAGCTGGAAAGTGGTCGAAATGAATCGAAAGTGCTGGATGACCCACGTTAGGGCTGTACGAGTGACGGAACCCTCGGCCCAAGTCTACGGGATGATTGGATGCAACTAGGGTCAGAATCAGGTTTGTTAGGGATGGTTTTTGGACCGTTCGACTTCTAAGGAGATATCCGACAGGCTAAGAAATATTTTTGGTGGCCCTGGGTAAAATCGGGGTCGGGGCAGTGGGGTTTTGGGTTCGGTTTTGCTCAGATTGGGGTTTCAGTACTGGGCGGGGTAGATCGGGGCAATGGCGACTGGTTTTGGCTGGGTTTTTTTATGTCCGATTAATGGCTTGAGGTGGTGGGGAACCACCCTTAGTGATGGTGCCTTCTTGTATGTGTATAGGGCTAGGGTTTGTGGAATCGCATTTTTTCATGGAAGAGGTGTGGAATGGATTGCAAAAGCATGGCTAGGGAAGTCTTGGGGGCTAGGTTTAGGGATTATTAAATTAGGGTTAATGGTGGTGGGTGGTTCAAGGTGCCTTTGGGGTGGAGGGGAGTTCGAAATGTGGAGGAGGTGAGGGTCGTGGTGCGATGGTAATTTGGGTGATGGTGGAGGGAAGCGAGCATCGATTTCATCCATCCGAGCTATCAATCGTTTGATAGCCTCCATGAGATGACCTGTAGGTAGAACCGATTTGACTCTGATACCAATTGGTGTAAATGATGTCAAATGAGAAAAAGAAAAGAGGACTCTCGTCTTAATTCTCTCTAATCAATATCTCATAAAATGGAAGAATGCCTCAAATGTGGCTACATGTGGGTATTTATAGTAAGGAGGTTGTTTGACCTCTAAGCTAACAATCTAATTACAATTATGTCCCTAGATGCCAACAACCTTCCTTCCTCTAAATACTAAATAAAAGAAAAATACAATGCAATACTATAAATAAAAGAAAGACTAAAAATACTAAAAAAAGAAAATACATCAAATAAAGAAAATAACCAAAATACAATAAAATTCTAAAATGATGAAAATATCCCTAATTCTTTATTCACATCATTCAAACTGAACTTGCTAATCTCAACTTTTAGACAAACACACACACACACACACACACACACACACACACACATATATATATATATATATATATATATATATATATATATATATATATATATATATATATATATATATATATATATATATATATATATATATATATAACCAACTAGAATTGGTATGACTCCAAAAGTCTTTTTTGTAACTAAATTGCAAATACTGTTAACTCGCGATTACACGTTGCCAAGTTCTATTACATTTCAGTTCTTTTTATCCACATGATGGGAATACGTTGCTATTTTTCTTTTCTTTTTTTCATTTTTATTTTCTATTCTCTATTTTTAATTCTAAGGCTCCTGATATTTACACCCAAAAAATATCTCCAAAACACCACATAAAAATTAAATTCAAATGTTACTAACCACACCCAAAAGTGTTGTACCTTTTTTTCCTTTCAAAATGTTTAATATACCCCCAAATAAATAGAAAATTACCCACATACTAACACCACAAACTCAACATCGCATAATACAAAATCTCAAAACTCTCCAACTCCAAAATAATCTAACTATTTCACCTTGTTCATTTGTCCCCCAAACCCCAAAAATACATTGCAATAGTCCTCAAAATACCTCTACAAAGTATATAATGTCTAAAACTATTTATAAAAAAAAGATCAGATTAAAAAAAAATTGGGTTTGCTATACTTACGCCTCCATGTCGCCATAAGTGATGAGTAGTTTCGGTGAAATGTAGCCGTGAATTATTTTTCCACTGTTGAAAGTGGTCGTGAAAACAGTTGTTACGGTGGCAAATGGCTATGGTAACTAGATTACGGTGAAAAGTAACCGAAACAAATAAAATCACGGTGGGATGTAACCGAAATAAACCCACATACGGTTAACTTGAAAAAAAAAAATAAGATTAAAAAAATTGGGATTATTGTACTTACGGCCTCCCGTCACCGTAAGTGATAAGTAGTTTTTGTGGATTATAACTGTAACCTATTTACTCACGGTTGGAAAAGGCCGTGAAAATAGTTATTACGGTGATAAGTGGTCGTGGTGAGTGGATTACGGTGAGATGCAATCGAAATGAGCCCACATACGGTTTACTATGGTCATTAAAACAGTTGTTACGGTGGCAAGTGATCGCAGGTTCGCGGTTCGCAGATTTTTTTTTGGTTTTAAAACCCTAGTTTGTCTATTTCCTTTTTTTATGTAATATATTACAAATGTTCTTATTGGGATTGTTAAATGGGTTAATGCAATATATTTCTATTTGAGAGAGAGGTTTGGGAGGGTAGTTAGAGAGGGAGAGGAAATAGAAAAAATGAGGTTTAAATTTTTTTGGGTTTTTATATGGGATAAGGTCCATGTGGTGTTGTGTGTGTTTGGTATTTTGTATAAATATTTGATATTTATGTGGTGTTTTGCATAAAATGGTGTTTTGGAGTAAAACTTTTGGTGTATTTATCAGGACCCCTATTTGTAGTTATTTTTAGCTATTTTCTTTTCTTAATTACTTTCCAAGCATATTTGGGACTAATTAGGCATTCTTTTATTTTTAATTGATCATTTTAGTTATTTTCACAAATTACTTGATTAGAAAGTAATCCTTCCCATATAAATACCACATGTAATCTCATTTGTACTTACTTTTCTCATTCTTGAAATATAAGACAACTTTTGATTCTCTCTCTAAAATTAGAGTTTGGTATTTCTTTTTAGTTACTGACGTGTAGTTTACGTCAAAATTGGTATCAGAGCTGATGTTGCTCCAAACATTGGTGTTAGTGTGTATCGGTGTGTGTAAATTACCAAAATCGTACGCTACTCTCTCGATGACTCTAAAGAAATCCAAACAACGATAGTGGGGGATTCAAAAATTGAAGAAAGGCGATCAAGAATGGAGAAAAAATATTCAAGATCTCATCAAGAATGTTGACTTTCACTTCCGCTTCATATCCATAAAACCCACCACCCCGAAAAACCAAATCTTGAAACCTAATTTCCACCCAAACTAGGGGTGTTCGCGGTACGGTAAAAACCATTACCGTACCATTTTGTACCGAAAATTAGTGGTAATGGTTTGCATTTTTTATTTACCGAAATCGAAACTACCGAAACCAAAATTACCGATTTTTTTATGATTGGTTTTGGTTTTAAGATTTTAAAAACCGATTTACCGACTGTACCGATTTACGAAATTATTTTAGGCATAATTTTTATAATTTTATCCATCTGCAAACAAGCTATTAGGATTAATATTGCAAGAAATAAAAGTAAAGTGGGCTAATGTTTAATTATCTTAGTTGGCATTAATATCATACGCATAATATACACATAACAAAATATACACACACGCATGCTTTTATTTTACCCACAAAAGTCCAAACCCTAAGCATCTCTTCTTCTCTCTCTCTCTCTCTCTCTATGGTCGACCTCCTCACCATCTCTTCTTCTTCCTCTCCTCTCTCTCTCTCTCTGTTTCTCTCTCTCTCCAGTCTAAAACAAAGAAAGAGGGGTAGACCTTGGAAGAACACAAAACCCTAAATTATAATAACCATGGTGAAAACACTCTCTACTCAACTCGTCCTTGATCTCGATCTGTTTCCAAAATCTCTTCTCCATCACCTGTCAATCTCATCTCTCCCCACTTCAGTTCCGCATCAGGTAATCCATTTTTTTCTCAGATCTCCGAAATCATACATATATTGATATTTATTATGGCAAGAAATGTTGTTTCAAACAAGAGAGTTGAGAATGTAATGCCTATTTCCACTAGTCACGAGTGTGAGGAGCTTGAAGCTCAGCTTCAAGTCAGTTCTCTCAATTTTTGTTTATTTCGATTATTGATTGATAGTTGTCATCTTGATTTTGTTTTTTTTTGTTTGTGATTAGGGACACAATCTTTTGGATATTAACTTTCTTGTTTGTTCTTTTAGTACAAAGGTCAGTTCTAATGATGTTTACGTGATTTATTTGTTATGCTCAATATTACTGCCTTTGGATAGTTTAGAAGGATACTTTGGAAAATGCCTGCCATTTATGCAAATTTGTTCAATGTTGTTATGTCTTGATTATGTTGTCCAACCATTCGTTAGTTGATAATATTTTTTGCTATGTCTTGATTATGTACCGAGTACTAACAAAATTACCGCAAAAAGAAATTTATTGAAATTACCGTATTTTTCGAAAAATCGATTTTACCGCAAAAAAATGATTTTACCGATGTACCGCGCGGTTTGGTTTTGGTTTATGGGTTAGTGTACCGGCTGGTAAAACTGTTAATTTTAGTTTGATGATTTCGAAGTTGGTATGGTATTGGTATAGTCCATTTACCGACTGAAAACCAGCCCTACCACAAACTCAAATCCATTCCATAAACCCTCCATTCAAGATTTAAGACAACCCATTTCTAGTCTCCAACCCTACAAAATTCCTCCACAACCATCCCGAACCCTCAAACCCGCCACCCATTTTTCAAACCCCAAACATAAAAAAAATTACGTTTTCGCCCCCGATTAACTCCCGAAGCTTAATTCAAGATTATCGGCGGCTTGTTCAAGATTGGGTGCTTCACACAATCATTCTTCCTCCCTCATTCACCCAATCGGGTCAAATCAACTATAAAAACTCTCCTCCCAAGCCGGTTGATTGCAAGAAAGATCAAAATGATGAAATTAGGTTATGTATTGTGGATTTTGTTTTGACATTTTTATCGAGGATGGTTGGGTGACTCGCACGCACTTTCGCGAGACGAAAATATTTGATTTGAGAGATTTCTTCCCAATCTTTGAGCATGGGAATGATGATTTTGATGAGGATGGATCGATGGTTGTCTTTACCGGGTAAGAGGTGGTGATCTTGGATGATGTGATTGATGGTGGGTATGTTGACCCTTTTTTTGTGATAGTTGATATACGCTTAGTGGATGTTTTTTCACGGCGTAACATTAAAGGGGTTCATCACGAGAATCTCAGGCCAAGATTTTATTGATCGGCCATGTTTGGATGGTGATCATATTCTCCCTGAATTTATTGTAAGCCGGTACAAAGGACGTGTCCGAGGACAACTCTTCTTTCTAGTGGAAATCTCTTTGTTGGTTGTCATGTTTTTTTGCCGTTCATCTCCTACGCTCGAAGACGAACTTTTCGAAGTCGGAGAGAGTGATGAAAATCCGTTGTTATTTTTCTTTTCTTTTTTTCATTTTCATTTTATATTCTCTATTTTTAGTTCTTTTTAGGCCTTTTCTTTCCTTAATTAATCTGCAAGCATGTTTGAAACTAATTAGGGATTCTTTTATTTTTAATTGGCCATTTTAGTCATTTTAACTAACGACTTGATTAGCAAGTAATCATTCCCATATACATACCTCATGTAATTTCACTTGTACTTACTTTTCTCATTCTTGAAATATACAACAACTTTTGATTTTCTCTAAAATTAAGATTTGCTATTTCTTTTTAACCATTTACGTATAGTTACGTCACCACCAGATAACTATTATTATTATTATTATTACAAATTATTAAAAAAAAGTTTAAAACGTGTCGTTAGTACATAAGCCTATGCATTAGTACTAAGAATTTTTTTTTAATATATTTGTATGTGCTAGAGCCGGCAAAATGGATCCCATTTCCACAATCCGCCCATTTAAACCCGGTAAGGGTTGGGGTTAAGCCCGACAATATTTTGGCGGGTTGAAATGGGTCAGATGGATGGTTTATTGTGGGTTGGAGACCAACCCGTTCCCAACCCACACTTGAGCCCCATATCTTCTCTTCTAGCTCTCTTTCTTCTCGCTCTCCCTTATGTATTATCTGTAATATACATAGACATACATATATATAACAGGGTAAGTGGTTTGACCCGAGCCCGTACCCGAGATAATTTGCCTCTCAACCCGTTCCAACTCGTCCATGTCCAACCCTCATCCATATGTAACCCGCCCAGATCCGCCCAAAACCGCCCAATTGCCGGAATTAGTATGTGCATAAAGAGAGAGAGTTTCAAAACAAAGCAATTTTGATCATTTGTATTGGTTTGCAAATTCCAGGATTTAAAAGTCAAATTTAAACTGTGTACCTAGACAGTAGGAAATTCTAAAAAAAGCGTCATTTCCAATCCCTACTTAAGGTTCCAATTCAATTCCAAATTTGCAATTCTGTACAATTAGAATGATAGTTAAGACAACTATTTTATTGTTCCCTACAATTTGCATTTCATCTATATAGTATATACATCACATTAATTTTTTTATAGGAAACGAGACAATGACTACCAATGAGTTGAGATGATATATTCTTCGTGTGCCATGAACCATACCATGCCCTAAATAGAGGAACAGAGGCTTCTCTAATCAGGAGATAAGCTTAAGCGTGGTTTCTGGTCTTAGCTGGGAAAAGAAATAGCCGCTCCTTCTAGCTCTCCACATAATGTATCTTGCCGCTTCACCGTCCATGAACCAGCCCCTCTTTTTACCACTGTTAATGATTCTTGACACTTCGTCGTCTATGAACCAGCCCCTTTTATTCCCAAATTGAGAGCTATGTTGGATCATCATCATCATTTCATCCTTGGGTTTAACATCATCTTCATATACTAGACGGATTCCCCACTTTTTCATCACATTACATTTTTTCCTACTGTCACTATAAACCTCAAGTTGACACCAATCATTTGGGCTATCAGCCAATTTATCAAACAGACTCCAAATGCGAGAGAATGGTAAGTAGGCCAGACACACATGCTCTGATTCAACATCTTTGTCTGTCCCTATATAACAAATGCTGATCCCCATGGTCTGTGTCTTGTTCTCATGTCTTAATATGGTGAATTCCACCTCAATTTCTGGCATCGTCCCTTTAAGGGAATTCCCACCCTTATTACATGAGGAGGTGGTTATTAATTTCGAAACAAAAAAAAAGGCAAACCCCATTAATTTACTGTTATGCCAACCTGGAGGAAACTTCAATGAAATTGAAGACCCAATATTTTGATTGATAAACCAGTATGGAATCTCACTTCCGGGCAGATAAAAACTGAACTCATCATCTACAACCGCCAATCCCTGTATAACAATAATTAATAAATATTATAAATACACATTTACTACAGACAAGCGCGTGTACAGATAACCACATATATATGTGTGGTGTGTGAATATATATATATATATATATATACACACACACACACAGAGAGAGAGAGGGAACCTGAAGCCGATGCTTCCATAATATACTAGACGTATTCTTATTATGCCGGTCCTCAAGCAATAGGGAACAATTACAGACTGAGATATCGTACAACTTGTTGGTTTTAGTTAATACGTCTGCAATGCTTGTCAATTATGTACAATCATCTGCAAATAACTGGGTTATACTCAATGGAAGCTCTGGTAATGTTTCAAGCATCTTGTAACCTACCAATTCAAGGATTTTAAGCCGATGAAGTTGATTGATGCTAGCAGCTGGTATACTCGAAAAATTGTTTCCTCCCAGATTTAACTCAATCAAAGAGGATAAACAACCAAGATCGTTGGGGATTGCTCCCTCTAACAGATTGCAATCACTGAGATCTGGTTTCGCTAATGAACATAAACCTGATACAGAAGGCAACACCAAACTCATGGAACCTTGATGTTTTCTTGGTACAAAGGACAAAAAAGATGAACTCCATGATTGAGACATTGTTTTTTTACATCCACGGATGGATAAGTACTTGAGATTCTTCAAAAATATAATGGAGGATGGTGGCTCTGTAATTGCAGTTCCACCTCCATCAAGCTCCTCTAAACACTCTAAGTTTCCAAGATCCTCGGGTAAATGATCAAGTTTTGAGCAGCCAGAGAGAATTAGAGCTTTCAAACGTTTCAACATACATATGGTACTTGGAAGACTTGTATGATTTTCGCAGTAGCTTAAATTTATCAAAACAAGGTTGGTGAGATGTCCAATTGATGAGGGCAACTCTCTTATAGCCGTTCCTTCCAAGTAGACTTCCGATAAATGTTCCATCTTCTCCAGGATTTCTGGGAATTTTCCAAGTTTTAAGCATCCAGAAAGAATGAGAATCTCAAGAGATTCCAACTGTATAGTGTTTGGAAGGCTCCTAAGATTCTTACAATCCTTTAGATTTACGAAAACAAGCCTTTTGAGAAATCCAATAGATGGGTGAACCTCTACCAAACTTGTACACTCTTCAAGAATCAGCCTCTCAAGATTTGGGACCTCCGTGAAGTCTGGGGTCCTGTTTAGCTTTTGCGAATGACTAAGGTTGATGTATTTTAATTTGTCAAGCAACTGTTAAAAACAACACCACAAAATAATTGATTACATAGGCTCCCATCAATTTCAACACAGGAAACATAAACATACATACATATATATATATATATATATATATATATATATATCATGCCTTTTCTCCCTTCCAAAGTTGTATGATGCGGCTGTAACACATTTTAAGTCCAACAAGCTTCTCCGCTTGAAAACCTGGTGGCAGATATGTTGAAGGGAATCCATGCCAATTAAGCCACCGTGGCTCATCCGGAAGACATTCAGGACCTCGAGGAACACACACATTATGTATTTTGAGTAGTCTTAGTTTGCCCATCCTTATGAAAGCATCAATTTTAACATTCCTTTTAACATTCCAGTCTTCTGGTTTAGACAAATCCAACCATATGCCTTCAATTTTTTTTGTCCCCTACCAATCAAGAACACTATGTATTAGTAAAAGAAATTATTATCCAAATCTAATAAAACGGAAGGTGAAAACTTATGCTTTAATGAACTCTCACCGTGGTGCTTGTCAATACATGTGCAACATCATCGGTAAGCCACAGCCTGCTACGCTTCCCAGGCTCTTCAGAACTCTGATGAACAATACGCCAGCCCATTTCTTGTACCAATTGATGCATCCAAATCCTATTTCTCAAAAGATATATCAAAGATTTTTCAATTAGAACACTTAAACCGACATCAGGGTAGAAACCGAAACTGTCAAGTATTCTTGTTACCGAATCTTTCTTCTTCTCTTTGAAGAAACATGCAATATCTAGGAATATTTTCTGTTCTGTATCATTCAAACCATCAAAACTAATTTTAAGTTTTTCGAGAATTTCACCTTCTGGACCTTCTTTAATTAGTCTATCTAATACACTTCTCCACTTATCTATGTCTCTGCCATATAGAGCAGAACCCAAAACTCGAAGAGCTAAAGGAAGGCCGCCAGCGTAATGTACAATCTAAATCGAGAGCTCCTTATAATCTTTTTTAGGATGAATTTTCTTAAAGGCCTTCCAACTAAAGAGCTGAATAGCTTCATCATCATTTAACACACTCACCTTGTGTATTCTATCCACTTTATGCCCAACAAGCAAGTGTTTATCTCTTGTTGTTATGATAATTCTACTGCTCGAACCAAACCAGTCATGCTTTCCAGCTAACGCATCTAATTGATGTACATTATCAACATCGTCGAGAACAACAAGAACCCTTTTATAGCGTATCATTCTTCTTATCACGTTGATTCCTTCATAAACATTGTTTATCTTCAAATTCTTTAACATTAGGGTTTTGGAAAGAAGCATCTCTTGTAAACGTTCGAGACCATGCTTCTTTGAAGTTACTCTAACTTCATGAAGGAAACTCCCACATTCGAACTGTTTGGAGATTTGATCAAAAATGGCTCTTGCAATAGTTGTCTTGCCTATTCCACTCAAGCCCCATATCCCAACAATGCGAATATCATGAGAACCTGTACCTAACAATGCATTTACTTTCTTTATACGAGACTCTATTCCAACTAGATTCCCAACATCACTTGAAACTGTATCACCCAATTTACTCAAAATTTCTTCAACAATTTGTTGGATACATTTTGCTTCATGCCTATACATAAGAAATAATGTGTTAGTAATGAAAATAAAAAGGGGAAATATAGATATGTATTTTTTTGTTTCTCTTTGTTCATTGAAACATAAACATGGCCAAAGAAATTGTAAATAGGACATGGCACGCTTAAACTTTGTATGTTTATTTCTTCTTCTTATGATCACCCACTCTCCTACCAAACCCTTTATGCTTTCAAACTAATATATGTAGTTGATCTCCATGACCCATGGTGTTAAGAATGATAATAAAACATTAACAGTCTAACTTACTTTTTTGTGTTTAGATTACTTTTTTGTGTATAGATTCCTCCCCTTAGTCTTTTAGCTTAAGATATTTTCCATTAGGATTTCAATATAAACATACATACTCTTATTTAGACTGTACTTCAGGATATTTCAACTTCTCCACCATTCCACAAATATCTGCTACAAACCTTCAGTTTGATTACAAACTTGGTCAAATGTAGTAGTATCTGGAAACTTAACTAACTTCCTCTCTACTAGATCAAGCTACCAATCAAAAGGCTTGAGCTACTAGACAGGCAATGTAACACCGTATTTTTTCGAAAAGACAGCCCTGGGACAAATTACATTTTGTTCGGTGGAAGAAATCATCAAAAAGAAGAAAAAACAAATATATGACTCTACTCATGTGCCTCATTAGCCAGCCAGCAGAGATCATAATCACATGGTTCACTTCCAATAGAGCGTTAATCAATGAGAGTCCTATAAGACATGACTCACTGACAGGGGGGCTAAATATTGTGTTGGAGATAAATGGTTCAAAACTCATAAAAAAATATAAAGTCAATGAAACATGAAGAGAGGGACTTGTGGTAGACACTAGCACGTGAAATCAAACGAAGTTTTGGGGATCATGATTATGGATAGAAGTTGAAGTTTAATAAGAGATTGAGGAAAAATTACACTTTACAATCCCCAGGGGTTAGTCCAGTAGTAGGACATGCCTTAATATTGCCTCGTGAAGTATAGATGTAGAAATCCCCACAGGCATGTATAATAAATTATTTAAAAATTAAAAGTTACAATTTACAAAACCCTAAGACTCGGAACCAAGAAAATGGCAATAATTGCAAACAAGATATATCAACTTGAAATAATATAGGGCAGAATAATAAACAGAAACGTAAGTTTTACATGGTTTAGATCAAAATCCTACACCGGTCGACTGAGAACATCCATAATCAAACAATGTTTATTGTTCATTAATAATCAAGCACGACGATACAAAAATCTGTGTATTCAGTATTCAGACTAAACTCTCTAAAGAATACAACATGAGATACTCTCACAGAACTCTAGCCAAATCTCAAGGCAGTAAAAGAATTGGTCTGATCCATTATTAAATTGGTCGAAAAGGCTAAGAATACCTTAAGAATTTGGAAATGAAGATGAACCCCATTGTTTAAACTCCACTAGTTCAATGATTATAATACACTTGAATAAATTTCTAGCTTTCTGATGGTAATAATGAGTCTGATGCACTATTAAGTGACGTGAATGAGGAATGAGGGTTATTTTTAGTAATTTTAGGGTTTATTGTATTTTTGTTAGTTTCTTTTATTTCCTTTATTTGATGTATTTTCTTTTATTAGTTGTTTGTTTGGTATTATAGGAAGGAAGTAGCAAAAGGCTATTAGGGATATCATTGTAATTACTTCTTTAGCTTGGAGACTAAGGTACCTTCCTCCTATAAATACCCCCTATGTAGACTCATTTGAGTCATTCTTCCATTTTAAGAGATTTGATTACAGAGAGTTTGAGAGAGAATTATCTTTTCTTGCTCCCATTTGGCGTCATTTACGTCATTAAGTTTCTACCTTTTTAGGCTTATTAATGCCTTGATTTCTGTTTCGACAAGAGATAATTTAGTTTTATCTATTTTTTAGTTGCCTTCCTTGGCTATAGTTCTTAATGGCTTTAGAGACTTGAATATTTATTGCAGAAATTTCAATAGAGAATGCTAGCCAACCCCTTTGTGTTTGCTCAAGTTTTGTTCTTTTCGAGTGTCTCAATTCATTTCTCCGAGATTTTCTTGTTTGTTGTCCTTTGATGTCAATAGTTAACTCCTGCAATTTTCGAAATTGCGCTTGAGGTTATAGCCTTACATGGTATTTGTTGTCAGGGGCTTATTTGGAAGCTTTTTTGTGTTACTTTGATTCTGTAAAATACCTATGTTTAATTAGTGAAACCTTATGTTATAAATAGAATGAGATGGGAGAATGGATGACCGAATTTATTTCATTCTTTCTCCTCTCTTCCCATATCAGATTTCTCTCCTCTCTCTCTTCTCTCTTCTTCCTCTTTTATATCTTAATTTTTCAAAAATATAATCTAGGCTTTGGTTCCTTCATAACTCAACAGTACTTTTAAAATTATAGCCTCAAATTGATGTATCGATAGCCTCAATGTGAAGCCCCTCGATACCATTCAAAGCGTAAGCCTCATATACTAATTTTTTAGTGTTAAAATAACAAACTCCCCACATTTCTTAAAATCCTCTATCTCCTCACTCCCTCACCCTCCCCATCTTTCATGCAAACAGCATCTTTCCTTCGTATCGCTCTGAAAATCTTTCAATTTGTTTGATGAACAACAAACCTGAGATGCATATTGGCCTTTATTTACTTATCTTTGATGTGATATGTATATTGAGTATAATTCATATACACATATAGTCAAGTAATGTAATGTGTTTATATAACTAATAAACAAGTTTAATATGTTTGTACTCAGTAGCAGATCCAGGATTTTTAGCAGGGGGCTAAAGTTTCGAGTGGTGCTGGGGCGGGAGCCCCTTAGACGATTTTTTTTGAATTAATTCGAGTTTTATACAAATTGTAGCTTTAATTAGAGTTTTATAGAAACTTATTACATTTTTTACCTAACAGTTGCAAAAGCCTCATTATTTATGCCTCTAACTTTCTATCTATGCATATAGTAACCCTTAAAAAAAAATAAAAAAAAAAACTCGAGAGGGGCGAAGGCCCCTCCTCGCCCTATTGTGCATCCTCCCATGTTTGTATTTATGGTTGATGAAACAATTGTTATCCAAAATGATTTTATTAATTACAGAAACAGAAATATGTATATAATAAATCTGAAATACATATGTTCACAGTGACTAGTTTAGAGACTGAAACGACCAAGGCAAGTGTTTAACACTATCCTTAAGACGAAATTTGCCCGCAACGGTGCTCCATGGACTCAATAGCAATCGTCTCCCAAGATACAAAAATCAACCCTTACAATAAAAGCACTCAAAATTGCAAGTAACAAGCGAACAAACAATGGAAGAACTCTCTTTGTTATGAATGAAATAGACTCAGATCAGACCAAAAAATATGTCCTAAAACTTCAACCGAAATACGAATACAAACTACCAATTTATACAACTCAAATGGCCGTAAGAACCGCTTGTAACTGTAAACTAACAACAAACGGAATTAAATTGATTGAAAATAAAAATAGATCAATAAAATAAATGAATTGCACAAAATATTAAAACGCCTAATATAATTTGATCCAAAAAGTTAATACTTAGGCCAATCTAAAGCCCACGACTCACACATGTGTCAGACTAGGCGGGTGACGGCGGCACAAGCGTGTAGACTTGGAAGTCAATCAAAGCCCGTGTAGGTCCTCCTTCCTTCAAAGAGGTGGGATGCTCCAAGGGCACCAAACCCATAAGCGAAATTGGGTCATAATCATAGTTGTCAGCTATGAAGCACGGACATGTAATACGTGCTTCGACATGCGACACGTGACACGTGATTGATAAAAAAAAACTAGGATACGACACGCTATGATACGCGTAATATGTAATATATATTTAAATATATATTAATGAATTAAAACAAATTTTATCCATAAAATACATTATTAGAGCATTCTTAACATGAAATTAAGAAAATGGACCGTACAAATCAAAATTCAAACACACTTTGACATTAAGAATCATAAAAATAAAGCACAATCACCATCACTTGAGTCGAAGCTGACTTGTGGCTTCCGGGAGAGTGTTCGTGCTTCATAGGTGTCCGACACGTTGGCTTCCGAGAGAGTGTCCATGCTTCATAGGTTGTCAGATCCAAACACGTATTGCGTATCGAAAATCCTATGTATCGCGTGTATCATGAATCGTATCGAGATACGTATCAGAAGATACGATAAAAAATAGAATAATTTGTAAAAACTAGATAAATCCATTGAAAACACTTTACAATCGATTATAAAACATAATATGGTTTTAAACCAATTTTCTGACATGATTACATTGTAGGATGGTAAAAAGTTTGCCATTCGTGGTAAAATCGCAACATGAAAGAGATGAGAAATGTAAGAATAAATTAAACAAATTGGACTCTTCAATTCATGGTTCAAAATCTCGATCGCAGTTTACGACTAAAACATCCAATTTTCTAAATCGATTGTTGTATCGGGTGATACGCAAAGACATACCATTTAAAGAATCCAATGAATTTCAAAACAAATATAGATTTTTTTTAAAAGATTAATAATGTGAACATTAAATAAATTAAAGGGTTATTTGGGTTTTCGCCTCCATCAGTTATACCCGTTTGGATTTTGGCCCCCAATTAAAACTATTGCACGTTTGGTTCCCATTCTTCACTCACTTTTTTTATTTTTATCGACAAGTTTTTTTCAAAAAGTGCCGCTAAAAGTAAAAAATGAGGAACCAAACATACAATAGTTTTTTATTAGGGGTCAAAACCCAAACGAGTATAACTAGTAGGGGTCAAAACCTAAATAACCCTAAATTAAAAACCATCATTTAATATGCATAATATTGTCTAAGTGAGTATACTAACACACGTCAGCCTAATCTGCTTCAATATTCCATTATGATTTATGAATTAACACTAAGTTAGAAAAACAATCTAATGACACATAAAACTTCATATATAGGTTACATTGAAGCAAAACAATTCAACGAAAGAAGCTTAATGAAATTCAAAAAAGTAAGGGGGGGGGGGGGGGGGATGGGGATTCACACAAGGGAAAGAAAATGGTGGATTGCACACAACCAGAAATTGAGAAAAGGGTTAGATATCTTTTCATGTTTCATTAGTTGGCCTTTTCGACCATTTCATAAGGTTGAGAGAAGAATCGTACATCTGGAAGCCCAAAAGAGTAGGAATTAGAGTATTTTTTCCTGAAGATTTGGTCCAAAAATTTCTAACTCTGTATCGATATGTGCATCGTGTATTGTACAATACACGTATCATATCGGGATACAGAACGATACGTTTGGGATACAAGATATCTGCAATACAGAGGTGCGATTTGCATCATTTTGCTTATAAATCGTGTATCGTATCAGGATACACATCGCGTATCGTAAAATAACATCCATTTCTCATATGTTATGTAAGTGGAACTTTAGCTCTTCCATTACACTTCAACCAAATTCCATGTTACAAGTGGGTACTTGGGACAATAACTTCTCATTCATTAATTTATGGTTTTGTACATGTGAGTATACCACGTTATATTCCTCGAGGAGAAGAAAGCATTACAACTCGGAACCGCTTTCAAAGATGTGTGGTTCGCATATTAAATAGAACTTATGATCCGTTTGGTTGACTGTTTTTGCCTAGGCAAATGCCAAAAAAAAGTTGGCAAATATGAATATTTGCCCACTTTTTGGCTGTTGGTTGCACAATTTGCCGTGGCATTATTTGCCAGTGTACAACACCCTTTATGCATAAGCTGTTGGCAAACTTTACTTACCTATTTGAGTGAGAAATATTTGCCAACAAATTTGCTAACTTTTTAAATGGTTTTAATTTTTTAAAAGCTGTTTTAAATAATTAAAAAAACTGTTATGAATATTTAAAAATAAAAATATTGTAAAAACAGTTTTTAACATTTTTAAAAACTGTTTTGAATATATTATAAAAACAGTCTTAAAGTTTTAAAAAGTAATTTTAAAAACTATTTTAAATAGTTAAAAAAACTGTTGTGAATATTTAAAAATTGTTTTGTAATATTTTAAAAATTGTTTTTAATATTGTAAAAAAATGTTAAGAAAATGTTTTACAAATTTAAAAAAAAACGTAATATAAAAATATTGTAAAAACTGTTTTTAACATTTTTAAAAAGGGGGTCTTGGGGAAAAGTCCTCATAATTCTCAAATTGTATAAAAATAGGACATCCACATAATTTTTATAAATTTAGTCCCTGTACTAAAATCATGACTGAAACACCATGAAAAATGGTGTCGCTGACGCGAACCCAAAAAATGAACTGCTAACTCCAAAGGGACCACACAAATAAATGTTATTGTACAACAGGAACTAGATTTATAAATTTGGAAAGCATTGTCCTAAAAATCCAAATATAGGAAGGAACATGACTTTTACCTTAATTCTCTATTTTAAAAACTATTTTGAATATAATATAAAAACGGTTTTAAAGTTTTAAAAAACAATTTTAAAAATTATTTTAAATAGTTAAAAAAACTGTTTTTAATATTATAAAAAGTTGTTAAGAAAATGTTTTACAATTTTTTTTAAAAACCATAATATAAAAATGTTGTAAAGACTGTTTTTAACATTTTTTAATATAATATAAAAACTATTTTTAAATAAACTAATTTAATTGACTTTAATTTTGCCTAATGGTTGTTTGATAGCGTCATGTAAAAAAACCAATGTAAAATTTGCCTTGGCAAAATTTACCACGACAAATTTTGCCATCCCACTCTTTTTTTTATTGTCAACCAAACGGACCCTTATAGTTGACCAAAATATGATTTTCGCAACCTAAATAAAACCCATAAATTCTAACAACATTATCTTTTGTTATCATACGGTGGTACACCGGGGGGGGGGGGGGGGGGGCAGATCTATATGGGAGGTTGGTGGGGCAAGTTCCCCACCCCAAATCTCAACTTCAAAAATTTACCTGTAGAAAATTGTAAATTTAGAGTTGTGCCCGCCTCAAAAAAGAAAAAAATTCAAAATTTTACCACTAAAAAAATTTTAACCCTAAAAAAAAAATTCTGGGGCTCCTGCCCCCCGAACCCCGACAATGATTTCTGCCCCCACCCTAAATAAATTCCTGGATCCGCCTATGTCATACACGGATACTTTTTTAGTCCTATAATGACCCAGATGAAGACGAACTACGTATATTTCGTTCACTTTGATTGTGTTTCTTCCATGATGGTTGTGATGTACTGAGGACAGGACATGTTAAATGTGCATCAAAAGGTTAGCTTATGTAAATCTTAATAAAAGTGTGCAGTTAATATTACCCATCGGTGGTGTTATGTAAATCATAGCCAGATAAGCTAGCTGCGTCCTCTAGAGCTTTTTTTCAAACTCCCACCTTTTCGGAGTCCTCGTGTTTGGCAAAGGCTTTACCGAAATCCCCTTTTTGTTTCCTCACATCAGACGGGTCCACATGGTAAAAGACAGGCATGACCGTTTGACCCATGGTATTACTCCATTCCATGATTTTGGCAAGCTCATCCAAACACCAAGATGAAGAAGCGTAAGTTTTAGAGAAAACAACGATAGCAAACTTGGATTCGTCTATGGATTTGAGGAGATGCGGGGCTATTGATTTGCCTTTGTCGAGCCTCTCGTCGTCTTTGAAAGTGAAGATTCCCTTTTGGTCCAAAGCAAAGTCGAGATGGTCAACGAAATTTTTTCGAGTGTCTTCGCCTCTGAAACTCAAGAACACATCGTAAGGCCAACGAGGGGTTGATGATGATAATGATGAAGATGAAGAAGAAGAAGCCATTCAAAAACTTAGCGTTGGAACTTGGAAGTAAAAGTGGAGAAATGTTGGTCAACGTCAACCGGAAAATTGAGGTATCCAAAGGCGCTTCAAGTTTGAGTGGGTGGGGTAGTTAGCTATTATAGTGTGAAGTTTGACTCTTCGACACAGTTTTTATTCTTTTTATTTCACTTTATTACTTTTGTTGTAAAGTTGGGTTTGTTTTGTACGACTGTGGAATTAGGAAAAAAAGAAAATAAGAAAAACATTTGAAATCGGCTCTTGCCGGTCAGCTATAGGCCAAGCAGATAACAAACTTTTAACCCAACAAACAAATATCACTTTATTTGACGTAGTAAAGTCATGCACGACGCTATTATACGATACGAAGTTATTCTTAATAGATTCGGATCATATCAGCGTCAATTTAATAAGATACGATTGTTAATGAATCGAGTTAAGGTTGACCCCTTTTACACATTAATATCTATTGTTGCAGTAATAAACAATTAAATGCAGAATTAAAATCAGGAACGAAATTACTCAATTTTTGGAGCTAATAAATCTGGGGCAGAAAAATATAAGAAAACCGGAACTGGACAGTCAAGAACACGGCTGAGTCGCGGACTAGGTCGCTCTCTTTAAGGTGTTTCGCGGCTCTGCCTCCAATTTGTGCCGACAGTGTACAGCCCCGTCACCCCCAGGATAAAACAGCCTCGAAAATAATACGAATCAGCAGCACGAATCTGATTCGCTCAATAAACACCCATTATATAATAATTGCTCGATTCTATAATTAATCTGTACACGAAGGAGATTAATTATTCTGGAAAAAGTATTCTGAGAGAAGGAAATTTTTTTCAGAACTGTAGTCTTGAAAACTGTTAGGAGATAACTGGTGTTTTAGAAACGGAGACTACAACCTCTTTTATGGGGCAAAAAGAAAAGAGACGTTGGTAAACAACGTGGAGAAAAATCTGGACATAGTGGGCAACTCGGTTGAATAAATCAACACGGAATAAAACACGTCTTAATTTTTCAAATTTAATTACCATTAAAAAATAATTTTTAAAGCCCAAAAAACAGTTATGTATATGTCCAAAAAATTAATTCTTAATGAGCCCAAGCCCCAGGACCCGGACCTGGACACGGGCACGGGCCGGGCCGGACGGACGGCGACGGCGGCGCGCGCGCGCGTGTGTGACTTGGCCCATTGGGTCTGCCCCACATACCCACAAAAACTTGAATGCCCAAAGGGCTGAACCTTTGTTCCCAAAAAATTGTAAATATACACAACAGATTTTTTCTTTCCCACCGATGTGGGATACTGCCTAAAGGCAGTTTAAAGCTTTGCACATCACAGCTGCCAAAGACAGCTGTTTCCAACAATCCCCCACTTGCAAAACTTGAAAACATTTTATCGAGCAATAATTCATAGAATTGTGCATAAGCAAAGGTGTCTTTCGACTTGAACCTTTACGTAGTAAAGATGATTCAGAATATACTAGAGTAACCGTAGTTTTGAACTCTATCTCTGACAACATCCCACACACAACCCTACTTGGGTGTAAGTCTAATAGCTAGCACGTTACGGCCATGTGCTTCTATCCCAGTATAGTGAACGCTCTAGGAATTTGCCCAAAATATCCATAGGAAGCGGCCATACTTTCACATTCACATAGGTGAGTCTATCAAGAATACTCCTGTAGCTAAGTATCCCACTCAAAATAGAGCTATAGATCTCATTAAGAGTTATAATAACTCATCCTCAACTCGCTTCAGGATATCATGCTCCATAGGGATGGACTCGGAGTAAAACCCAGTTCTATATTAATTAATAATCGCATGATTCAACCCCTATCACTTGTGACTTGTTATTACCCTTTGAACATATTTCTTGGGATCTCCAGTCTATATGTTGGGTTACCATCACAAATGACTCATTTATCCAAGGGCTTTAGTCCCATCCCTTTCGTGGTGTTCCACACCTTCTCCCTAGCTAGTCCTTTCGTCAAAGGATCAGCTAAGTTCTATTCAGACCGTATATGATCCACCCTCACAGCACCCGTAGAGATAAATTCTCTAACAGTACTGTGCTTACGACATATTTGTCGTTTCTTACCGTTATAATAACGGTTCTCAACTTTTGCAATAGTCGCGGTACTATCACAATGAATCAAAACGGCTGGAATCGGTCTTTCCCATAATGGGATATCTGACAGGAGGTTTCTTAACCAACATGCCTCTTCACTAGCAGCAGCTAGCGCTATCATCTCAGACTCCATAGTGGATTGAGCCAAAATAGTTTGTTTCTTAGATTTCCAAGAAACAGCACCACCAGCAATGCTAAATATATATCCAGTAGTAGCCTTAGAATCATCAGATAGGGTGTTCCAATCTGCATCACTAAATCCTTCAAGGACAGCGGGATGCTTATTATAGTGTAATCCGAGGTTCATCGTCCTTTTAAGGTACCGCATGACCCTCTCAATAGCATGCCAATGCTCCATACTAGGTCTACTAGTAAATCTACATAGTACTCCCACAGCATAAGCTATGTCAGGTCTAGTGCAATCTGTAGAATAACGTAAGCTACCAATAATGCTTGCATAAGCATTTTGGTTTACACTGTCGCCAGTGTTCTTAAATAACTTTACACTAGGGTCAAATGGAGTACTAGCAGGTTTACAGTCAAAGCAATTATATTTCTTTAGAACTTTCTCAATGTAATGAGATTGATCCAAAGAAAGTCCCTTTTCTGACCTAGTAATATTAATTCCTAATATTACACTAGCTTCACCCAAATCCTTCATATCAAAGTTGGCACATAATAATTATTTAACATTTTCTACGGCATGAATATTAGAACCAAATATAAGCAAGTCATCAACATAAAGACATATGATAGTGCAAATGTTCTCAACATATTTATAATAAATGCATTTGTCACTTTCATTAATTTTAAACCCATTAGAGATGACTAAGCTATCAAATTTATCATGCCATTGTTTAGGTGCCTGTTTGAGTCCATAAAGAGATTTATCTAATTTACATACTTTATTTTCTTGACCGTGTACAATAAAACCTTCAGGTTGATCCATATAAATCTCTTCTTCTAATTCTCCATTTAAAAATGCAGTTTTAACATCCATTTGGTGTACTATTAAATCATTTAAGGCAGCTATAGCAAATAGTACATGTATAGACGTTATTCTAGTCACGGGTGAAAATGTATCAAAAAAGTCTACATTTTCTCTTTGTCTAAAACCTTTAGCAACAAGACATGCCTTATATTTTTCAACAGTGCCATCAGGTTTTAATTTCTTTTTAAGAATCCATTTACACCCAATGGTTTTACATCCAGGAGGAAGGTCCACTAAATGCCAAGTTTTATTTGTTTCCAAAGAATCCATTACATCATTAATAGCCTCTTGCCATAAATCGGCATCTAAAGAAGATAAGGCTTCTTGAATAGTGTTAGGATCCTCCTCTAAAGTGTAAGCATAAAAGTCGGGACCAAAATCTTTTTCTACACGAGCCCTTTTTCTTTTTCGAATTTCTAAAATGGATTCATTATTTTCTTTATTTTTATTTAAAGAAATATTAGTGGATGACTCGCCCCCACTATTCCTCAATTTAAAAGGAAATTTATTTTCATAAAAATCGGCGTCATTTGATTCAATAATTACTTGATTTTTCAAGTCATAAAATCGGTATGCTTTGCTATTAATAGCATAGCCTATAAAAACGCACTCATATGCTCTACTCGCCAATTTAGACCTTTTAGGGTCGGGTATACGTACATAGGCTAAGCACCCCCACGTTCTAAAGTATGACACGTTGGGCTTAATATTTTTCCAAATTTCATAAGGAGATATTTTCATTTTAGTCTTAGGAATTCTATTAAGCACGTGACACACAGTCAAAATAATTTCACCCCACCAATGTGAGGCAGCCCCGGAATTTAATAAAATAGCAACAACTAATTCAGTTAATGCCCTATTTTTTCTTTCGGCTTTACCGTTCATTTCGGGCGAATAAGGGGCAGTTTTTTCGTGAATAATACTGTGGGTTTTATAAAATTCAATAAATGGTCCAGTATCATATTCGGTGCCTCTAACACTACGTAACCTTTTTATTTTCCGATTAAATTGATTTTCGATTTCATTTAGGAAAATTTTAAACATGTCAAACGCTTCACTTTTATTTTTCATTAAATACACAAATGAATAATCGGAACTATCATCAATAAAAGTTATAAAATAACGTTTGCCATTTCTAGTTGTGACACCATCCAATTCACAAATATCTGAATGAATTATATCAAGTGGTTCAGATTCTCTAAAAACAGATTTATGTGGTGTCTTAGTGATTTTTGCTTGACTACACCATTCACATTTTTCAAAATCATTTAATGATAATTCGGGAATTAATCCTAAAGTGCTCATATTTTTAACAAGTCGTTTATTAACATGACAAAGCCTAGCATGCCAAATATTAAATGAACAAGCAATATAAGCAGAAGGAGAAATTTTATTCATTGCATCAACATTCAATTTAAACATCCCACCAGTGGCATAACCCTTGCCTACAAAAATTTCATTTTTGGTCAAAGTAAATAAATCAGCACCAATAGTTTGAGTAAAGCCATCTTTGTTGAGAAGATAGCCCGAAACCAAATTTTTCCTTATCTCGGGAGTGTGAAGAACATCTTTGAGGATAACAGTCTTTCCCGAAGTGAACTTCAATTCCACATTTCCAGTACCAGCAACCTCAGTGGAGTGAGAATCACCCAACAACACCTTCTTATCTGCAGTCTCAGAATAAGTCTTAAACAGACTACGGTCATAACAGATATGGCGGGAAGCGCCAGTATCCAACCACCACCCTTCGGCACCGCTAACCATGTTGATTTCTGAAATCATAGCACATAGGTCCTCTTCGGTCAAATTCTCTTGTGCTTGTGGCACATTGCGACATTTGCGAGCCATATGGCCAGCTTGCCACACTTGAAACAGAGAAACTGTCCCGAGTTGCTAGACTGTCCATTTCCAGGGTTCTTATACTTATTCTGAGTCTGAGTCTGATTTTTAAAATTCTCGTTGTGGCTCTTTTTCTGATTTTTCATATTTTTTCCGTTTGCCTTTAAAACAACTGGAGTGTGGTTCTTTTTCTGATTTTTGTTGTTAGACACAACAAGAATTTCATCTTTATAGTCCTGTTTTCGGGATTCCTCCTCAATTCTCAATTTAGTAATTAATGACTCTAGTGAGAATTCTTTAGACTTATGCCTCAAAATATTTTTAAACTCTTTGAACAGTGGAGGCAATTTATCAATAATCACTGCCACCTGAAATTGATCATCTAAGGCCATGCCCTCGGAAATAATTTCATGGGCAATCATTTGCAAATCATGGGTTTGAGCAACAACAGATTTGTCATCCGTCATTTGAAATTTCAAATAACGGCTTACGGCATATTTTTTAGCACCCGCCTCCTCCGTGTCATATTTTTTAAAAAGTGCGTCCCAAACATCTTTCGCAGTTTTATAATTGGCAAAATAGTCATAAAGTTCGTCACTTAGAGCATTCAGAATATAGTTCTTGCACAAAAAATCATTTTCCTCCCAATTTCTAATTGTTTTGCTTTCCTCAACAGTAGGTGGATTATTTACTACGGGTTTGTCAAATTGATCACACGATGCGACTTTTTTCGTAGTTAAATAAAATAGCAATTTTTTGCTCCAACGTTTAAAATGGGTGCCTTCATATTTGAAAGGCTTATTTAGGTTACTGGAGTTAATTTCGTCCATGGCAGAATTTAGGACACCTTAAAATTGTTGTTGCAGTAATAAACAATTAAATGCAGAATTAAAATCAGGAACTAAATTACCCAATTTTTGGAGCTAATAAATCTGGGGCAGAAAAATATAAGAAAACCGGAACTGGACAGTCAAGAACACGGCTGAGTCGCGGACTAGGTCGCTCTCTTTAAGGTGTTTCGCGGCTCTGCCTCCAATTTATGCTGACAGTATACAGCCCCGTCACCCCCAGGATAAAACAGCCTCGAAAATAATACGAATCAGCAGCACGAATCTGATTCGCTCAATAAACACCCATTATATAATAATTGCTCGATTCTATAATTAATCTGTACACGAAGGAGATTAATTATTCTGGAAAAAGTATTCTGGGAGAAGGAAATTTTTTCTGAACTGTAGTCTTGAAAACTGTTAGGAGATAACTGATGTTTTAGAAACGGAGGCTACAACCTCTTTTATGGGGCAAAAAGAAAAGAGACGTTGGTAAACAACGTGGAGAAAAATCTGGAAATAGTGGGCAACTCGGTTGAATAAATCAACATGGAATAAAACACATCTTAATTTTTCGGATTTAATTACCGTTAAAAAATAATTTTTAAAGCCCAAAAAACAGTTATGTATATGTCCAAAAAATTAGTTCTTAATGAGCCCAAGCCCCAGGACCCGGACCCGGACCTGGACACGGGTACGGGCCGGGCCGGACGGACGGCGACGGCGGCGCGCACGCGCGTGTGTGACTTGGCCCATTGGGTCTGCCCCACATACCCACAAAAACTTGAATGCCCAAAGGGCTGAACCTTTGTTCCCAAAAAATTGTAAATATACACAACAGATTTTTTCTTTCCCACCGATGTGGGATACTGCCTAAAGGCAGTTTAAAGCTTTGCACATCACAGCTGCCAAAGACAGCTGTTTCCAACAATATCCGATAAAATCCATTACAACCCATTAATTTAAGTAATTAAGATATAATTTTGGAACCTATAAATAATTTTAAAAGAAACAAAAAATTAATTAATGATTGGGAAAATTTCTTGTGAAATAAAAATTTACTTAAGAAAAACAAACTGTAAATTGCAAAAACCTTTAGTTCTGACAAATGGGAGAAAATAGGGTAGGGTACAATCCCTCAATCCTTAACAAATTACCTTATAGAATACTAGAATTGTAAATTAAAATTATTGACTAGATCCGGTCTTTATAAATTCTAAGCATTACATATATGAGGGATCTAGCCCGCATCATATGAAATCAAAGATAGATATAAAGCAGTGAATGATAAATTATACTCGCAAAGCGTTCTTAAACATCTCAAGTACCTAGGGCAAGAGAGATTAAAAGATTGACAATGTTTGTATGAGTTTCTTTCACGATTCAATCAATATTTTAATTTAACCTCTATTTTCTACATAAATAATTTGCCTTGGATTGAGTTCATGTACCCCAACCCTTGGGAAATTAGCTACTCATGATTTGGTTCAAGAATAAATTCACATATAAAGTTATGGATCTACAAGACATTGTAAATAATTTGCAAATAATAAAACTAGAGAATGGAAAGATTTTACTTGAATTCAGCAATAGGGAAAAGAGATGAACTTGAATCAAGAAAAATTCTTCTTCAAACTTACAAAAAGACTCTCTAAAATCTAATTCTCTCTCTAAAATTCTATTCTACTCTCTAGAATTTGACTCCTTTTTGGAATGAGGTAGGGCTTGGTCTTTTATAGCACCAAGTTGCACGAATTTGACATCAAATTTCGCTTGTGGCACAAGTTTTTGCCAACCAATCACCATAAAATCTGCAGAATTAATGATAGAAATCCGCACATCCAGACCGGTCCGTGTCTCTTCATTATCGCGCAACTTCAAAACATCGTAACTTCTTCACCGCAGCTCGGATTGAGGTGCCGTTTTTTCCAGTATTCTTGTAATTTATAGCTATTCAACTTTCTAGTTGGCCCCACCTCTGGACTAAGGATGAAAAATTACGAAAATGCCCTTCAACTCTCCATTTCTTGGTTTCTTTCACTGTTTTGAGTTCTCCTTCGCACCAATTTGCATGAAATACCTATAAAACACATGAGAAATACACAAAACAAGAAATACTTGCCAAAAAAGGTTAGTAGCATAAATACGAGACAAATCCAAGCTATTTACACTACACGGGATCATAAAAATACCGAAATTAAGGGGATAAATATGAAGAATATGTGCCTAATCACCTGGTCACTTATGATGGATTTTGGAGTTCCAAATCGGGAAAGAATAGTATCTTTTAAGAATTTAATCACCACTTTCATAGTGTTCTTATGGGTTGGTATGACTTTTACCCACTTCGAGATATAGTCAACATTGACTAGAATATACTCAAATTGATCGGACCACAGGAAATTTCCCATGAAGTATATTCCCCAACAATGAAAGACCTCTATAAGAAGGATGGGGGATAGTGGAATCATATTCCTTCTTATGATTTTCCCATTAATTGGCACTGATGACACATTTTGCAAAATGCTTGTGCGCCTTTGAATAAGGTGGGACCATAGAAGCCGCAGTGTAAAACTTTGAATGTGGCCTTATGAGAAGAAAAATGTCCACCACAAGCTTCGTTGTGGCAGAATAAGAGGTTACTTGGGATTTCATCGTTTGGACAAGTTTTAGAATTACTTGGTTCAAGAAAATTTTGAACATATGTGGAGCATCGTAATAAAATGCCCGGGCCTTTATCGTAAACTCCTCTTTATCTTTGGGTGAAAATTGTCATGGTAATCCCCCTATGAAAAGGAAGTTTGCAATGTGAGGAAAACATGGCAACGTAGAAACGACCATAAGTTGTTCATCCGAAAAAAACTCTCGAATAGGAATGAGTCGATGTGGTAGTGGTCAAATGTTAGTTGGGATAGGTGATGAGAAATGACATTCTCGACTCATATTTTTGTCTTTTATCGAGATGTTAAACTCTTATAGGAGTCAAATCCACCAAATTAATCATCTCTTAGCGTCTTTCTCTGAGAGTAAGTACTTTAGAGCTGAGGGGTCGGTGAAACATATTATGGGGGATCCTACCAAGTATGACAAAATTTTATCCTAGGAAAATACAATTGCTAGAAATTCCTATTTGGTGGTGGAATAGTTCATTTGGGAACTATCGACAATACGACTGGCATATGAGAATATGTGGGGTTTCTCATCCTTTCGTTGACCCAGGATTGCCCCTATGAAATAATCACTCACATCACCCATGAGCTTGAATGGAAGGTGCCAATTCGGCACATGCATAATAGCGGTATTGGTTAAAAAGTTCTTTAGTTTGTCAAAGGAACCTTGTCACGCTTAAGTCCATAAGAATTATACATCATTTTCTAGAAAATTACACACAAGGCATGAAATTTTGCTAAAATCTTAGATGAAGTGTCTATGAAAACATGCGTGGAGGAGGAACAACCTCACAACTTTGTCATATCCTCTTGGATTGCATCATTCGAGATGATATAGTCTAAGGCAATCCCTTGTGTCACCATAGAGTGACATTGCTCCCAATTGAGAATTATATTCTTCTCACTGCATCTACCCAGGACTCGCTCTAATTTCTCTAGGAAGTTCTAGTACGAATTTGTGAACACACTGAAGTCGTCGATAAATACTTCAATTATATTCTTAACCACATCACTGAATATACTGAGGATGTATCTTTAAAAATTTGGAGGTGCATTGCATAGCCCAAATGACGTTCTCCTAAAGTTAAAAGTGTCATAAGGACATGTGAAGGTAGTCTTTCTTTGATCTTCGTGAGAGATTTTGATTTTGTTATATCTCGAGTATCCATCAAGAAAATATTCAAATTCATGACTGACTACTATTTCCAAATTTTTTTCTTCAGGAAAGGCAATGGGAAATGGTCTATCTTGGTCACTGCGTTCAGTCTACCATAGTCTATGCAAACTCTATAACTTGTGGGTATTCAAGATGGAACAAGTTCTCTGTCGGTGTTCTCGAAACCTGTGATGCCTGGTTTCTTAGGCACCACCTATGTTAGACTAACCCATTCACTATCAGATATAGGGTAAATGATCCCTACGTCTATTAGTTTGACAACTTCTTCCATAATCTCCTTAGTCATGTTTGGGTTCAAACGTCCCTGCATTTTATGAGTGGGTATGACATCTTCCTCTAGGTAAATGATAGGTGTGATATTGGGGGATTAATCCCTTTTAACTTGACAATGCAACATTTTTGTGTTTTCATAACACGATTAAAAATTCCACCACTTCACCTTTGTTAATAGATGCATAAATTACCATAGGAAACATGTTGTCTCCACCTAGGAATGTCTACTTCAGTTCATTCAAAAGCATTTTAAGCTCAAGGCTCGGCATGGATATGCTTAACGGGAATGGGAAGGCTTCTATTAGTAAGAAATCCATGTGGATTCGTTGAATATATGCTCATTATTCTTGTCCGCATTTTTTTATTCTTTTTATATAGTGCTCAACATTTTTTTACCATCTCACTACCTAAAGACTAATGACTTGTTTCGAAGTTATCATCTAAATCTATAAGTGTGTCACTCCCTAGGGAGTTGGAAATACATGTCTCAAATGAATTATCAAAATGTGAGAGGTTAAAGTATACTGGATGTCAAACTGATACTCTCTTACGAACTCAAGCCACCTACACTACCTTAAGCTCCTTCTGAGTGAAAAGATACTTAAGTCACTTATGGTTCGTGAGCAATAGAAACTTCTCCTAGATATGAGTGGGATAGTATTTCACATGTAGCTTAAGCTTACAAGATGCATAAGCTATAAAACACTTGTTGATACCAAAATTAATATGCTGATGTGGACGAATAATACGAAGACACGTGTCAATCTACGTGGCACAATAGCAGCGAGGAAGTTCATTTCCCGACGAACCATGATTCTTTCCGAGCAACGAGGATACACCGAGGAACTCTAGCGCACCGAGGAACTCTAGCGCTCCGAGGTACTCTAGTGCTCCGAGGAACTCCTGATCAACGAGCAACTATGGCGGTCCGAGCTGCACCTCGGTCGTATCATTAATTGCCAGATAATCAACAGTTCAAATATTCATTGAATGCTTATATTCTTGACGTGCACACTGCATTACATGTATTACCCTTTCACATGTATATCATTTAATGTATCGAACCTTTCATGTACAACCTCAAGGCTATAAATACCTTGTATCAACCCCATTCAAAGGGACCGGAATTTCTTGAGAGAACTTGTAATCAAGAATTCTGCAAACACTCAGCAATAACATAACAGTGGACGTAGGCTTTATTCCTAGCCGAACCACTTTAAAAATCTTTGTCTTATTTATTTATCTGTGATTGAATAATTAGAGCAATCTAGTTTTTTACATCAACAGATTGGCGCCGTCTGTGGGAAGCGACTGTTACTATCGTTTTTTGCAAAAATCATTTGTTATCAATGGCAGATAATCCAGAATCCAGTAATCGAAATGCTGGAAATGCTGGAAATCTTCCAAATCCATCTGCAACTCCAGATCTGGCTGGAATTATGACAAATCTGGCTCAAGGACAAACCGCCATGCAAGAATCTATGAGGCAACTCATTCAAACTCTTCAAGGCGGTGCACCTACCTATTGAGGACAGCGGAGTGATCATGGGCAATCACGATCCAGACGTACTGCGTCATATCGCAATGGGGAGTCTAATGATTCTTCTTATCAACCTGGGCGAACTTCATCAATACAGGCTACGGATACAGATCAACGTATCACTCTCTCTCCGGAGAGAACTAGCGCTTTAGAAAGATTAATCAGGGTGTCTCCTTTCAGTCGATTAGGACCAAGGAGGAATATGAGTCCACCTAGAGCTCCATCGAGAAGTTTTTGGCCACCATTAGGTTTGAGAGAAGGATCAGCACAATCACGACCAACTACTCGTCGAGATAAATCTCAGGAAGCTACGTCAGAACAATCAATTGCTCGGACTAAGCGGCCTGAGGAAGGAAATGAAGCATGGAAAGGTTCCATTCAGCGGTTGGAGGATAGACTGGGCGAAATGGCTAAGGCAAGAAACCCCTTACAGAGAACTTTTGTTCAAGGGACACCTTTTGTGCAAGCCATTGTGGATTTTCCTACACCATCGAAATTCAAAGCACCTGTGGTGACCCCCAAGTACGATGGAAAGACAGATCATGTACTTCATATAGAACAATACCAAGCTGCTGCCGATATTTATGCCGTCCCCGACGAAATGAGGTGTAGAGCATTTTCGGGAACTCTTACCGGATCTGCACAGATATGGTATAATAATCTTCCTCGGGGTAAGATTTCAACTTTTATTCAATTAGCCGAGTTGTTCATTGGCAATTTTTGTTTTGGGGAAAAGCCGGTAAAGCGAGTAGCACACTTGCTAAGTGTTAGACAAAAATCAGGTGAAAGTACTAGATATTACATAACTCGTTTTAATAACGAGAAGTTGGAAGTCATAGATTACGAAGAAAAGACAGCGATCACTACTTTGATGAGTGGTTTGTTGCCTAACAAGTTATACTACACTTTGGCCAAAGACCCACCTAAAACTATGTCGGAGTTGATGGCAAAAGCGGCCAAAATCATGAATGCCGAGGAGGCTATGGCTGCAAAGAAGAATATGGATAAAGAAACCAAGGTGGAGGTCGACAAGTCTAAGAAGAAAGACCAGAAAGGTAATGGTGGTGACAAGCATTCCAGAAATAATAGGACGACGTGGGAAGTCCTAAAGAAGTACGATCATTATACTCCATTGAAAATGGGTATTAATCATGTTTTGGAAGAAATCAAGAATAGCGAGGAAATCAAGTGGCCAGAGAAATTGAGGACAAATCCCGATCTGAGGAATAAGGCCAAATATTGCGAGTTTCACAAAGATCATGGCCATATGACCAAAAATTACATAGCCCTTCAGAACGAGATTGAAACGCTCATCCGAAGAGGAAAATTGTCAAAATATGTAGACCGCAGGGGTGAGAGGAAGAATAATGATAGAACTAGAGAAAGATCTAGATCTCCTCGTCGTGCCGAGGAGAAAAAGAAGAGGGACCATGAAGATGATCCAGATGATGACCCCGATCTTCCCAAGAAGCCAAGGCATCCTGAACGAGAGGTATTTTCCATACGTTTTGGGTCATTTGATTATAATGTTATTATAGGAGGAGATGCAGGAGGAGGAGACCTTACTGCAGAAAGAAAAGCTTACCTCGGAGAGGCTAAAGCTTGTTCATATATTCAACGAATAAATCTGGCCGAGGATGATCGTCCGAGGAAGGTAAACAAAGAGAAGTTAGTGATTGGTTTTTCAAAAAACGACCTGGCAGGTGTTCTTTACCCTCATGATGATCCTTTGGTGATCAAAATAAGGATGAAGGATGTGGTCATTTCAAGGGTGTTAGTAGACAACGGTAGTTCGGCAGACATCATGTATTACTCATGCTTTGATAGCTTGAATTTGAAATTATCTCAATTGGAACCTTATCATAGACCCCTTCTGGGTTTTGCTGGCGAGAAAGTTTTTCCACTTGGGACGATCAAGTTGGATATACTCATTGGAACTTGGCCTGCTTGTCGAACAGAAAGAATACGTTTCTTTGTGATGGATAAGAATGTGCAGTCAGCCTACAACATCATCATGGGAAGAGTTGGATTGAAGAAGTTCGAGGCAGTTCCATCTACAGTACATCAGTGTTTGAAATTCCCAACGAATTTTGGAGTCGGAATTATGAAAGGTGATCAAAAAGTAGCTCGGGAATGCTATTATTCGTCTGCCGAGCAAGAGGAACTTGAAGAGTCAAGGAAAAAGACTACTACTTACCAAGTGGAGGAAGGTACAGAAATTGAAACTCTTGACCCTAGGGATGAATCTCAACTCGTAAAAGGGCAGGTGGTGGAATCTACAGAAAATGTTATTCTGGACGACGAGCATCCTGAACGAGTAACCCAGATAGGATCGTCGTTGGATGTTTCAATAAAACAGGAGTTGATAACTTTCTTAAGAAACAGGAAGAATACTTTTGCTTGGAGTCATGAAGACATGCCAGGAATAGATCCAAACTTCTTATGTCATGAACTCAATGTGAATAAGGAGATCAAGCCTGTGAAGCAGAGAAGAAGAGTGTTTAGTCCCGAGAAGAACCAGGCCATACAAGAGGAAGTCGAGAAACTCCAGAAAGCCCAATTCATTGAAGATGTGAAATATCCAGATTGGTTGGCAAATGTGGTGATGGTAAAGAAGAAGAACAACAAATGGAGAATGTGTGTTGATTTCACTGATCTTAACAAGGCATGCCCAAAAGATCATTTTCCATTGCCCAGAATTGATCAACTAGTGGATGCTACCTCGGGACATGAGCTACTCAGCTTTATGGATGCATATTCTGGCTACAATCAGATCAAAATGAAGCCTGAAGACAGGGAAAGTACTTCTTTTATTACCCCAAGGGGAACTTATTGTTATAATGTTATGCCTTTTGGTTTAAAAAATGCAGGTGCAACATATCAGCGGCTGATGAACAAGGTTTTTGCCGAACAAATCAGTTGCAATATGGAAGTCTATGTCGACGACATGCTCACCAAAAGCAAGAGAGCTACTGATCATCTAGTTGACTTAGGCCAGACCTTTGATCAACTGGATAAATACCAAATGAAGCTCAACCCGACGAAGTGTACCTTTGGAGTACGAGAAGGAATGTTCCTCGGATACATCGTCAATCAACGAGGTATTGAGGCAAATCCAGAAAAAATCAAAGCTCTTTTAGGGCTGCAATCCCCAACGACGAGGAAAGAAGTACAGAGTCTTACCGGACGAGTTGCAGCGCTCAACAGATTTGTATCCCGAGCAACTGATAAATGCCTCCCATTCTTCAAAACACTGCGAAAAAGTTTTGAGTGGACTGATGAATGTGAGAAGGCCTTTCAAGATTTGAAGAAGTATTTGGGAGCCCCACCATTGATGTCTAGGCCAATAACAAGAGAAAAGTTGTACTTGTATCTGGCAGTATCAGAGAATGCAGTCAGCTCGGCGTTGATCAGATTGGAGAATGGAGTCCAGAAGCCAATTTATTACACAAGTAAGGCTTTCCGAGGTGCAGAAATCAGGTACCCAAAGCTAGAAAAATTGGCACTGGCATTAATTGAAGCAAGTAGAAGAATGAGGCCATACTTCCAGGCCCATACAATCATTGTATATACTGACATGCCATTAAGACAAGCCCTTCACAAGCCAGAAAAATCAGGAAGATTGATGTATTGGGCAATAGAACTCGGTGAATATGATATTGTGTATGAACCCAGATCATCATTAAAGGGGCAAGCTGTAGCAGAATTCACATACCCTGATACCCCCGAGGAACAAAAGGTACTTGTTGACCTACCTGTGGACGATACAGGATCAACAGACACAGATCCAGACCAACCAAGGTTGGTAAAAGGACTTGTGGATGTAGAAAAATCATCATATTCAAACCCAGACCAACTCCGGTTGGTAAAAGGGCGCGAACAGATGACCGACGAGGAACGAAGGATACCCGGGGATGATGAAAGAAAACAGATGATATTTTACCGAGGAACTCTAACAGATAAGAAATTTGAAGACGAGTTACCTACATGGAGATTATATGTAGATGGATCATCTTGCACAGCTGGTTGTGGAGAAGGGATTGTTTTAAACACCCCTGATGATGTTGACATGGAGTATGCCTTGCGATTCCAATTCAAGGCTTCCAATAATGAAGCTGAGTATGAGGCCATGATAGCAGGTTTTCACTTGGCGAAAGTTATGGAAGCACGACAAGTAATTGCTTTCAGTGATTCTCAATTAATTGTGAATCAAATGATGGGAGTATATGCAGTTAAGGGAGAATTAATGGTGAAGTACCATGCGAAGGTGATGGAGTTATTGGCAGAATTTGATTCTATTCAATTGGTGAGAATACCGAGGATGGAGAATGCTAGAGCAGACGCATTGGCCCGATTAGCGTCAGCTATGGGCACCGAGCTGCGAAGAACGATACCAATTGAAGTATTAGAAAGTCGGAGCATAGAAGAAGACCTGATGGTGAATATAATAACCCTTGATTTAGGACCATCTTGGATGGATCCTATCAGGGCATACATTGAAGAAGGAGAATTACCAGAGGACAAGCTAACTGCAAAGAAATTGAAGTATAAAGTTGCTCGGTATGTGTTAACTAATGGTGTTTTGTATAGACGAGGAATTATGGCAGGTTTGCAGATATGTGTGCATCCATCAGAAGTCAAAGAATTGGTTGAAGAAATCCATGAAGGATCTTGTGGAGCTCATGTAGCAGGTCGGACACTTTTGCAAAGGGTAATGACACAGGGATATTACTGGCCGACGATGAGGGCTGATTGTATAGCCTATGCCAAGAAGTGTGACAAGTGCCAACGTTTTTCCTCCATCCGAAGAACTCCACAAGCATTGTTGACACCCATAACTTCACCTTGGCCATTTGCCATGTGGGGGGTTGATCTGGTTGGACCATTGCCGACGACCCGAGGAAGGTTCAAGTATCTCGTCGTGGCAGTGGATTATTTTACTAAGTGGGTGGAAGCTGAACCACTAATTGATATGACGTACGAGAAGGTATATCAGTTCATTTGGAACATCATTTGTCGATATGGTCTCCCCCATGCTTTCATCACAGACCATGGAACACAATTCGATAATGAAGAATTTGCTGCCTATTGTCATCAGTCGAACATTTTGAAGTATCATTCAGCACCAGGCTATCCCCAAAGCAATGGACAGACTGAGGTGACAAACAGAACATTACTAAATGGTTTGAAGAAGAGGTTAAGTGAAGCTAAAGAAAATTGGATCAATGAGCTCCAATCAGTACTATGGGCTTACCGAACAACTCCCCGAGCAGCAAGTGGAGAATCACCATATATGCTAGCATTTGGAAGTGAGGCTGTGATACCTGCCGAGTTGGGTCTCCCAACGCATAGAGTACTGAATTTTAATTCCCCAGTCAGCGATTTGATGAGAAGACTGGATTTGGATATGCTCGAGGAGGTTAGAGAAGAGGCAGCCATTAGGAATGCTTCTTACCAACAACGTACAGCTCTGTTCTACAACAAAAGGGTGAAGAAATGTGATTTAAAAGAAGGGGATTATGTGCTAAAGAGAGTCATTCAGAAGCAAAATAAGTTGGAAGCAAACTGGCATGGACCTTACCGAGTTACAGAGGTTGTTCGTCCAGGAACTTACAGAATAGCAACTCTAGAGGGAGAAGAATTTAAGAATGCATGGAATGCTGAACACCTGCGCAAGTATTATCAGTAATGTTAAATGTAAAGCATTTCCTTCATTATGAATAAAACGAGGATGTTTCACCATTTTCTTTCTGTTGAAAGTTTTTCGGGGAATACTAGTGTTGTACACTACGCTGCTTGATAATAAGAAGAAGACTATAGTTCAGACCCACGATCAATTCCGGTTGATAAAAGGGCGAGAACAATTTAAATACTCCTTTGGTTAGGAGGCGAAACTAGTGTGACCAACTACGGTTGGTAAGATATCTAGTGGACAGCTCGTATGAGCCAAAAAATACTCCTTTGGTTAGGAGGCGACACTAGTGTGACCAACTACGGTTGGTAAGATATCTAGTGGACAGCTCGAAAGAGCCAAAAAGCTCGTATGAGCCAAAAAACTACTCCTTTGGTTAGGAGGCGACACTAGTGTGACCAACTACGGTTGGTAAGATATCTAGTGGACAGCTCAACGAGCCAAAAAGTTCGAAAGAACCACTACTACTACCACTACTACTCCTTTGGTTAGGAGGTGTACACCAGCATGATCAATTACGGTGTTGGTAAGATACAAATATACTCTCAAATTACAACTTATGTTGGTCGGGAGGTAAGATTATTACAAAAAGTTCTTTGAAGAACAAAATATTCCAAAATATACCAAGTATAGCTGGTCGGGAATAAAAACCCACTAACTGTAGTTGGTCGACGAGGATAAATTATTGGCCTTGGTTGGTCGGACACATTTTATGAAAATATTTGAAATTGAACCAAGTATGGCTGGTCGGGGATAAAGACCCATCAACTGTAGTTGGTCGACAAACATTATTCATCCATCATGGTTGGTTGAAAACAGTTTGAACATTTTATACTCATTACTTTGATACTTGTAACTTTTTATTACTAAGTTGGTTGATGGACAACACAATATTGTTATCTTTTTAACAGATACATATGCACAAATATAAAGGTGTTTGATAAACACAAGACAACAACAAAATTTACAGAAAATGAAAGTCTTTTCATTAAAATTCAAAATAAATTACAGATTACATGAATGTACTAACTACTACATTGATAGTCCTATTCTATTGGTTTCTTTCCCTTTGCTTTAGAAATAGGTTCTTCGCCGGCAGGAGGATCTTCCAGGCAAAGGGGAGAATTAATAAAGTTCAAGTCCTTCAACATTCTGACATTCATTATTGAAGGTGTATCCATTAGATGCTCTGGACGAGATACTTCGATTTGGGAATGAAGGCTATAATCACCGAGGTATTTTGAAATTAGGCTACGAGGAATGGAACGAGCTGGGATCCAAGCCATATCCAATTTGAAAGGTGGCACCGGCAAGTCTAGTAATCCTGGAGCATGATAATCCCATAAAAATTGCCCTCGCTCTAATTTTAACACGCCCAGTGCGTTCAACCACCCTTGCTTATAACCTTCATTGTTGGCATGTTCAATGCGAGCATCCAAGTAAACACGAGCTTCATTATATCCTGCCATCCAGAATTCCCTGGGTTGCTTATGAAATTGAAAGGTTAATCTATCCAACTGTTCGAGAAGGTTTTTGGCAAAGAGATCCTTGGTATGTAGAGCAGACTTCGTTGCAGTAAGTTGATCCTCCAAGGATAGATTTTTCTTGGACATTTCTGATAGAGCCCGATCTTTGACGTTTAATTGGAATGCTTGAGTTTCCAAAGTAGATTGGGTACGAGCCTCTTCAACATTGCGACTAAGAACTCTTGATCGTCTCCGAGAAGCGACTGGAGAACTTTGCTCCTCGGCAACATTTTGAGCAGCTCTTCCTCGCCCCCGAGAACCTCTTCCTCGTCCACGAGCAGTCCCAGAAACAACAGATCTTCTTAAATCATCCAGTTCTTGCCTTAATTTGGCATTTTTGACCTCTAAGAAAGAGAAACCTTCATCAGTAATGGGCACTAGAGCAGTGGAAGATGACGCTGCAGATTCATATTGAGCCAACTTTTTCGGTAAATTATTATTTTCTTGTTCCAGGATCTCGGCAATCTGCCTGCAAGCTTCAATTTCACCTTTTAGGGTCCTTTCCCTAATATCATATCCAGCAATGATCTTCTTATGGCCTGTTTCAGAAGAGAGCTGCTGGTATCTATTTTCATAATCCTTGTGCAACGAAGCCATTGATGCATTGTGTTGATTTTGAAGATCCTCTATGGAACCATGAAGTTCCTCGATCAATTCGTAGTATGCCACATTATTGGCCACAGATCTATCAAGTAAATCCTTCAGGTACCGGTAAGCCTCAACTGCTTGTTCTGAGGCATCGTGACCAAGGATGTCGACAATCTCTGATACACTTAGGTCTGTATGACCAGCTTTATAATATCCATTGCATTGTCGCATCAACTCAGTATCAGGAGCAGATATCAATTCCATTCTGGCCAAAAACAAATAAAGAAGAGGAAGCAGGAGTTAATAAATAAAAGCAGACAGAGTATCAATAAAGAAGAGGAACGAAGATGTATTTTATTAGATCATCAAAAGGTTACATTGTTCGATTACAAGTAATGAAATATAGAAATGATACCGAACAACTTCACACCTTTTCCTTGTCCCCCAAGACTTTCTCGGGAGGCTGGGACGAGGAGCTCGGTTGCTCGGTGGTAACAACGGTTTGATCAGCAGGAATCTTCTCGGCAGGAGGAGGCATAGAAGAAATGTCATCGATGACAGAGGGTTGAGAAGCAGAGACTGGGTCACCCATAGCCATAGAAGATTCATCTGAGACAGGCTCATCTTCTTCTTCTTCCACAATTGCTGGAGGAGGACCAGGGAGGTGTTGTTGGAATAACTCAGAATCGTCTTTGACCTTCAACTCTTGCAGTGCAGCTACCCAACCATCGTGGAAGTATTTCAACTTCCCATATTGGACTTGGGATGTCATAGCTACAATCCCCTTATCCCATCCTTTCTCCCAGCCAGCGCTGAAGGATTTTTTGACCGCGGCTTTTCTTCTTAATTTCTCCGAGGAGAGTTTTACATCCAATTTTTCTTTTTGGACCTTGATATCTCGCAGGGTAGATAACTCTTCTTCTGCCTTTTTCAGCTTGTCGTCACATTTTTGATGTTCGACTTCTAAGCCTGTCATTTTATCCTCTAAATTCTTGGAGGTTTCAGCCATCTTCACCTTCTCAGCTTCAGCCACAGCCAACTTTTTCTCCCAAATAGCTTTTTCCTCAACATACTATTGACGAGATTCCTTTAAAGATTGGGTCAAACCCAACAGAGCATCCTCTACACCTGACGAGGAGCTTGAAGCTTTAATAGCTTCATCCTTCTTCACAATATTATTGAAACAGTTCACCAGCTGAAAGATGAGAGAAATAGTAAAGTCAATACAAAATGCAAGTATTCAGAGAAAGAAAGAAAAACCAGAAGTATGAGAAATTTACTGAAGCAAGGTGACGAGCAGCTAAGGATGTCAGCATATCCCTAGGAATTTTTTCACCAATACCATGGACCTCGGGTACGACCGAGCTCATTGCAGAACTTGGAAGAATGATGTTTGGAACATCAGAATCGTCTTTGACCTTCAACTCTTACAGTGCAGCTACCCAACCATCGTGGAAGTATTTCAACTTCCCATATTGGACTTGGGATGTCATAGCAGCAATCCCCTTATCCCATCCTTTCTCCCAGCCAGCGCTGAAGGATTTTTTGACCGCGGCTTTTCTTCTTAATTTCTCCGAGGAGAGTTTTACATCCAATTCTTCTTAATGTACTCGTCTGCAACGTTCTTATGAAAACCCCAGATAAGTTTCAGATGCTTGATATTAACTTCTGATTCCTTTGGAGTTTTTCTTTTGCTATCAACTGCAAATAAATACATAACGAGATATCAATCATACATTTTGTCAAACATGATGAAAGCATAATTTCATAAGTAAAATAAAATGAAAAATAAACCTATCCCGTTGCCATATGGGGGGCATCTGGGACCATTGTATACTCCATCACCAACTAAAGGGGCATATTGCCAATTTTTTATAACCAACCCATGTTCAAAATAATCTCTATTTGAGTCAAGGAGGTTAACTACAAGAGCCCTATTCAGAAACCTAGTTTTTAAGTAATAAATATTATCTAGAGTGGCCCACTTATAGCAGTACATAATCTGAGGGATCCCAATACGAGTCCCATGAGTTAGATTTAATTTGTGCACCCCATTAATTATTCTCCATGAATTGGGGGCTATTTTTGCAGGGACAAGATCAAAATATTGACAAAACTCAAGACACAATGGATTTGGTGGAAAGTAAAAACCACATTCAGCAATAAAAAGACTGGGGAACCAATGTCCCTCAGCCAGACGAAAATAATTTTGAGGTTCAGAAAGTTCCTCCAAGATTACCCAAGATGGGATGGAAAAGTCAGAGCGGAACTTTTTAAGAGATTCAATAATGTAAACCATGATGAATAAAAGAAGAAGGAAGAAAATCTTACAGGAAGGAAGGAGGTCTGCTGACAACTAAAGAAGGAAAAGATGAACGCACAAGAGAGAAGGAGAGAATAGAAAGCTTGAAGGCAGAAAATTGGAAAACGTAGACGACGGTATGGTTACCTAAGAAGTTTAAATACTTTGCATTGGGAAGCGGCGAAAGAAATGATTACCAAAAAGAAACTACTGAACTTCCGGCGGCTAAAAGGACAAAAACTGCACGGAGATCGAAGCGCTTATAAAAAATTCAAAAAAAAAGGCGGAAGCTGCGAAATGAGAAGGAAATTTGAACACAATGTTCCTGAAACCCAGGAAAGTCATTTAATATTGCCATATACCGAGAAAGAATGTTCCATACTCCTCAAAGTTCGAAATATGAAACATTGGGGGCTTCTGTTGATACCCAAATTAATATGCTGATGTGGACGAATAATACGAAGACACGTGTCAATCTACGTGGCACAATAGCAGCGAGGAAGTTCATTTCTCGACCAACCATGATTCTTTCCGAGCAACGAGTATACACCCAGGAACTCTAGCGCACCGAGGAACTCTAGTGCTCCGAGGTACTCTAGTGCTCCGAGGAACTCCTGATCAACGAGCAACTATGGCGGTCCGAGCTGCACCTCGGTCGTATCATTAATTGCCAGATAATCAACAGTTCAAATATTCATTGAATGCTTATATTCTTGACGCGCACACTGCATTACATGTATTACCCTTTCACATGTATATCATTTAATGTATCGAACCTTTCATGTACAGCCTCAAGGCTATAAATACCTTGTATCAACCCCATTCAAAGGGACCGGAATTTCTTGAGAGAACTTGTAATCAAGAATTCTGCAAACACTCAGCAATAACATAACAGTGGACGTAGGCTTTATTCCTAGCCGAACCACTTTAAAAATCTTCGTCTTATTTATTTATCTGTGATTGAATAATTAGAGCAATCTAGTTTTTTACATCAACAACACTCATCCTTCTATAGAACTCCCCCAAGTCCCTATAAGGACACATAGGTAAAGACAAAATACTCCACTCCTCCCTTAGGCAATATGAGCACTGGCACTGAAATTAACTTTTCCTTTTGCTCATCGAAAGCTAACTGACTGTGGTCATCCAAAACAAAAAGCACTATTTCACGAGGCAAATTCATTAAGGGACCCATAGTATTAAAAATTCCTCTGATGAATTGTCGATAGTGCCCTTATAACCCCAAAAAACTATGAACCCCCATCGGGGTCGTGGGTGGCCCCACTTCCTCAATGCTGACACCTTACTCGAATCCATAAAAATCCATCTCTGGAAGACAATGTGACCCAAGAACTGTAACTCACTCAACCAGAATACACATTTCTCAAACTTGGCATACAACTGGGGGTCCCTCAAAGTCTAAAGAACCATACACAAGTGCTCTACATTCTTTCCCTATGTCCGAGAATAAATTAATATGTCATCTATGAATACGATGACACATGATCCAAGAAATCTCTGAACATCCCATTCATGAGATCCATGAAAATTTATGGCACATTGGTTAGCCCGAACAACATAACCCTAAACTCATACGACCCGTATCTCATCAGAAATTCGTTTATAGGGATGTCCTACTCCCTAATACGTAACTGATGGTACCCCGACCTCAAATCAATCTTAGAGAATTAGCCTGCTCCTCTCAGCTGATCGAACAAGTCATCGATATGCAACAACGAATACTTGTTCCGAATTTTGACCTTGTTCAACTCCCGGTAGTTGATACGTAATCTCAATGACCCATCATTCTTCTTTGTAAGGACACAAATTTCCAATTGAGTCTTAATGTAGTGTTGGCTCAATTCCAGATAAAAACATTTGTGTCATAGGATAGTATTGAGTGAGTATCCTCCAAGCCTACAACATGCAAGAGTTAAAGACGTAGCAGCCAAGACTTATAAAGATTCATCATTGCAGAGTTTCAAGTGCCATGTTTCTACGTCATCAACATCATATTCCATAGTCTCCAAAAGGATATATATATATATATATATATATATATATATATATATATATATATATATATATATATATATAGGGAGAGTTGGAATAATTTTATAAAGGGGGTAATTTTATTTAAAATGAATGTTATTTTCAGAAAGTTATTTTAGAGCTTTTAAATAAAAAGTTTTGGGCTTAAAAAAATGAATTTTGAACTTTCTCGGATTTCTTTCGAAATTGTTGTACGAATGAGTTTGTCATTCGAACAAGAATTTCGTTCGAACGAGGTTTGCCAACGACTTGCCACTCTTCGTTAGATAGTTCATTCGAACGAAATGTCGTTCGAACGAGATTTTAGCGCGATGGCAGTTTTTTGGCACTTTTCGATTACTTTGTCCCACTACTATTTCACAGAATTTAATGACTTATGGTCCAAAATTTTAAAAAGAACTTTTTCTATCTTCTAGATTGTGTTTGAGAGCTTAATTCTGTCATAAAAAATTTCCCTTGGTGTTTGTTATCCAAATTGACATATTCAAAGAACAAAACCAAGTTTACACCCAATTGTTTATTTTATTCCAAGTTTCTATTTATATGTATACATCTTGCTAGGAGAGTTTGTGTGGCACCAGATTCATCTCTGCCGTAAAAGAGAGTTTGGGTTTTCTTCTACATCCCATAAAATAAGAAGCTTTTTTGCTGTGACATTCCCACTTGGAGAAAGGCTCCTTGTTTGGGTGGCGGTGACCAAAAAAAGTCCGATCAGTGGATTTCGAGACCGCGGTGTATCTCCGTGGTTATTCACTAGGCAGAGGTGTGTAGAAGAAGTAGTGTCGGGGCTTGGACGGAGTCAGGTCAAGTGTTGTAAATCTTTTGTGTCTTGTACTTGTAAAATCGTACTTAGTGGATTTGGGGCTGGGGTCGTCCGAGGTTTTTTCGCGTTGTGGGTTTTTTCTCATACATAGCGGCATAGTGTGACTGATTTACTTTTATCTTGCAAAATAACTTAGAACGCATGCTTAGGATAATTTAAGATAAAATTTTTGTTAATTGTCACATTTAATTAAATTGGTGCTATTTTAATTTGGGTAAATATTCATTTAATTCAAGTCATTATTTTATTGGATAAAATTTGGTTTGGCCTAATTTGAAAAATTTAATTAATTATTTGTTAGGGAAATTTCTAGGACCTGGGTTAAATTTCTTTTGGGCAAAAAGTTAAATATTCACAAAGTTTGTTTTAAAGTGCAATTTTTAATTTTGAGAAAATTAAAATCCAGTTTAGTTTTATTTTAATTTTGGAAGAATTAAAATTGTAATATTTTTAATTGTGAATCTTGCATTGTTTAGTTCCTTTATACGAACCATCCTTATTCCGCATCTTTAAAGGAAATTGAAATTATATTTTTAAAAGAGAGAGTTTTAAAAATTGGGGGTCATCATTTCCAACAAGTGGTATTAGAGTAGAAGCGCTAAGTTCTTGCGTTTAGGTCCTTTTGGGGCATTTTTGTTTAAAATGGAAAATATGCCTCTTTCAATATTTCCTACGTTTGATGGTTCTCTCATGCTTGCACATGACTCTTCTCTTGCCATATCTTATGAGTAATTGCTTGCATGTCTTACATACTCTAGCTTTTGTGCTTAATGGTATATCTTTTGCTAGTTGTATGTTTTGTTTATTGTAACACCCCGCCTAAAATAATAACGGGTGGCCAGCCCTATACTATATTAAATCAGGAATTCCAGATGGTCCAGTCTCAACATCAACTATCGGTACTATATAATATAGGACTAGCTACCCGATATCATATAAGCGAGATGCTAAATAAATTAAAACATGCAACATAACACAACCCAACACTACAAAATTTCTAATAAATAAGAGAGATGCAAGAAAGAACTAGGATAAACGAAATGCTATATTAAAACAAAATAAATAACTACAACTGAATGTACGAAAGTAGACCCGAATAAGCTGTCGGATCACAGCTAATACAATAACTGGAATGGAATAAATATAAATATCTACAAATATCCCTTGGGTACAAACCCGATATACAACATGAATCCTTACCTAGAATTTTAAAGAAGTAAGAAGCGGCTACAAAATACATCCCGAAATAGTCCGCATCTGTCACGGCTCCCAAGACTCTGGACAGAAGGTCATCCGGCATCCATGCGGTAGGATACCTGTAATAATATATATATACAGGCAGGAGAGAAAAGTAAACGGGTCAGAGCCCCGAATTATAAAAATATTTAGCAAGTGTTAACCGTGCATAATAAATACCGGTGCACTTTATTTCATAATTAAGGTGAGACCGCACTCTCGTGGAACCCCAACTCACCTCTCATCTAAAGGCGCGCCCTATTCGCGTCCTCAAATTTTAGTTAAATTACCCCCATTGATTTTAGGACAACCTAACTTATCAGGCCTAGCCTATATCCACGAGAGCTACCTTCCCGTCATAATCTAAGGATCCACCCATTTCTAAACCCACTAGATTATGATTAAAACAATTATGCCATAAGGCTTAGTGAAATCCTATTTGTAATAACACGAATTAAAATATCATAATTCTTAAAACCTTACCCCTATATACATATACATATACATATACATATACATATATATATATATATACATATATAGGCTAAAGTATAAGAATTTATATCCTTAATATCATGTACATGGAATATTGGCAAAACTTCTCTCTAGCCTCAAAATTGTACTACGTTTCGTGCGTGGGGAGTCTCGCAAAGCGAAATCCAAACAAGGAACCGCCCCGTTACACTACTCCTGACAAGGTCAAGACCAGAGATCCGAGATTCCATAAAGGGAATTACTTCTCTCAAATCTCGACATGGCATTGTGTTTCGTGCGTGAGGTGTCTCGCAAAGCGAAATCCAAACAAGGAACCACCTCGTTACACTACTCGTGGACAATGTCGATCCTAGAGGTCCATAATCCTTAGCATACAATTAATACTACCATTACTACTAAACTATAAACTACCAAAGAAAGAAAGAAAGAAAAGAAAAAGAAAACAAATGAAATAAAATAAAAGAATCTCCAATAATATCCTTGGGATGATGTAACCGAATTATACCTTATGTGCGATACATCAACCCCCATCAATCTAGTACACCATAATCATCTAAGATGTACTTTACTAAAATTCTATATCCTTTCATCTATAAGATATATATACAAATATATATATAGGTATTTTATTCCTAACCGTATATATATACCATCATCAATCCAATAGCCAAGTGTACATACTACATATGATGTACAATGCCATGCACATAATATACCCGGCTATATATATATCGCCGATAAACTGCATCAATGCTATCATCTTCCCAGTGCCCGGCTCACGTAGCAAAACTGGGGCCACCATGGTGGGACTAAACGACACCCATCTCGTGGTAAACTCACGCACACGACGTCCCGAGAAGCGGTCATAGCTCCAAACCGGCAATGAGACGAAACATACCCATCACGTCTCATCCCAAAATAAATATATATTTCATATGGTAACACACGGGACGACTATGACCTGGGGAATATCCACACCCTGCTTTTCTAGCCAGGATGCTCAATCTCTACGCGCGCAACTTCCCAATGATAGCATGAGCGGGGTATGCTTAACCAATTAAGTATATATATATATTTACATGCATAATATATATAATCCATGTGATCCAATCATATGATCAAATAATAAACCATCGTATACGGTTTAAATATCCCTACCATGTATGTCCACAACATGAAGATATCCATATATCTATATACATACAAATATATATATATATATCAACACATATTCACATATCCTTATCTATATATATAAACTAATTCTCGTTCATATGTATAAGATATATATACCTGGCTATAAGTATACATAGTCCTCGATATACAAGCCGTCACTACCATTTCCATTAAATTTACCTCGATATGTGAATACAATCCCTCACTTGAAACATCTTCAATCATCTTCCTATAATGAGTAGTCTCCCAAAACCATATGTATATATCTATACATATACATTCAACATTAGGGTTATCACCCAAGAATTTGTGTAGGAATCCATCACTACACCTTTCACCTCTAAACGTGAAAGTACACAATTATCTTTAGTACTATCTAACCATAGGCATAAACATGACTTAATAGTCTAAAACCTCAATTTATTCCAACCTCATTTCAAGTATTGGAAATCTCAATGGCCATATCCCCATAATTGCGTATAAACTATCCTAACTAAGATTTACGCTACCGCTTATCCTAGTCGATAGTACACCCCCAACCTGTTTCCCACTTTTACCTATGGTTCAATTTATTTTATGAACCCTTACTCCTATCGGGTTATCATTTGTTCCTTAGTCTAAATATTTCTAAGTATAGGAGACTTCTCACTCTCTTAGAGTTATCAACCTCAAACATATATATATATATACCTTAATCTATAATTGGTAATTCCAACCTCAAAGAGGTTTCCCCGATATCCATATGTAACTCCAATACGTACATGGGTACATTTCTCCCAAATTACCCTAAGGAGTCCCCAAAACTCTAATGTGCGAGAAACTCCTTATGTGTCTACAAGAACATATCTCTTTCATCATAATAGAAGGCCCCAAATCAATAAACCCAACCAAAAAGGGTTTGGAATCACTATGGAGAAAAACACCTCAAAATACCCTGTTTTTCGAATCGATTCGGCCCTATTCCGAATCGATTCGGTCTAACAAATCGACTCGGCCTCCAAGGCGAATCGATTCGGGTCCAAAGACCTGGGCTTCTGCAATAGGCCGAATCGATTCGGCTTGGGTCCGAATCGATTCGGTCAATGCAGACCTGCCAATTTCACTAAACCAAATCGATTCGCTTGAGGGGGCGAATCGATTCGGACCTGCAATTTTTGAAGGGTTCTTCTTCTTCATCAAAACCCACGAATTCTAAACCCTAAATTTTCCATTCTAACCCCCAAACCTTCATCAAACCATGATTTTAAGCCCATATATCACCCTAAATTTGATCCCAACCATTTCTATTCCATTAAATCCATATTTAAACATTGATTTCAAGATTTAACCCAAAAATCTAGGTTTTGATATTAATACCCAAAAATCCATTTCTTAATCCCATAAATTATGAAATGAAATACACAAATAGCAATTTAGCAAGATTAAACACTTGCCTCAGATTTGTAGAAGTTGGATCGTCCTCGATGTCGCGGTTGGGCCGGGAATCTCCAAGATCTCTTCCTCTCTCGGCCTTCTCTTCTTCTTTCCTTCTTCCTTTCTCTTTCTCTCTTTCCCTAATTGAGAAAGGCTTGATCCGTAAGCCTTAAATCCTTTAAAACAATAAACCCAATTTTAAATGTTAATACACACTTTAAATGACTCGTTTACTCTAATTCGAGTCAAACTGACTTAAAAATATTTTGGAGCCGAAATAAAACTTAATGATAGTCATTTTGACTATCTCGACCCTTCCAGGATCGATGGCACACTCAAAATCATCATCCGGAATACTTTAAAACGTCCTCTATTTTTGGGCCTAAATTCCCAAATTTTCAAATTTTCCAATTCAATTCAATTTTATTTTCCCAAAATTTAATTTCTCAATCTCAAAAGTCTTGGGGTGTTACATTCTTCCCCCCTTACAAAAATTTCGTCCGCGAAATTTAAGATGAGCCTAGGACATCAATATCATCTAGTCCTTACATCAATCCTCAAGATCACTCTGCCGATCCTTTCTAGTTCTCACGTCGAGCTATATAGATCCTTACCGATCCTTAAAATCAACTAGCTACCCAGGGCACCCATACACCCTGTACCCGAGTTTCCACTCGTTAAATCATAATCAGGCTCCATTAGCCTCAAATGGTAAGATAACCCTCGATAATATAATTTATAACAATATACTAATTATATAAAAGCTTAAAATTCCCAATGGTTGAACTCTCCTCAATTCCTGACGCTAGCTACCTTCGTGCGGGGGAGGTCTCGCAAGCGAAATCCAAACAAGGAACCCTCCCAATACACTACTGTGTAGCTAGGTCGGGGATTGAGATTAGTTGAACCACGGTTAAGGTTTTATAAAAGATTTTTTTTCATATTTTAGATATTGCCCGAGGGCCTATACAATAATACCATATAAATATATTCCGCGTCTTTCGACACGCCAAACAAACACCTTATGTTTAAGACACAAGGCCTCAACAAATACAATACTCTAGCCAATATCTAGTGCTCAAAACTAGCACAACTATGAGCTAAATTATCCGCTCAACATACCCCTACTAAACTTTAAACCTCACAACTCTAAAACTTCTTTACATCCATTAACGGCTTTCCACAATATAAGTCTCCCCTCTTAGACGCTCTATAATCACATGCCCTACCTACCCATAAGACAATAGTCTTATAGTCACTATTCAGTGACCCTTAACATTCCTCACCTCTAGAATTCAATGTTATAACTCTCGACGTTCCCGGTATCGCACAAAGTATGACTTAAACCCAAAGAAAGGTATTCTACCTTATACTTCCAAAATCTAATGGTTTCACCTCATCCAAGGATCTCAATTCAAGACCCTCTACTTCTTCCAGGACAATCATTACTCCTAAACCTATTTCTCCATAAGAGAAACATCTTCCTCAAAATCCTTCCTAACCATTTTGAAGGGCAAGGCACGATTGTAACTGCCGAAAACTCCCTCAGTCCTACACCACGAAATTGAGTCTCCAAAGACATTCTCCCTCATCTTAGAAGGCGATACTCTTGATATTGGGACAACTCTACCTACCTCACCTCGGTAAGAGTCACTAACATTAGGTTTCCTAACGAAGGTTAACATATTCTCAATCTAAACCTCCCAAGGACTACACTACATGTCTCTCCTCGGACTTACCTTACTAAGACCAAGATTCGCCATTCGAGTAAATTTCCTTTCTTACTCAACTGCCGATAAATCACCTCGAACCATTGCTAGAAATCTCCTCAACATCTCCTCCGGAACCGGGGAAAACAATTACCCCCGATTAGAGCGTACCCAATATATACTATGGGTATTGTACTTGTAATCTTATCCTTTCCTAGACGACAAAATCTAGGCGACGTCTGAAACGAAAACAAGAACAATTGTTATCAGAACGTCAATCAAGTGAATGTACTTCACAGAAGAAAACAACGCAGCGAACACAACAGTCCTATTTGTAGGGCTTTATGTCAAGAATGTTAACGGAAGAATCCATAAACTCGCACAGATCCTAAGGACTCTAGAACCTGATGCTCTGATACCATCTGTAACACCCCGCCTAAAATAATAAAGGGTGGCCAGCCCTATACTATATTAAATCAGGAATTCCAGATGGTCCAGTCTCAACATCAACTGTCGGTACTATATAATATAGGACTAACTACCCGATATCATATAAGCGAGATGTTAAATAAATTAAAACATGCAATATAACACAACCCAACACTACAAAATTTCTAATAAATAAGAGAGATGCAAGAAAGAACTAGGATAAACGAAATGCTATATTAAAACAAAATAAATAACTACAACTGAATGTACGAAAGTAGACCCGAATAAGCTGTCGGGTCACAGCTAATACAATAACTGGAATGGAATAAATATAAATATCTACAAATATCCCTTGGGTACAAACCCGATATACAACATGAATTCTTACCTAGAATTTTAAAGAAGTAAGAAGCGGCTACAAAATACATCCTGCAACAGTCCGCATCTGTCACGGCTCCCAAGACTCTGGACAGAAGGTCATCCGGCATCCATGCGGTAGGATACCTGTAATAATATATATATACAGGCAGGAGAGAAAAGTAAACGGGTCAGAGCCCCGAATTATGAAAATATTTAGCAAGTGTTAACCGTGCATAATAAATACCGGTGCACTTTATTTCATAATTAAGGTGAGACCGCACTCTCGTGGAACCCCAACTCACCTCTCATCTAAAGGCGCGCCCTATTCGCGTCCTCAAATTTTAGTTAAATTACCCCCATTGATTTTAGGACAACCTAACTTATCAGGCTTAGCCTATATCCACGAGAGCTACCATCCCGTCATAATCTAAGGATCCACCCATTTCTAAACCCACTAGATTATGATTACAACAATTATGCCATAAGGCTTAGTGAAATCCTATTTGTAATAACACGAATTAAAATATCATAATTCTTAAAACCTTACCCCTATATACATATACATATATATATATATATATATATATATATATATATCTATATATATATATATACATATATAGGCTAAAGTATAAGAATTTATATCCTTAATATCATGTACATGGAATATTGGCAAAACTTCTCTCTAGCCTCAAAATTGTACTACGTTTCGTGCGTGGGGAGTCTCGCAAAGCGAAATCCAAACAAGGAACCGCCCCGTTACACTACTCCTGACAAGGTCAATACCAGAGATCCGAGATGCCACAAAGGGAATTACTTCTCTCAAATCTCGACATGGCATTGGGTTTCGTGCTTGAGGTGTCTCGCAAAGCGAAATCCAAACAAGGAACCACCTCGTTACACTACTCCTGGACAATGTCGATCCTAGAGATCCATAAACCTTAGCATCCAATTAATACTACCATTACTACTAAACTATAAACTACCAAAGAAAGAAAGAAAGAAAAGAAAAAGAAAACAAATGAAATAAAATAAAAGAATCTCCAATAATATCCTTGGGATGATGTAACCGAATTATACCTTATGTGCGATACATCAACCCCCATCAATCTAGTACACCATAATCATCTAAGATGTACTTTACTAAAATTCTATATCATTTCATCTATAGGCTATATATACAAATATATATATAGGTATTTTATTACTAACCGTATATATATACCATCATCAATCCAATAGCCAAGTGTACATACTACATATGATGTACAAGGCCATGCATATAATATACCCGGCTATATATATATCGCCGATAAACTGCATCAATGCTATCATCTTCCCAGTGCCCGGCTCACGTAGCAAAACTGGGGCCACCATGGTGGGACTAAACGACACCCATCTCATGGTAAACTCACGCACACGACGTCCCGGGAAGAGGTCATAGCTCCAAACCGGCAATGAGACGAAACATACCCATCACGCCTCATCCCAAAATAAATATATATTTCATATGGTAACACACGGGATGACTATGACCTGGGGAATATCCACACCCTGCTTTTCTAGCCAGGATGCTCACCCTCTACGCTCGCAACTTCCCAATGATAGCATGAGCGGGGTATGCTTAACCAATTAAGTATATATATATTTACATGCATAATATATATAATCCATGTGATCCAATCATATGATCAAATAATAAACCATCGTATACGGTTTAAATATCCCTACCATGTATGTCCACAACATGAAGATATCCATATATCTATATACATACAGATATATATATATATCAACACATATTCAAATATCCTTATCTATATATATAAACTAATTCTCGTTCATATGTATAAGATATATATACCTGGCTATAAGTATACATAGTCCTCGATATACAAGCCGTCACTACCATTTCCATTAAATTTACCTCGATATGTGAATACAATCCCTCACTTGAAACATCTTCAATCATCTTCCTATGATGAGTAGTCTCCCAAAACCATATGTATATATCTATACATATACATTCAACATTAGGGTTATCACCCAAGAATTTGTGTAGGAATCCATCACTACACCTTTCACCTCTAAATGTGAAAGTACACAATTATCTTTAGTACTATCTAACCATAGGCATAAACATGACTTAATAGTCTAAAACCTCAATTTATTCCAACCTCATTTCAAGTATTGGAAATATCAATGGCCATATCCCCATAATTGCGTATAAACTATCCTAACTAAGATTTACGCTACCGCTTATCCTAGTCGATAGTACACCCCCAACCTGTTTTCCACTTTTACCTATGGTTCAATTTATTTTATGAACCCTTACTCCTATCGGGTTATCATTTGTTCCTTAGTCTAAATATTTCTAAGGATAGGAGACCTCTCACTCTCTAAGAGTTCTCAACCTCAAACATATATATATATATATATACCTTAATCTATAATTGGTAATTCCAACCTCAAAGAGGTTTCCCCGATATCCATATGTAACTCCAATACGTACATGGGTACATTTCTCCCAAATTACCCTAAGGAGTCCCCAAAACTCTAATGTGCGAGAAACTCCTTATGTGTCTCCAAGAACATATCTCTTTCATCATAAGAGAAGGCCCCAAATCAATAAACCTAACCAAAAATGGTTTGGAATCACTATGGAGAAAAACACCTCAAAATACCCTATTTTCCGAATCGATTCGGCCCTATTCCGAATCGATTCGGTCTAACAAATCGATTCGGCCTCCAAGGCAAATCGATTCGGGTCCAAAGACCTGGGATTCTGCAATAGGCCGAATCGATTCGGCTTGGGTCCGAATCGATTCGGTCAATGCAGACCTGCCAATTTCACTAAACCGAATCGATTCACTTGAGGGGGCGAATCGATTCGGACCTGCAATTTTTGAAGGGTTCTTCTTCTTCTTCAAAACCCACGAATTCTAAACCCTAAATTTTCCATTCTAACCCCCAAACCTTCATCAAACCATGATTTTAAGCCTATATATCACCCTAAAGTTGATCCCAACCATTTCTATTCCATTAAATCCATATTTAAACATTGATTTCAAGATTTAACCCAAAAATCTAGGTTTTGATATTAATACCCAAAAATCCATTTCTTAATACCACAAATTATGAAATGAAATACACAAATAGCTATTTAGCAAGATTAAACACTTGCCTCAGATTTGTAGAGGTTGGATCGTCCTTGATGTCGCGGTTGGGCCGGGAATCTCCAAGATCTCTTCCTCTCTCTCCCTTCTCTTCTTCTTTCCTTCTTCCTTTCTCTTTCTCTCTTTCTCTAATTGAGAAAGGCTTGATCCGTAAGCCTTAAATCCTTTAAAACAATAAACCCAATTTTAAATGTTAATACACACTTTAAATGACTCGTTTACTCTAATTCGAGTCAAACTGACTTAAAAATATTCCGGAGCCGAAATAAAACCTAATGACAGTCATTTTGACTATCTCGACCCTTTCGGGATCGATGGCACACTCAAAATCATCATCCGGAATACTTTAAAACGTCCTCTATTTTTGGGCCTAAATTCCCAAATTTTGAAATTTTCCAATTCAATTCAATTTTATTTTCCCAAAATTTAATTTCTCAATCTCAAAAGTCTTGGGGTGTTACATTTATCATCCTTCTAGTCTATTCTTCACTATCAATCACATGCTATAATTATGATTTTTGTTTATCTTTTGTATTTTATTCTTTCATTTTCATTTGCATTAAATGAAAAATACAAATTGATTTTTGTTTATCTTTTGAGTTAATTTTTGTGGTGGGTGAAAAACTTTAAAAAATTTTAAAAACTCAAAATGATTTTATTTTTGTGTGTATGTTGGTTTTACACACATTTTGTGGCATATGTTTGTGTTTGAATCCTCATTTCGCTTCCATGTGACCAGAACTTTTGGTTAAAAATTTTAATACTTAAAATGTTCTTTATCGTGCTTACCTGGAGGTGTTTAAATTTGACCTCCTTAATGGATTCGCTTTGATATGCCTTTACACACATGCAAGAGCTTTTTGAATCTTAACTTCACATGTTATATTTGAGCTTTGTGAGGTGTTCCCCTACCAATCTAGTCATCTACATACTATTACCTAGGAGGACTAGTGCATGTCAAAATCCATTGCAAGTGAGATTTGTTTGATATAAAAATGATATATATAAATGTGCACGGGGAAGGGCTCTGAAAGGAAATATCATCCTTTGTGAGTAAGTCGCCGTTTGCTTGGACCTAAAAGCAATAACCGGTCCAAAGGCCTAAAAGAAAATTTGGCATTAAATGAAAAAACAATTTTCCAAAGCCTAATTTGTTTAGTTGATTTATTCATTCAAAAGATTAAATTAATATGCTTATTTTGAGGGAGTTTGGATGGTATATCAACGGTTTGCACAATATTCATTTATCCTAGTTGTGCTTTTAATGTCATGACTCTATTGGTTTGTAGAATCATCAACATGCTAGGCTTGTATGCATTGTGTGTGTTTGTTCAATGAGTTCAATTTATATTGTCACATGAGGCTATATCTAAATGTGATAAAATTTTGCAATCAAATGTGAATTCCATGAACACGTTTAAGTGATTAGGTTTTAAACTCATTAGTATCTAATTCACACCCCTTCACTTCCGTTTCCATATGACACATTTATGCTATAAGAGTGTGGAAAAACTTATGTTATCTAGTTTTGTATCATTTTGGTGTTTATATCTATATATGTGTACTTATGCTTAGTTTGAATCTATTGTGTAAACATATATATGATATTTTGTTTATTTTTGAGTCTTTACCATGATTAGCTAGTTCATTTATGCTATTAATTCATTTTTGGTATCTATCTTGTTGTGAATTTTGCTTCGATATCACATGCTTAGATGACTACAATCAATTGATATCTTTTGTTATCGCATCATAGTTGATATTCATATCTTTATGTGGATTAGTTGAATTTTAGTTGCCCATGTGCTTTAATGTTCTCATCACTTTATTCACAATTGCATGTTTAGCTTGTTATCCCATTCTATTTATCCCTTGTTTAGTTTAGGGGGTGTATATGCTTTAATTGGGGGAGATAAGTTAATTTTTTATTCTTTAACCTTTGTCTGTTCCTGAACAAAAGGGGGGATAATGATAGGTGGGGAAATGGTATCTAATCCTATTATTATCGTATCTTAGTTCTTGATATTTAACTTATGGGGAGTCGCGACCTTCTTAGGTACATCATTTGATAAAGGGGGAGAATTAATTAAGGATGAGTCTTTTTTTAAATTGCATTTAATATTTCAATATTCCCTATGCGTTTAATGTGTTGCTTAACTGTGCAGGTATTGTAAAGCGTCATCTATTTAAAGGGGCAAAGAGTTTAATTTTAAAGTGGTATTCGAGTCAAGAATTGTACTCTTTATTTTGGGTGGTATGTTTTTTAGTCTAGTGAGCTTGACGGCCCTTTAGGATTTTTGTTTGGTTTTTGTCCCGAAATAGCTAAAGGGGGAGATTTGTAAGGACACAAATTTCCAATTGAGTCTTAATGTAGTGTTGGCTCAATTACGGACAAAAACATTTGTGTCATAGGATAGTATTGAGTGAGTATCCTCCAATCCTATGACATGCAAGAGTTGAAGACGTAGAGGCCAAGAGTTATAAAGCTTCATCATTGTCGAGTTTCAAGTGCCATGTTTCTACGTCATCAACATCATATTCCATAGTCTTCAAAAGGTATGAATGCATTTATATATATATATATATATATATATATATATATATATATATATATATATATATATATATATATATATATATATATATATATAGGGAGACTTGGAATAATTTTATACAGGGTGTAATTTTATTTAAAATGAATTTTATTTTCAGAAAGTTATTTTAGAGCTTTTAAATAAAAAGTTTTGGGCTTAAAAAATGAATTTTGAACTTTCTGGGATTTCGTTCAAAATTGTCGTTCGAACGAGAATTTTTGTTCGAACGAGGTTTTCCAACGACTTGCCACTAGAACTTCGTTAGATATTTCATTCGAGCGAAATGTCGTTCGAATGAAAATGTCGTTCGAACGAGATTTCAACGGGAACAGTTTTTGAAATTTTCCCACTACTTTATCCAACTACTGTTTCACAAAATTTAATGACTTCAGGGCCAGAATTTTAAAAAGAACTTTTTCCATCTTCTAGAGAGTATTTGAGAGCTTAATTCTTTCATAAAAAATTTCCTTGGTGTTTGTTATCCAAATTGACATGTTCAAAGAACAAAACCAAGTTTACACCCAATTGTTTGTTTTTTTCCAAGTTTCTATCTAAATATATATACATCTTGCTTGGAGAGTTTGTGTGGCGCCGAATTCATCTCTATCGTAAAAGAGAGTTTGGGTTTGCTTCTACATCCCATAAAAGAAGAAGCTTGTTTGCTGTGACATACCCACTTGGAGAAAGGCTCCTTGTTCGGGTGGCGGTGACCAGAAAAAGTCCGATCAGTGGATTTTGAGACCGCGGTGGATCTCCGTGGTTATTCGCTAGTCAGAGGTGTGTAGAAGAAGAAGTGTCGGGGCTTAGACGAAGTCAAGTCCATTGTTGTAAGTCTTTTGAGTCTTGTACTTGTAAAACCGTACTTAGTGGATTTGAGGCTAGGATCGTCCGAGGTTTTTTTCCGTTGTGGATTTATCCTCGTACATTGCGGCGTAGTGTGACTAATTTACTTTTATCTTGCAAAATAACTTAGTACGCATGCTTAGGATAATTCAAGATAAAATTTATGTTAATTGTCACATTTAATTAAATTCATGCTATTTTAATTTGGGTAAATATTCATTTAATTCTAGTCATTATTTTATTGGATAAAATTCGGTTTGGCCTAATTTACAAAATTGAATTAATTATTTGTTAGGGAAATTTCAAGGACTTGGGTTAAATTTCTTTTGGGCAAAAAGTTAAATATTCTCAAGTTTGTTTTAAAGTGCAATTTTTAATTTTGAGAAAATTAAAATCCAACTTTGTTTTATTTTAATTTTGGAAGAATTAAAATTGTAATATTTTTAATTGTGAATCTTTTATTTTTTAGTTCCATTATTTGAACCATACTTATTCCGCATATTTAAAGGAAATTAAAATTATATTTTTATAAGAGAGAGTTTTAAGAATTAGGGGTCATCATATCCAACATTCTTCACAAAGAGAACTGGGGAACCAGTGACGTACTTCGATGGATAAAACCATGCCCTAATAGATGCTAAATCTGATCCCTCACCCCCCGCATTTCTATAGGTGCCATACGATACGGTGCTCGTGCCATTAGCCTAGTCCCCGATGCTAAGTTGATAACAAACTCAATCTCCCAACTCGACCGTAACCCTGGTATCTCCTAAAACACATCAACGTAGTCCCTAACAACATGGATCAAACCTTTTGAGATGAATACACCCTCATAAGTCTCCTCCTCGATATAATATAGGTGCGTGCCCGACCCTCCTTCCGAACGAGGCATAGCTACAAGGAACATGTCCTTCCCTAGAATAACGAAAACAATAGTCCTACTGTAATAGTCCACCTTTGCTCTATACATAAGTAACCAGTCCATACCTAATATAACATCATACTTGCCCAAGTGTAAGATGAGCATATCTGCTGCTAAGCACAACCTCCCCATGTTCATACCCTCCCCCTTGCAGATGGAACGAATGAGAATCTCCGCACCCAATGGTGAATCTACAGTCATAATAATGTTTGCGGATAAATCAACTAAACCCATCGCACGTGAGAATATGTTACTAACAAATGAGTGTGACATTCGTGTTTCAAACAAAGCTCGCTCCATGTGACCATCGATAGGAAGAAAACTCTCATATGTTGGCCGCGTTGGCGATAAAACTGGTCCTCGGATGTGATACATACGCCAAAACTACCCCTGCCCCTGCGAATGCAGTAATGATGGATCTGTCGGTGGGGTTGGAAGCTACTGTAACTACTACCCTGACTGGGCCACCTGCTGTTGACCCCTAGCCCTGTTCGGGCATTCACATTCATGTGGTCCTGATCCCCATATACAAAGCACATTCCCATAAATTCTACCTGCCTTTTACCCTACTAGCCCCGATGAGGTTTCCCTTATATTTATCCCTGATTACCCCTACCCTACTGGCCTTCAGTCTGGTTCCCCTAGCCCTACTGGCCCTAAGGAGCATACTGCTGACCCTAATGGTCTAACCTGAAATTTTTGTTACCTGACCTAAACCTCTTGGACGAGTCCCCCTACTAGGAATTGAACTCGTTTTGCCTCCCCTGATGCAGTGGATCCTCACTGGCACTACTACCCCCAGTCTTTCCTTGTTGGATAGGCTCTCCTACCCTCTTTGATCCCCTTAGATGGAAGCGATGGTCCTGGCAGTGGAGCAATGAAGACTTAACGACCTTAGTGTAAGTCCACAATGTTGAGTTAACCAACAAGTGCTGATGAGTACTCTGAGTAAGTCCACCAGTAAACTCAAAGACCCTATTCTCCTTAGTGTTTACCTCATCTGGCTCAAAGTTTTCCGGGCACGTGAACTCTTCATCGTACTTGGCCATGGTTTGGCCCTCCTGGAAGAGATATAAGATTCTACTCCGCATCTCTGTCTGAACTACCGACATAAAGAATTTAAGATCAAACTGCATCCAAAACTCCTGCATTGTCATAGTATGCCTCTCCTCCCATGCAGTAATCGACTCCCACCACTGAAGATCTACGCCAACTAGCTCGAACATAGCTCGTACCTACTATTGAGTATCACTGAACTCAACCATAATAAAATTCCTCTAAATTCCCTTCTTCCATTAGTTAGTTGATACATCATTCTTACTCCCCTTAAAATCTGATGGTTGCCCCTCCTAGAAGGCCTCCCTAACTCATTCCCACTCTGACGACACGGGGTGGGTTTGAACTGGTACTGCCACTCGAGGCTATGTCTATGGCTGTGGCTGTGCCTGGGGAAAGTGGAGTGCCATGGCGGTCATAGGAGCATTAATTACCTATGTGACTATAGCTATGACTTATGTTGTAGTCACAGTCCCCTGAGTGGACTATGGCTCTTGCTGAACGTCCTCCTCTACGGCCCTCCTCTCAACATGTGCTAGTCAACCTATCTTGGCATTTGGCATCTAAAACCAAATCAAAATTTTACGAGATTTAATTCAAATATATATAATAGATGAAGAACGTGAATGCACAATATCAAACAACAGCCCTAAGTATAGGGCTCTATATAAAAGAAATGCATCGCTGACAACGTAATAAGTCTGCACGTTTCGGATTAGGATTAAATTCTTTCGAATTTATCCCCTTAATTTAGGGACTTTTATCATTTCTAGTGATGTAAAATGAGTTGATTTATCGCATTTCATCGCAAATGACTCCTTCTAACAAGTACCTTTAGTTTCATGTATTTCTCATGAGTTTTGTAGGTATTTAAAGTATTGAGAAAGAAAGAGATTGAAAAATCATCGAAAGAAATCAAAGAAGGAAAGTCAGAATGACAATTGTGTAACTTTGCAACCATAGTCCGGAAGTGGCAATTACAAAGTTGAAGATATTTAAATAACAAGAACACTGGAAGAAAAGACACTTTAATCCGAGCTACGGTGGAAAAGTTATGAGCATTTGAAGATGAGAAAAGTTTGGAAGAAGATCCCTGCATGAATTTCATAGGCGATCTGGACCATTTATTCAAAAAGGATCCGGACCGGTTACAAAGAAAGAGTTCTAAAAAAATTTCATAGGATATCCGGACCTTTTATTCAAAAATGATCTGGACTGCACAGGCAATTTGGTCCCTGTATGGAAAACAGGGACGATCCAGACCTTTTATTCAAAAAGCATCCGAACCGCCCTCGCAAAGATCTCTAATTCAAAAAGGGGGTGATTCGGACCACCCTGCCCGAGGATCCAGACCTCTTGGTATTTTCCCAAATTTTCTTTTCTTTTTCTAAGAGTTTTAAGTGGGTCAATCTCTTGAAAATTTAGGAACTATTTATGCTAGGTTTTTACACAACAGTAGGAGTTTGACATTTTAGTTTTCTAATTAGGAGTAGAGGGTTTTGTGTTGATCACAACCATTGTGTGGTGATCACAACCACTGTAGGACTTTTTATACCGTTTCCCCTAGGTAACTGGGATGCTTAAGAATGCAACGCACGTGTAGCTATCTCGACACCGCTTTATACTTGCTTTTGATTTATATGATGCGGCCTTGAACCTCATATATATAATTCTTGAGATTTATAAAGACTGGGTTTAATCATTTATTTCAATTCAAAAATTAGTTTTAACATTAGTAAATGCACTAAGGTTGGAGGATCGTATCCTGACCTATTCTTCTCATTTAAGAATACATCATCATAATTAGTTTAATTGCATTTCATTCGTACTAAGCATACTTAGTAGTTAAAGTTTAATTTACCTTTAGTTCGTAGTTATCCTCCCTTTCAAATCACCATTTTATTTCCATTTTAGGGTTAAGTTAGGATTCTCTATCTTTCTAGCATCATCACGTCTTTATGTCCTATTTCCTTAAGGATCGATACCCCGTCTTATCATTATTATTACATGAGCAACATGCTTTCACTTGAGCCAAGATAGAACGCACACTAGAACACATTTGTGGTTGCATCAAGTTTTTGGCGTCGTTGTTGGGGAATTAGGTACACTTACGTTAGATCGAGTCAATCTAAAACTTTGACAAAAAAATAAAAAATACTTATCCAAAAAGAAATTCTCTCTCAAAAGCCTGTTCATGCAAAATCCTCAAAATACTCCAACGAGAATTCACAAAAATCCAATCGTTGAGCATAATCCTGACAGCCCCCACACCCCTCGTGTTCCATAATTCTGGGTTCCACCTCCGACATCGCCAAATTCACTGTCCAATTACACTTCGAGTGACCTATGTGGTTACATTTCCAATTACACGCCTAGTGCATCGAGTGAGGATACCGAGTCGTTAAAAGAGAGAGCAATGCCAGACATCACTAGTTTCATAACTGGGGAGGGAAATCCATCATATCATCCCATGAAAGAACGCCTTTTTCTCAAGCGAACTATCACCCCTTATTGCATTTTACTCCCGTATAATGCCGGTCAGTTCCACTTTCGCAATGGGATGATACATATTCTCCCTACTTTCCAAGACATGGATTCGGAGAAACCATACGTTCACATACTAGAGTTCGAAGAGGCGTGCGAGACATTTAGTGATCAAGCTTCCACGTAAGATGTCGTTCGCCTAAAGATTTTTCCTTTTTCCTTAAAGGATAAAGCTAAGACCTGGCTGTGATCTCTACCCCCGAACTCCATTATCTCTTGGAAGGATATGCAATCAAAATTTCTCTTAAAGTTCTATCCACATCACAAAACCAACCCTGTCAAGGCACAATTCAAGCTTTTCGACAACAAGATAATGAGTCTTTCGATAAGTGTTGGAAACTCATTCAAGAATTGGTTAGCACTTGCCCCCATCATGAATTCCAAAAAATCACCTTATCCCTTTCTTCCATCATGGTCTAATAGTAACATCTAAATAAATTGTGCAAACCATGTGCGAAAGACCATTCTGGGAATTAGATGCTAGTGATGCTGAGGCCCATCTTAAGTATGTCGCTGAGACTACTCAAACATGGGACATATATGATCCTAATGCCCAAAACTGGCCTAGACAAGTATCTACCAGTCCGACTGCATCTGGTCTATACCAACTAGACAGTAATACCTTACTAGACTGTTGATTTGATCAGTTTGAGAGAGGTGTGAAAGATCTACTTGAAGTTCAATTGAGAGACATTTTGGAATACAACCTTGCTGTAAAAGAAAATGTGTGCGCTATCTGTGAGGTGGGCCATTCTACAAAGGCATGCCCAATAATTCTCGCCTATAAGGTTATGCATACTGAGTAGCTGGAGGCTATAGGAGGATTTAAGGGAAACTTTAATGCCCCACATGGGAACATGTACAAACCTTCATGGAGAAACCATCCTGGTATTAGCTACGGGCAACAACAAGCTGCATTGAATCTAAATTCACAGGTTGCCCTACCTCCACCCCATCCTTAATTTCAGCAGGCACCACTTCCTATGGCTCTACATATAGCTCCACCGCGGAGGACTTTCAAAGATACAATACATAAATTTATCAACTCCCAGAGTGAAACCAACGCTAGATATGATCGCATGTTCGCCGACATAAATGCAAACATCTCAAAGTTGCAATCTTCATTGAGTATCCAAGAGCAGGGCAAGTTTCTTTCCTAGGGACAAAGAACTCCCCAAAGTCAAACTAGTGTTAGCTCCACCTCCACAGAACATCAGGAGAAGTGTCAACATGTAACCACTCTACGTAGTGGGAGAGTCGTTGATTCATCACCCCCTCACACGATGCACCAAAAGATAAGGAGATTTCGCCCGGCACAAAAGTTGCTGAAGATGTCCCCTTGAAAGAGAGTTATAGTGAAGACACTAGTGATCCCGAGGTAGTTATCAAACCACCCTTCGCAATGCCATTTCCTCAACGACTGGTTCCTTCCCAATAAGTAAACCCCTGTGATGAGGTGCTAGAAGTCCTAAAGCAAGTAATGTTAAACTTACCTTTCCTCAATGCCATCAAGGAAATTCCATCTTATGCAAAAGTCATTAAAGATTTGCTGACAGTAAATGGGAGGGTGAAGGTAAAGAAGAATGTATTTCTATCACAGAATGTGAGCTCTGTTCTACTCAACGATCTACCACCAAAATTTAAAGATATTGGTGCACCCACCATCATTGGAGAGAATATAATTGAAAAATACTTACTCGATTTGGGGGCGAGTGTAAATACCCTCCCCTATTCCATTTATAGGCAACTTGATCTGGGTGACCTCAAGCCCACAAAGATCACTTTCCAATTGGCAGATCGAACCATGAAGATACCTAGGGGTATTATCGAGGACATGATAGTCCAAGTTAACACCTTCTATTTCCCTGTAGATTTTTTCATTTGGGATATGGCGCCCTCCTTCAACTCGAGTAATCATGTTCCCATCATTCTTGGGCATCCATTATTATCTACGGCTAACACACTGATTAATACTCGAAATGGCCATATGCAACTCAGTTTTGAAAACATAACTTTAGAGACTACCATCTTCAACATAGCCCAACATGTGGGGAAAGAAGATTACCTTCATGCGATAAGTCTTATTGATGAGATCGTAGAAGAGTACGTAGAGGAAAACTTTTTTAGAGATGCGATAGAAGCTTGCATGGTGTCGAGTAACGAGAGTGAGGGGGAGTACATCGACTTTGAAAAGGAAGTAGAGGAGTTGAGGGAAATTCTTGATAAGAGAGCACCGAACGAGGATGTGAAAGATGTGAGTTGGGTTTCTAGATTTAAAGAGTTTCCACTGAGGGAATCACGCATGGCTCCCTCTACTGAAAAACTCTCTAATTAAAGAAACTACCCTCCAATGTTAAATGTGCTTATCTAGGAGAGAATGAGACATTTCATGTTGTTGTCTTCTCTAGCCTAGACAAAGAGTAAGAGGGCAAATTACTAAAAATTTTGAGGAAGAACCAAAGTTCTTTTGGTTGGTGCATTGCTGATTTGAAGGGGATAAGTCCTTTTATTTGTACCCACAAAACCCACCTCAAGGAGGATGTGAATCCCTCGAGGGAAATGAAAAGAAAGTTAAACCCTACTATGAAAGAGGTATCAAGGGCTAAAATCATTAAATATTGGATGCCGAGATTATCTACCCAATCTCGAATATCAAGTGGGTGAGCCCCGTTCAAGTTGTCCCAAAGAAGTCGGGCATGATAGTGATTGAAAATGCTAACGATTAGCTAGTTCCCCAATGTACCCCCATCGGGTGGCGCATTTGCATTGATTACTAGAAACTCAATGCGGTAACTAGGAAATATCATTTCCCCTTGCCATTTATTAATCAGATGCTAGAGAGAGTAGCAGGCTACCCTTATTATTGCATACTAGATGGTTATTTCAGATATATCCAAATTGAGGTAGATGTACTTAACCAGGAAAATACGACTTTCACTTGTCCCTTTGGTACGTTTGCCTACAAACGTATGCCATTCGGCTTATGTAATGCACCCGCGACCTTTCCAAGGTGCATGCTAAGTCTCTTCAGCAACATGATTGAGAGAGGACTTGAAGTGTTCATGGAAAACTTTGGAATTTTTAGCACCTATTTCGATCTTTGTTTATCAAATCTTGAGAAAGTACTTTCCCGGTGTGTGGGGAAGAACTTAGTGCTGAATTGGGAAAAATGCCATTTTATGGTCACTGAGTGAATAGTTTTTGGCCACATTGTCTCATCCAAAGGAATAGAAGTTGATAGAGCTAAGATAAATGTCATAGCTGACCTACCCCCACCAAAATTGCTAAAAGACGTGCGCTCTTTCTTGGGCCACATGGAGTTTTATAGAAGGTTCATTAAGGACTTTAGCACCGTCGTTAGACCCTTAAGCAGCCTGCTTATGAAGGATACATCATTTGAGTGGAATGAAGCATGCCAAAGTGATTTTGAAAAATTAAAAAGCATGCTTGTTTCTGCTCCCATTATGCAATCCCCGGATTGGTCCTTACGATTAGAGCTCATGTGTGATGCAAGATATTTTGCGATAGGGGTTGTTTTGGGCAAAAGGAAAGACAAGAAAGCTCATGTCATCTACTACTCTAGCCGAACTTTAATCGGACCACAACTCAATTACTCCACTACGGAGAAGGAATTGCTAGCGGTTTTCTCTAGACAAATTTTGATCCTACCTCATCGGTTCACCCATTACTTGTTTCACCGACCACACGGCTTTAAAATATCTCCTTGCAAAGAAAGACGCAAAACCGCGCCTCATAAGGTGGATCCTACTCCCACAAGATTTTAATCTCTCCATTAAATACAAAAAAGGGGTACAAAACATCGTTGTCGATAATTTATCTTGGCTTTCATCTAACTTACCTAGCGATCCTATACCTATAGACGAGTATTTCCTAGATGAACAACTATTTTACACCTTTTTTCCCTGGTTTGCGGATATAGTCAATTATCTTGTCATGAGAGCCGTCCCTCCCAAGTGGACACCGCAAGATAAGAATAGGTTCATTAATTTGACGCGCATGTTTTTCTATGATGATCCATTCCTTTTTAAATATTGCGCAGACCAAATCATCCAACGGTGCGTACCGGATGACGAAATACCCAAAACCATCAAATTCTATCATTCGGAGGCATGTGGAGGCCATTTTGTGAAGAAAAAGACAGTCACTAAAATTTTCCAAAGCGATTTCTACTGGCCGACCATGTTCTGGTATGTGAGCAATCGTTTCAAATCATGCGATAGATGCCGACGGATGGGGGCGATTACCCGATGAGACATGATGCCATTATCCTCAATACTCATTATTGAGATATTTGACTGCTGGGGTATTGACTTCATGGGACCTTTTCCCCCATCTTTTGGATACCTATACATCCTTATTGCGGTAAAATACGTTTCTAAATGGGAGAAAGTTATAGATACCACGACAAATGATAATAAAGTGGTGATACGTTTCCTGCAGGAACACATACTTTCTCGCATCGTTGCTCTGAAAGCGAGAATTAGTGATAATGGACACATTTTTGCAACAGGACATCGAGAAACTTATGAGGAAGTATGGCATCTTTCACAAGGTTGGAATGACCTATCACTCATAAACGAATAGGCAGGCCGAGTTGGCGAATCGAAAAATCAAGAACATCCTTGAGAAGATTGTCGATCCCAACCGAAAAGATTGGTCCCTTCGATTGAATGATTCGTCATGGGCCTACCATACTGCATATAAAAATCCGCTCAGAATGTCCATGTTTTGCTTTGTGTATGGCAAGCCTTGCCATATTACCATCGATCTAGAACACAAAGTGTATTGGTCCATTAAGAGGGTAAATTACAACATGGATAAAGCCCATGAAGCTCACAAGATTCAGTTAAATGAGTTAGAGGAGATATGCAATGACACATATGAAAACGCTAAGATATCCAAATAAAGGATGAAACTCACACACGACAAGATTATTCAACACAAGGAGTTTCTTTCCACGAAAAAAGTTATCCTCTATAACTCTCGGCTTTATCTATTTTTGGGTAAGTTGCAGTCTTAGTTGACTGTCCCATTCATTGTGAAGAGCATATTCCCCCATGGAGCAGTGGAATTAGAAGATAAATAGGGGGAAATACGTTCAAAGTCAATGGTCAACACCTAGAGAAGTATTTAGAGGCGATCGTAGAAGATGTCAACACAATTTGGTTGTCGAACCCCGTTTATGGGGTAGAGTGAGCTGTAGTTGAAAGGTCGCTGCACCCCCGATGTGTATGGGGTGATTCTTGTGTATAGTAAAAATGTGTCGGTTAGGATAGGTAAGGTAGGGTCAATAAGTAGGTGTGGCACACACTAAGCAGGTAGGAAGCACACATTGTGAGGATGCCTCGCGATTCGAAATAAGGACATAGTGAAAATTAGGTTCATGGTTGAGTTGTTATCAAAGCGGGAGAGCCTTTGGAAATTAGGAGAGGAGAAAAAAATCAAGTTAAGAGAACTTTATAGAAATTTAAGCAGCGATCCGGACCGCCCCTGGGTACCTAGTCCAGATTGACTTCAAAGTAAAATAAAATAAAAAATGCAGCGATCCGGACTGCCCCTGGGCACCAGGACCGGACCGCCCTCTAGTTTTCTTCGTTCTTTCCCTAGGTGCAACCCTCTTTCCCTGAATCCTCTCCCTTCCCTCCACTTCGTTTTCCCCACCAATTCCCTCACAAAATCCATCCCCTTTTCCCTCCACATCCACCCTTTCGCACCCAATACCCACCTATAAATACACCCCCTTCCTCCTCATCTCTTCCACACCATTTCTTCTAAGACCTACTCCTCCATCTACTATAAATCACTCATGCCCCCCCCCCCAAAAAAAATATAACTCCGTCGAGTTCATCGGCAACAATCCCGACAACTACTGTTTCGATCAAGAGGCAAGGTGGTGCGAAGAGTTCTTATGGAAAATGCGTAAACTCCAAATTGAAAGAGCCATAAATTGGGATGAGCTACCCAATTATGTCACCAACCTTTTTTCCCCAAAGGGTTGGTTCTGTTATCTTCATGAGCCGCACGACACCGTTTGGGCGGCCGAGGTCCATGAGTTATATGTCACCTTCATCCGCACCTATGAGTTTGACGTCGAGGCACGGGTGCGCGACCAACGCTTCCCATTTTCCATACGTCTGCTTGTCGAGAATCTAGACAAGATAGACGTCCCAAATCCCACCAACTTCACCTACCCCAATGATCTTCCACCCATCGACAAAGACGTTTGCATCCAACGTCTAGCACCTGGTGAAGTTTGGGGTAAGGGAGTTTTAAGGGTCTGTCGGATGAGCCAATATATTGTGAAACTCCAATGATTCCGGTATGCGACCCCAATAGGCCACCTTCATTTACCACCTCTTCGAACGCTCCTCCTCCATAAATCTGGCACACATAACATAGTGCGATATTATCTTTGCTGAGCTAGATCAAAATGGCACGACTACTCTCCCGTATGCGAGGCTCATTACCTCAATTCTTGTCGACTACCTTATTGTTCCACCCGTCTGTTTTCTTCGCCTCCTAACCCCTTTTGGGCAAGACACCCAGACCAAGAGTGAGCGCCAAAGAGAAATTTTATGAGCTCGAGAAGATGAGGACTCCAATGATGACGAGAGCAGCGAGGAGGAGGCGGCCGATATGGAAATGGGAGAGAAATGGGGAGGTTCCAATGAGGACAAGGAGGATTATGACTTTGATCTTCTCGATAATGAAACTGATGCGTGTATCACAGCCCTTGAAACCAAATTTTATGGGTTCCTCACTAATACACAAGGTATCAGGAGGCCAACCAACGAGCTTATGAATGTGATACGAGCATGATGCATCGCCTTGAAGCTCACATGTATCAGTTCTCCTTTGGTGGCCCCCTTCAAGCTTTTACTATGATCCCTATGACCCGAATGCGCCCGGTAGCTCGTAACCACCACCCCAGTGAATCTTTTATTTAGTGTTTTTGTCAGTTGTTGTTCCTTGGCTTAGTTGTTACGCATCTTTGTGTTCCTTTTTGCTTGATGTACCACAACTTAGTATATATAAAAAAATCTTCATTTTCTCCATTTGTTTGTTTTATTTATCGCACTTCTTATTATGCCTTATTTAGATTTTAGTCCTTTTGATTGGGGACAATTCAAAAGTCTAAGCTAGGGGGGTGATGAGTGTGTACTTCTAAAACTTCACAAATTTCCAAAATGCCAAAACAATGTAGAAATTTTCAAAAATTTTTAAAAAATTGAAAATTTATGAAAAGCCAAAAATATTTTTCTTCAAAATAAATAATATTTGGAATTTAAATTTTCCAAAAATATGATTAAAATTCCGTTTAAAGTCTCAAATTGTAAAATATAAATTACACAAAGACGAAATTGACCAAAGATGGAAATTGAAAGAAAATTAACGACTGTACGAATAAGTGTGGATATTAACCAACCCGGTGATTTTTCGAGCCTATCTATTTTTGTGAGAATTTAAATCAATCTGAGTTAATGGTTAACTCGAAATTCATTTTAGCATTTAAATAAGTTGTTCAAGATCTCTATTCCTTTCTTTGATCGATTACGAGAAATGTGTGATGTTTTGTCTCGAAATACGTGCTAAATTATCTCTAGACTTAATTCACCTCGAGATGCATATGGTAACGCAATTAGTAATTTGGGAAACGAATTAGGCCCTCATTTGTCACACAAAAATATTGGCTAGAAAAAGTCATGAAAAATTATCCCTTTGCTACCCATTTTGAGCCAAATAAAATTTTTCCAAGTTCGTTTGATAGCCCGAAACACACAAATGGCCCAGAACTGAGAAGATTGGAAATCCAGAAAATTTGAGTCCCAATGTTGTGATAAAAAAGGGCAAGAAAATAGAAAATACTCAACAAAAATAGCAAGAAAGGAAAAGTGTGAAAAATAGAAAAAAATAGAAAAAGAAGAGAAAATGAGCAAATTCCCGAAAAAAGCATTCACGGACATCATAAGAATATTTTCCAATTCCAGATTTCCCAACCATTTCCATGTTACCGAATACACCTTAAACCCGAAAAGTCCTAACCGAGTCCAAATTGTGAAATTACTTACCACATGGAGAGCTAAGGCACAAAAGATAATGTAAGAGATTAACTGGTGTGAATTAGAGGTGATGTTTTCATTTTCTTATAACCCATACTCCGATGATGAGATCTTTTCTCTATAAATTTGCATATTTTCAATTTTGTGTGCTTGAATTTGGGTTCCAATGCATTTAATCCTATCGACACGCACATTGAGAGAAATTAGCCACATTTCTTAGGGATTCGTTTATGATAGTATTCCGTGAGAATTTTAATCAAAATGAAGTTTCAAAAAAGTAACGTAATTATCAGTCAGTGGAAATAAGCGGCTAGATTTTTTACTTCGCACACACGCACTATGATATGAGACTCTTGAATATGAATTAGTGGTGACTATTTTCTGGAAAATTTAAATAGTACAATTTTTTAGTATTTTGAATTTTCTTTGAGTCAAATTTAGTGGGTATATTCACTGCAAACCCTCACGAGAAATAACTCGTCCAACTAGGGTAACCCAGGGGTTTAAAGGCTTGTTGCATACGCTAAATGCAATCATTCACCCGTAAAAGTGGTACTCTATCCAAGTAAAATGAAAATTTTGAGAGTTGAACCTTATTTCAATCCTTTTACATTGCTCGGGACGCGTAAAATTATAAGTTAAGGGGAGTTTGATTAGGCTTAAATTCTTCTGAATTTATCCCCTTAATTTAGGGACTTTTATCATTTCGAGTGATGTCAAATGAGTTGATTTATTGTATTTCCTTGCTAATGACTCCTTCTGATAAGTACATCTAGTTTCGTGTATTTCTCATGAGTTTTGCAGGTATTTAAAGTATTGAGAAACAAAGAGATTGGAAAAGCATCGAAAGAAATCAAAGAAGGAAAGTTAGAAAGGCAGTTTCATAACTTTGAAACCATAGTCCGGAAGTGGAGACAATTGAAAAGTTAAAGATATTTCGATCACAAGAACACTAGAAGAAACGACACTTCAATCCGAGATACGGTGGAAAAGTTATGAGAATTTGAAGATGAGAAAAGTTTGGAACATGATCCCTACATGAATTTCATAGGCGATCCAAAACTTTTATCCAAAAAGGATCCGGACTGGGTACAAAGCAAGAGTTACGAATAAATTTTATAGGAGATCCGGAACTTTTATTCAAAAAGGATTTGGACCGCATAGGCTGTCACGACCCCGACACAAATTAGTAGTAGGGAACGAGTGTCTTGACATGCCACTAAGGCAACATATATTCTGACTTAATTGTTATGAATCGTAAAATACTGAAAGTAAAGGAGTTATGTCATCAGAGCTTTCTAAAGGAAACTTCAATTTTATTAAAAGTAACGATGAATTACAACTTTAAGACAAAATTTAAAAACTTATTACAAGGGAGCCAAAAATTCTCTAAATGATAAAAACATGCATAATAACAAAAAGAGCTCTAAAAGCTTAATCTTCAACACAGTCCTTCTTCGTTCCCTCCGCGAACTTACTTATTTCCTGAAAAATGGTTATTTACACAACATCAGCTAAAAGCCGAATGAGATTTAATCTCTAGACATTCCATGGTTTTTCAAAATTTTGTTACCTATTCAATCTACAACATAAGGCATATACATATATGAACAGGAATTTGCTGTAAAATATATAAGGTAAGTTGACAGTATATATATTTTCAGAATATACAGTTCAAAACAGAATAGATAAAGCAATGGATAAATATGTCAATTATTTAATTTTATTTTGATGTCCATGTACGCTCTAATACCCAGATAAACATATAATGTTACCAGATGTTTCCACTCGGTAACAACACAGACAGAAAATCATGATATCTGAAACAACGCCTTATTTAAGGCACACCGTTTGGGAAGGTACCTCCCAAATATTTCCACCCGGTATTTAAGGACAACATAGTAAGAGAGTTTCCATAGGCCGAATCAATAATATCAGAATTCAAATTAGATGTATATATCGAGAGATATACACATATAACAAATGACAAAATCATTTGTATCATATGTATTTTGAGGATAAAACATTTCACAAAATAAATAAGTTTTCGTAATATCATATAATCAAAATACGCAAGTAATGCCATAGAGTACTCACCTAAAATAGAAGTACGAAGTTACAGATTTATAGGGTCTTGGATCACTAAGATAGAACTTCTTCTTAAACTTCCTTACACTTTCTCTCACTATTTATTTTTGAACTTTTGGAGTAATTTCGTATAATAAATGATCCTAAGGCCTTATTTATAGTTTCCCAAAGTTATTAGGGTGTTGACACGTGTCCCATTGACTAAGCGTCCATTTTGGTGAGTCGACGTTTGACGTGTCGCGTAACAGGACTATCTTGCAATCTTTACTCACCAAATAGCGACAAGTATTTTATCTTCTTCTAAATGAATAACACGTGTTTTATCCTTATTTGTATGGATGACACGTGTAAGGTGTGGTGGCAAGAATACAGCAGGAGGTGTCAAGCATGAGTTGTCAAATGATTAAGTGTATAAGGGTCATTTTACCCATGAATGTTATTTTAGTAATTTTACACCATACATTTTCAATATTTCTTAGAGGTCTTTGAAAATATTTTATTTACATAATGTTCCTTTATATAGTTTCATTTTAGTCCCTGAAAATTTCATTATTTCAAAATCAAATCCCTAAAGTTTCTTAAAATTTCATTTTCTACCCCAAAACTTATCATTTAGCTTAGGATATGCTATAAGACTTTGATTTAATCCCTTTTGATGAAGAAGGAGGTTATTTCAAAAATTTTAAGTAGGCCAAACCAGCCTCCCCTTCAGCCAATCAAAATATTACACTTGGTGTGGTAATAGAACAAAATACAACTTAAAGGATGGACAGATTTTCCCTTATTTCGTAATTTTGGCATAACTTCTTGCTCGGACCTCTGTTTAACATACCGTCTATTGTGTTACAAACCTAATTTATATATCTATAACTTTATTATTTTTACCTCAAGTCAATTGTTATATTATAATAGTCAAAACAAGTTTCTAAAATGAACATTCCTACCGAAAACTTTACAATTTTGTGTTTGTAACTAATTTGATATTTCATGATTTATGAAGGGAGGATTAGACTAAAAATAATAAATTAACATTATCCATAATAACACATTGTCCATATCTAATTTGTAATAATAAAATATTTAAAACAAACTATATATGAACATATAAAACTGGGGTCATTACATAGGGAATTTGGTCCCTGTATGGAAAACAGGGGCGATCCGGACCTTTTATTCAAAAAAGATCTGGACCGCCCTTACGAAGATCTCTGATTCAAAAATGGGGGCAATCCAGATTGCCCAGCCTGAGGATTCGGACCGCTTTGGATTTTCTCGAATTTTTTTTCTTTTTCTAAGAGTTTTAAGCGGGTCAATCTCTTGAAAATTTTGGAGCTATTTATGCTAGGTTGTTACACAATAGTAGGGGTTCGACATTTTAGTTTTATAATTAGGAGTAGAGGTTTTTGTTAGCCAAAAACCCTAGTTTTGACAAAAGGAGAAATTTCTGTAAGGATTGCATTTTTATTTATGAATTTTCTTCAATACAAGTACTATTCTTACTTTAATTCTTCATTGGTTCTTTAGATCTATTATTTGTTTAATTCAACATATTTCTCTTATTCACTTTCCATTAGATATGATGTTTTATTTCTCAAAAAATTTATTTTTCTTTAATCTAATCATGTCCGGCTAAGTTTCTAAGGGTTAGGATGCATGAATCCAACCCGATTTCATTTACATATGTATCAAATTAAGTTTTTGAATTAAATAATTGGTCAAATCATGTTGTGTGGTGATCACAACCGTTGTAGGACTTTTGATCATGTATTGCCCTAGGTAACCGGGATGCTTAAAAATGCAACGCACGTGTAGCTATCTTGACAACACTTTATTCTTGCATTTGATTATATATGATGTGGGATTGAACCTCATATATATAATGTTTGAGAATTATAAAGAATGAATTTGATCATTTATTTCAATTCGAAAATTAGTTTTAACATTCCTAAATGCACTAGGGTTAGAGGATTGTATCCTGACCTATTCTTCTCATTTAAGAGTACATCATAATAATTAGTTTAATTGCATTTCTTTCGTACTTAGCATACTTAGTAGTTAAAGTTTAATTTACCTTTAGTTCGTAGTTATCCACCCTTTCAAAGCACCATTTAATTTCCTTTTTAGGGTCATGTTAGGATTCTCTGTCTTTCTAACGTCGTCACGTATTTACGTCGTATTTCCTTGAGGATCGATACCCCATCTTACCGGGATTATTACTTGAGGGATAGGCTTTCACTTGAGCTTAGATAGCACACACACTAGAACACATTTATGGTCGCATTAACTAGAACCCGATGCTCTCATACCAACTGTGAAAACCTGCCTATTCTAATACCGGGTAGCTAATCCTCTACTAAAATAAAATAGGAATCTCAGTATGGTTCATTCTCAGCATCACTATCGTAACAAGTAATATAAACTAATGTGAATAACACCATACAACAATATGAATTGAATAAACCACGTGCATAGATAAATGAGAAAAATGAACCGAATAAACCATCGGTCACCAAATAATAGCATCCATTGAATAAAACTGAGTGCTGAAATAGAATAACCAGACAATAATATAAAATCTTATCCTTTTACGGGCAACATGCCTAAACTGAAAACTGGAATGAAAATATCCTATCTAGGTAGAATAAGATGAAGCATCTAAATCAAGTGCTGTAGCGTCCATAACTACTGCAACGATAAGAATGGATCTATCCCTGCAATATCGATTGCCACTGCTAATGTAATACCCCATACTTTTATTATTAATTTAATTTTGTGTGCTTAATATTAATAATATGACTAGGGAAATTAAATTGTGTTTCGGTAAATATTAATTAGCAAGATAAATGATTAATATTTATTATTATTTACGTGCACGTGATAGGGAATTAGAAATGTGATTTATTATATATCGCGTTTGAGTGAAAGCGACGATTTATTTTGATATGTTGATATAGTGTTACATAGGTGGATTGCTATAGTTTATGGACGGCGATTACAATACGCACATGTCAGGCCCGATTAATGAGATTTTAGCATATTTGAAGTTAGGTGACTTAAATTACCTTTTCGAGTGCACCGGTGATCCAGGAAGGGTCAAAATAGTCCATAATAGGTACTCGAGTGTTATGATTGGGTTTCGTAGACTTTTGGACATAATAGGAGCCGTAAAAGGGCAGGAGTGTCTTTTTACACTTAAGGTTAAGTGGAAATGGGATTAGGGTAAATTGAGGGAGTAGTTAAAAGGTAGCGAAGGTGGATGGCAGCCCAACTTTGATATTCTGCACAAGTGAGATTGAGAGAGAGTTCAAGAGAAGAGAAAAGAGGAAAAAAGGAAGAGAAAAGGGCTTTGAAAGGAGAAAAGAGAGGTTATCTACGGATTTGACCCATCAACAAACGCAGAGAGCTTCAGATTCAATCCACAATGGCAAGTAGTTACTTGATTTAATTTGCAATTATACATAATTAATCACTTTCATTATTAGGGATAAAAATTTGGGATTTAAAGTTATCAAGATTGAAACTTTGATTGAATGATTTGGAGATATAGGTGATAAATTATCTTCGATTTGAATTGAATACTAATTCTTATTGATTATATAAGAATTTTGAAATTAACTCTGGAATTATAAGGACGAGCATGTAGAACTTTGATAGGAAGGTTGAACTACTGAAAATCAAATTGGGGAAATTATGAATTGAAAATGATTGATGTTTGATTTGTAATCCTAAGTTTTTGATAAGGGATTTAGACTTAATTATATGTTTTAATTCTTCTGAAACATTATTGTAATGATGTTTGAGGACAATTGCATGTTTGGGGTAGTTTGGGACGTCCATTGGAAGGTTTTAAGGAGAAAAACTCAAGGAAGAAGATGACAAGAAGCCTAACAAACCTAATCGATTTGCTGAGGAAGCAAATTGATTCACTCAATTGACCAGTTCGATCTGCCAGTGAATCAATTTGGTTTTCTGGCCTGCCAATTTTTGTTTGTGTGTTTTTTGACCTATTAGGGCTTGGGGAATGACTGTAGGGGCTTCCGGGGTACTTTGGGATTACTGGGGAATGCTTTCATGGTTTGGTACATGTGATAGGCCAATGATTAGATGGATTTTAGTGAAGAGAACTGGGAATTCAAGTGAGTGACCATGGAAATAATTAATCAGTATGTTGGTTCGAACTTTGGGATTGGGTGAACAATGTGCTATGGAATATTCCTACAAGTTCTGTACTTTATATATATATACATATTAGAGTGACATGAATATCAATGTAATTTTGCATGGTACTTGTTTATATTGAACATATGTACTTGGTAGTGCTATCGTGGGAGGTTGCGTGTTGTGGGAAGTCCACCCTAGAGTTGACCAACAAGTGTCAGATTGATTCCCTGGGTTATAGGGCTGTTGCATGTACACTATTCCTGTGGAGGATATGTATTGGTTTAGAGACTGGTTGGGTGGGATGTGGTATGGTTACGACCCCTAGACATATGTGTATGACAGCTTTCATTGTATATGTTTACATTTGGGATCGATGGTGAATTTCCAACTTGGTGGCTCAATGTCATGCGTGATGCCTAGAGCCAGATATCACATGAGGGATGTATCCACAAGGTCCATGCTCTGGGGATAGGGTGATACGTGTATACCAAGTGATATATATATGTATTTTTATATGATATAGTGTCTATATCTATTTATAACACGAGCGTAGCTATGTTATGTTTATTACGTGAATAATTATCTATAGCCAGTGCATTGTTGCAATATTATTTATGAATCTATACCTAGTGAAGGTAGTTATACTTAGCTAATAGAGAGTATTAGAGGGATTGGGCTTAAATAGTGATTACATGCCCTAGTTAGACTGTGTAGTTTAATTAGGATAATAAATGAACACATTAGGTGCACACTGTAGCTGAGAGGTGCTATTTTATCTCATGTGAGTGTGACCGGTTAATTATGGAAGTAATACACTAAAACTTTTAATCTATTTAAAAAAATTATCTATTTGCAAAATATTTTTTACTTTTCGGGCTTTGACCTGCGAGTAATTGTGTTTCCTTGTTTTTCTTTTAAAACCCTAGGTGGGCAATAGCAATAGCCGGAACCGTAGGGATAGATCCATTATTGTTGTTGCAGTAGCTGTGGATGCCATATTACTTGATTTAGATGCCTCAGCTTATTCTATCGAGATATTATCTTTTCATTAAAAATTTCAGTTTAGGCGTGTTTCCCGTTAATGGATAGTATTTTACATTACTGTCAGGATATTTTATTTCAGTACTCAGTTTTATTCATGAAGTTTATCATTTATCTATGCTTGAGGTTTATTTGGTTCACTTTTATTTGTTTATTTAGTTCACTTTTATCATTTATCTATGCATGAGGTTTATTCTATTCATTTTGTTATATGGTTTTATTCGCACGAGTTTATATTGATTCTTACGACAGTGATGTTGAGAATGAACCATACTGAGTTTCCTATTTTATTTTAGTACAGGTGATAAGCACCCAAACTGTACAATTTATACCCCGAATAGATGTACTTTAGTTGCTAATTCTCGGCAATATGGGTCTTATGTGCTTAAATGTTTATCTTGTAGGTCAAATGCACATTGCGGTGTTCAAATGCGTATTTCAAGGCAATTGTGCGCAATATGGAGCTAAATACCCAATCCCCTGACCCTAAACCTAACCTAGCTCAGCCTAGCCTTGGCCTTCCCCGACGCGTGTGTGTGTTGATTTTGTACTTTTTTTTATTAATTTTTAGATTTTTAGTTTGAGTTATTTTATTTTTAGGATTTATTTTTTATTTATTTAGGATTTTTAGGTTTTATTTACTATTTTTATATTTTATTAGTATATTTTTATTTTCTCTTTATTTTTATTAGTTATTATTTTTATTTTTTTAGGATTTCATTTATTAGTTTATTTGATTTTACATTTATTTACGATTTTAGTTTTTAGTTTAATAGATTTCTATTTTTTGTTTTTATTTTATTTCTTTTTTTTAGTTTTATTTTTAATTTGAGTCTTTATTTTATTATTAGAAGTAGGATTTTTATTTTAGATTTTTAGTTTTATTAGTTTTAGTTTTTTTTTAGTGTTATTTTTTTAAGGGTTCAAATTAAACACACACACACAAACTCTTCCCCACTCACACCCATCCAAAGTATACACCACACACCCCCTAAACCCATACACACAACCCTCACCCTACTTCTCCTACACCCTCACCACACACAAACTATTCCCAACCATCTTCAACCTCCAACTCACCCCTTTCTCTCTCCTCTCACCCAAACCCATATTCATTCTCTCTTCAACCACCATTAACACAAGGAAAACTCACCACCACAAAACTTTAAACCAACAAACCAAACCCACATCCTTGAACCCGTGGCAAACCATCCCAAGGCCGACCTTACTCCGACCCGACATCTCCGACCGGAATGGCCCCCAAACCCACACTCTTGGCCTTGCCGCGACTCCGACGGCCAACGCCCAACCGGAGCTTACCCGCAACTGCCCTCTCGGCATCAAAGTCGGTGATTCCCCCTCCACCCCACTGTCCATCTCCGGCGACCCTATGTTCGAACCGCTGACCAAACCACGGACACCACCTTCGTACCATCCCCCTACCCCGGACCATACCCTGCTCCGCTACCAAACCCAACAATCAAAACTCATCTTCCATAGCCAATACCCATTTCCCATAACCCATATAAGCCACACGATTTCTACCACCTGCTAAAAGCCAAAGAAAACCAAAGACTAAGGGCCTGTTTGGTTCTCTATTCAGAAAATTCGATTTAAACACTGTTTTTAAATACAGTTTTAAAATTCAGTTTTTTGTGTTTATAATTATTGGTGTGCGTTTGGTAAAGTTGTTTTTAAATACAGTTTTTTGAAAATTTGACAAAATTGACAAATATGTATATTTATATCATACATATGCGTGTGTGTGTGTGTGTGTGTGTGTGTATATATATATGTATGTACATATAAACATACATAAAGCTTTCATACATACATGATACATGAATGTATACATACATACATACATCATAAATTATATACATGTACATTTAATAACATGTATTTTTAGGTATATTTAATGAGGTATGTTGTGGAGTTTATATATATATATATATATATATATATATATATATATATATATATATATATATATATATATATATATATATATATATATAAAACTTTCATACATACATGATACATGAATGTATACATATACATACATACATCATAAATTATATACACGTACATTTAATATCATGTATTTTTAGGTATATTTAATGAGGTATGTTAGGGAGTTTAACTCTCTCTCTCTCTCTCTCTATATATATATATATATATATATATATATATATATATATATATATTTATAATGATGTCGCATATATAATTCACTATAAAATTATATACATACATGAATTGATAATATTTTTTAATACATATGTACTATATGTATATTTTATATTATTCCATACATTAATAATATATGTATAAAACTATCTATAAGTATCATGTATCTATTGATAATATTATTTAACTTTATATTATTCCATACGTAATTTTGTGTATATGTACATATATATTTTTTATTTATAAGAATTACACACATTAATGTATTATGTATGTATATTATATATTAAGGTATAATTGCTTTAAAATATTAAGAATGAATAATTCTGAGTTGAAAAATAAAAAAAACAGATGTTATAAAACACCCAAAATCTGTTTTCTGAAAAACTTGATTATAACACAGGAATATTATAATTATGTGTTTAAAAACAGGTTGCCAAACGAAGATTTTTATCAGAATTGTATTTAAACACAGAAAACAGAATTATAGTTGCATACCAAACATTCCCTAAACCACTTAAACCCCATGTGCCTAATTAACCAATTTAAACCTTTACCCAAATTACCCCCCAACTACCAAATTTTAACCATTGCCCAAAATACCCGTTTTACCAAATCAGATTTTATTCCAATCCCCTCACCCACATGACCTCCACACACTCACACCTCATGCTCCTCTCACCATTTCCATGCACACTCATGTCCATTCTAAAAAATATCCCTAGCTCCATGCCTATTATAAAATGAAGACTCAAGACCCCATTTGAGGGAGCTTTTAGATAGGAATTTATAGAGAGAGAATTATAGAGAAAAGCACCATTTGTAAATAGTTTTATTTTATTCTTTTTATTTTTGTTAGATACTTATGCAATTAAATATTGTAAGAGAGTTAATTGAGTGGATATTTAATTTCAAACCACTGGGATGCTCAATTAGAGGGATTGTATGCTTTAATTTGGAAGAGTAGAGTTCAATTTTCTCAAAGAGATTTGGTTTGCTCGTTTTATTCCCTTCTATTTTATTTTAGTAGCCTTGATTATTAATTTGTCAAATTTCATATCATGTTAGGCTAAATCCCCTTTCAAGGGGTGGGGGGAAACCGTTATTTGATGTTATTTTAGTTTAATTAGTTTGATTACTTGAAAATTCCCTTTGAATGTTATTTTTGATCCCTTACCCTTAAATTTACGCCTCGAGAGAGGGTAAGGGTCCGTTTGGTTGTTAGTGGGCATGGCAAAATTTGTCTAGGTAAAATTTTCCTAGGAAAATTTTACCTAGGCAAATTCAGATGACGCTATCAAACAACATTAGGCGAAATTAAAGTCAATCCAATTAATTTATTTAAAAACAATTTTTATATTATATTCAAAAATGTTAAAAATAGTTTTTGCAATATTTTTATATTACAGTTTTTATATTATATTCAAAAATGTTAAAAAATTTGTAAAACATTCTCTCAACAATTTCTTATAATATTAAAAGCAGTTTTCAAAACATTACAAAATATTTTTTAAACATTCACAACAGTTTTTTTAAACTCTTTAAAACAGTTTTAAAAAATATTTTTTAAAACTTTAAAACAATTTTTATAATATATCCAAAATAGTTTTTAAAAATGTTAAAAACTGTTTTACAATATTTTTATATTACGGTTTTTCAAAAAATTTGTAAAACATTCCCTTAACAATTTTTTATAATATTAAAAGCAGTTTTCAAAACATTACAAAACAGTTTTTAAACATTCACAACAGTTTTTTTAAACTCTTTAAAACAGTTTTAAAAAATGTTTTTTAAAACTTTAAAACAGTTTTTATAATATATCGAAAACAGTTTTTAAAAATGTTAAAAACTGTTTTACAATATTTTTATATTACGGTTTTTCAAAAAATTTGTAAAACATTCTCTTAACAATTTTTTATAATATTAAAAGCAGTTTTCAAAACATTACAAAACAGTTTTTAAATATTTATAACAGTTTTTTTAAATATTTAAAACAGTCTTTAAAATTATTTTTTAAAACTTTAAAACTGTTTTTATAACATATTCACAACAGTTTTTAAAAATGTTAAAAACAGTTTTTACAATATTTTGTTAATACGGTTTTTTAAAAACAGTTTTTTTTTACAATATTTTGTTAATACGATTTTTTAAAAAAATTGTAAACATTTTCTTAACATTTTTTTTATAATATTAAAAACAGTTTTTGAAACATTACAAAATAATTTTTAAATATTCATAACAGTTTTTTAATTATTTAAAACAGTTTTTAAATTATTTTTTAAAACATTAAAATCGTTTAAGAAGTTGGCAAATTTGTGGGAAAATATTTCCCACTCAAATAGGTAAGCAAAATTTGCCCACAGATTGTGCATAGGAGGTGTTGTACATTGGCAAATAATGCCTAGGCAAATTATGCAACCAAACAGCCAAAATGTGGGCAAATTTTCATATTTGCCAACTTTTTGGCATTTGCCTAGGCAAATTATGCCAACCAAATGGACCCTAAATGATTTTCGAGAGAAAATCGAAATTCTAGTTATAATATCCATTTTAGATTCGAACTAGAGATAGGGGTTTCTTAAGTGGGGTATTATAACTTGAATTTCAACTATAAATTTATTTTCTAAGATTGACATAAATTTTAATTGATCGATCCTAGCGGGTGATTAATTAAAAGGAGTGTGAATCTATTTTCTAGAGTTGTGGGGTATTAAACTTAATTTTTTAAAAGGTTACTATTAAAATTACATTTGCAACGAGAGTTGATTTGTAATATTGATATTAATTTGGGAGAATTCAATTAATTAAATTAAATAATTAGAATAGCTAAAATTTGTGGTGTAATCCCATTCCTTGATTGTTCTCACAATTATTTACCTTACTTTATCTCTTATTTTAGTGTTAGACTTTATTTTTCATTTTAGTCATTTTCTAGTTAGTTATTATCATATTACATTTAGTTTAGTTTAGTTTAAATCATCACCTCACCCAATTGTTTTAATATTTGAAAAAGCTAAGAAAAAGTAGAAAAGTGAAAAAGAACAAAAAGAAAATAAAAAGGGAATTACAATTGGATTTGTCTCTAGCTTACCCCCTTGGAAGTGGATTGATACCCTTACTTACCTCTACACTTGAGTTTGTTTTATTTTGTAGGTATTTGAGGTTTTCATTAGAAGGACTTTTCAAGCAACGACAAAAGAAAAATATACATCGAAAAGTTCTTTCTATCAAATGGCGTCGTTGCCGGGGAGATAAAAAAAGTCAAAGTTATCCAATGGCGCCATTGCCGTTCTTGGTAGCGTGAAGCACTCGAAGCGGATTCAATTTTGTAGTTCATTTATTTCCTTTATTTTGTTCCATTTTAGTACCATTTTTCTTTATTTTAGAAGACTTGTATTAAGATTTTTATCCTTGGCTTGTATTGCGGTGCATAGTGACACCTTTATTTTATTTTTCATTTTAAAAATTGTAATAATCGAAGACAAGCGTGATAGGGAAACCGGACATAGTAGAGAGAGGGCGTCCATTGGCGAGGATTTAAAAGCCACTCTACCTTGGGTCGGTAGGACTCTCGGGGATGACTGAGATAGGCGTGATCTCCCCCGATCGACTTAAATTTTTCGACACCCCACGGCCTACAAACCGTGGGAGGTACGTTTCTCAAAACCCTCGCACCTCTCATGTTAGCGAGTTAATTCTTTTGTGTGCTCTTACATGATTTTATTCTCGCATTTATTTTCGAATGGTGTGATGAATTATTTGACTAAGACCTACACCCGGTCACTCACGAGAAGGGATTTCATCACCCGACTCACTCGCTTACCATTGTGTGCTACCCTAGCCATCATTAAATTTAAAATCAATCAACTAGGTTGCCCAATAGGAGAAAATTTTGCAAAGGCGATCACTAAGATATTTTCGTGATTTTTTATCGCCCGTGGACTTAATTAAAATTTAACTACCCTTTCACGAAATTTAAAGATAAAAATTGGCTATGTGCTAGTTAGAAAATTTTCTTGACTTGTGTGTGTTGCCAATTCATTTTTCGGTAGTCGGATTTTAGTGAGTTCGTCCATTCAAAGAGTCCATATTTTTCCCCACCTTTTCTTCCAAAAAAAATCCAAAAATATTTTCTTTCTTTCATTAGAAAAATCCAAAAATATTTTCTTCCTTTATTTTCACAAAAATACAAAACTATTTTCTTTCTTTCATTTTTAGGAAAATTCAAAAATATTTTCTTTCCTTTCGAAAAAAATTAAAAATTCCAATTTTTTTCCCCTCATGACCGAAGAACGTCCTTTTCGGGACTACTTTGTTCATTTCACATTGGCATGCGACACGTGTGAGATTGATCCCGAGCCGTCTCTTTATGAGATTTTTCGTGGTTTCAGCTCTCTTGACCCATCTATGCACACACCTCATATTCCATCACCCTCGATGTCACGTGTCGACGTGTCTCATCCTTTGTTGTGCACCCATTGTTCTTATGCCGATCACATAACCCATGAGTGTCCGTACTATTCATATCCATCGGAACCCACCATAGAACATGTGTATCCATATGACACTGTTTCGGAACCCACCTCGACCCATTATCCCGATATACCTAATCCCGAGTTGTGTGAGTACCCGAGCTATTCGTGGAGGACTGATCACCCTTCCACACAATACGAATCCCAACCCGTTGTTGTGGACCCTCACACATTCCAACAGTCATCATGGCAACCTTGTGCGCCTGTTCACGATCAGTTCCCTCACTATGCGCCCAATGAATATCAACCATTTGTCCATCACGAAACCGATCCTTTCGTGTATGATGAACTTGGACCCACCCCACACACTTCCTTTGAGTATTCTCCATACACTCATGATAGTAGCGAGTTGTGTCCACCTCGACCACCACCACCACCCATCACTCCACCACCACCATCATCCACCTCTGCTCTCGAAAGCCTCTTGCAACCATTTATCATCGATAAAGAGCAAGCCACTCAAATTCAAACTCAGGCTCTCCAAAGGCTTGAACAAAGGTTAAATGAATTAGAGTGTGCAAGAGAGTCGGACATTCCCATGGATCCACCCATCATTGCAATCGAGTGTGACGATGATGTGTCCTCTTGTGACACGGATTTCGAGCGTGACCAACCCTAAAACCTCAAGAATCTTGAAGTTGAAACCATCCCATGGTCCGGGCCCCAAGTCGACAATTGTGTTGACTTACCTTTCTATAGTGAGCCTGATCAAATCCCACCTTGTCCATATGAACCCCACCTTGCGGTTCCCATTCCCATTCCCGAGATATCCAAAAATATGTCGAGCTTTTACCTTTTTCCCCAATTGCATATGTCTGCGACATGCCCATATCTTTTAGGTTAGCTCCGGCTACGAGTGCTTACAAATACCCCGAGATAGCATCGGAGATGGTTCCCACCTCTCTTGATATGGATCCTACCCCGTCATATTTGGCTCCCCTTGAGCCCAATATTTCTAGAGATTCCTCTATCTTGAATCTTAATGCCTCGTTAAACCCTTTCACCACATCGGATGGAGACATAATGGTGGATAATTTGATCACTCACTCGTTTATTTCCACACTTCCTCATGCGAGTTCCCTTGTGGATCACTCCGCGCCTCATGAGGAGTGTGTGTATCCCACTCTTGAGTTGGATCATCTTCCTTCACCACTTATCCCACCCGATCCACCATTTATCCCACCCTTTAATCAACCCATTATATCTTCAACCCCACGACCTGGTTTGGAACTTGATTTTCCACATTTCAAGTTTCCATTGACAGTTTTAGATCGTCACCTGAAACCATCCTCCACCTTTCTCAGAGTATTTGTGATGCTACTCTCCACTTCCGTGACACTGAGCTTGTTTCTTTATGCCCGCCACTCTCTTGTGGTGTTGATTTCTTCCATCGACAGCTCCCTGGCATGTCACGGCGCAACCATTATCATCGCCCATTTATAGAATGGTCGTGTGATTTTTATGAGTTCCACCGCATTCCACTTTCCAAACCATTCTGCCTCCCGATACAATTAGATCACCATTTTGGCTCAATAAGGCCCGTGATCGATGCTTCATCACCCATGCCTTTCTCATTTTTACCCCGATCCCCACCCGCCCATGGTCCATCGATGCTTTACATCGTGTGATGTACTTTGCCATACAGGTGCATTGACTATTTTAGCCTTTATCCAACAGGACTGGCACTTCAGTCTTGTTTGGGGGTGATTCTCATCACCCAATTTTTTTGCCACCCCAAGCGTTCCTAGTTCCTATCTTTAGGGTGAGCAATGGTTCGGTCTGGCTGAAGACATCAAACTTAGCACTAGCGGGAGGCAACCCGCGTTTCATGTACTAGTCTCATCCTGTTTGGGGGTGGTGTTTCACATCACCTTATGTTTTGCCATATTTATAAATTTGAACACATTTTTTCTCTTATTATTTATTCAGGTTTATTCTTGGCTACATCTGTCCACTTCATTAGTGGTTCATTCTGGTAATCTCTTTCCTATATTATGCTCTCAATTTTAAAAATCATTTTACTTAACATCGAGGACAATGTTCCTTTTTGTTTGGGGGTGGGGAATTTTATCAAAATCGTACCTCTTTTGAAAATAAATGAGTTTTAAACCCGATTTTTAAAATTTCGTGCAGTTTCTTTCATCTCACTCATTGATGTGAATTTTCAATCATCCATCATTTTAAGTCTAGGAATTAAGCTAGAGAGTATTTTTTCTAAATGCTTATGTAATACGTAACAAGGCATTTTACACTATGAATTTCTAGACTCAACAAAATTTGCGCACTTATCACGTCACTATGATTTAGAGTTGAAGAGTACTATAATTATCAAGAAAACCTTAAGGATCACTAATGGAGACTTTAGCCCGTGAGATTTATGCCTTTCACCATTTCAGAGAGTTTTACGCAATCTCCGAGTCACAAGTTGATTCAACATCTTTTGGGTCCGTACTTAAATTGTTGTATGATCTCATTATTTTTCAATTTTTGGCTTGATCATTGAGAATGACATCTCTTTCGAGTTGTAAGAAACGCGTGTCTTGATATTTTTCCCGATCACCAAATTGTCATCCATACACCTACCACTTTTCCCCCATATCACATCTTCATCCATTACCATGCTCTTCCATATTCCCACATATTCCCTACATCATCCATATACATACCCTATTCCATTCATATATCATCCATTATTTTCAAATAAAAGAGTGTTGATTTCAAATGTTAAATGTCTTTATTGATGGTTTAAAAAAAGAAAACAGAAAAAAGAAAGAAAAAAAAAGAATATATAGAAAAAAAAGATAAAAGAAAAAAATACAGAAAATAAAAGAAAGAGAGTTAGTAGTTAGTAGTAGGTTGGGAAATAAAAACATTTGTTCTTCATAGTACATTCTTCTCAATCTTATCGCATATCCATCCATTTTACACACATCTCATTCGCATCCATCACTCATCCATTATCCATCATATCACTATCCTACCTACCTCATCCCATCCATCCTACCTATCATATCTTTCTCATCCCATTTCATTTCCTCTCACCCATAAAAATCCATGTTTTCCCCTAGGTGTTCGGGCAAATGAAAGTCAACGTGGTGAATAACTCGACATTCTCACTATAGTGATTAGCATTCTTTCATGATATCACTTTTCTTTCTTAATTTCCGTTCTTCCTTATGTGTGTGTGAGACGTTTGAACTTGATTACACTTACTCACCTCCTCACACACAAGAGCGATACACTAACCCTAATCTCGAGAGTTCGTTTGAGAGAGATATATCCGTGAGATTTGAAGTTGAAGCGTTGATTCCGATGAGGCAATCTAGGAATTACTTTTTTGATACCCCGCCCATTTTAACTGATTCACACTACACACGTTGAGTTCTAGGAAGGATGTGCCTTGTGTATTTACTTAGCTTAATCTTTTTACACATTCTAGCTTTTATTTCTGAAACATTTTCTCTTGTGATGGATGGTGCGATTATTCTTTGTCTAATAAGAGATTGATTGCCTTTCAATAAATCATTTTGCAAATAGAGAGTTTTGTGGGTATATTCCTTGCAAACGCTCACGAGACACAACTCGTCCTGTAGGGCAACCTATAGGTTTAAAGGCTTGTTGCACATGCTACGTGCAATCGCAAGTTCCCGCGAAAGTTGTACACTTTTGGTTTCTTGTCTTTCTCTTTCACTCTATCTTATTGCCCTAAGACTATCAACGCTTTGTTTGGGGGTGGTGTGACAAGCACCCAAAACTGTACAATTTATACCCCGAATAGACATACTTTACTTGCTAATTCTCGACAATATGGGTCTTATGTGCTTAAATATTTATCTTGTAGGTTAAATGCACGCTGCGGTATTCAAACGCGTATTTCAAGGCAATTGTGCGCAATATGGAGCTAAATACCCAATCCCCTAACCCTAACCTAGCCCATCCTAGCCTTAGCCTTCCCTGACCAGTGTGTGTGTTGATTTTGTACTTTTTTATTAATTTTTAGATTTTTAGATTGAGTTATTTTATTTTTAGGATTTATTTTTCATTTATTTAGGATTTTTAGGTTTTATTTTCTATTTTTATATTTTATTAATATATTTTTATTTCAACTTTATTTTTTATTACTTATTAGTTTTATTTTTATTAGCATTAGATTTTTTTAGTATCCATTTATTAGTTTTATTTGATTTTACGTTTATTTAGGATTTTAGTTTTTAGTTTAATAGATTTCGATTTTTTATTTTTATTTTATTTCTTTTTTTTTGTTTTATTTTTAATTTGAGTCTTTACTTTATTATTAGAAGTAGGATTTTTATTTTATATTTTTAGTTTTATTAGTTTTAGTTTTTTTTAGCGTTATTTTTTTAAGGGTTCAAATTAAACACACACACACAAACTCTTCCCCATTCACACCCATCCAAAGTATACACCACACTCACCCTAAACCCATACACACACACCCCACTTATCCTACACCTCCCTAACTCTCACCCTACTTTTACTACACCCTCACCGTACACAAACTATTCCCAACCATCTTCAATCTCCAACTCACCCCTTTCTCTCTCCTCTCACCCAAACCCATCTTCACTCTCTCTCTCCAACCACCATTAACACAAAGAAAAATCACCACCATAAAACTTTAAACCAAAAAACCAAACCCACATCCTTGAACCCGTGGCAAACCATCCCAAGGCCGACCTTACTCTGACTCGACATCTCCGATCGGAATGGCCCTCAAACCCACGCTCCTGGCCTTGTCGCGTCTCCGGCGGCCAACGCCCAACCGGAGCTTACCCTCAACTGCCCTCTCGGCATCAAAGTCGGCGATTCCCCCTCTACCCCACTGTCCATCACCGGCGACCCTAACTTCGAACTGCTGACCAACACGTGGACACCACCTTCGTACCATCCCCCCTACCCCGTATCATACCCTGCTCCACTACCAAACCCAACAGTCAAAACCTATCTTCCATAGCCAATACCCATTTCCCATAGCCCATATAAGCCACACGATTTCTACCACCTATAAAATCCAAAGAAAGCCAAAGACTAAACCACTTAAACCCCATGTGCCTAATTAACCAATTTAAAACTTTACCCAAATTACCCCCCAACTATCAACTTTTAACCATTGCCCAAAATTCCCCTCTTACCAAATCAGATTTTATTCCAATCCCCTCACCCACATGACCTCAACACACTCACACCTCATACTCCTCTCACCATTTCCATGCACACACATGTCCACTCTCAAAAATACCCCTAGCTCCATGCCTATTATAAAATGAAGACTCAAGACCCCATTTGAGGGAGCTTTTAGATAGGAATTTTTAGAGAGAGAATTATAAAGAAAAACACCATTTGTAAATAGTTTTATTTTATTCTTTTTTCATTTTTCTTAGATATTTGTGAGATTAAATATTGTAAGAGAGTCAATTGAGTGGATATTTAATTTCAAATCACTTGGATGCTCAATTAGAGGGATTGTATGCTTCAATTTGGAAGAGTAGAGTTGAACTTTCTCAAAGAGTTTTTGTTTGCTTGTTCCATTCGCTTCTATTTTATTTTAGTAGCCTTGATTATTAATTTGCCAAATTTCATATCATGTTAGGCTAAATCCCTTTTCAAGGGGTTGGTGGAAACCCTTATTTGATGTTATTTTTGTTTAATTGGTTTGATTACTTGAAAATTCCCTTTGAATGTTATTTTTGATCCCTGACCCTTAAATTTACGCCTCGAGAGAGGCTAAATGATTTTCAAGAGAAAATCGAAATTCTAGTTATAATACACATTTTAGATTCGAACTAGAGATAGGGGTTTCTAAAGTGGGGTATTATAACTTGAATTTTAACTCTAAATTTATTTTCTAAGATTGACATAAATTTTAATTGATCGATCGTAGCGGGTGATTAATTAAAAGGGGTGTGGATCTATTTTCTAGAGTTGTGGGGTGTTAAACTTAATTTTCTAAAAGGTTACTATTGAAATTACATTTGCAACGAGAGTTGATTTGTAATATTGATATTAATTTGGGAGAGTTCAATTAATTAAATTAATTAATTAGAATAGCTAAAATTTGTGGTGTAATCCCATTCCTTGATTGTTCTCACAATTATTTACCTCACTTTATCTCTTATTTTAGTGTTAGACTTTATTTTTCATTTTAGTCATTTTCTAGTTAGTTATTATCATATTACATTTAGTTTAGTTTAGTTTAAATCATCACCTCACCCAATTGTTTTAATATTTGAAAAACCTAAAAAAAAGTAGAAAAGTGAAAAAGAACAAAAAGAAAATAAAAAGTGAATTACAATTGGATTTGTCTCTAGCTTACCCCCTTGGAAGTGGATTGATACCCTTACTTACCTCTACACTTGAGTTTGTTTTATTTTGTAGGTATTTGAGGTTTTGATTAGAAGGACTTTTCAAGCAATGACAAAAGAAAAGTATACACCGAAAACTTTTTTCTATCAAGAGGATTGGCCAATCAATATTAAAATAGGCGGGATGACACATAAAGATTTTAGTGACAAACATGACGTGGTGCAACTTCTGACGTGAATTGTTGTTGTTTTCCATCATTTCTAATTCTGCTAATATGATGTGGGGGAGGTTAATCGTTGTCGTCTCGTCGAGTAAATGATAGAGGGAGTGGGCATGGTTAGGCCAGATTACTGTCTGATTTTTTATGAGGGTAATGAAGTTGACATTGATGAGGTGGAGGAGTCGGTTTACATCGGGAATTAGGGTGGCTATGAGTCTCTCACCCATCCATATGATGCAGGGAGAGATTCTCTTCATAAGGACTTCCTTCCTGAGAGTGTCTTATTTGGATGTAAGGGGGAAAGTTTATACATAGAGGTTATCAACCCCAAAATATGTGTATTGGTGATGTTAGAAAGAGTGAGCGGGATGCGAACTCACCTCACGTATGATTCGAATGTAGTTGAGTTAGTCTTCACAAGTGAGGCATAGAAATTCCACACTAACTCCTCATTTATCAAGCATTTGGTCATTAAGTGTTCTCCCAGACGATGGTTTTGGAGAAGTAATTGCACAATGGTGGGAAGTTTATAAAGGTTAATTGGACGATCATTATCGAGGGGACGGTTCTTCTCAAAGTAGGTTTGTAACCATATGCGTTCATTTCATGACCAAAACCTCTTAACTCCCCCATTTTCAAACTCAATTTAGTTATATTTTCGCATAGTTTAAACTATATAACAAAGACAAATGCATACACGTAAGTGTTTAAGTTAGAATAAATTGAAGTTTTTGACATAAATGACCTAACACACCAAAAACTTTTGTTGGGGAATTTTGTCGAACACCTAGTGTGCAAGGTTTAAAAATGGCTTTAGTAGTGATGTTTAGTTGTGGTCTTGACCAATTTTTTCAACAATACAACACTCATTGATCACAATGTGTGTTAACAAAAACATCAACCCAAATATTTAAAGTTTGAACAAGAAGATACCATGAACTAACATAAATATCGAAACCTAATTTCAGTTAAAAATCCTTAATGTACCAAATTTTTCAATGTAAAAATTGAAAATACATAGCTTGAGTATGATTTGGGAATGACTTTGGGTTGAAATCGAGGGAACATTAAGGATTAAAGTGGGTTGGGAACAATTGGGTACAGTTTATGTAGTGAGTTTTGAATGAGTATTTAAATATTTTTAGTGTAAAACACTTAAATCACAAGACTGCTCGAAGTTATCTGTATCTGACCCGTAAGAGCAGTCCAAATTTTGGATCAGATCGATCTGAAAATGACATTTTTTAACTAAATAACTAAATGTAATAAAAATTATTTATTTATAAAAAGAAAGAAAATTTTATGTATATTAATGAGCACGTCGGGAAATTTTAGTTATATAAAATTTGACGTGCGAACAATTCCAAGGTTCGTGGGGGGACTGGTCGACTTTACATGAATCTCAAAATGGTATTAGTCGGAGGCTCTTCTAATTGAATTTCTTCCAACCTAGGATTGAATCCCTCAAGAAACTATTTTGACGTTGATTGTTTAATTTTGCAATAGCCCCGGTCCTTGGGTTTTCGATCTATACACCACTGTGATCATATACCTGCTTGACTATGAACATTTCTTGCCAATGTGATTGAAGCTTTTCTGGGAAGATGTGTAGGCGTGAATCCTAAAGTAAAATTTCTTCCCGACCAAGAAATTCTTGAACACTATTCTCTTATTGTGAAACGTCTTCGTCTTACCTTTGTATATACGAGAGTTCTCATACAAATAATTTCTCAAATCTTTAAGTTCGTTGAGTTGGAAATTTTGTAGGTCTAAACTATTAATGATCTCAAAATTGAACTTTTTATGGCCCCATATGATCGATGCTCGAGTTTGACTGGTATGTGGCTCGCCTTTTCCTACACTGCCCTATAGGGATACATCCCAAGGTTGGTTGTATATGTAGTCTGATATGCCTAGACAACGTCAGTCAGTCTATTCGACCAATCCTTAGTTAAGGGATCTATAGTTTTCTTCATAATTCCCTTGATTTCCTTATTTTCCAAATTGTCTTGTCCGTTGGTCCGAGGGAGGTACATCATGGAGACTTTGTGGGTGACTTTGTATTACATCATGAGAACGGAAAAAAGGGCGTTGCATACGTGCATGACCTGGTCATTTATGATGGACTTTGGAGTTCTAAACAGAGCAAGAATATTCTCTTTTAAGAATTTGCTCACCACATTCATAGTGTTCTTGCGGGTTTGTAAGACTTTTAACCAATTCGAAACATAGTCAACATCGACTAGTATGTACTCAAATTGATTGGACTTTAGGAAAGTTTCCATGGAGTATATTCCCTAATAATGAAATAGTTCTATAAGAAGGATAAGGGATGGAGGCATCATATTCCTTCTTGTGATTTTTGCATTAATTGACACTGATGACACGTTCGGCAAAATGCTTGTCCGCCTTTGAATAAGGTTGGCCAATAAAAATCGCAGTGTAAAACTTTGAATGTGGTATTCTGAGAATAAAAATGTCCACCATGAGCTTTGTTGTGGGAAAATAATATTATACTTGGGATCTTATCCTTTGGGACACATTTTTGAATTACTTGGTCTCACAAATTTTGGAACATATGCGGAGCACTGTAAGAAAATGCTCGGGCCTTTATCGTAAACTTCTTTTTTTTCTTTGGGTGAAAATTTGTATAGGAATGACCATATGACAAGGAAGTTTGGCATGTGAGAAATACATGGCAACATAGAAATGACCATAAGTTTCTCATTAGAAAAACACTCTCGGATAGGAATTGGGTCGATGTGGTCGTGGTCAAATGTCAGATGGGATAGGTAATTAGCAACGACGTTCTCAACTCACATTTTAGTCTTTTATTGAGATGTTAAACTCTTGGAGGAGTCAAATCCACCATATAATCATCTCTTAGTGTCTTTCTTTGAGAGTAAGTTCTTGAGAGTTGAGTGGTCGGTGAAGCATATTATGGGGGATCCTACCAAATATGACAAAAATTTATCCAGGGCAAATACTACTGCTAGAAATTCTTTTTTCGTGGTGGAACAGTTCATTTTGGAACTATCGACATTACGACTAGCATATGAGAATATGTGGGGTTTCTTATCCTTCCATTGACCTAAGATTGACCCTGCGCTATAATCACTCACATCACACATGAGCACGAATGGACGGTGCCAATACGGAACGTGCATAATAGGGGCTATGGTAAAAAAGTTCTTTAGTTTGTCAAATGAACCTTGTCACGCTTCAGTCCATAAGAATAAAACATCATTTGCTAGAAAATTACACATAGGGTGTTCAATATCTTGGATGAAGTGACGATAAAAACCTGTGTAAATAAGGAACGACCTTACATATTTGTCATATCCATTTGGATTACATCATTCGAGATGATATGGTATAAGGCAATCCCTTGTGTCACCATGGAGTGACATTGCTCCCAATTGAGAATCATAGTATTCTCAATTCATTTACCTAGAACTCACTCCAATTTCTCTAGGAAGTTCCAGTACGAAATTTGTGAATACACTGAAGTCGTCCATAAAGACTTCAATTATATTCCTCACCATATCACTGAATATATTGAGAATTTATCTTTCAAAATTTGCAGGTGCATTGTATAGACAAATGACGTTCTCCTAAATTCAAAAGTGTCGTAAGGACATCCGAATGTGGTATTTCCTTGATCTTTGGGAGAGATTTTGATTTGGTTTTATCTCGAGTATCCATCAAGAAAACAGTCAAATTCATAACTGACTACTTTTTCTAATTTTTTTCTAGGAATGGCATTGGGAAATGGTCTTCCATGGTCACTGTGTTCAGTCTCCTCTAGTCTATGAAGACTCTATAACTGGTGGGTATTCGAGACGAGACAAATTCTCCGTCGGTGTTCTCGACAATGATGATACCTAATTTCTTAGGCACCAGATGTGTTGGACTAACCCATTCACTTTTAGATATATGGTAAATGGATCCTTCGTCTATTAGTTTGATAACTTCTTACATAACCATCATAGTAATGCTTTGGGTTCAAATGTCTCTACATTTGATGAGTGGGTATGACATATTCCTCTAGGTAAATGCAATGTGTGCATATTGGCAGACTAATCCATTTTAAGTCAGCAATGCACCAATCTATAATATTTTTATGTTTTCGTAACACGATTAAAAATTCAACCTCTTGACATTTGTTAAGAGATGCATAAATTATCACAGGAAATGTGTTGTCTCCACATAGGAATGCGTACTTATATTCTTTTAAAAGCATTTTAAGCTCAAGGCTCAGCATGGATATTCTTGACGGTAATGGGAAGGATTATCTTAGGGGAAGTTTCTGAAAGTAAGAAATCCACAACGATTTGTTGAATATATCCTCATTATTTTTATCAACATTGTTCCATTCTTTTTCCACCTCACTTTCCCCCATCATATCTAGTGCTGAACATTTTTTACCATCTCACTATCTTAGAGAATATATACCTGTATTTCAAAGTTTTTATCTAAATATAAAAGTGTGTCACCCCTAGGGATTTGGAAATACATGTCTCAAATTAATTATCAAAATGCGAGAGGTTAAAGTATACTAGATGTTAAACTGATAATCTTTCATGAACTCAAGTCAACTACACTGCCTCATGTTAAGATCCTTTTGTGTGAAAAGATACTGAAGTGACTTGTGGTTCATGAACAACCGAAACTTCTCCCCTAATAGATAGTTCCTCTAAATCCTCAAGTCAAAAATGATTATTGCTAAGTCCAAATTTTGAGTGGGATAATTCTTCTCATGGAGCTTAAGCTTGCAACATGCATAAGCTATGGACCGCTCCTCCGGCAATGAAACTCCTCCAAGTCTCTGTGAAGACGCATAGGTAAAGATAAAGTACTATAATCCTCCCCTAGGCGATGCGATCACTGGCGCTTAAGTTATCTTGTCATTTAGCTCATCGAAAGCTAACTAACAGTGGTCATCCAACATAAATGACACTCCTTTACGAGTCAAATTCGTTAAGGGACTCGCAATCTTTGAAAATCCTCTAATGAACCAACAATAGTACCCTTCTAACCCTAGAAAACTATGAACCTCCATCAGTGTCATGGGTGGCCCCACTCCCTCACTGCTGACACCTTACTCGAATACCAAGAAATTCTTCTGTCGAAGACAATGTGACCCAAGAACTGTAACTCCCTCAACCAGAATCCACATTTCTCAAACTTGGCATACAACTAGTGGTCCCTCAAAGTCTGAAGAATGATACACAAGTGTTTTGTGTGCTTTCCTTTGCTAGGGAATAAATCGATATGTCATCTATGAATATGAAGACAACTGATCCCAAAAATATCTGAACACCCTATTCATGAGATCCATGAAATTTTTTGGCGCATTGGCTAGCTCGAGTGACATAACCCTGAACTCATACGACTCGTATCTCATAAAAAATGCGGTCATAGGGACATCCTTCTCCCTAATAGATAACTGATGGTACCCTGACCTCCAATTAATCTTGGAAAAGTAGACTGCTCCTCTCAACTGATCGAATAAGTCATCGATACGTGGCAATGTAATCTTGTTATAAATCGCGACCTTGTTCAAATCCCATGTGACACCCCGCCTAATTAAATACCGAGCGATCACTCCTTTATTAAATTAAATCAAGGTAAACAGTTGGTTCATCCTTAGCATCACTGTCGATAAAATACATTTTCCAATTTAACACCCTAAATGACTAACCTATCTGCTGATATAGGTTGCTGAAATTCGTGGGTTTAATTACCCAAGAATGTAAAATGACTAAAATGCCCTCCCGGGGTACCAATTAGGCCTAAAAAAGCCCCGAGACCCAAACTACAACCCCGGGTACACATTTCTGACTATCTCGACCCTTCCGGACGCGTTGGCGCACTAAAAACGACCATACAAACAACTTATAAAATATTTACTTTTTATTTAACAAAATTAGTCCCGACGTGACACGGGCACGTCCCGACTTAAATTTCCACAATTGTCATTTTATTCACACGTGACAATATTATAAAAGTTAAATCTCATATATTACTATACTCATCCAGTAATATGCAACGAATAACAAATTTCCAATAATTACTAACTCTCGTCACGCTAGTAAATATTTAAAGCAACATTCCGGATTAAAATTAAATTAATTTATCTCAATTAAATTTAATAAATCCCATAATTTAAAAGCCATGAAAATACGGGGTATTACATACTTCCCCCCTAATAACGGAATTTCGTCCCGAAATTCGAAAAATAAGGCCTATCAGGTATCACCTTTCTGGATATCCTTTTTCGTACACAACTAACTACACATTACGGCTCAATCACTATAGCCCTTTCTTCACAGCAACATTGCTTTACATTCTCATTGGAGACACTTCACATTGTTCTCCCACCCGACAACATTCGCAAAGGTCACGCCTATACGTTAAAATTTCATTATCTCACTAACATTAGGAGGACGCACCTCTCTATATGACAAATACTCGGATTTATTCATATACAAAACTCCCATTCTGAAAAAAATATTACGAACATTTGATCACTCTTGTTTGCCTAAAACAGTCGTGGAATTCTACCACATTATCGGATGTTCTCTCGACCGATCGAAAAATTTTGAGTATCTACTCTCCTCTAAACATACGGAAGGAGAATAGTCGAGGTTCTCCGCTAACAAAACCTTAATAAGTACCTCGTACGCGACAAGCAGGTACGACTGCTTCTACAGAGCATTGTTGAAATCATTGTATCAAGATTCCAAAATTTCCTTCACGTGGCTCCACAAATCTTTAATCACCGTGCGCCCATTCTCTGGCTAAGGGTGATACATCCTACTTGAAACGAAACCCTATTTCTGCTGGTTCCTGAATCCCATTTCAAAGGTGAGATTTACCAATCTCATCCTGATTCAAAAATTTATACTTTGCCGGGCCATGCACTGGCGCGATCCTTCTTTTCAAAGGAAGTCTGGGGCACACTAGTTAATATTGTAAGCCAGCCCAAAGGATTATCAATCACTTCCTTCTCAGCGACTTAATTCACATTCTTTGAATAAACCCTTGATCTTGCTTTGAGGATGGAAACCCATCCAAGGACTTTACCGGCTTTATCGACCTCTTCCAAGTTCAGGAATTTTCGGTAAACACAAAATTCTTTGGTTGATTATCCTCTTTCAACTAAATCTTACCTATGGGCGGTGCATGTAGAGACTACTCACTACGTCTCGCTAAACATCGATTCTTCGGTTTAAATGTCTCACCTTAAGTGACACGTAATATGTCGAAAGTTTCGACCCGTGCTCTTCTCTATACGAAGCGCACTTCTGGATCTCTTATACTATACTAACATCATTACTCTTTGTAGGCGCAAGTCGTTCTCACTCTCGACAAATAAAAATTCAGCTCCGGGTGTGCTTCATAACAATTAAATTCTACTCTATTCAAGGAATACCAATCCTTGAATGGCTTCCCACAGCCTTCCAATCAAGTTAGGGCGTGCTATTTTAATTGCACATTTATGTGTGGATTATCGCCTCTCATGTGACGTTTAATCCACTCTATCACTTCCACTTCGTTACACTAGTCCCACAAACATTTATTTCACACGTCTATTACCACGTCCCTTCGACTCAGACTATTTTGACTGCATCTAACCCAGATGACCACATTTTTACATCACCTCGTCCTCCCTCGGAGAGCGAACGGCGGCTACTCTTATGGAGGACTACTAAATTCAGCGGAATAGAAGGAATAGAGCATTCAATTTCCATGACAATAAGAGAAGAATAATAATTCTCAACCTTCTTCAAATAAGTACAAAATTTCTCAAATTTGTACAACAACTAAAATAATTCACTAACGCTCTATTCATCAAAAGGATTACAGGTTATCTCTTTTGTATAATATAAAGTTCTTTCCAGACAATCCATTCTAAAAATCATTCCAACTCTTTATTCACCTTGTGTTCTGTACGCGGTTATGACATTTGGGTACTCTCAATCAACCTAGGAACCAAAATTCTTAAATTCTCCTTACCATCGTTCACCCCTCAACTCGTGGGCATAACTTTCAATGCTTTCCTACCACAAAAATTCGGCTCCAATGACCTTAAAACAAAATTCAACTTCCAACTTACATACATAATTACTTGATCCCATTTCGACCAGGGTACCGAACTCATGGAATAGTGACCAAACGTCTCCCTATTTCCAATCTTACGCTAAGTTTCATGCGTGGGATGTCTCGCATAGCGAAATCAAAACAAGGAACCCCCCCGATACACTACTACCTAGCATTGTCGGTTTTCGAAATCCGCTAGGTCCTCCGTCCATAATTCTACCCCTTTATTCCGTCCCTTGACAGAAAAGTTACAATTTCTCCCGTAATTATGCTTAATAAAGATCGTTTCACTAATTGCACTATTGTTCAGTATAGGTTGGTGGTAATAGCATTCCATAAACCTCAATTACCTACAATCGGGATTCTCGAAATTCCTTTCCCTAACAATAGGGGTATAACTATTTACTCCCACATCTCTATAGGATAAATATAATAGTGCACTCTTCCTATCACTACATCCGGAGTGCCAAACAAACTACTGCGTCAAATCTTTTCGCTCAACGGTAAGTCCCGATACATACTGAATCATACTGACAAAGTCTATACATACATTGGCATCGAATATCTCGAGCCCACTATCTCCTCCGAAGTTTCTTGGTTAGATAATATAGGTGCGAGTCCAACCTTCTTACAGGTAAAGCCTCGCCAAAACAAACATAAGACATGTTGCACCAATGCAACTACTCCGATAGCCTTGCAATAAATGCCCACTATCATACTACCCATTTCTATAACATTTTAATAAAGATAATATCATACTCGTGTATCGCATCACTACAACGAGTAACCTCGATAAAGTACAAAACTTTGTTAATATACTCATCCATCCTCCGTGGATAGCACTAAAGAAAAATCCCGCTACACTAGGGAAAAATATTCACATAATGGTAACATTTATAATTATATGCATTAAACTCGTCTCACATGCTAATCTAGCAATGAGCAAAATATGGCGACTCGCTCGTGTCACATGAACACGCCGCATCCTCTAAGGATACAACCTATACTTCCATCCTGGCAATCGTCTTGACTGCGCAAATGGTTTTTGGACGTAACACATCTGCCCAAGCCAAAACAAAGTTATTTTAATCGTTGCCTTTTACTAGGCACCGTATTCTTGTCCCTTTTTCTCACTTTGGAACATATTATCGCGAGAGATTTCACTCCGCACAGAAATATCCCAACACTTAATTCACCTATCACCTGTCCTACTAACCAGGTTAGGATTGTCCTTCTCTCGGACACTAGTAGACTCGCTTTCTATTAGGCCATAAAGATCATGTTACTATCTATAATAGTACTTACTGAATTTACCATCACTTGGTACGAATTTAACTATCTGAAGAATTTAAATGGTTTTTCTGATGTGTATCCACATCCTTTTGTGGTGCTATACCACCATCGTTGTATTCAGTCTCATTCTCGACTAAATTCTTCGATTTCTTTAACTTCCCCCACAAAGAAGCGTTATCATCTATTTTGACAAAATATGACAATGTCAACCTCTGAATTGCTTGTCCATCATAATTTCCTCCTCGAGTATTATCAACTATTATTACAAGTTGGTCTCCCACTTGGAGTCGTTTCCTCCACTAGTATCTACCTCTTCCGATACAAAATTCGCTAACGGTTAAGATTCATATTCATGAATGGACCCCTGACATGCCCCCTCTGATTGAGTTCAGAACCACATTTGTTTCTCATCCTGAACAGTTAAAGAAGGAACATACGGTCAGCCTTGTACCTAAAGTTCTCCTATAGGCATAGCATTCTATTTCTCAAATTGGTGGTTGACTCTAACCATCTTAACTTTGTCCTGAGAGCCAAGAAAATTTTCTCTAAATTTTTACTTTCGGTTTGCCACACTCCGTCCTATATTTAAGCCTTTGGATACTTTACCGCCTTTGGTAATGACACATACAATTTTCGCATTTCTAACATTTCCCACTGACAGTCTCTACGCGTTGGGTAAGTTTACCCTCGCACCTCATTTGACTATAACAGCATTTGAAAATCATTGTTGCACCTTAGTCGCCTTTCTAGTCTTGGCTTCTCGTGCCACAATGGAGGTGACCTCGACTACGGTCATCATTCTTGGATATATTTCATAATCTCAACTGAGCCCTGCCTCCTGATGTACGCTTAACGATCCTCTTCTGACATCCGTCATCGCTCGGCACACGCACACATCCGAACGAAGTTAGAATATACTAATGTATACACATTATAGCAGGAGAACGAAATCTCTTCAAGGAATCGACAATCCTAAACATAGGGCTCTATAACAAACAAAGCAACGCTAAAAGCATAATAAGCCGTACAGATCCGAAGGACACTAGAACCTGATGCTCTGATACCACCTGTGTCACCCCGCCTAATTAAATACCGGGCGATCACTCCTTTATTAAATTAAATCAAGGTAAACAGTTTGTTCATCCTCAGCATCACTGTCGATAAAATACATTTTCCAATTTAACACCCTAAATGACTAACCTAGCTGCTGATATAGGTTGCTGAAATTCGTGGGTTTAATTACCCAAGAATGTAAAATGACTAAAATGCCCTCCCGGGGTACCAATTAGGCCTAAAAACGCCCCGAGACCCAAACTACAACCCCGGGTACACTTTTCTGACTATCTCGATCCTTCCGGACGCGTTGGCGCACTCAAAACGACCATACAAACAACTTATAAAATATTCACTTTTAATTTAACAAAATTAGTCCCGACGTGACACGGGCACGTCCCGACTTAAATTTCCACAATTGTCATTTTATTCACACGTGACAATATTATAAAAGTTAAATCTCATATATTACTATACTCATCCAGTAATATGCAACGAATAACAAATTTCCAATAATTACTAACTCTCGTCATGCTAGTAAATATTTAAAGCAACATTCCGGATTAAAATTAAATTAATTTATCTCAATTAAATTTAATAAATCCCATAATTTAAAAGCCATGAAAATACGGGGTATTACATCCCAATAATCGATACATAATCTTAATGACCCTTCATTTTTCTTCACAAATAGAACTGGGTCACCCCAAAGTGACATATTGCTGTGGATAAAACCTTACCCTAATAGCTACAGAATCAGATCCCTCAACTCCCGCATCTCTATAGGAGCCATACGATACGACGCTCGTGCTATTGGTCTAGCCCCCGGTGCTATGTCGATAACAAACTCAATCTCCCGACTAGACAGTAACCCTAGTATCTCCGGAGACAAGAATTAATGCTTATGAAATAGAATGCAATGATCCAACCTCTTTTCTCACATTGAATATAACTAATCCAGCTAACATTACTCTTCCAAACACTAACACCAGTGACTTTAATCACATTATAACTGTAATGAATTAGTGTAGATTTTAGTCTCTATGCGTAATGATATTAGTTAAGATATAACAACATAACAACAAGTGGATGTTATTATTGATGGAGAGGATAAATAAGTGATAGAAGATCTAAAACTTCCCCCCTCGATTACCTCTTATAGACATTTACAACTAGACTGAAGTTATTGTTAAGAAGAAAAACAATAAGAAGTCTAAAAAAAACATTTCAAGCCAACAAATGGATTTAAGATCTGTCAATAATATTTCTTACCCAAAACTATCCAAATGATGAATTTCTTAATTTGGAACGCTAGAGCGACTGCTAAAAAGATTGTTGTTAAAAGAGTCAATAAATTAAAAGGATGCATAATTTGTATATTTTGGTCTACCAGGAACCTAAAGTGGATAAGACCAAGGTTGAGGAGTTTAGTGGGAAATTTATTTTTTTATCCTTGTGTAGTAAATGATACCAACTCAATTTGGATTTTTTCTTCTCATGGACAAGGAAAACTAAAAGAGTATTGCAGCCCATTTAAGTGTGCTTCGATCATTTGGGAATTTGTAGTTTGGATAACTCCGAAAATTAAAAGAGTATTTCAGCCCTTGGGGTTAGAGGCTTGGGTTAACTCAAATTAGAGAAGAAAGAGTCCATTAGAGAGGAAGAAAAGAGGATTCTTGGAGCTTTCAACACCAATTCTCACCACCGACGTGCCAGAATCGAAATTGGAGCAAGGAGAGATTAGCTCTATCATCATATCAACGAAATCAAATGTGCAATTATAAGGCAAGTGTTTATCTTTCATGTTTTTGAAGAAGTTATAATACCCAAGTAATGTAGGGTTTTCAATTTCATGATTTCAATTATGTTCTTGGGATTTAGATTAATGAAACTCATGACTCGGTGTAGGATTGCATGTAGAATGAATCCCTATGTGAAGGTAAAATGAAATTATAATATATTTGGTGATTAATATGGAATCTTGATGGGTTCTTGGTTAAAGAACATGAATCTTGAATGTCTTAGGGTTTAATTGATGAACACAATATGCCAATCTGCTAGAATGTTGACTATACTTTAAACGTGTTCCATTTTAATTGTACTTAGAATTATAGTGCAAGCCATAGATTTCTAGAAAAGTCCATGTCTTATCTTTCCAATGAGCTTTGAATGATCTCAATTGGGATTCTGTAGTGGGAGAAATTGAAATTTTATTGACTCGATTTATTTACCCATAATTACCCAATTTTCCTTGTTTAAGCCCCGAACTTGTGTATAATTCTAGGGGGACTTTTGGGATGCCTTTAAATTATAGTGAGTGATATAATGATCACCAGTAGTCAAAAGGTAAGGTTGGGGTTTAGTCATAAGGGAGAAAAATTAAGGCTAAGGATAATCGATCATAATTTGTAATGCGAGTAAATTCGGGGGAATGAGAACGAATCACAGAGAGATGAGTGAACTTATTATTCCGACCAATAGTGTAGGAGTGTATTAGATATTTATATTTAATCAAGGGATGACTAGGTCCCTTCGGGTAGAGATTAATCCTCGGAAAAATGTGATAGAGAGTCATAATCGTATATTGATAGTACGTCAAGTATATATATCGCATACGGAGTATACTTATCAGCTGAATATAAATCTATATGAGTTATAGATATGGGTTGAGTGTATACCTATATAGATTATATATATATATATATATATATATATATATATGATGTGTATATCTATACGAGTTATAGTTATGGGTTGAGTGTCTACCTATACGGGTTAGATATATAGATCGTGTGTATATCTATGCGAGTTATAGTTATGGGTTGAGTTTATACCTATACAAATTGTATTCATAGGTGGTGTGTATATCTCTACGAATGATATTTATAGGTTATGTGTATGCCTATTTTGTGCTTTCTTATGTGTGTAAACATCCTGATGAGCCCATTGGGGGGGATTTTAGACTTGTTCCTCAGAACATAGAACATAGGGCCGAGCACTACTTGTGTGTATAATAGTGTGACCGGTCATTTGGGTGGGTGCGTTAGGTGTGTTCGTAGCCCAAAGGCTTAGAACTATGTTCGCCTCCAATGTGTCTATACGATATATGGTTCGAGGGTGATACCCGAACCGATAGTCCTTGATTTAGTACCTGATATACATGGACTTGATAGCAGAGTATGCATACTAGCACTGTGGTTTTTAGCCCGGGATTGCTAGAGGGGGGTGTGTGTGTGTGTTCACACACACAAACACACACACACACACACACACACACATATATATATATATATATATATATATATATATATATATATACATGCATGTGTATTTATCCTACTTGTGTGCATAATGTAGGAGGGATAGATAGTGTATATCTAAAAGTGATTTAACTACGAGACAATTTACTTAGTGTGTGATTGTAATAAGGTTAGATTGCATATATCTAAAGATGATTTATCTTGAGTAAGTCAATGAAATGAGTTAATGGTAACATATGTGAAATGTTAACGCTAGTAATAATAACGTACGAGACATGCTAATTATTAGAGTTACGATACCGTACTCTATGGGCGGTACGAGAGAGTTAGAAAGAAATTTAACTAAAGACTTAATCAGTAAAAAAATTGGGATACTGTAGCGTACTATATGGGCGGTACGGGGGAGCCAAACCTGTTAGTGGTTAGATAGTTATTAATGAGACCTAGTCGGGTTGGGTAGCATATCTAGGTAGATGATGTTAGGCGTGCACATTAGTTGAGAGGTGAGGAATTCAAGGGAGTGTACGTTGAACTAACATGTGTAATCAATAACTACTTTTAAACTCTGATAAATACTTGATAAATATTTTCAAAAGGTTTTCTTGGGATTTGAAATGTTTACAAAATATTTTCAAAACCTTTTAGGTGTCTAGCCATAGGGACACCAAGCTTGATTATCTATTCAAGGATGCGTAGCTGAAACACATGTACATGCTTGGAGGGTTTGGATTAGATGCTTCAGTTACTTTATTCCTAGAGTACGATACAGTTCAATGTGACACCCCGCCCAATTAAATATCTGGTGATCAGTCCTTTATTAGATTTAAAACATAATGTTAAGTTGGTTCATTCTTAACATCACTATCGAAACCCATTAACATATATAATCACCTAATTATTAATTAAGATAGTGTCAAACATATTTCATTTAAAGTTGAAACAAGAAGATTCATTTAAAAATTTCTACGCATCAAGGTATAAACCATAAACCGTACACAAGGATATAATCATACTGTCTATGAATTAAATACTAAAATCAATAAGACTGTATAAAACCTCCCAGTTCAAAGTCGTAAACTAATAATCATTACAAAACTCAATCTAACAAAAAGGAATTGAAATATAGTGAGTACAACCTCACTAAAGGGAATGGGTGACACATGCCCTATTTGAAATATCTGAACCAAGAGTAAATTGAAATGAGAGAAGCGTCTAACTTCCAATGACCTACAGCTCCCACGACAGCTGCAGCATGGCAGATAATCCAAGTATATGAATCCGGTGTCCCTATGGCTGAGCACCTATACTAATACATATATATGTAGCACAAGAGAGAAATGATGCAAGAGAAGGGTCAGAGCCCGATGTTTTAAAAATATTTTAGCAAGTATTTAAAACTCCATTAAAGCAAGTTTTATGTGCATGCTAGTTATCGAACTCTCGCATGAGATTGTCACCTCTCTTCTATTGTGCACACTTAACACATATTCTAACCCATCCTAGCTAGGATACCCAGGCTAACTAGTTGGAAGTCATCATATCACTATCTACATTCACTCGTAGTATATCCGTATCGCCCATACAATGCGTTCATAAGTAGTCTATCCCAAGTCACTACCTTTCATATTTACCGTCCCAGTAGTTAAATTTTTTTCTCGTTAAGATTATTTGATTTATCTTCATTATCAGAGCTACTAGATTCTCATAGTAGAATTTCCCATAAGCACACACACACACACACACACACACACACACACACACACACACACACACACACACACACATATATATATATATATATATATATAGTCATATCATTCCTATGCATATATATATCTCAGTCCTGCACCCCCGAGGTAAGACCCATTAGAGCATTTAATAAAATTCTATATATATATATATATATATATATATATCCATATAGTCACATCATCTCTATATGTATCTATATACTAATCCTTCACCCCGGGCTATCACCCATTAGTGAGCCTAACCATAATAATCCTGCACCCCCGGGTTAACATCCATTAGTGCCCCGAACAACATTAATCATGCACACCCGGGTTATCACCCATTAGTGCGCCTCACAATAATAATCTAGCACCCCGGGTTATCACCCATTAGTGCACCTACCAATAATAATCCAGCACCGCCTGGTTATCACCCATTAGTGCAAAAAAATAGTCATAAAATAGGCATACACACATCCTATTAAAAATCCATAGGTATTCACCCAACCCAAACATATACTTGTATACGTATTATTCTCTCATAACTACATATAGTTTATTTATTTTATCCCAAATAATCTATGTTGTAGTAATTCATAGCTAGATTCATTACTGAGAGCTCACGAGTATTTCTCCTCACTCGAAGGGTACCACTACATTTACATGTCAAGACAGTAGATAAGGTTCGTACACTCTACTCGTCTAGGATATCATTCTTCCTTAACCTCACAATTTAAGATTCAAAAGGTTCTCCAAGGTTCTACAGCAGCACTAGAAGTCTGCAGAAAAATGAACCGGTCCAATTGAAATAAAAACGAACCGATCCTATCATAAAAACGAACAGATCCTATTTAAGAAAAAGAACCGATCCTGTCTTGTCAGACTTGTTCTTCAACGGTTACGTTTTTACCATTTTTGCACCCAAAACCTCATACTTCATACCGAATCTTCAATGTGACTATTTTGATTGATGACCCAACATGTTTACACAATTTCTAACATCCTAGGATCATTCAATCATTATAAATCATAAGGTAAAAACGATATCCCCAAATTATATCATAAGAACCCTAGTTTCACACTTTCCCATTAAAGAATTTAATTAGCACAGATTTGTTCATTAATTTGTACTCCAATTTGGTATTAAATTCTCTTGCATACATGAAGGAATTAACTACCGAACCATCTGTCAATAATCATAAATTTCTTCTCCAAATTTTCACCCAATTTCAACGAAATTCATTATCAAATTTACCTACACTATCATGAACATGATTATTGCTAAGAAAGTAATAAACACTTGCCTCAACTTCAAAGGTCTGATCCATTGATGATGTTGGTATTGGTGCGTTCCTCACTTTTCGATCTACGCATTGGTGGAACTATTGGTGTGAAAGCTTAAGTCTTTCTCTAAGAACACCTATGGAGTTCTTCTTCTCCCTCTGAGTTTTTCCCTCTCTCTGACTTAGGTTTAGAAACTGATAGGTAACCTCTCACCCATGTACCTTTTCTATTTAATTACTGATTTTCATCCATTTTAATTCTCCAGAAACCCAAATTACAGAACTACCCCTACGAGGTGCCGACTTAGCCTAAAAATATCTCGGAGTCCAAATAAAATACCTGAGGTACAGTTTTCTGGCTATCTCAGCCCTCCCGGACTCAACGGCGCACTCAGAATGACCATACGAGTTTATAAAAATAAGCACTCTTCTTATTTCAATTAATTAGTCCAGACACGACTCACACGTGCGTCCGACTTAAATTACCAATTGTCACATTTCTTATTCCCGACAATTTAACAAATTCAATAATTTTGTATTACTTATTCAATCAGTAATATTCAATCAATAAGTATTAACACTGGCACGTTAGTTAATATCTATCTATTTTAACCCGAATTAATTAACAATTAAATCTCATATTTTAATTCAATTAATCCAACAATAATTATATAACACATAATTATTTAAATGCTAAAAAATACGGGGTGTTACATACTTCCCCCCAAATAATGGAATTTCGTCCCGAAATTCGAAAAGTAAGGAATTTTTGGTAAGGATAACTCCGGGTATTTACTTCACATTTCATGTAATCTATGATGTACCGCCCATATAGTACATTACTGAATACCCATAATAATAGACACCTCACTGATGTTATAATTTACTCTCCAAGCCTTACCATTTAATTTTCACTATTTAAATTTTTGATAATTACTATCTAGCCCCTACTACTCGCACTAGTAGATTAAAAAGTATTTAGAAATATAGGAATTCATCTTACTACCATATCACATCAGTAGTTTATTCTTGTTTATACGGTATATACTTTACACACAATATATACTATCAATGTTAACACAATTTTGCCATACTGCCTCAGCAACGGACTATGGAACTCAAGCCTGTAAGCTATTGGTTCCATGTGTAACAATAATGGAAAAAGATCCCACATCACTTGGAACCAATGACCTCATTCCAACATGCAACAATGAGACTCCAAATCATTTTAATCCTTGTTAACGGGCCCTAAATTCCTCTGGCCATAGTAGCTCATTGTCCTCCACCTCTATCCAATAAGCACAAGGATGATAAGATTTTACATATGATGCCTCAATTGGAGTCATATCGATATTGAGATACGGGGAGTCGTCATACACTAAGTCCATCGGTGGAAGATATTACTATAAACCTTCCCATTCTTGCAAATACAATATATTTCGCAATACATAACTAGAACTCTCAGTTTACCCGTCCGCCTACGGGTGTGTTAGGTCGTATACATTCGCATCTCGATACTCATGGCCTCCCGAAAAATCTTCCCGATAATTGAGTCATAACTCTCTCGACTCTATTAGACAAAATGTCTACTTATACCCCATATAACCTTACTATCTCAGGAATAATGGTTGGGGTTTACCGTCACACGTTATGATTAGTCCTTACTTGGTGGAATGCGAGTTACTCCAATCACCCGACCCATTTGCACCCGAATAGAGTCGTTATCCCGTTACGAAGTAATTTACTATGTTATGGTCTAGGGATATATTCTCCCATAACTAACAAGGAATTTCTAATGATGAATGAAACTCTATCATTTCCTGATGGTCCACTTCCAATTTGAGCTTAGTAATGTCTTGTCCGTTTATGTCATCACTATTATGGTTTTATATCATGATGTATTTTACCCTTCTCACAAACTCTACCACATCCATGACTCATGTGACAATTGACATCGTCGCGTGTCGTAAGTCCATCCCCCTCCCTTTAATGTCTTAGATTCTCGTGAAACATGGTCTCTACACGTCTTACTAAGTAAGTTTCAACTTTCCCGAGTTAAACTCTATCATTTTTTATACCATCCTCGTGGTAAATTAGGGAAGTATCAGGCCTAACTTACCAAAAATATCAATCGTCTAAGTCCTAAAGTCACCACTTCTACATTCATTTACCTTGAAAATACGCATTTTGTCTCAATTTTCACTTATGGAAATACCATAGTCCAACTACCTAGGGCACCCATACACACTATGTTGTGTGCATTACATCACCACTATACTAGACGTGTTATATATATCTCAAATTATGCCCCACATGCTTGGCATGACTAAATGGTAGGGTCCTACTCAGCTACCCTACCTTTTCCACCTAATTATATCTTAGGCTGTCCCGCTAGCCTACTCGTGGTGTCAACAATTTGTAACATTTTCACATATTAACCTTATACAGCTCTATCGGCCTTAATATATAATATAACCGTTATCTCACAGTTATAACTACATATACGTGTAACCACTACGACACTAAATCCATGTACTAAAAGAAAACTTCTCCCAACTTCCAACGATCGCTAAGTTTCATGCGTGGGATGTCTCGTAGAGTGAAATCCAAACAAGAAACCCCCCCAATACACTACTACCTAACACTACTGGTTGTCGAGATCTGTTAAGTCCTTAATGCATAACATATATCCCTGAATTCCCGTCTACGAACATAAAAAGTCTACTCGTCCATTCTCATGTCACTAAAGACGGCATACAACGCAATGCTCTCACTATCACAAGTTATTAGCGACATATAATTAATGAGCTATCTCTCTCCGCTCTACAATAATTCAATATACCCTAAATCACATAAGTAAAACATCCCTGCTTCTCGGTATTAAAATAGTAAGACAACATACTCACTGAAGTCCATGAAATAATGCAACATACATGCAAGTTGAACCGTTTTTCAGGTGATGCCTCGCCAAAATCATATTTTTAAACTTGATATATTAAGTACGATAGTCTTATCACACAATTTACTATCGTTCGAACCTTCGGCATCTAGTAACCATATAATATAATAATGATTTGTTCGAATATCATAACAATTAAAGGATCACGAATCGTTACGCAATACCATATACAAATATTCTATTTGCCCACACCTGCTCCTCCCCACAGGTGGCACAAAAGTCTTGCTACCAAACGGTAGTCATTTACATTATGAGGCTGATATCGCCAGCGCATCCACGACCAGATGTACACTTGAATCCCTATTGTTAACCATTCACACATGTTATGACACGCTCATGTCATTGAATCCATCATTTTATCGTAAGGACGGAACAAATCTTCATTAGTCTATTCTGATCATAGGGTCCCCGCATGTACGTTTCGTGACCCATAATTATCTATCATCGTCATACCTTTCTAATTCCATTCATTCATTTTCCCCTTTCTCTTTGTGGGTAAATTATTATGTTCTGCAGCTTACCTGCCTCACATTGATATGTTGGCTCCGTATCTCTAGGCCTCAATTTTATCCTTACTGGACTTACTTTTATTCCCTGGGCCCCATTGACCCTGAAATACAGTATACTATAATCGTTGAGGGCTATACTGGTCCTGCCCGGACCCACTACTCTTGGGTCATTAGTTCCTGGGCCCAATTCTTTTGATCGGAATTTTACACAGGTGATCTTACTTCTACAATTGTTGTGCCTTACCAGCATGGTTTGATATTCCCGTTCTTATCAATTCCACTTCTCATGTGGGCGCATTCAATACTAGTAATCCCCCTCTCTACAAATGGGGATATTTCCCTTTCCCTAGTCCTACTAGTCTTTTTGGGATCTCCTTCTCTCAAACCTGGCAGTCTTAGCTCCCAGTTGTCATTTTTGTTGTACCTTTGGCCCTACTGGACATATGGAACACGTGGTCGACCTCACTGGTCTTGGATGAATCCATCGCCATTACGTTGAAATGGAATCATATCCTTTTAGTCTTCCCCATTAGGTATACCTTATGGTGGGGTTTCACTAACATTGTTGAATTCAATATTGCCTTTCGGCCAGGTATCGCAACTCTACTGGCTCCCTTTTTTCGGGGGCATTAACGTATTCTCATAAACGTATAATTTTGACGACATTAGTCGCACCTCCCATTCACGCCTGGGCATTCCACTCACGATTCGATTTTTAACTTGCGGACTCTCTTTGTCTTTCGTAACCCCTACATCGATTACAATGTTTGCTTATCAAGTAAGTTTATTTTCTCACGGTCGGTCCCTACCTGACCTACTTGAGATAAGTTCAAAATATCTTCTGCATCTTCGTCTGACCAGTAGATAGAAAATCACACGGTTAACCCACACCCAATATCTCAATGTGATTGACTATTCTTACTATTTTACTGCTTCTCTGAGCAAGAAAAATTTCGTTTGAAATTTAAATTCTGAGTGTCACTTCACTCTACCTTACAATTTTGCTTTTGTATTAGCTCCCTCCATTGGCCCATCACACTTAGATAATATCAATGGCGACTTATATCACGATCACCCTTCCTCTAATGCTTCACAACTTTCAATTGTTTCCTTCCTCCTTAAGTCCCGCTAACGGCCTTCGCTGGTCGTCCCACATTGTTCGATGTACAAAGTCCAATCAAACTCGCATGTGAATTGGATTCATTAAACTTAATCGCATAAGAGCGTAAGTTTCATACGCGGTGGAATACGACAATCCTAAAATAAGGCTATATATCAAAGAACGCTAAGCTAAAATGTAATTAGCCGTACAGATCCTAAAGGACACTAGAACTTGATGCTCTGATACGACCTGTGACACCCCACCTAATTAAATATCGGGTGGTCAGTCCTATATTAGATTTCAAACAAAATGTTCTGTTGATTCATTCTTAGCATCACTATCGAAAACCATTAACTAATATAATCACGTAATTATTAATTAAACTAGTGTCAAACATATTTCATTTAAAGTTGAAACCAGAATTATTTAAAAATTTCTATGCATCAAGGTATAAACCATAAACCATACAAAAGGATATAATCATACTGTCTATGGATTAAATACTGAAATCAATAAGATTGGATAAAAACTTCCAGTTCAAAGTCGTAAACCAATAATCATCACAAAACTCAATCCAATAAAAGGGAATCAAAATATACTGAGTACAACCTCACTAAAGGGAATGGGCAACACATGTCCTATCTGAAATATCTGAACCAGGAATAGATTGAATAGAGAGAAGCATCTAATTTCTAATGACCTACAACTCCCACAACAGCTGCAGCGTGACAAATAATCCAAGTTTCTGAATCCGGTGTCCCTGTGGCTGAGCACCTGTACTAATACATATATATGTAGCAAAAGAGAGAAAAGACGCAAGAGACGAGTCAGAGCCCGATGTTTTAAAAATATTTTAGCAAGTATTTAAAACCTCATTAAAGCAAGTATTATATGCATGTTAGTTACCGAACTCTCGCATGGGATTCTCACCTCTCTTTTATTGTGCACACTTAACGCATCTTCTAACCCATCCTAGATAGGCTACCCAGGCTAACTAGTTTGAAGTCATCATATCACTATCTACATTCACCCATAGTATATCCGTATCGCCCATACAATATGTTCATAAGTAGTCTATCCCAGGTCACTACCTTTCATATTTACCGTCCCAGTAATTAAATCTTTTTCTCGTTAAGATTATTTGATTTATCTTTATTATCAGAGCTACTAGATTCTCATAGTAGAATTTCCCATAATCACACACACACACACACACACACACACACACACACACACACACACACATACATATATATATATATATATATATATACATATAGTCACATCATCTCTATATGTATCTATATACTAATCCTGCACCCCAGGTTATCACCCATTAGTGCGCCTAACCGTAATAATCCTGCACCCCTAGGTTAACACCCATTAGTTCCCCAAACAACATTAATCCTACACCCCCAATTTATCACCCATTAGTTCACCTCACAATAATAATCTAGCACCCCTGGGTTATCACCCATTAGTGCACCTACCAATAATAATCCAGCACCCCCTGAATATCACCCATTAGTGCAAAATAATAGTCATACAATAGGCATACACACATCATATTAAAAATCCATAGGTATTCACCCAACCCAAACATATACTTAGATACGTATTATTCTCTCATAACTACGTATAGTATATTTATTTTATCCCAAATAATCTACATAGTAGTAATTCATAGCTGGATTCATTACTGAGCGCTCACGAGTATTTCTCCTCACTCGAAGGGTACCACTACATTTACATGTCAAGACAGTAGATAAGGTCCCTACACTCTACTGGTCCAGGATATCATTCTTCCCTAAGCTCACAATTTAAGATTCGAAAGGTTCTCCAAGGTTCTGTAGCAGCACTAAATCTCTGCAGAAAAACGAACCGAACCGATCCTCCAAAAAAATCAACCGATCCTATTCAAATAAAAATGAACCGATCCTATCAGAAAAATCAACCGATCCTATTTAAGATAAAGAATCGATCTTGTCATGTCAGACCTGTTCTTCAATAATTACGTTTTTACCATTTTTGCACCCAAAACCTCATAGTTCATACCCAATCTTCAATGTAACTATTTTGATTGATAACCCAACATGTTTACATAATTTCTAGCATCCTAGGATCATTCAATCGTTATAAATCATAAGGTAAAAACGAAATACCCAATTTATATCATAAGAACCCTAGTTTCACACTTTCCCATTAAAGAATTTAATTAGCACAGATTTGTTCATTAATTTGTACTCCAATTTGGTATTAAATTCTCTTGCATACATGAAGGAATTAACTACCGAACCATCTGTCAATAATCATAAATTAGTTCTCCAAATTTTCACTCAATTTCAATAAAATTAATTATAAAATTTGCCTACACTAACATGAACATGATTATTTCAAAATGAAAGAATGTAATAAACACTTGCCTCAAATTCAAAGGTCTGATGCATTGATGATGTTGGTATTAGTGCATTCCTCACTTTTCGATCTATGCGTTTGTGGATCTATTGGTGTGAAAGCTTAAGTCTTTCTCTAAGAACACCTATGGAGTTCTTCTTCTCCCTATGAGGTTTTCCTTCTCTCTGACTTAGGTTTAGAAACTGATAGGTAACCTCTCACCCACGTACCTTTTCTATTTAATTTCTGATTTTCATCCATTTTAATTCTCCACAAACCCAAATTACAAAACTACCCCTATGGGGTGCCGACTTGGCCTAAAAATTATCCCGGAGTCCAAATCAAATACCGGGGTAGAGTTTTCTGATGATATCAACCCTCCTGGACTCAACGGCGCACTCAGAATGACCATACGAGTTTATAAAAATGAATTCTCTTCTTATTTCAATTAATTAGTACACAACTCACACGCGCATCCGACTTAAATTACGAATTGTCGCATTTCTCATTCCCGATAATTTATCAAATTCAATAATTCCATATTACTTATTCACTCAGTAATATTCAATCAATAAGTTTTAACACTGGCACGCTAGTTAATATCTATCTATTTTTTAATCCGGATTAATTAACAATTAAATCTCACATTTTAATTCATTTCATCCAACAATAATTATATAAGACATAATTATTTAAATGCTCAAAAATACGGGGTGTTACATTCAGTTATTTCATTTGGGCATGTCTCCCCTCCAGTTAACTCATTTATTTAGTTTATTAGACATTGTATTTGTGGACTTAGTTTTATATCATTAGTTGTTAGTTGGATTTTGTTTTTTGGGAACCGATGGTTTATTCTTAATTATTCTATTTAGTTATTTATTTTGTGATTGGTTCACATTATTATTACTGCATTGTTGGTTTAAGAAAAAGATAAAATTTGGCACCGAATTTTTTAATACTAGGTGGTTAGTAAACTTTTAAGATGTTTTCGACAGTGATGCTAAGAATGAACCAAATGAGATTCCTATTTTATTTTTGTAAAGGATTAATAACCCGATATTTGAATAGGAGGGGTGTCACAATTTTATTTTGGACCTTAGTTTGGATTAGCTATATATATATATATATATATATATATATATATATATATATATATATATATATATATATATATATATATATATATATATATATATATATATATGCAGAGTGAGAGAGAGAGTTAGGCTCCCCAACGTACCCCTAACAACATACATATAAACATACCCATTTTTTAAAAATAGTAAAAAAATATAGTTTTCAACCAAAAATTGGTATACATGATCTCCATAATGAAAATATCATCTGCACAAAAATTACATCAAAAAATTCAACTTGGAAGAGGGTGAGATGATGATCACAAGTCTCAACAGTTAAAAATGCATGTATTCATCCAATTTTCAATTATTTATATTTGTATTTTGATATTATCAATTATTTCCATTATGTTTTATAGAGACTTATTAGTATTGTGATTCATGTTGGATACTGTTTATATTTATCTCAGTTGTTCGTTTAATTTATTATTTTATGTGGATGGTTTACATTATGCTTTACTAATTTTTATAGTCATGGATTCTGAGAATTATATTAATTAATTGAAACTTCCCTATCTTCAGTGTAGATGACTGGCCACCTGATGTTTTAGTTGGTAACAGAGCTTCCTAAATTCTAAGGTTGTAGGTTTTGTGGGATTCCATTACTCTCTTGGTCGCGTTCTTTGGTATTATACCTATATTATTAGGATTTCTTATACTCTATATTTTTTGTCATTAACTAATTTTAATTCTTAGTTTCCTTTCATATTTCAAACACACACGGTAGAATATGAACAATAAGTGTCAATAGGCTTCCAAACGTGATGCGCAACCATAAAATTAGCCATAGTAGTAGCAGGAACAACCGACAACACAGCCAGTTGACATAATTGCCATAATTTCTCAAGAAGTCACAACTGAAGTGGTCATCACCCTACAACACCTTTAACTACAGTGCCAACTCAACCGCAATTATCTTCTTAGGAGAGGGCATGTGAGGCCTTTGCTAATGGTTACCCTCTAGAGTTCTTGGGGACAACTGATAACATGGTGGCATATCATTGGAGTGAGGACATATAAAGGCACTTTAGGATGATAGAGTGCACATAGGCACATATGTTGATTCTTTCCAGCTTTAAGCTGGTGGGGGATGCGCTACCATTGTTGGAGTCTACCACCATGGTAGAGAAAATGAGAAGTATGATTATATCTGAGTTCTGGAGGTGCTTTGATGGCAAGTAGTTTCCTCCACTAATTAGGTTTAGAAGAAGAGCTTTTTTTAGCTTAACGTAGGGGAGCTTTTTGTTACGGATCATTAAGAGGATTTTATCTGTGGGTTGACTTGGCGGATTAAGAAGATATTATTGGGGAACCCAAATTATACCACTTATACACAAGTGGTGAATTCCTGTTTACTACACTTTCAATATCATTTGGAATTCCATAAGGGGAAAGGATAAGATAGGTCTAGTGGGAACACATCTAGCAAATCTCGCAAGATAAGAGGAGGTGGTATGAGACAGTCTTCTCATGCATAGGGGGTTAGTAGTCTAAGGGGCAATAATTTGGAGATCAACATCATAAGAGGCACCGAGGTTATAACTATCATTACCATCAAGGCCTTTAGTTCCAAGGGAAGTAGACCTATCAGAGCCATCGGGGTCAAGGATAGTAGGGTAGATGACAACATTGCAAATAGCAGGGTAGGCATCATTAAAGGATGTTTTCGAGCACTTGTTTTACTTATGGCTAGATAGGGCATACAACAAAGAGGTGTCCTAAGGGAAATCACGATGCCGAGAGGCAAAGAAGTCAATAGAGTTAGCAGGCACCATAAGGACAGTGCTAGTAGTTACCACCCCCACCATTTATTCTAATGCCATCTTTACTATCTCCACCATCGATTCGGCCACAAGGCCGATAATAGTTGAAGTATGTGCGTGTATTACACATTGCTCTAAAAGATGCTTCTGCGCTAGTTAAGGAAGTAAATGGTATATTACCTATTCACTGACACTTGGAACCTGCATTATTTGATACGTGTGCATCACATTCCTTTGTTATTGGAGAATTTCCTCAGTCAGTTGGGATACTAGATTTCGCATTAGACACTTTGTTGCATATAGATTCATCGTTGGGTCGGGGTACATCATATTTGATCGTGGGTTATGTAAGTGACCTATATTCATCGTTGAGTCATGTGAGTGCTCTATATTTTATATTGATATATTCTTGGGTTATTTGAGTTGCCTATATGTTATTGATTGATTGCTTATGTTCGCGCATCAGGTGTACTCATGTTGTTAATATGCTGATAAATGAATGTTTATAGTATAACTAATTACGTAGTGATATAATGCCGATAACTACTAGTTCTCTTACGTATTGTATGGATTACATCTAGTAGTGAGTATTTAAAGAATACTAAAGGACATGATTATAAGTGAATATCTACTGGTAGAATATTCCTTAGGGTATAAGATTATATAAGGTAAAGTAATTGTGGTATAACCGTTGCATTGTGTATCTTTGAATAGATTTTATCTTATTTTGATTAGGTTATATGATTTGGAGTAGATAGGAGGTTCAAAAATGAGGGGTAGCAGTAATTCCCTATAATAACTACAGAAGGGAGGTGTGACCATAGTACGATGATTAATGAGTTGGTAGAATGATTTATTTGGATTCGAAATGACAGGAGCTATAACCTGGTGGTTATTGTTTATTCGTTTATTTATGGTATTCTGAGATGGGATATCCAAGGACTTGAGGTATCATATTATATATGGGTGAACCCTATAGTGGTGTAGTATATCGAGTATTAGCATGACACTCTCATTAATGGATGGCGTGGGAATGTTGGTTATTGTCATATTACGAAGTTAAGATTAGAAGTGATTAAGGAGTATTAGTTATAATGTCCTCGGAGATAGGTATAAGTGATTAAAGAGTACTTTGGATGCAATGATTAGAGGTTAGTGATAGAAGTCCAATAACCGTTAGATCTTTATGACCAACCGATTTAGATAAAATTATTTCCATAAGTTTTCTTGGTTGGATTTTTATGCCTTACGCATGAAGTCTAATGCCAGTTGGGAGTAAGGAGATGACGTGATATTGTAACGCTTAATTCTGTAATGGATCTTAACATTGGTTGATAGATCTAGGTATTTAGATAAGAATAAAGGTTTGAGTGGTTAGTGTCTGATTAATAGATGGATGGTGATGGTCTTAGTAGCTCGTATACAAGAACATAATTCCTTACAATTAGATGTATCTAGTATTAAATGCTTATCTTAAGGTTGGGAATTATCATTTGAGCGAAACTTCATGATTTGGAATTCTATTACTTTCCACTTGAGGGATACTGAGATATTTTCTACAGGACATTTTTTTTTATTTGAAGACTCGTATTTTGGGCATCTTAAGGATCACATGGTTTTAATATAATATATTCTCAAAACTGTTAGGTTAAGTAGAATATTTTTTGTAATGGGTTTGAACCCGCTTTCATTTACTAACATTTTTAAAATTTGTATAGGGACCAAGGGTTGTATTTAGCATCACTGAGTCCTTAGTATTAATTATATACCTAAGGATATGTGCACCATAGAGTTTATTATTTCAGTTATATAGTGTTTGGATACTTTATTTATTCAGTTTCATAGTTTCGTTATGAGGATTATACTTTCATTCGGTTGTTCAAGTTGCATTAAAAGGAGTTGTAATGCGATTTTGTTTGGATCGGTTTATTCTTACTCAATTTTATATTTTATACACGTGGATATTCTGTTTTTCTTTATCGTCACATTCGTATGGTTTGAGTTTAGCCATATTCATTTGCACTCATATGATATTCAAAATGCTTAAATTGTTATTAATTTATTGACTACCATAAATTGAATATTTATAACTAATAAATCGAAATATGAAACTTGCGAGGCATCTCATAAAATATATATACCTAAAACGGACCGTAGTTAACAAACCTCAAAAATGGTAAAAAAATATTTTTGAGTTATTTTTTTTTATTGTTTTTAAACATTTCAAAGAACCGATAAGAAAAATAAACTCAAAATGAATTTTTTCTATTTTTAAAAAATTGATCAAAATATGTTAGTGTTTATGTTGCTTAACAGCTAACATATAGTGATCGATTTTTTTAAAGTAGTAAAAAATTACTATTTTTAAAAAATGCTCTATTTATTAGGTCTGTTAATTGGGGTCCGCTTTAGAAACGTGTTATATATATGGATTCCCGATGTTTGTGATAATGAAGACGATGAAATATCTTCAAAGTTTCTCGAAGAGATGGAATCTAGAAGTGTTTGGCAACATTCGTGATAATGTTAAAATAGCTACTAAGAAGCTAAAACTGATTCAATAAAATATTGACAGTTTGGGACACTTGAAAGAAAGTTCTTAACAAAGCAGTAGTTGAAGCTTAAAGGGACTTAATGGATGCCTTGTGTCAGGAGGAATCTTTTTGGAAGGAAAAATTGAAGATTAAGTAACTTATAGAAGGAGATCGAAATTATGATTTTTCTCACAAAATGGCTAAACAAAGAGTCATTAGAAGGTTCATCATTAGTCTGAAGCATAATGGAGTATTGGTTTCAGATTCTTCTCAACTGCAAGCTCTGATTGTGAATCATTTCTCATCCTTACATAGGGGTGGGGATAATTCGGTGGATAATAGGCCCATCTCATTTGTGGTCCCTCAGATTATCTCAAGTGATGATAATTTAACGCTCACAGTTATTCTTACATATGAGGAAATCAAAACAACAGTGTTTCTTTTGCATCCTCAGTCTTCTCGAAGCCCAGATCGTTTTAATGGTGCTTTCTATTACTGGGATATTATTCGTGATGATGTTTGTAAATTTGTGAGTAGCTTTTTCAAAAATGGATGGATTTTGCATGGGTTCAATTCTAACCACATTGTGTTAATTCCAAAACAAAGTGGAGATGATCAAGTTACTCATTTTAGACCCATTGCTATGGCCAATTTAGTTTTCAAAAGTATCTCCAAAATCATGGCTAATAGACTTGAGAATACTATTTCAAAAGTTGTAAGTTCTTGTCAAACAACTTTTATTAAGGGTAGAAATATCTCTCATAATATCATCACTGTTTTCGAGTGTTTTAATATGCATGATTACGAGTCATATGGTAGTAATATGGTTTTAAAGTTGGACATTGCAAAGGTGTTTGATACTTTTAAGTTGGAGATTTTTATTACAAACTCTTAACTCCATTGGGTTTCACTCCCGCTTATTATTTGGATTGAGGAAATATTTTATTCGGCCAGACTTTCTTTCATTATCACTCCATGTGGATTTTCTATGTGCTAGAGAGGAGTTCGTTAAGGGGATCCATTATCTCCTCTTCCTTTTTATATTTCAGAAGATGTGTTCAGTATAAATATTCATCACAAAGTCGCCCAGGGCCTGATTCAGCATATATCTTCTAGAGGATTTCATGCCCCTAAGGATTTATTCTACGTTGATGATATCATGGTATTTTTGTAATGGTAAGGCCTCCCCTTTATCTAATGACATGAAGACTTTTGATGAATATTGTGTAGGATCCGACCAAGCACTTAGCGAACAGAAGGGCAAAATTTATATTGGGAAAAGAGCAATTCACAGAATTACTACCATTTGTAGAAGAGTTTCCATTAAAAAAGGCTTTGATTCATTTAACCATCTACGTGTTCCTATTTTTAAAGGAATAACTAGACTCAAGCATTTACAGGGTTTAATGGATAAAGCCAAATCTAGAATGGAAGGGTGTGGCAAGGAATTTTTTTTTATCTATGGATGGTTGGGTGGAGCTGGTCAATTTTGTGATTATCTATATTGTCCGATATAGCTTCTTGTGTTATAAATGGCCCATGAGTCTATTGAGAAAGCTCCAAATGTGGGTGAATAATTTTATTTGGTATGGATTAACTCATAAATCCAAACCAATTACTATTTCTTCGAAGGGCATTGTGCACGAACATGTGTTTTAATGGTTTGGGGGTGAATAATGCTTGTATTTAAATAGGGTTGCCTTACTTAAGTAAACATGAGCTCTTTTTCAACAGGATTCTCCTTGGTTCATCTTCCTCCGAGCACGATTCAAATCGACTGATGATCGTTACTTTTTTAGTCTAGTTTGTCATGGGTATAAAGAAGCATTCAACATCATTGAGTTCAACTCTAGATGGATTGTTGCAAATTTTCTAGGATGGACTCTATATAATCATCAGTTTAATTTAGCTCTTGTCAGCGATATTATTCAGGGGAGAATGGGTTTATTCCAGGATGCTTTGCCTTCTTTAATGCCTCAAATAAAGTAGGTAAATTTTCCTACTGTTTCAGTTCCGGACAAAATAATTTGGCCTCACAGTTTTGATGGTGACTTGACCTTTAATGATTCTTATATATTTCTTTCTAATAACCATTCCAAGAAACCTTGGCCAGACGTTGTAGGACAAGAATCATGAACCACAATATATAGTTGATGTTATGTCTACTATTTATAAATAACAATTGTACAGAATTATGAATTTAATATAATTACAGAATTAAAACAGAATTACATAAATGAAACACTTACTTGAATTTGCAGAAATAATAATAATTAAAAAGAAATCCGAGCCCTGTTGAACAGTTTCCTTAAGACAAAAGTATTCCTCCAACGTGCTTGAGTTTAATGAATAATTGTCTCCCAAGATAGAACGGATTTTTGGATTAATCAAGCAGCACAGCAATGACTAATCCCAGGGAACACAATTTCTGTGTTTTGTACTCAACACAACCAAGAACATGTAATGCAGAAATGAAGAAAAGAATTTTCTGGGCAGAGGAAATAATGCAGTAGCATTTTCGGAATTTTGGAGGGTTAATTTTTCAGTGTTTTAAAACTGAGGGGGAAACATTTTATTTATAGTAAATGTTTTGACTGTTGGGAACAGTCAAAACCGAAATTAACTGTCAAAGCAGTTAATTTCGTTAACTGCTGACTCTTGGGATTAACTGATTATCAGTTAATTAAAGATTAATTAATTCCGTAATTAATTAAATTAAAGCCCAGAAAGTTAATTAGATTCGGCCCAAAAATTTAAGAATTTTAATAAGCCCAAGCCCAAGCCCAAGCCCGAACCGAACCGAACCGGCCGGACGAACAGACGCGCGCGCGCGCGAGTGTGGACTTTTGACCGAAAGTCAACCCGTGCATAGCTTAGGTCATCTCCCCTTCAAAGAGTTGGGATACCCCAAGGCATCCAAGCCTTAGTCCATACTTGGGGTGTTATTAACTCATCAAAATTCCACTACTCTTCCAATGTGGGACAAGAGTTAAAACATACCCAATACATTAACTTTCATTGCTTTATGAGTCACTTTGGGGACATAATTATCATTCATAACTTATTGAAATTGGACATATGAATATACTACGTTAATCTCCTTGCGGAGGTGAACGCGTTCGTATATGGTCCCACAATTTCCGTAGTGTGGGTCCCACCTAAATTTGAGCTCAAAGGTGCTCAAAAATCTGTCCAGAAAAATCTGGACAGCTTTATAATACCAATTTAAGTTCCAATTTGCCAACAATCCCCCACATGAATGATATATCGCTATAAATAAAACAAAATAGATGCTGATGCAGATGCAGACACAGGTTGAGTAAAACTGAAGACTTATTGCATCGGGAGAAGTAACCTAGTGGCTTTGAACTTTCCTTAATGATATACTATCGGATTTACTTGGTTAATCAGTAGATTTTACGTCCTTGAACCGTCAACCGTTTTTGTAAACCTAGACAACAGTATTCACACAACAATTCTTCAACACAGTTGGTTCTCACGTTTGTGTTCATTTTGGCCGTGAACACCACTTGGTTCCGCAAGTGTTTTAGAGAATATGACTTTCATTATTCTCATAGAAGTGGCCCCCTTCTTACTTACGTAGGTGACTTCCATAAAGAGTATTCTGCAATACCCCACTTAGACGTACTAAGATATAGATGTCATTAAAAGCATAACTTATCCTAATTTCGCGGCAGATATGCACTGTCTCATCTTTGGAATGGATAGGAATATATATCCTCCAGTGCTTACTGAATACAACGTAGTTCGGTTTGCCAATTGAACCTAGATCTTGGGATCTCCAGTCAGCTAGGTTGGGTTGCCACTATATTGATTCTTTTTATTTATAGGCTTTAGACCCATTCCTCTCGATGATCTTTCAACTTGCTCTCGGTTTAAACCTTTCGTTAGTGGATCCGATATATTATCTTTTGACTTTACATAGTCAATTGTGATAATTCCGTTTGAGAGAAGTTGTCTAACGGTATTGTGTCTACGACGAATATGTCGTGACTTTCCGTTATACATGTGATTTTGTGCCCTTCCAATCGCTGATTGGCTATCGGAATGTATGCATATTGCGGGCACAGGTTTAGAGCAATTTGGAACATCCTCTAAGAAATTTCGAAGCCATTCAGCTTCTTCTCCATCTTTGTCTAGTGTAATGAATTCAGATTCAATTTTCGATCTAGCAATGCACCTTTGTTTTGAGGATTTCTAAGATACGGCTGCACCTCCGAGGGTAAACACATACCCACTCGTAGACTTAGAGTCTTTTGTATCAGATATCCAATTTGCATCGCAATGTCCTTCAAGAACAGCTGGATATTTTGAGTAATGAAATCCATAGTATTGAGTATATTTTAAATAACCCAAAACTCTCAATATTGCTTTCCAGTGATCTCTTCCTGGATTACTCGTAAATCGACTTAGCTTACTTATTGAGTATGCTATGTCTGGTCGCGTACAGTTCATGATATAGATTAAACTGCCGATAATACGAGAATATTCTAGTTGAGATATGCTTTCACCATTATTTCTTGCTAGATGTAAATTTACATCTACAGGTGTCTTGGTAGGACTAATATCATACTTCTTGAATTTTTCAAGTACTTTCTCAATGTAATGAGATTGAGATAATATAAGTCCATCAGATGTTCTAGAAATTTTAATTCCTAATATAACATCGGCGATTCCCATATCTTTCATGTCAAATCTACTACTCAACATTTGTTTTGTAGTTTTGACAATTTCCAAGTTACTACCCATGATAAGCATATCATCAACATAGAGGCATACAATGACATATCCATTATGAATGTATTTAAAGTAAACACATTTATCGCATTCATTAATTTTGAAACCATTTGATAACATTGCATTATCAAATTTTTCATGCCATTGTTTAGGTGCTTGTTTTAATCCATATAGTGATTTAACAAGCTTACATACTTTTCCTTCTTGTCCGGGAGCTTTGAACCCTTCAGGTTGCTCCATATAAATTTCCTCATCTAGTTCACCGTTTAAGAATGCAGTTTTTACATCCATTTGATGTATTTTAAGTCCATTAATAACAGCTATTGCTATTAACATCCGAATGGACGTTATTCTTGTTACCGGTGAATATGTGTCGAAGTAATCCAACCCTTACTTTTGCCTATAGACTTTAGCTACAAGTCTAGCTTTATATTTATCAATTGATCCATCGGCCTTCAATTTATTTTTGAAGATCCATTTATAACCTAACAGTTTTGAACCTGGTGGAAGATCCACTAGTTCCCATGTATGATTTTGTAATATGGATTCAATTTCACTATTAATTACTTCTTTCCAATTGGAAGCATCGGGTAAGGATATAGCTTCTTTATACGATTGAGGTTCATTTTCTAACAAATATGTTAGAAAATCTGGACCGAAAGAAGTCGAGGTTTTTACTCTTTTACTACGTCTTGGTTCATCCTCTATTGATTCAATAGGTTGATGAGTACCACTTGTAGTAGCTTGATTTGTCCTTTTAGAAGGACCAGATTCTCGGGTCATGTTATACGGGAATTCATTTTCAAAAAATGAAGCATCCCTCGATTCAATAACCGTATTTACATGAATGTCCGAAATCTCAGATTTAAAAACCAGAAATCGATATGCACTGCTATTAGTAGCATAACCGATGAATACACAATCCATGATTTTTGGCCCTATTCTTACCTTTTTAGGTTTAGGAACCATCACTTTGGCTAAGCACCCCCACACTAGTAAATATTTATAGGAAGGTCTTCGACCTTTCCATAATTCATAAGGTGTCTTGTGAGTCTTTTTGTGAGGTACTTTATTGAGAATGTAATTAGCAGAAAGTAAGGCTTCCCCCCACAAATTTTGTGGAGCTCCTGAACCTAATAACATTGAGTTCATCATTTCTTTCAAAGTACGATTTTTGCGTTCAGCAACACCATTCGATTGAGGAGAATAAGGAGCGGTTGTTTGATGAATAATCCCATTTTCAGAACAAAATTCCTCAAATGGATATTCATATTCACCTCTTCTATCACTTCTAATAGCCTTTATCGTTTTGCTTAATTGATTCTCAACTTCATTCTTATATTGTTTAAATACATTAATAGCCTCATCTTTACTATGTAACAAATATACATAGCAATATTTTGTGCAATCATCAATAAAAGTAATAAAATAATTTTTCCCACCTCTAGTTTGAACAAATTTTAAATCACAAATATCGGTGTGAATTAAATCTAAAGGTTCGGTTATCCTTTCAATAGAATGGAAAGGTAATCTAGCTAATTTAGATTCCACACAAATTTCACATTTATGATTTTTATCAATATTAAATTTTGGCAAAAATTCCAAGTTAATTAATCTACGCAATGTATCAAAATTAACATGTCCCAATCTAGCATGCCAAATATTAGATGACTCAATCAAGTAAGAAGAACTAGCAACTTCATTCATTGAAACAGATGTTTTAGGGGTTACAGTAAGAACATTCAGTTTAAAGAGCCCCTCATTTAGGTAGCCCTTTCCTACATAAATGTCATTTTTAGACAACACAAAGCGATCAGACACAAACACAAGCTTGAAACCATTCTTAGTAAGGAGAGATCCAGAAATCAGATTCTTTCGGATATCAGGCACGTGAAGAACATTGTTGAGAGTAAGTTCCTTTCCAAAAGTCATTTTCAAAGCAATCATTCCTTGTCCACCACCTTAGAAGTGGAAGAATTTCCCATAAAAAGGTTCTCCTCATTTTCCAAAGGCTTATAGGTGGAGAACATCCATTTGTTTGCACAAATGTGTCGTGTGGCTCCAGTGTCCACCCACCATTCCTTGGTATTTCCAACCAAGTTACATTCAGAGACAACGGCAGAAAGATTCATATCCGCCAAATCATTGGTGATATTCTCACCCTCAGTCACATTTGCTTGAGAGTTATTTTTATTTTGCTTCTTAGGCTTACGACACTCACTTGAGCGGTGTCCCGGTTTACCACAATTGTAGCATTTGCCTTTGAACTTTTTCTTGTTATGTTTGGAAGTGCCTTCCCCATCATACTTTCGTTTGTTCTTTTTAGGACCTTCAACGACATGGACCTTTGTTTCCATCGGATTCTTCCCACTTTTCTTTTGAGACTCACGGTTGTCTTCTTCGATTCTTAGCCGGACCACCAACTCCTCCACATTCATCTCCTTACGCTTGTGCTTGAGATAGTTTTTGAACAAAGTCCAAGAAGGTGGCAACTTTTCAACAATTGCAGCAACTTGGAAAGTTTCACTAATTGACATTCCTTCAGCATGAATGTCGTGGAGGATTACTTGGAATTCTTGCACTTGCGAGATCACAGATTTAGAATCAACCATTTTGATGTCCAGAAAACGCCCAACGATAAATTTCTTCATCCCAGCATCTTCAGTTTTATACTTCTTTTCCAAAGAATTCCATAATTCTTTGGAAGTTTTGATAGTGCAGTAGACATGGTACAAAGTCTTGTCCAAGTAGGCCAAAATATAATTTCGGCATAGGTAGTCCGAGTGCTTCCAAGCATCGACAACAGCAACCTTTTCAGCGTCATCTCCCTCTTGAATAGAGGGGCAATCTTCATATACAAACCTGCCCAGTTGGCAGGTAGTGAGATAGAAGTACATTTGTCCTTGCCAACGTTTGAAGTCAGCCCCAATGAACTTTTCCGGTTTCTCCCCGTGTGGCATAGATACGGGTGCAGTCACATTTGTGTTGGTGACAATCAGTTTCGTAGGAGTAGTGTTCGTACTTTGTGGTTCCATTTCTGTTACAAAAACAGAATTTTTATCAATGATAAAATTCATATATAATGAATTAATCAAAACAGAATACAAAATTATGTGCAACAATTTCCTCCAAATATAATTCACAGTAAATGAATTCCAAAAGAATTCAAATAATAATTCAGAATTAAAGTATAATATAAACAGAATTCCGTACAAAACAGAATTAAATTTTTAAAATCTGTGTCACACTAATAACAGTTGATTCACTTGAGTCACTATATAGGAGCCTCAACTAACATGAAAATATTAACAAAATTTTGAATTCCTCCTTCCAGTAAATCATAGCTTCTTCATATGCTATCTCAACATAAGCAAAGACTCCTCAATTAGTCACAAATATAGTATTCTAACACATTAACAACTCATAGGATTGCATTTCATATGATAATTGATTGTTGTGTGTTAATTGGAATTAAAATGAATTATCTATAATTTTTGTCAGTCTTAAAACTATTAAAATCTATTTTGACAGAATTAAAATAGGGTTTAAATTCTTTTGAGGATAAAATTTGAATTTTATAAGTTATTAAAAGTATGGCTTCAGTAGAATCCAAAATCGACTGAAACATTTGTCGTAGAAGATGGAGTTTTTAAAAACTTAAAAACAAGCATTTTTGAACCAGTTAGAGACATGCACATGTTGGCTTGTGATTATTTTAATCTGTGTTTGTTTATACACACATATTATCGACCTAATCTCAATAGTTAGATCAATTTAATCATTGGTCTGCATGTCAACTTAGTTGATCCATGTGCGTCTGATTTTAGCAAAAAAATGTTTCATTTTTGGGCGTTCGTTTCTCTACCATTAGATTTCAACGTTTTAACTAAAATTTAATCCCAGTCCTTGATTTCAAATCGACCTTCTAGATCCTTCGTTGGCCTATAAAAGGTAGCCTATTTCTTTCATTCGAGAGTTTTTGGAGAGTCTTAAGAGTTGAAAGGAAAAAGAGAGAGAAGAGAGAAATAAAGAGAATAGAGAAAAGTTTGAGAGAAAAATATTTTTCGTATAGAAATTCTGAGAAAATATTTTTAGAAAAATATTGATAGTTAGGTTTTTATTTATTCCTCGCTATTGTAATCTTTCTCTCAATAGTCTCACATATTTTGGATCATATTTCTTTTTAGAAATTTGTAGATCTAAAAGCTGTGATACATCTCATGTTTAGTTCTAGGCTATTTTTGATTTCTTGTTTTGAGAAATCTTATCTTTCAGTTGAATTATGTTTTATAAATTTTTAAAACCTTTTAAATCCAACTTCTCTTATTTTTCAAACTGAAATCATGACTTGCATGTTTTATATCTGACAATTTTTCATATTGAAAAATTGTGTTTATAAATAATTTCTTTGGATCTGAGTTTTGAAGGTTCAAAAGAGATCAGATCTTGAAATATTTTTCACGAAAAGATCAAGTCTAAATTTCATAAGTGTGAAAATATATTTCATTGTAAGATCTTTTATAATTCATAGGATATGTCTATATTATAAGTGTGTGTGTGTGAGTACATGCATATCATTTAGGCACTTCACTCACAACGCATTCACCCACAAACACTAAAGTGTGTTGTTGGTTGAGAAATTTTGAATGTTGAGTTGATATCAAGTTAAAAGGAGAAAGGAAGCAAGGCCTGTAATAAAGAAAGGATAAAGCAGATTCTTAAAGAAGTCAGAAGATGGTACCCCAGAAGGAAAGGATTGTCGCTTAGTTATAATTCTAGACATATAATAGGATTGATTGTATGATTTGTTGTACATGTATGTAAGTTATATATGTTGTGGCGTCGAGGTCGCCATGGATGTTTCCCCAATTTGGTGGAATTTTACCACGTTAAAAATTGATTGCCTCTTGTGTGTGATTTTTATCTCTTTACTTCTACATTCTGCAAATCAGATCAGGTTTAGTTTAAAACCAATTTCCAAGAGACTGAAATAATTCATTCAAAAATTATTTTATGCATCATATGACTAGTAAATATTTTTGAAAAAGTTACCTCAAAAAGTAATTTTGGAACTCACTAAACCATTTTAACGTTTGTTAAAATACCATAGTAAGTGATTTTTATATTCGTTCCTCCGAGAATATCAACTTTCCCATCTAGATTATTTCATGATAAGCTTCCAACTCAACACAACCTAAAGAAGAAAGGTTTTTATTTGCATCTTGATGCGAGATTTGTAAAAGGAGGAAGATTATATTTGTTATCTTTTCATTCATTTCTCCTTTGCGGAGAAGATTTGGTTATGAATCTTCAATATTCTTCACCTGGCTTCTACTATTCCCTGCATTGTTGTGTATTTTTGGAAAATTGTGATTAAGAGGAAGCTTAATCTGCAAATAAGAAATTTATGGATCGCTGCTATTTTGGGAGGCATGAATGTTATTTGGAACTATAGAAACCAAACCATTTTTTAAAAATCAATCCCTCATGCCCATCATTGTTTGGCTTCCTTTAGAGGGTGGCTTTCTTCTTCTAATAGCCTCATAACAAGTCATATACATAATGACTTTTTTTATTTGTTCACTCTTAAGTCATTATTTATCCCAGGTAACCTTCAGAAAGCTTAAAAAATTATTTAATATCAGTGGTAACCTCCTTCGCCGTGATGGATAAAGCTTAACACATATGATATTTCTCTTGAAAATTCGGGTCCAGGTGCAATTGGTGGTAAATCATAGGGGATTTGTTAAGCGTACTTTTTGTTCCAAGGTGGGAAATCAAATAACTTTTTATGAGGAGTTGATGGTTGTCATTCAAGGTATAAAGTTGACTCTTAAATATGATTGGCATAATCTGTGGCTTGAGATTGATTCAGTGGTTATTTTGGCATGTATCAAATCATATTTTTTCAAGCCTCCTTAGTGCATACGAAATTGGTGGATTAATTGTTGTTTTTTGATAACTAAGCTCAATATCACTTATTCCCACATCTTCAGAGAAGGTAATAGAGCGGTAGATACTTTGTAAAAAATGGGATCTCAATTTTCTTCTTTTTACTAGTGGTGGAATGCTCCAAGTGGAATTCAAAAGCTTGTGGACGATGACACTCTACGATTTGTTAATTTGAGTATGGCTCCATTATTATATCCTAGAATTCGATGCATGTTGATATGATATGTTAACAGGCTACAAGGTTTGTCCTGCACACCTCGATCACACTCCGCATTTTTTAGAACCTTGATTATATCATATTTTAATACTTGTACCGACCATGGACAAGCCATATGCCCGCTCTGCGTGCTTCTTTTGTGGCAGTGTGTTTATTTTGCATACATCTTGGATACATGCATGTTTGGTAGTGTCTTCTTTATATATTTTTTGAATACATTTAAATGTTTCTTTTATATGTTTATGTTTGGCAGTCTTTGCTATTCCATAATGTACCCGATCCATATACTATGACTTAGTTTTCGATCCATCTACCCAATCTACACATATTAGCTTCAGTTATTGTGATTCACAATGTACAAGATATTGTGTTTATGTTTAGCAGTGTCTGCTATAACTGAATATTGTTCTACGAGACTGAATTTTTTAGTTATAGGCAATCATGTAACATATTTCAGAGCCTACTAATATCAGTGGACCTATTTGTTATTTCTGCAGATTTGTATGTTAGATTTGGTGCTTAAACAATCAACAGAAGACTCCGGGGAGCCTTAAACAACTCGCAGCATTCTTTAAGCTAGGTACTAGTAGGACCTAATAGAAAATATTTGATGAGAAATCTACCAAAATTTATGTGTGACGAGAAGAAAGCTTTGGAGATGACACGCAAAATACTAACTGAGAAGATTTCACAACTGAACTCGACTATAGATGATGTTTTCGCTCAACTTCATGCAAAAGATGATGTCCCAAAATCAACACACTATGTGAATATTTTAGTTCCTGAAGGTTGTATTGATCTTTTCTTCCCTTTTAGTTCCAGATGAATGCCTCTTTTTGGACATCCAACTGTCGACTAAACCTCACGCGATGATGTTCCAAAACCATCATACTAAGTGAATATTTCCTCTTCAAACATTTGATTTTTTTTTTCTATTTTTAGTATTGAAACAATTTGGGGTGCCCAAGGTTGGAAGTGTAATGTCTTCTTTGCGAAAAAGTTGAATGATCGGTTTATAATTAAACAGGTTTCAAAGACAGAGATGGAGTCGTTTATAAAGTTTGTTCCTGGATATTTCAAGTATCTATTTGAATCCATTGGCATTGGAAGCCCAATGTGACTCACAAAGATTCTGGAAATATATCACGTATTTTTTCTAACTATTAAATACCTCCATTATTTGGGCTTTCAGACTTGTACCTTCTACCAAATTATATTGATTTAGTCACTATTCAAGTAGATTTATCGGCCATGAGCCTGAAATAAAAGCTCATGTGTTATTAATTAAAGATATTTATTTGAAGTTATTGTGTATGGAACATGAACGTAAATCTAATTGGCCACTGATGGAAAAGGTCCCAAAGTCAATATCAATTAGTGAAATGTATTGAAGTCTGAAAGCTTCAATTATGGTGGTTCTTAAGTTAAAACCCCAATTTTTTGCGAGTGTAAAGTTAGAAACCCAATTTATAAGTGAAAAACCCCCGTAAACTATTTTAATGAATCAACACCCCTTTTGGGTACTTTTACTACGTTTTAAACATAGTTCAGAGTTTTTTTTTGTGAAAGTTATACAGTTCAGTCTCTTCTCTCTCTCTCTCTCTCTCTACTTTATCCTTTTCTTAAATTTAGTCTCTGCAACTGTCTCTACTATTTTTCATGAAGGGAATAGTGCAAAAAAGTTCATTTAACTTTGCAATTTTTGCATGAAAGCCCCCTATAATTAATGCAAAAACACCACCAAACTATGCATTTGTTGCATACACTCCTTTTGGGATACTCGAACTAGTGACCTCTGGATTTTGCTCCGAATTTAATGCATTGTTAATTTAACTGTAGCAATCGATTGATGTAATGGAGTACTCATTGCTAGTTGGAGTGGACGAAGAGAAAAAAGAACTCGTTCTAGGAATTATCGACTTCATGAGACAATACACGTGGGACAAGAACCTCGAAACGTGGATGAAGGTTTTGGGCATCCTCGGTGGGCCCAAAAAATCATCTTCGACAGTTATCTGGCCCAAAAAATACAAAAAGAGGTTCAAGAAATCCATGACATCCTATTTTATCATGGTCCTAAATAAATTGTCACCTCCTACTGTCATACCAAGCAAGTCTCAAACAGATTTATGCGATGAGAACAGTCAGGGTGGGACCCTAGTTGAGTGATGCAGTAAAAATCAGCATTTTCTTTTATATTTTAACATATATATGAACCCTTCATCAGTTTTCCTTCTTTCATAGATGCTTTTTTGTACTTTACCCCTCCCCCCCAAAAAAATAATTCAGTATTTAGAGATACCCACTACATGTTCATTAATTGGATTTAATCCCCTCGTGAGCGTTAACCCACTTGTATTTTGGGGGTGTGGGTAATTCTTCCTAGATACCCACTACATGTTCAGTAATTAGAGTTACCCCCTCGCGAGCGCTCATTGGTTTTGTGCACTCAATTGACACACAAAAATACCTATAAATTTATTTCAATTTCAAACTCAACCCGTAAGGGACAATTTCATGATTATATGAGTTGATCCGAGTGAGAAGAAAAAAAAATTAATACATGTTTTGAATAACTCGGTATTTTATGCAAGGGAATGAGAATCTAAAATGAACAAAAATGTTATTATGTACTGCGACACTTTTTGTTATTTTATTATCACTGCTAGTTTGTTAGATCTGGATATACTTTAATTGCAAAACTAAAATGTTAGTATGTATTGGGACACTTTTTGTTACTTCTTTACTATATTTTAGTTGATGGATATGTGAGGTTCATATTTTAATCTAGTAGTTTAATGTCAAAGCTATGAATTAACACTACAATACAATTTTTGAAGAAATAGGAAAAATACTATACTAGGTTCAACCAATTACACTTGTTCTTGATTTGCATGGAATGTGCCTTTAATTTGTAGGGTTAATGAGCTAATTGCTGTTACACACACTTTATTAATGCAGTAGTTATGTGGTGTAACTTCAACCTAATATTGTGAGAGTCCTCTTATGTTTTTACAATTTCATACATGCTCCTTGGAGGTATATTCTTGTCATTAAGCTATAATTGTTATTGGTGGTCATCATTAGATGTGTTTCTTAAATTTAGGTACCCCAAGATGTCATAAAGGATTTGCTGATCCTTGCCCTATTTATCGCAATAATTACAATTGCAAAAGTTGTCTGCATTTTTATGTACTTCTTAAAGTCATTTTTTACATAGATTGACTTTAAGTGTTACATCCAAGTACAAATAACTTCGATTGCAAAGTGATTTGGTTGGCCCCGATTCTCACAAAATTCAGGTTTTACCTGGTTTTTTTGCTTATGGGAGAGTTAATACCCATGACATGTTACATAAAAAGAGGGCATTTAAATGACCATATTTCGATTGGTGTTGTCTTTGTAAGTGGAACTTTGAAAATTTGATTAATTTCTTACTAGATTGCCCTTAATCCTATTTTCTGCAGAACAAGACATTCAACGAGTTAAATATCCTCGGTGCTCTTCCTAGAACTGGGGTGAATTTATTGGAGACTATGGCGAGAGTGCAAGAGTGACATGCCTTTGGTGTTGTGTTATCTTGGCTATGTTCTGGAATTTGTGGAACGAAAGAAACAATAAATATTTTGCGAGTATGGAGGTGGAGAAGGTTATGAGGAAATATCAAAGTCTAGACTACGTTTGGGCGTCTTCCTTGAAACCTTTCAAGGGATATTTCGAGGTCTTGTAGTCAGTGTCTTCAGCTCCTCACATTTGTTTATTGATTTGGGTTATTTTGAGATATATTATTTTTCTTGATATGTGCTTGGATGTTTTATATAGGACATTGCGAGGTTACAATATGAATTCAGTGAGAGAGTTTGGTATTTTAAATATATATTTTAATAAACAAATGATTCAATAACACAAACCCGCCTAAGGGGGAATAATCCCGTATAAAGGAAGTATACAAATCATAACAAAGGGACAAACGTAAAAATCGACTAGCCTAACACTTGGAGCTCCTCCAAGAAATCTAGAATGAGATACACGGATGAAACATGACTCTTCCTATACCAAATAAGAAGTAGGCTTAGAAAATTATACTGAATACGAGAGGGAGCAAGTTCAACCCCCTCAAAGCGTCGCCTATTCCTCTCCTTCCAGATGATCCAAAATATGTGATGGGGGGGCATCCTCCAAACCACCCACGGGACATTCCATCCCATAGGCCTCCTCCAAGCCTCCATTACCTCGCGCACCGTACATGGAATAACCCAAAGAATCTGGCATAAGGAGAAAAACAAAGCCCAAAGGCCCCTAGTCACCTCCCAGTGTAAAAGGAGATGATTGGACGTCTCCTCCTCCATCTTACAAAGCCAACATCTGCTTGCCAACCTCCACCCCCTTCTCTGAAGTCCCTCTATAGTCAAAATGGCTGGTCTGGAAGCAGTCCACACAAATAAGGAAACCTTGGGGGGCGCATGACTCTTCCAGATAGGCTCCATAGAAATGAAACACCCTCACTTCCCCTCAACAGATAATAGTATTTCATCATAGAAAACTGCCCATCCTGAGAGCTTGTCCACCTCAACCCATCAGCCCCCCAGGATGGAACATGCACCAGATTCAACCACTCAAAGAACTCCTCCGCCTCCTCCAGCTCCCAATCCCTAAGCTCCCTCCTAAATTTCGAGTCCCACACCGAACGATCCCCAACCCTCCGTCTGTGATTCTCAAATGACCCCTCTCTATCTCCCCCAATTCGAAACATCCCTGGGAAGAGATCCTCAAGAGATCCCCCTCCCCCCAAGTATCCTTCCAAAACCTAATGTGACTTCCATTCCCGAGTCGAAAGGAAGTGAACCTAGATAAACTCCCCCATCCAAGCGCAATATTTCTCCACCACCCCACCCCATGAGCAGAATTCCCCACATTAGGACCCCACCCAAATGAACCTACCCCATTCCTAGCTACCACCAATTTCCTCTATAACCTATCGCCTTCCCTATTAAAGCACCACAACCACTTGCCCAGTAAAGCTTTATTAAAATGAGTTAAACTCCGCACCCCAGCCCCACCCACTTGCAGCGGCTTGCAAACCACATCCCAACTCACCAAAAAGTGTTTAAACTGATCATCATGCCCTTTCCAAACAAAATCCCTCATCAGCTTATCGATACGTTTTCCAACAGAACCAGGTAAAGGAAGAACATACATAAAGTATGTAGGAAGACTCGATAAAGCACTTTTGATCAATGTCAACTGACCCCCTTTGGAAATATCCAACCATCTAACCTCCTTTGGACTCTCTCTAGGATCGGTTCCCACATTGAAGGAGACTTAAACTTATCCCCTAAAGGGAAGCCAAGATAAGTAGAAAGGAGCGATTTGACCCGACGCCCAAGGACACTAGCCAAGAGACCCACGTTCCCCCCCTCTCCCACGGCAAGCAACTCACTCCTCCTGACGTTTATGCGAATACCCGACATGGCCTCAAAACACACAAAAAGCAATCTCAACATCCTCTCCTCATCCACAGATGCCCCATAGAAAATAATAGTATCATCCACGAACAAAAGGTGAGAGACCTCAGCTCGATGGGGAGAAGAGCTCCCTATCGAAAATCCTGAGACTAATCCACCTACCACCGTACAACTCATCATCCGAGAGAACGTCTCCATTACCAAGATAAATAGTAAAGGAGATAAAGGGTCACTCTACCAAAGATCGCGAGGTCTCGAGAAGAAACCCTCAGGAACCCCATTCATAAGAACATAGAATTTGACACAGGAGATACACCTCAACATCCAGCTACACCACCTCTCACCGAACCCCATTCTCCTAAACAAATATAAAAGGAAATCCCAAGTCATGTGATCGTAGGCATTCTCAATATCGAGCTTACAGATAATTCCAGGATCCCCACCTCTCAACCTGGAGTCGATGAACTCATTAGCCACCAACGTTGTATCAAGGATCTAATGACCACCCACAAACGCACTCTGAGCATCCGAAATAAGGGGATCAATCACTTTTCTAAGTCTAACCACGAAGACCTTAGAAATGAGATTATACATGCTGCTGACTAGACTAATAGGCCAAAAATTTCTCACATCAATCGCCCCCTCTTTCTTAGGGACCATAGTGATAAATGTGGCATTTAAACTCCTAAAAAAATAACCCCTATCATAGGACTCGCTGAAAACATTCATCACATCCTCCCTGAGGACCGTCCAACAATGCTAAAAAAAAGGCCATGGTGAATCCATTCGGCACAGGTGCCTTATCACAGCACATCAACCTCAAAACCTGGAAAACCACCTCCTCTGTGAATACCCTTTCCAACTAGTCTACCTCACCCCCCGCAATGCATGCCACTAGAAGATCATCAATCTTGGGGCGCCAAGACTCTTCCTCTGAATATAGTCTCTCGTAGAACTGACTAATCTCCCTATGAACCTGAGTCTCCTCTGAGTACTCCACCTCACCTACAACCACCTTCCCAAAATGGTTAAAGCGACGATGGGAGTTCGCCACTTTATGAAAAAACTTCATATTGCTATCCCCTTCCCGAAGCCAAAGAGCCCTAGACTTTTGCCTCCAACTAATCTCTTCCCCACTTCCTTTTTTTCACTATCCTAGCCACCCTCTCCGCCCTCGAGAGGCCGCCCAATCCCTCTTTCTCGTCGAGAGCTCGAATATCCTCCATAACCAGCTCAATCGCACCCTTAACATTTCCAAACACATCTTTGTTCCACCGAATAAGATCCCCCTTGAGACAAAATAGTTTCTCTGCTAGCCTGAAACTCGCATTCCCCACCACCTCATACCCTTGCCACCACTCCTGAACCTTCCCAACAAAGTCCTCCTCCTTCAACCACATATTCTCAAATTGAAATGGTGTCCTCCCCCCACCTCCCCTTCCACACTCGAGTAAGATAGGGGAGTGATCAGATGTGACTCGAGGTAGGCAAGATTGAGTATCCCCCGAAAAATGCTCCTCCCACTCAATAGAAAGTAAAAACTGATCCAGCCAAGAAAGCGAGGGCTCGTCCCTAAGGCTGGCCCAAGTGAAGACCCCTCCCACCAATGGGAGGTCAACCTACTCTAACTCATCAATAAAGTCTGAGAAATACCGCATATAAGAATTGTAACTTCCCTCACCGCTCCTCTCCGAGGGGAATCTAACGATGTTGTAGCCACCCCCAGTGCACCACGGAACGGCCCAAACATTTCTGGCCCCTGCCAATACCTCCCATAACTCCCAACGAGTCAGGTCATCCACTGGCCCATAAACCCCCGAAAATCTCCAAGTGAGCCCGTCCTCAACATTCCTGAAAGAACAAGATAAAGACCAAGACCCTATAAGAACATCAATTTTTTCCACCACTCTATTATCCCACAAAATGATAATCCCACCTGACGCCACATCCAAATCCGAACAACACCACTCTATACCGCGGCCTCCCCAAACAAAACAAGCCAACTCTCTATCCACAAAACCCATCTTGGTCTCTTGAAGACAAACAATATCTGGCTTCCATTGCGAAATAGCCCCACTTACCACTCCTCTTTTGTCGGGGTCATTCAAACCCCGCACATTCCACGATATGATTCATACCTTCATTAGAAACCGTTTGACACCCCCACCCCGCCCCCTATCAACCATCTCTACTCTCTCTCTCTGCCTCTCCTCTATGGAATGGAACAACCTAAATGCCTCCTTCTCATTCCCCACAAAATTAATCCCAAGAAATTTACTAATCCCTCCAATCACACTATAAACCAAATCCTCCGCCTCATCCTCACGTAACCCCTCGGCAACCCTACCTTCGTGCACCTCCCCTTCCCCTTGGGACCCCCGATGAACATTCCTATGCAGACCCCCATCTAACTCTCCATGACCCTCTTCCTCGATCATGCAAAGATAGACCCCACTAGAAAGAACCGAATCGGGCGAACAAAAAAGATCACATCCCACGGACATGCCAGAACTCGGCCCCGCACCCTCCAAGCAAGCAGCACCTCTAGACACACCTTTTTTTCCCTTAACAACCATGCCTAACAACTTACATTTGCCCAAGGTGGATTCCCCTCTAAGCTTGTATTTTTTTTTTAAAGCACCATTTTTAATCAATTTACCCGAATTCAGATAAGGTCCCAATAAACTAAGATTGGAGCACTCCTCCCTATTCTGAAACGATTTCATGAGGATAAGAGGATAGAGAAGAAGACACAAGTTAAGATTTAAGGTATTTTGTCCAATTTTGAGGTTTGGTGGACTTCGTAATTTCTGCAAAGATGATTTTTTTCCCTCCATGGAATTAATTTAGTTAACTATTTAAGATGGTGCATTGTATAATCTTATTTCTAACTCATGCTTGAGTTTTATTTAGTCCGGGGAGTCATTGAAGCGACTACCTGGAGTTCTAAAAAAATAATATATTTCTAACTCAGGTATGCATTTTTTATGCTTAAATACCCCATACATTAAAATGTAGATGGTATAGAATTTCACTTAGAGAAGCTGAACAATCTCCTAGCATAGTTCTTAAAAAAGCCCCCGAAAGAATGAGAACCCTCTAGTAATCAACGTTCAACTGAACCCTTCCTCATTGTTGTTAACCTTTTTGTATTCTCTACTTTTGTTTTGTATTATATTCCATAATTTCTATAAGCATTTCTAAGTTCTTGTTAGATATGTAGGTTTATTAATGCATGTACCATGGCAGGCTTGGGTAATAATTTGTTCTAATTGAGGGAGCCAGCTACTTCAGTTTGCTTATGCCCAGTTTACTGTGTTCTATTCATAAATGATATAGTTATTAGAAAGGGAATCTTTCCCAACTAACTCACATCACTCATAAAATTGTACTAACGGACTACTAAGACACACTCATTACCTTGGCATATAGGTCGATATTTTGTGACATCCTAGTGAATGATGGACACCATAGCCAATCCTGATAATCATCCTGCCCACTAGGCGATGACCAAGAGCTTAACCCACTAAACTCTGTTGTTGAACCCTTTTGTTTTCTTGATGTAGCAACAACTTTCTCCAGGTCTAATTGTGACAAATCCCTTTGTGCATGAGGTCGCTTCTCATTCTTGAAATCCCTGAGAGGAAAATAGGTTGCTTGTTTGCAGAGCTCAAGCATGTCTGAACCAGTGTACCCCTCACACAATCGAGCTATGTGATCAAAGTCAATATTGTCCTCTACACTCTTCCACTTCCAAATCACGTTCAGTATCTTTTCTCTATCACCACAGTCATGTTTTCCAATCTCAAATACTTGAGGAAGGCGCCAGAGTATTGCCTATTAATATCTGATGACCCATTGGTTGCTGTAAGAATCATAACTCGAGTATTCTGATCTGTAGTAAAAACCATCCCACAAAGCCATGAATTCAATTTTCATGTTAATTAGCACTTCATTATCTATTCAACGATGCTTGCCCAGAAAATTGTTCACCTCGTCAATGAATATAATAGCTGGCTGGAGTTTATAAGCCAAACTAAAAACAACTGCTACAAGTTTTTGAGCATCCCCAAACCACTTCCTCATTTAGAAAAATGGTGCTGCCTCGTTCTGTCTCCTCTCCCTTCCCCCCGTTCTGTCTCCTCTCCCTCGGTCTTGTCGCCGGTATTCACTTCAGGTAGAGTGAAATATATTAGCATCGCGCCTCTTCTCCTTCTCTATAATTTTCATAAGTAACTGCTTCAGCAAAACATTTATTCCATTTGGAAACATAAGGTAAATATGCCTCTTCTCTTTCTCTCTTCTCGCTACCGGTAAATAAAAATTTATTGTATATATATATATATATATATATGTGTGTGTGTGTGTGTGTTTGTGTGTGTAAAGGCTGCATATTTGGAAAAGGTAAGGTATATTTATTTAACCTTACGAATCGTTGTTTATTTATTTTTGGTTTGAATAATAAAAACTTGGTTGTTGAGAATAATTTATATTTATTTTTATAATGATGTTTGCAGTTCATTTGTAGCACACTAATATATGTGTTTCTTTGGATCTAAAATTTAAAGTTGAAAACATGTTTCACTTCTTAGGTTTAAAATTGTTGTTATATATTCTTTTAAAGTTGAGAATTTTCTACTGTTAACATAGAACACTTTATTTAATAGTTGAAAATTTGCAGTTGTGATTTGTTTAGATTTTTGTAACATTGTAGTTAATTTTGTGTGCAACCTTAAGGAATAGGACTTCAGGTATATGCTTATGTTAGCTCTGGTAAATTCTAGTCTACTAATAGATTAATTCCACTTTGGGGAAGCACTAAGGTTAATTTATCTGAATATCATGTCATCTTAGTATTGTGCACAGCTCCTTATTAGAATGTGCTGAAACAGGTGTTATATTTAAGTCCCTCATATTTTTTTTTGTTTTTCAATCATCAAATTGACTGTATTTTAACTCTTTGGTTTGCATGGTTTTTATATAATTGTTCAACAGTGTGTATACACATTTTATTATAATAGAAGTATGTATGTTCAGTTATAAATTAAATTATAAAACAGGTCTTGCGACATAATTGGCTCTATTAAAACAGTGTGTGTACACAATGATAAATCTTAATTTGGGTTATGTAGGATAAATTGCACGTTTGAGATGGAAGACATTTTGAAACGAAGAGAATTCCAAGATAATTCACACATTAAAGGTTAGTATTTATGTTCATCTATTCTCCAAAGGTTTGATTTCCAATTTTTTCATGGTATGCTACAGTAAAATAGTTTGTATTACTTAGAATAAAAAATGTAGATAATTATGTAAAGGATTATCCATTATTCAATCAGTGGTGATATATATATATATATATATATATATATATATATATATATATTAAACAGTATAAATGGATAACGATATTTATCTGAATTCGGAGAATTCGGGAGGATACGGGAAAGGATAGGTGCCAGTATTATTCGAGAGGTTATGGATACTGATGCAGATACAGATAGTACAATTTCAAACGAATACGGATAATGGATAATATGATATCCACTTCCTATCCATCCATTTTACACCCCTAATTATTTGTTCAACTTTTGTGGCTTTGAGGGCCTTATTTGGGTTTTTGATGTTTTATTTGGGCTTTGTCTAGACGCTTTGTTGGTCTTTGTCTAGTTGTATATATGTGTGTTGTTGGCCTCTTTAAATGCATATTTGTAATTATCGCCTCATTCTTTACTCTTGGCGAATACGTGACTTAAAGCTTTGAACTGATGCGAGAGCATCTACTTATAGGTGTATAAAGGTGTATCATTTTCTACAATGTTTTAAGAATTTATATGTTCTACATGTTATAAGCATTTAGTATTCTACATGGCATTAAACACCGGATTTACTATTATGTACTCTTACTTCAATACATATTGTAAGAATTTATTGTTATGTACACTTACTGCAATTGTTTTTCATCAACATGTTCTACATGGAATGCAGTGGAACGCTTACTTCAATTGTTATTCATCAACATGTACACTTACTTCAATCTATTTGTTTGTCATTGTAGTGGATATGGACAAGGAAAATGGTTTTCATTCAAAAAGTTGAGACGATTTAGCTAGGTCATCACAAAATTCATGTGATGAATAATGAAATGTCAACACAATTTTACCAAAGCCAAAGGAAGATCGGAGCATTTTTTATTTGGATCACTTTTGAGGTGTCAACACAATTTTGCGAAAAACAAAGGAAGATCGACGCATTAATGCATTATTTTTATGGAGATGTTTTTTTTAATGTATATAATGGGTATATCTAGCTATGATACATGTAGTAGGTCATTATTTTTTTGTGAATAATTAATGTAGATGGTGGGTATATCTATGTGTCCGACTAATTTTTTTATATGGACAAATGGCTTGGTTTGGTGCATATTAGGTGTACTTGACTTCAAATACAAAAAAAATCGAGACTATTTTTATGTTATTGTGAATTTTGATCTGTGTTTAGATTTATATGTCAACTATGTAATTAATATTGTTTCTCAATTTTTATTATATGTTTAATTTATGACCGTTTATATTAAACCCTCATGTGATGAAGTTTTCTATATGACCTTTTTAAAAATTTGAAAACTGTCTATGATGATGCTTTTTAAATCAAATATGATATTTTAAAGAGTATATTATGACCTTTTTTTATAGCAGATATGGAAATTTTGAAAAAAAAAGTCATATATAATAATTACCTAATATGACACTTTTTATGGGTATCAACTATGACACCCAAACTTATGACTCTTTTTATTAAAAAATAAAGCGTCATAAAATGTGTGTTATGTCACTTAAAAAACGTCATAAAAAGGCTTTTTTCTTGCAGTAGATCCCAAGAAATATGTTCAAAGGGTAATAACAAGTCGCAAGTGATATGGGTTGAATCATGCTATTATTAATTAATATTGAATGGGATTTTACTCCGAGTCCACCCCAATGTAGCATGATATCCTGAAGTGAGCCAAGGATGAGTTAATATAACTCTTAATGAGATCTATAGCTCTATTTTGAGTGGGGTACCTAGCTACAGGAGTATCCTTGATAGACTCACCTATGTGAATGTGGAAGTGTGGCCGCTTCCTATGGATATTCGGGGCAAATTCCACTACACCAAAAATGGTGATTTGTGAGTGCTGTTAGTAGTCACAAATGACCTTTATAACTGCTATTTATCGTCATAATTTAGGGGGTGATAAAAAAATTGTAACTCCTAACAACCGTCACAAATTTTTATAAACCCTACAGGGGCTATGACCTGTGACCCCAATTTGTAACTACTAGTTGTAATTGCTAACATCAGTCACAAATATAAGATTCGTAGTTGCTGTCAGCAATTACAAATATTACATTCATAACTGCTGACAACAGTTACGAATCTTATATTTGTGTCTGCTTTTAGCAGTTACAAAATTGATAATAGTGACAAATTTATGACTGCTATTAGCAGTTACGAAATTGAATTTGTCAAATGTTATAGGAACTATTACTAATATCTTTATATTTTTACAAAATGATGAAATAATGAAAGTAAAATAAATTTCATGATAACAAGTCTAAATTTTTTGACATCATTTCATTTATATTTATGATATTCCAAATATCTAGTACACATGAAACTTGTTTAAACTTAATTTAAGATCAAACAACCCCTTCGAGGGCGCCAAGTACAAAATTAACATAGAATAAAAAATAAACTAAAAAAAATAACGACACAACACTTCGATGACATGAAATGGCGTGAACATGTAACAAATCATTCTAAATCTAGACCAAGAGTCACCACGCAGTGGATACGCTTCCTGAAGTCTAGGTATATCAACCGTGGGGGCTATTGATGCGGTGACATCCTCCCTCGTGTATGCGGAGTACGCCTGTTGAGAAAGTTCAATGGACTCAAATTTTTTGAATATGGCGCCTCGGTATCCATTGAATTGTGCTTGTGTTGCTTGCCACAAAGTGTAAACACTTGGATTTAGTCCTTTGAATACTACGTATGCTGAGTATGCCATGTGTATGCCTGGAAACAATAAAATGTAACTATGTTAGTTACAATAAAAAATGTGGGGCAAAAATATCAAAACTGAATATCAAAACAGATCAATGATTATTCAAAAATAGGGACTGAAACTATAAATAAAATGTTTGTTGTCCCATGTCTAAAATATATATTACAATAGGTCCTAAATTTACAAAGCCCCTATTAGGAAATACATAACAACAACAAAGGGGACCACAAGGAAATTATGTTGATAATTATGGATAAAACTGATTTCCTCCTTGATAGTAGTAGCAGGTCTTCTCACCCCCAATTTATTATAACATCTATCCCACACTCTTTTTTAAAAAAGGGAAAATTTTATCAGAATAAAAGAGAGACAACCCTCTCTACATAGATTACATCAAAGAAATAAAGAAAGAACTATCAACATCTAACTTTAATGTATGGACATCCAGTGGAACTAAGCTTGATAACTCCTCTAATATGAATTAAAGTAAGCTTGATATATGAATAGACTTGACATTTTTGATTTAGCAATCCCTCCTTTAATAACAGATCAGCAACAACATTTTCTTCTCTAAAGCAATGAGAACAAGAGAAGTTAATTTTATCTGATAGGGGTAAAATCTACTTAATAGCTGGTCTAATTCTCTAAGGGACACTCAAACATTTGAGCTTCAGACAGTCAATGAGAAACCTAGAATATAATTCAACTTCAACATTAAAGACTCCCCTTTCTATACATTGAATGAAGTCATCTCTAATAACATAAGCTTCTACCAAATTGTTAGACTCATCCTTGTAATAAGAAGACAAACTCCAAATGCAACGACCTTGTTGATCTCTCAGAATTGCACTTATTCTTACATCACCTTGAATATCACAAGCACCGTGTGTATTTAATTTCCCTAGATGTCTTTGAGGCTTTATCGAATACACAATTAAACATAATGGATTTTGAATACTTTTTGACTTAAATGCTAAATAACCGGGAAGCCTCTTTAGGAATGGAATTTAAAGAACCTTTAAAGGAAAGTCTGACTTAAAACTTTCACAATAAGACAACATTTTCCAAGAAAACATAGAAATGTTTGGGGGATGTGAGGATCCCAAATAAATTTATGACAAATTGAAGGAAATTAACAGGTCCTGACCACCTCATAAGCATATGCAAAAGAAAATGAACCTGAACAAGTTTCCTTCCAAATTAGGATTTTCAATCCCACAATTGATTAGCCCATGGACACAAAAAGATCAAGTGATCAAAGAAGAAGCAATTCATTCTCCTCCTACCAATACTCAAGAAGAAGGTATTCAAATTGGCCAAGAAGACTTCAAGAAAAACAATCAGTGCAACTAAAAGCAAAAGTCATTCAATATGGAGAAGTATCAATCATGAAAAATGATCAATTCCAAGAAAGAATCCAATATCACATCGACAAAATCAAGTATGGAGACCTTACTAATGAAGATTTGAAGATTATGTATATGTGTAGCCTCTCCTAAAGGGGGTCTGATATCCCAGAATTTTATAAATAGAATTAATTGTAGGGGTCCATTTCGTAAATCCTAATCACGTGATTTTCTTCATTTCTCATTCTCTCTATTTTTGTTTGGTTTGGCAGTGCCTAACACACACCAGAATTTCTGGTAACTTCTCAAATCATGTTTTTGACAACTTTATGCTTCTAAAGAAGTGATGGTATAGTTTTGTTTTGGTGTGGTGTTAAAAGAAAGATCTATTTTTCTCCATTCTTGAGAAGCAGTAACTTGTTAATAATATTTCTTTTTGTATATTTGGCACATCAGAGTATTTTATTAACAAAGTTATGTTATGTTTATGTGTGTGTGTGTGTGTGTGTGTGTGTGAGAGAGAGAGAGAGAGAGAGTTAGATGGCCCTTAAAGTAGCCTTTATTTGCGTGGGCACATCTTGGTGTGATTGATTTGATAATGCAACTGTCGTTGAATCATGTTATATTGGCTTTTTTTCAAGTCCCCTAACATTCTCTTGTTTTCTACTGCCTTTTTAATTCGCTAGTGTAATTTCTGAGAGTGTTGAATTGAAGCCTCTTTTCTTGGTTGTGTTAAAGGGGTTCAACATTTCTTGTTGGGTTGCTTGCTTAATTTTGAGGCAACAGTGGTTGTTGAAAGAAACTGTAGAAGAGAAATACTATAGAACATAAAATGAGGTTTTTTCAGTAGTTGAGCTTGTATCTCTTTGGTATTTACATTTCAATAATATTTGGGTGTTACTTTTCTTTTAGGTTTATTATTTTTTTAACATTTTGCAAAGTTAAATATGTTAATTTGCTGAGTAATGAAGGTATGGATGTCATATGGGTGTAATGAAAGTGGGGTTTATTGTGTCTTGATTTTTATCTCCACTAGATGTGGGTGTAGAGTGGAAATATTGGTGTTTAACATTTTCCAAGAAAACATAGAAATGTTTGGGGGGATGTGAGGATCCTAAATAAATTTGTGACAAATTGAAGGCAATTAACAGGTCCTGACCACCTCGTAAGCATATGCAAAAGAAAATGAACCTGAACAAGTTTATTTTAAAATTAGGATTTTCAATCCCACAATTGATTAGCCTAGGGACACAAAAATATCAAGTGATCACAGAAGAAGCAATTCATTCTCCTCCTACCAATACTCAAGAAGAAGGTATTCAAATTGGCCAAGAAGATTTGAAGAAAAGCAATCAGTGCAGCTAAAAGCCAAAGTCATTCAATATGGAGAAGTATCAATCATGAAAAATGATCAATTCCAAGAAATAATTCAAAATCACATTGACAAAAGAGACCTTACTAATGAATAATTGAAGATTATGAATATGTATAGCCTCTCCCAAAGGGGGTCTGATATCCCACAATTTTGTAAATATGATCAATTTATACAACTGTATTTACAAGATTTGGTTCCTATAAAACACTTATATCCAAGTGTCAATAATCAAAGATGAAGAATAGTTACTTTTTCTTAAAATTGATATTCCTTTCTTAAATAAACCTACCATTTTGGTGTTAGTTTAAAAAAAAATATAATGTACACATACAGTACAAATCAAAGTCTGAATAGTTTTCAGCCTAAGAATTTAATTACTTGCAACATTATTCATTAGTATACGTAAGAATTCCCAACATATACATGCAACCTAACTAAGATAAATAAAGAGATATACCTGAGAGTTTGACAAATTAATCTGGATCACTTGAGGGAAAGACAAAGTAATGGCCAAACTACCCAAGATTTCTCAACATCCTTAATAGTGTCCGCCCCATAACTTCGACGATACAACGGATGATTCTCTTCTCCTGGATCAACACTACTAACGTAAACCTTACGTTCAAATATGAACAGTTGATGGTCATGCACTAACGTTCCAGTAGCAGCTGAAATAACAAATTGTCCACTTGCAATCTTCCTTTGATTTGAAAAATCTAATAAATAGACATATGGATCATGTGGAGGATCAGTTAAATATCCGAAGTCTGGCTCAGTTGAATCTCCAAAGTTTGGCTCAGTTGATGAGGGGGTAGGAGTGTAATCTTGGGGACTTGGATGCAGGACTGGAGTGCATTTGTGAGGACTTGGATGTGGGACAGGAGTATAATTGCAAGGACTTGGATGCAGGACAGGAGTGTAATTACGAGGACTTGGTATTTTGAGTACATTCGATTTAAAAGCACTTAAAACCATGTTAACGGATGATTTGAGAAATGTCATATCCTCATCATGTTTTTCTTCTCGTGTATTTGCCTTGGTCAACTGTGATACTATAGGAGAAATTTCCTTAAGTTTACTTTTGGACATGGGTCCAACACCACGAGTTGACCCCTAGTGTCTTTTCCTCTAAAGGCAGTCAATGCATCTATATCAATACTGTTTTGGCTTGAAAAACCTTGATTACTTCTCAGCTCGCTCAATTTTTGCTGCAAAATTATTTTTGAATCGATTAAAATGATTGAACGAATAAACTTGAAAGAATTTAATTATTACAACTGAGATTATGAAACTCACCATATCATCGGCTACCTTTGGGTGAAACTCCTCAGTTTTTTGCCTACGAATTTCGAGATACACTTTCGAATGATCAATAGGTCATTTATTTTTAAGCACCTACAAATTAATTTTCAGTTAACTATTTGAGCAAGACATATAATATATATACACATTAAAATAAGAAAGGGTGTATACCATCTCCTCGGTTTTCTCAGCATATGACATTCGACCAAGACAATGGACGTTAGTCTTTTTAGCCCTGTTCACCCGGCCTTGGTGTCTTTGTTTCAATTTTTCCTCAAATGCTTCCCGTAAGACGAATTCATTCCACTCACGGGCAGGGATATGCTCTTTCTCCGGTACTCGATCCTTCAGGGACTTTATCCCATCACTGTCCAATCCCTTAAAATAAGTCGATTGGAGGTTACTTCTTAAAGTTTTCAATTGAATACCAATGGCTTTCATCCTTCTGGTCGGTCGAAAGATTGAACTCTTTCATGAGCGTATCTCAGAAGTCGTCTTTTTTTTACTTGCTCAACCATATCCCAACTCTCATATTTTAAGCCAATACAAGATTTTAACAAAGACAAGGCTCGAGCTTTAAAAGGATTCTTGCCACCTATTGGCAAACCAAATAGGTTAAGGGAAACGTTAGCACGAGAATCAATGGCAGAATGTTCATCATGACTTGAAATTTCTATCCTAGATGATGAAAATGTATTCTCGAATGCCATTTTCTGCATTTATATATTTATGCATTAGTCCATATGTTAATACAAGAGTAAGGAAATAATATAAAAAAATATAATATAAGTTATACCTTTTTAACATATTCTAAAAGTTTTGATAATTCGACCATATCATAAGTATCATACTTCATCATTTCACGTAAAGTTTTTATTATCCATGTTTGTGAAAGTGTGTTGATAATTGCATTTCTGACACTAAACATGTTAGGACGTGTGCCTTCTCTTTTAAGAAGATAATAGATGTTAACTTTGTTATGCATCTGTTTTCTCACAGTAGAGTCTGAACGCATCCTTATCCTCTTCAGTTCTATCCACAAAGGATTGATTATTCTTTCTTCGAGTTCTAAAAACTCTACTAACTGCATCGCATTACTTGGATTGTGCTTTATGAAAACCCTTTCAACTGCTTCATCCCAACCTTGAGGTACTGTGCGTAGTATTGATTGAAATAAATATGCTTCAGGTATATTCCACCCATGATCTCGCAAGTATCTGCATTATTTGATTTTTCGATAGCCGTGTCGATAAATTGATGTGTTCTCTATAAAAGACCTGTTTGGAAAATCGTTGCATGTATATACAATTTATGACATCCTAAAAAAAGTAATAATAAACTTGTGAAAAAAGGCACTACGAATACATGACACGAAATAATTGAAACATGCTATTATAAATAATTTTCAAGTCAACATTTAAAACAACAGAGCATGCTACAATTAAACATCTACTCCTCTAATGCATTTAATAATTTCTTTAATTATAGGTTGTCGTCTAGAGTAGACTGAATCTCGATAGGGGCCTCTATGTCGTCTACCGATGTATTCAAGCACTTAGGAGAATGTAAAACAACATACCCTGGATCGTTGTTGGGGCTCTTTGCATAAAACACTATCTTTAAGTTTTGGAATGCACACACGAATGGCTCATCATTCACATTATCTTTACTCTTCAACTTGTACAAATCAACCTTCACCATGTGGGTTTCAGGGTCGACCATACATGCATTGTTGTCCTCCACTCTCACCTAATCACAGTAAAATACAGGTATGCTGAAAGATGTATAATCTAATAGCACAATTTGTTTTATAATTCCATAATACATCATCTCAGCTTCTATCAAGTTTTTATCTTTCAAAATGCTGCTATTTTGTTTCCCAATGAGTTTTAGCTCGTGTGTGCTTGAAGAGAACACAAAATCATTGACACGATATTGTCCAAACTCCTTGGCTACAAAACAAGGCCCATTTGCTAGACGTGCAAGCCTCGTCGATACTTCACTAGCTTTCAATAACTAAAACCAAGAAAGTATTTGCATTGTGAATATGTTGCAAAGACAGTAAATAAAAGTGAGGTATTACTGTAGTCACCTCAGAAGCTACCCAATGCCTAAAGTAATTGTCTGCGCCCGCAACTCCATTCCTCCTCTTGGATTGCCCACACTCATTATATTGCCTAGGTTAAAACAATAAAAATATTAATTTCTAATGAATATAACAACGAACATATTACATTATTTTACAAAACATTTTAAATAAACACACATTTTTCATTTATCTATGTCTTCATGCGTCTCGAATACATATCAAGCCACCCGGTTATATTGCGTACTTGTTAGCTTCACTACCTTACCTTTCCCCAGGGCCTCCTCATTTGCAAAATCTTCTAATTCATCAATAAAGCATTCACGACCTCTAATGTTTGGGTTAGGCATATATTCATTTGCATACAAGGAAGCCTCTTCCATAATGTACTCCTCAGCAATGGACCCCTCAATGTACTGTGTATTCTTAACGTAATCTTTAAAAGTTTTCATTAATCGTTCAAACGGATACATCCATCGGTACCTTACTAGTCCACATAAAAGCGCTTTATCGCATAAATGCACCAAAAGGTGGATGCTTATGTCAAAGAATGACGGAGAAGAGTACTTCTCCAAAACACATGTAGCCTCGGTCAAAGTTTCTTTCGCTACCATTATGTGCTTCCTATTGACAACTTTCTCGCACAATAGGTAGAAACATAAGCTAATTTATAAAATGGCCCTTCGAAGATCCTTGTGTTCCGAAAAACAGTGTCCAAACAACATAGGGACAAGTTGCATTATCACATGCCAATCGTGAGACTTGCACTTTTTTAAATCTTTTGTTACGTCGCAGACAATCCTGCGTAAGTTGGATGAGAAATTAGAAGGGACCTTCAAGCCCTTTAAGGTTTCTAAGAGCATATTTCTTTCTTCAATGTTCAAAGTATAAGATGCAACTGGCATATGCTTTTTTCCAGTGTTTGGATCTTCTTTCAACCATAATGATCTTTTAATCTTCAAATCGCAAAGATCTTCACGGGCTTTTTCTCCATCCTTGGAATGAGAACCACCAATGCATGTGCCTACGAGTTGCTCAATAATATGTTTCTCAGCGTGCATTATGTTTTTCACATGTCGCACAGTATGTTCCTTCCAGTATGGCAAATCAAACATTATTGATCTCCTCGACCACGCCGTCTTCACATCAACATTCTTTCTTTTACGGTTTTGGGCCAAAATTATGGGGTGTTTCCCCCTCAACTTTTGATCAGCCTTTAATGACCTTTCTTAAATTTCCAAACCAGAAAGTCCTGATGGAGGTGGCCACGTCTCGATGCCTTCTGGGAGAAAATTGCTCCGTATTGACCTGAATTTGTGACTTTGGGGAAAAAATCTCCGATGACTATGATAAAAAAAGAATACCACTTTCTTAAGCCATATGGCTTCAGTCTCCTCTCGACATATAGGACAACCCAGGTAACCATGTACATTGCACCCATATAAGGTCCCATAGGCAGGAAAATCATGAATTTCCCATATCAACATAGCTCTCAAAGTGAATTCCTTCTTTTTGTACGAGTCAAAAGTTCTCACACCTTCAACCCATAACTCATTCAATTCATATATTAGTGGGGCTAATAAAACATCAATGTCACTACCCGGTGCTTTTGGACCTGGTATAAAACAACGACAAAATTGAAAACTCCTTTCTCTTGCACAACGACGGGGGCAAATTTAATGGCGCCGCAAACATAGAAAATATACTCTTATCTGTGCTCAATTTCACAAATGGGTCAAACCCATTGGTTGATATTTCGAGGTGAATGTTGCTTATTTCTTTAGCAAAGTCCGGGTATCGCTGATTTGCGAATTTCCACACAGATGAATCAATCGGATGCCGCATGAGATTCTCACCCACCTCCGCTCGGCCATGCCAAGTCATTGCCTCTGCTATCCAAGGTATAGCGTAAAGTCTCTTCAATCGATGACCTAAAGGGAAATACTTTAACACCTTCTTAGGTATTTGCATATCTACTTTCAACAACCGTTTATTATGTACTATCATCTTTTGTTCATATCTAGGTTCCTTACATATAAGACAACCCGTTTGTCCTTGTACTTCTTATAGTATAAAAAGCAGTCATACTTGCAGCAATGAATTGATTTGTATTTCATACCCAAACCTTTCAAATTACCCTTCATCATTGGATAATTGACTGTCAATGTATTTTCTTTAGGGAGCAAATCTTTTGCCCAAAGGAGTATTGCCGTCACACTTTTTCCCGACAAACCAAATTCGCTCTTTAAATTGTGCAACCCAACCATGGAATATAACATTGTGTGGTCGGGGTTGGAGTTATGGTATAATGGTGTTGCGGCTTCTGCTTTTTACCGTATATATTCCCTATCTTGGTCAGTATCATTGCCAACATAATCCTCACAACCTAAATCATTCCCTCTACTATCTTGCTTTTCTTGTGTTGCGTGCACTTCGTACGTATCATTTATGAGATCGTTTAACCTAGCATGTCCTAACGGGTCACCATTTGTGTGAACTGTTTCATTGACAACAATTTCTTCTGGAATATACTTAAATTCCCTCTCCCCATGGAAATGCCAAAATGTGTAGTCAGCTTCCACACCCCAATGAAACAAATGTACTTTTACATCTACCCCTTTCAAACATTTACCATTTTTACAACGATTGCACGGGCATGGGATAATATCAGTTTCGAGATTCTTCGTTGCATAATTCACAAAGCCCTTAACCCCATTAACGTATACTTTCCCCACTCTACAACTTTCACCCATCCACTCTTTTTATTGTCGAAACCCCATTAATTCTACAATACAAACAAATAGAAACTTAGTAAATTATAAAACTAAATGAATATTCATATATGTTTATCACAAGTATTTTAGTTATTACGTTAATGGGTTCCATATTACCCCAAATTAAAGAAAACCCTAGAATTGAAGAAAACTTAGCGCTTCCCATTAAAGTCAGCATACCTATTGAGGAAACAAACATTAAGTGTTATGAAATCAAACATTATGTGTTATAAAATCAACCACAAATACATCCTCAAATTGTTCAAAATTCAAACAAAATCATGTAATATGTTTAAAACATACAAAAAATGTATTTGTTTACATATATAAAAACAGATTCAAAATGTATTTCTTCCACCCCCCCCCCCCCCCACCCCCACACACCCCCGCACACATGTAAGGCACATGTGTGTAATTCTTCACCGACCCGGGATTCCGACTCATTGTGTGCAACACAGTGACGTATCTGCATTGGTTCATGTTTGGGGCCCACTAATTCATTCAAAACACGAACTAATATAGACATGACACGATTTCAAAACACGAACTAATGTATCGCAAAAAGGGAGCTGGAATTTTGAATCGGCATAGAATTACATGATTTCATATTGGTGTTGGAACACATTACTTTGCATAGTGAGTTCTTTAATTGTTAAACCACTAATAATATAAAGAACAAAACAACGTTAATAAATGTTCTAATTCATTAATAATTACAGAATTCACTAATAATATAAAGAAGAAACAATTGATGAAAACAACACATACATTAAAAGCTCACAAACAAATACTTATTATGTAAAAAACAAATACCCAGATGCACAGTCATTAAAAGCCAATAAAAAAAAATTCCCAGATGCACAGTCACAAAATTCGTACCTTAACCCAGATGCACCCAAAATTTGTTTTCATTTCAGAAAAAAAATCGAAACAATGAAAACAACAATGGCGGGTACTCATAGAAATAATTAAGGAAACAATGAAAACTACGAAACCATTTTTCGGGGTACTCACAACAATTTTTCGGGGTACCAGATTCAAAGCAACAAATGGTTCTTCTCACAAAACTTCACAACAACAAATTCTTCTTCTCACAAAACTTTACAACACGAAATGAAGGAGAGAGGGCGGGTGTGGAAAGAGAGAGGAGAGAGAAGAGGGAAATAAGGAGAGAGGGGCGGGAGTGTGAAAAGAGAGAGAGGAGAGAGAAGAGGGAAATAAAAGTTAGGCCAAAATTTTTGTGACTGCCAATAGTAGTTACAAACTAAATATTAGGCCAAAATTTGTGACTTCTAGAAGCGGTTACAAATTTATGACTGTCAGTAGCAGTCACAAAATTAGTATTAGACTAAAATTTGTGACTGCTGAGAGCAGTTACAAATTTATGATTGTCGATAGCAGTCACAAATTTAGTATTAAACCAAAGTTTATGATTCTTCTTAGCAGTTATAGTTTTGTGACTGCTTGTAAGAGTCATAACTTAGCCCTACTGATAAATTTGTGACTGCTTGTGACAGTTATAAATTTGTGACTGCTTATAGGAGTCACAAATTAATTACATGGTAACATTTGTGACTCCCATTAGCGGTGATGAACTAATTGACTAAATTTTTTAATTACCCATTAATTTTATCACCCCTAATGGCAGTTAAATATAATTTTATGACTTCTCTCAGGAGTGACAAGTTTGTCACCCCCATTGGCAGTCACAAAACGACAGTCACAAAATTAGCATTTTGGTGTAGTGTTCCTAATGCGTTCACTATACTGGGATAAAAATACATGGTCGTAACGTGTTGGCTATTAGAACTATATCCAAGTAGGTTTGTGTGTGGGATGTTGTCAGAGATGGAGTTCAAAACTAAGGTTACTCTAGTATATTCTGAATCATCTTTACTACGTGAAGGTTCAAGTCGAAAGAGTGCTTATGCACAATTCTATAGATTATTGCTCGATAAAATGTTTTCGAATTTTGAAAGTGGGGGATTGTTAGAACAACTTTATTAGCTGTCAGATTTTGGTGCAAAACATTGAAAAAAAAGGGGACAAAGCCTTTAGTTTTTGACTGTTTAAAGAGAGAAATGCCCAACAACTTTGTTTCTTTTGTCCCACATTGGTGGGTTCATTAAAACGAGTTGAATATATTTACAATTTTTGTGGGACTAATGGGCAGTCCTTTGGGCATTAGATGTTTTCTGTGTATGGGTGGGAGAATTATTGGGCCAAGTCACAAAGGCGTGCGTCGCCGTCCGTCCGTCCAAGCCCGTGCCCGTGTCCGGTTCTTGGTTCTTGGGCTTGGGCTCATTAAGAAATAATTTTGTGGACAAATAAATAACTGTTTTTTGAGCTTAAAAAAACTTATTTATTGACATTAATGTATTCCGAAAAAAAACATGGCTTGTTCATCTGTTGAAATTTTCAACCCTCTTACCCACGTTTTTCCAGTTTTCTCTCCACCACCACCGTCATTATTTTTGTTCAATAAAAGTGGAGTTAAGCCTCCGTTTTTTAACTTCTCATGTGGAACTTTTACAAACACATAATTGCTTTCTCTCTCAAAATTTTTTCATTACTGGAATAATAAATCCTCCCAGATTTATTATCTGACTCGAGCAATTAGTAAGATGGATGTACGTAGACCGGATTGATTCGTGTGCTTTATCAATCCGTAAAATCGGATTATTGGAGGCTATTTTATCTTAGGGGTGACGAGGTAACAATGACTGTCAGCATATTTTGGGCAGAGCTGAGAAACATCTTAAAGAGAGCGACATTGTCCGCGACTTAGCCTGAATTTCTGTTTCGGAATTTCTGATCTTTTCTGCCTCGGTTTATTCGCTCCTAATTGGGTAGTTTCGTTATTTAATTTTGCATTTAATATTGTTGCTGCAACAACATGTAAGGATCTACTTTACATTCATATTATGCAATAGCCATATGCTACATTCTTCTAATTTGTGTTTTCAAAGTTTCTTTGCCAATTTTATGTCCTACTTGAGATTTGAAACATGTATTTTCAAACTTAGAAATATTAACTTTATTATTTATATATCCCAATCTGTTACCACAAAATTTATTCCTACTTCTTTTTTATCTCCATTTCTTTTTTAATTGTGTTTTATTATGGGAGATCTAAACAATTTTGTTATTGGTTAATAATTATTTGGGTTTGATTAATTCAATTAAGAAATTTGTGAAAGTTGTCAAATTTTGACAAATCTGAATTCATATTTTTTTATTTTATTTTGAATTGTCTTTTTTCTTTGGTTTTGTTATTTAAAGGTAGTTATTTTGACTTTGACATATTAAAGGACTTCAAGATAAAATTAATATAATTTAATTTAACGGTTGTTGAATTAATGTAATCTGTGATTGCATCTTGTGCAGGCTCTATTTATCCCACAGAAAAATTCATCCCAATATCAAACGGGTTGAAATTTTCATATTTAACTGGTGTCATGGCTGAGGTACAAAGGTATAATATTCTTTTGCCGCTACTTTAACAAACATGACTTTCAAAATTCATAATGCTTTATTTTCAATGCCGTGCCAGACAACGACGCATTTGCAAATTGCAAGGAGCGACCAAACTTCCATACTCATCTCTATAAAAGGACAACACAATCACGTAGATAAGAAATCTCTCTCTCTGTTTCTTAAAAGTAGGTACTAAAGGAAAGATGGCTACCTGGATGGGGGATTGTTTCGCATTTCTCCTCATATTATGTATTTCATTCCATTTCAGAGTTCTATTGGCAGATCAACCTAATACCAATGAAGGCCAGTCATACACTTTAGTTTTTCAACTTCTCTCCTGTTGATCATAATGGATTTTTATTCTATATACAACTTGATTATATTTTTTTTTCCTCTATTTATATAAGAATTGAAGTTTCGTTGTTAATTATTTTAAAAAATCGTCTTACTATCTGAATTTAACCTTCATTTAAAATAGATAAAGAGTATAATGTGATTCCAGCTAATGTATAAAATTTCTATTAAAAAAAAACAAGAAAAAAAAAACAGCACCTCATGTTATTCATTTTGTAATGCTTGTCGCAAATTGTTAATGGGGTTAGTAATGGATTTCGTAATCCAAGATAACCGAATGGCTACTTTGTGAGTAAATAGAATTTTTTTTAACTAATGGTAATTGAATAAATATTTTACTTATAAAGGAAACGCATTGTTACCATTTGCATGATAATTATATCTGACTTTGGTTGGGAGAAATTACCGTGCGAGTTGAACCAAGAAAAAGTGCTTTAGATCATGTTTCCAATGCGTGAGATGGTAATTTCTAAGTCTATTGATGGTACTTCTCATCTTTGTGCCAGTAGACCAAAACTAGCACACCAGATTTCCCACACATTACATTAGTGTATAGCATTCCTTTAATCTTCAAATCTTCATTTTTTCTATATAATTTTCTGAAAATATATAATACACTGCATCTGTTGGTAAACAAAACAAATAAGTAATAACTTATTGAAAAAAGTAGGAAAACTAATCTAATGATTACAAGGGGAATATAAGGTTTTTCATGACCATCTAGTGGGAATTTTTATTCTTTCATGGTTTACTGATATTCTTCCAAGTCGCTCTATCGTTTTTCTAAACATTAACCAAACATTTGCAAGCGTCAATAATATATCGATTCATTGACGTCCTTTATTTTTTTGGTGTAATATATACACACAAAAAAAGCATTGTAAATTTAAGGTCTATTGTAATATATATTTGGGAAATAGGACAATAAACATTTCGTTTATAATTTTAGTCCCTATTTTTTAATAAATTCGCTGCCGCGGACCCATATTCGTAAAACGTGAACTAATCACATCATGCCACGCCAGCCGATAATTTGAATATAGGCACTAAAAATAAATATTATTTTAAGTCCTAAATTTTTTGTTGTTCTAAATCCATAAGCAATATTATTTTAAGTCCTAAAATTACATTATCTAGAAAAAAAGGACATCGGTCAATCGATATATTATTGACGTTTGCAAATGTTTGGTTAATGTTTAGAAAAATGATAGGGGACTTGAGATGTTGACATAACCGAAACTTAATGATGTGGAGGTGCCACATCATCTTCCGCATCATTAAGACCCTATTTACTTTTTTAATCACACAACACTCATTTATCCCAAAATATCTTTTTATTTATTTGTTTTATCACTCTATAAATTTATTTTTTCCCAAAATATAACTTTCAAGTTAAAAAAAAAATAGTCTAACTAAAAAAAATACACACTATATATAAATATATGTAAAAAAATATATGTTAAAATTATATGGGTTGAATTGCATCATTGTGTTAATTTTTTTACTTAACGCAAACCAATTAAAAAATTACACAATGCGATTATGAATCTTTTATTTTTTAACTAGCACGATCACGACCCAAATAAAACGTGACGTGACATGGAGTCGATTTCATTTTTAATACAGTTGGCACCGACCATTTTTTTATTTTAAAAATAATCTTTTTACTATTTAGAAAAAATGGTCCTAGCCGGGGGCATGATAAATACGACTTCATGCCACGTCGCATTTTATTTGGGTCGTAATAGTGTTAGTTAAAAAATAAAATATTCATAATCGCATTGTGTAATTTTTTAATTGGTTTGTGTTAAGTAAAAAAATGATCAATTACCAAAAAGTCCCTCAAACATTTTTTAATACACATTTAGTCCAAGCCTTTTTATTTTGTTTCAAAAAATCTCTCAAACACCAATTTAACCAATAATCTCTTATTTTTAAAGGTCCGCGTCAGCGACACACTTTGAGTGTTTTTATGTGGTGAGTAACTTTTTGGAACAAAATAAAAAAACTTGGACCAAATGTGCATTAAAAAACATTTTAGGGTATATTTGGTATATGATCCAAAAAATTAACATAACTATGTATTTTAACACATATAATTTTAACTTATAGTTTTTTATATATAGCGTGTATTTATGTTTTCAAAACTGGAGTATTTTTTTTAACTTAAAAGTTATATGTTGGAAAAAAATAAATTTATAGAGTGACAAAATAAATGAATATATAAATAAATAAGTATTTTTTTTTTGTTAGGATACACCTAAGGGAAAAATGGGTATTGTGGGATTAAAAGACATCTTGGTGGTGTATTGATGATGTGGTAATGCAACATCATTAAGTTTTGGATTTGCGTCAAAATCCCAAGTCACTGTAGCCGTGCTCTGATGTTTATGCTTTAATAAGTTCTGTTGACTTGTTTAGGAGAAATATATAACAATGTACTAAGGGCATAATTGGTATTTTCAGACTTATCAACGTAATGTTAATAAAATAATAATAATAGCACAAAGTTTATTAGTTGAACTTAACATAAGTAATTCTATAAAACTTGAGCCACCCCAAGCCAATAATAGGTCGAGGATGCTATTGACATTGACAGATAATATTGTATTCTAATTTATGAGGGATAACAAATTGTTTTACGTTACTAATTATTGTGTTTCACAAGTATACCAATTTAAAACTCAGTATCTAAGGATAGAAACTTCACATCATAACATGTTCCCTAAGGCCACACATTTACAATCTAACCATTGTAGAGACAGAGTTTCGACACATAATTAATAAGGAACAACTACTCATGTGGAGCTTTCAAAATTAATATTTTAAGGCTCAAAACATGTGCATGACGGCTCATGTTAACATTTTCCTTATAAATTTGGAGTCTTCTTCCATCCTTGTCAACTAAAGTTATAGCCACCCATTACCTATTTTACTCCGTCATAGTTATAAGTATATTAAGAAAAAGATACACCTAAAATGCTACTGTTCTTGAATTTTACAGATTTAAGTTACCTGAGTTTCGTGTATAATGCCACTGAATTCTCGTCCTCCAATGAGTATGACTACATAGTGGTGGGAGGAGGCACAGCCGGTTGTCCTTTAGCAGCAACTTTATCTTCCAGTTACTCTGTGTTGCTACTTGAACGAGGTGTCGATGCCCATAACGACTCTAGTGTCATGAACGAATCAGTAATCTTAAACAATAATTTACAAGATGATGATAAGGAATCTCCAGCACAACCTTTTACATCAGAAGATGGCATTCCAAATTCAAGAGGGCGAGTCCTAGGTGGGAGTAGCATGATCAACGCCGGTTTCTATTCGAGAGCACACCATGATTTTTATGCAGAATCTGGCATAAAATGGGATATGGAACAAGTTAATAAATCATACGAATGGGTTGAAGAGGCGATTGTCACTCGACCAGAGACTTTAAACAGCTGGCAATCCTCTGTGAAGAATGCATTATTGGAATCTGGGATTGGTCCGGATAATGGGTATAGCCTTTACCACATTGAAGGGACCAAAATTAGTGGTTCAACATTTGATCGAATGGGAAGGCGACATGGGGCAGTTGAGCTCCTTAATAAAGCCAATCCTAAAAAATTGCAAGTGGTCGTTCGTGCAATGGTAGAGAGGGTGATCTTCTCGTCTAAAAAATCATCAGGTTCAAAATATTTCTCATTGTTTCATCATTTATTTATGTATCTGAGTGAATGTTAATTCAGAAACTTAGTTTACTAGTTTCAACCTTCAAATTATGGGAGTTGCTAGAAAATATTTTCGAATGGCAGATCAAAAATAGATTCCACTCAATCCTAAATCCACACCTTATCCCCGATTTAACATGATTTGGCTAGTTAATATAGGATACATGTACCTTATGTTTCGTTGAATAACGGATGACACAACTTTCGAACAGCACAACAAGTTATTGGTTTAGCAAAATTATATTTTTTATAAGTAGATATGTCATAAAAGAACTCGCCTTAGGGGTGGAAATTCTTCTAGACGACGTATACCCAGAAAAACAAAGGTAACATCGAACCCCCGACAATAAAGCCTACTCTAAACCATCGCCAAATACGAACGAACCAAATATGGATGGGGCCAACCTATTTTTTTCTATCCAACTATTACAATTTGAAGTAAATATAAAAAAAAAAATTACTCATAACTTGTAAATATGGACTCTATATTTGACTCTATATTTTGTTTATTAATGAGTTACATATTTGACTCATATTTTTTAAATATGTATCCCATGTTTGATTCATAGCTTTTAAACATGATCTCCATATTTTTACTCATCATTTTTAAAAATGAGTCCCATATTTAAATGTATGTGCTAATATGAGTTGATTCATTATTTGGTACCCATTATGCCTCATGAGACGGAACAATATATGTCGTGAATCTATGTGCACACGAGTTTCACATTGTGACACTATGTAAGTCCAATTATACTAGCATGTAAAAAAGTTATCTGAATTGATAAAAATAATTTGGACTTGAACGTAATAAATGTGATTTTTAAAGGGGTCATGATAACATGTGACCTAAGGGCATACATTTAGAACAAAAAATAGTAGGGACGGATTTTAGACATATAATTATTAGAGAACAAATACTCAAGTGCAACTTTCATACTTACTATTTTGAGGCCCAAAACATGTGGCCTTAGGGAATATGTTAACATTTTCCTTTTTACAGAACTAACACGACATATTTTACTTTGAGTTCTAATGGTGGGTGCATCTTTTTAATTCAGGGTTGTCTGCTATTGGAGTTATTTACCGTGACTCCACCGGGAAGTCTCACTTTGTTCGACTACGTGAGAAAGGTGAAATAATTTTGAGTGCTGGGGCTCTGGGTAGTCCTCAACTTTTGCTACTTAGTGGAGTCGGTCCAAAAACTTATTTGAAATCCTTGAAAATTCCTGTTATTCTTGACCAACCTTTTATTGGTCAATACATGTTTGATAGTCCTCGCAACCAAATTTCCATCACTCCCCCATTTCCATTAGCAGATTTTGGCGTCCGTGTTGTAGGTATAACAAGAAATGGTTCTTACATTGAATCAACATCTGGTATTGCTCCATTTTTCACACCTATAACCCCTATATTTTTTCCCTATCGATATTCCCCTCTAAATCTCACTGTGTTAACAATTGTGGAGAAGCTATCTAGGCCCTTATCAATTGGTTCACTTCGACTAGCATCGCCTACTGATGTGCACCTTAACCCAATCGTTCGTTTCAATTATTTTACAAACCCAATAGACCTATCTCAATGTGTTATCGCGATGAGAAATATTGGTAATATGATGAGAACCCCAACAATGGAAAAGTACATGTTTTGGGACCCTATCAAAGAAAACAAATATTTTCAATATTTGGGGAGTCCATTGCCTAAAAATATATCTGATGATAGGGCTATGGAAATATATTGTCGAGAAACATTGACAACAATTTCACATTACCATGGTGGGTGTGTAGTGAAAAAAGTTGTTGACGATGAGTTTAGTGTCATTGGAATCAATTCATTGCGAGTTGTAGATGGTTCCACACTTTTACTTTCTCCAGGGACGAACCCACAAGCAACCCTAATGATGTTAGGCCGGTAAGTTTGTAATTATGAGCTTTAAAATTCTATATGAATTCTTAGTCCCTATTTAGTTGTGGAAAATGAGCTTGTTTTCAAAACAATTATGTGGAAATAAAAAAAATTAGAAAATGTGTTCACGTTTGATATAGTTCAAAAATGGAAAATTGGAAAAGAGTTTTCCAAAATTTTCAGGAGATTGAAAAACCACTATTTCAGGTTTTTCAGAATTTTTCAAACTCCCAAAATTATATTTTGACCCTGAACCCATTACCTTTTGGTAAATTATATTTTTATAAATTACATTTCCCCCCTCACTTTTTATAAATTACAATGGGATCCTAAATTTTTTGTAAATGCATTATAACCCTAAAGCTTAAGTAAATCATATTTAATGTGGAAATTTTTTATGGAAAATGAAAATTAAAAAAATAAAACTAAAAAAAAAAATTCTACAACTGAACATGCCCTTGTTTCAGTAATAAAATGAAATATTTATGAGTAACTACTTTTGTGTATCTTAATATAGGTATGTTGGTCTCAAAATACAAGAAGGAAGAAAGCCAAACAACAAGGAGACCTAAAGGAATTTCAATTTGATGTGGCATCATTAATAAAAAGTACTTTGTACTTGAAAGTATTTGTAAATTTCGTATGAACAAAATTATGCAACTCTTATAATAAAAGCCTCATTTAGAAGCTTGTTTGTAGGATCCTATCATTGTAAAATTATATCATATTGACATTTTATGTCATTTGAAAAATAAAGTAAGTATTCTCTGCTTCCATGAGGGACCAAGTGTAGAAGTAAATTATTTAATCAAAGGGCTTAGACCAACAATTACCAAACACCTTTGGGATTGAAAGTTCATGGGATCAAAATATTATAGAATGCATTTATAATCGACTGTAATTTTATAGCATGTCTAGTTTTTTATAATAATAAAAATATTTGACTTTAACTTGTCTAATGATTATAAGAAACAGATAGGTTCCCCATAACAAATTCATCAAATACATATATGAATGGCGAATGGTTGGGTATGAAAACTCAAAAACTGACACAGAATATCTCTCGACCTTATCCGTAAAAATATAAGTTATTCTTTCCACAACAACGAATTACTAATTTAATAGAATGTTGAGATGCAACTAGAAATAATGAGGCAACTGACCAACAACACCCGATGTAAATAAAAATGTGACAAAACTTCACACTATTAGGATGATTGAGTTCAAATATATTGACTCACATTTAAAATGGATTACATTCATCTTTTTATTCCGTTTGCTGAAACATATACATAGTTAATTAGTAGTTTTATTGACGTTCACAATTTTAAATGTTTCAGTTAATAAGGTGAGAGAGTCATCATAATACAAATGAAAGATTTGTCAATAAATTTAAACTTACTTAGGGTAGCCATTTATATTTTACCTCAATAAGAACATTGATAGATTCTTTGGACAAAATATACCTCTCTAGATTATCAAGCTCAAATGTGCTCTCCAAATCATAATACCACAACTGAAAACTCGTAAATTGATTAGACAGAAATATATCATATGTATCCCCTTAATTCCGATCTTTTTATGATCCTGCGCATTGTATTTAACTAAGTTTTATCTCATATTCATGCTAATAACTCTCTTTGGAAAGTACATTGTGTTTTGTGTGTCTCTTATGTATTGAAAGGAATTTTGGTAATTCTGCACCCTTAGATCGGAAGTGGGGCCAATTGGAATGTTGAGGAGCTTGAAGTTACTAGAATACTGGAAAAACGGCACCCCAATCCGAGCCTCAGTGAAAGAGTTATGCTCCTTTGAATAATGAGAAGAAAAATATTAAAAAAATCTAAGTTAAAATGAAGAAAAGAGACCACAAGGAATAACAAATACATGGAATCCAAGCCAAACCAGTTGGGGGGCGAACCAGTTCACATGTACCCCCGAACCAGTTCGGGGGGGGGGGGATGATGAGCGAAAGTTTCTTCTTTTATGATTGGTGCTGAGAGTTCTATTAGGAGTGTGACTCTTCTAAAATGAGGATGTAACATAGTTGTGTGTTAGAAGACTTAGTTTTGATCAGTTTGTCATTGAGAAGAAGAGGAAAAACGCAGAGGAATCCTAGGAATAAGATTTCATCATAAAGATTATAGTTTTATGGTATGAATTTCAAGGTTTTCTTCAACACGTTTGTTTTCCTCTTCCTTATTCTTCAGAGTTTATAATCTTTGAATAAATAATATAATTTTTGGATTTTTAAGATCTTCTTTCATGTTTAGTTACACTTTTATTGCAAATATGAATCCATTCAACGTTAGTTTCTTGTTTAATTCTTTCATCACCATGTACGGCCAAGTTTTTAGAGGGTTGGGGTACATGAACCCAACCTAGGTGATGAGTTAGGTATAAAAGTGAATAAAATTATGGAGATAAATCAAAAGTTTGATATTTTATCGAAGCGCGTACTATATGTATCTTAACCCCATTTGCCCTAGTTAATCGAGGTATTTGAGAGTGTAATATGTGTATCGGCAATCTTATCATTCACGTTAGATTGATTATTGATTAATTATTGTGCGGAGTTAACATCCTCATATAGTTAATGCTTTGGGAAATTTAATGTTTTCTTCGAATTATTAATATAATTTTTGAACCTTTTATATCAAACAAAATTACCGAGAATTTTGGGGAGTACACCCTAACCCCATTCTCTCATATCTAAATTAAATTCACTTAGCTTTTATCGAATGTGTAGTAATTCACTAATCTAGTTAGTTTGATTTAGCTAATTCAAAAATCTCAAAACAATCATCTTGTCCTTCTTTTTCTAAGTCGACCGTAAGATTATTCATCGTTCCTATTCGTCGTCACGTCTTACGTCCTGTTCCCAGTGTTCGATACTTGGCTTGCTCGGATTATTACTTAAGTGATCCACTTATAGTTGAGCCGATATAATCACGCACTAGAGATATATTTAAAGTCACTTCATAAATCAATTACCATATTAATGCCAATTTTGAAGATTCAAATAAAAAATAATTTTCATCCAAACTCCATTCATTAACAATTCACCATGAGAAAATAGGTCAGCTACATCATCAAAAAATATTATCATTAATCGTCATGTTAATCAGTCTCGTATCTTCGCAAAACAACTTCAGTATCCTTTAAATCATTTTCAAGGTTATTATGTTTAAATTTTGAACAATAATGCAGATAAGTCGATGCAATATTATAATATTTCTCAATAATTGTAGAAGCACTAATCATACTATTGCCAACTTAATAATTTGCATGTTTCAAAGATATACTCTACTATAGGGAATAAAATCGAATCCCCCACAATATTGTTCTCGATGTACAAATGAATACGACATAGACAAGATTTATGTGGTTTGACAAAGATCGACCTACATCTATGGCGACAATAAAAGGTTTTTATTATAATGTGGAGATAATTTACATGATAGTCTTTCTTCGGCTCCCATCCCCCAATACAATGAGGGGTCTCCCATTTATATAACGTTAAGGATTACAATTGGATAAGGACTATACTATAAGATCTTACATCTTAATAAAAGACTATTATTTTGACATAGTCGGTGATTTATAATAACTAGAACTATTGTTATCCTTTTCTTGTTATCTCGATGATGTAGTACAATATGGATTGTTGTCGGCAAGGCTAGCTTGGTCATTCATGTGCTTGTGACTGGACTTGTAGTCCATTAACCTCCCTGAAGATAGGTCCTAGTGCCCATCCCCCCACAATGGCATGTGTCACACTATTATTTAAGGCATTTATCCAACACACATATCAATGATTCTTCTAAAGTTTCAATTTATCAGTAATAACTTCTTTTTGTTGTATGCAGTGAATCTAAAATTTTTGTTATTGTATATATTTTATTTAAGATTTTTTTCAGTTGTCATTGATAAGTATATCACTCATACATGCATCAACATTACATTTATCATTGATAAATGCATGAATGATAAATTTTTCAAACAAAATGTATCATTAATATAATAGTTATTGAAAAATATATTAAAAAAATTCCATTGATAAATTTATATGATTACCAAATATATCATTGATATATTTATAAATGATAAAGATATTACTAGGAAAAAGTATCAATAAAGATACATGGGTGAGACGCGTTTTATTCATTTATACAATTGGACTATAATACGTCATATTTTTAGAGTATTTGATTAATTGTTAAATTGATTATCAGATATTGATGAGTTGTTATATGACCCAGAGTATGTCCTTTTATGATTTAAGATGTTGGACTTTTGATATGTTATTTAGTAGATTGAGATGTTACATGTATTGCATTATGTAATTGAGTTACATGTTGATTAGGCTGTATTGTAATAGATGTTAGCGAACTCATAATAATTCATTAAGATACATAATTAATTGACTTAATTTTATAATTGTCTATGGAATAGTCAGGGGCTAGGTGTGTGGGGTTTCCTTGTTTAAATTATTCCCTCGTCATAGGGTCCCACCAATCTTAAGGTAGGTTCTTATAATACCGAGTCATAACTTAATAAATTAATATTTAAGATTTGATTTCAAGCTATACGTATTAGCTAATTATTTAATTAATTTAATGAGGCAATTAATTAACTTAATAATATATTTGACTTTTAAAATATGTTAATATTTTAGTAGGTTCATGAGATGTTTAGAAAGTTCGGTTTGAGATCATTATAGTGGAATTTTGCTATATTGGGTTAGTATAGAGTTTGACTTAGTTTTAGGCCATTTAGATCTTGTTTCGAGTTGAGGCTATATTAGGGCCTAAACCTAATTTTAAGATTAGTGATTTAAAATAACCTACACCTTAATCTTATAATCATAACACATATTGGGAAAACCTTAGTTGCTAAGGAAGATGTAGAGGAAACCCCAGCTCAGAGGCCATTACGAAATTAATGAGGTTCAAAGGGCGTGTTTGATCGAACAATGGAAAATACAAATTTTTCCTAGCCAAAATTTGGCATTTCAAAGCTTTTGTGGCCAACAAATACATTTGCCACTTTTTTCTATTTTCTAGAAGTTGAAAAATCTCCAATTTTTACCTTTTTATAAAACATAAAAGATAAAAAAAAGAGTCATTGTTAATAATTTATGAATTATGAACGTTAATTATTTAGTGCCATTAAAAGGACCATTTACTATTGTAAGGCCTAATTTGGCCTCAAATATGGTTATTAAGGTTATTATTAATTCCAATGGCACTAATAATAATGTTAATAACATTAGTAATGTTATTTTCTGGAATGTTAATTAGTTAATGTGGGGAACATTAATAATTAGTGGAACATTAATATAAATAATAATGTTAATATTTTAATTGAATGTTAATATTTAATAATACCATTAATATTTTTTTAGAAAATTATTAAAAACTGTTAATAATAACGTTAATAAACCAGTAACGTTCCAAAAAGTGTTACATTCGAATTAATAATAATGTAAATAATTTCTGGAATATATGGTATACATGTACATATATATATATATATATATATATATATATATAAAGAGAGTTACAAAATTAGAAAAGGACAACTCACATTAATCAACAAGAGTTGGATTGGATGGAAAATTCTCTTTAGGAGTATTGTACCTTCTTAGAGGTTGCAAAACGTTTCGAGACAAATTAATGTGTCAAATATAAAGAAAAGTGGGCAAATGTAATACCCCGTATTTTCGGAATAAAATATTATAACGAAAATTAATTTAATAATTTCAGATTAAACTTGGGAATAAATTAAATCGAAGGGATTTAAATTTAAACGAGTAAAATTCAAATTGAGAAATAGTATTTATTCTTGAGTTTGTAAGTGTTGGACTTAATTGGACATGATAGGTTCACTCGCAAAAAAATATCACATATGAATTAATTTATGATTACGCATCGTCTAAACATAATAAAAATGTCTATGTTGAATAAATATATTGGGAACGCATTTTGGGATGTTCAATGGACTCATTTAGGTATTTTAGATCTTTAAAAACGATCCAGTGGTATGGGTATACTATTTGGGTAACTTTCGGGTCATTTGATTAGTGGGTTCGGACCCATATGGGGGTTCAAAGTTGAGGCCTAAGGTCCAACTGGTGATTAGAGCCTTAGTTATATTAATTGAGAGTTTATTAATTCCCTCTCATTTGTATCCAATAATCCTAGGTCACACATTTGATAAGAGAGAGACAAAAACACTAGCAAGAGATTGGAAGAGGAAGATTCAAGGAGAGATCCAAGAAACCAACCAAGAAGACATCCAAGATCCAAGGAAATAAGTTTCTTCCTTACTTTTATTTATCCAAAATGCTTCTTAATTCATTGTGATGTATTTTCATGCAGAATTCTGGATTTGTAGGATACGTCATAATTAAAAGAAGAATTGAATCTTGTTTGGTAGGGAAATTCAGAAATTAGGATGGGAACAATTTGTGGGTTGAATGTTGGAAACATTCATGATCTAGGACCTTATTTGGATTTATATAATTATTCACCTTTAGAGAACTATTGGGTATGTTAAGGATCTAAAATTTTAGTAATAATGACCTTTACATGTTGTAGAGACTAAATGGCTTATGGATAAAAATCTAAAGATACACGACCATCCGTTATGACTCCAATTCTATAATTTGGGACTTCAACTTGACATTAAATCATGTAATAAATAATCTTAAGAGGGTAAACAAAGTCATGTGAACCCAGATTGAAAACTATTTTAAGGTTGGAGATTTTAGAATTTTGTTTGAGTGGCAAAATTGGAGTCTAGAACATAGGAAAAAAATATGGACAGAAGGGGAAGTTCGCCCCTGTTTTGAACTGATTCGATTTTGGAGTGTCTAAGCACGGGGTCCGCCGATTCGGGGGATTTTTCGGAGTTCATACGAGTTAGTGGGACCGTGTTCGAACAATCATAAAATTTATTAAAAAGGGAAATTTGTGTAATACCCCGTATTTTTATGCTTTCTAAATTTGGGGAATTATTAAATTTAATGTGAGTTATTAATTTAATATAAATCCGAAAATTAATTATTTTTAATGACTAACGTGACGAGAGTTAGTAATCATTGGAAACTTGTTGAATATTACTAATGAGTAAAGTAATATAATACTGGTACTATTAAATGTCACGAGAGAATAAAATGAAAATTTTGGAAATTTGAGTCGGGACGCGCCCGTGTCGCGTCGGGACTAAATATTGATTAATAAAAGTGAATAAATTATAAGTCACCCGTATGGTCATTTCGAGTGCGCCAAAATGTCCGTAAGGGTCGAGAAAGTCAAAAATATATACCCGGGGGTTTAGTTTGGGTCTCGGGGCGTTTTTAGGCCTATTTAGCACCCCGGGAGGGCATTTTGGACATTTCGTAATTTTGTGTAATTAAACCCACGAAAATTACAAGGTTATATCAGATGCTTAGGGTTGCCTTCTAGGGTTAACACAACCAAAAGCAAGTGACGGCCATTGGAGAAGGAAGGAGAGAGCTTGCCAAGGAATTCTAGGCCGAAAACCCCTCCGTTTGCGTCGCCGTCGCCGCCAAACGAGAGATCACGTCGCAAGGATCGTAACCACACTCATTTCAGCAAAAATCAGAAACCAAAAATTCCCAGTCAAGTATTTATCTTGCTTAATTTCGTTAATGCATCATTCATGTTAGTCTAGGGTCAATTAAGATGAGTTTCATAGAAGAAAACCCATGTTGGAGATAGGAAAATTGCATGTAGTAATGATATAAATGATAATATGGAAATCCCCTTCATATGTAGAGGTTGAACCACGGATTTATGATGGATTAGAAGTAGAAATTCTAGAAAAAGGTTGATTAGAAAAAATTTAAAGAGATTTCTAGGGTTCATGAGATTTATATAAGTTTTGGCCCTTTAATCCAAAGTTATTGATGAAAATTCACATGCTTTACGTAGAAGATTGTTAGTTTGGGTTTATAATGTTTGTAGTACAAATTTATGGGAGTTTGGGTGTTAAAAATATGGATTTGGTTGATGTTGGATGATAGAACCCGTAACTATTAATCAGTACAATTTCACATACCTGTTTGATCGATCGATCGATCGAACTAGGAGTGTCGATCGATCGAGCTCCTTCCATCGATCGATCGATCCCTCCTGATAGACTTATATTCCCCCTTCTAAATGGTTGAATTAAATTTAAATGTGTAATAATCTTTGGACATCCTTATTAAAATATTTTGGGAAGTAAAGAAGACCAGTAGGACTTATTAAAAATATGAAACCTTTAATGTAGGACAGGAGTTACTTTTTCGGGGATTTTTACATATAAGATAGTTACGTTGGAACATAAATGAGTTACCTACTGAAATTAAACTTGGGAGTATAGGAATTCATGTGTATCACTTGAAATTACGAGACAAATCGTTATACGTGATAATTAAATAATGAGAAATAAGGATAAATATCATAATTATGGGTTATGAGATGTACCTAAATTCGATATAGTAATAGTAGTATATTTATATGACTCTGTTTGTGCATATACTATATACGTGTGAAAATCATGCCCGCGCTACTTGCTATCCCTGAGGTTACCGCGCTGGGACAGTCTTATCTCGATGAGCCTTTATGGGGGATATTGACTCGTACCCTAGAAGATAGAAATCCTTTGGTACTGGCCATCAAATTGATAGTTCAGACGATCCTAAGAGATGTGTGGGCATGTACTGGCCTCTTAGAGACTTGGAATCTATGCTTCGCCTCAATATTTTTGTGTTTATGTTAGTACAGTTCGAGAGTGATTCCGAACTTGTATTTCCCTTAGTACGAGTGATACGGGGACTGGATAGTAGAGTATGCCCGCACCATAATTATTATGTGGGGTGCCGTTGGAATATATATTGTGTGAGTATTTAATATATATATTAAATTATGAAATTTGGGAACTACCTACTGTGTTTATGGTAAGTAAGAAAATGAATCATTATTTCAATTGGGAAACATGTGTGTGAACAGTATAATATGATACTGAGAAACTTTATTAGCAAATAAGGTTTAAATGAGAACTTTGCTATTAAATGAAATTAACCTCTTACTCAATTGAATTTGTAAGTTTAAATCTTACGTGCAACCTAAGATAAGATAAGTTAAACTGTTGGGAAGGTTAGTGCGATAGGCGTGCACATTAGAAGAGAGGTGAGAATTTCTCAAGGGAGTGCCGCACTAATATGTTGTTGTATTGACCAGTAAAGATTTTAAATACTTGCTAAACAAATTTTAAATCGTTTTTACAATCGGGCTCTGACTCGTTTCCATTTTCTTCTCTCTCTTGTATATATATGTATATATTACAGGTGCCCAACCACAGGGGCATCTTGCATAGGATCATTTGGAAGGAACATGCTGCAGCTTAGGTGGGAGTTGCAGGCCTCTTGCTTAGACGACCTCATCTCTTGATTCCACTCCTAACATTTATTTTATCCAGTTGGGCATGTGTCGCCCTTTCCCATTATTCAGCTGTTTTATTGGACATTGTGATTCATTTATTTCCAGTATTTACACTTTAGGTTTTATTACTGTCAGAATGTTTTTCTTTAAGTTTTAAATGTTTGGATTTATTTGTTGAATGTTTAATTATTTGGATTATATGTTACAGGATAATTGTTGTGTGATTCTTTAAATTGTGTATTATGTAAAGTTTTAAATATTGGTTTATAAAAATAAAAAAAAATTTGGAAAGTAATGTCTAAAAATGGTTTTGACACTTAGCTTAATTATTTAGGGTGTTTAAATTGGAAAAGATTATTTTACGACAGTGATGCTAAGAATGAACCAACTGTTCATCTTGATTTTAATTTAATAAAGGAGTGATCGCCTGGTATTTAATTAGGCGGGGTGTCACAGGTGGTATCAGAGCATCAGTTCTAGTGTCATTAGGATCTGTACGGCTTATTTCGCTTTTAGCTCAACGTTTTTGTTATAGAGCCCTATTTTAGGGTTGTTGTACTCTTACTTTTACCATTACGTCTTCAGCTATTTGTGATTTGATAATAACTGTAGACTAATAAATTTCTTCACATTTCAGATGCCTCCGAGACGTGCACCAAAGGATAGGCGTGCCCAAGACGAGCAGCCAGCAGCTCCGGCTCAGGGAACGATGAATGCTAATAAGGTAGACGCTATTGTTGCTCAAGCGGTTAATGTAGCGTTGGCGGTAGTACAGCAGTCTCCACCCCAGATTCAGGCAGTGGCGCCAGTACCTGCACAACTTCCATCAGCATGGGAGCGGGTTAGGGATGCCTTTCAAAAGGCGCATCCCCCTGAGTTCTCGGGTAGTTCAGATATCATCATCGTCAGCCAATGGAAGAAAGATATCCAGAGGCATCTGCGTATGTATGAGTGCACGGATGTGCAGAAATAGTTGTTGGCTTCCTTTAAGCTAGTGGGGGCCGCTTTGCAGTGGTGGGAGACCACGACCACCTTGGAGGAGAGGGATACTATCCCGATTCAGTCATTCTGGGAGCGGTTTGATCGCAAGTACTTTCCATCCGCCGTGCAAAGAGAGATGAGGCGAAAGTTACTGAATATGAAGAAGGAGAATTATACTGTTTCTGAGTATCAAGAGGAGTTTACAAGACTCCTCACTATAGTGCCAGATGAGGCACCCACTGAGGGTAAGAAGATACTATTGTTTGTGGACGGGTTAGCTTGGAGGATCCATCAGCACCTTATAGGGAGTCTGTCTCTGAGTACCTTCACCGATGTACTCAATACTGCTTTACTACACATCTAGGATCACCGCTTCCATCAGCAGGGAAGCAAGTGGGCAGGAGAGTCCATCCAGCAGGGCAGGACAGGGGGTAGTGGCACTAGTGGAGCATCGACATCTCAGGGGAAAACTCGTCAGCATGAGCAGAGTTCCCATTAGGGGGACCCTGCCAAGCGATTTCGATCAGGTGATTCCAGGCAGGGATTTGGAGGATTTAGGCAGGGTCAGTAGGGCTAACCCAATCAGCAGGGCTAGCAAGGCCAACACCACCAACAACAGGGTCAGCAGCAGGGCCAACTGGGCCAACAACGTTTTCATCAGGGCCAATAGGGCCAGTGGCGGGGCGATAACGGCCAACAGGGCCGTGGTCAGCAGGGTCAGAGGGGAGGAAATTTCAAAGGCCGGTGTTTTGTGTGCGGCAAGCATGGCCATAATCTCCAGGACTGTCCAGAGGGTGATAGGGTCCCACAGCAGCAGGGTGACCATAATGAACCACAAAGGCCACTTTTTCTAGTCACCCTCCCAGCACCAGCTCATGTACCATCCCTACCAGCCATTCGAGCCGCTCCAGTGCAGCAGGGACAGTTACAGTACGGACGTGTCTATAACGTCCACCAGGCAGCAGCTCCATAGGCACCACCCATGATTGAGGGTATGTTTCCTATCCATGGTACTATGGGTCATGTTTTATTTGATATTGGGGAGACGCACTGCTTTATAGCTACCCATTTTGCGAAAGCCTTAGGGTTATTAGCCATAGCAGAGAGCACTGTGACGTGTGTAGACTCACCATTGGGAAATGGATCGCTAATTTTCTTTATATGCCGAGGTGTGGGGGTAGAGATTGGTACCTTGGTATTACCAGCAGACATATCGTTATGGATTGGCTCGCAGCTTGCAGAGCCATGATAGATTGTTTTGGTGGGAGTACTATTTTTGCCATTTCGGGGCAAGAGATGTTTGTAGTGGCGATGCCTCGCCCAGAGGGAGGCTCGACCGCTCATTTGTATTACATAGAGGAGGATACCTCTAAGAAGGTTGTGATTCCCTTAGACTCGATCCCAGTTGTTCTTGAGTATTTTGATGTATTTCAGGAGATACCAGGCCTACCCCCCAGTTGAGAAATAGACTTTGTCATAGATTTATTACCGGATACTCGACCTATAGCACGCGCTCCATACCATATGGCTCCGGTGAAGATGCGAGAGTTACGAGATCAGATAGAGCAGCTGTTAGGTCAGGGCTTCATTCGCAGGAGTACCTCACCTTGGGGCGCTTCAGTTTTATTTGTGAAAAAGAGAGATGGTTCACTAAGGCTATGTGTGGACTACCGGGAGCTGAACAAGGTCACGATATGGAATAAGTATCCGTTGCCTCGAATCGATGATCTATTCGACCATCTGAGGGGAGTAACTTTCTTTTCGAAGATAGATTTGAGGTCAGGGTACCATCAACTACGTATTAGGGAGCATGACATTTCAAAGACTGCTTTCTTGACGAGATATGGGTCCTATGAGTTCAAAGTGATGCCATTTGGACTCACAAATGCTCCAGCCGTATTCATGGACTTGATGAACCGAGTGTTCAGAGAGTTCTTGGATCAGTTCATCATCATTTTCATAGATGACATTCTAATATATTCACACTCCGAGGAAGAGCATGCCGAGAACTTGAGGAAGGTTCTTTAGACTCTACGAGAGCATCAGCTGTATGCTAAGTACGAGAAATGCGAGTTCTGGTTATGGAAAATGCAGTTCTTGGGGCATGTTGTTTCTGAATAGGGGATAGCAGTTGACCCGAGTAAAGTGTCAGCGGTGGGGGAGTGGGGACAGCCAACGACACCGAAGGAAGTGCATAGTTTCTTGGGATTAGCCGGATACTATAGGAGATTCATTCGAGGGTTCTCCAAAATAGCGGGTCCATTGACGAACTTGACTCGCAAAGGGGTTCCATATGTTTGGGATGATGCTTATCAATTGGCCTTCGATGAGATGAAAGACAAGCTTACTTTAGCACCGGTCCTTACCTTACCTAAGTCGGGTATGGAGTCCCTAGTTTACACCGATGCCTCTTTACGGGGACTTGGGGGAGTACTTCAGCAGGAGGAGAAGGCTATAGCTTTTGCCTCCCACAAGCTTAAGCCGCATGAGAAAAATTACCCCACCCACGACCTAGAGTTAGCAGTAGTTGTTTTTGCATTGAGGATATGGAGGCACTACTTATTGGGGGAGAAATTTCGCTTATTCACAGACCACAAGTCACTGCAGTACCTGTTCACTTAGCGAGAACTGAATATGCGCCAGCGCAGGTGGTTAGAGTTTATGAAGGACTATCATTTCGACATACAGTACTATCTGGGGAAGGTCAACGTAGTTGCTGATGCGTTGAGCCGAAGATCGGTAGACGATGTAGCGGATGTCTGGAAAGCAAAGTGGAAAGAGTTGGGTCACCAGGACGCAGTAGCCCATTCCTTCATATCTGTCATGACAGTGACACCCGAGATTGTTACGAGGGTGATACAGGCACAGACTGCAGACCCATTTTTCCAGGAGCAGATTGTATGACTTTTAGCCGAGGGCGCTGAGTCCTATTCTGTTAGTTCTAATGGGGGTTTGAGGTTTAATGGGAGATTGGTGGTCTTAGAAGGGGAAGACTTACGTCATGCAGTGATGACCCAGTCTCACGATTCCTGATTTGCGGTACATCCTGGGGGAGATAAGATGTATCAGGATATGAGGCGGCAATACTGGTGGAGTGGGATAAAAAAGGACATTGCGGAGTTCGTGTCCAAATGTTCTACCTACCAGCTGGTAAAGGTGGACCATCAGAAACCGTCAGGGTTGTTTCAGCCATTGGAAATACCCACGTGGAAGTGGGAGAGTATTTCCATGGATTTTATTACAGGGTTGCCTACATCACAACGGGGCCACGACTCCATCTGGGTGATTGTGGATCGTTTGACCAAGGTGGCTCATTTTTTGCCAGTGCGAACAGACTATACCACGGGTCAGTATTCTCAGTTGTTCATTGCTGAGATTATCAAATTTCATGGGTTGCCCCTGAATATTGTGTCAGATAGAGACAAGATTTTTGTGTCGCGTTTCTGGGAGAGCTTTCAGGAAGCTATGGGCACAGAGTTGAGGCTGAGTTCAGCTTATCACCCACAGACAGATGGACAAACAGAGCGTACAAATCAGATGTTGGAGGATATGCTATGCATGTGTGTCCTTGATTTTAGAGGAGGTTGGGAGACACATCTTTCGCTAGTGGAGTTCGCTTATAATAACTCTTAAGAGTTCACGATTGGCATGGCTCCATTTGAGGCTTTGTATGGCAGGCCTTGTCATTCCCCAACGTGCTGGATAGAGGTGGGGGATAATAAGTTGCTCGGACCAGAGGTGATTCAGGAAACCTCCGTGAGTATTAAAATTATCAGGAGTCGCATTCGGATAGCCCAGGATAGGCAGAAAAGCTACGCCGATGCGAAACGGTTCTTCCAGGAGTTTAATGTGGGGGACCAAGTATTAATACGTGTATCTCCTATGAAAGGAGTAATGAAGTTTGGGAAGAAAGGGAAATTGGCCTCGAGGTATGTTGGACCATTTCCCATTATCGAGAGGATTGACCCGATAGCATACAGATTGGGGTTGCCAGATCATTTACATCGCATTCACGATGTATTCCATATTTCGTCATTGAGACGATACCTTCGAGATGACATGGATCACACCTACATCGCGATAGAAGAGATAGACTTATAGCCTGACAGCTCTTACGAGGAGAGACCAGTGGCTATCCTAGACCACATCGAGAGGAGATTGAGGTCGAAGGTAGTTCCACTCGTACATGTCCAGTGGGAGCATCATAATGTGGAGGAATCCACCTGGGAGCGCGAGGCAGATATGCGCGAGAGATACCCAGATTTATTCTTACCAGGTATCCCTTATTTTTCAAATTTCAGGATGAAATTTCGTTATTAGGGGGGAAGTATGTAATACCCCGTATTTTTATGCTTTCTAAATTTGGGATATTATTAAATTTAATGAGAGTTATTAATTTAATATAAATCCAGAAATTAATTATTTTTAATTACTAACATGACGAGAGTTAGTAATCATTGGAAACTTGTTGAATATTACTAATGAGTAAAGTAATATAATATTGGTACTATTAGATGTCACGAGAGAATAAAATGACAATTTTGGAAATTTTAGTCGAGACGCGCCCGTGTCGGGTCGGGACTAAATATTGATTAATAAAAGTGAATAAATTATAAGTCACCCGTATGGTCATTTTGAGTGTGCCAAAGTGTCCGTAAGGGTCGAGATAGTAAAAAATATATACCCGAGGGTTTAGTTTGGGTCTCGGGGCATTTTTAGGCCTATTTAGCACCCCGGGATGGCATTTTGGACATTTCGTAATTTTGGGTAATTAAACCCACGAAAATTACAAGGTTATATCAGATGCTTAGGGTTGCCTTATTGGGTTAACACAACCAAAAGCAAGTGATGGCCATTGGAGAAGGAAGGAGAGAGCTTGCCAAGGAATTCTAGGCCGAAAACCCCTCCGTTTTCGCCGCCGTCGCCGCCAAACCAGAGATCACATCGCAAGGATCGTAACCACACTAATTTCAGCACAAATCAGAGACCAAAAATTCCCAGTCAAGTATTTATCTTGCTTAATTTTGTTAATGCATCATTCATGTTAGTCTAGGGTCGATTAGGATGAGTTTCATAGAAGAAAACCCATGTTGGAGGTAGGAAAATTGCATGTAGTAATGATATAAATGATAATCTGGAAATCCCCTTCATATGTAGAGGTTGAACCACGGATTTATGATGGATTAGAAGTAGAAATTCTGGGAAAAGGTTGATTAGAACAAAGTTAAAGAGATTTCTTGGGTTCATGAGATTTATATAAGTTTTGGCCCTTTAATCCAAAGTTATTGATGAAAATTCACATGCTTTACGTAGATGATTGTTAGTTTGGGTTTATAATGTTTGTAGTACCAATTTCTGGGAGTTTGGGTGTTAAAAATCTGGATTTGGATGATGTTGGATGATAGAACCCGTAACTGTTAATCTGCAGAATTTCCCATACATGTTTAATCGATCGATCGAACCAAGAGTGTCGATCGATCGACGCATCGATCGATCGAGCTCCTGCCATCGATCGACCGACCCCTCCTGACAGACTTATATTCCCCCTTCTAAATGGTTAAATTAAATTTAAATGTGTAATAATCTTTGGACATCCTTATTAAAATATTTTGGGAAGTAAAGAAGACCAGTAGGACTTATTAAAAATATGAAACCTTTAATGTAGGACGGGATTTACTTTTTCGGGGATGTTTACATATAAGGGACGATGGAATTATGCATTAAAAAGGGGGAGATGCGTAAGATAGTTACGTTGGAACATAAACGAGTTACCTACTGAAATTACACTTGGGAGTATAGGAATTCATGAGTGTGACTTGATAAGTTGGGATAAGCCCACAAAATAAATTATGAGACAAATCGTTATACGTGATAATTAAATAATGAGAAATGAGGATAAATATCATAATTATCGGTTATGAGATGTACCTAAATTCGATATAGTAATAGTAGTATATTTATATGACTCTGTTTGTGCATATACTATATACGTGTGAAAATCATGCCCGCGCTACTTGCTATCCCTGAGGTTACCGCGCTGGGACAGTCTTATCTCGATGAGCCTCTATGAGGAATATTGACTCGTACCTAGAAGATAGAAATCCCTTGGTACATGCTATCGAATCGATAGTTCAGACGGTCCTAAGAGATGTGTGGGCATGTACTGGCCTCTTAGAGACTTGGAATCTATGCTTCGCATCAATATTTTTGTGTTTATGTTATTATAATTCGAGAGTGATTCCGAACTTGTATTTACCTTAGAACGAGTGATACGGGGACTGAATAGTAGAGTATGCCCGCACCATAATTATTATGTGTGGTGCCGTTGGAATATATATATTGTGTGAGTATTTAATATATATATATTAAATTCTGAAATTTGGGAACTACCTACTGTGTTTATGGTAAGCAAGAAAATGAATCATTATTTCAATTGGGAAAAATGTGTGTGAACAGTGTAATATGATACTGAGAAACTTTATTAGCAAATAAGGTTTAAATGAGAACTTTGCTATTAAATGAAATTAACCTCTTACTCAATTGAATTTGTGAGTTTAAATCTTACGTGCAACCTAATATAAGATAAGTTAAACCGTTGGGAAGATTAGTGCGATAGGCGTGCACATTAGAAGAGAGGTGAGAATTTCTCAAAGGAGTGCCGCACTAATATGTTGTTGCATTATCCAGTATACATTTTAAATACTTGCTAAACAAATTTTAAATCGTTTTTACAATCGGTCTCCGACCCGTTTCCATTTTCTTCTCTCTCTTGTATATATATGTATATATTACAGGTGCCCAGCCACAGGGGCGTCTTGCATAGGATCCTTTGGAAGGAACGTGATGCAGCTTAGGTGGGATTTGCAGGCCTCTTGCTTAGACGACCTAATCTCTTGATTCCACTCCTAGCATTTATTTTATCCAGTTGGTCATGTGTCGCCCTTTCCCATTATTCAGTTGTTTTATTGGACATTGTGATTCATTTATTTCCAGTATTTACACTTTGGGTTTTATTACTGTCAGGATATTTTCCTTTAAGTTTTAAACGTTGGGATTTATTTGTTGAATGTTTAATTCTTGGGATTATATGTTACAGGATAATTGTTGTGTGATTCTTTAAATTGTGTATTATGTAAAGTTTTAAATATTGGTTTATAACAATAAAAAAAATTGGAAAGTAATGTCTAAAAATGGTTTTGACACTTAGCTTAATTATTTAGGGTGTTTAAATTGGTAAAGATTATTTTACGACACTGATGGTAAGAATGAACCAACTGTTCACCTTGATTTTAATTTAATAAAGGAGTGATCACCTGGTATTTAATTAGGCGGGGTGTCACAATTTGGTGTTATTAATAAAAGGGAACAGATTAAATTGACCGGATGGTTAATGGTGCTATTTAATTAATGGTCATTTAATAAATTAAAGGTGGATCAATTATTAAATGAGAATTATTACGGGAGGACCCTTCGGGGAAACTAGGGGTAAGCACGTGGAAATTACGCTTATATATACATATGATGATATATATATATATATATATATATATATATATATATATATATATATATATATATATATATATATATATATATATATATATGGATATTGTATGTTATGAAGAAAATGAAGTTAATAAAGCTATGTGACGGTTAATTATTAACTAAGGTTGATTACGGATAATCTTATGGGGCAGCTCGGGGGTAATTAGTAGGATAATTACCATTACATATGGTAATATGTGTTTATATTTTATGTGGACATACCTATATTCGTGGACTATCCCATCAATTTGGGTTGCGCGCATTCGGGACTGAAGCATACGTCGGTGCAGGTGGGCTAGGCGTATTGTAGTTCATTATTATTGGTACTACGTAGCAGAACCACTTACAAGATGTGGGTGTAAATGCTGGGATCCTTTGTCACTAATGGTCATGGTCCGTGAACTTGTGTACTGTGTAGGTACTGCCCAACTTATATGTGTATTGTGTTGTCAATTGTGGATAGGAGACTCATCCGGGCTTTTCGATAGAGCACGAACGAGACGCTATTGGTAGATGTATTAGTGTCGCATATATATATATATGAGGACATATATATATATATATATATATATATATATATATATATATATATATATAGAGAGAGAGAGAGAGAGAGAGAGATAAAATGTATTCGAAGTTTAATGTTGTAGACTAATGCCCAGACCCATTACTACGTAATATGAATGATGTTGTACGTTGTAACTTTATAGGTAGTACACCAGGAGAAATTTTGAAAATAGTAACATGAGTGTAGTTAATGATATTTCAACATATCTATCTTTCTAGGTTCATCTTTACACCGTGATTAGTATTCATTCATCATCTGTATCGGGACTCGAGTGGTTATACGTGTAGCATTACTTTTAGATAATGGGTGTGTTATGCTATATATGTGAGTGGCGATGGGATGCATTCACTTTGAGTTAATTGTAGTTTGCAAAAATAAAATTCATAACTTAATTCTTGCATACTCTAGGGTATAGACCCAAAATTATAATTGCCCCCCCCCCCCCCCCCCCCAAATGCTCCTAGACATGGACAATGGGACTATCGAGAGATCAGCCTTATAGTCTCACCTTGCGCATCGTATTTCATATTAGTGGTTCTAGACTAGGTTGATCCTCTATTTTAGTTTTACTATTTCCTAAGAATATTGTAAGGACATAAGATCGATGTTTATATTCCTTTTATTTAGATTGAAATGATATTATGTTGAGTTTTCATTTCATTATTTATACCGTGGATGTTGTACTGATTGGTATTCGTTTAATTAAGAAACTTCAGTTTAATTCAATGGTGGTCATTAATAAATGTTTTTTTAACTATCGTTCTAACACCCTGTTTCGAATTTATGGGTTACCCGTGAGTTAACCCGGTCTGACCCAAACATTAGGTGTGAAGGGCAATTGAACAACCTATATAACTTTGCTAGTCCTGTTTTATTTTAATTAACATTTCACTTGATTAGCATGCGATCCCAGTTTCAAGATAAACTACGTGTGGGACCCATGGGGAGCACCTTGGAGTCCATTTAAACAGAGTTGCTAATGTAAAAATAGAAAGTACACTTACCTGTACGACTCCCTAGAAATATAATCCCAAAACCCAACCTCCCATAACAATGCGAGGGGTGAGCCTATCCCTAGTGGGAAATATAAAAAGTAGTATAGAAAGCAATGGCAGTAAAGATACTCACATGATACAATGGCACACATGCAAATATTTATTTGTATCTACATATATATCTATACATATACCTTTGAAAAATGCGTATTCTAATTCATTAATGGTTTCACTTCAAAGAACCATACTTATCCGATTTAATTTATCTTAATCTTGTAAAATATTTCCTTTACTCATACTTAGCATTTCTCACATTGTTTAACACACCCGGTTCGACACTTGAAACCACTACACTTGATTTACCCAATCTCGTTCCTTTTGTCGGAATTACCCTTCTTATTCATTTATATACACTTTAGCATTTTCAATTAAAATCACGATTTCAACACAGACATTCACCTTGTTAAAAAATACCTTATTGTGTCATTTGAAATCCATTTCGATACATTCTTAAGTAGATTATGGGTTTGACCACTTTGGTTACTTAATCACCCATTTACCCATTAATTTTACCCTATTTACATTAGTTTATGGACATTAATAGATTTATGCATTTACTTTTCCATTTCGCGTTTATTGAAACATTTATTACATTCATTAAAGTTAGGTTATATAACACATTTTACCAAACAACCCATTTCTTGGTATGTTCCAATGTATTTTACCTTTTCTCGCAATCTTCCTAAACCGTATACTTTCACGAGCTCCACACCACCGACTATGCGCACCACATGCTCTGGCCAAGGATTTAGGACTTTTCACCTAAGGGCTTCAGGTCCTTCTTGTTTTTATCCCGGTGTCATCCGAGTTCCCTTTTATGTGTTTTAACATTTATAAATGTCTACATTACCCTCTTTACCCATTGAACCTATGAGGCCAAAACTCGGGCGCCCCAACTTGCGATACACTTTGAATTAACCAATTTTTGTCCTTTATAAACTTGCATTGATTTTACAACAAAATCAATTACATCTTAAGGACTTATACCAATTTTATCCACAATAGTGTAACATCATTTATTTGCATTTTCATTTCATAAAAAAATTATTCTTTAACTAAATTTACGAATTTACCCTTTTTGCCAAAACTCGCAATTCACAAGTTTTATTTCCCCAAATGATTATTAAGTTCCCAACTTACCCTTTAAAACACTTTTAGTCGTTTCACGCTTGCCCAATATCACAGTTGTTACTTTCACACCTTTAATACATAAAATGACACCTTCCACATATTAAACTTACTTTCTTAAGCAAGAAAATACAACTAAATTTGAAGACTACTCTTTATTAGAAATTACCATTTCTTTTTATTAACACATGTCATTTTACACCCAAGATTGTTCATACTTTTAATATCCTTTTCCCACACCATTTGAGGACTAAAATTTCCATTTGTCTCATTTAATGTCAAAGCCCAGCCAGACTTTCTTTACACTTGTTTATATAATTATTATCGAAAGACTACAAGTTTATATGCATAAGAAAGTGGACTTTAAATCCTAAAATCCCATTAAATGGATTAAACCTACATTTTGTTTTAGAAATTCATATTATTTAAAACAAACATACTTTTTAAGTTATAAATACATTTTATTAATTTCTTTAAACATAACAAATGTCCATTTGTTCATATAATCCCCATTTTGCAAGCTTAGGAATGTTTTGTTTCATAAACACTTTTGCAAGATTAACATTATCTCAAATATTTTATTCCACAAAATATTTTACTTCAAACTTCTAAAAATCAGAGTTTTAATCATTATTTTAGATATTTTACTCCATAAAATATTTAATCATAAAACTTCCAAAAATACATCATTTTCAGAAAATGTCTACTTTAATATTTCAAACCTTAAAATATTTATCCATTCATTATTTTCAATAAAAAATTATACTTTTCTACATTTTTACTCCATAAAAATGTTTATTATTTCTTTCACTAGAAAACCCATCATCATTTTCATAATAATCCTACTATTAACATTCAACCATAACAAGACTACAATATACACAACATAGAGCCTTAAATATAAATAGTAGATTATCCCACCTCAGATGAAGTCTAAATAGTGGAAAGCATGAAAGATCAAGTAAGATGACAACCCCCACCTCCTAAGGTGGCCTTAAGAGGGGTTGTCTAGCTCCACCAAGTTTTCTCCTAAGAATGCCCCATCACAACCCTCCTTCAACTCCATGGACACTCGTCCTCATTTTATGTAGAAACCCCAACTAATATGTCCATATATTTCGTTGCTCCACATTAAAATGGTGGAAATGGGTATTTCTATGGGGAAAGTGTAGGTAATACACTAAAGAAATTGGATGTCTTACTAACTATGGAGGGAGAGAAATGTTAAGAGAGATGGAGGGGACGATTCCTGTTTTTGTGAGGTTTACTGCCAAAACCTCTCTCTTTAAACTTAAAATAAATCATATAAAACCCATTAAACAACTCCCTCACAAAATGAAAGATGCCCCATCTGTTTTATCCCAATTGTTAGGCCCTAAGGATTGACGAGAAAATGTGGTTCACGATCGAAAACTAGACAATGAAACTGGCAGAACTAACTTCGTTAGGAGGACGTTCAAAAGAAAAATATCGTCGTTCAAATGAAAAAATCACTTCGTTCAAACGATCCTTTTCGCGACATCCACTTGTCATTCAAACGATATCTCCTTGTCGTTTGAACGATCCATTTTGTTTTTCCTTTATTTTTCTCTATTTTTTCCCACAATTCTTTTAAAAATTTCATTAACTCGTCCTAAACTATATTTTATATATAATTCAATCCAATTGTTGAGACGAGGTACTACAGACTTCAATCCTTAGGGAATTTTGTCTTCGAAATTCTTAGTTTATCACAATTTACAACCCAATCCCCCATGACCAGTTTCAAATCCTAGGACATCCTCAACATTATGGTCTAAACCCAAGGACTTCAATTTCACCAACCATCATTACTAACCCTATCACAACAACCCTAAGGTCTTATTGTAAAATCTCAAGCCTATCTAACATGTCTGTCTAAACAAAACCTCTAGATGGTCTATACTCATCAAATATCACAATATCACTAATGTACTCATTAACATGTCAATGTTAGGATTCACAACCTACATTTCCTCAAATAATTATCGAATAATGCCTAGCCTAGGCAGATATAATATCACCCTCCTCGTTACACGTATCAATGATTTCTAAGAAAATCACCTTATCACATAGTTCTACCTAACATATACCCCATACGATATACTTATGGTAACCAAGATTCATCCTAGGCATCACAACACAAACATACGTGAACGATTGCCTTCCTAATCCGTGAAACTCTTAATGAAGTGTAACACTAATGCTACCTCACGTTTTATCCAGTTCCAATATTCATAATACTCTTAAGTCAAAACCTCAAGACACTCGACCAAGTCATAACTAGTTATAACAACTAACTAACGAACATGTTAACCTAAAGAAATCAAGTAACACATGTAACTATATTTAGGAATTAGAAACCACACGCACACGCAAACTAGTGTGGAATAAAGGAACATCTGAAAAAGAGCGCACTCATATACAATGATGAATTAGCCATAACAGGCCTAACCCGCATCACTAGTGAGCTTATACAGTGCCACACCCCAATCAAAACTAATAAACAACCTCCCATTACTAGGATCAAACAATACCTAAAAAATGTAATGAATCAGGCGACTGTCATGCCAAAAGGAAACCATAAAATTCTAATAATGAATCAACCCACACGAAGTGCCAACCGACAATGCAAACTTGAAGACTCAAACTCTCACGGGTACTTGTTAAGCATCTTAGCCTTTCCATGTACCCTGGCTTGGCATCATATCTCTAATGAGTTCTAACCATGAATCATCCATATACTCCGGATAGATGAACAACAAAACCAATTTCTTCGAGAAGCTGAAACTCTAGTCTTCCCTCCATAAGGCTAGTGATACCTATCTGTCATTAGTAAGACTAACTATCCTAAATCAAGGCAAAGTTACTTTTCTTAACATCATTAGTTATCTACCTAACATAGCTAGACCTCTAAAATTTAAGTACGCAATAGCTAACCTAAGTTTTTGAGATAACTCTGATCAAGTGAAGCACAACATTCACATAGTTTCAAACATTCAACTCATGAACCATTGCTAACACCCTTAGCACCTCTTACATGATCCCAAATCATAATCATTCAAATGGAATCTCAACTTCCAAGCATCACTCATGCCTAAGGATTTCCCTTAACAAAGTTATTACTAACCATATAGGTAGCACACATAGGTTCTATAATTAAGCCTAACCGTTCATCCTGAGTATTATCTCCAAAAGCCATGACGAACTTCATGATGTTCTAAGTCTCCCAGGTGAACCACGTACCATTGGTCAACCTATTTTCAAAATTATCCTCGAAGGCCATATCATGAAACATTCTGATAAATAATAGTCGTAGCATTAACTCCAAGTGTTCCCAAAAATTAACATGAACTAATATACTACCATCACTAATGATTTAACATTACTTTGTAAACTTCAATATAAATGAAGTTCCTAAATTATTTGAGGGTGATGCCGTCAAACTCATTCACCTATCTAAACAGTCCACACATCTATCACGAGAGACTATAAGTCATATCATGACCCACACTACACAACCTAGAATATAACACTACGAAATGTATATCACTACATAAACCTCGAATTCACTATTTTTAGGGAATGTCTATCCCTCACACTAACATCTCACTAGATAAACCTTAGCATACGTCTCCAATTAATTTTAATACGGCTCCAAATTCCTATCCATGTTACTAACCCTAAGTCGACCTCACTAGGTTACATCATTTAATTCACAATAAGTGTCCAACCAAGACAACTACATTGCCTCACTATGTAAACATCATACTACTTGCCAATCTACCAATTAACACGAATATACACTTTGGTAGGATAAGAGATGTTGGGTACTTCCTACAAACACCAAGGCCGATGCCTACGAACTCCACAAGTGATCCTATCTCCAAATGCCATACTATAATCGCTAAACTTTATAATTAATATCTCATGAGTTTTGGTAGGACACAAGACGTTGGGTATTGCCACAAAGGACCAGAAGAGGTCATATTCTAAAACATTACAACTCATTTACTTAGTATTAGGTCTCCACAATTATTTAGGTTCACCCCTAAGTTACCTCAATCATCAAGATCATCTAAACCTAAATCATAGTCAAGGTACATAAATCACGGTATACTAAATTCGAGCCCTCACCTAAGGATCCTAGTACTTTCTCACCACATAACTAACACTTATAAACACATTACTCAGTCACTTAATTTCAAGCTTTCCAACTAAGTTACGGTGAACAGTACATAAGGTTACCACTACTACGACGGCTTTTTGGTAGGTTAGGACATTATGTATAACTCTTACATTCCCAGGTATACACCACCGGTGCCACTAAGGATCTCACTCATCTCACCGGTGCTTTAAAGTACAACCTAAGGTCCACTCCTTTGTCATTATAACTCATCATTGTCACTTACGTGACCCCTAGCCGTAAATGGCCCGTAACTCTAATTACGAATCATAAGGTACATTCTTTAGCCAACGACCACTAAGATTCTTAACCATAAGGATCGCATCCTATCAACAGAGACCGACTTAACCTCTACCATTGACTCACACAAATTCATGTGCTACTCGAATGTTCCATTAATCGCGGTATTACCCAAAATATCGAATTGGTCTAATTATGTCATCGATGTTGTCCACTCAGAATTGTCATACCCAAGGATATGTTAAATGTTGAAATCATAATCATCACTACTTAGTTACAACATTTTAACTATAAATCTCTGTATTTGTCTATACACAAATTTACTACATGGCCTCTGGGCGTCATCTCACTCTATTAATATTTTAAACGACTGTACGTCATCAAAGGTTGGAACAAAACCTTAATAAGAAATGTAGAAGCGATATATATAATTAAGTTCATCATATGACACTTTGCCCTAACTTACTTGTCGTGCTAACCTTTTTGACCTTACCGTCGAGGACACGAACTAAACCCTCACCAAACTAGTGTGACTGCTCTAACTAGACCAACATTGAAAGATCAAATATCGACCTCATCACATCACTCCCAAAAGGAACCTTGAACCTAGAGATTTGATACAATTTCTAATTCCCCAAACAAAATTTATTGTTTACCTGTAAGTCAACCCGGTTCAACCCGAGCGTTTGGTGTGAAGTGCAATTGAACAACCTATATATTGTTGCTAGTCATATTTTATTTTAATTGACATTTCACTTGTTTAGCATACGATCCCAGTTTCAAGATAGACTACATGCGGTACCCATGGAGTCCAAGTAAACGGAGTTGCTAACATTAAACAAATAAAGTACACTTACATGTATAACGCCTTGGAAATACGAACCTGCACCCAACCTACCGTAATAAAGCGAGGGTGTGAGCCTATCCCCATTGGGAAATATACAAAGCTATATAGAAAGGAACGACAAAATGATACTCACACGCTACAACCACATGCATGCAAAATTATATATGTATCTGCATATATATCTATACATATACCTTTGAAAAATACATATTCCAACGCATTAATCTTTTATCTTCAAAAAACCTTACTTATCCGGATTAATTTACCTTAATCTTGTAAAATATTTTCATTACCCATACTTAGCATTTCTCACATTATTTAAGACACCCGGTTCAACACTTGAACCCATTACACTTGATTTACCCAACCACATTCCTTTTTTTCGAATTACCCTTCTTATTCATTTATATACACTTTAGAATTTTCATTAAAAACCACCAATTCAACCCATGCATTCACCATTTTAGAAAATACCTTATTATGTCATTGGAAAGACATTTCGATACATTCTTACGTATATTATGGGTTTAACAACTTTGGTTACTTAATCACCCATTTATCCATTTATTTTACCCCTTTTACCTTAGTTTATGGACATTAATAGATTTATGCATTTACTTGTCCATTTCACCTTTACTGAACATTTATTACATCCATTTAATTTAGGTTATATTAACCCATTTTACCACACAACCAATTCCTTGATATGTTCCAACGTCCTTTACCTTTTCTTAGAATCTTCCTATACTTTATATTTTCATGGGTTCCACACCGCCGACTTGGCGCACCAGCTACTCTGGCCGTGGTTTAGGGATTTTCACCCAATGCCTATGAGCACTTCTTTCTTTTATCCCGGTGTCATCGGAGTTCCCTTTTATGTTTTTTACAATTTACATATGCCCACATTACCCACTTTACCTATTTAACCACCCTAAGACAAAACCCAGGGCTTCACCCCAAGTTGTGATACACTTTGAATTAACCAATTCTTGTCCTTTATATACTTGAATTTATTTTGCGCCAAAATCATTTACATCTTAAGCACTTATGCCAATTTTATTTACAATAGTGTCACATCATTTTTTGCATTTTTATTTCATAAAAATATTCTTGTTTATGTAAATTTAAAAATTTACCCTTTTTTACCAAAACTCACAATTTAGTCATTTCAGAAGTCTTATTTCCCGAAATGATTATTAAGTTTCCAACTTACCATTCAAAACACTTTTAGTCTTTCTAACACTTGCCCAATATCACACTTGTTACTTTTACACCTCTAATATATAAAATGGCACCTTTAAACATACTTTTTTAATCAAGAAAATACAATTACATTTGAACACTACCCTTTATTAGAAATTACCATTTATTTTTATTAACACACGTGATTTTACACCCTACATCATTCATACATTAATAATCCTTTTTCCCACACCATTTGAAGAGTAAAATTTCCATTTGTCTTATTTCATGTTAATACCCAACAAAACTTTCTTTAAATATGTTCAAATAATTATTATTGAAATACTACAAGTTTATATTCATAAGAAAACGGACTTTAAATCCTAAAATCCCATTAAATGGATTAAACATACATTTCATTTTAGAAATTCATATTATTTGCAACAAACACACTTTTCAAGTAATAAAGAAATTTTATTAATTTCTTTAAACTCAACAAATGTCCATTTTATTCATCAATGTGACACCCCGCCTAATTAAATATCGGGGGATCAGGCCTTTATTAAATTAAAACGGGTTTCTCATATGGTTCTTTCTTAGCATCACTGTCAAAAACTTTTTAATTACTAATAACCTAAGTAAAATTAGACCGGTGCCAAATTTTATCTTTCTTAAAATAGATAAAAAAAAATCATGCGGAAGCATTTAATGAAAACATTCACAGTTTAGAGTTCAAACCATCTCACAATATGTAATAAGAATAAACCAAAGTCTGGCCGAATAAATCAGTGGATAAATCCATAACAAATAATAAATCCAAGACTAAGTAAAAATTGTTACAAGTCTGAACTGATAAATGAAATGACCACGGACAACATGTCGAAAATAAATACTAAGATGGATCCTACACTAGATCTGATTAGGATGAGAAAGATTCTAATAAACCCCTGAAACCTCCATACTGCTGGAGCTTCGCATCCCTGGAATAGACAGTCAAGTCTAGCATCCCTGTGGTTGGACATCTGTAACAACTCGAATTTTTTTAATGGGTATTTTTAAATTAATTTTGGAAATCGGAGAAAAATGAAAATTTGGATTTATTAATTTTTATAATTTAAAATGTTGGTTTTTATATTTGAAAAATAAATTTTCAAGAGGAATTAAAATCGAAATTAAAATGGAGTTTTAATTGAATTTTTATTATATAGAAGAGTCCTCAAAGCATAAAACTATATACTAAAACACATATTTAAAAATTTTCGACCGTCCGATCGAGTTGAATTTTTTTTGGAAGCTTCCTCTTGTCTACAGCTAATTCTCCCCCAAATTACATCTAAATTCCAATGGCCGGATCGCCCATAATAAATTGTTTAGTGTTTGTATCTGATTAGAACTCTTTTCTTAATCAAACTCTGAATCCTTTATATATCACTATAATTCGTGGATAGACTTTTAAAATCATTTTTTCTCAAACTTTTAAACCAAAAGAAATTTCCAAAATTACTCCCTTTCATCTACAAACCATAGCCCAAACTTATTCAAGATTTCAACGATAGATTTTAAGGCTTACTTGGTGTTTTCTTGAGTTTGGGCTAGAACGAGATTTGATTATTTTCGCAAGAGGAACGTGATGGCGCGATCAGATTTAGAGGTTGATTACTATGTGATGATTCATGTAACGATTTTGAGGTATGAGACTTACACAATATGCTCCTAAATTCTCTTGAGAATATTCCGTTTGATTTCTATGTCGATTGCACTCATATTGAATTGTGATATTCATTTGAAATCTTAAAACTGTTGGAATCTTTATATTTGATTCATTGTGATGTATTATATTGTGATTTAATCATCATGTCATGAGATTTTAATATGGCACGGAGAATGGGCACTCGCCAAAAGTCCAAAATTCGGATATGCTAGAAAATGCATAGGCGCGGGGAGGTGAGGCCTGGTGACTCATTGATGTGTCGTTGAGAAATTAATATTGATAAAATGGTTATATATTTCTTTTGAATTATTTATGCGATTTGTATTGTTGCGATTTATTCATCTTGCTAATTATTTTTTGAGCATATATTCCTGTCATATTATGTACTTCCCCGCATTTTCTTTTAATTGGCAGGTTAGCATGGATTGGGACACTATGGACTATTTTGGAGAATTATTTTAGAGCGTGGATTGGAAGATGTATTTTGATGTAATGATTAGTGGCGTAATTTTTCTTGAAATTTTATATTTGAGAGATTTTATTTTAATCATTTTTATGGAAATAGAAAACTGGTGGATTTGTTGTATTGAAATTATGGAAATTTAGATGCTCTTTACTTATTGATTGATGGTTTTAGTTTAGTTTTATCTTAGTAGCATGTCGCATTCTCTTTTTCGGCTGTGCGGGGTGTTACAGATGGTATCAGATCCAAGTTATACGACAACCCACGGTCTTAGGTTTTGGGTCTAGCATGCGGGGTTAGATATATCTTCTTTATGTAACACCCCACGATTTTTGGGGCTGAGAAATAAAATTTTGGGAAAAATAAAATTTATTTAACTCGGAGAATTTTGGAATTTGGAAATTGAAGCAAAAATTTAGGACGTTTCAAATCATTCCGGATGATGATTTCGAGTGTACCATCGATCCCGGAAAGGTCGAGATAGTCAAAATGACTGTCATTGGGTTTTATTTTGGTTTCGGATTATTTTTAAGTATATTTGACTCGAATTGGAATAAATGAGTCATTTAAAGTGTGTATTAACATTTGAAACTGGATTTATTGTTTTAAGGGATTTAAAAGTCTTACGGATCAAGTCTTTTCATTTGTGAGAAAGAAAGAAGAAGAAAGGGGGAGAGAGAGAGGAAGAAAATCTTGGAGATTCCGCCCAAACGCGATCTCGAGGGCGATCCAACCTATACAATTTCAAGGCAAGCGTTTAATCTTGCTAAATAATTCATTTGTGTATTTAATTTCATAATTTGTGGATAAGAAAATTGTATTTTGGGTATATATATATCAAAACCTAGATTTTGTGGCATAAATCTTAAAATTGATGTTTACACATGGATTTAAGGAGTATAACTTGATGAAACTAGATATAGGATGAAATTTGATGTTGGGAACATATTTGGGTTCAGGCTAATTGGGTGGAAGTTGTATAATTTGGGTTTTAGAAAGTTTGGGTTTTGTAGAATTTTCACCATTTTGTGGCTTGCCGCACAAGCCGAATCGATTCGCCCCTAGCGAATCGATTCGCTATGTTGCAGAAACCTCAGCTCCTTAGGGCCGAATCGATTCGCCCATAGTGAATCAATTCGGTATATAGCAGACTTACAGGTTTAGATGGGCCGAATTGTTTCGCTGGGGCCGAATCTATTCGCAGCTAGGGCCAAATCGATTCGCTGGGGCCGAATCAATTCGGAAATAGGGGATTTTGAGAAATTTTCTCTAGAATGATTTCTAACCCTTTTTGATTGGTTTTATCGATGTGGGACCTTCTTTTATGATGTAAGAGTTATGTTTTGGAGACTTATAAAGGGTTTCTCACTTATTATGATTTTGGGGACTTCTTTAAATCGATTAAGGAAGGTATATGTTTATATGTATGCATTAGAGTGTGTGTGTGTATGGAGATTGTGGGAAACCTCATTGGGGATGGGAATCCAATTTATAGATCAAAAGTGAGTCTAGAGATGATGTGAAGTTAAGAGCTCTTAGATAGAGATTTGCGGGGGTGTGTTGGGAAATTATAGGCCTATATTCATGTCAAATCCTTATAGCGATAGGATTCTATTAGGTTATAATTGGGGTCTAACGAGAGAGATAATGGTCACGTATCCTTAGAAATGTTTAAGTTAAGGAACAAACTGTAATACAATAGGATTAAGGGTTCATAAGAGAAATTGAACAGTAGGCGAAATTGGGAACGATTGGATCGTGCTATTGTCTAGAATAAGTGTAGTGTAATTCTAGTCAGGATAGTTTATACGTATAATTGAGTAGGAGTAACAATTGGGATTACAATACTTGAAATGAATTTGAGATAATCTTGAGGTTCGTAGACTATTAGTTATGTGCATACCAATAGTCGACATTAGTAAATGAGATATTGAGGTACTTTCGGCTATCGATGCGATAGGTAGTGATTATTACCTACACTAAACTTTGGGTAAAAAACTTAATGTTGGATATATATATGGTGGAAGACTATTCATCATAGGAAAAATGGATGAATATGCTCCAAGTGAGGGATCGTATTCACATATCGAGGTAAATTAAATGTGTTGGGATGACGGCTAGTATGTTGAGGATTGTGTATACTTAAAGCCGAGTTTATAAATCTTATACATACGGACGAGAGAAAGTGTGTATATTTATGTGGATATGTGGATATATATATATATATATATATATATATATATATATATATATATATATAATTGTATAGATATGGACATATGTGTATACTCATATTGTAAAATATCTAAACCGTATGTGATGGTTTAATTATATGATGGGATCATATGGATGTATATATATTATGCATGTGAATGATATATATACTTTTATGGTTAAGCATACCCCGCACATGCTATCATTGGGAAGTTTCCGCGATGAGGGTGAGAACCCTGGCTTGAGGAGCAGTGTGTGGATATTCCCCAGGTCATAGTCATCCATTGTTTTATTATGTGATTTACATATTTGGGATGAGACGTGGTGGGTATGTTTCATCTCATTGACGGTTAGGAACTATCACCGCTTCCCGGACGTTGTGTGTGTGATTTTATCACGAGGTGGGTGTCGTTTAGCCCCACCAGGTGGTCCCCAGTATGCTACGTTAGCTGGGCACTGGGAAGATGATAGTATTGTGCAGTATATCGGCAGTATATAGCCGGGTATATTATGTGTATGGCCATTGTACATCATATGTGGTATGTACACTTGGCTATGGGAATGAATGATTGTATCTATATATATGTTTAGAGTAAATGTATATATTTATATATCCTATAGGAGAAAGGATATAAAAGTTCTATGGTGTACATCTTGGGTGATTATGGTGTACTAGATTGTTGGGGGTTGATGTATCGCATTTAAGGAATATTTCGATTACATCATCCCAAGGACATTATTGGAGATTTTGAAGTTGTTCTTAGATAGTAATCTAAACTGTAGTAGTAGTATTTGTGTGTATGACATAATAGATCCCCACGATCGACATTGTCAAGGAGTAGTGTACTGGAGGGGTTCCTTGTTTGGATATCGCTTTGCGAGACGCTCCACGCACGAAACGTAGTGCAATGTTGAGAGTGGAGAGAAGTTTTGTCCTTATTAATTTGTATGCATGATATTTAGAGATTAATTCATATGATTCAAACCTAATGTAAATGGGTAACGTATCAAGAATTATAATTGATTGAATTATAAACCGGAATCAATTAAGCGTAAAATGGCATTTACGTGTAAAAATAATTAAGTGTAATTGGAATGGGAAAGATTCACTTGGGGCTATAGGTCGTTCCTATAGTAAGTTAGGTTGTCCTTATGGGTGGGGTAACTTAATTAACATTTCAGGACGCGAATAGGTGCGCGCCGTTAGGTCAGACGTGAGTTGGAGTTTCATGAGACTGCGATTCCACTTTAATTTATGAAATAAGTGCATTTATATTTATTATGCACGGTTAACACACTTGATAAACATTTTTTACACATTGGGCTCTGACCCGTTTATATTTCTCCCCTGCTATATGTATATATTACTACAAGTGTCCTACTGCAAGGATGCCAGATGCTTTTCCTATCCAGAGTCTTGGGAGCTGTAACAGGTGCGGACTGTTGCGGGATTTAGATTGTATTCGCTTCTTATCTCTTTGTAAATCTAGATAGGACTCATGTTGTATATCGGGTTTATACCCACGAGTGAATTGTAGTTGTTTATACTTTGTATTTTTATTATTGTAGTGTCTGTGACCCGATAGCTTATTCAGGTTTATTTATTTTCTTTTTGTGTACTCGTTTCATTTTAATTCAGGCATTTTCTTTTTCCATGGTACTTGTGTGTACTTTACTGTTTCTATTAGTTCTTTATTGTTGGTTGTTTGTTTGTTGTATGTTATATTTTAATTTTTGTCATCACGCTTTTAATAGTTTTGGGTAGTTAGCCTTATATGCTATTGGTATGTCAGTTGATGTTGAGACTGAGCCATCTGAGATTCCCGATTTAAGGTAGTATAGGGCTGGCCACCCGTTATTATTTTGAGCGGGTTGTCACACTTTAGAGATAGAAATTTTTGGTGATAAGTTGTGTTAGGCATTGAAGTTAGACGTGAGGTATTTAAAGTTGATTTTTGGAGATGAGATTTATTTTTGGAGTTTGGTATTAAGGATGTTGTAGGCATTGAGTTTAGAATTAGTAGGCTAGATGTGAGGATCTTTAGAGTTGTGACTTTTGGACATATAATCGAGTAGCATTTTAGTTTTGAGCACCAGGCTACGTCGAATTTCGAGAACAAAATTTCTTGTTAGTGGGGAAGTATGTAACAACCCAAATTTTTTAAATGGGAGTTTTTAAATTAATTTTCAAAATCAGAGAAAAATAAAATTTTGGATTTTAATAATTTTTGTAATTTAAAATGTTGGTTTTTATGTTTGAAAAATAAATTTTCAAGCCGAATTAAAATCGGAATTAAAATGGAGTTTTAATTGAATTTTTATTATATTGACGAGTCCTCAAAACATAAAACTCTCAAAGAGACCTCAAAGCATAAAACTCTCTACAAAAAAAAATATTTAAAAATATGCGTTCGTCCGATCGAGCTGAAATGTTTTGGGCAGCTTCCTCTCGTCTTCGGCTAAATCTCCTCCAAATTGCATTCAATTCCAAGAGTCTGATCGCCCGAAATAATTTTTTTAGTTTTTGTATCTAATTAGAACTCTTTTCTTAATCAAATTTTGAATTCTTTATATATCACTATAATCCGTGGATGGAGTTTCAAAATCATTTTTTCTCAAACTTTTCAACCATAAGACCTCTCCAAAGTTACTCCCTTTCATCAACAAACCATAGCCCAAACTTATTCAAAATTTCAACCTTAGATTAGAAGGCTTATTTGGTGTTTTCTCGAGTTTGGGTAAGAATGAGATTTGATTATTTTCGTGCGAGGAACATGATAGTGCAATCAAATTTAGAGGTTAATTATTATGTGACGATTTATGTGATGATTTTGAGGTATGGGACTTGCACAATATACGCCTAAATTCTCTCGAGTGTATTCCGTTTGATTTCTATGTCGATTGCACTCATATTTAATTGTGATATTCATTTGCAATATGAAAATTGTTGGAATCTATATATTTGATTCATTCTGATATATTATATTGTGATTTGAGCATCGTGTCATGACATTTTAGTATGGCACGGAGAATGGGCATCCGCCAAAAGTTCAAAATTCGGATATGGTATAAAATGCATAGGCGCGGTGAGGTGAGGCCTGGTGACTCATTGATGTTTTGTTGAGAAATTAATATTGATAAAATGCTTAAATATTGAATTTTACTTGTTTATGCGATTCGTATTGTTGCGATTTATTCATCGTGCTAATTATTTTTTGAGAATCTATTTATGTCATATTGTGTACTTCCCCGTATTTTCTTTTAGTTCGCTGGTTAGCTTGGATTGGGATGCTATGGACTATTTTGAATAATTATTTTAGAGCATGGATTGGAAGATGTATTTTTATGTAATGATTAGTGGTGTAATTTTATATTTGAGAGATTTTGTTGTAATCATTTTTGTGAAAATAGAAAATTGGTAGATTTGTTGTATTTAAATTATGGACATTTAGATGCTCTGTACTTGTTGATTGATGGATTTAGTTTAGTTTTATCTTAGTAGCACACCGTGTTCTCTTTTTTGGTCACGCGGGGTATTACAGATGGTATCAGATCCAGGTTGTAAGACAACCCTCGGGCCTTGGGTTTTGGCTCTAGCATTCGGGTTAGATATACCTTCTTTGGAGATATAAGTTTTTGCTGATAAGTTATGTGAGGCATCGAGGTTTGATGTGAGGTATTTAAAGTTGATTTTTGGAGATGAGATTTATTTTTGGAGTTTGGTATTAAGGATGTTGTAGGCATTGAGTTTAGAATTAGTAGTCTAGATGTGAGGATATTTAGAGTTGTGACTTTTGGATATATAATCGAGTAGCATTTTAATTTCGAGCACCAGGCTACGTCGAATTTCGAGGACGAAATTCCTTGTTAGTGGGGAAGTATGTAACAACCCATACTTTTTAAATGGGAGTTTTTAAATTAATTTTGGAAATAAAAAAAAAATGAAATTTTGGATTTTATTAATTTTTGTAATTTAAAATGTTGGCTTTTATATTTGAAAAGTAAATTTTCAAGCCGAATTAAAATCGGAATTAAAAATGAGTTTTAATTGAATTTTTATTATATAGAAGAGTCCTCAAAACATAAAACTCTCTAAGAGCCCTCAAAGCATAAAACTCTCTACAAAAAAAATATTTAAAAATATTCGATTGTCCGATCAAGCTGAAATTTTTGGGCAGCTTCCTCTCGTCTTCAGCTAATTAACCTCCAAATTGCTTCCAATTCCAACGATCTTCTAATTACTTTTTGAGAATCTATTCCTGTCATATTGCGTACTTCCCTGTATTTTCTTTTAGTTGGCGATTTAGCTTGGATTGGGATGCTATGGACTATTTTGGAGAATTATTTTAGAGCATGGATTGGAAGATGTATTTTGATGTAATGATTAGTGGTGTAATTTTTATTGGAATTTTATATTTGAGAGATTTTATTGTAATCATTTTTGTGGAAATAAAAAATTGGTGGATTTGTTGTACTTAAATTATGGACATTTAGATGCTCTATACTTGTTGATTAATGGATTTAGTTTAGTTTTATCATAGTAGCACGCCTCGTTCTCTTTTTTCGGCGCGCTAGGTGTTACAATATCTAAAAGGTTTTTGAAAATATTTTAAAGCAAGAGTTAGCACTCAAAAATCTTTGAGTATATTTATCAAGTGTTTATAAAAAATATCAAATCGGTTACTTATTACACATGTTAGGTTATTGTACACTCCGTTGTGTTTCCTCACCTGTCATTTATTGCCCATGCCTAACGTTCTATACTTAGCCCAACTAGCTATACAACCCTAGCTATCTCGACTAAATTATATAACCGATCTCATCAATAATCTAAGTCCTGGTATAACCCATACAATATACAAGATTATTAACATTTCTCACATGTCTTTACTTCTCCTATCACATTCACATATTTATTATTTAAGTCTTCATGTTTAAGTCTTCCTACATAATTCATACCATATTTCACAACTATTACAATTTAACTTTGATAATTAAGTCTCATTACTTAATTTACATACATCTTCACAATCTATATTACGTCTTGTAATTAAGTCCCTTTACTCAGTTTACCTTTCAGATGTATATCTCTCTCTCTATATATATCATCTACCAAGCTACTATCACACATAAGTGGATTATCCATATGGTGTGTGTGTGTGTGTGTGTGTGTGTGTGTGTGTATATATATATATATATATGTCACACACAATATATATTATAAGTGTATATCCCACTATAATGTCCTTATATCATTCATTAAGGACCAATGGTTCGAAATCTCTCCTCAAACTTGGTGCGGAATGTCTCATCGAATATAGTTCAGATGTCTCCTCGAACCTAGCTCAGAATGTCTCCTCGAACTTATCAATCATTTCTCATCAAAGTAAAAAATAGGCATTCAAAACCCAAGAACTTATATGAAATAGAAGGTATTCAGACAACCTATTTATTTCTATTTGTACATAGTATGTTTCTCTCGTATACTCAATGTACCTGTCATTTAAGGATTTATCTCACTATCGAATTTATTCGAGTATTCACGCAAACTAAAGGGCCCAAATTACCCCCTTTAATATAAACTCAGTAGTTACTATCATTAACCTATTGGTTATACACCTTGAATTGACATTAAATCATCCCGTAACTCAATTCTCAATTTCCCCCGATAGACAACTCCATCAATTTATCCTTGTCGGTCCATATACTAAGTCTTACACTCAATGACCCTAATGGACCTTTACTAATATACATACTGGTCCTTATTAAGTCCCCACATATTTATAATATAATTCATAGGGTTCCCCTCCATTGTTGCAAAACAAAAGAAACTCAAATAACAAAAGAACCCAAAATCAACCTGAGTTGATCGATCGAGGATTTGATCGATCGATCGATCGATCGACATTCATGGGTCGATCGATCGATCGAGCAGTGACTAACCTAGATTCGTCTTCTTCATGCATTTTCATCTATTAAAAAACCTCAAACTCGCAACATAGTCCACCAAAATCACAAAAAATCATCCTAAACTATTTCTACATGTATAGGGATGATATCTAACGTTCTAACACATCAAATCTTCGCATAATTCAGTCACGAATGAATTAAAACTATTTATTATTAAAAGCCCTAGCTTTTATGTTCTTCCCACATGATTAACCATAAAACCAGATTTAAATCTGTAGAGCCTCATATATTTTCTTCTAATTTCAAATCCTCAACAGATATTAACACAACTACATGCAATTCATATCCCAACATGCATTAAATTCATTCTTTTCTCCCAAGAATTGTTCAAAAATCAAATTAACTTTAAATCCCTACGCACGGGTATTATAACTTCAATTTAATTCGCAAATAAACAACTTGCCTCAATAGTGATGATCTATTTTCGAGTTTTGCTGGAGGTCTTGGGTGGGTTTCTCCACCAATCATCCTTCCCAAATTAGTTTTGTGCAAGAACTCCTTGAAATCTCCCGCAATTTTCCTTTTAAGCCTAGATAATGATCTCTCTTCTCTCTAATGGCCTCCAATAGGTCTTGGTCTTATAAACCCTAATTCCAATCTCGAATTATTAGATATAGGACTCTAATTTTCGAAGATCCATTAACTTTTATTTTTCAAATGACCAAAATACCCTTAATAGGTGCTGCTTTGGTCTAAAAATGGTACGGGACCCGAACTATACCCCCGGGTAAACTTTTTCGACTATTTTAACCCTTTCGGAACTAACCGTGACCTATAATTTATCATTTGAGTCACTTAAAATATATTTATCATTTCCCACCTCAAACTAGTCTATAGGTGACTCCCGGTTAGATAAAATCTTATACGCCCATGTAAGGACATAAATTTCCAATTGAGTCCCTGTATTATTTTGACTTAATTCCATGAACAAAACTGTGTTTGTAATATGTCATAGGGAGATTTTTATTTTGTCACGATCCCACTTGGTCTATGACGTATTGAAGAAAATTGAAGACGTTGCGGCAAAGCTTCAAAGAATTAATCATGCCGATGCTTAATTAGTGCAAGTTTAATTGTCTTCAAAGTTAATTGCATTCCGAGATCACTCAGGTATGAATGCGTATACTTAATGGTGGTCGGAATTATTTTTATAAAAGATAAGGATGTATTTTTATAAAGAAAAATATTTTAAAATTGTTTACACTATGTTTTATTCTGATAAACTCGAAATAGAGTTTGACTAATTTAGGTCTCTCTTTAAAAGAGATGTTTTGAGCTAAAAGTCAAAAGGTCAAAATTCCACGTCAGCTCATTCTAACAACATAGGGATATCACTCGAACGAGATGCCTAAGTCGCGTGAACGACATGGCCTTGTCGTTCAAATGAAATTTTTTTGAAGCGGTGATAAATTGTTATTTAAAGCCTGTTTCTATCACAGTTTTGTAAGTGTGCATTCTGGCAAACAGTATTCGATCTAGAAACTTATTTGCACATGTTTTCTAAGGTTTACAAAGCATAAACACATCCTTAGAGTTTGCAAAGGTCCCAGTTATCATTCTTATATGCTTATGTGATCTTACCTCACCAGGAAGTTTGTTCTATCATTGAAAATCAAAGGGTTTTACGGTAAAGAAAAGAGAAGGATTTCTTGTTTGACATCGTAGATGAATCAAAGCCATTCGGTGGACACCGAGATATACGTGGACGCGTGTGTTATGGACAGGTATCGCGGAAGACGAAATTTCTGTGTGGGCACTATTGAAGAACGGTTGAAGATTAGAAGGAGCGTCAATACCCGTGGGGATCGATTCTTAGTGTATGGCCAATTTGTCTTTGTAAAACCATTGTTCATAGTTATTGTCTGGCTTGGGCAGTCCGAGGTTGTTTTCCCATTTTGGGTTTTTTCCTTGTACATCCCACGTTGTGAGTATTCTTTACTTTATTTTACTTTCTTTAATCACTAGATGCATATTTAGGATCAATCGAGATAAAATTGGTTTAAAGTAAGAATTGGGGTTTCACAACTTGGTTTGGTGCATAATTAAAGGTTGGATAATTTTTGGAGAAAAAATTATTTTGTTTAAAACACACATACCGGGCCGCACTCTTCAAATTGGTATCAGATCTAGAAAACATATTTTATTTGTTTTGTGATCCCGCGTGTTTGTTTATCTATCATGTGTTTGTTTTCTCTCGATGGATTATCTAAGCGTTGACGATTTACATCGTTTGAATTTAAAGTTTGCAAAACGTATTGAAGTTTTGGAGAAAGAAAATTATGGTTTCAAAAATAGGATTGAATATTTGTTAAATTTTCAAGTTCAAAGAAATATTTGTCATGAGCATTTTAGTTCCTTGGTTAAAGATTTTTATATGATAAAGTTGGTCAAAAAGGAGAGTGACGATAGAGTCCTCATTTTAGAAAAAGTGTTAGAGGATTTAAAAAATTGTGGCATGATAAAAGGCTCTTAGGGATAAGTTTGCTCATATTGAGGGGGAGCGAGATAACCTTATAGGGGTAATTGAAAATTCAAAGAAGGAATCCCGAAAGTTTGAGGAATCTAATCGTTTGCTTGAGTCAAAAGTTTTGAAGTTAAAAAATGTTTTAAATAACTCGAGTAGTGATGGTAGCATCTTATCTTGTTCTGGTAGTTTGAATGTAAAAGTCAAAACCATAGTTTGTTTTAGAGCGTCAACCACATCCGAGGGTATTAGAAAAGGTCAACCTAAAGGTCCCATTCCTCGTCGTGTTTTCACATGTTCGCATTGTGGTAGGAGAGGTCACCTTAGGAGTTTTTGTTTTGATCTTAGAAAAAACCCTAGGAAGGTTAAACGTAGTGTCCCATTGGTTCCCAAAACCCATTTGGTTAGGTATACACCTGTTTGGGTTAGGAAATCCATTTTGGAGATGCTAAATGCTTCGTTGGTTGATTCTCACATGCATGTACATGATTCATCTCTTGCTATTTCTTATGGATAGTAGCTTGCATGTTTTGTCATACGCTAGCCCTTGCATCATGTTTATAATTTTCTAGTGTTATGACATGTTTATCTCTTTGTATTTTATTTTTCACTTATTTGAGTCTTATTTGAAATTTTTTAAAAGATTTTGTTTTTGAGAAAAATTTTAAAAGATAAAAAGATTTTCGATTTTTGTTTTTGAGTTTACATGTTTGATGTGGCTAGGACATTTGGTCATTATTATCGATACTTAGAATGATCTTAACCATTGTTTATATGGGGTTGTTTCGAAGTTGATATGCATTTTGATTCGACTTTGAATATATGCCAACATTGCACACATGCACGAGTTTATCTGGATGTTTGACTTCTCTTGCATATTTGAATTTGGTGAGGCGTTCTTATCTCAATCTTGTCATCTATGCGTAAGTAGACTTAAGGAGAAGTGTGCATATAAAAACCGTTTACCGTGAGGATTTAAATAGGTAAAAATGATAAGTGATTCACGAGAAAAGGGCTGCGAGAGTTCAAAATTAACTCATCGTGAAAGCCATCGTTTAAAAGAGACACAAAAGAAAATGCAATATGCTAAGAAAAGGGCCAAATTAGTTTAGTTCATTGTAAAGAAAACATGATATTATTGAGGGAGTTTGGATGGATTAAAAATTTAAACGGGTTTGCACAACTAATTCTAATGTTGAAACATTGCAATTTGACTCTATTGTTTGTAGAATCGTCAAAATTCTGGATTTGTGTGCATGTAGTATGTTTAGTTCATTAAGCTCACACTTTAATTATCATATGGCTATGATAAAGTTTGATGATTTATCGCTATCAATTAGAGCTTTTAGATCATTTTGATGTGTTGGAATTGTGACTCATTTGTTTTTAGTTTCACGCCCATTCATTCTATATCCATGTTTGAGCACATCGGTACTATGTTTACATTTAAATCTCATTTTTAGTTTTTGTGAGTTTTTGCGTTTTGTGTTAAAAGCCTACTGTTTTAACACTTTTTTATTTCTGTCAGGCCCTTCCTGGAATTTTTTGTGGAAATTTTTTCACTGGGCAATATTATATAATATTTCTGGGAATCTGGAAAATTTAGGCAGGTCACGAGAAGTCGTTCGAGTGACATATCAATTTCGCGCGAACGACAGTTGTACATTGTTCGAGAGACATATCCATCTCGCGCGAACGACAACTGTACTTCATTCAAGCGACATCCTCAACTCATTTATGCGATGTCCCTGGCTCGTTCGAATGACATGCTGATTTATTGGCTTCTGATTGGTTTGTAGTCCACTGGTTTAAATTGATATATTTTTTGGTACTGCTGGAAGTTTTTTTTGGACTGTCTGGTTTATATGCAAGATTTATTGGTTCTAAATTGATTTTTGCATATAGTCCGTCTATCACACCTGATTAAATTTCTATATTCTTTATGTGATTCCTTGGTTTACTAGCTAGTGATTTGTCCTTTCTTGATCATATTTAGCTGGTTGTTTCATGATTATCTAGCGGTTTCGGTTCTCAAATTGGTATCAAATTGATTCAAATTTGTGTATTCTCATGCTAGATATTTTGATTGGTTTATCTTTTCACTGGATTGTCTATTAGAGACAAAAAAAGGGGGGGGGGAGATGTATGTGATGTAGGGGGAGATTTGAGCATGTTTTGGTTTACATATGTTTGAAAATTGGTATCTCAAATTGGTATTACACATTGGTATCATTTTGCTGCTCAAATTTTTTTCCAGAGATTATTCATATTGGTATCTATTATTGTTTGGTATCATTTGGATAAATATATTGGTTTCATTTGTTCCTCCATACTTTGCTGGGTATTTGTTTGTCTGTTTCATGTGTGTAGGTATGCTTCAGCGATTCGAGATTTTAAGTCTACATCACATTCAGGCAGTACATGATTAGCGGTGCTATATATTCTAGTCCGTGTCCTCTAATTTTTTATTTTGGGTTTATGGGATGGGATTTAGGCGTCATACGGCTTGACGGCCCGGCTTAGTCATTTCACTGGTTTAGTTTTGTCCTGGAATAGTCAAAGGGGGAGATTTATAAGGACATAATTTTCCAATTGAGTCCTATATTGTTTTGACTTAATTCCGTGAACAAAACTGTGTTTGTAATATGTCATAGGGAGATTTTTATTTTGTCATGATTCCACTTGGTCTATAACGTATTGAAGTAAATTGAAGATGTTGCGGCAAAGCTTTAAAGAATTAATCATGCCGATGTTTAATTGGTGCAAGTTTAATCGTCTTCAAAGTTAATTGCATTTCGAGATCAGTCAGGTATAAATGCATATAATTAATGGTGCTCGGAATTGTTTTTATAAAAGATAAGGATGCATTTTTATAAATAAAAATATTTAAAAATGTTTTTAAAAATGTTTACACTAAGTTTTATTCTGATATACTCGAAATAGAGTTTGACTAATTTGGATCTCTCTTTAAAAGAGACGTTTTGAGCTAAAAGTGAAAAAGTCAAACTGCCACGTCAGCTCGTTCAAACGACATAGGGATCTCGCTCAAACGAGAAGCCTAAGTCACGCGAACGACATGGCCTTGTCGTTCGAACGACACGTTTTTCAAGAAGACATTAAATTTTTATTGAAGCGTGTTTATATCAGAGTTTCGTAAGTGTGCATTCTAGAAAACAGTATTCGATCCAGAAACTTGTTTGCACATGTTTTCTAAGGTTTACAAAGCAGAAACACATCCTTAGAGTTTGCAAAGATCCGAGTTATCATTCTTATATGCTTACATGATCTTGTGGCACCAAGAAGTTTGTTCTATCATTGAACATCAAAGGTTTTTGCTGTGAAGAAAAGAGAAGGACTTCTTGTTCGACATCGTAGACGAATTAAAGCCATTCGATGGACACCGAGATATACGTGGACGAGTGTGTTGTGGACAGGTATCGTGGAAGACGGATTTTTTGCGTGGGCACTATTGAAGAATAGTTGAATATCAAAAGTAGCGTCAAGACCCGTGGGGATCGAGTCTTTGTGTAAGGCTAATCTGTCTTTGTAAAACCATTGTTCATAGTGATTGTCTGGCTTGGGCCGTCCGAGGTTGTTTTCCCGTTTTGGGTTTTTTCCTCGTATATCCGTCGTTGTGAGTATTCTTTACTTTATTTTACTTGTTTTAATCACTAGATGCATGTTTAGGATTAATCGAGATAAAATTGGTTTAAAGTAAGAATTGGGTTTTCACAACTTGGTTTGGTGCATAGTTAAAAGTTGGATAATTTTCGGAGAAAAATTGGTTTTGTTTAAAACACACATATTGGGCACTCTTCAGCCCATACCACACATTGTGACGTAAATCAAATAATCATTAATCATTTACTATTCACAATAAGTAAATTTCATGTCGCAATATTAATCTGTATCTATCTCTCGGTTAATATTTAAAAAATCACATTAAATTACATCGCACGTGTAATTTAATTAAAACGTATTTTTTCCAAATTAATTATTATAAATATGCCAAAACTATGGGGTATTACATACTTCTCCCCTCGAAAAGGAATTTTGTCCTCGAAATTCAAATAAGAATCCTACTCTAAGATTATTACGCAACCTTAATAACCTACTCTTAAGGTCACTATATTTTTTTATCCTCTCTCATTGTTGATGCTATTAAAATAATTTTAATTACTCAGGGCGTCCATACACCATATGCTCGTTGGTAACCGCATAATTGTTACATGACTTTACTAGTCTCAAATTTTAACGTAGTTATTATCCCTCAGATATAACTGTATAACCGAACCATAACTAAGGTTCGTCACCCATGCCCTAATGACCAAACATCTCCCGACTTCCAACGTTGCATTAAGTTTCATGTATGGAATGTCTCGCAAAGCGAAATACAAACAAGGAACCCCCTAATACACTACTACCCTAATGTTGTCGGTCGTCGAGATCCATTAAGCCCTTAGTCATAGCACGTACCCCCAAAATTCCTGTGTCTGAACACAAAAGTATACTCGTCCACTACCATGGTAACCAAGACCACATACATCACGACGCTCTTACTATCACTAGTTTCTTAGCACTAATAAGTCCTAAGTTATATCTCTCTGCTCAATATCAATCCATACTGCCATGACTTTCACAGCTTTACGCCCCTACTCATCGAAATTAAATGTACCATATAGGCAATCTTCGTATATGTATATTATGCATCCCACTATAACATATATACTCATATATGCAGGCTAGACCCTCTTTTGGGTGACACCTAGCAAAATGAATCTTATGATGCAATAGCGACCCAAAATCTCACTATAACTACCACTATTGTCTAAACCATCACTAACCAATCAAAACTCAGTCATTAGTGTACTCGATTCTCATAACTCTCGAAAGTAGTAAACTAACACGTAATAGAACCATCGTTAGTGTACACCCTCATTCTCTCTTAGGTGACACAAAAAGTTACTCTACCCCACGGTAACTAATCATATATATATATATACATAATAAGGCTACAACTGGCAACGCACCAACTAAATCTGACTCTCTCCTAAATTATAGTGTTAATAAATAAAATATCGTGACTTGCCCATGTCATGCAAAACGTATCTTATACTTTTATGGATGTAAAAAACCTCTATCTATATTTTCCCTCTAGCTTGCCCGATCAACGGTTCCTGAGCATTAATCTCACGTCGGAACTGACCCATGATATGTCACAATGGCGTAAATCCAAGATCTCATTCTATAGTTTCCCTTTGACTTGCTTTGGAAAATCCCTTAGTTTATGGCCTACATCCCCACCCATGGACCATCGGCCCAAAAATTCTCTCTACCTCTAATCACGGCCCTACTGGCCTCCCCCAATGTTTCCTTAGCCCTAATGACCATAAGGAACTGAATACTCCTACCACTGAGGACCGAACTGACCCTTCTTGACCCCATTATTCTCGGGTTAATAACTTTCGAAACTAGACCTCCTAGTCCTATCGTCTTGCTAGAAGTCTAAATTCTATTACTATTGCACCCCATAGGCACTATTCCTGTCTGCCTCCCGTCCAGACTGTTTTTCCTTTTTTGGTGTGGGAACTCTTAATACAAGTGATCATACTCTCCTCATGTAGAACACCTTTTTGTGCCATTCCATATCTTTGGCCTCACCGACCATATTGATGCATCATTTCTCTCAGAACTGGTAGCCTCGACCCGTATGACTACCCCTAGATATCCTAAGAGTTGTTTATTATGCTCCCTCAGCTTCCGTATCTTTGAAGGAGTCATGCGATATAGTGATCTGGAAATCAATCTCATCGCCGGTTCTTTATCGTTGACAACTTCATTTCCCAGCTCGTTGACTGCCCGGGTGTCTCCTAGAATACGTCCTTGAACTCCCTCACTAGTGGAATCGAGTCTAATGGCACTATTATTTACTGAGAGATCTCCTTCTCAATATAGTATAGGTGAATGAGAGACCCTCTCTCCTGTAGAGGCATCACTACCAAGAGCATCTCCTGCCCTAGAATGGATAAAACTATCATCCTCTCACATCAAGATACCATCGCACTATACCTCACTACCTAATACATACCTGAAATCATGTTGTACCCCTCCACGCCTAACATTAGAATGCCTGCCGCTAGACTCAGTCTCACAATAAGAATATCGACTCCTCTACAGATCGAATATATTAACGAAGAACTACACATAAGAAGATTTTCATTTGTCTCTTCTAAAATCTGGCCTCAATAAATCAGTGTGATGCCCCAGTGTCAAACATAATTCTACCCTCAAGCCCGTGAATAGGAAACGTACCCTCTCCTACAGGCAGTGCCCATGATATTTGAGGCATCGGTATGTCCCGGACGTTATATATACGTCGGTAGTGGAACTGACCTTACTGCTGCTGTAGGGCCGATGCTGGTGCTAGAGCTATAGGAGCCTGCTGTCTCTATTGGGCACCCTGCTGCTGTGCCTCACCCTGTCGTGGGCAATTGATAGTGCGCTTTTGTTCAAACAAAGAAATTATTTAATTAAACTCCGTTTTTCAATTAAATCCTGAAACATGCATCTAGGTGTGATTGAAGACAACATAATCATGCAAGAACATTCAATCACAGACAAACACACAAAAGAGGAAAAATCCCCCAAAGGGGCAAAACCTTTTTTTATTTTCACTATAATTGGTAATGAACGGATTACACGAATTATACTAAAAACAAGAGTGACATACGAAATACCCTCAGGTATCGATTCTGATGTCATCGGCTGGAATCTCCCTCAAGAACTCTAGATGGGAAGCAATGGAAAAGATTCGGCTTCTCCACAGGTTACTCCACATGAGTAGAAACGATCCTTTGAAGGTTTAAACATTCACATACATATGTAGGAATGATTTTGTGAATAAAGAAGGTATAAAACCTTAAAACATGAATCTATTTTATTGTCTGTGAAATGCAGAAACGTATGCGAAAAAGACTTAGAAAATCGTGTAGAATGTTCCCAGATATTTATACAAAAATTGCGACGGAGACGTCGCTCGAACGAGATCGCGCGACATCCTTATGTCGCTTGAATGACAGAGAGATGTTGTTCAAATGAGTTCGCGCGACATGATCATGTCTCTCTAACGACAGAGCGATGTCATTTTAACGAGCTCGTCGACCACGGCAAGTCCACTTCTACACTTAAAAAAAACTTTGTTTTTGATAAAAACGAATCAGACTTCGAAAAAAAATTCTGAAAAATTCCCAAATATTTATGCAAATATAAACAACTCCAATAAATCATTTTAGTAATAACGCGAAGTGGAGCAGTGGGAACGGATGATCAACACGTCGCATGAAACATGATGCACGTGTAAAGATGATGGATGCATGGATTCGAATCAAGGTCATCGTGGATGATCGTGTTGACGTGCCGAATGTAGCGGTATCAGACATACATACTGTGATCTAAGACAAATAGTAAATTCCTAGATTCTACACCAGACATTTATAAAATTATGTCCTTATAGCAATTTCTCCTTTTGTGACCCTTCTGGCCACATATAAAGCACAGCCCCGGAAAGGTCTCCTCTGGCCTTGAGGACCCTGCTAATTAGGACCCTGCTAGCCATGTCTAAATCCCTCGTCGGGTTGGTAACCTCCATATCTAAACCTCTTTATAGAGTTCCCTTGTTGGGATTCCTGAACTTGCTGACTAAATGGCTTCTGCTGCGATGTTCCACTGGCACCACCTTCATTATCCTTGCTAGGTTGGCTCGAGTCTTCTCCTCTCTTTTATCTCTTAGCGTCGAAGTGATGACCCTGACAGTGTAGAAGAGTTACATTGACAACATCTGTATATGTCACTAGTGCGGGATTACCTATCAAATGTTGTCTGATCCTCTAGGCCAAACCATCCATGAAATTAAATTTTCTCCTCTCTTCGTTGCGCACCTCATTTGGCATAAAATTATCCGAGCGGGTGAACTCCTCTTTATAGTCCTCTACTGAATGGTCACCTTGTACTACCTCGCTGAATTTTTTCCTCCTTTTTGACTCAACTGCAGGCGAAAAGTACTTGTGGTCAAACCACACTCAGAACTTATAAATAGTCACCAAGTCTATCTCCTCAATAATGGTCATCGACTCCCACCACTATAGAGCAACTCCTGCTAATCTGAAGGTAGATAACATCTATTTTCGCACTTCACTACACTAAAGCATGAGAAGATGGTGTTGAATGTTCTTCTTCCATTATAACACCAACACTACATTAGTACTTCCATGGAACTCGGGCAGGTGGACCTTCTTGAAGGTCTCCTTAACTCGTTTCCAAGCAGATGGTCGTATGTCTGCCTGAATCACTGGCTCCACTAGTTGTTGAGCCTGAGGCTGAGGAAAATGAGCTACCATGGCCGTCATAACTATCTTAACTTCCTGAGTCACTATCACCGCCACCTGAGTTGTAGAAATCATCTCTGGTGGGGGTGGTGGTACCTGCTTCTCAAGAGGGTCCTCCATAGCCTCATCCCAAGCTACTGCCCTCTTTGATCGCTCTCTCCTCGAAGGCATACTGAAACAAAATTAGATTGTATAAGTAAATAGTTTATATAATTTAAAATAGCAGAAGCACGTGAATCTCAATCACTTGAAGATATAAACAATAATCCTAATAATAGGGCTCTATATTAATCAAACGATACGCTGAAATACTAGTAATCCGTACAGATCCTATGGACATCAGAACCTGATGCCCCAATACCATTTTTAACACCCCGCCTAATTAAATATCGGGTGATCAGTCCTTTTTTAAATTATAATAGGTTTCTCATGTGGTTCATTCTTAGCATCACTGTCGAAAACTTTTTAATTACTAATAACCTAAGTAAAATTAGACCGGTGCCAAATTTTATCTTTCTTAAAATAGATAAATAACTCACGCGTAAACATTTAAGAAAAGATTCACAGTTTAGAGTTCAAACCATCTCACAATATATAATAAGAATAAACCAAAGTCTTGTCGAATAAATCATCGGCTAAATACATAACAAATAATAACTCCAAGGCTAAGTAAAAATTATTACAAGTCTAAACTGATAAATGAAATGACCACGGACAACATGTCCAAAAGAAATACTAAGATGGATCCTACACTAGATATCAATAGAATGAGTAAGCATCTATTCAACACATGTAACCTCCACAACACTGCAGCTCCACATCCTTGGAATAGATAGAGTTTGGTGTCCCTGTGGTTGGACATCTAAAAGGTTTTTGAAAATATTTTATAGAAAGAGTTAGTACTCAAAATGTTTTGAAAATATTTAGGAAGTGTTTATCACATAAATCAAATCGGTTATTTATTACACATGTTAGGTTATCGTACAAACCCTTGAGTTTCCTAACCTCTCATCTATTGTGCACGTCTAACGTTCTATACTTAGCCCACCTAGATATATTATCCTAGGTATATCGACTAAAGTATATCACCGATCTCATCAATAATCAAAGTCCCCGTACCGCCCGTACAGTACGCTACATTATTAACATTTCTCACATGTTATTACTTCTCCTACAACATTCACATATGCTATATTTAAGTCTTTACGATTAAGTCTTCCTACTTAATTCATACCATGTTTCACAACTATTACCTTTCAACATTCATAATTAAGTCTCACTACTTAATTCACTTAGATGTTCACAATGTATATTACGTCTTGTAATAAGTCCATTTACTCAATTTACCTTTCAGATGTATATCTCTATATATCATCTACCGATCTACTATCACAAGTATGTAGATTATCCATATGGTGTATATATATTTCACGCCCACTATATATATATATATATTTATAAGTGTATATCCCACTATAATGTCTTATATCACTCATTAAGGACTAAATATCAGAATGTCTCCTCGAACCTGGCTCGAAATGTCTCATCGAGCACAGTTCGGAATGTCTCCTCGAACTTATCAATTATTTCCTATAGAAGTACACAATAGGCATTCAAAACGCACGTACTTATAAAAAATAGTAGGTATTCAAACAACCTAATTATTTGTACATATACATAGTATGTTTCTCTCGCATACTCACTGTACTTATGATTTAATAATTTATCTCACTATCGTATTTATTCGAGTATTCACAGAACTCTAAAGGTCCCTAGTTACCGCCTTTAATATAATTTCAGTAGTTACTATCATTAACCTACTAGTTATACACCTTAAATTTACGTTAAATCATCTCGTAACTCAATTCCCAATTTCCCCCGATATACGACTCCATCAGTTTATCCTTATCGGTCTATATCTTAAGTCTTACACTCAATGACCCTAAAGGACCTTTACTAATATACCTATTGGTCCTTATTAAGTCCCCACGTAAGTATAATATCATTCCTAGGGCTCCCCTCCATTGTTGCTAAATAAAAGAACTCAAACAACAAAAGAACCCAAAATCAGCCTGAGTCGACGGATCGAGGATTTGGTCGATGGATCGACATTCATGGGTCGATGGATCGATTGAGCAGTCACGGACCTAGATTCGTATTCTTCATGCATTTTCCTCCATTAACAAACCTCAAACTCGCCTGATAGTCCACAAAAATCACAACCAACCATCCTAAACTATTTCCACATGTATAGGGATGATTTCTAACGTTCTTAACACATTAAATCTTCACATAATTCAGTCAAGAAAAAATTAAAATCATTTATTATTAAAAGCCGTAGCTTATGTGTTCATCCTACATAATTAACCATAAACCCATACTTAAATCCGTAGAACATAATGTATTTTCATATGATTTCAAATCCTCTATAGATATTAACACAAGTACATGCAAATCATATCCTAACATTCATTAAATTCATTCTTTTCTCCCAAGAATTGTTGAAAAATGAAATTAAATTTAAATCTCTGCGCATGAGTATTGTAACTTCAATTTAATTCGCAAATAAACAAAATGCCTTAATAGTGATGATCTGATTTCGAGTTTTGCTGAAGGTCTTGGGTGGTTTTCTCCTCCAATCTTCCTTCCCAAATCACTTGTGTGCAAGAACTCCTTGAAATCTCCCACAATTCTCCTTTTAAGCCTAGAGAATGATCTCTCTTCTCTCTCTAATGGCCTCCCTTAGGTCTTAATGTTATGAACCCTAAACCAAATATCTAATTATCAGATATAGGACTCTAATATTCGTAGGTCCTTTGACCTCTATTTTTCAAATGACCAATAGGTGTCAGTTTGTTTTAAAAATGGTCCGGGAATCGAACTATACCTTCGGGTACACTTTTCTGACTATTTATACCCTTTTGAAACTAACCGTGACCTCTAAATTTTCATTCGAGTGACTTAAAATATATTTGTCATTTTCCACCTCAAACTAGTCTTCATGTGACTCCCGGTGTGATAAAATCCCATTCGCCCATATCTCTCGTTGTGACATAAGTCAAATATTCATTAATAATTTACTATTCACACTGAGTAAATTTCATGTCGTAATATTAAACAGTATCTATCTCTTGGTTAATATATAAAAAATCACATTTGTTATGTAATCATATTAAATTACATCACAGTGTGTAATTTAATTAAAACGTATTTTTCCCAAATCAATTTCTGAATTGATTATATTAAATATGCTGAAATATGGGGTATTACAATAAAATCCCCATGTTTGCAAGAAGCTTAGGAATGTTTTATTTCATGAACGCTTTCGTAAAATTAACATTATCTCAAATATTTTATTTAATCATTATTTCAGATATCCTATTCCTCAAAATATTTAATCATTAAACTTCCAAAAATACATCATTTTTAGAAAATGTCAACTTTAGTATTTCAAACCTTGAAATATTTATCCATTCATTATTTTCAACAAAAATCACATTTTTGACATTTTTACTCCATAAATTTTTTTATTAATTGTTTGACTAGAAAACCCATCATCATTTTCATAATAGTCCTACTCTTAACATTAAACGATAACAAGACTACAATATACACGAGATAGAGTCTTAAATATAAAGAGTAGATTATCCCACCTCAAATGAATCTCTAAATAGTGGAAGGCATGAAAAATCAAGGAAGATGATAACCCCCAAGCTCCTAAGGTGGACTTAAGAGGGGTTGTCTAGCTCCATTAAGTTTTCTCCTAAAACAACCCCATCACAACCTTGCTTCAACTCCATGGATACCCCTCCTCATTTTCTACAGAACCCCTAATAAATATGTCCATATATTTTATAGCTCTACATTAAAATGGTGTAAATGGGTATTTATATGGGGTGAGTGTAGGCACTACACTAAAGAAATCAGATGGGCTACTGACTATGGATGGAGAAAAATGTTGAGAGAGATGGAGGAGATGATTCCTCGTTTTGTGAGGTTTATGTGACACCCACCCAATTAAATACAATGTGATTAGTCATTTATCAAATTAAAATAGGAGTCCCATTTGATACATTCTTTACATCACTGTCGAAGACTTTTCAATTACTAACCATTTATCATTTAATTAAGTCAGTGCCAAATATCTTTTATTTACAATCACAACATACGAAAAAATATAAATTAAACCATACACACGGTAACTAAGTAAAAACATCACAAGATAATATAAATCAATGTCGGATAAAAACAATCGACTTCAAACTCAATATAAAAGTCCAACATAAATAATGACCTCAATATAAAGTCTTACTGAACATGTAATGAAATAAAACTGAATCCCAAAAACATAGTCTGATAAATGGAAAAAATAAAATAATCGAAGAGGCGATATACCCAATTGAAATAAGTGAACTACATCCTACTCTAGGAAAGAAGTAACATAAGATTCTAATCCAAATCCTGCAAGCATCCACAAGTTCTGCAGCTACGAATCCCGAGAATAGATCGTCAAGCTGGGAGTCCCTATGGTTGGACACCTAAAAGGTTTGGAAATACTTTGCATACGGGTCAGAGCCCAAGAAAGCCTTTTGAAAATATTTAGCAAGTATTTATCACAAGTTAAAATTTTTTTATTTATTACACATGTTAGTTCATCGTACACTCACTTAAGTTCCTCACCTCTCAACTAATGGGCACACCTAATGTCTCCTACCTAGCTATGTTACCCAGCCAAATTAGGTCCCATCAATAACTAACAAACCACTAACAGGTTTAGCTCCCCCTCACCGCCCATACAATATACCACAATATACCATTTAATTATCATTAAGTCCTTAGTTAAGATTCTCTTTAACTTTCCCCCATACCTCCCATACTATACTCTATCAAACTAATTAATAATTAACGTCTCCTTTATGTTCTTATTCAATTAAGATTAACATTTCACATATGTTATCGTTCAAACTATTTCATTATGTTCATCTACTTAAATTCCATTTTAAACATATATGTTATCTATCTTCCCTACAATTTACACAATAGTAGATTTAACACTGTTTAGATATAAACTATCTAGTCTCCTTACTATCACACATAAGTAAAATACATGACACATGTGTGTGTGTGTGTATATATATACACACACACTAGGGTATGCCCGTGCCTGAAGGCACAACAAAAATTTCTAAAAAATACGTAATTACAAAGCGACAAAAATTTCCAAAGTAAGTAATTGCAAAAATGAAAAAAATTTCGTTCCCCAACATAATTGCAAACAATTTTAAGAAATCGGGTAAAATCTCATTTGTTTATAGGACTATTCCCTATTTAAAAAATAATAAATACTCCCAATAACAACCATAGTAATAGTCCATCTTGAACCTTGTATAAACATATAAACAACTTCAGAATTTAAGCCAAAATTTATTTAATTTCAATAATTTTAAGTCCAAAAATTTATTTTCAATACAAATAAAGTTCAAAATATAAGAAAAAAATAATTCGTCCATGACCTAGTATAAATAGCATCACCTATTTAAGAATATTCATATATAAACTTCTAATATGAATACAACACATACCCGTATTGGCATCTTTAGGAGCAAAATATCCAAAAGGTTTCAATTCGACAATTGTTAATAGTTTAGAAAGATTCATCTCAAAACAAAATACAGTGTACACATTTTAAAAAAAATGGGCAATATCTTCTTTATTTATACGACTACCCACTTGTTTATAAAACAAAATATACTCCAATAATATTTCTAATAGTCCATCTCGAACATTTTATAAATAAACGCGTCAATTTGTAATTATACAAAAACAAAATACATATATTATTAAAATACATAAAAAATGGTTGAGCTCAATTAACTGCTTGTCACAACTCTTGCAATTCACTTGGACAGGGGAATTAAGGTTGAGCTCAATTAACTGCTTGTAAAAAAATGGTCCTACTGACCTGCTATTTATTCCTGACTGAATCCTCTAGTTTCTAACCTGGTACAAAATCAGATTTTGGATCCATTGAGAAAATAGTGGAATGGATCTCATCATAAGATGGAATAGAAAACGACACCAAATTCGCTTGTGAAGTCACCGTGTTAGAGATCACATATTCAATAAGACCATTGTCAGATACATTAAAATTATGGGCACACATAGAAGAAGAGAAGTCAACAATATGATCTTTGATTTGGGAAGGATCTGTCAGAATTACATCATTTTTTTTATCGTAGAGATCGAATTTATTGTTCTCCTGTGCTCGAATTACATCATTTTCTATCTATGGACTCATGAACCATAATAAAAAACCCTGTCAACCCAAGACAATACACCTTATCTAATATTTATTAAGAAGTCTAGTCCAGTATCAATGGGTCTTCTTTTATTCACTTAATAAATATTTTAAAGTAAACATAAATTAAAATTTTCTTATGATTATAAACTGTAATTCAATAGGAGAATCCTATATATTCCAGTTGCTTTATTTTTCATTTTTACTCTAAACTCAATCCAAAAGTTATTGAATATATAAAACGTCAATTCTAAAAATTTCAAATTGCACCCCCTAGCTTATCCAAAAACCAAATCAAGGTATCATATAGACACACAACTGTAAAACCAGAAATAGTAAATAGACACACACCTCACACGCCAAAAATGAGCCACTTGACACCATTAGTAAAGAGGGAAAGAGAGTAACAAAATAGGGATCTAAATATTATACCTGAATCTTGCAAGAGCGTCCTCTGTCCACTGTAAAAAAAATAAAACCACCAACTGAATCATATGTTCCAACTAAATAAAACAACTATTTATACATGGATCTTCACAAATAGAAAGAGTTCCAACTAACATAAATGACATAATCTCTTACCAAAATAAAAATAAAATCAGTTCACACAAACTAAAATCCGAGACCCCTCCTGATACCAATTATTATTTGTGTGAAACAAACACTGTTATCACCGCCGTTTTATACACTTCGCCACCAAAACTCAGATCTGAAAAACTCCAAAAAAATATATTCACATGAAATGACTATAGTAGAAAAGAAAAAAAATATAGGAAACCAATGATTCAAAAGAAACTAATTATATTCACATCACCGCTATCTTATCACTGCCATTTTGTTCACTTTAATGATTCACATCAAACTAAAAAAAATTACAAGAAACGACTACTAGTAGAAAAGAATGAAAAGATATATGAAAAAAGTAGTAGAAAATAAACACTGACTTGGGCCCTTTTCATTATTTTGGGTTAACCAAGAAAACCCATATAAAGTGATAGAGGATTAAGAAAGAAAATGCAAACCAATATTAGAATGGAGCAAATGCTTGATACGTAGAAAATTAGCCTCAATGGGAACATGTATGGATTGATAAATTGTGTTGAAAGCATGTGTGATGTCCAACCAAAGATCGAAATTCAGTAGGGCCTGAAAATGGCTCAGAAGAAGAAGAACACTGTTTGGTAATGTGTGGAGTTTGAATCGCGTGAGAGTGAAGCCTGTTAGCTGCCTACTAAGCAAGGCCTCAAGAAAGCAGATGACTACCTACACTGACGAGAAGTCAGCTCCGGATACCGGAGGGGTGAATAGGCCACAGGACATCCATCTCAGGTTTCCAAGCACGACGATTGCAGCCCTTCAAGAGGCGATTTAGGCTTATCTCGTGGGTGTGTTTGAGGACAACGGATCTTTTCAAAACAGAGTGAGAGAGAGTCTTTGGATTTGATGAGAGGTTTGGTTTGTTTGGGTTTTGTATATAGAGAGAGCGTGATAGGCATATGTCGAGGTGTGTTTGCATTGGAAGCTATTAGAGAAGAAAAAATATTAAAATTAAAGTGTACTGCCATTTTTGAGCGGTAGGTATCTTCAGAAGTGGGTGTGAGATACGACGCATCCTCGTTCTTTCTAAACTCATCAGAGCCATTCATTTCGCGATTTAGTGCTAAATCACAACCCGTGAGGCAGAAGATATTGGAAGACTATTCTATCCTTATTTTTTGAATTTTAAAGAGAAGAGGGAATTAAATTAGTGTGTCAAAATAGCGGGAATCCAAATTTATAAGGGGTAAAGTAGGGAGTGCAGAAAAAATTTAAATGGATGACATTATCTTTTCAACTTATGACATACATATGTTTCCTACTCTATTATATATATAATATGAGAGGAGAATTTTTTACTATTTCAAAATATCATCGACTGGTAATAAATTCATTGGTGTGATCTAAGGGTGTGAGAGTGTGCCATGTCATAAATTAACCATTGTGACATGGCACAGTTGACAAAATGTGATGGTAAAATAAAGAGCCATGTGAAAACTGGCTCCCAGCAACCCCATTAATTTCTGCCTCGAGCCTCTCAAACTCTCTTCCATGAGCCTCTAAATCTCACTCGCACTTCTTAGGTTTGGATTTTACTGCTTCTCGCTCTATCTCTCAAAACACATTTCTTTCAGAGGGTTCTTATATGGAGGCATGAAACTATGTCGAAAAACTATCATCCCTGCCAAGAGCAGCCCCAGTATGGAGTAACTCTTTAAGTTCTCCGGTATAAGTGATACACAGAAAAGTACATTATTTTTAAGTTCATCTTCACCTTATTTTAAGTTGTATACCATATGTATAGTGTGTTCAATTATGAATTTGTAATGGTAGAATTGTATTGGTTAAACACTTTTTTTTCAAACTTCTCATATCCCCACACCTCAGGATCCTTCTTGGGCCACATTATGCCAATTTTGGGGGAAAGAGTTTAGTGATTCTATTTTGCAGGGACTACTACGGCTGTGTATTCATGTTTTCCTTCTTTTAAGGTTTTTTCGATTTGAAACTTTTTTTTATTATCCTTTTCATCGATTTTCTTAGATCTTTTACTTCCCAGCGCTTTCCTTTACTAAGGGATTTTAAATGAGGGGGGTTTTGTTTGTGTTTGTAAATATGTAAATATTTCTTTCTTTATTAATTATATTTTATTGGTTCTTTTGCGAGTTGTTTTTGTTGGACGTGAAGGTATGGGACTTTGCTTTGCTATAAAAAAGAGGAGGGCGAGGCAAGCATGGGTGAGGAAAGCATGGGACTTATCTTTGGTGTAAAGAAACAAGACAACACTATAGAGGTATGCCTTGTTTCAGTAAATCAAAGGTATACTACTCTCTTAAAATGTAGTTAGGATTTATGAATTTGATTTTTTACATTTTGTCTTGATTTATATTTAATAGCTTGATATCAAACTTATTCTCTCTCTAGATTTTCCCTTTTACATTAGTTTGGGTTTTTGACCTGTGGTGGTTTTGGGTTTGAGATAGTACATTTTATCTAATGTCTTTATAGTAGATGCAGTTTAAAGTTATTTTTAGGTCATTTCCGTGGTTCTGGTGGTTTGCTACTGTTGTTAAGAAACTACATTTATTTTTATGAGGTGTTTCAATGGTTTGGTGGTTTGCTACTATTCTTGCGGTTCTCTATCCTCTTTTACTTTGGGTTTCGTTTTGGGCTAATACCAAGATGATTTTGTTGATTTAATTTGGGTGGTTTATATGTTTTAGATAAGGGTTTTTTTGTATCTATTTCTTTCTTTGTTCCCATATCTTTTTTTGATTCATTTCTATCAACATTTAGTTTTGCATTTTCTCATTCCCTTTCTTCATTTAACTCGCACTGTACCATCATTTAACTCAAAATTTAAAGAACTTAATTCTCCAAGGTTAACTATGAACTTGATGAGGTGAAATCTAAGGGGTTTTATGTCTTAAATCTTATGGGAGTTTGTGTATATGTTTTGGGTGTGGTTGCCATGTATTTTCAATGTTGTTAGGATAGTTGTATTTGTTTTTTTATTTTCTATTGGAGGTTATAATCCAATACTATATAACAATAAATTATTTACTAACATGATTATATGATAGGATATATATATTTTTATTACCTCAAGAGCCGGCCTAACAGTGTACAAAAACATTGGTTTGCATGTTTTTTAACTGCTATAGTAATTTTGAATTTATTAGATATTGGAAATAATTTTGTTTTTTGTGGATGGGGTTAGGTTATTGCTTTTCCCATGGGAGAATCCAATAGGCTTCTTTTCATTTGCGCGGGAGGCATCATGAGTGTTGGATTGGGGCGTTAAAGCAACGGGAGTGCCGGATTGGGGTGTAGGAGCACTTGGGGTTGGACTTGGTGAGGAGTGAACCATTGGTGGAGTTGTGAATTGCTCAGCCATTGGTGTTGAGAATTCGGGTTCTGCAGAAGATGGTGAACCTCGTTGTGGTGTCACATCGGCACTTGGTACCCTAGGGTTGTTTCCTCTCGACATTATCTACAAAAATTAAAAAATATGAGTGACTAAATAATTATAGTAATATGAAATTATAACTAATTAATCAAGCTTAATTATTTTTAGATATATAAATAGATAGATAGATACCTTTTCAAAGTAAGACTTTAGAATAAGTTCAATGTGTCTGATCTCCATCCATTCGGTATTAGTTTTTAAGAACCTATAAATTTTTGCACGTGGCCAACTAGAAGGAAGGGTATCTATGATTGATGTGTAGATGTCAGTGACATGAACTCGGAATCCCCTATTTCTCAACTTGTTGGCAAGATTCAATTTTATGTGCATGTGGCGCGAGACATCACAGTCTATGTCAATGCTCTCTGTACGCAGTTGTATCCATAACGGGTGGATTTTTTTTTCCGCCTTCTCCAACAACGTAACCAAGGTCAGGGCTATGTCGGGATTATGTGTGTGAAATATATTTTGTATAACGTCATCCCAGTTTTCTGGTAGAGAAAATAGAATACGATCGAACAAGTAATCTTGCTGGATATCAAATCCATGATTTATAAGGTAGTTAAATTGTTCGATCTTTTTATTTCCGTACCTATAAATAGGAGTACCCTCTATATGACGCACGCTAATAAAAGAGTTATGTGTGCGGTCTAATTGCAACCTGTCCCACTCTTGTTGACAGTATTTATCACCGTGCCTCATTTTTCCTGAGAAAAGTAGTATCCAACAAATTTTATAACATATACATTTATCGACACTAGTATCAATTCAATAAATTCAACATAGTATCCAACACGACATGCATATAACCCCCAATATAGTATGATGGCACGCATATAACCCCCTATAAAATCCCACGAGGTAGATGTAATTTTTTTTTTTACTTATTAAGAATCCATTTAATAATATTTTGTCAAAAAAAATATAATGTCTAGGGTTATATTTTGAATAATATTTTGTCAAAAAAAAAAATCCCAATACAATGTCTAGGGTTTATTGAAATAAAATGTCTAGGGTTTATTGAAATAAAATACAATTTGTTTGTAGTTACACACATAAACACACATACACACATACATATAAACATAAATCTATACATACACACACATATATACAAATCTATACATACACACACACATATAAACATAAATCTATACATACACACACATATATACAAATCTATACATACACACACATAAATCTATACATACACACACATATACACACATATACTAACACAATGAGAATCGAAATGCACGAGAATCGAAATGAGGGATGGAAATCGCACAAATAAACACACAATACCTTTCTGAGCCGAAATCTCAAGGATGGAAATCGTACAAATCGCCTAGGGCTTTAGACACTGACCTCGATCGACAGAAATGAAATGAGGGAGGCGCGATTCTTTTTTTTAAGGACTGAACCTGGTCACGGCCAACCACCGTGACCCACCATGCGCGACCCTTAAATGAAACTCAACTGCTGCTCGATTGAACCTCGTCACGGCCCAGAGCCGTGACCCCCAGTGCGCAACCTGCAAACCATCACCACCACTGCTCGAATGAGGGATGGTCACGGTCTAAAGCCGTGACCCATACAAGGAAATGGTCACGGCCCTCAGCCGTGACCCATGACCCCCATTGCGCAACCTGCAAACCATCACCACCACTGCTCGAATGAAGGATGGTCACGGCCTAAAGCCGTGACCCATACCCAGAAATGGTCAGGGTCTTCGGCCGTGACCCTAAATGTGTGTGTTATTTACTTCGTCGTGCCTTTGGTCACGGACTTGGGCCGTGACCCCATCCGCGACCAGTTTGGAGGGAATTTTGGCGCGAATTTGGCGCCAAGATGGTCACGGCCTGGTCACGGCTCAAGTCCGTGACCCACAGTGGTCAGGGACTTGGGCCGTGACCACTTTCAAAGCATCCATGGTCTAGTGTGATAATAAATATGGTCACGCCCAAAACAGCCTTGGTCATGGCCCAAGTCCGCGACCAACGGGTCGCGGACTTGGGCCGTGACCAACTCGGCGTGACCATTCGCAGGATTTGGTGTAGTGCCAATTCACTAATTCGCAATGAACCAATTTACATAATCACACAATTTGCACAACCAAATAGGGCCTAATTGGTTATACTTAATATTCCCCACTACTAATGTTTTATACTACTACACCATGTCGCGTGTAGTGGCATATTTTATTCATACTAGAGATTAGATTGTGTTGGAAGGTGTGATGATAGTCATTGACCCTTATTTAATCTTTCACAATTCCATTTCAAATCCTTTAGTAGTAAGATAATCTTTCAATTTCATTCCATCCATGATTAAATTTAATGATTTTGGAAAGATTTCGTAATGTGATTTCAAACACTGTCATAATCATTGTTACATTTTCAATGAAAGTTGTGTTTTCACCATTTGTTTTGGAAAATTGTAGTATTTGTTGTTCAATTTATACTCTCATAATACAGCGGTTGTCATTTATATATAATTATTACAACAATTTTTTTGCTTACATTTTAGGAGAGATGGAGATGAATATTTTGTACAAGCATTTTGTAATGATGAATGAATAAGACGTGATATGGGCAATACAAGCAGCGTGGCATATTATAGTCACAGATGGAAACACAAGTGGGTGCAATTAGATTTGTAATGCCTCAACATGTTATGCTGTCATAATAACTAAGCTTTAATTGCATTTTTTTTTAAATTTGAAATGTATATTGTGCTACATGAGGTTGTGAGCTAAATAGTTGATGAAGTTTATGTGAGGTCCAAGATATACTATTTTTTTTAAACAAGGTGAAAAATTATTATTGTTATTATAATATATATATATATATATATATATATATATATATATATAACTTGGGGAGAGTATTGATACTTTAGAAATTGTGCATGCCTTCGGGCACGTGATTGAGAATGCATAAAATAAGATCATTCATATTATAAGTGATTTGTTGTGACAGGATCGATAGTCCTATAATATGTTGTTGTGGACTATTTTAATCTCTAAACAGGGTGGATAGTCCTATAAATAAAGGAAATTGTGTCCAAATTTTATAAATTATGTTAAAATTTGTGTTGTAAAAAATCTTTGACTTACATTGTTATACATCCAATACTTTGGACAATTTTGCCATGCCTTTAGGCATGAGCAATTTGCTAGATATATATATAATCTAGCATCTAGCGGACTGGCCATTGCGATGCTCACTTTGGCACTCCACTATTAAGTCCATGTACCTCTCGTACCAAATCAAGGACTATCGGTTCGGATATCACCTTCTAACCATAAATCAAATAAACATAGCAATGGAGGAAAACATAATTCTAAGACTTTAGGATATGCACATACCTAACTTACCCAAACGACCTGCTAGTCTCACTAATGCACTGCACATAGTGAGCCACCCTAAGTTCCATGTTCTGGGGCACAAATCTAGACCTCATTGGAATCGTCAAGGTGGGATCTCCCTCTGCGCAAAAAACTCCTGATAGCTGGCAGCGTAGGTATGTTAACATACAAGCATCACATAGTAAGAATACACACAACCTATCCATATGTATATTCAGTATAGGCATACACTCAACCTATAATAATAATAATTCGTATATGTGTACACTCAACCAATAATAATAATCCATATAGGCGTACACTCAACCTATAATAATAATCCGTATGTAGGATTATCCCTCGAATACTCACCATATCATTAATTCACAATTTTTACTCCCTATTATATATTCAAAAGTATTATTCCCTAATCGAAGAGCCCATACTTGCCCCTTAAGTTAATTCAATAGATGCTTCATTCCTACCCTACTACTCTACATCCTAGGTTTATTCGCAACCCCCATGAGTCATTGTCATTCTCTCGAGTTAATTACTTTAATAAATTAATACCAATAAATCTTCACCTTAATTATCTCATATATAACTAATCCTCAACCCTACCAAGGCCTACTGTAATTCACAATTTCATGCATACTAATTTAAGGATGGCCCAAAGTCCCCCCTTTCAATGAATCAAAATTTCTAGGCTTAAATAGGGAAAATTGGCAATTTTGGCAGATCGTATGGATTTGCCCAGGAGGCCAAATATATTCGTCTTCCGAATCGATTCTCCTCTGGGTCGAATCAATTTGGAAAGTAGTAGGTCTCCTCTTAGTCTACGTAGTTATGTTTTTCACCATTAAAGCTTTAACCCAACTTCATGAAACTTCATAAAACTCTCATCTAACATTTATAAACATCATTACAGTGTATATGGGTGATTTCCAACTTAAATAATATATACAAACTATATAAATTTTACCCAAGAACATATCGATCCATTAATTCATGAAAAACCCTAGATTTTATGTTCTTTATGTATTCTCATCAAAATACCTAGAATTATTTCATGTTCTTCATCACATATCATTTGATTTCATACTACTCATATGAAGGATTAATTCTACATGCAAATACTACCCCAAAACATGTGTTTAAATCATCAAAACCTCACGATTTAATTTAAATCATCAAATTAAGACCTTACACTATATGGGTATTACAACTCTTAAAAAAAAAGATAAACACTTGCTTTTGGTCTAACAAAATTGATTTCGTGAATTGATGGTGAATTGGTTTGTCTTCCGTACAAGAAAACCACTTATTTAAGATGCTTTTAAAAATTAATTTACATCATTTGTAAGTGAACCATTTAAAAAAAATTCATCCATTTGTTTTTACATCTCCTTTTAACTTAGACCACCTAAATAATTTTTTTTGGTTCATTTACAACGGTTTTATTGAAAAATAGAAAAATTAACTCCCGCTCAAACCAATCACAACACACACTCCAATCTGAACTCCCCATCTCCCTCTCCCTCACTCTTCATCAGGATACCCTCGCATCCAATCAGAGAAAGATCCAACCTGGAGATCAAGTTCCCCTTTATGCACACAAAATAAACCCTTTCCAGAATACCAGATATTAAATGATCTATTGTGTTTCTTGCCTCCTTTATCAATTACCTATTTTCTCCTCTTTTTCGATTGAATTTTATGGATCTACTTGAGAATTAGGTTTTTTACGTATGCCAATTTTGATTATTTGTTGTCTTTTTGTGTTTTTCGTGAATGTTGAAACAACAAATGTGTATTGTTTATTATGGAAAGGCTTCGAATTAGTTTGCCACTTTTATATTGTCTCATTATAGAAATTGTCGGTGGATATTACTGAAGAAGGAAAGGGGTATGACCTAATGTGAAATTTACTTAATTAGAAACTCTCCCCTCGATCTCTGATCTATTTTCATCTCGACAATGCCTGCTGATTTTTTTATTGTATGTCCATCTTTGTCTCCTTGTCTCAGACTAATTTAATTACACAAATCCCACATAACACACTCTGTTTTGGCCCCAAATCACACTCCCACATAAATAAATTACTTGATAAATTTGATAAACTCTAATTTTCTTCTGCAAGACACCGTAAATCCCCACAAATTCCCATCTTGTTTTCATAAGTCATTGTCTCTTCGCATCAAGCTTTGGACAATCACATAAGGTATGTTATAGATTTAAACCCTAGCTTTCTTTCCTTTAATTTATTTTTAAACCTTGGTTAAAAATAAGTTTTTAGCATCTACAATTTCATCATCTAATCAACTCATTTGTTTCATTAATTGCATTCATAACTAAAATAAAAACACCTAATCATTAAATAATATATTTCCAATTAGTTTATGTAATTTTTTGAATAATTGTTTTGGGCGATTAGATACTCACCGAAAGTGTATGGTAATGATACATATAGGACCACATTAATTTTTATTAAACATGTCGTCCCTCTCATATATACTCACAAGTGAATGCGCCGTGCTTATAGGCGCATATTGAATTTTTTAAAATATTGTACATGTATGATGAAATACAGTCGCCATTTTGTTGGCCAAAATTTATGGGTCAACAAAGTATCCCATCGTTCTTTTCAAATAAAATTCAAGGATGTATATGTATATGTATGTTTGTGTTTTTAAAAGAATCTCATTATAGAGTTTGAATCCTAAATTCGATAACTCTTTATTTTCAATACTAATTATACAACTTGAATATTTAGAAAAAGATATAAATATATAAGGAGGGTGTAATGGTGTATACGCCTTCAACCTCTTAATGACGTGGTGAAAATTAAAATGGATACTTATCAAGGAAAACTTTGACGGTAGAATGGTGTTGGTTAAAATAGTTGTCATTCTTAAAATTTTCTATAATTTTATGATTTAAAAATGGCATAAATTGTTGGTGAAGTGTACTAAAATGGATAATGAACTTCATATGGTCGGTCATACTACCTCCAAACTAGTAATAGATTCAGGGAAGCACTTGTGAACAATGGATAATGTAGGGTTGTGAATAAGATATCCACCAACACTTAATTAAGAGGTTGTTTTGAAGCAAGCATGGAATAGACTTCAAACTGACTTTTTGTGGTCCAGTTTTATTAAAAAGAGATTTAGTCCTATGAAGGGGAATGATTCATACAGCATTAATTATACTTGTTTATATTACTGTCAACTATACAATATAATTGAATTACACGCTGAGTGGGTTGTGGGCAATGGTACATTGATTAATCTTTGGATAAAAAATTATCTTCTAAATCCAATTATTATTGAAGTTAGGTATTCCTAATAAATTATGTTGTTAAGTTTCGTATTCTCACTGATTTTTCTGCAGAGGCAATTTTTTTGGTGAAAGTAGTAAGGAAACACTTATTTGTCCATATTTCACAATAGGAAATTTTCTTATAGGGATGCATTTAATTTCCTAAATGATCTTGCAGTTGTAAAGCATTATTTTGAGGCCAACGACAAACGCCTATCTCACCTTGAATTTTGTTTTTACTAAGAAGCTAATCCATGAGAGACTCCATACCGAAGATAAGCTACAAGCTAATGGTTTTAGAATACCATCAACGTGTGAGTTATGCAAATGAAAAAAAATCCAATGCTCGCCTGATCTCTAAATTCTAATTCGATGTGCATACTGGGAAGAATATTACTAATATATTTTAAGTAAACATAACTTCTGGCAAAAATATTTGTTGAATCTTTGGAAATAATATCTTAAGCTCAAATTTAGTTCTTAATTGATGTAACTCTAGATAACAATGGTACTTGGTTGTCTTGATCTAATGAGAAGAATCACTAATCCATCAAATTTTCGGGCCGAATACCATCACTATTGTACATCTTCTCTTAATGTTTAATCTAGTTTATCATGTATGATTACAATGGGTGTCCGAATTTAGAACGATGGGCCTGGACGAGTAGCCCAATTATAGCGGCCCAAAGTCCAGGCCCCTCATACCTTAAACCGATTATGATTTATTCTCTTCCCACGTTCCCATTAAGAGGCACTCTAGGAGGGGATGGGAAACGTGAGGGAGTCCCACGCCCCCACTCACTAGAATGAACATGTATATATCAAACCCTAGGTCCGGGGCAAAGTACACATCGTATTCTCTGTAATCACTCTCCGGAGTACATAGAAATAATACTGACTGCACCACCCTGGACATAGGCACCTTTGCTGAACCACGTATATCTTTTGTTGTGTGATTGGCATTTTGCATTCCTTATTCTTGGTTGGTGATTGCGCTTCTCTTATCTATTTGTGTTGCACAATAATTTTCACCACAATTGGCGCCGTCTGTGGGAACGTTTATCTTCCCTAAGAAAGCCCACACTAGGAAAAGAGTTTAAAATGTCTTGTCACAGTAGTAATGCTCCCTAGGCAGGAGATATCCAAGAACCCTCTGCTCCTCGCAGGATTAGGTCTGAAGTTTCGCGTTCAGATCAGAGGCTCGCCCAGAAAGGCCAGCCTCAAAAGAAAGCCCAGGACCAGCGAGATCCAAGCAGATATCCAGACTAATTGATGCATACGAGGAGAGGCTCCACGAGCAGAGGGAGTCTTCTCGTAGTCACGAAGCTGAGAATGCTCGCCTCAAAAGAATATTAGAAAGAATGGAGAGAGAACTCCATCATGGTACCAAGAGACGTCCATGCCACACTCCTAACCCTCAGGTGTGGGTCCCAAACAGCTGAAGGACACGAGTCAGAGGATGACCTGCTCGAGCAACTGTGACTAGCTCGCAACCACAGGAGCCCAGATCACAATAATGGGAACATATGAGGTCTGGTCCGAAGGGAAATGGACCAGGACCCTACGTATTACGGTACCAGATCAACCCGAGAACTCGCCAGGCGAGCTCTCAAAACATAGATGAAGCCACCTTTCTCGAGGGAAATAGAAGAGGAGGAAGCCCCCAAGAAGTTCGCTATTCCAAGGTTCAAAATTTATGATGGTAAGACTGATCCCATTGATCACGTCCGACAGTACCGACAGGCCATGACCCTATGGAATAATCGAGATGCATGAATGTGCTGAATTTTTCCCTCGAGCCTGCATGACGTGGATAAAAAATGGTTCAAAAGGCTCCCCCACTGCTCCATGAGGAGTTTCAAGTCCCTGGCCGAGCTCTTTACAGCCTGGTTCATTACTAGTATCTCCCACCCCAAAAGGATGGATGCTTTGCTGACAATGAAAAAGACGCCTCAAGAGACACTCCGAGACTACAGGAAGAGGTACTGGGAGTTATTCAACGAGGTCGAGGATTGATCGGAGCAAGTGGTAGTGGCCTTTTTCAAAATTGGGCTGCCCGGCTCTTCCCACCTATACTATTCCTTGACGAAGAAGGAATCCATGACCATCGACGACCTAATGGCCCGCATCGAGAAGTATGCCAAGGTAGAAGATGTCACCTGCTTCATTGCAGGGGAAAATGATCGAGCTAAGCTCGCTGCCAAGGGCAGTGACAAAACCGATAACCAGAAGAAAGGAGGAAAGAACGGGGGCAAAAATGGCTCCAAGAATAGAGGCAACAATGATGTGTCAAAAGCATTTCAGGCGGTCAACACCATCTTCAGAGAACCAATTTACAAAATTCTCGTAAAAATCAAAGACGAACCATTTATTAAGTGGCCCAGAAAGATGGGAGGAGATCCCTAAAAAAGAAATAACGCGCTGAGATGCGCTTTTCACAAAGAATGAGGACATAAGACTGAGCATTGCAAGGCTCTTAAATCCCACCTCGAAGAGCTGGCCCAATCCGGGCATCTGAACGAATTCGTAGACAAAAGGGGAGAGAAAGTTGCTGCCCATAAAGAAGACTGCCTGACAACATGCTCGAAGACGATACTGGCCATGAATTCGCCGTAATCCATGGGGCAGCCCGAATTGAGGTGAAAAAGCTTACGGAAGTGATGCAAGATTTTCATATGGATCCAGCGAAAACACAGTCAGGAAAGCATCGGCGAGCAGACGACGTTGACTATAGTAAGCATATCGTATTTACGAATGAAGATCTGGTAGGAGTAAGAACCCCACATCATGATGATTTAATCATTACTCTCAAGATAACGAACAATGATGTCGATAAATTGCTCGTCGGCCAAGGGAGCTCATCCGAGGTGATGTACCTCGACCTGTTCAAAAAATTAAAGTTAAGCATTACCAACCTGAAGGAAGCTACTGTCCCTTTAGTTGGCTTCGTTGGAAAAATAACTATGCCTTTGGGAAAGATCGTGTTGCCAGTATGGGAAGGAAATGATTCTAAAATGATTGAATTTTTGGTGGTCATTGAGTCTCCATACCAGGCTATCCTCGGTCGAGGATGGCTACATGCAATGAAGGCAGTTTCTTCGACCTACCACCAGAAGCTCAAGTATCTGATCGAGAGAGGATAAATGGAGATCCGTGGCGATCAAGCGATGGAAAGAAGATGCTTTATAGCGGCCATTCTCCCAAAACCAGAAAAGAAGGCGGACAAGTCCAGCGAAAGAGTTGAAGAATAAGAAAGCCTGATACCTTAGAAATATCAATTAAGGTACAAAAGACACGGAGTAGAGGAAACCAGGCTCCTCCCCTATGAATGGGTCATCGAGGACCTAGAGGAAGTCGCATCTGGAGGTAGCGACGCTAGTAAGATTTTCTTGATTGGAGCTTCTCTCAGAGATCAAGAGAAGAAGGAACTGACGGCCTTGCTAAGGAGCAATATAGACATCTTTGAATGGGAACCATAAGACCTGCCTTGAATTGATCCTAGTATGGTTTGTCATCAGTTTCACGTCGATCCTACCTATAAACCAATCGCGCAGAAGGCATGGCGGACTGCACCCGAGAAGGCAACATCCATGGATAAAGAAGTTGAGAAACTACTGGATGCAGGATCCATACGGGAAGTATAATTCCCCAAGTGGTTATCCAACCCAGTAGTAGTTCCAAAAAATGACGAGAAGTGGAGAGTTTGCATCGAATTCACTGACCTTAATAGAGCGTGCCCTAAAGACAATTTCCCCCTCCTAAAAATTGATCAACTGGTAGACGCCACTACAGCTCATGAGAGAATGAGATTTTTGGACGCATACTCAGGGTATCATCAGATCCCTCTGTATACCCTAGACTAAGAAAAAATAGCATTCATCACCACAGTTGGGTTATACTGCTACAAGGTCTTGCCCTTCGGGCTCAAAAATGTAGGGGCAACCTACTAGCGGCTGGTCACCAAGATGTTTGAGGACTAGATGGGAGACACCATGGAGGTCTATATCAATGACATGCTCGTTAAAATAAAGAAGAAAGAAGACCACCTCTCAGACCTATCAAGCACCTTCGAAATCCTCAGGAAGTACCGAATGAAGCTCAACGCGAGCAAATGTTCTTTCGATGTCCAGTCAGGAAAATTTCTCCGATATTTGGTCAGCTAGAGAGGCATCGAGGCTAACCCAGACCAGATCGATGCAATAAATAGGGTACAGCCTCCTCGACCAATCCAGGACGTACAAAAGCTCACCGGTATGCTCGCTGCCTTAAACCGTTTTCTCTTATAGTCCTCTGAGAGGTGCAAGCCTTTCTTCCAGCTTCTAAAGGGAAACAAAACGGTAGAATGGAACCAAGATTGCTCGCAGGCACTGGACGAGCTCAAGGCTTACCTCAGTTCCCCACCACTGCTCGTCATACCATAGGAAACAAATTCCCTGTACTTGTACCTCTCCGTTTCCAACCACACTCTCAGTTCTGCATTAATGTGCGAAGTTACAGGAATCCAGCACCTTGTTTATTACGTGAGCAAAACCCTACTAGATGCCGAGTAGAGGTACCTACCACTGGAGAAGCTCGCCCTCGCACTAGTAGTGGCTTCGAGGAAGCTTAAGCACTATTTTTAAGCCCACACTATCATCATCCTTACATCACACCCCCTTAAAGTAATCCTGAGGAAGGCGGATCTGTTGGGAAGACTGTCTAAATGGTCAGTCGAGCTCGGACGATTTGATATCCAATTTCAACCAAGGAAAGCAATCAAGGGGCAGGTCCTTGCTGATTTCATAGCCGAATTCACAGGGGAGCAACCTTCCAACCAACCTCAACCAGCAAGCCAGAAGGGGAACGACGTGATGGAGGAAACCTAGAAATTATTCGTTGATGGAGCCTCGAACTCAAAGGGGGCAGGAGTAGGCATTATCCTCATTACTCCAGAGGATACAATCCTTAAATAAGGAATCAGGCTTGGATTTACAGCCTCCAACAATGAAGCAGAATACGAAGCCTTAATAGACGGCCTCCAAAAGGCCCACACCTTGGGACCAAAGCATTTACAGGTATTTGGCGATTCACAATTAGTCTCCAATCAGATAAGTGGAGATTACAATGCAAAAGATGAAAGAATGCAGCTTACCTCGCCTTAGTAAAAAAACTAATGGCAAGCTTTGAAGAGATCAATGTCCAACAGTTTCCCACAGGGCAGAACGACCATGCTAATGCCCTGGCAGCCCTGAGTTCAGCAGTCAATTCTGACTTAAAAAGAACAATCCCTATCGATTTCCTTGCTCATCCGAGCATTAACCGTAACTGCAAGCCATCAGGTGTGGAACAGGTGCACCTGGTAGGATTAGGTCCTAACTGGATGGACCCTTTAAGGAGCTATTTGAAGGATGGCACGCTCCCCAGTGACAAGAAGACCACCCACCAGATAAGAGTCAAAGCTGCTCATTTTTACTTATCTCTAGAGGGAGACCTATATAAGAGGTCATTTTCCAGCCCCTACCTTCAATACGTTCACCCAAGGAATGTCGATCGAATTCTACATGACGTTCACGAAGGAATTTGTGGAAGCCATATCGGAGGAAGATCTCTATCCTTTTGAGCAATGAAGGAAGGCTATTGGTGGCCCTATATGCAAAGGGACTCTGCGATGTATGTTCGCAAGTGCCTGAAATGCCAACTTCACACTCCTATGGTCCACTAACCTGCTAGAGACCTAAAATCACTATCCAGCCCATGGCCATTCGCCCAATAGGGAAGGGACATCGTAGGACCACTTCCTACCGCCACTAAAAATCGCAAATATCTGTTGGTCGCAACTGACTACTTCACCAAATGGATCGAGGCAGAACCCCTAGTGAACATCCGGGATGCAGATATGATAAGGTTCATATGGAAAAATATAATCACCCATTTTAGCATCCCCAGAACCATCATCACTGACAATGGAACGCAGTTCGAGAGAGAATACTTTCAGAGTTTTTGCAGCGAGCATGGAATCAGACACCATTTTAGCTCGGTGGCCTACCCTCAGAGCAACGGCCAAGCCGAGGCTTCCAACAAGACAGTGATCGATGGATTAAAGAAACTATTAGATCGAGTCAAAGGCGTATGGGTAAATGAATTACCACACATTCTATGGGCCTACAGAACCACTCCACGATGAGCAACGGGGGAAACTCCATTTTTGCTGACATATGGAATGGAAGCAATCATCCCATTAGAACAGGCTTACAAACAATGAGGTTCAGCCTTATCGACCAGGGCCATAATGATGTAACATTGCTCGCTGAGCTCGATCTAACCGATGAGCGCCGAGAGCTAGCCCTAGTAAAACTAGCGATCTATCAGTAAAAACTCGCAAGGCATTATAACAAAAGGGTCAACAAAAGGGCATTCCAAGTTGGGGACTATGTCCTAAGGAAAGTCCTGAGTAGCGCAGTAAAACCATCAGACGGCAAGATAGGGCAAAACTGGGAAGGACCATTGAAGGTAACTAGAGACGACCTGCAAGGAGCTTATCACTTGGAAACGATGGAAGGCAGAGAGATACCCCGAGCATGGAATGCAGCCAACCTTAAGAAATTCTATTTCTATATTCTTCTTTTGATCTTTGATTGTGAAACTGGAAGTTCATTTCCTTATCATTAATGAAAAATTGTCTGGTAATTTCATTCTACGAAGTATCAGTGGACTAATTTGCATTTTTACGGGGTGTCCATGTACAAACTTTATAACTCACACACACTTTCCAAATAACAGGCACACTATAGCAGGGAAATCACCCTCCTCAGGTTTTTCATCATGAAAATATGAAAGACCTCGTAAGCATTGCCCTTGGCAATATATGAAGCCCTACAAGTAATCCTTAGGCACTCTGACCAAGTCAGAATTGATCACCAAATAATGTTTGATTGCATAAAATCCTGATCGGATAGAGCATCCAACACCAGGTGTGTCCTTGTAAATATCCACACTTAGGCTTAAGGAAGTGTGACGACACAACGTAAAAGGTAAAGTGAGGCAGAATGGTATCTCGTTAGCATACTGGACTGGAAGGACAGTTACTTGATAACGCGAACATACAAATCTAGTCAGCCAAGATAGGCTCAAGATTTTTGAACAAAAATGTGGAAAATATAAGACACTTGTTTAGTCGGCAAATTTGCCCAAAGAATAAATTTTATTTTAACTCATCACATTTACAACAAATACAATGCATGTTTAGTCAGTAAGCTCGCCCAAAGCATTGAGATTACATCATTTCAATACAAATATATAACGTTTCTACTAGCAAGAACATAATGAGGATGAGGCCTCTGAGCAAGGTAATCAGCAACTTGGGCTCTTCGACCGTCATCGGGACGGGGAGCTAGCTCCTCCTCGGCTTCATTCACGTACGACTCCAATAACTGCCGAGGGATAGCGTCGATGGGGATCCATTGATCATCTCTCCGAAAGGGGTTAAGCATACAAGTAGAAGGAGATATTTCATGGCGATACTAGAGCATCGAGTTCCTTAGAACCTGCATCTCCCTCAAGGCGCTCAACCACCCCCTGATGAAGGTGAGATCCTCAAATTTTGTCAGCCTCGTAGGAGCATCTAACCAACCCTGGTCATAACCATCATCCCATACTCGTCGATGTCCTTTTATAAAAAGGTTTCGCAGCCGAGTAACGTCCCTTTGAATCCCGACAGCAATCACGTATGCTCGTCGGACATCATCGCGAAGCTCTTCCATTTCCTTAGCTGAACCCCTAGAGTTCCTGCTAGCTCGCAAAATGGTTGGAGGAGTAGGACCTTGCAGCACATGAGGAACATCGCCTGGACCAATTCTAGCTCACGATGAAGAGGAGCCTCATAATACTACAGGAGCATTGCTCGGCGCATGTTCCCTAAGTCGCGACACCTCTCTCCTCAAAGCTTCGTTCTCCTGCTGAAGAACCTCCCTAACTTGGTTAATCTCAAAAGCATCTATGAGCTTCTCCCTCAATGTATTCACCTCCTCTAGGACTAAAGTGATAACTTCTTCCATCTCTTGAAGCCTATCCTTCAGCTTGGCCATAAGCTCAGACTGATCCTTATAGTTCTGATTCCTCGATCTAAGAGATTTGTAAAGGTTAACAAAGGTTTGCGAACCTGAGGACTCGCATTGGGACCAAAGGTCCTACCCAACTGAGATGTGGAAGGAATATACACTTGTACATCAACCAAATACAAGAAATAAAGGAGCAAGGAAAGACAGAATCATTCAGAACTCGAAGGGAATGAGAAACCTTTACGTTTCATTAATAAAGGCTAAAGTACATCAAGTAGAAAAAGAAAAAGAAAAAAATTATAAATAGAAAAAGCAAAGGTACAAGGTAGTACTAGAAGTAAAAATTATACAGCAAGCTCGAGCTGCCCAGAAGTCGATGGTTGCTTCCCTCTCAGCAGCGATAACCTCTGTCGCCAGAACATGGTGAACACCATCAGAAGTTGTCTGGGAGACAAGGTCAGTGCCTTCGATGGCTGGAGAAGGGACTTCATCCATAACTGGCCTCGGGCCTGTGTCGTGCTCATCGAATAGAGGAGATGAAATATCCACACCGGCAGCTAAGAGGACCTAATTCCAGCCCTTCTTAAAGTCCAGACGACTAATATAGCCTATCTGAACCTCGGCATCCTCATAGGCAGTGGCCCAACAAGAATTATATGAGTCTTCCCTAGAAGTGACTGCCTCAGAATCCTTCTTCTTCAGCTCCTCGGACAACACTCTATTCTCCTCCACGAGTGCCAGCTTGCTCGAGCAAACCAGGTTATAGGCTTATCGCAGCTCGTTCAATTCTTTAGCTGCTGCGTCCCTCTCCCGATTGGCATTGGTAAGAGCCAGATCCGATGATATCCGTGCAGCATCAACGACCTTGAAACCAGCTTCAAGCTCCGTACTTTTCAACCTCAAGGAAGCATTTTACTGCTCCAGCTTGCCATTTCTTCTCACCAGCTCGTTGCGAGAGCGATAGAGCACAGGGAAGTCAGTCACAAACTGCAAAAACGAAGAAGACATCAGAAAAAGGAAATAGCCAAAACTTATTGAAGCATAAGAAAAAGGGAAAAATCATACCAAGGCTAGCCTTTGGCTAGCTTGTAGGGCCATTTGATCAGACCTCAGCGCCCTCTGGTGATCTGCAGGGAGAACTGCCCTCTCGAGCAGCACAAGAGCCAATTGAGGAGAAAAGGCCACTGAAGACCCCTTGGGCAATGCCGACACTAGGACCAAGGCCTGCCCAGCCTTCATCCTCGACTCTATCTTTCTCCTCTCCTCCTCTTTCTATTTCTCCCTCCTCCTCGTCTCCTCCACCTTCTTCCTTTCCTCTTCCTTTTTTTATCTCTCTATCCCTAATTTGTTCCTCTTCTTTCCTCTTCTTCTCCTACTCCTGAGCAGAAGACCGAGAGCCAGTAGCTACAGCCCCATAACTGGACTTATGCTTCTTCTACCTCTGAGCGAGGAGCACATGATCATCATCATCATCATCATCCTGAATTAGATTTTTCCTGGGAGGAACCATCTCCTCGCTTGAACTACAGGACGCAATCGAAGATCCTCGGGCATCAGAAGCCTCTTCTGAGTCAGGAGAACTATCACCACTGGAGCTCTCATCACCTAAGTTGCCTTTAGCACCGCCTACAATGTCACTCTCAGAACTGCTCTCCTCCTCGTCCAACTGGATAGGATCAACAGCAGTCTCCTCAGAGATGTCAAATTCAGAGATACTATCTATCAGCCTCGCTATAAAGCTAGAACTAATGTTTTTGTATTCGAGCAAGAAAGCAGCAGATCAGGGATGCTTGCTGTCAGCTAAAGGTTCCCTGATATTCCAGGACTTGACTAATTCAGAAAGACGAACCTCACTGAGAGCAGATTCCAAGTTCTTCGACCTCACTGAAGAAAAAATAGGAAAAGTCAGAACGATCACGAAACAATAAAAAAACTTGAAAGAACAGAGCAAAGTCTACCTATGTATTCTTCCCCAAAAAATGGAACAGAGAACCTATCAGACCTCGACCCCTAAAACTGGGGAGAAAATTGCCAATTTCTAGCAAGAAATCCCTCTTGCCAATAGTCCTTATAGGAATCAGGTAGGTTTAGTACCAATACTCTGTCAGGAATCCTGTCTTTAAGGTAGAGAACACCAGAACTAGTTTGAGAAAAAGAATAGCAAAAGCAAACCTCGACGAGCCCTAAATTGGTACCATATAACTGATTTATTCTATGGACACCATTGATTATCTTCCACACATTGGGTGAACACTGTGCAGGAACAATATTAAAATAACCAAAGAAGTGCAAGAACAAATTGTTGGGAGGAAAAGTTTGTCCCCCTTGGGAAAGCAGCAAGACATGGATCCAATGGGCACCCTCTATCTCTCTAACATTTTTAGGGAGAGGGACACACTCAATCTCTACCCACTCTGGAATATTATAAAACTTTCTAAACTCAGACACCTACCTATTACCAAGCTTTTCCATTAGAAAACCGTAGAAAAACTACAAATTCAAAGAGAAAATACAAAGAGGAATCACAGGAGACTTACAAGATGGAAGTTCGACTCGAACGATGAAGAATCGCGATCCCAAATGATAAGGAAGCAAGAAGAATGGAGATTGAGAGAAGAAAACTCGAATCGCTAAAGCTCACAGAAAATAGGAGAGTAATGGGAAGCTTGAAATGACGACTGCTCTGAATAAAACCTTTAAGTATTACTAATCATAGTGCACATACCACGAAGCGGGTGTCGCCAGAATCAGTCCTCAAATTTTGGGAAGAGTTGCACCATATAAAACTCGGCCATTATGACAAATCATTTAAATTTATTGAGACCAAAGCATGGCCCAACAAACTTAGGGGAAATTGTGGGTACCCGAATTTAGAACGATGGGCCTGGACGAGTAGCCCAATTGTAGCGGCCCAAAGTCCAGGCCCCTCTTACCTTAAACTGATTATGATTTAGTCTCTTCCCACGTTCCCATTAAGAGGCACTCTAGGAGGGGATGGGATACATGAGGGAGTCCCACACCCCCACTCACTAGAATGAACATGTTATATCAAACCCTAGGTCTGGGGCAAAGGACACATCGTTTTCTCTGTAATCACTCTCCGGAGTACATAGAAATAATACTTACTGCACCACCGTGGACGTAGGCACCTTTGCTGAACCACGTATTGTGACACCCCGCTTAATAAAATACCGGGTGATCAGTCCTATACCAAATTAAAATAGGAATCCCCGTTGGATCATCCTTAGCATCACTGTCGAAACTTTTTAAAACTTACTAATCACCTAGTATTCCAAAAACTGGTGCCAATTTTAACTTCTTAATTAAAACAAAACAAATCATGCGGAATAAAAATATAAACCATTCACACAACTGAATGAAAATAAACTAAATCATAATTACACAACTTGCCGAATAAATCATCGGCCACCCAATAAATAATAAAATACAATAACAACACCTGAATGAATTACACCTGAAACTGTACCGAGAAGTCTGGGCGACAAGCCCTAAATATAACTGAAACTGATACAAGATTCCTACGTTAGGAATGAATAAATGATGCGTCTAATCCAAACTCCTGCTAGCATCCACATATGCCGCAGCTCCGTGTCCCTGGAATAGAATATCAATCCTGGCGTCCTTGTGGCTGGACACCTAAAAGGTTTTGAAAATAGTTTTATAGCAAGGGGTTAGAACCCAAAACATTTTGAAAATATTTAGCAAGTGAATTAACTGCAGTAATTTAAAATGCATGAATGCGCTTCATATTTAAGTTAGTGTCTCACTCCCTTGTGGACATTCTCACCCCTCCACTATTGTGCACACCTACCGGTTACCTTAACCCCACCTAGTTGTACTACCCCGTCCAACTAGTCCTGGTATAACCTTCCCTTGCTATACTACTCTAACCCGAGTATAATGATTCTTGAATTATAAGTTATTTCGCAATCAACTTAATTAGTTCCTTCTTAATTAATAGTATATAACCATAGCATAGGTTATATTAATTAAATACATCACACACTATATTATTCCCACATATGATTAACTTAATTTATTTCTCATAAATTAACAGAATATATCTGTAGCCCGAGTTATATAAAATAAATACATCACACACTATATTATTACCTACATATAATATTCACTATCATATTATATGTATCTTAATAAAACATCCACACACCCTCACTGGATGATTCCCTCTCAAGTGCCATCTCACTAGGTGTGCTCACTTTACCTAGTTACCCAAGTTGGATTTGCTCACCAACCTGGTTCAAAACAAAACGAAGTGGAGGCGGTCATATTCCTTCCCTGAAAGTGAGATAAGCCCCTCACCCATATAACGGACGCTATGACCTGGGGATATACTCACCCTACTCCTCAAGCTAGGGGATTTACCCACATCGCGCAACCTCCCTTGATAGCACTAGAGCATATAATTTAATAAATATCTAATCACTGATATTTAGTAGCACACACAATATATACACATATATATATACTATCACTACACCGTATATATATATAAAATAAACCCCGGCTTTACCGTGTACTCACAACCCGTAACACTAGCCTGAAATCCCGAGTCTCTTGCCTGACTCGACCAAATAAGTTTTCTCACTTATTATATTATTATTATCCCGAATCTATGGTCTGACTCTAATTTAATTAATTCCCACATTAATTAATGTAATACTTTCCCCGAGTCTATGGTTCGACTCTGTGTTAATTAAATTTACACACTTAATTAATTAATACCAATCCAAGTCTATGGTCCGACTTTTATTTAATTAATTTCACCCAATTAATTTCCATAATGATAGCCCGAGTCTATTCCTCGACCCTTATTTAATTTAAGATCACTTAAATTAACTTATTACCTCCCTGAGTCTACCATCCGACTCTAATTAAATTAATTACCCTCATATTAATTTAATACCTTCCCGAGTCTACAATCCGCCTCTAATTATATAATTAGCACAATTATCAATTTAATACCAATCCGAGTCTGTGGTCCGACTCTATTTAAATTAATTTACGCACTAATTAATTTATTTTCTTCCCGAGCCTACAACCCAACTCTAGCTAATTAATTGCACATTAATTAATTTACCACTTTCCCGAGTCTATAGTCCGACTCTACTTTAATTAATTGCTCATTAATTAATTTAACACTTGGTGTCGCACAACCATTTTACCCGAACTCGCTCACTTGGCCCGTAACTTAATATGTTCCCGAGTCTATATTCCGACTCTAAATTAGTTAGTTTATCTCCAACCTTAATTCACTACCTTGGCGTCGCTTAGCCGATATACCCGGACTCACTCACTTGATCCGTATCTCCCTATTTTGGAATAACATCCCTCAATTTCCTCCATAGAGTTTCCCCACATAAATTGCTCCTAGTCCCAATTACTATTCCCCATAATTACTAGGAATATGTATTTCATAATTATATAACACTAATTAATGTATGAAAATTAATATATAATTAATTTCCCCCTTATCTCACACACAGGCCGAACTGCCCAGAATTAACCATCGTCGATCGATCGATGCCCCCCGATCGATCGATCGATCCCTTCGTTCCAGCTCTCCTTCCTTGCTGAATTTCACCATTAACAAAAATTAAGGTTTTTAATCCAAAGTCTAAACCTCAAATCACATTATCCCACCACATAAACATAGTTATTCCACATCCTACACATCAAGGGACCTTAGGATAATCAATTTATCTACTTATCTCATGATTTTCGAAATGGGTCTTTCTCCACAAAATTCAATTATCTGTTTTACAATCCAATTACCAGATTTAATTTCTACTCTTTTATGTTCTGGATTTCTCATTCAAATCATATATACATATTCAGATATCAATTACCTATCTAAATCTTACTTTGAATCTCATTCAAGTGTCCCATAAACAAAAACCACATTTTTACCCATTTACACCCAAAACGAATTTTAGTATACACATCACTAAAAATATGAATTGGATATCACAATTTAGAAGTAAGAACAGTTAACCACTTGCCTGGAATTGTTCGTAGGGTCTGATCCGTCGTCGACATCCCTTAATTTGGCTCCAATAACCTCCAATTTGCCTTTTGATTGTTTTCCCCCAATCTCCCTCTCAAACCCTAGGTTAGAATAATGTTGGCTGCTCATTTCCTAATCTCCCCATTAGGTTAAAAATCCTTAATGGGCTTAATTAAAGTGGCCCAACTCACCCCGTGTGGGCCCGGCTATGCCCAAAAATATCCCGAGACCCAATTACTACCCCCGGGTACTCTTTTCTGACTATCTCAACCCATCCGGACTCAACCGCGCAGTCAGAATTGACGTCCGAATTAATTTATAAAAATCCTTATCTCACACCCAATTTAGTCTATACCGACTCCCGACTAGGATAAGTGTATACCGCGTCATTAATACTCGAAATGACGTAATTAAATTATTACTATTCACTTAGTAAATAAATTTTCCTAAACATTAACCATTCACTCCCCGATTAATATTTAAATGAATTTATCGCCATAATTAATTCAATTAAAATTTCAACACACAAGTAATTTAAAATTCCCGAATTAGTTAAATATTAAATGTATAAAAATACGGGGTGTTATATCTTTTGTTATGTGATTGGCATTTTGCATTCCTTATTCTTGGTTGGTGATTGTGCTTCTCTTATCTATTTGTGTTGCACAATAATTGTCACCACAATTACATACCACATTTTTAATACGGTGGATAATGTGTCCATTTTGCATATGCTGGGATAAAAAAGGAATTTTAGGGAAGTTACTCAGGATCATACCAAGTAATATGGGAAGCACCTTTAGCAGAGTGTGTAATTATAAGCACTAATGTTTTATCTTTCGGTAATACATGACTATCCTCTATTATAGGTGCTTTTAGAACATACAAAAAGGATTGTTATAGGTATCGTTTGTCAAAACATATATGAGTTTATAGGAATATGGAGAGAGAAATTTTTGTCTTGATATTGATTCAACGAATGTCCTTGTTTGTTTATGTTCTTGTCAATATTATCAACCTTGGATGCTACAGAATCAGGGGATTAATTGACTAAAGTTAAATGAATTTTAGAGCATCTCCTCTCTGTAGAGAAGGGAATTCAGTGGCAGATGTGTTATTATAAATGGGACGAGATTATTAAGAATCGTAAAGGTAATGGTGGTCTACACCTCAAGGATTTCATAGCTATGCAAGAAGGGACATGTTTGGCTAAAAAAACTACATATTCAAACTATGAGTGAAAGGGTAGTAGTCGCATCATCAGTTAACACCATAGAGGCATCATGAGGAGTTTTACACACAATTCTCAATTCAGTTGAGAGGAGCTATGGCAGCACATGCATATGGAGGGAGTAGGGGAATAGTCTAGTGTGCATATCACTATAGCGGACTACTGAAGATACAATGATTCAATTCCCTTTAGACATTGCTTGTTTATTTTTTATTTCTTTAAATGATATTTGTGATTCATTTTATGTCATCTATTATATATAACATGAACATTTTTCTTATTTCCTTTATGTTGAGTATTAGTGTTTTTGAACACCCAATGGTAATCTAAAAAGCATTTGGGGTTTTTCTTTTTTAAAACACTACGCATCATGCCCAACCTTTTTCCATATAAGATTTAAGAAGGGCTTCGGCTTCCCCAATTTATATTTGTAATAAAAATAACATTATAACTTTAGTTTTTCGTATCAATAATAACAATAATATTAAACACATAATAATAATGAAATTTGTTTCTTTCATTTGAACTAAACAAGCAATTTAAGGAATCCTTCATTTGAACTAAATAAGCAGTTTAAGAAGTCTTTTGTTTAAACTAAACATGTTATTTAATCCATGGAGGCATAAACAATGGAAAATGTAGAACATAAACCATCTATAGTATCTAAGAAAGTAGCATGTTGGGTTGTAGATTTTATAATGGTTGAACATTTATGCTTAGTAGAACAAAAAATCCATAGGTTTGGTATTAAACCATACCTAATAGTTGAAGCTAGAAAACTGAATCCCGTAGAAAAGAAAATTTTCATAAAGTATATAGAAAATAAGATTTTGCGTTCAACAACAAATATAAAACCATGTTTATACTGGACATACCAAGAATTGAACTTTTTTTTGGAATGTGGATTGCCCGATCCTCTAATGTTCCCATAACACAACTTCATTTATGACAGGATTCACGTCCACTCCTAAAATTATCACTTTTTTAAGTTTGCAACTCCGTCCTAACTTTACCTTTTAGCTCATTCTTCCGAGAGTTTGAATGGACAGTAACAAAAACCATTCTTATCTTCAATATTATTTCCTATAGTCTTCTTTAAATTGTTAAGGCATGCATTGGTTACATAGTCCACTTCTTGCTCTGATAGAAAACTGATCAGTTTATGTTGCTCAACTTCAATTTATGTTGATCAGTTTATGTTGATCAATTTATGTTGATCAGTTTATGTTCTAATTTCTGTCTTTTTTTCCTAGAACTTTATGTTTTAATACGATTTTAAGGATTTATTTGGGTCTTATATTCACATGTCAATTGGATTCTCGCCATTTACAATTTTTGAAGGTGTCAGACCCAGTATTAGGAGAAATGGCTTACAACTGCCCTTATAATGACAGTTTTCATCTCTGAGCAACCCCTTATGGCCACTTCTCTAGTGAGTGATATAGCAATTGAGGTATCCGATCTGGCTACTATTAATTTATATCTTTGCATCATAATAAGAAATTGGGGCTCATCATTGGTGTTCTCTCTGAGCAGATCCTAGTGGCCACTACTCAGATGCATGATTTGTCCAATTTTGTATTTCCTCACGTGAACACTCTGTCTCAATTGAAATTTGAGCAAGAGTCGGACTTGGGAATTTGTTGGATTTCTGAGTAGACAAGTAGGGATTTCCCACATACTTTTTTTACCATATACTTGATTATTGGCATATAAGTCAACTCACAACTAACAATGGCATTTTGGGATGCGGTCATGCCCAATGACAACTCCACAACTGAAATATTAATACTGTAGACTAGAATGGTGTTTTCATCGAGGTGCAATGAATCTTATTAGCTTTATATTGTGTCAATTAGTACATAAAAGTGATAGTAAATAAATTCAATAGGTTCTTTAAATGCATTAGATCTTTGATCATTACACTAAGTCATATCATTGACTTGTAAAGTTCTTTGTGCAAGGCTATGTGGACAAGTATGTCAAAGCATAATATGGAGATAAGTGTGTGCTTTCAACTGGAAAATGGTAACAATGTTATAAAGTACTCTCTCTCACTCTCTCTCTCTCTCTCTCTCACTCTCTCTCTCTATTTTGGTGTGTCTGCGCGTGCATGTGTGCGTGTTATGAACTTGGATTGATATCTCAAAGTCCATTGTAGTTTTAAACTACATATCTTTTTTTTTCTCTTTTTCTTTGGTTATACGGTAGATTTAGCAAGTGTGATTGCAAACCTTTACATGGAAATGGACCCTAATTCTTGTGATTACAAATCAAATACTGAACTTCTCCATTTGGGATTAGTAGTGGTAAGATAAATTCAAAAGTATTTATGTAACTTGCAAATTAAATTTCTTCTTACTTGTACTCTCTACTTGTATTTTCGATTGTGAGGAAACCAAACACATAGAGTCAAAATTGGTTTGGTTTGAGATTCAAATAAAGGAAGATCAATGCTTGCGCTTTAGCCAATGAAGTGGGAAAATAAAAAAGTGACTAAAACCAAACTAACCGACATCTATGTATCTTTCTAAGAATTTTAGTGTGCCCATACCTTATCTAACAACAACTCAAATCTCTCATTATCAAAGGTTCCATATATGTCTTACATATATAACCAAACTTCGTCTTTATCTATTAATTTCTATATATAACCAGACATGTAAATAATCTATTGATATTTTTATTTCTGATCAGATATAAATTTATGTTTAACCTTTTAGTCTATGTTCAAATATATATTCAGTTTTGTTATATTCACCTTCAAAATCATATATGAAATCAGTTTTATTTGTATCTGAATTCTATTCAAATAAATTTTTAGCTTTATGACTTCTATTTACGTATATATATTTCTTTTTTATGTTCATTTCTACTCATATTTCGTTTATGTCAAAATGCATAATCAACTTTGATTACTCTCCAGTCAAACAAATGAATAGATATATAATATATAAAATTCAATATTCCAATAAACATAAATAATTGATCATTAAAAAAGTACCTCAAATTGGAGAAACACATCAAACATTGATCTGGAATTAATGAACGTCATGTTCTTTAGCATAATGTTGATGGTCGAGATACATCATACATGTATTTATATTTGACTTTTATATTTTCTGTTCAGATGCATATATTTTTATTCGACTTTTTACTTAAGTTCACACGTATATGTGCAAATACATATTCGACTTTAATTTCTGTTTAAATAGAAATTCAACCTTACGTTATGTTTTAAGTACGTAAATTTATGTGCATAAATTTATATTTCCTCCTCGTTTAGACTATAATAATTAAGTGGTGGTCTATTTGAATGTAACCACTATGACTTTTTAATTAATCAGAGGTGTGCCTTGCACATAAAGTTGTGGCCTTACTGTTTGTGAATTACGCCTTAAAACTTGTTTCATAAGGATGTAATTAAGTTAGTATGTTAAATGAAGCCATGAATGCATGTAATGGATATGTTAATTAATGTTTTAATGTTTTGTGAAATATTAATTGCTGAATAATGTTAGCCTATATTGTTGACTTAGTTCTATGGACTGAATTAATTGTTGAATTCACATTTTCAATTGGTCTTTGGGGTGTCTTACAAAATCTTGGGTGGGTGTTCAACTATCTTCCTATGAATTGCATTTTACAATTAATACGAAGTTGCAAAGGGCATTCTAAATTTGATTTTTTTCAATAAGGAATGTTTGATCCAAGCTACTCTGTTTCATAAGTCATGTGATAGACAATGAGTTCACTGATTACCTGCTCTCCAAATTGAATCATAATTTGTGTTTTTTCTCTCTTTTCCACAGTTTTAATAAGATTACTCCACATTGTATCAGTTATGAGTGTTCATGAGTAGTGGGAAGAAAGAAACTCAACGGTAGTCATGTTAATCCATTGACGTGACACCACTACATCAGTACTGGCCTGGAACTCGGGCGGGTGGCCCTTCTAGAAGGTCTCCCTTACTCGCTGCTAAGCAAATGGCCCTTCTTCTACCTGAATTACTGGCGCCACTGGCTGCTAAGGCTGAGGCTGTAGGTTAGGGAAATGAGTTTTCACGGCCCTCATAGTTGTCTCAACTGCCCGAGACACTATCACTGCCACCTGAGTAGTAGAAATCACTCTGGTGGGGGTGGGGGTACTTATTGCTCCTAAGGGTCATCACTAACCTCATCCTAAGATACTACCCTCTCTGCTCGCTCTTTCCTCAGAGGCATACTAAAACAAAATTAGTTTGTTTAAGTACACAATTTATACAATTTAAAATAGCAGAAGCATGTGAATCAAAAGCACGTGAAGATATAAACAAAAATCCTAATAATAGGGATATATATTAATCAAACGATACACTGAAATCGTAGTAATCCATACAGATCCTATGGACACTAGAACCCGATGCTCTGATACCATCTGTGACACCCCGCCAAATTAAATATCGGTTGATCAGGCCTTTATTAAATTAAAATAGATTTCTCATATGGTTCATTATTAGCATAACTGTCGAAAACTTTTTAATTACTAATCACCTAAGTAAAATTTGACTAGCGCCAAATTTTATCTTTCTTAAAACAAATAAATAACTCATGCATAAACCTTTAATAAAAACATTCACAATTTAGAGTTCAAACTATATAACAATATATAATAGGAATAAAGAAAAGTCTTGTCGAATAAATCATCAGCTAAATTTTTAACAAATAATAAATCCAAGACTAAGTAAAAACTATTACAAGTCTGCACTGATAAATGAAATGACCATGAACAACATGTCCAAATGAAATACTGAGATAGATACTACACCATATCTGAATAGAATGAGGAAGCGTTTAATCAACCGCTGCAAACTCCATACCGCTACAACGATGCATCCCTAGAATAGATAGTCAAGTTTGGCGTCCCTTTGGATGGACATTTAAAAGGTTTTTGAAAATATTTTATAGCAAGAGTTAGTACTCAAAACATTTTGAAAATATTTATCAAGTGTTTATCACAAATATCAAATTGGTTATTTATCACACATGTTAGGTTATCGTACACTCCTTTAAGTTTCCTCACCTCTCAACTATGTTGCACGCTTAACGTTCAATACTTAGCCCAGCTAGCTATACTACCCTATCTATCTCAACTAAAGTATATAACCGATCTCATACATAATCTAAGTCCACGTACCGCCCATACAATACTCTACATTATTAACATTTCTCACATGTTATTACTTCTCCTATAACATTCACATATGTTATATTTAAGTCTTCATTAATAAGTCTTCCTACTTAATTCATACCATGTTTCAAAGATATTACCTTTCAACATTCATAATTAAGTCTCACTACTCACTTCACTTAGATGTTCAGAATCTATATTATGTCCTGTAATTAAGTCACTTTACTCAATTTACCTTTCAGATCTATATATCTTTATATATCATCTACCGATCTACAATCACACATAAGTAGATTATCCATACGATTTTTATATATTTCATGGACAATATATATATTATAAGTGTATATACCCCTATAATTTCCTTAAATAACTCTCTGAGGACCAATGGTTCGGAATGTCACCTCGAACTTGGCTCTAAATGTCTCATCAAATATAGTTTGAAATGTATCCTCGAACATGGTTTGGTATGTCTCCTCGAACCTGGCTTGAAATGCCTCATCGAGTATAGTTCGGAATCTCTTCTCGAACTTATCAATCATTTCTATAGAAGTACACAATAGGCATTCACAACCCAAGTACTTATATAAAATACTAGGTATTCACACAACCTAATTAGTTTTGTATGTATGTAGTATCTTTCTGTCGCATACTCATCATACTTAACATTTAATGATTTATCTTACTATCGTATTTATTCGAGTATTCACACAACTCTAAAGGGATCGAGTTACCACATTTGATATAATTTAAGTAGTTACTATCATTAACCTACTGGTTATACACCTTAAATTAACTTTAAATCATCCCGTAACTCAATTCCTTATTTCGCTCGGTATACAACTCCATTTGTTCATATCCTTGGTCTTACACTCAATGACCCTAACGAACCTTTACTAATATATCTACTGGCCCTTATTAAGTCCCCACATAAGTACAATATCATTCTTAGGGTTCCCCTAATTTTTGCTATGAAAAAGAAAGTTAAACAACAAAAGAACCCAAAATTAACCTGAGTCGATAGATCAAGGGTTTGGTCGATCAATCGACATTCACGGGTCGATCGATCGATCGATCAATAAGTGACAGACCTAGATTAGTCTGTTTCATGCATTTTCATCCATTAACAAACCTAAAACACGCATGATAATCCACCAAAATCACAACCAACCATCCTAAACTATTTCTACACATATATGGATGATTTCTAATGTTCCTAACACATTAAATCTTTGCATAATTCAATCAAGAACGAATTAAAACCATTTATTATTAAACGCCCAAGATTTTATGTTCTTCCCATATGATTAACCATAAACCCAGATTTAAATCTATAGAACATCATATATTTTCTTCTGATTTCAAATCCTCTATAGATATTAACACAAGTTCATGCAAATCCTTTCCCAACATTCATTAAATTCATTATTTTCTCCCAAGAATTGTTCAAAAATCAAATTAACTTTAAATCCCAACGCATGGGTATGATAACTTCAATTTAATTTGAAAATAAACAACTTGCCTCAATAGTGATGATCTGATTTCGAGTTTTGCTGAAGATGTTGGGTTGTTTTCTTCTCCAATCTTCCTTCCCAAATCACTTCTATGTAAGAACTCCTTGAAATCTCCTACAATTTTCCTTTTAAGCCTAGATAATGATCTATCTTCTCTCTCTAATGGCCTCCCTTAGGTCTTCATGTTATGAACCCCAACCCTAATATCTAATTATCAGATATAGGACTCTAATTTTCATAACATTTATTTTTCAAATGACCCAAATGCCCTCAATAGGTGCCGGTTTGGTCTAAAAATGGCCCGGGACCCGAACTATACCTCTCCGTACACTTTTCTGACTATTTTGACCCTTTCAAAACTAACCGTGACCTCTAAATTTTTTTTCGAGTCACTTAAAATATATTTCTCATTTACTACCTCAAACTAGTCTACACGCGACTCCCGGTGAGATAAAATCCCATAAGCCGATATCATTCGTTGTGACATAAATCAAATATTCATTAATTATTTACTATTCATACTAAGTAAATTTCATGCCGTAATATGAACCAGTATCTATCTCTTGGTTAATATTCAAAAAATCACATTTACTATATAATCACATTAAATTACGTCGCACGTGTAATATAATTTAAATGTATTTTCCCCAAATTAATTTCTGAAATAATTATTTTAAATATGCCAAAAATATGGGGTATTACAATAAAATCCCCCTTTTTGCCAGAAGCTTAGGAATGTTTTTTTTTCATGACCATTTTCGTAAGATTAACATTATCTCAAATATTTTATTCCATAAAATATTTAACTTCAAACTTCCAAAAATCCAAGATTTTATCATTATTTCAAATATCTTATTCCAGAAAATATTTAATCATCAAACTTCAAAAAATACATCATTTTCAGAAAATGTCAACTTTAATATTTCAAACCTTAAAGTATTTTTCCATACATTATTTTCAAACCTTCAAAAATTTTACTCCATAAAAATATTTATTATTTCTTTCACTAGAAAACCCATTATCATGTTCATAATAATCCAACTATAACATTCAACCATAAGAAGACTACAATATACACCACAGAGAGTATTAAATATAAAAAGTAGATTATCCCACCTAAAATGACGCTCTAAACCGTGGGAGGCTTGAAAGATCAAGGAAAATGAAAACCCCCAACCTCCTAAGGTGCACTTACGAGGTGTTGTTTAACTCCACCAAGTTTCCTCATAAAAAAAGCCCTATTACAACCCTCCTTTAACTCCATGGACACTCATCCGCATTTTCTGCAGAACCCCCAGCAAACATGTCCATATATTTTGTAGCTCTCCATTAAAATGGTGCAAATGGGTATTTCTATGGGGGATAGTGTATGTACTACACTAAAGAAATCGAATGGCCTACGGACTATGGACGGAGAGAAATATTGAGATAGATGGAGGATACGATTCCTCTTTTCGTGAGGTTTTTGTGATACCCCACCCAATGAAATAGAGTGTGACGAGTCCTTTATAAATTTAAAACAATAATCTCATTTGGTTCATACTTTCCATCAATGTCTAAAACTTTTCAATTACTAACCACTTATCATTTAACTATGTCGGTGCCAAATTTTATCTTCTATTTACAATCACATCATATGGAAATATAAATTAAACCATACACACGGTAACTAAGTAAAAACATCAGAAGATAATATAAATCTGTGCCGAATAAAAACAATCAACTTCAAACTCAATATAAAAGTCCAACATAAATAATAACCTAAATACAAAGTCTGACTGAACAACTCATGAAATAAAATTGAATCGAAAGTACAAAATCTGATAAATGGAATCAATGAAATAACTGATTGGGCGACATGCCCAAATCAAATAACTGAACCGCATCCTACTCTAGGAATGAAGTAACGGAAGAGTCTAATCCAAATCCTACAAGCATCCACAAGTTTTGCAGCTTTGCATCCCTGGAATAGATCGTCAAGATGGTCGTCCCTGTGGCTAGACACCTAAAAGGTTTGAAAATATTTTTCATATGGGTCAGATCCCAAGAAAACCTTTTGAAAATATTTAGCTCGTATTTATGACAAGTTTAAAAATGGTTATTGATTACAAATGTTTATTCATTGTACACTCACTTAAGTTCCTGACCTCTTAACTAATGTGTCCGCCTAATGTTTCCTACCTAGCTATGTTACCTAGACAAACTCGATACCATCAACAATTAACAAACCACTAACACCTTTATCTCCCCCGTACCGCCCATACAGTAAACCACAATATACCCTTTAATTATCATGAAATTCTTAGTTAAGTTTCACATTAACATTCCCCCATACCGTCCATATTATACTCTATCAAACTAATTAATAATTAACATCTACTTTATGTTCTTATTCAATCAAGGTTAACATTTCACATATGTTAGGGTTCAAACTATTTCATTAAGTTTATCTACTTAAATTCCATTTTATATATACATTATCTATCTTCTCACAATTTATACAATACTAGATTTAACATTGTTTAGATTTACACTATCTAGTCTCCTTACTATCACACATAAGTAAAATACATCACCCATAGTATATATATATATATATATATATATATATATATATATATATATATATATATTCATATATATAATAAGATAGTTTTGTTTTTGGAAATGTCCACATTTTTAACGGCGTAGATGGATACCACCTCCTTACATATTTTTAAACATTTTAATGGTTCATATCACATCCTTTTCTTTTTTACAAATCTACCCCTCAAATATTTGGTTTCTCCGTGTTTTTTACTCATCAAACTTACCCTTTAATTCAAAAGGTGGGTCATTTTTGTAACACTCGCTCACCTTACACACATACACCCCATTTCTCTTCCTCGATATCTCCCCCCCTCACCCCCGTCGACCTCATTCTCTCCCTCACTTGCCAGTCATCTTCAGTACCTACCTTCTTCCCTCGCCTCTACCTTATCCTCTATTATAAGCTCTCCATCTCTCACATTTTTTATCATCCAAGATGGTACTCTCTTTTCATATATTTTATAGAATTCTAATTCAACCTCTAGGATTTATTGTGTTTGTCAGGGTATTTTAGGGGTTTGGATTTAAGGTATAATATTGATCTTTCTCTTTGTTTAGATACATACCCATTTTTGTGTTTGTTGTAAAAAAAAACCTAACATAACCATCATTTTTTATTTTTAAATCCATTATTTTTCTATAACCATTTTATATTGTGATGAATCTGACTCAAATTTTCTGTGTGATTTTTATGACAGCAGGAACTTATTGTAGGTATATAGTCCGTATCCCTCTTTATTATTTGTTGTTAGGTTCAAAACATGTAATGAAAAAGGTATTTCATGGTTGAACTAGATTCAATTTGCACATATTCAAACTACTTTTTTTTATTATTTTTAATTCTTATTATTTGTTATAAATGAGGTAGTTTCATTTGAACCTATCCTTTGCTTATTTTTTGTTCCTTTTCAAAAATGCCATACATTTACCCCCTTTCATATCTATGTTTCATCCATACTACACACTGAAGTCCATCACGAACAATGCTGCAAGAATCTTTTTGGGATTAGTTTCATTATTTAGTTTAGAACTAATAATTTTTTTTTATCTTTCTCACTGTGCCAGAATCTTTCGCATTATGTAGTTTATAACAATGCTGCAATAATCTTCCTCATTATGTCCTAAAGTTACTGGTGCTTATGGAACTATTAAAGTTCATTTAAAATTATTTGATATGCTTTAGTTTTAAGTTCATGTCCTCAGTGGTCTTACGGTGAATCTTGGTACTGAATTGATGTGAAATTCTTCTTTACAAATCTATTTATAAAATAAATATTGGTAATTTACGCTCTTGAATTCATTTGTTAAGGATGTAGTTATTTTTAGTGTCGACTTGAAGACCCGACAAACGATGACTAGGATTCGTTTGAAACATTTTTTGGTATGAGGTGGATTTTTTCCTATGCAGTGTACAAATACCTATTAATTTATCATGTTTTACTTTAGTAGACACACATGGCATTGTTTGTTTTCTATGCTTTGATGACAATTTAAGTTCATAAATCAAAATTTCATATATAATATTTTTTGAGGTGTGATTTAGACTTTCTTCATCCACATTATTGTTTGGATTTAAGCAACCCATATTTGTAACTGTGATTGTAGTTGTATAGTGATGAATAAAATGAGGGTTTGGACGTGGAATTTAATTTTAGTTCTTCAACTTCAATATTTGATATAGTGGAAGTTTTCTCCTACTTGAAGTCAATATTTTTCTCCACTAGAAGTAACAATATTTTTTAAATATTTTCTCTTATGGATGCTAAGACTTGAAGTTTTCAATGGTAATAACCTAACTATAGATGAAGTATAATGTCCAGTTTCATCCCCATCATTCTTCATATTCAAATTTGTTCATGTTGTTTCAAAATTTTATTCAGATTCTAATGTTAAGTATAGTATTATATCGTGAACCTTCCTTTGTTTATAACTGTAGGTTGCCTCATCATCTAACATTCATTTTTATTCTTTTTTTGTTCAACCTTCTTATTCAATTAAATGGATTTTAATGATTTTGAATTTCTTGCTTCAAAGATGCATACTCCATTTCCTTACATCTTCAACGATTGAATAAAGAATATACTTCTCCAACGGTTTCTTCCATTAATTTCACTTTCTACAATCTTTCTCACTTTTCAAGCATTTTTCTTTCTCACTTTTCAAGCTTGTTTCTTTCTCACTTATCATCACTCTAATAAGGAATTTTTTATATGTTATTTCCCCTGAATTTGTGGATAGTGGATATTTCCCTTGTTTCTTTCGAAATTTAATTGACATTTCTAAGGTGTCTATTGTCATTGTAGAGGTCCGCAATAGGTTTATTTTCACGTTTTGAAATCATCCCTAACTACTTAATGTTTGGTGGGTAGGCTTATAACTTTGGATTGAATGTTGGGAGAGTATCTCCCCTTTTTCATATATATATTTTGAGTTGAAACTATCATTTACATTGGATTAAAAACCCCTACAGAGTTATAAAATCAAAGTCGCATAACTCAGTGTTTGAGACATTATAAAACCTATATTGTATGTTGTAGTACTGTAACATGCTATAAATTGATTATCAGGTGTATTGTAGGCATTATAAATATTTTATGATTCAGAGAATTGGATAGTTTTTAACATAGATATGTTTAAGGGTTCACGTGGGGATTACATTTTTTATTTGCAAAAATATAGTAGTTTCATATTTATTTGATTTAATTTAAGGGGATTACAATTTTTAATCATTTAGCAATTACATACTTTGGAAATTTTTACCGTTTTATGATTACGTACGTTGGAAAATTCTCTTCTTGCCTTCAGGCACGGTCATACGCTAATATATATATATATATATAATAAGGAGTAAAAAATTTGGCACGATTCCATAAGATTACAACTTAATGAGGGGCTAGGATTGAAGACACCAAAATTGAATCCAATGGCTCACATTTTGTTAGACTAAAATGGTGAAAGTTTCCCCCTCTTTTCTCATTCTCTTTTTCACTTTAATTCAAATAAGAGGACGTTTTGGTAAACAACCCTACTATCCCCTCAATCACTTCACGATGAATCACCTCATACCAAACCCAATGAACCTCCACTACACTCAACCTCTCACGAATAGGTCTGCTCATATAATTTCTATTTTCATATCCACTCAACTCTCTCTCTCTCTACCGATTTCCTCTCTCGCTATCGCAACATTGTGGAGGTACATCTTGCAACATTGTCAAATTTTTGTTTGTTTGGTTTGTTTGATTCATGTGCCTATATAAGTTACCCGATTTACATCTTGCAACATTGTACGATTTTTGTTTGTTTGATTCATTTTTTTTGGTAGCATACTTTGTTTGTTTGATTACTTTTGTTGCTAAAGCTGTATAAGTTACCCGATTTACATCTTGCAACATTGTACGATTTTTGTTTGTTTGGTTTGTTAGATTCATTTTTTTTGGTAGCATAACAAATGTGTTTGATTCATGTTCCTGTATAAGTTGCCCGATTTTTGTTTGATTATTTTTGTTGCTAAATTGTTCTCTATTTGTCATTTTGGTATCACTCTTTTCTTCTCTATTGGAGTTCTTCTCTATTTTGTTGCTAAATTCATCTCTTGATTGCTATTGTAATTGCACATGAGTTTTCACATGTGTTTGTTCACCATGTGTTTGAAAAAATGCCTAAAAAACATCTTATTGACTTATCATCATATTGTTCGACATATTTATGAGTTTTCACCTTATTGTCTGACATATTATGAGTTTTCACCTTATTGTCTGACATATTATGAGTTTTCATCTTATTGTCTGACATATTATGAGTTTTCACCATGTCTTTGAAAAAATTCCTAAAACAGCCTTCTCATTCCCTATTTTTTAAAATAGGGATTTGGTATTCCTTCTCAATTTCTTGCATATTTGTATGCATTTTTTAACAACTCATATTGGTAATTTTTCTAGGTATTCTATTTCTCTCAGAGTACTACGAACAAGGAAGGAGATTTTGCGATCTCATAATCTTCACGGTTCATCTCATTCTTCTAGGGTATGGTTTTCCGTTTTTGTTCATTTTGTATTGTTAATTTCTCATGTAAGGGATAAATTGTTTGAAGTTGCTGCAAATTTCTATTTACAGGATTTGCTCATTTGGCCAATTTATTTTTTTATCATATTTATGGTATTTTTCATGTATTTTGGGTATTTTTCATGTATTGGGGGTATTTTTCATTGGCTCCTTCATCTTTTTTCAATTAAGTTTGGGCTATCATGTAAAGAGAAACGCGTACTAATACTCAGGAAAATGGGTATTTTCATGTATGTGTTTGGGGTATTAGTACTAATACTCAGAAAAAGGGGTACTAAACCTCATATCGGTGTTTGGGGTTTGGGGTACTGAACCCCTTTTTCATGTCTGTGCTAATGCATTTGGTGAGTACTAATACTCAGGAAAATACCTCCAAACAGGGGCGCGATGCACACCATCCAAACAGAAAAGAAAACCACCCAAATTCTCAACATAGCGGAAATAAGAAAAATGTTCATTTTCACTCCTTATGTATGTGTACTAATACTCAGCATTGTATCTTTAGTAGTCCATTGTATTGATATGCGCAGTAGACTAATCCCCTGCTCCCTCCTTATGTATGTGTTATCGTAGCTCCTCTAAACTAAATTGGGAATCGTGTGTAATACTAGATTAGTATATTAGACATTAGACCATGCTTTTCCTTATCTTGGTATAATAGTTATCAAGTACTTTAACTGTGTAATATTAGATTACCATATTACATTACTACTGAAACTTAAAACAGTTTATGCATATATGATTAATATATAAGTATATTATGTAACATTAGATTAGTATTAGTATAACAGTTTATGTATACAGTTGTTCAATAGGCTGAATATCAGTTAAATATAAGGTATATCAGGTATACCAAATGGACTGCTAACAAATGCCAGGTATAGCACTTATAGCTTCAGTAGTCCACTGTATTTCTACTCCCCTGCTCCCTCCTTATGTATGTGTTGCCGTAGCTCCTCTAAACTAAATTGAGAATCGTGTGTAATATTAGATTAGTATATTAGACATTAGACCATGCTTTTCCTTCTCTTGGTATAATAGTTATCAAGTACTTGAACTGTGTAATATTAGATTACCATATTACATTACTACTGAAACTTAAACAGTTTATGCACATATGATTAGTATATAAGTATATTATGTAATATTAGATTAGTATTAGTATATTAGATTAGTATAACAGTTTATGTAATATTAGATTAGTATAACAGTTTATGTAAACGGTTTATGCATAACAGTTTATGTAATATTAGATTAGTATATTGGATTATGTATGTTATTTTAACTATTTGTGTATGTTATTTTTAGTTTTTTAAATTGTTGATGCAAAGTGCACTTCTTCAGAACACATTAGACCATTTCCTTACCATTTTCAGTTATACTATTTGACCATTTTCTTCAAGAAACATTAGGCATTAGGCCATTTTCAGGACACATTAGATCATGTTATAACAATTGTCAATTACTAAAACTGTGTAATATAAGATTAGTATATTAGATTAGTTATCAAGTATGACAATTATCAATAAAGGGTATAGAAGGTCAATAGAAGGTATATCAGGTTTAGAAAATTGGTGTTTAGAATAGGCAGGTATAGCAGTTATAGTTGAATTGTTATGTTTTCTGTAATATAGTTGTTCAGTAGGGTGAATAGCAGTTCAATATAAGGTATATCACGTATAGCAGGTACAAGGTATAACAAATGCCAGGTATAGCACGTATAGCAGGTATAGAAAATGTAAAATAACGGTTCAATTGGATAGCAGTTCAGTTCATATGGCAGGTATACCGTGTATATCAGATATAACATATATAGTAAGCATTTGGTTTGTTAGGAGTTCAGATATAGCATGTATATCAATGTCATATTGCACATGTTTAGATCATTTTACTTTAATAAACATAATGTATGTTTACATTGCACGTGTTTCGATTAGTAAACAGTTTAATTTCTATTAATATCTTATCCATCTTTTTATTTTGTAGTTGATAGTTGACTTCTTTCTCCACATGGAGGACATTACTATATTTGGCATAGTACGTTACTTATAGTTCTTCTGTCCCGGTCCTTAAATTATGTCATTTTCAACCTACTAACTCTGTTCTTTACTCTTTTTTTTCTTAAAGGTTGATGAAGACGCACAAAATGCTGTAACAACTACCCCCTCTCCTCTATTCTTCTATTTTGCAACTACATGTTTTGCTTTTGACTTTAAACATTGCATTTTCACTCAGATTCAAAGGCTGCGCATAAATAATATCGGTGTTGTTATCCATGATGAATCCCGCCTCAATGCCATTCGTTATGTGGTAAAATAATGCAACTATTTTGTGTCTTCATACTTATTTCCTTTTTCCATATTTGCAGGGGAATGGAAAAGAAAACGTGGCACCTAATGTGGATAAAGGGAAAGGGAAGGAAAAGGAATCTTCACAAGTGGTATGTTTAACATTTCAATGGTTATGACTCTATTTGTTCTCATTATTTTCTTATCGTGTTCTTCATTTTTTCTTAATCTACCCACTTTGTCTTAATTGTAACTCTCAACTATGCCTTCGTATTATATAGATTCAAATACAGCGGAAATATACCGGAGGTATTGTTATACGTGATGATGTTCAACTTGATGCTATTTGTGTTATGGTAACTAATCGTCTCTATATGTTTTTTCCCTTCACAGTTATTATAATCAAGTTCTTATTCACATTTCATTAATGTCGTCGATGTTATTTCAATTGCATAGCCGCATACTCAACATAACAATGGAAACAACAAAGGAAAGGGGAAAGAGAAAGCAAATGGGGCGCCTATTAGGGTAAATATTTCTCAGCAACTTTCCACAGTTTTTTTTTTCAGTTAAAAAAATTCGCACCTTATAATTCTTTCATCTCTTTTTATATGCTTTAATCATTTCTATAGGCATCTTGGATGGGTAAGGGGAATGTATCTTCTGGAGAGGTATGTTTCTAACATTACCTTATTTGCTTTTATATTGCTCCTTTTACTTATAGGGTCACATTTTGCATTACCATGTTGGGTGACTTTAAATGTTTAGACCATTATGAATAACGTACATCTTGCTATACACCATACGATTTAAAATATTTACCTCATTTTAAATATCAAACTATTAGCACTTTCCATTACTAAAAGTACTATATAAGACCATTATTCAAAACCCATTCATTATTGTCATGTTATGTGTAAAATAATCTTTTTCTTCTTTAGGCACCCTATGTACCCTTAATCTCAAAACATGCCTTGGCGCAACAAATGCGATGGGCACGAGAACGGGAAACATATATTCCTTTGCCAACTACAAATGAAGTCAGCTTGCCATCTCAATCTCTCCCGTCTACTGAACATTTAACACTATCCGATAACTTAATCTCAAGTCGTGTTCTGGCTCAACGACAACATCGAGAACGTGAAAGACTTTCTCGCTTTCAATCTTCGTGTGATGTTGTGCCTCCAGAACCTACATCCGTCAATCCCCATCACTCTGCACCACAATCCACCATAACTGTTGAATATATGGCACCATGTAATAGCTTAAACTCAAAACGTGCGCTTGGCCAACGACAACGACGTGATCGAGAAAGAGCACTTCAGTTATAGAATACACTAGACAATCAATCATCTGCTCAGGATCCTAATGTTCCCAAGTCAATAACACCACCTACCCTTGCTAGCACAAAACGTTTTCCTAAGCAATTAAGGGTTTCACAATCGTCCTCTATTGATGCAAGGGTTGAACTCCCTTCTACAATAACTGAGAATTTTATACAACTAAGAACCCCTGATCAATCGGACTTTCCTCTACAAAGACTTAGTCCTTGGACTGATAGTTTACCAATCCCAGTTGATCAAATTTATATGCCTCCAATAGTTTTGCCTCGCAACCTCGGTCAAGATTTTAACCAAATTGAAGTCGACCCATTTATTAATCATGTCGTCCTCTGTGAACCATTTGAAACTGTTCAAAATCTACTTGCCACTGATACAGATAGTACTGAATGTCTCCCCCAAACTGAAGATAACCACCTTAGGTAAATCATTTATGTATCTTTTATTATTTGGAAATTTATCTAATGACATTTTTTATATTTCTTAACACTTTCCTTTCATTTTATACTTAGATCCACTCTATCAGGCGTCAGTTATGTTGCATGTACGAGTACATCTCGAGAATCATATGTCGACTTTAATAGACATTTTCTTGTCCCCATGACTGTTCCATGCCCTTATTGTCATGCTTTACATTGGATGGATGAAAGGTTATCTGTCACATCGAAAGTGCGCCCCCTATTTGGAAAGTGTTGCAAACAAGGAGAAGTTCGTTTGCCAAATCTCATTGAACCCCCACCAGATATTAAACATTTTTTTGATGGCAACGATGTTCAATGCAAGTCTTTTTAGAATCATATTAGGGAGTATAATGCTGCTAATGCATTTACGAGTCTAGGTGTCCAGATGGATGATAGAGTCCTCACAGGTAGGGGTCCCACATCTTTCACCATTCATGGTGAGCTACGTCATCGTACCGGGGCCTTATTACCGGAACCAGGGCTTGAAGATGAAGCTGCATATGCACAATTATACATATACGATCCAGATGTGGCATTGCAAATTAGGGAACGTAGAAATCCACGTTTACGTACTGATGTCTTCCAAATAATTCAAGGTTCCATGGAGGCGAATAATCCGTTTATATACAAATATCGTCAGGAATTTGCAATATTGGAAGAATCCTCTCGAGCAGGACAAAACTTGCCAGCATACCTTCATTACAATACTGCAGCAGATCGTAGAAGGTATAATTTGCCGTCGGCCGATGAAATTGCTGTTATTTTGCCTGGCGATGGCCACAATTCCTCTGCAATGAGAGAAAATTGTTGTTCGCTTACATGGGGGAAATCAATTGATGCAAATTAGTGAATGTCACCCGGCATACCTTCCTTTGCATTATGTACTTCTATACCCTCACGGTCAGCTTGGATGGGAGCCTGAAATGAAGCTATGGGATGTAGTAAATAATATTGAGCAAGATAATCGACTTACTCAGTTTCATTATTACGGTTATCATTTGTTTCAACACGGTACTGAGTACTCTACAATTTTGAGAGGAGGTAAACTTTTTCAGGAGTTCATTGTGGATGCCTGGGCTTCTACAGAACAAAATCGCTTAACTTATTTCAGACTGAATCAGAACACCCTTCGTGCTGAATTATACAAAGATCTTACGGATTGTATATCTGAGGGTGTTGAACCATTGAAAATTGGTAGACGCATGATTTTGCCCTCTTCTTTCACTGGTAGTGCATGAAATATGTTTGAGATCTACCAAGATTCGATGGCCATAACACGATTCCATCAACACCCAGATATTTTTCTCACAATGACTGCCAATCCTAAATGGCCAGAAATAACTAAGGAACTATTACCGGGTCAGAATGCAGTCGATCGTCCCGACTTGGTCGCACGTGTATTTGAACTAAAGAGAAAATCATTAATGAAGGAGATCAAGGATAAAAATGTTTTTGGTAAGAAAGTTGCCCACATTTTTACGATCGAATTCCAAAAACGAGGTTTACCCCACATGCACGCTCTTCTTTTCTTGGATAGCCAAAGCAAGATTAAAACATGTGCCCAGGTAGATAACATCGTTTGTGCAGAGTTTCCAGACCCCATCAACGATCCAATGCTTTTCCAAACCATTCTTCGTTTTATGGTTCATGGTCCATGCGGCTCCTTGAATCCTAATTCTCCTTGCATGGAAAATGGTAGATGCACGAAGAAATATCCACGATCATTTGCAGATGCCACTTCAATGGACAGTAATGGATATCCAATCTATCATCATCGTAACGATGGTAGGGAATATACTACTTCCAGTGGAAAAAGGTACGAAATAGTGATATTGTGCCTTATAATCCGTATTTGTCTCGGTTATTCGATTGTCACATCAATGTTGAGGTTTGTGCCTGTTTAAGATGCATTAAATATATTAACAAGTACATATATAAAGGCCATGATCGCACGACTATGGTCTTGGGAGCTGCTGATGAAATCCAACAATATTTATATGCAAGGTACATCGGACCCCCAGAAGCAGCCTGGCGAATTCTTGGTAATCACATGCATCAGGAAAAACCACCCGTTACCCGATTAGATTTACATTTACCTGGGATGCATCATGTTGTGTTCAATCCTATAGAATCTCCAAGTACGATTGCAGATAGGGCCAGGGATCAAATGAGTTCTTTAACTGGATTTTTTGCTTTCTGCTCATCGAATGTTTCTGCACGAGCTTACACCTACCAAGAGTTTCCGCAACATTATGTTTGGAGTAGTACAACAAAAGTCTGGACTCTGAGGAAAACACGCGAGTTTGCTATTGGTAGAATGTACTATGCTAGCCCTAATTCAGGTGAAAGATTTTATTTGCGATTGCTTTTAACTGTTGTCAAAGGACCTACATCCTTTGAGTGCTTACGCACGTTCAACAATGTCGTGCATGATACTTTTAAGTCTGCGTGTATAGCGAGGGGATTGCTTGAAGATGATAATGAATGGGTTCAATGTTTAAAAGAGGCATCAATCATCCGAACTGGATATCAACTTAGACGTCTTTTTGGTGTTATACTTACACAGTGTTTCCCTTTGCATCCAGATTTATTATGGAATCAATTTTCCATTCATATATGTGACGATCTAATGCATAAGTTGCGTACACTCTTTGCTATTCCAAACCCAACGGACGTCCAAGTTCAAGATTATGGTTTGTTTTTTCTAAATGAGGTGCTTCAAGAGTCTGGTAAGACTTTATCTGACTTTCCTCCAATGCCTTTACCAACTTCAAATTGGAGTACTGTGGGTGGGAATAGGTTAGTGTGGGAACATCAACAATTACAATCGTTAGCAGAGCAAGGTGACGCACAACTTGATGTTGCCCACCTTAATGAGGGGCAACGTTTGGCTTTCACGGCAATAACTTCATCCGTTTTTGAAAATAAAGGAACTACTTATTTCTTTAATGGAGGTGCTGGCACTGGCAAAACATTTTTGTACAATATTATTGCAACTTTTTGTCGTAGTTTGGGTCATACGGTTATTACCGTCGCATCATTCGGTATTGCTTCTTTATTGTTGGTTGGTGGTCGAACTGCACATTCAACCTTCTGCATTCCATTAGACATTCTTGAAAACTCTAATTGTGGATTTACAAAGCAATCAATCCATGCTGAATTATTTAAATCGGCCAAACTTTTCATATGGGATGAAGTCTCAATGCAACATAGGCATTGTGTTGAGGCTGTTGATCGGACTCTTCAAGATATATGTAATGTTAAAAAGCCTTTCGGGGGAATAACTGTTGTTTTAGGTGGCAATTTTAGACAAATCTTACCGGTTATCCCGAGAGGAGTTCGTGAGGAAATTGTAGCTGCGTCACTGAGGCGATCTGCGCTTTGTAAACACATCCATGTGTTGACCTTACATCTAAACATGCAACTCAATCATTTGGAGGCTGAAACTATGCAGTTTTCAACATTCTTGAATGAGGTATCACCTTTTATTTTATATATATGTTCAATATTCTTGATTATACCTACTATGTTAGTTTGACTTTTCCCCCTTTTCATTAGATTGGGTCCAACCCACTGGAAAATGTAATGTTACCTTCAACCATACAAAAGTGTAATGATGTTGAAGATTTAATTGCCAAGGTGTATCCATTATTGAATGTGAATGGCACTGTTACTCCAAGCTTCCTCACTGAACGAACAATTCTTTCTTCGCGGAATGATGATGTGAGTGTTATAAATAATTTAGCCTTAAATATTTTCCCAAAACAAAAACGTATTTCGGTGCCGACAAATTATGGGATGATGAATCGGGCACCGACGTACATAATCAATACCCGAACGAGTTTTTGAACTCTCTTAATCCTTCTGGTTTACCCTTATTTAAGTTGGACTTGAAAGTAGGGTGTCCAATTATGTTGTTGAGAAATATTGCACTGAAAGATGGTCTTTGCAACGGCACACGTTTGATCATTATGAAGCTTGGAGAGCATGTTATTGAGGCCCAAATACTAACTGGGGATAAGTGTGGAAATTTAGTCTTTATTCCAAGAGTATCTTTAACTCCGTGGTCTGCAGAAATGCCTATCAAAATGACAAGACGTCAATTTCCAATTCGACTCGCATATGCCATGACAATTAACAAATCACAAGGTCAATCAGTAAAGTTTGTGGGAATTGACTTGCGCACACCGGTTTTCAGTCATGGGCAATTATATGTAGCGTTATCTCGATGCACAAGTGCTAATCGAATCAATATCCTCCTTCCCAATGATGGTTTGCTTTTCACGAGAAACATTGTGTACCCGGAAGTACTCTTATAAACCCCAATGAGATGTATGTCATTAGTTTTTTATGTGCAATATCTTTATACATGTGACGATTCTATATCAACTTCTAACCATTTTACAACCTTTATTATGATTGGGAGCCGATGGCTGGGCATCAAAAGTGGATAAATTCGCGCAGATTATTTAATTGGCCTTCCCACAACAAGGTACATCATCTATATGTCGTTTATATATTGCTTTTCCATTTCATGTGTTTTCTTTAATCAATACTAACTATTAATGTTTCTTCTAGATTGTCGTGCACAACCCTACTCTTCATTGGAAATAGGTCGAGCTCGATACAGGGACATTTCGTAGATGTTCAGAGAATGTATCCCAGGAGTGCAATGTGATTGCCTATCAATGGGATATTCGTTTTTTGATGCCTATCTATACTACTTTTGTAAACTCTATGCTCCCACTTTTGTATAGTCTGCTAGGACTTTCTTTTACCTTAAATACTCCGTAGGTATTTTTGTAAGGGCAAATTGCCAAAACTTGGTTTGTGGCTTTTGGTTTAATGCATTGTAAATAACTATGGCATAATTATAAAATGGCTCAATCATGTCTTTTATTTCACAAGTGTTTCAAGTTCTTCATTTTTATTATTTTTTTGGGTGATGCTTCAAAAGTTCAGTCGTCGTATTTCCAGGTATGATTACTCATTCACATCACTTTGTGTTAATATTTCCATGTTAATATTAATACAAAGATCTGTCACGCGTGATGGTTTTTAACCATACAAATGTGTTTAACAAGTACAAATTATGCTATTGATTATTTGATTTTTGTTTTTGTGCAGTGTCGCAGCCGTGATAGGATTTGCAATACTCGACCCCCCTCCCCTGTTGTCCCCTCACCACCAGTTGCTGCAAACCAATGCCTCATGTCCGTTGTCTACCACAACCACCTTGGCAGTAATGCTGATAAGCAGCATTCCCTACTCCTTTGTTCCAGATCCTCATATCCCCTGGGGTCTCGATTTCTACGGTTCAAGCACGGGAAAAAAGGCTTTAGGAATGAATCCCTTGCACCCCGTGAATTTATTTGAATTTCTGAGTTTTTACATATTCCCTAATTAAGCTTCTTAGATTGCGTTATCTTAGGTTTGTCTGATCCATCAATTGACGAAACCTCTGTTGATTAATACAAATAAGATCAGAAGGTGCAGAGATAGGAGGATCATAGGAAGCAATTCCAATTAATCATGCAACGGATTCCCGAGTGTCGAAGTCCACATGACCAAGTTACTTACTTCATATCCCCTTCCATTTTTGCTTTATTATTTGTGTTATGTAATGAATGGATGAGAGAAGGTGAAGGTTCCTTTATAATTTACTTGATTTGATATTCTTTTCAGATAATTGAAGTTACATGATAACCATATTTAGTTAAGAGATTTCATACAATTACCAAATACATGGACTTGATGTTATAGTTTTTTATCTGCCCAGATATGAAGACTGTAATTCTAGATCATAGTAATGGTTTTAGTTACTCTTTATTGATTCCTCTCTTTAGTTGGTATTATTTGGTTACTGATTTTTTGGTTTACCTTACTTCTCTTAGTTGCACTTTGTATTCTGAAATCAGTTTGTCCATATTTAATGATTATATTTGTATATATTCAATTTGAGGTGCTATTGTGCCTTTTTTTTAAGAGAACAACATTTCAGCTTTTATCCGAAGTTTATGGATGTTATGGAAATATGCAAACTAATTTGTTAACTTTTATTATGTTATGCATATAACTGTGAGGCATGCACTTTGTTCTTTCCAAGGAAGTTATAAAAGATTTGATAACTATACATGATTATTGCACTTACAATTGCTATCCTATTAAGTGCTTCTTTGTCATTTAATTTTTTGACAAGATTTGAAAATTGGAAACGCGTCTCTCCCCATTTTTTTATAATCTAAGTCAGTCTCAAGCATTTAGCTCCCCTATTTTGCAGATGTAACTGATTTTACATTTTGAATCAAATCAAAAAACACTTCAATGGCCTGTTGGTATTCATATTGATATTTTAGAGTATGATATTTAGTTTTATATGTTTTTTATTCACAAAATTTGTGTTTTTAGAACTTATCCAAATGGATTTGTGTTTTTTATAATTTATCCAAATGGATTAGTGTTTCTATTGTTAAAAAATTAATATGTTTCAATGCTTACGCGTCGTGTACAATTTATACAGTTAATACACCTAACTGTATGTGTTTGTTTGTTGTTGTCCATAAGTTTTTTGTTGCGTAGAAAGCATCTTTTCATGTGTTGTGCAATTCTTGTAATGTACTATTTATTTTGTTTGTCTATTTTCAATATTCTACATAGAATATTATTCGTTCAAAATCGCGATGTTGTTACATAGAATATTAAGCTTGCTAGGATTCGCTCCCATCCATGCTCAAGAATGGGTAACTTCATTACTAGAAGATGTGGAGTCTATGCAGGACTGTTATCCTGCTTATAATTGAGTATCTGCTGTACTGACAACTATTTCAGAGGAGTTGCCAGATGTTCCTCGGTTTCTGAATTTACACAATATTTCTCGATCACTAAAATGCACATCCCCGTCAGCAGTTATATTTCGTTCGGCTGTGATCAATGCTGGATATCGTATTGTGATGAAGGACTCCTTGAGTGCGCGAAGAGGTTGTTTTGTTCGATCTACGTACAGAGTATGCCGTTGAGTGATAGGGTTGGGATTGCCCAGACAGGTGACCTGTGGTTTAATTTTCTACTATATACTCCATTCGATACGTTCGGCCTTGACTTGGATATGTTCCATATACGTTGAGTAGAGCAACATTCGGGGTTACATGGAAACTTCACTTATCTTTTCTTGATGGTCGAATTTAAAAAACTTCATGAATGAAATTTGACTTATCTTTTCTTGACTTTTGATCTTAAAATTACTGGATTGATTCTGTATATGACGGTAATTAATTTTTCTTTATATTTTCAATTGATTTCACTTATTAGTTATGTGAGTATTGGTATGTCTTAGTACATCTGTTTCCTTTAACAAATGTACATTGGACAGAGAGGTTATTTGACCTATTATGTGGGCCACTAGAAGATTGTAAATAGATATAGCCAACATTTTATCTACTCATAAACAAAGTACCAAACACGGCTTCCTCCTGTAAGTGACCATCCAAAATTTGTTGATCAGTGCATCATTATATCCACAAAATTCTTTAAGAACACATTCATTATATGCTTTTTATACTTTTATTTCTTTTGCTCACATGCTTCTTCTACGTTTTAGGTTAGCGTAACGAATGGGTTTGCCAAATTGATGTTTAATATGGTGTAATGTTTATGAAGTTACGTAATGCATCATACTGTAGTCTTTATTTTGTTTTGATTTAAAAATTGTTTAATCATTTCATTTTGCTTAATTTCATTAGTATGCGACTTTGTCATTCTTTAATTATTTTTCTTATAAACTTTGCACCACAATTGATTACAGTTTTCTATTACAGTTGTGTTGGTTGAATTCAAAGATCTTATAAACTTTGTCTTTCGGTTGGGCAAAATATTGGGGTAAAAAATCATTAGCATTGGATACAACGATTGGGATATGGCAGTTGTTATTTGCAGAAACAGTGTCTATTAGTCGAATATTGGTGCAAATTCTTACAGGTACGACAAAATAAAATAGAAGGCTCTACTAAGGACTTGATCACTGCTCACTTAGTTTGAGGCATGTTCACCTGATGTTGCTTTTGTAACCACTGAGAAACTCATGCTCTGCTGTTAGAGATATAGATCTTTAGTTGCCTACTGATCGATGTGACCACATACCAGCATCTTCCAAGGACTTGATCACTCAGTTTTCGCCAAATGATGTGATGTTGTTCCAAAGGTATTTTTTAATTGGGGTTGTTTTTTGTAGTTTCATGGTAATTCTTCTTTTTCATATTCTTTTAACTTTAGTCTACTAACAGTGTTTAATGTTGGGTGTGGATGTTTGGTGTCGACAACATCTCAGTTATTTAGCCCCAAAAAACATCTTAGTTCTTTTGTATAAAAAAATACATCTTAGTTATTTGAATTTGGAAACAAGAACCATGTTAAAACTTTCATTGACTTTCCTTCGAAGTGAACTATCTCATTTTTTAAATGTGATTTGCGGAATGATATTTCAATATATTTAGTTCTGATGAATCCTCTTATTTAAAACTTTACACTTTCCATTGCGTGCGAACCGAAGCGAAGGAGAGTTTAAATACTTTGCTCGCTAACAATTTGTGTTATTTGGTTGTTTATATTTCGGGTGACCCATAGACTTATTCCAATTGCACTGCCCGTTGTCCAAAGATTACCTAGGTAAGTATGAAAGTTTCACTTTTCAAACAAGTGTTTAACAAAGTAGGCAACTAAGCATTCTAATTTCTTCACTGCTATTAATTTGTCTCACCCTCACCCCCTTTCGATTCTGCAGATAGGCTCCTTGAAGGAAAGTGCTGGTGGCTGGGTGCTGAGGACCCTTTTGAATGCCTGGCAGAGGCTATTATGGTTGGTTGGGCTTGAGAAGCGGTGGTTAGACCGATTGGGTAAAGTACCGAGTAATTAAAGGGGAATGAATGGAAGGACGAGAAAAATCATTAGTCTCGACGAAGGGCTAAATAAGTTGGAAGGGTGTATTATGAAGGCCAAGATGAAGTATTTGTTTGATGAAGGCACGATGATTTAAATATTGTTGAATTAATTGTTAGCTCTTAAGTAGGGTGGATAGTCCACTAAACAAAGGAGACTATGTCCATTTTTTTTTAAATTGATATTGTCAGATTTTATGTAATTGGGTATATTTTGATTATGTTGCTTATAGGAGGTCCAAAACGGACTATTTGTTTTGTTGGATTAATTTTTTTTATTTCTTAAATAGGGTCGATAGTCCTATAAATAAAGGGAATTTTGCCCAATTTTTTAAAAATTATTTACACATTTGTATTGTAAAAGAAATTTTATGACTTAAGCTTAGACAATTCAATACTTTGAAAATTTACACTTATAATATACAAACCATTTATTATTTATATTTTACAATACTTTATACTTTTCAAATTTATAATCGTGCATTTATTGGAAATTTTCGTTGTTTTTCGATTACGTAGTTTTGATATTTTTGCCTTTTCGCTATTATGTACTTTGGAATGTTTTGTTGTGCCTTCAGGCACGGGCATTCCGCTAGTGTATATATATATATATATATATATATATATATGAGAGGAATATGTTTTACTGTTTCAAAATGTCAACGGTAGGGATCAAATTTATTGGTGCTATCTAAGGGTGTGAGAGTGTGCTATGTCACAACTTAACAATTGTGACATGTCACAATTGGCAAAATCTGATGGTAAAATAAAGATCCACGTGAAGGTTGGCTCCAACCCACCCCATTAATTGCTTCCTCGATCCTCTCAATCTCTTTGTTGTGAGCCTCTAAATCTCACCCACACTTCTTGGGTTTTGATTTCACTGCTTCTCTCTCTCTCTCTCTCTCTCTCTCTCTCTCTCTCTCTCTCTCTCTCTCTCTCTTTCTCTCTCTCCCTCTCTCAAACACACTTCTTTCAGAGGGTTCTTCTACGGAGGCATGAAACTGTGTTTAAAACCTACCATCCCCTCCAAGAGCTGCCATAGTAAGGTGCGACTCTTTATGTTATCCAATTTAAGTGATACTCAGAAAACAACGTGGTTTTTAAGTGCATCTACACCTTATTTTATGTTATATACCATATGTGTATTGTGTTCAGTTGTGAATTTGTAATGGTAGAATTATGTTGGTTTGCCACTTTTTTTCAAACTTCTCATATCCCCACTCCCTGGTATCCTTCTTTGTACTCAAAGTGCTAGTTTAGGGGAAAGAGTTTAGTGATCCTATTTTGCAGGGCCTACTATGACTGTGGTTTCATGTTTGCCTTCTTTTAAGGTTTTTTGGAGTCGAAAGTTTATTTATTATTTTTTTTTATCATCGATTTTCTTAGAACTTTTGTTTCCCAGCACTTTCCTTTACTAAGGGGTTTTAAATGAGGGGGTTTGTGTTTGTCAATTTGTAAAATATTTTTTTCTCCATTAGTTATATTTTGTTGGTTCATTTGAGAGTTGTTTTTGTTGGATGTGATGGAATGGGACTCTGCTTTGGTATAAAAAAGAGGAGGGTGAGGCAAGCATGGGTGAGGAAAGCATGGGACTTGGCTTTGGTGTAAAGAAACAAGACAACACTATATAGGTATGCCTTGTTTCGGTAAATCAAAGTATACTACTCTCTTAAATTGCAGTTAGGAGGTATGCATTTGAGATTTTACTTTTTGTCTATATTTTTCTTTAATAGCTTGATATCAAACTTATTTTCTCCCTAGATTTTCCCTTTTACATTATTTTGGGTTTTGGACCTGTGGTGGTTTTGGGTTTGAGAGAGTGCTTTTTATCTAATAGTTTTTCTATAGATGTGGATTAAGGTTCTTTTTTCAGATCATTTCAATGGTTTTGGTGGTTTGCAACTGTTGTTAAGCATTTACATTTATTTTTGTGAGGTCGTTTCAATGGTTTGGAGGTTTGCTACTATTCTGGAGGTTCTCTATCCTCTGTTACTTTGTGTAATACCCCGTACTTTTATGGATATTTAAATTTCATAAATTGATGTAATTTGGTGATTTGAGGAATTTCTCTGAATAATAATATTTGCAGTTTATGAGGACTAGGTGATTTTCTGTGTGGGTTACATTTGCATTTGGGACTAAGTAAATGAGTTTGATTATTTTAATAACATGTCGCAGTTGGATAAAGCGACAAAGGATAATATTTTAATTGGAAAACCTGTATGGATATGTGTTGGGTTTAATTAGTGAATTGCGATTAAGTGACTCGGATGGAGATTTTGAGTGCGAAGTTGGTTTCGAAATGGCCGAGATAGTCAGAATAGAGTATCCGAGAGTATTGTTTAGGTTCCAGGGATTTTTGGACTAATAGGGACTCACAATTGAGTTAATGAGTCATCTTTGGGTTTATAAGGGATTCATTTCTCCCTATATAAGGCACAGGAGAGGAAAAAAAGGAGAGAAAGAAGAGAAAGAGAAGAGAGGGAGAAGAAAAGGGAGGTTCTGACCAAACTTCGCAGGATTCGACTCGAGGTCGTCAGATTTTATCCACGAGGCAAGTGTTTACTTGCTTTATTCTCTTTGAGAATAAATTTCATATCATAATTAGTAGTAACAAACTATATGATTTTGGGATGGGTTTTCGTGAATCAAAATGGGTTTTCGGAAGTTTAACGAATAAACCCCGAATAATATTCAATTTGGGAAACTTAGAAATTATTTGGAATTTGTTGTTGATTTTTGGTTATAGGATGATTATAACCTATATTCTTTGAGTATACATAGTTGGTTGAGGTTGGAGGATAGGAGATAAAATCTTAGGAGAAGCTTTAGTGGTCGAAACAGCTTCTCGGAGAAGAAGCTGCCCTGATCGATCGACGCCAATCGATCGACCCTTCAGGATTTTTGACAGTTTCGGCTAGTTTAGTTTCAATGGGATGAATTCCCGAATTTATTGTTTTTAGCTTATTTATTTGAAGAAATAAATATCCAATTAGGGGAAATTATTCCTAGCCCTTTTAAGGGAGTTAATTAGGGTTAGGAAGGTGTAAAAATGGTGTGGCACAAAAAGTATGTTTTTGAGGAAAATAAATACATTGGGGAATTAGACAATCGGGGTTCCTAAAAATAGAGTGGGGACCTATAGATAATTAATTGAGAGAAAAGTAAATCTTGGGCTCATGGAAAATATTATCCATGACTTATTTATTCAAGGGTGTTCGGGACGAGTAACACAAGAGGGAGTATTTCGGCGGGTGATTTTATATAGATAATTGTGTGCGTAGAAAGTGTAATTATATGCTGACTATATTTGAGTAAATCCTACGGGGTGACTAGGATGGAATTTTGGATATAGGCTAAAGAAGATTTAGCGGTTACCCGATATGTCTATTGACTATGGTTAGTATAGGTGGTGCGATACCTATACAATTAAGATAAGTTGATAGTATAATTATCTAGTTAGTACGAATTTGTATCTTAGATGGTGGTTCCACGGGCTTTCCTTTGGGGTAGCGTTAGAACAATGAGATTATATATTTTCTCTAGTGCGATCCAGGGAGGTTGCGCGATGTGGGTGAATCTCCTGCCTTGAGGAGAAGGGAGAGTATATCCCCAGGTCATATTGTCCCACGTTCGAGTACGATGTGTGTAATCCACTTGCACAGGGAACATGACTGCCTTCACCGTTGTGTATTTTTACCATGACCATGAGAGAGTCTATCTTGGTATCGTGGTATAGTGAGTAAACCCAGATTCGAATAAGCATTGTGAGATTGCATCCTCGAGTTATAGCACAGTTGGATGGTTATTATGCTTGTGATTGTAATAAGTATAATTATATTCGTTGAGCATAGTATAATGCTTATATATAAAGATGGGATATCATATAAAGTAAATATATGTATATAAGGTATTATTCCCCTTCCAGTAGTTATATATATATATATCCGAATTTATATGAATATGAATCATGGGTTATAGTGAGAACTATATATTTATATATAAGTTATATATACACGTTATGTGGTGAGGGCCTAATGAATTTCGACGATCAACATTGTCGGGTAGTAGTGTATCGGGGGTTCCTTGTTTGGATTTCACCTTGCGAGACACCCCACGCATGAACGTAGAGCAATGTTGGGAATGGGGAGAAGTTTATCCCTTAATACTAGGGTTTAGGAGGATTTCTACAAGATGGGTGAAATCGGTTAGTTAGGAAGGGTAACTTAACTAGGTAGTTTAAAAAGGTATGCGATAGGTGCGCATCATTAGAAGAGGGGTGAAGGGTATCTCAGGGGAGTGTGATACCAATTTAAATATGAGATAAATCATATTTTAAAAATTTTGCATTTATGCACTTGCAAAATATTTTCACAACTCGGGCTCTGACCCCTTTTTCTATTTTCCTCTCTTGCTATATATATATATATATATATATAGGTGTCCAGACACCGGGACGTCTGGATGATGATTCCTTCGAGTCAAACGTTTGTTGCGGCAACTGTCGATGCATGCAGGTTTATTTTAAACGCTTCTATTCTTGTGATCTAGCTAGGAAGCATTGTAGTATCACTTGGGCCGAAATCCCAATAGTATTTATTTATTCTTTTACTCCCTTTTGGTTCGGCATTCGATTTAATGGTATTATGTTACCGAGTGTTCGGTTATTTTATTTCAGTTCATTTTTGTGTGTATAAACTATTGTGATTAATTTATTTCAATGGTCTACTTAAAAAGATTAGTTAAATAAAATTTTGACACCAGCCTAATAGGTTATTAGTAATTAAATTGATTTTCGACAGTGATGCTGAGAATGAACCATATGAGACTCCTATTTTAATTTGGTACAAGATTGATCACCTGGTATTTTAATAGGCGGGGTGTCACACTTTGGGTTTCATTTTAGGATAATACAAGTATTCCTTTGTTGATTTAATTTGGGTGCAATATTTGTTTTAGATAAGGGTTTTTTGTATCTATTTCTTTCTCGGTTCCCATATCTTTTTTTGATTCATTTATGTCAACATTTAGTTTTACGTTTTCACATTTCCTTTCTTCATTTAACTCAAAATGTACCTTCATTTAACTCAAAATGTAAAGAACTTAATTCTCCAAGGTTACCTATGAACTTGATGAGGTGAAATCTAAGGGATGGGTGTTTGTGTATATTTTTTGGGTGTGGTTGCCACGTATTTTCAAGGCTGTTAGAATAATTGTATTTGTTTTTTATTTTCTACTAGAATTTATAATCAAATACTATATAACAATAAAGTCGTTACTTATATGATTAAATTATACTATATATTTTTTTCATCACCTCAAGTGTTGGACTAACAGTGTACAAAAACATTGGTTTGCATGTTTTTTAATTGGTATATTAATTTTGAATTTTGTAGATATTGATTTTTTTGTTTTTGTGTGTATGGTGTTAGGTTATTGCTTTTTACAATTCACTAATTCACAATGAACCAATTTACATAATTTTACAATTGGCGCAACCAAGTAGGGCCTAATTGGTTATACTTGATATTCCTCATTACTAATATTTTATACTAATACGCCATGCCGCATGTAGCGGCATATTTTATTCCACCTAGAGATTACATTGTGTTGGCGGGTGTGATAATAGTCGTTGGACCATATTTAACCTTTCATAATTCCATTTAAAATCCTTTAGTAGTACGATAATCTTGCAATTTTCATTCCATCCATATTTAAATTTTAATGATTTTGGAAAGTCTTCAGAATATGAGTTCAAACAGTGTCATAATCATTGTTACATTTTCAATGAAAGTTGTGTTTTCACCATTTGTTTTGGATAATTGTATTCTTTGTTGTTCATTTATACTCTCATAATACCGCGGTTGTCATTTAAATAAAATTATGATAATAATTTTTTTCTTACATTTTAGGAGAGATGGAGATGAATATTTGGTACAAGCAACATGGTGTATTACAGTCACGAATGGGAATACACGTTGGGTGCAATTAGATTTGTAATGCCTCAACATGTTATGCCATCATAATAACTAAGCCTTAATTGGATTTTCTTTGAAATTTGAAATGTATATTGTGTTACATGAGGTTGTGAGCTAAATAATTGATAAAGTTTATGTGAGGTCCAAGGTATACTCTTTTTTTAAACAGGGTGAAAAATTATTATTGTTATTGTACTATATATATTTATAACATGGGAAGAGTCGTGATAATTTAAAAATTTTGCCTTCCTTCAGGCACGAGAATGTATAAAATAAGTTCATACATAATATTTGTGATTTGTTGTGACAGGATCGATAGTTCTATAATATGTTGTTGTGGACTATTTTTATTTCTAAACAGGGTGGGTATTCCGATAAATAAGGGAAATTTTGTCCCAATTTTATAAATTATTTTCACATTTGTGTTGTAAAAAACCTTTAACTTACATTGTTCTACATCCAATACTTTGGACAATTTCTGTCGTGCCTTTGGGCACGAGCATTTTGCTACTATATATGTATAATCTAGAATCTACCGGACTCGCCACCGTGATGCTCACTCGGGTACTCTACTATCATGTCCTTGTACCTCTGGTACTAAATCAAGGACTATCGGTTCAGATATCACCCTCGAACCATAAATCAAATCAACATAGCAATGGAGGAAAACATGATTCTAGGCCTTTGCGATACGCACATACCTAACTTACCCAAACGACTTGCCAGTCTCACTAATGCACTGAACATAGTGAGCCGCCCTAAGTTCCATTTTTTGGGGCACAAATCCAGACCTCACGGTAATCGATAAGGTGGGATCTCTTTCAGCGTGAAAACCTCCTGATAGGTTGTAGTGTAGGTATGTTAAGATAAATACATCATATAATAGGCATACACACAACCTTCCCATATGCATATTTAGTATAGGCGTACACTCAACCTATAATAATAATAATCCGTATAGGTGTACACTCAACCTATAATAATAATAATCCATATAGGTGTACACTCAACCTAAAATAATAATCCGTGTGTAGTATTATCCCTCGAATACTCACCGTATCATTAATTCATAATTTTAAGTTAATTCAGTAGCTGCTTCTTTAGTAGCCTACTGGTCTACATACTAGGTTCATTCGCAACCCCCAAGACTCGTTCACATATTCTCGAGCTCATTACTTTAATAAATTAATCCCAATAAATCTTCACCTTAATTCTCTCATATATAACAAAGACCCAACCCTACCAAGGCCTACTATGATTCATAATTTCCCACATACTAATTTAAGGATGTCCCAAAAGTCCCCCATTCAATGAATAAAAATTTCTAGTCTTAAATAGGGAAAATTGACAATTTTGGGCAGACCGTATCAATTTTCACAGGAGGCCAAATCGATTCGCCTGTCGAACTTATTCGCCTCTGGGTCGAATCGATTCAGAAAGTAACAACCCTTTTCTCACTCTACGTAGTTATGTTTTTCACTGTTGAAGTTTTAACCTAACTTCATGAAACTTCATAAAACTCTCATCCAACATTTCTAAACAACATTACAGTGTATAGGGGTGATTTCCAACTTAAATTATTCATGAAAACTTTATAAATTTCATCCAAGAACATATCAATCAATTAATTCATCAAAAAACCTAGATTTTATGTTCTTTATGTATTCTCATCAAAATACCCATAATTCTTTCATGCTCTTCATCACATATCATTTTATTTCGTACTACTCATATGAATTATTAATTCTACATGAAAATACTACCCAAAAACATGTGTATAAATCGTCAAATATAAGACCCTACACTACTTGGGTATTATAACTCTTCAAAAACAAGAAAGATAACCACTTGCCTTTGGTCTAGCAGAACTGATTTCGTGAATGAATGATGAAATGGTTTGTCTTCACTATAAGAAAACCACTTATTTAAGATTATTTTTAAAATTAATTTATATCATTTGTAAGTGAACCTCCCTAAACAATTTCATCCATTTGTTTTTACATCTCCTTATAACTTAGATTACCTAAATAATTTTTTTTGGTTCATTTACAATGGTTTAATTGAAAAATAGATAAATGAACTCCCACTCAAACCCATCATGACACCCACCCCAATCCTAACTCCACCCCTTTCTCTCTCCCCCCTCTTCATTCGGATTCCCTCTCGTCCAATTAGATAAAGATCCAACCTAGAGATCAAGTCCCCCTTTATGTAAACAAAATCAATCCTTTCCAGAATGCCAGGTATTAAATGATCTATTGTGTTTCTTGACACCTTTATCAATTTACTATTTTCTTATTTTTTTGGATTGGATTTTACGGATTTACTTGAGAATTAGGTTTTTTACAAATTCCAATTTTGAGTATTTATTTTCTTTTTGTGTTTTTGGTGAATGTTGAAACATCAAATGTGTATTTTTTATTATGGAAGTGATTTGAATTAGTTTGCCACTTTTACATTGTCTCATGCTAGAAATTATAGGTTGATATTAATGAAGAAGGAAAGGGGTATGACCAAATGTGAATTTACTCAATCAGAAACTCTCCCCTCAATCTCTGCTCTATATTCATCTTGACAATGTCTGCTAATTTTTTTATTGCAAGTCCATCTTTGTGTCCTTCTCTAATACTTGTTTAATTCTATTTACACAAATCCCACATAACACACTTTGTTTATGCCCCAAATCACACTCCCACATAAATAAATTACTTGATTAATTTGATCATCTCTAATTTTCTACTGCAAGCCACCGTAAATCACTGCATATTCCCATCTTCTTGCCGTTAGTCATTGCCTCTTCACATCAAGCTTTGGACAATCATGTATGGTATGTTATAGATTTAAACCCTACCTTTGTTTCCTTTAATTTATATTTAAACCCTGGTTAAAATTAATTTTTTAGCATCTATAATTTCATCATCTAATGAAGTCATATGTTTCATTAATTGCATTGATAACTACCATAAAAAACACCTAATCATTGAATAACTTATTTCCAATTAGTTTATGCAATGTTTTGAATACTTTTTTTAGGCTATTAGATACTCACCTAAAGTGTATGATAACTATACATATAGGACCACATTAATTTTTATTAAACATTTTGTCCCTCTCATATATACTCACAAGTGAATGCCCGTGCCTAGCGCATCTTGAATTTTTGAAAATATAATACATGTATGATGAAATAGAGTCGCCATTTTGTTGGACAAAATTTATGGGTCAACAAAGTATCCCATCTTTCTTTTCCAATAAAATCCAAGGATGTGTATGTATATGTATGCATGTGTTTTTATAGGAATCTCGTTATAGAATTTGAATCCTAAATTCAATAACTCTTTATTTTCAATACTAATTATACAACTTCAATATTTAGAAAAAGATATCAATATCTAAAGAGGGGGTATATGCCTCCAACCACTTACTGATGTGGTGAAAATTAAAATGGATACTTATCAAGTTAAACTTCGACGGTAGGATGGTGTTGGTTAAAATAGTTGTCTGTAATACCCCGTATTTTTATGGCTTTTAAAGTTGGGAATTCATTAAATTTAATTGAGATAAATTAATTTAATATTAATTCGGAATTTATTTTAAATATTTACTAGTGTGAAGAGAGTTAGTAATTATTGGGAATCGGTTGAATATTACTTAATGAGTAAACTAATATATGGAATTGAATTTATTAAAAATTGTCACGACTGAATAATATGAAAAATATGGAAATTAAGTCGGGACGCGCATGTGTCGTGTCGGGACTAAATTATTATATAAAATGTGAATAATTTATAAGTCGCCCGTATAGTCATTTCGAGTGCGCCGACGTATTCGTAAGGGTCGAGATAGTCAGAAAAGTATACCCGGGGGCTTACTTTGGGTCTTGAGACCTTTTTAGGCCTAACCGACAACCCGAGAGGGCGTTTTAGTAATTAACCATTTTTAGGCTTAATTATGGACGAAAGTTATAGGTTTTAATCTGATGGGAATTAGAGTTCTCGAGGGTTAAGAGTTAGAGAGTTATAGAGAGGCTAGGTTAGAGAGAAGAGAAAGACCTCTCCAAGGAGCAGAACCCCAAACACATAACCTTTTTACCAGATTCCACCACCGTAGCGTAGTTCGATGCGAGGGGAAAAAGCCTACACCAGTCTATTTCGTGGAATCAGAACTACAATCTTAAGGCAAGTATCTATCTTGCTGATTCCTAGTTAATATTTAACCTATGTTAAAATAGGATTGGTAAATACATGTTTTATTGAAGAATTATATGATTTAGGAGATTTTAATCCCATGTTTTAGGAGGAATGCGTGTAGTCTGGAACCCTTGGCATATGTGGAGGATCACCCATGAATTTGTAATGATTTAATATAAAGAAATCTGAAAAAATATTGAGAATATTGGAATTTATGATAAAACTAGGGTTCTTGATAATTTTACTGAATTTTTTCCCTTTGAATCCATTCCTTTGATGAATTCGTACATGTTTTACGTAGGAAATCATGTAGATAGGTTGACATAACTCTTGGTTTAATTGTTTGAGAGTTTGGGATGAATTAAACATGATTTAAAGGTTGAAATGTGATGAAACCCGTAGGTTGGAATAGCAGAATCTGGGCAAGAACTGCCTGATCGATCGATCAATCGACTCATGAATTACGATCGATCGACCCCTTTTTATCGATCGATCGACCCCTCGTGGAAATTGAATATTTTTCCCCTTTTTAATTAATTTGGTTAAAATACGTAGGAGCCTTCGAATATCATTTGCAGATCATATTGGGTCATGAAGGGGACCATAAGGGTCTGAGTAGCTTCCGGTGAATATAATTTTATACAAGATGTAATCGTGGGATAATGCGGGTATGACATTTATGAGAAAACGTGCATACATTAAGTAAGATATTGGGAGATTCAACAAATACTTAGATCATTATGGGAGTGAGGGTATAACTACTGAATATACCTTTAGGAAGGGAAATCACTTCTAGGGATGAGAAGGAATTATGAAATGGTTATAATTGAGAATAAAAAGAGAGGAGTTCATTATGCGTAAGAATTTGGTAATTTGTACTACGTACGGTTAAAATGTTGTTATAGGTCGCGAGCGAACCTAATTGAAAGATGTGAATATTTATATATATAACCGAGTGCTTGTGTAAATATTATATATATATATATATATATATATATATATATATATATAATCATACCCGCACTACTTGCTATCACGGAGGTATTGGGAGATGCAAGAAAGAGTGAGACCAGTATGGGAGTGAGGGTATAGCTACTGAATATACCTTTAGGAAAGGAAATCACTTCTAGGTACGAGAAGTAATTATGAAATGGTTATAATTGAGAATAAAAAGAGAAGAGTTCATTATGCGTAAGAATTTGGTAATTTGTACTACGTACGGTTAAAATGTTGTTATAGGTCGTGAGCAAATCTAATTGAAAGATGTGAATATTTAAATATATAACCGAGTGCTTGTGTATATATTATATATATTATATATATTTGTGTATAATCATACCCGCGCTACTTGCTATCACGGAGGTTGCCGCATCGGGACAGTCTTATCTCGATGGGACCTTTATGGGGGATATTGAGTCGTACCCTAGAACATAGGATTCCTTGGTACACGCTATCTGAGAATGATAGTCAGGCAGTCCTAAGAGATGTGATGGTATGTCATGACCTCTTAGTGTCTTGGAACTATGCTTCGCCTACATTTTGTGTGTATTGTGTTAATACAGTTCGAGAGTGATTCCGAACTATTATTTCCCTTATACGAGGTATACGGGGACATGATAGCAGAGTATGCAAGCACCATAGATTTTATTTGGTGTTCCGATTAGAATATATATTGAATGAGTGATTAATATATATACCTATACTTGAGATCCTTCTACTGTGCGTATAAGTAGATAAGTAATCGAAAAAATGATCCCAATTATAGTAAGTGTTTGAAACTTCGCAGCAGTAATGAGAAATACATAATTGATTCAAATAACCTTTAAGAAGATGTTATCTTAATGTAATCATAGACTTATGATCTTGTGAATCAGAGCTTATTGGAGGAGTATAGAGTTAGACTTATAAGTTATTTAATAGTACAATAGGTGTGCACACTAGATGAGTGGTGAGAATTCCCAAGCGAGTTTCATGTACTAACATGGTTGTCATATTAGCTAGTAAGCATTTTAAATACTTGCTAAAACATTTTTAAAACTATTTTACACTCAGACTCTAACCCGTTTCCTGTAATTTTTCCTTCTCTTGTATATATATATACACACACTAGAGGAATGCCCATGCCTGAAGGCACGACGAAAATTTACAAAGTCTGTAATGGCAAAACAACAAAAAATTCCAAAGTACGTAATCGATAAATGACAACAATTTTGTTCTTTAACACATAATTGTCATACATGTATATTAGGAAATGGAATTAATAATTATACACAATGCACTCATTGAAAATAGCAAACAGAGATAGAAAAGTATTACGGAGAAAGTTTCAACTCTAGACCGACATAGGATTAGGACACATTATATCTGACACAAAAGTAGCTTACAAATTTAATCATAAAGTAGTTATAGATAAACAATAAACTGAATCTTATTCTTTTTAAGGTGTTTGTACTGATCCTCCTTAGTGTAAGGCATAATAACAACCACATCAGCATCCAAAATCCACGGACCATGAGTGGATTTTCTCCAAATCACCACAATTGATTAGAACTTGGAATTTCAAGGCTCCGAGAAACAATTTGGTCGAAATACAGGGCCAAAACATTTTCGTCCCTATCATTTAAGTTCTAATAACCCATTGATATGTAATAGAGAGACTTGTTAGTCTATTACGTATGAGTTGTCCCAAAACATCGACTTTGTGCATCAAATAATGAAATAACACTTTTGAGTATTATTGAGGGAATAAGTAGATGGGTATGGTTATAGAATAAAAAAAAAATAGAGGTTCGAAAGTAAAGTTGATTAGAAACTTAACTACATTTTAGCTAACTTTGCCATGGATTGATCAAATTCTTTATGTACATATCCAGCCTCAGATTTATCCACTGGAGTCGAGAATAAATTGACATACTAAATTATTTTTTCCGTGTGTTGTATCTTATGCAACCAAGATTGGCTGCCTGTGCTTGTTATATCAAAAAGTTTGTCTCACCATCTAACTCATAATTATACGAATAACTGGAATCTTCGTGATCATCCTCTGCAATATCTTCCATGTGGTCGTCAGTGGCATCATCATCATCGTCGTATTTATGATGGCCATCCTCAGTTTTTGAATCATAAGCATTATATTCTTCATTATTTGCAGAACATTGCATCTCTTTATAATTATCATGATCATAATCCACCTTAAGCAACATCAGGTTCCTCACTTTGTTGCTCAGTCTTTTTCCCTGCCCATCGAGAACCAACAAAACGACCTAACATGAGTAAAGTTTCAAATTGTACAATTACATTATTAAAAAGACTGAAATAGTGTTGGAAAAGTCTATCAATCATGAATTTTCTGAAGCAGAGCTAGATTTAAGTTGTATTTGGTGTGAATAAATAGAAATGTGTATTTGCTGTGAATACATAGAAATGTGTATTTGGTGTGAATAAATAGAAATAGTACTGTAGGATCAAATAAACAATGAGTCATTGGATATATTTCATCGCACAAATGTAGTGTTGTTATTTAACTTTGGTTCTGTAATAATCCAAGAGAAGATGATGACCACACAATATTTGAGGTTTTTAGACCCTACAACCACATTTTGTATGAAAGCCTAGGAGTATGGTTCAAACTCAAATCTGTATAGAGGTATATCCTTTTATAATAAAACCAAAATCAAGCACTTTTTACCTTTCCATTCCATAAAAATGATCTAAATTGAGAATAGGTTCTCAAACATTCATAAATGAACAATGCGTTTTATTCTTAACTTGAAATAGAGATTTCCACCTTTGACAATGTAACTCAAATCCGCATTACAGCCTTACGTTTACTTGACAGATTCAACCTGAAATAGAACAAAAAAAAATTTTCAACATGAATACATATTCAAAAGTGATTTGGGCACTGGTGTGTGTGTGTGCATCAATGTGTGAGTACACTATGTGTCACTGGTGTGTTTGTGTATCACTGTGTGCATCATGTAATATTACTCATTTAATATTTACTGTTCTAACTGTTTTACTACTGATTACAATGAGTAGTTAGAACATATAATGCCATCATTGATGATCGTAATTGAATTAATGTGCTCCTAATTTCATACACATGACATCATCATTGAAATAATCAACATTGAACTACCCTGATTGTGTACATAAGAGGGATGGAGCTTAATGATCTCAACGGTTGGTATCTCTTAAGAATAATCGTAATCGAGATGGAGTTTAACAGTCCTAAAGTTATGGATCATCCTAAACTAATGGTTTGAATCTATGTGATAAATGCATGACAATTATGAAACCTACCTGATATACTGGGTCAGAAATTGTGGATGGCTTAAAACCAACAGGTAAGTAATATTTATATTCTCATGAACCTGAAATTAGTAAATCCAAATGATTATACAGAACGTATGGGTGAGAATTCCAAACCAACCATGAAAGGATTATACAAAATAGAGAAACAACAATTTAAAGGGAAAATGGACACTAGTAAATTGGACCATATTAAGCTTGGACTGTACCTGATATCAGTCGCCCTTCATCTGATGTAATATGTTTGAACTGTACCTGATATCAAAATGTGTTTTATGTGAATCAACTGCACAAAACAAAAATTAATATCTGCACAAACGCAAACTCATCACGTGAATTCTATTTTAAATGAATATACCTTCTCACATTGATCAACTTTATCAACATCCTCACATGAATTTGTTTTGAATAAATATAAATATTTTGATTAAATATGAAAGGGTACAAACTGAAATGGACAAAATACCTGCTAACATTAATGAACTTGATAGGTCACTTGGTGACATCAAAACACCATAGAAAATTGAGAGAATGAAGGATAATACAAACAAATTTTAGAACCGGAGCTGCAAGTCAATTAAACAAACAGAAAGAAAGAAAACTGTGAGCTGAAAGCTAACATAAATACAAAAAAAGTATACCTAATTTGACTTATAGATATCGGAGTCATCTGCATTATTTGATACAAATAATTCTATCAAACACATACGTCATCCAAACCAGACATAACAATAAAAAAAACTACACATCGTATATGAGTCCTAGAGGATGTGAAGTCTCTTAGTTCAGTCATTGCCTTAAACTTCAAAGCCCATCCTATATGAGTATCTTAGCTTATGGAATTGCATAAAACAGGTTGCATGATTTTTTTGAACCAGTCATGTTCTATAATATGCTTTCAAACTACACATCACTTTAGTGGGTTATTGAACAAAATATTTGGTGTCTAAAAGATAAAAAATAACATATTTTTTTATATAGGTATGATCAGTTTGCCTAGCAAAAGCTCTGTAAAAATACAACCAGTATACCACATGCCAATAAACAGACCATACCTAGTAGCCCCAAGCAGCAACTCTGGAGGTTCTCTCGATAATAAGCTCCTCGGATGTTGCATTTAAGGACCGGCATTACTATATAAACATGACCAATTATATAAGCATATAATATAGAATCTAATGTGATTCTTTCCCTCGAATAACTCTCAATGTGGTTAGTAAAATATAAAAATTCATTGGACTACCTCTGGAGCTAGATTATTTGGCATGTAAATATGAAATAAATCTATAAACCAAGCGTACAGTTTTGTCGTGTTTGTCTTAAATGTTTTCACAACAATAAATAAATCCAATAGAGCTCTTAAAAGGAGGAAGTACCAAATTTACTTATCACAAAATATAAATCAAGAACCGTCCCAAAGTTCTAGTGAGCATCCCAACAACTAACACCGAGGAGATATATATAAAGAAACTAACATGAACCAAGAATGTTCGGAAGAAAGAAACCAACATTGAATACCTTCAAGAAAATAATAAATAAATAATAAAACAAAGCATCTCTAAAGAAATTTTTGGATACCTCTCTAATTTTTGGACAATATACACAAAACGAACTTTTTGATACCTCTCTAATTTTTGGACAGAGTATATGGATACACCAAAGCATCTTTTGAATGCCTCCACATATACCACACCTATCCATGAGGACGTGAGTGCCACAAAATTACAAAGCCTGGAAAATTAAGGGTACAAAAATTAGTATAATATATCGTGTAACTCCAAAAATATACAACATATAAAATAGTAGCATACGACATATAAAAGCACCAAGCAAACAAAGTGAGTACAACCTATAAAACAGTAGCATAAAAACATGTCGGTAACTCTAAAAACACAAAAAACGTGGAAGATAACTAACCAACAAAAAATAGTGTGGAAGATTCAAGCGGGCATAGAACAGAACAATAAGAAGAATTGAGCAATGTAAAATCATTTATGTTCTCTACTTGGATTGCTGAACTTGCAGTAGAGTTGATATGAAACCACATTTTCATTGCTGGAAAATTCACTGGTGGTGGTTCTTCCTTGGGTTACCTCTTCGGTGATGGTAAGAAGTAATGTGTTTGTCCACTCTGTTTGTCAAAGACCACCTGCATAATTCATCAATGGCTACTTTGATCAGTAATTACATTTTTTCCCAAACATTCTCCTATAAATAAATATTTTTCTCAAATCAATATAAACTTATGGAAATGATCCACATTTAACCATTAACATTATTACATTGGATAATTATTTTAACACAATGAACTTATATTTAACCAAATAAGCAAGGTGACATTATTGATTGTGGTAGTCGTGTATTTAAAAACTAATTTTATACTCATTACACTAAACTAAATAATGTAATGCATGAACTTCACAAAATAAAAATTATCAACTAAAACAATAATATAGTAAACTATAATTTACAATATTACTTCTTATGAAGTCAACTCAGAGACAAAACTACATGCCAATCTATAAATTTAAAAGGAAATCATTACAAAATAATCGAAAATCTATATTTTATGTTCTAATGAAGTTTACTACACATCTTTCTTTACACGTGACTACTAAGACAGCTTTATGTTGGCGAGGAAAAAACTTTAATTGGGCATGTGGAAAACTACTCATAATGATAGAAGAAATTAAGTTGATTAATATGTTAGTGGAAAGTGGGCACAAATATAAAACTTCAACTCACATCCCACCTAATTGTTAGGGAGCTTCTAGAAAATTAAGATTTGAACCAAATGAGAGAAAGGCTAATACAATCGATAGTTTTTTATGCTAAGTTATGAACTGACTATTCATCTATATTCAAATCGTGAATAATATATTAATACCACTTATATTAGGTAGTAAAGAACATAAACAAAAGAAATCAAGAACTGGAATATAGAAGAACCTTTGTAGAATCCAATTTGTGGAAAAAAAATACCAAATAAGTTCAAATTGTCTAAACACCATGGCTAGCTTAGAAATCAATTTATCACTAAAACTATTTGTTAAAGTTCTTTTTCACTCACCTAACTCCCTGTCCTTCCTGCTTCCACTACTAAGTAATATGATCAGATCAAACAATTTTATTAACATATCAAAATTGTGCTTAGAAATTACAATCACAGCAGAGAAGAACCCTAAATGGATGACGTACTAATCAGCCTTTAAAGAAGAGTATTTCAAACCACCAATTTAGTGGTATATAATTCCATACACCAGTGGTGTAATACACTCATTTATAACTAACGATCGTCATGATATAGTCATAAAGAACTTTCCAAAATGGATGGATAATAAGTCTTTCAGCCGTGACAAAAAATGGCATCACCAATCTGAAACTAATAATTGCTTCAAAATTTTATCAGGCAGTTAGAAAGCAACTTAAGAAATTTGAAGGGATAATAACAATATGAGAAATGATAGTAAAAACAGTGTTCATAATGTTATTAATATAAACCAAAATATGAAGGGGTCGTAAATAGGGGGAAACAAAAGAAATATTAATACTCTAGCAACCATGAAATGAGTACTACAACAAAATGCACAATTTTCCTACATTTAGATCAAATCGAATAGAAAACGCCATTGTGATATGAGTTTACCTTATAAATAAGCTCAATACGCTTCTCAATAAGCTCTAAGTTTCAACGTATAGCTCATTTCCCTTATCAATAATCACTGAGTTTCCAGAGAGTATTTTCTCAACTAATACTCGTGTATCTTTCAACGGTGTTCAGTAATTACAGAAGCCATTGTACTGTCAGTTGATAAATTAGCAAAAGTAGTTTCCCTCTCAAGGTTTACGATATGCGACTGTAGATCAAATATGTTTTCCATCAACTGCTGGTTCAGATAGCCCTTAGGATAAGTGACTGAAAATTTTAGATCAGTAATTTCAATACATGCATCTGTTTGCTTTGGATTTTTGTCAAACACATAAGTGTAATAACCCTCTATTCTGATAGCCCATTTTATATTTATTTACAATGTGTAGTAATTAATTTTAAAATGGTAGATGTTGAGTAAATATTAATTCGTTATGTCAAGGTCAATATTTACTAAAATGTTGTATAGTTACCCCGTGAATAGATAAAATGTTCATGTGGTGATTTTAATGTCATAAGGATTTAAAAGGACATTTTGGTTTATTATGAAACCGGAACTAAATCGAGTTATAAAATTCCCAAATGATAATTTGGATAGTGTAGTTAGTCCCGGTAGGTGTGAGACAGTCAAAATAAGTGCCATTTTGTATTTTGGCATTTCGGGCACTTTTGACTGGTTTTGGCTTAAATAGTGTAGTCGCGTATTAGTATATCGCGTATTAGCATTTTAAGTTGGGCTTTTTAGACTTAATCCCCGTTTTATTTTCCCACCCCTATTCCCATTCTTCCATTTTACACAATTGAGCCCTAGAGAGAGTAGAGAGAGGAAGAGAACTTGGGAGAAAAAGAGAGATTGGAGCTTGGATTGTTGCCTCCTTCTTCATCAAATCAGATTATTACCTTGAGGCAAGTAATCTACTTGCAAGTTTATGATTTAAGTAGAGTAAATTGCATTGATATTTATGATTTAGAAATGTTAGGGTTTTGGTGGAATTTTGGGTATTTAACCCTTAGAGATTGATTTGGATGATAAATATTACAAATGATGGTAGTTGGGTGTACTAGTTCCATTAAATGAATTGGGTTTGGTTGATTTTGGGTTGGTTAGAATTTTGGAGTTCAAGACTCCATAGCCATTCTTGGCATTTCCGCAGGGGCGAATCGATTCGGCCCTTAGGGCGAATCGATTCGCATATATGCAGAGTCCCAGGTATTGTTGTCCGAATCGATTCGGATTAAGACCGAATCGATTCGTCAATTGCAGAAACCAAATTTTGTTGTCCGAACCGATTCGCTTTCAGAACAAATCGATTCGCTGGGGCGAATCGATTCGGCCCTTAGGGTGAATCGATTCGGTTCCAGCAGATTTTGGGGGTCTTTTTCTTTTAATTTTCCTCCTTATTCTTTAGGATTAGGGCCTAGGAAACTTCTTTAAAGAAGTAAACTTAGAGTCCTAGAGTAGCTATGGAGTTTGGACGTTACCCTGGACTAGAAATGGGTTCATCCGGGGTTTACTTCGGGGAGGTTTAAAGTAATGTTAAGGCATTACTTCTTTTATTCAAACTTTTAGAAGTTTGGAAGTTAAATGCCCAACTTGGAGACTTATGGGCTTATCAATTTATATGAACTTTGGAGATTTGTAGGATCATAATGATCATTTGGAGACCTAGCCTGGAATCGTAATTTGAGGTAAAATAAATGATAATATTCGATGGGAATTAGGTTCGCATAAAATGAACCCATAGGTGTTTAAAGATAATAGGTCCAATTTAGAATGAACCCCGTTGTTTAATGATGTTAGGTTTAACAATGAAAAACCAATCACATGATTAATGGAAATGGATTTTTGGAAATAATATGATGATAAATGTAAATGTTAATTTACTGTTACACACCTCTCTAAATGACATCATAAGGGAAGTTCGCTCGTGAGGTGAAGCCCCCTGGCTAATGAATGCAGGGTGGATATAGTCCTAGGCCATGGGAGCGCTTATTGTTATATTTTTCTGCGATGGGTAGGAGATTTCGGGTGTGGTCTTGACTACCCCGCAGGCTCATGGCCGCTTCCCGACGTGTTCCGATAGGTGCCCAGGTTGTCTTATGTTAGGCCCTGGAAGATGATGGTCATTTAGGGGCGCGCACAGTGGGGAAACCCGGACGGGCGGTCTTAGATATCGTTATATGTATATGTATATAACTATATTTTCATCAAGTTGGACTTGATGGTTGATAAACGCCACAAAGACCATATGAAATGCCATAAAGAGCATAAATATGTGCCAAGAAGAGCACGGGAATAATATGTGTGCCATAAAGAGCACTCGATGTAAATGATATTCCTAATAAGGAATGGAAAGATAAAATGGGAAGTTTTAATTAATGAATAGAAATTATAACTTCTTGACTTAACCGAATATATGGTTTTATTCCTAATAAGGGATGTCTGAAGGAAATGGAAATTGTATTAATAAGGAAGGGTGTTAAATTAAAGTGCTTTACCTTCTATCCTTGCTTGTGATTGTAGATAGCATGTCATATTATCATCCTCATCATTCATGTATAACTGTTCATATCTATCATCCTTTTTATTCTTCTAGAAATCATATAGAACCCGGCCCTGACCGGTTTACTTCCTTGTTCTATATATATTATTGTATCCGCTCAAGTGCTCCACCGCAAGGACGCCCGACTTGACTTTCCCAAGTTCCCTGCACTTTCCACGAGCTGTTAGATTTTGCGGGTTATTACAGGATGTTGTATTAGACGCTTTCATTCTTGTTATTCTAGCTATGATCGGGTCTTGTCCCTCGGGCATGTGGCCCAAACATTTATATTTGATTAATGATTGTACTATGTAAGATATTTATATTATTGTACGTCGTTATATGTAGCTGTGGATCGACAACTTATTCGGTCCATTTGTGTACATTCGTCTTAGTTGTATGATATATTATCTTTTGGAATTCCACTTGCTCGTCAGATTGGGTTGTTAGTTAAATTTTTCATAACCGCATTTTTAAAATTTTACACTTTTTGGCAACCCGTTTTCTGATTTATTGGGTGGTTTTCCCGTATACTCAGTTTATATTTGTGATGCTGAGAATGATATCCATCCATGATCCCTGTTACGTTTGAGTATCGGGCTGGCCACCCCTTATCTCGGATTGCGGGTTGTCACAGATGGTATCAGAGCATCAGGTTCTAGAGTACTAGGATGTGTGTGGACTTGTATCGTTCTACCGTAGCGTTCTTTGATGTAGGGCCCTATGTTAGGACTTCTTGTTGTTGATGTTTGCGATCTTCTGCAAGATAGATTGTTTTAACTAGTATTCTAACACCATTGTTTTCCATCTCAGATGCCGCCTAAGAGAGGTCGCCCAGCGAGACGTATCAAGGTCGTAGAGAAGGAAGTAGGTCCTCCACCGCCACTACAAGGGACGGTTAATGTTGCGGATGTAACAAGCATAGTGGCTGGAGCGTTTAATGCCGCCATGACCGTAGTGATCCAACAATTGCCATGGGCTCCAGGTGTTCAAGCTCCTACGGGACTTACTCCGTGGGAAAGGGTTAGGGAGTCCTTTCTAAGGGGTAATCCCCCGGAATTCGAGGGAGGTGAAGATGTTATTAAAGCTAATCAATGGAAGAAAGACATGCAACGCCACCTTCGAATGATAGAATGCAGTGAGGATAAGAAACAAGTCCTTACCACCTTTAAGCTTGTCGGATCTGCGTTACACTGGTGGGAGACGACGACCACCCCAGAGCAAAGAGACACCATCTCAATCACTGAGTTCTGGGCTTTGTTTGATCTTAAGTATTTTCCTCCCGCTGTTAAGAGGGAGATGAAGAGGAAGTTGCAAGATGTAGTGCAAGGGGAGAGGTCTGTAGCGGAGTATGAAGAGGAGTTCACCCGTTTAGCAAATTTTGTACCAGATGAGGTGACTCCGGAAGAGAGGAAGATCTCGAAGTTTATGGGAGGTCTAAACTGGGGAATCCGAAAACACTTATTGGGTAACCCAGCTTTCCAGACTTATGGCGAGGTTATAAATGCAGCCTTACTCCATTGCCAGGAGCATCGATTATATATGCAGGGTAGCAAGAAAGCTACTGAAATGAGGCAAGTAGGGAAGCTTGGAGAGTTTATTGCGAGGGGCAATAATAGGCACGGACCAGGTGCTTTACATCAGGCAGATCGGGGTGGCCCTGGAGGTAGAGATCATCCGGGCCGAGGCATTTCCCAGTTGAGGAATAACAAAGGTCGAGGTCAGGAGGATATGGAGGGACGGTGCTTCCAATGTGGGGAGGCAGGTCATTTCAAGAAGGAGTGTCCTCAGATGATTGGGGGTCAGTTTCCTAGGGCTCTGCAGCAGCCATATGTTCAGTTTCCACCTCCGGTACCTATTATGGTTGTTCCTCCGCAGCAGGGGCAACTACAGTATGGACGCGTTTGTCATGATCGGGAGGCTATGTTTCCTCCAGCCCTACCGGCACCACCCGTTATTGAGGGTAAGTTTTTACTCAGAGATATGTGAGTTATATGTTATCCGATACGGGTGTTACGCGCTCATTTATTTTACGAGCTTTTCTCAGATTACAGACTTCATAATATCTGCTGAGAGTATTTTCATCAGTATCGAGTTCTATGGGTAATGGTTCGCTCTTTTCTTTTGCTTGTATGTATATAGGAAGTTCTCTTATTAAATTGTGCTTGAGGCCGATTTACTTGTCCTTAACATGGTCGAGTATGATGTGATATTGGTATGTGATTGCTATGCCTTATCTCCACGACCAACAAGTTGAGTGGTAGCGTATAGGAGGGGTTCCTTGTCTGGATTCCGCTTCTGCGGGACGCTCCACGCGCGAACCTTAACGACGTTGGGAGTGGGGATATACCACCTTTCCTTTCTTTTATCTCATGTGCATTACACTCTATCTCCACGATCAACTAGTTAAGTAGGCATGTGACGGAGGGGTTCCTTGTTTGGATTTCGCTTTGCGAGACACTCCGCCGCATGAACACTTAACGATGTTGTGAGTGAAGATATGCTATTCTTCCCTTTTTATTATATTCTGTTTTGTTACTTTATTGTCGGAAGCGGGATGAGAAAGTTTAGCCGAAAATCACGTTCAAGGGTGATTGATGGCTATTATAGTGCGACATAGGAGCACTGCATATAGTTCTCTCCTCCGATCGATATGAGGGAGACCGGAATACGAAGTCGAATTGGGACTTCGGGTTATGCCTTTATATAGAAGGCTATTTATTGAGATGCATATGTTATAGGGTATATAACCCTAGGGTTTCCCGAAGGGTCAGCTTTGGATTGTTAATATTCTTTTGTTAGTTAAATAGTTAGTGTGTAGCTGTAGGATCTTTTGGTCCCGAACATGTGTCTTAGACCTGTACCCCTCGATGACTGACAACGCGAGGTAGTAGTGTAACGGGAGGGTTCCTTGTTTGGATTTCGCTTCGGCGAGACGTCCCACGCACGAAACTGAGCAAATGTCGGAAGTTGAGAAAGGTCTTGGACGCTAGGGATATACTTAGCATTAGGTGTATACGACTTAGATAGGGTATAGGTAGATAGACTTTAGGATTGTTTAGACGTAGGGCCTTTTAGTATGGGACGTAAGATTAGGAGGGTTGTTGGGAGTTGACCATGACTAAGCCATGCGTAAACTCATATCAAGGGATTGGTTCCATGTTATGTGAAGTGGGAGGATTTCGAAAAGTTGGTGGTTAAGGCCGAAGGAGACGAGGCCTCACGTAGTGGAGTGTTATGGAGCTAACGAAAGGGTGAATTGACCCGTGCCCCTGAGCCATGTGATTAAGCTCGAAGGTAGATTCCATTAGCGAGTCTCTGCCATAATGGGGAGCGATAATACTGGAGTATCGATCTATTGTTAATGCGCCTCACAAGTTAAACTTGTAAGGAGTATTATCCCCTATTTAAATTAAAGACCATCTTGAGGGTGGGGTACATTCCCTTAAGAGAATTCTATCCCGAACGGAAGGGACTTAAGTTAAGCAGATATGGAGAAATAACGCGGTTCTAACGTTTCGGTGCATCAAGGTAATGAAGAATCGTGCCAAGTTATACGTCACTAGTACTTTTGGCTGGGCATGGGAAGGTTGTTGTACTGAATCAAGATTTCCGTTTCTCATTCTTAGCAAGTTTCCAAGAAGCCATGGGAATCGAATTATGGTAAATCACTTCTTATCATTTTTCCACAGATGACCAAGCCAATAGAATAAACCATATGCTGAGGCATATACTCCTTACATGCGTGCCTAACTTTAAAAGTAGTTGGGAATAATGCTTTCCACTCGTTGAATTCGCCTATATAGAATTTGTGTCGATTCACTATTAGGACGGCGCTTTAGAAGAAGCCTTGTATGGTAGGCCTTATTGATTCCCCACTTGTGGGTTAGAAGTGTGAGATGATGAGTCTCTCGTATAACCAAGATCGACGACAAGAACTCAGTCGATGCGGGAAGAAGGCATCTGGAGTCTGAGGTCATTAGACCAAGTGTTGTGATGAGTATCGCCTGTGAAGGGCATTATGCGTTTCGAGGAGAGAAGGAAAACTTGCACCGCATGATGTTGTACCTTTCCTAGAAATGTCACGGTGGGTCCGGTAAACTATTCGCTCGTTTCATCGAAACATTTTGCGGTAAGTTCATAATTTGTTCCTTGTCTCTCATACAAGGGAGTACGAGAGATAGGACGGTGCCATTAGGCACATTCCTTTCGAAGTAGATGCAACGGGACGGATCTTATTAGATGTAGTCGGTTGCTATCCTAGAGCGTAGAGTTACGTTGGGATCGCTGGTAGTAACTTGGGGGATGAGTTCTATATAGTCAGCTTAGTGTCGAGAAATCGACATAGGGTCGCGAGGATGACTTGCGGGAATAGTATCCGCACTTCTTCTTGCGAGGTGTATCCGAATTTTGGGGGCAAAATTCCCTCTTAAGGGGGGGAGTATGTAATAACCCTCTCTTCTGATAGCCCATTTTATATTTATTTACAATGTGTAGTAATTAATTTTAAAATGGTAGATGTTGAGTAAATATTAATTCGTTATGTCAAGGTCAATATTTACTAAAATGTTGTATAGTTACCCCGTGAATAGATAAAATGTTCATGTGGTGATTTTAATGTCATAAGGATTTAAAATGACATTTTGGTTTATTATGAAACCGGAACTAAAATGAGTTATAAAATTCCCAAATGATAATTTGGATAGTGTAGTTAGTCCCGGTAGGTGTGAGACAGTCAAAATAAGTGCCATTTTGTATTTTGGCATTTCGGGCACTTTTGACTGGTTTTGCCTTAAATAGTGTAGTCGCGTATTAGTATATCGCGTATTAGCATTTTAAGTTGGGCTTTTTAGACTTAAGCCCCATTTTATTTTCTCACCCCTATTCCCATTCTTCCATTTTACACAATTGAGCCCTAGAGAGAGTAGAGAGAGGAAGAGAACTTGGGAGAAAAAGAGAGATTGGAGCTTGGATTGTTGCCTCCTTCTTCATCAAATCAGATTCTTACCATGAGGCAAGTAATCTACTTGCAAGTTTATGATTTAAGTAGAGTAAATTGCATTGATATTTATGATTTAGAAATGTTAGGGTTTTGGTGGAATTTTGGGTATTTAACCCTTAGAGATTGATTTGGATGATAAATATTACAAATGATGGTAGTTGGGTGTACTAGTTCCATTAAATGAATTGGGTTTGGTTGATTTTGGGTTGGTTAGAATTTTGGAGTTCAAGACTCCATAGCCATTCTTGGCATTTCCGCAGGGGCGAATCGATTCGGCCCTTAGGGCGAATCGATTCGCATATATGCAGAGTCCCAGGTATTGTTGTCCGAATCGATTCGGATTAAGACCGAATCGATTCGTCAATTGCAGAAACCAAATTTTGTTGTCCGAACCGATTCGCTTTCAGAACGAATCGATTCGCTGGGGCGAATCGATTCGGCCCTTAGGGCGAATCGATTCGGTTCCAGCAGATTTTGGGGGTCTTTTTCTTTTAATTTTCCTCCTTATTCTTTAGGATTAGGGCCTAGGAAACTTCTTTAAAGAAGTAAACTTAGAGTCCTAGAGTAGCTATGGAGTTTGGACGTTACCCTGGACTAGAAATGGGTTCATTCGGGGTTTACTTCGGGGAGGTTTAAAGTAATGTTAAGGCATTACTTCTTTTATTCAAACTTTTAGAAGTTTGGAAGTTAAATGCCCAACTTGGAGACTTATGGGCTTATCAATTTATATGAACTTTGGAGATTTGTAGGATCATAATGATCATTTGGAGACCTAGCCTGGAATTGTAATTTGAGGTAAAATAAATGATAATATTCGATGGGAATTAGGTTCGCATAAAATGAACCCATAGGTGTTTAAAGATAATAGGTCCAATTTAGAATGAACCCCGTTGTTTAATGATGTTAGGTTTAACAATGAAAAACAATCACATGATTAATGGAAATGGATTTTTGGAAATAATATGATGATAAATGTAAATGTTAATTTACTGTTACAAACCTCTCTAAATGACATCATAAGGGAAGTTCGCTCGTGAGGTGAAGCCCCCTGGCTAATGAATGCAGGGTGGATATAGTCCTAGGCCATGGGAGCGCTTATTGTTATATTTTTCTGCAATGGGTAGGAGATTCCGGGTGTGGTCTTGACTACCCCGCAGGCTCATGGCCGCTTCCCGACGTGTTCCGATAGGTGCCCAGGTTGTCTTATGTTAGGCCCTGGAAGATGATGGTCATTTAGGGGCGCGCACAGTGGGGAAACCCGGACGGGCGGTCTTAGATATCGTTATATGTATATGTATATAACTATATTTTCATCAAGTTGGACTTGATGGTTGATAAACGCCACAAAGAGCGTATGAAATGCCATAAAGAGCATAAATATGTGCCAAGAAGAGCACGGGAATAATATATGTGCCATAAAGAGCACTCGATGTAAATGATATTCCTAATAAGGAATGGAAAGATAAAATGGGAAGTTTTAATTAATGAATATAAATTATAACCTCTTAACTTAACCGAATATATGGTTTTATTCCTAATAAGGGATGTCTGAAGGAAATGGAAATTGTATTAATAAGGAAGGGTGTTAAATTAAAGTCTTTACCTTCTATCCTTGCTTGTGATTGTAGATAGCATGTCATATTATCATTCTCATCATTCATGTATAACTGTTCATATCTATCATGCTTTTTATTCTTCTAGAAATCATATAGAACCCGGCCCTGACCGGTTTACTTCCTTGTTGTATATATATTATTGTATCCGCTCAGGTGCTCCACCGCAAGGACGCCCGACTTGACTTTCCCAAGTTCCCTGCACTTTCGACGAGCTGTAAGATTTTGCGGGTTATTACAGGATGTTGTATTAGACGCTTTCATTCTTGTTATTCTAGCTATGATCGGGTCTTGTCCCTCGGGCGTGTGGCCCAAACATTTATATTTGATTAATGATTGTACTATGTAAGATATTTATATTATTGTACGTCGTTATATGTAGCTGTGGACCGACAGCTTATTCGGTCCATTTGTGTACATTCGTCTTAGTTGTATGATATATTATCTTTTGGAATTCCACTTGCTCGTCAGATTGGGTTGTTAGTTAAATTTTTCATAACCGCATTTTTAAAATTTTACACTTTTTTGCAACCCGTTTTCTGATTTATTGGGTGGTTTTCCCGTATACTCAGTTTATATTTGTGATGCTGAGAATGATATCCATCCATGATCCCTGTTACGTTTGAGTATCGGGCTGGCCACCCCTTATCTCGGATTGCGGGTTGTCACAATAAGATGCAACTAATAAAATGCTTAAAAAATTATAAATTTTTAAGATAACTTAACAATGAAATCCAAATCAAGACACGATATCTATACTTCACAATAATTGTATTTTGTTTATTTGAATCATACAGAATGAAACAAAAAAGTAACAAATAAAATCCAAATAACTTATCTAATAACCAAACCAAAGTCTTTATTCTAAAAATTAGAAATCATATAAAACAATATATGTGCCCTCATTAATCAAACAGCTAGGTTAATGAGAACTTGACACTTAAGCTTAAAAATCACACCTTAATAGATTTGAAAGGAGAAAAACTCAATCTATAAACCTCCATTATATACCTAATATCTACAACCTGCAAAACAAACAAAAAATAAATTAAAAGAGAAAACACCACATCTCTATTTTGAATATCATCTCTGATACCAACGATCTGTAAACACATGTACAATTTTGTTTTAAATGGTAAAAAGAGAAGTCATCTGAGATAGAGAGAGAGAAAAGTCACCGTGAGAAGAGAAGCCGAAGAGAGAGAGATGGGGTACTTGTTTGAGGGTCGGTGGGTTGTGTGTGAGGAGAGAGTTAGAGTTTTAGATCAAAATAGGGATAATACCCTTTTACCCTTTATTTTGAATTTTGAAGAGAGGGGAAATAAAGTAGAGTGTGTTAAAAGAGGGGGAAACCAAATATTTAAAGGAAAAAAATGGTAATAGGGTTATTTTAATCTCAACCATTGGATTGTTGCCTTGGTGGCCAAATCCTAGCCCCTAATTAAGTTATCAACTTATTGATGTAACACCCCACCCGGGGAGAGCGAACAGAGCGCCACTTCGATAAAATAAATCCAAATTCACAAGTGACAAGTTATAGAGCATCTAAATAAACCCACAATAATATAAACCCACTAATCTCAATCTCTTAAATTACAACAAGTCTCTCGAATTAAATACAACATCTAACTCGAAATAAAATAAATCCCAATGCCCTATACATCAAAATAAATAAATACAATTCTTTCCCAAACAATCCTCGCTAAAATCAATCTCCATAGCGCCCCAAAATTTGCGCTAAACTGCCACTAAAAGAAAAATATGGAGAAGTACACAATACGACATGAATTATGCTCAACAAATATGGATTAGCAACGAATAAAACGTAACAACACGAGTACGAATATTCAAATCAAAATGCAAATCTCAAAGTATTTATCAATATAATTTCTCAACAACACTTTAACCGGGTCACCAGGCCTCACCACATCCGTATATGCTTTATCAAGCCATAGCCCGAGAAACAGAAATTTTGGCGGGTGCCCAACATCCGTGCCATATTAAAATCTCATGACAACGTGCTCATCAACAATATAATGATACCACATGAATCCAAATAATTTAAACAATTATTTTCCAGATTTCAATGAATTTATCAATTCGAATATGTGTTAAATTAATAAGAAATCAAAGAGAATGACACTCGCGAGATTTAAGGAGCATATTGTGTAAAACCCCATACCTCAAAATCATCGCATGAATCGTCATACAAAAATCATCCTCAAAATCTTATCGTACCATCACATTCCTCTTGCGAATATAATCAAATTATGTTCTAGCCCCAACACGAGATAACTCCAAAATAGTCATATTTTAAGAACCCAAAAATATCAGATCCAAAAATTATTCAGATTGCCAGTCTGACTTCATATTTGGATTCTATACGAAAAATTGAGTCAGGTATATCTTTTGAGTTTTTCTCAAATCTCCTTCGAATGCACTCCAAAAAGAAGATCTAAATATTCCAAATTGGCTCTTCTCATTCCACTCATTTTTGCCTCTTTGGATTTCGTTTTTGGCCCCTCTTTTTCATCTCCATTTCCTTATAATCATCCATAATATTCCTTATATAACCCATCTCTCAAACCTAGCTTGGAGGCTAAGCTAACCTATATTACTATATTGCCCTTTAATTCAAAATTGTCAACTTTACATATTTAAACCATTACAAAATGTCCAAAAGCCAATTAAATTTGATTTTAAATATTCGATTCATTTCAAATAAAAATAAATATAATATCGATATCCTGATTAAAAAAATAATAATATTATTAACATTATATACCATATTCATAAATAAAGTTCTCAAAATTACGGGGTATTACATACTTCTCCCCTTGAAAAAGAATTTCGTCCTCGAAATTCGACGAAACCTAACACTCGAAATAAAATGCTACTCGATTCTATATCCCAAAATTCACACACTAAAGTCCTCAAATTAATTCTAAACATCCTCACCACGATGCGTAACATGTCCTCAAAAATTTTCTATCTCTAAAGAAAACATATCTAAGCCGAATATTAGACCCAATAACCAAGATCCAAGGGTTATCGTATACCTAAGCTCTGATACCATCTGTAACACCCTGCCCGGGGGGAGCGAACGGAGCGCCACTTCGATAAAATAAATCCAAATTCACAAGTGACAAGGTATAGAGCATCTAAATAAACCCACAATAATATAAACCCACTAATCTCAATCTCTTCAATTACAACAAGTCTCTCGAATTAAATACAACATCTAACTCGAAATAAAATAAATCCCAATGCCCTATACATCAAAATAAATAAATACAATTCTTTCCCAAACAATCCTCGCTAAAATCAATCTCCATAGTGCCCCAAAATTTGCGTTAACCTGCCACTAAAAGAAAATATGGAGAAGTACACAATACGACAGGAATTATGCTCAACAAATATGGATTAGCAACGAATAAAACGTAACAACACGAGTACGAATATTCAAATCAAAATGCAAATCTCAAAGCATTTATCAATATAATTTCTCAACAACACTTTAACCGGGTCACCAAGCCTCACCACATCCGTATATGCTTTATCAAGCCATAGCCCGAGAAATAGAAATTTTGGCGGGTGCCCAACATCCGTGCCCTATTAAAATCTCATGACAACGTGCTCATCAACAATATAATGATACCACATGAATCCAAATAATTTCAACAATTATTTTCCAGATTTCAATGAATTTATCAATTCAAATATGAGTTAAATTAATAAGAAATCAAAGAGAATGACACTCGCGTGATTTAAGGAGCATATTGTGTAAAACCCCATACCTCAAAATCATCGCATGAATCGTCATACAAAAATCATCCTCAAAATCTGATCGCACCATCACATTCCTCTTACGAATATAATCAAATTATGTTCTAGCCCCAACACGAGATAACTCCAAAATAGTCATATTTTAAGAACCCAAAAAAATCAGATCCAAAAATTATTCGGATTTCCAGTCCGACTTCATATTTGGATTCTAGACGAAAAATTGAGTCAGGTATATGTTTTGAGTTTTTCTCAAATCTCCTTCGAATGCACTCCAAAAAGAAGATCTAAACATTCCAAATTGGCTCTTCTCATTCCACTCGTTTTTGCCTCTTTGGATTTCGTTTTTGGCCCCTCTTTTTCATTACCATTTCCTTATAATCATCCATAATATTCCATATATAACCCATCTCTCAAACCTAACTTGGAGCCTAAGCTAACCTATATTACTATATTGCCCTTTAATTCAAAATTGTCAACTTTACATATTTAAACCATTACAAAATGTCCAAAGGCCAATTAAATTTGATTTTAAATATTCGATTGATTTCAAATAAAAATAAATATAATATCGATATCACGATTAAAAAAAATAATAATATTATTAACATTATATACCATATTCATAAATAAAGTCCTCAAAATTACGGGGTATTACAATTGAATAGTAACAAACTTCTACACCTTATTTTAAATGACCTGCAACTCCCACACAAGCGGCAGCACATCCAGTCCAATGAATCTACACCTGACGCCCCTGTGGTTGTTCACCTTTAATATATACAAAAAATGCCGCAGTTATAGGATGCATACCCAATTACTCTATAGATATAAATGAATTTAGTAAACATATAAAAATAGCTATAGCAACAAGAGGATATAATATGACTGGACAATACAATAATCTTTTGGTATATACTATATAATAAGTTTATTACTTTACGTGTGATTGTTATAGAAGTTTAGAAATTAAAACAGCTAGTAAAGACGCACAAATTATATATATATTAAAGGTGAACAACCACAGGGGCGTCAGGTGTAGATTCATTGGACTGGATGTGCTGCCGCTTGTGTGGGAGTTGCAGGTCATTGTAGTAGACGCTTCCTTCTTTATCTCCTCAGATTTCTATTCACTTCTTTTAGTTAGGGTATGTATCACTCATTTACTGACTCTTTTTTAGACTTGTTAGGGTTTGCATACACTTCTATAATTTCAATATTTTGTCTTTATTTGGGATTATTTTATTTATCACATTGTCAGTGGTATTTGTTATTTATTTGGATTTGAGTAATCTAGTTAACATGTTTCGTTGGATGATTGGTATATTTATCGTTTGTATTATTAATAAATTAGTTTATGCTTAAAAGGTTTTTACAATGGAAATTAAATAAATAAAATCATTTAAATTGTATTGACACTTAGCTTAATTATTTAGGGTGACTAAAATGGAAATATTATTTTCGATAGTGCCGCTAAGAATGAACGACACTATTCACCTTGATTTTTAATTTAATAAAGGACTGATCACCCAATATTTAATTAGGTGGGGTGTTGAAGGTGGTATCAGAGCATTTTTAGTGTCTTTGATATAGAGTCCTATTTTTAGAACTGTTGTATTCTTGTGTTTATGATTATGTCTTCAACTATTCGAGATTTAATAATAACTGTAGACTAATAAACTTCCTTCTCATTTCAGATGCCTCCGAGACGAGCACCCCGAAATAGGATTTCCCAGCCCGAGCAACCAGCAACTCTGGCTCGGGAAATGATGAAAGCAACAGAAGTAGACGCCGTAGTTTCTCAGGCACTGAACGTCCCATTAGCGGTGGTGCAATAGGCTCCACCCCAGGTTCAGGCGGTAGTTCGAGTGCCATCACAGCTTCCCACAACATGGGAGAGGTTCAGGGGTGCCTTTCATAAGGCACATCCCCTAGAGTTCTTAGGTAGTTTGGACATTGTGATCGCCAACAAATTGGAAGAAGGATATCCAAAGGCATCTACACATCTATGAGTGCACTCTCGTGCTGAGACAGTTACTGGCTTCCTTCAAGCTAGTGGGAGCCACTTTGCATGGGTGGGAGTCCACCACCACCTTGTAGGAGAGGGACAACATGTCGATTCAGTCATTTTGGGTATGGTTTGACCACAAATATTTCCCATCCTCCGTGCAGACTGAGATGAGAGGTTACTGAATCTTAAATATGAAAGTATGACCATTGCTGAGTATGAGGAGGAGCTCACGAGACTTCTCGATATAGTGCCAAATGAGGCACCCACTGAGGAGAAGAAGATCTTGTTGTTTTTGGATGGATTGGCCTGGAAGATTCATCAACACCTCAGAGGTAATCTATCGTTGGGTACTTACACCGACGTAATCAACACCGCTCTATTGCGCTACCAGGATCACCGCTTCTATCAACAGGGAAGCAAACGAGTAGGGGAGTCATGTCATCAAGGTCGGACTGGAGGTAGTGGTGCCAGTGTAGCACCATCAACTCAGGGGCAGAGCCATCATGGTGAGCAGAGTTCCCATCAAGGGGACCCTTCCAAGATATTTTGATCCGATAATTCCGTACAGGGATTTGGGGAATTTAGATAGGGCCAGCAAGATCAAACCAGTCAAAATGTCCAACAGGGCCAACACCATCAGCAGTAGGGTCAGTAGGGACAATAACATTTTCAATAAGGCTAGTGGCGGGGTGGTAACGGCCAACAGGGCCATGGCCAGTAGGGACAGAAGGGAGGAAACTTCAGGGGTAGGTTTTTTTTTATGTGTCAAGAATGGACATAGGCGCTAGGATTGCCCAGAGGGTAATAGGGCCCCACAGTAGTTGGGTTCCCGTCATGAGCCATAGAGGCCCATCTTTCCAGCCGCCCTCCTAGTGCCAGCTCAGATGCCAGCCCTACCAGGCATCCCAACAACCCCTATCAGTAGGTTCAATTGCAGTATGTACATGTCTATAATGTTCACTAGCTAGCAACACCGCAGGCACCACCTGTGATTAAGGGTACATTTCCTATCCATGGCACTATGGGTCATGTTTTATTTGATACTGGGGCATCACACTATTTTATAGCTACTAGCTTCGTACGGGCCACTAGGTTATTAGACGCGGTAGAGAGTACAGTGACATGCGTAGATTCACCACTAGGAAATGAGCCCTTAATTTGCTTTATATGCCGAGGAGTAGGTATAGAGATTGGTAGCTTCATTTTAACTGCGGACATGCTAGTGTTAGATATGCATGAGCACGACACCATTATTGCATGGATTGGCTCGCTGCATATAAAGCCATGATAGATCGTGTTGGTAGGAGTATTATCTTTTCCATTCCTAGTCAGGAAATATTTTTGGGGGCGATGCCTCTCCCAGAGGGAGGATCTTCCACCCATTTGTATTACATAGAGGAGGATACCTCTAAGGGGAGTGTGATTCCCCTGTATTCGATTCCAGTTGTCCGTGAGTTTTTGGATGTGTTTTAGGAGACACCGGGCCTACCTTCCAATCGAGAGATATAATCTGTCATAGACTTGATGTCGATCACTTGGCCAATAGCACATGCACCGTACCGTATGGCTCCAACCGAGATGAGGGAGTTACGGGATCAGATAGAGCAACAGTTAGGTCAGGGCTTCATTATTAGGAGCACCTCACCTTGGGGCGCTCCAGTGTTGTTTGTGAAGAAGAGATATGGTTCACTGAGGTTGTACATGGACTACCGGGAGTTGAACACAGTCATGATATGGAATAAGTATCCGTTCCCTAGAATCGATGACTTGTTCGACCAGTTGAGAAGAGATACATTCTTTTAGAAGATAGATTTGAGATCGGGATACAATCAAGTACGAATTAGGGAGCATGATGTAATGAAGACTCCTTTCTTGATGAGATATGGGTCCTATGAGTTCAAAGTCATGCCATTTGGGCTGACAAATGCTCCGACCGTATTCATGGACTTTATAAACCGAGTGTTCAAAGAGTTCTTAGATCAATTTGTCATCGTCTTCATAAATGACATCCTGATTTATTCATAGATTGAGGAGCGTGACGAGAACTTGTGATGGGTTCTTAGGACTCTACGAGAGCATCAGTTGTATGCTAAGTATGAGAAGTGCGGATTTTGGTTACGGGAGGTACAGTTTCTGGGGCACGTTGTGTCAGAATTGGGGATATCAGTTGACTCGAGCAAAGTGTCGACAGTGAGGGAGTGGGGATAGCCCATAACATCGACAGAGGTGCGTAGTTTCATGAGGTTAGACGGGTACTACAAATGGTTCATTCGAGGCTTATCAAAGATAGCGAGGCCATTGACGAATCTGAATCGCAAGGTGGTACTGTACATATGGGATGGCGCTTGTCAATTGGATTTTGACCAGCTAAAGGATAAGCTGAATTAGGCGCTAGTTCTTGATTCACCAAGGCTAGGAGTGGAGTACCTGGTGTATACTGGCTCCTCTCTACAGGGACTTGGAGGATTACTTCATCAGGAGGAGCAGGTTATAGCTTATGCCTCCTACAAGCTTAATCCTGATAAAATAAATTACCCCACCCATGACCGGGATCTAGCAGCGATCGTGTTTTGATTATGGATTTGGAGGCATTACCCGTTGGGGGAAAAGTTTCTCTTGTTCATAGACCACAAGTCATTGAAATACTTGTTCACTCAGTTGGAGTTGAACATGCATCAGCGCAGGTGGCTGGAATTTGTGAAAGACTACCAATTCGAGATAGAGTACCATCCGGGGAAGGCTAACGTGGTTGCTGATACGTTAAGCCGTAGGCTGGTAGGTGAGGTAGTGGAAGTATGGAAAGTGAAGTAGAAAGAGTTGGGGCACTAGGACGCGATAGCCCGTTCCTTTATATATGTTATGTTAGTCACACCGAAGATTGTTATGAAGGTGATACAGTCCCAAGTAACGAATATATTTTCTTAGGATCATATTGTACGACTCTTAGCTGAGGGTGCTGAGTCCTATTTAGTAAGTTCTGATAGGAGTTTGAAGTTTAATGGGAGATTGGTGGTCCCGGAGGGAGATGATTTACATCATGAAGTAATGAATCACTCGCACGGGTCCAGATTTTTGGTACATCCCGGAGGGGATAAAATATACCAGGATATGAGGCGGCAGTACTGGAGTTCGTGTCCAAATGTACTACCTGTCATATGGTAAATGTGGGCCACCAGAGATCGCCAGGGTTACTTCAGCCGCTGGAGATACCTATGTAGAAATGGGAGAGCATTTCCATGTATTTTTTCACTAGGTTGCCTACATCACAGCAGGGTCATGATTCCATATGGGTTATAGTGGATAGGTTGACCATGGTAGCTCATTTTCTACCAGTGCGGACAAACTACACTACGAGCCCGTATGCGCAGTTGTTTATTGCTGAGGTAGTCAGATTGCCTGGGGTGCCCCTGGATATTGTGTCTGATAGAGATAAGATTTTTGTGTCACACTTCTGGGAGAGCTTTCAGGAGGCTACGGGTACAGAGTTGAGATTATGTTCAACTTATCACCCGCAGACATATGGACATACAGAGCGTGCTAATCAGATACTGGAGGATATGCTACGCATGTGTGTCCTTGATTTTGGAGGGGGTTAGGATCCGTATCTTCCACTGGTGGAGTTCGCTTATAATAACTCCTATTAGTTCAAGATTTCCATGGACCCATTTGAGGCGTTATATGGAAGACCGTGTCGTTCTCCCGCTTGTTGGCTAGAGGTGGGGGATGACAAGTTTCTCGGACCATAGGTAATTCAGGAGACGTTAGATAGGATTGAGATAATTAGGAGTCACATTCGGGTACCCTAAGACAGGAAGAAAAGCTACACCAATTCACAGCGGTCCTTCCGAGAGTTTAGCCCAGAGCACTTACACCGTATTCACGATGTATTCCACATCTCGTCGTTGACACGAAATTTGCGGGATGATATGACCCACACTCACTTAACGATTGAGGAGATTGATTTACATCCCGACACTTCTTATGAGGAGAGACCTGTGGCTATCCTTAGACCATAGCCATAGGAGATTGAGGTCGAAGGTAGTTCCACTTGTACGGGTCCTGTGGGAGCATCATAACGTGGAGGAGTCCACTTGAGAGCGCGAGGCAGATATTCGTGAAAAATACCCAGATTTATTTTTAGTAGATATACCTTATTTTCCAAATTTCTGGACGAAATTCCGTTATTAGGGGGGACGTATGTAATACCCTGTATTTTAATGGCTCTTAAAATTGGGAATTTATTAAATTTAATTGAGATAAATTAATTTAATATTAATCCATAATTTATTTTAAATATTTACTAGCGTGACGAGAGTTAGTAATTATTAGGAATTGTTTGAATATTACTTAATGAGTAAAGTAATATATGTAATTGAATTTATTCAAAATTGTCACGAGTGAATAATTTGACAATTATGGAAATTAAGGCGGTACGCGCATGTGTCGTGTCAGGACTAAATTATTATATAATAAGTGAACAATTTATAAGTCGCCTGTATAGTCATTTCAAGTGCATCAACGTGTTCAAAAGGGTCGAGATAGTCAGAAAAGTATACCCGGGGGCTTAGTTTGGGCCTCGGGACATTTTTAGGCCTAACCGACAACCCGAGAGGGCGTTTTAGTAATTAGCCATTTTTAGGCTTAATTATGGACGAAAATTATAGGTTTTAATCTGATGGAAATTAGAGTCCTCGAGGGTTAAGAGTTATAGAGTTACAGAGAGGCTAGGTTAGGGAGAAGAGAAAGACCTCTCCAAGGATGAGAACCACCAACTCACAACCTTTTTGTCGGATTCCACCACCGTAGCGTAGATTGGAGCGAGGGGATCAAACCTATACTAGTCTATTTCATGTAATCGGATCTACAATGTTAAGGCAAGTATCTATCTTGCTGATTCCTAGTTAATATTTCAGCTACGTTAGAATAGGATTGGTAAATACATGTTTTATTGAAGAGTTATATTATTTAGGAGATTTTAATCGCATGTTTTGGGAGGAACGAATGTAGTCTGGAACCCTTGGCATTTGTAGAAGATCATCCTCGAATTTGTAATGATTTAATAGAAAGAAGTCTGGAAAAAGATTGGGAATATTGGAATTTATGATAAAACTAGGGTTCTTGATAATTTTACTGATTTTTTCCCTTTGAATCCATGCCTTTGATGAATTTGTACATGTTTTACGTGGGAAATCATGTAGATAGGTTGACATAACTCTTGTTTTAATTGTTTGGAATGAATTAAGCATGATTTAGAGGTTGAAATGTGATGAAACCCATAGGTTGGAATAGCAGAATCTGGGCAAGAATTGCCTGATCGATCGATTGATTCAAGAATGTCGATCGATCAACCCTATTTTATCGATCGATCGACCCCTCCTGGAAATTGAATATTTTTCCCCTTTTTAATTAATTTACTTAAAATACGTAGGAGCCTTCGGATATCATTTGAAGATCATAATGGGTCATGAAGGGGACCAGTAGGGTATGAGTAGCTTCCGGTGAATATAATTTAATACGAGATGTAATCGCGGGATAACGAGGGTATGACATTTGTGAGAAAATGTGCGTACGTTAAGTAAGATATTGGGAGATGCAAGAAAGACTGAGACCAGTATGGGAGTGAGGGTATACCTACTAAATAAACCGTTAGGAAGGGAAATCACTTCTAGGGACGAGAAGTAATTATGAAATGGTTATAATTGAGAATAAACAGAGAGGAGTTCATTATGCGTAAGAATTTGCTAATTGGTACTATGTACGGTTAAAATGTTGTTATAGGTCATGAGCAAATCTAATTGAAAGATGTGAATATTTATATATATAACCGAGTGCTTGTGTATATATTATATATATTATATATATTTGTGTATGATCATACCCGCGCTACTTGCTATTACGGAGGTTGCCGCATCAGGACAGTCTTATCTCAATGGGACCTTTATGGGGGATATTGACTCGTACCCTAGAACATAGGATTCCTTGGTACACGCTATCTGAGAATGATAGTCAGACAGTCCTAAGAGATGTGATGGTATGTCCTGACCTCTTAGTGTCTTGGAACTATGCTTCGCCTACATTTTGTGTGTATTGTGTTAATACAGTTCGAGAGTGATTCCGAACTAGTATTTCCCTTATACGAGGTATACGGGGACATGATAGCAGAGTATGAAAGCACCATAGATTTTATTTGGGGTGCCGATTAGAATATATATTTGCTGAGTGATTAATATATATACCTATACTTGAGATCCTTCTATTGTGCGTATAAGTAGATAAGTAATCGAAAAAATGATCCCAATTATAGTAAGTGTTTGAAACTTTGCAGTAGTAACGAGAAATACATAATTGACTTAAATAACCTTTAAGAAGATGTTATCTTAATTTGATCATAGACTTATGAGTTATTTAATAGTACGGTAGGCGTGCATACTAGATGAGAGGTGAGAATTCTCAAGAGAGTGTCGTGTACTAAGATGGTTGTCATATTAGCTAGTAAGCATTTTAAATACTTGCTAAACGATTTTTGAAACTGTTTTACACTCGGGCTCTGACCTGTTTCCTGTCATTTTTCCTTCTTTTATATATATACATATATATTTTACAAGTGCTCAGCCACAGGGCATCACGTGTAGATTCATTTGACTAGACGTACTGTAGCTTGTGTGGGAGTTGCAGGTCATTGCAGTAAACGCTTCCTCCTTTGGCTCCTCAGATTTCTATTTAGTTCTTTTAGTTAGGGCATGTGTCACCCATTTCAAGACTCTTTTTTAGACTTGCTAGGGTTTGCATACACTTCTATCATTTCAGTATTTTGTCTTTATTTGGTATTATTTCATCTATCAAATTGTTAGTGGTAGTGGTTATTTATTTGGATCTGAGTAATCTAGTTGACATGTTTCGTTGGATGATTGGTAGCTTTATCGTTTGTATTATTCATAAATTAGTTTATGCTTAAAAGGTTTTTACAACGGAAATTAAATAAATAAAATTATTTAAATTGTTTTGACACTTAGCATAATTATTTAGGGTGATTAAAACGAAAATATTGTTTTCGACCGTGATGCTAAGAATGAACCACACCGTTCATCTTGATTTTTAATTTAATAAAGGACTGATCACACGGTATTTAATTAGGCGGGGTGTTGCATTGTCATTATTAAAATTCTCTATAATTTTATGAATTACAAATGGCATAAATTATTGGTGAGGTGTATATAAATTTGATAATGAACTTCATAAGGTCGGTCGTACTACCTCCAAACTAGTAGTAGATTCAGGGAAGCACTTGTGCACAATGGATAATGTATGGTTCATAATTAGATATCTACTAACACTTAATTAAGAAGTTATTTTGAAGCAAGTATGGAATAGACTTCAAATAGACTTTTTGTTGTCTAGATTTTGTAAAAAGAGATTTATTCCTATGAAGGGGAATGATTCTTACAAGATTAGTTATATTTTTTAATATTATAGTCAACTATACAATATCATTGAATTACATGCTGAGTGGGTTGTGGGTAATGGTACATTAATTAACCTTTCGATAAAAAATTGGCTTCTTACTCCAATTATTTTTGTAGTTAGGTATTCCCAATAAATGATGTTATTAAATTTCCTACTCTCACTAATTTTACTCCAGAGGCTAATTTTTTGGTGAAAGTAGTAAGGAAACACTTCTTTGTCCATATTTCACAGTAGGAAATTTTCTTATAAGGATGCATTTAATTTCCTGAATGATCTTGGCAGTTGTAAAGCATTATTTTGAGGCAAATGACAAATGCCAATCTCACCTTGAATTTCGTTTTTACATAGAGGCTAATCCATGAGAGACTCCATACCAAAGATAAGCTACAAGCTAATGGTTTTAGAGTACCATCAACATGTGAGTTATGCAAACGAAAAAAAATCCATTGCTTGCCTGATCTCTAAATTCTAATTCAATATGCATACTGGGAAGAAGAGTACAAATATTTTTTAAGTAAACAGTAACTTGTGGAAAACATCTTTGTTCAATCTTTGGTAAAAATATCGTAAGCTCAAATTTAGTTCTTAATTGATGCAACTCTAGATAACAATAGTACTTCGTTGTCTTGATCTAATGTGAAGAACCACGAATCCATCAATTTTCCGGGATGAACACCATCACTGTTGTATATCTTTCCTTAATGTTTAGATGAGTTATATATTATGTATCTTCACATACCACATTTATAATACAATGGCCAATTTGTCCATTTGGCATAAATTGGGATTATAAGAGGGGAGTTTAATATGGGATTGTTTGTAACTCTGCTTTGGTAAAAAGTATTATCATGGACACATGATAACTACTTCATCATTCCTTTTCATTATTCTCAACAAATCTATTTAGAAGTATATTCTGGTTCCATAATAACTACTACGTTATTCAGTTTCATTATTATCAACCAAGCTTGGTGGAAGTATTATTACGGTTTACATAATAACTACTTTCTCATTTTCTTTTAATCTTTTTGTGCGTGCATATGTTTTTTAATTGTCTAGATCACGATGAGGTTTCTCATGCATGCGCAAATTATTAACTCGCCCATGGGGTTATTGAAGTTATTATTCCTTATCCTGATATTGTGGTACCTTCTGCCTTCTCATTCTTTTTCATAAGTCATGTCCTTATGCATGCTAGAACGAAGATTTAAAAAGTAAAATGTGACTCCTGAATAATAAAAACCTTTTGTTATGGTTTTTCGCAAACTCACACCTACGAGGTGACTTAACAATGAAAGCACACTTGTTAAGGTTTCGTAAACTTTCCCGTTATAAGTGACTTAACCATTAAAACACAACTTCACCGTTAGAGGTGACTTAATAGTGAAAACACACTTGTTAATACTTTTTGCAAACTCCAGCGTTAGTGGTGACTTAACAACGACAACACACTTGTTAAGATTTTTAGGAAACTCCACCTTTAGAGGTGATTTAACAAATAAAACCACTTATTTAGATTTTTGTAAAACTCCACCAATAATGGTGACACCCATAACGGTGACTTAACAATGACAACCACTTGTTAAGATTTTACATCAAACTCCACTAGTAACAACGACTTAAGAATGAAAACCACTTGCTAAGATTTTTGTAAAACTCCACCAATAATGGTGATGCCCATTACGGTGACTTAACTATGACAACCACTTGTTAAGATTTTTCGTCAAACTCCACCAGTAACGGTGACTTAACAATAAAAACAACTCGCTAAGATTTTTTGTAAAAGGCCACGAATAATGGTGACACCCATAATGGTGACTTAACAATGATAACCACTTGTTAAGAATTTTTCCTTAAACTCCACCAATAACGGTGACTTAATAATGAAAATCAACTGTTAAGATTTTTGTAAAATTCGACCAATAAAGGTGACACCCATAACACTGAATTAACAATGACAACCACTTGTTTAAGATTTTTCTTCAAACTCCACCAGTAACGATGACTTAACAATGAAAACCATTTGTTAAGATTTTTGTAAAACTTGACCAATAACGGTGACACCCATAACGGCGACTTAACAATGACAACCACTTATTAAGATTTTTCGTCAAACTCCACCAGTAACGGTGACTTAACAATGAAAACCACTTGTTAAGATTTTTGTAAAACTCCACGAATATTGGTGACACCCATAACGGTGACTTAACAATGACAACCACTTGTTCAAAAATTTCATCAAACTCCACCAATAATGATGACTTAACAATGAAAACCACTTATTAAGATTTTTTGTAAAACTCCACCAATAACGGTGACACCCAAAATGGTGACTAAACAATGACAACCACTTGTTAAGATTTTTCGTCAAACTCCACCGATAATAGTGACTTAACAATGAAAACCGCTTGTCAAGATATTTCTGTAAACACATTCTTCTGTATCACTTTTCAGGATGGGATCCCATACATTCCTAATGATAAGCTGAGTGTGTTCCTTCGTCTGTTTGTATCAATGACCAACTTCTACGGACGAATCAAGTCACAACGATCGTGGTTCAACCACTTACCAATTTTATCAGGTTTTTTTGTTTCGAATGTAATACACTTCTGAATAAGACTTACCACAATAATCACAAAGTTCATGTAATATGATGCCATATCTGAAGGATGATTACAACTTTGTCAATCGCTGTGTGACAATTATTTATTCTGTCTGAATTCTTTGCGAAAGAAGTTGAAGAAGATTTTGTAATGGCCTTCTTGGACGTTTATTGTATTCTAAAGGTTCATCAATCTAATCTTGTCGTGGATAATGTTGAAGAAGCTTTAAACAACAAGCTACATTACGTCATAATATCCATCTGACCCATTTATTTGATCTTTATCTCAAGATAAAATAAAATAAATTACGTATATCATTTACAACGCCCACCCGAAAAAATGAAAGAAACCTAATCATTACATTGTATGGGGTAGATCGCAAACTATCCTATCTTTGAATAATGGCTTCATGTTAGCATCACTCAATATCTGCTCATTTAGAAGCCTCTGCAAAATAATATATTGCCGATACAATAAGATCACATTGTAAATGGTTAGTAAAAACTCAGGAAATATTGAAGTATAATTCTCATCATGCCCCCTTTATTTTTTATTTGATGTAATGAAATAAAATTTAAATAAAGTCAGGGGATATTTGTATATTGAATCATAAAAACCCATACGAGTAGGTTTATCGCACACAAGTTAATGTGGTTTAAGAATACGTCCGATCAAACTCAAGAGTGTGTAAAATATCAAGGTGAATTCTGAATTGTAAAACATACTCAAGCTGTTTCGTAATATATTAGTCATGTTCAACATGATCTTAAACAATAAAATAACATTTACATAATGTTTTATAAAATCTAGTCATTTAAATGAAGGTTCATTACGCTCCCTCTAACTCATTTTTAGCGTTATGTTTTAGCATAGCATATAGATATATCATGCCAAATATCATACTAGAAAACAAAAATAGTTATATCTCAGGTGACGTGATTCAACCCGTATACAGGTGCCAGAAGGATAAACCATGTTTGTATATATCTAAAATCATTAAATAACACTTGTAAATTTTTTAAGGTATAATAATATATTATGTTCAAAGAAAACGTTCCATGAACATAATAACCACATGAGGTAATTTTTATTTCTCAATAAACATGCACAAGTATGTTTCGAGGAAGACCAAGAAACAATATATAAAATTCCCCAATAAGCATGATAAAGACATCAATTTTCAAATGTGGAATCCATGCATGTCTTTTTGATATTATTCTAGCGTTTATTTTATTCAAATCACATGCCACAACAGTACTTATAATTGATAATGAATAACACCCTCCTGAATTGACATTGAAAATAACATTCCTTGTCAATTTGGTTATTTTCGAAGAATCTAATTCAATAGTAGTTTATTCATAATCCAATCGATACTTGGTATAATACTGTGTTGTTAAAACTACGGGTAAATATACCTCTCTCTATATATATAATGTATAAATATCATATTAAATATAAAATAACCTCATTTAATCAATGATATCATAATTATATTTTAACCATTTAACTATTCCATAAATAGCTTAGTAACACTCATTTTTTTAAATATACTCATAAATATTTCTTTTTGAGACACCAATTTTGTTTCAACAGGTGTTATATCCGAGGAAACTCGTAAATCCAAATGTTATCTGGCTGCTAATGGATTTTTGATTTGACACGTGAGTTTAGCGCATGGGTTTGTTTTAAAATCCCGCCCGTGTAAGTTGGGCAATGCCTCTTCATGAAATGAAAAGCATAAATAAAGCCAAAACACGAGGGATCTCATTCCTTGACGTAGGCTCCCTATTTTTTACCCAACAGATCTTTTTTTTTAAAGCTTCATCAAATTTCAAAAACCCCATGGTTTGTTCATACTACCTAGTGCTTCTGTGGTGACTCTCTTTCTCTCTCTTCCTGCCCCATTAAAGTTCAAATCTTATATTGCATAAGATAAGGTTGAACGGATTTTGAATCCCAGAAGGTCACTGAATTTTTAGTTTCTTTAAAAATTTATTACGATTCAGTTCGAGCTTCATCGGAAAGAGATTCATCGGAGCAAAGCTCCGTTGGTTATGAGTTGAATCTGTTTGTTCAAGATGTTTCGAATGGTGATTGGTTTGTAACCATTTGAGGTGATTCTACTTTAACTTATGGCTCATTGGCCTGGACCCATATATGCTCAATCGGTTTCATACCTCAGTGGTGGGTAAATTTGTAAACTTTATGGTGAGTTGATTGATGATAACTCAATTTGTTACCAGTTAAATCTGAGGTGGGTAGCTCATATGGTGAATAGATTTTTGAGTTTCTTTGAGTGAGTTTCTTCTGACAGGTGCTACGGTCCAATTCGAGCTTCATCGAGAAGAGGTTCATCAGAGAAAGGCTCCGTCAATTTCTACCGGAGTTAAGGTTCTCCGAAGCAAGGATATGGGAAATCTTAAAGGTTCCTCAGTTTCTGATCCAAAAATGTATAAATGACTCGCGATAATATTGCTCAAATAGCATAAATCTCAAAGATTTATCTTTATTAAATAGTGTATTATTGCTGAAAGTGCCACATGCTAGGAAATCTCAAATATTTTAAATATGAAAAAAGAAATCTATTATGTCAGACCTTTTCTACTGTTGTACTAAAGTTATAAAGATTTATCGAGAACTGTACTACACATTTTTTAATCAATCTGTGACAGCTACGCAGGTCCTACTAATGTGGCCTCATCTGTTAATGTACTGTACAAGAATGTCATTTTGAAAATATCTTAATATATTAATGTAATAGTGTAAAGATTTCCAACTTACACTTTGTTATTTCAAACGCTCATCATTTTCCATGTGGCTTACTTACTTTTTTCTAGTGACTTCCTACTTTCGTCAACTTTGTTTACAAGAGTACAGCTAGCCAATTAATTTAATCGAGGTCCATCATTGAATTTTTCAAGAAATATCTATTCATGACACCCCTTCTTTTTTATTTGTACTAACTCCTGTCATAAAAAGGTGTTACCCTAGAAAACAATCTTTACACAATTTCATAATTAAATATGCATTTTTATCAAAAATAAGACCAAGCTCTGCATCCATAATAAATAGTGAACTACAGTGATACTTATGAAATGCTCCGAATGTATACATATATATATATATATATATATCAAGATGATTAGTCAAAGAAATGCAATGGTAAGTTTGCTCCAGATATTCGATAAGGCACTAATTTTAGATTACTAAAAGATTTGTGCTCATATCAAAATACAGTGGCTCTCAGACATCTTATATCATTTTCACTAATCATATGTATGAAATTAGCATCTCATACTGGAATTTCTATAATAAATCTAAAGGAGCATTAAAATTCAGAAGATGGTAAATACTTATTTGAAATAATGCAAAATAATGCTGACAAGTGTGGGTTGAGTTGAGTATTTTCCGTTACAATGATTTCTCAACCCCTTTGCTTCATTTCCACCATTTTTCAAGAACGAATGAGGCGTTACACGATAAAAATTGTGAATACCTCGCTAGCAGAGTCACCAAATGTAAGAGGGGAGTCTAATATGGATAAATACCCAATTTTTGTACGTGTTTGACTTGAGAAACTTAGGTTGCGCCTACGTATCTGTTATACACAGAATCAAAGTCAGCGTAGTTCGTGGGTTCGTACTATTTGCCGAAAAACTCATTGTGGTGTATTTTCGGAGAGGTGGGAGGTGTTGAAACTAATCTCAAAACTCGTTTCCAAAACTATTTTCTCAAACTCTCTAAAACTTTATAAGACAAGAAAACGACTCTTCTACTTCTTAGAAGCTCTCTCCAAAATTATGGGGGTGAGGCTTATTTATTGAAAAATTCAACTCAAGTGGTTCTCCTCATGTCAAATAACTAGTGGTGACACCTGTCCTATTTTAAGTGGCATGTGTCCCAATAGCTGTATCAAACCCTCAATACTAGAATATTGTCTAGTGAATTCATAAATAATACACAAATACGCATGATATGTTGGATGCGCATAATAATACCTGAGTAGCATAAACACATGTAATTTTATCAATATTAATCATCTTTAACCTCATTTAATAATTAAAGGAGAGGCTTATCATTAAGCCCCTCCTACAGGGATAAAAAAGAATTATACGGAAGTTACTCAGGATCATACGAACTAATGTGGGAAACGTTGTTAGTAGAGTGCGTAATAATAAGTACTAATGTTTTATTTTTTGTTAATACATGATTATCCTCTTTTGTAGGTGATTTTAGAAAATACAAAAGGGTTTGTTAGAGGTATCGTTTGTCAAAACATATCTGAGTTTATAGGAATATTGATCGAGAAATTACTCGGTCGATGTTGATTCAACGGATGTCCTCGCTTGTTTATGTTCTCGTTAATAATATCCACCTTGGATGATATAGAATCAGTGGATTAATTGACTAAAGTTCAATGAAATTTAGAGGATCTCCTCTTTATTGAGAAGGGAATTCAGTGGCAAACGTGTTATTAAAAATCGGACGAGATTATTAAGAATTGTAAAGGTAATGGTGGTCTACACCTCAAGGATTTCATAGCTATGCGGAAGGGACATGTTTGGTTAAGAAAACTACATATTCAAACTATGAGTGAAAGAGTAGTAGATGAGTCATCAGTTCACACCATAGAGGCGTCATGATGAGTTTTAGACATGATTCTTAATTCAATTGAGAGTATCGATGGCAACACATGCACAAGGAGGGAGCAGGGGAGTATTCTACTGTGCATATCACTACATTGGACTACTGAAGATATAATGCTTCAATTCCCTTTAGACATTGCTTGTTTTTTTTTCATTTCTTTAAATGATATTTGTGATCCATTTTAAGTCATCTATTTGATATAACATGGACATTTTTCTTATTTCCTTTATGTTGAGTATTAGTTTTTTTGAACCCCCAATGGTAATCCAAAAAGAATTTAGGGGGTTTTCTTTTTTGGAATGCTATGCATTGTGCCCCAGTCATTTCCATATAAGCTTTAAGGACTTCGGGTTTCCCAATTTATATTTGTAATAAAATAAGACTATAGCTTTAGTTTTCCATATCAATAATAACAATAATATTAAACACAAAATAATAATGAATTTTGTTTATTTCATTTGAACTAAAGAAGCAGTTTAAAAACTCCTTCATTTGAAGTAAATAAGCAGTTTAAGAAGTCTTTCAATTGAACTAAACATGTAGTTTAATCCATGGAGGCATAAATAATGGAAAATGAAGAACATAAACCATTTATAGTAGCTAAGAAAGCAACATGTTGGGATGCAGTTTTTATAACGGTAGGACACTTATGCTTAGTAGAATAAAATATCCATTGGTTTGGTATTAAACCATCCCTACTAGTGGAAGCCAAAAAATTATTCCCATAGAAGTGAGAAATTTCATCAAGTCTTCAAAAAAGAATTTTTTTAGCTTAACAACACATATAAAATCATGTTTATATTGGACATACCAAGAATTGAGCATTTTTTTTAATGAGGATTGCCCAATCCGCTAATGTTCCCATAAAACAACTTCATTTATGACAGGATTCACGTCCACTCCTCAAATTATAACTTTTTGAAGTTTGCAACTCCTTCCTAACTTTACCTTTTAGCTTATTCTTTCTAGAGTTTGAAAGGACGGTAACAAATCCATTCTTATCTTTCATATTATTTCCCATAGTCTTCTTTAAATTGTTAAGGAATGAATTAGTTACAAAGTCCACTTCTTGCTCTGGTAGAAAACTGATCAGTTTATTTTGCTCAACTTCAATTTATGTTGACTAGTTCATGTTGCCCATCTTCATTGGTACCTGGATCAGTATATGTTGATCAATTTATGTTGATCAATTTATGTTCTAATTTCTTTGTCTTTTCTCGTAGAACTTTATGTTTTAATACGATTTTAAGGATTTATTTGGTTCCTATATTAACATGTCAATTGGATTCTGGCTCATTAAGATTTTCGAAGGTGTCAGACCCAATATTAAGAGAAATGGCTTAAAACTGGCCTTATAATGAGAGTTTTAATCTCCTCATGTGAACACTCTATCTTAATTGAAATCTGAGAAAGAGTCGTACTTGGGCATTTGTACGATATCTGAGTAGACTAGTAGGGATTTCCCTCATACTTGTTTTTTTACCACAGACTTGTTTATTAGAATATAAGGCAACTCACAATGGGCAATAGCATTTTGGGATGCGATCATGATAAATTACAACTCCACAACTGAAATATTAATATCATAGACTAGAATGGTGTTTTCATCGAGGTGCAATGAATCTTATTGTTTTTATATTCAATACGTTCTTGTAATGCATTGAATCTTTGTGTGTGCTTCCAGCTGGAAAATGGTAAAAATGTTATAAAGTACTCTCTCGTTATCTTTGTATGTGTGCGTGTGCATGTGTGCGTGTTATGAACTTGGATTGATATCTCAACGTCCATTCTAGCTTTAAACTACATATGTTTTTTTTTCTCTTTTTCTTTAGTTATACGATAGCTTTAGAAAGTGTGATTGCAAACCTTTACATGGAAATGGACACTAATTCTTGTGATTACAAATCAAATTCTGAACTTCTCCATTTGGGATTAATGGGGGTAAGATAAATTCGAAATTATTGATGCAAATTTCAAATTAAATTTCTTCTCGCTTGTAATCTCTACTCATATCTACGATTATGAGGAAAATAAACAGATAGAGTCAACATTGGTTTGGTCTGCAGTTCAAATAAAGTAAGATCAATGATTGCGCTTTAGCCAACGATGTGGGAAAAGAAAAAAGGGACTAAAACCAAACTAACCAACATCTACGTATCTTTCTAAGATTTTTAGTGTGCCCATCATATATCTAATTATCAAAGGTTCCATATATGTGTTACATATATAACTAAACTTCGTCTTTAGCAATTAATATGTATATATGACCAGGCATGTAAATAATCTATTGATATTTTCGTTTCTGATCAAATATAATTTTATGTTTAACCTTTTAGTCTATGTTCAAATATATATTTAGTTTTATAATATTCACCTTGAGAATCACATATGAAATTAGTTTTATTTGTATCTGAATTATATTCAGATACGTTTTTAACTTTATGACTTCTATTTGTGTATGTATATTTTTTGTTTATGTTCATTTCTACTCATATTTTGTCTATGTTAAAACGTATAATCAACTTTGATTACTCTTCAATCAAACAAATAAACAAATATATAATATATAAAATTCAATATTCCAATAAACATAAATAATTGATCATTAAAAAAGTACCTCAAATTGGAGAAACACATCAAACACAAATCTGGAATTAATGAGCGTCGTGTTCTTTAGCATACTGTTGGTGCTCGAGATACATCATACATGTATTTTTATTTTTGTTTTATATTTCTGTTCAGATACATATATTTATGTTTGACGTTTTACTTAAGTTCACACATATATGTTCAAATACATATTCAACTTTAATTTCTGTTCAAATACAAATTCAACTTTAAGTTATGTTTCAAGTACGTAAATTTATGTGCATAAATTTATATTTCCTCCTCATTGAGATTATAATAATGAAGTGGTGGTATATTTGAATGTAACCACTATGACCTTTTAATTAATTAGAGGTGTTCCTCACACATTAAGTAGCGGCATTACTGCTTGTGAATGGGCCCTTTTGACCTGATTCATAAGGGATGGAATTAAGTCAGTATGTTAAGTGAAACCATGAATGTATGTAATTGATATGTTAATTAATGTTTTAATGTTTTGTGAAATGTTAATTGTTGAATAATGTTAGACTATATTGTTGACTTCATACTATATACTAAATTAATTATTGAATTCACATTTGGAATGATTCCTTGGGGTGTATTACAAAAGCTTTGGTGGGTGTTCAACTATCTTTTATGAATTGCATTTTATAATTAATAGGAAGTTGCACAGGGCATTCTGAATTTGATTTTTTTACAATAAAGGAATGTTTGATCCAAGATACTCTCTTTAATAAATCTTTTGATAGACAATGAGTTCACTGATCACCCGCTCTCCAAATTAAATCATTGGATGAACGATGCAGATGTCGACAATGTCATGATTTTAACGGCGATGATAATAACACTTCTTTGTGAAGGGTGCTAAAACAATTGGAGGATTTAGTTAGGGGGTAAGACTGAATGTAACGGTGCTAGAGAAACACCGCACAGGGAGACCCATTAGGGAACCATTTAAATGATTCAGATAGCTGAATTCCTACTGAGTGACGGTGGATTAAGTCGGTACTGGTAAAGCCAATAGTGTGTTCCTTAAGTCCAGTAGAGCTAAGGTAACAACAGGGTTAGCCAATAGGTTCGAGACTACCAGGGTCTGAGAGAAGGAAAACCCTAATATAGTCAGAATGACGAGAAATAGGGGATTATATAAAGATATTTTCTCGTGGAGAAAAGGACCATGTGCATTGAATTTTTCCCAAAGCGAGTAAAAGGGACAAGAGTATGGTGCCTAGAAGGGGCAATGATTATGATAATTTTTAGCTTAGTTTGAACAGGCGTGTTATGTCCAGGAACCTTTTGAATACCCAGGGTGATTTGACAAGGTAGAAATATGAGTTTTATCCTTGGGTGATTGAGGTATGCTTATTGTGACACAAGCGAGTCACGATATTTTGACTAGCACTAGATTCTCATATGAGACGAGTTTAGTGGTTATATCAATAACATTATTATTATGTTTATATATTTACCATGGTATAATGGGGTTATCTTTGGTTTCATTCGCAGGGAAGTGAGTGTAGTCAGCGAGAATATATTTTATTAAAATTACTCATTCTAGTGATGTGTCAAACGAGTATGATATTATCCTGAGTATAAACTTGATATAAATGGTTAGATTAATAGTGGGTTGTGATTGCAAGGCTATTGTGTTCACTGTTCCAGGGTAGGATGTGTTGTTTTGGCGATGTCTCACCTGCAAGAGGGTCGAGCTCGCATTTATATTATATTATGATGGAGACTTCGGAGAGTATAGTTGTCTCGAGATATTTGAACCCGGTGTGTAGGGACTTTACCGATATGATTCGGGTTATATTGGGTTTACTATTGAGAAAAGAGATTTAGCTCGTTATTATGTTTAATGCTCAGGACTTGGTGATGGAAGGGCACATTGTGATATTACTCCTTTAGAGACGTGGGAGTTGCGATTTTATATTTATATGTCTGGGGATAAGATTTTTAAGAGTCCTTGTTATGCATTTGATGTTTATGGAATTTGATTACCATCGATGCTGATTGATAGTGCATTTGGGGGAAAGTCCCTTATTTGGATGTTATTGAGGGATGAGATACGCATGGACTTTGATAAACGTCGTGAGTAAAGAGAAGATGATGGATGCTAGGGCTTTAGTTTTGAATTTTAATCAATGAAAGTGTAGATAAAACACTCTGAGTTGAGAGCTATTATATAGTATAAGGCCAGTGGAGTCGGTAGTGTCGCGAGAGAGCACTGAAAATGTTTATTCTCACCACGAGTTGAAAGGTGGAACAATGTTAAAGATAATTAAATTTTGATTTATGTGGTGATTGAGAATACCCGTGTGTTATAGCCACATCGAGAATATGAGGCCAGTTTTGAGGAAATTGTGTGACGTTTCTAGTGTTGTGCAAATATCCACGGATTATAGGTGTATGGGCACCCTGGTTAGTTTGATCTTCAGTCGTCTGAGATAGGAGGACATGGGAATAGATGTGTGGAATATATGACTATGGAGTAGTTATAAACAAAGCTAGAATGGCATCATGGATTAAACATCACATGAGGAGGAGGAGGAGGAGGAGGATCCAAGTATATATGTGCAATGAGAGTAGCATACCCGAGATGAGATGAAAGGCTACGGGAATCCATTTAAAAGGATATCTTTTGAGAAGAGAAAAAAATCCAAATATTGTGTGAAAGTAGAGAGGAGTCTTACTCAGTTGAATGTTGAGAGTGGCTTGTGCGTAAATAGAATGTTGATCTCTATATGGCAAAAAGGGCCCATAAGTGTACATTGTGGTAATAAAGTGCACGTACCGAGACTTTTGGTATACCCTAGGGAAAAAAATGGGAGTATAAAGTACTACTTAATGTGAGACGTTATAAGTGGGAATTGGTGTTAGGTGAGACATAGTGAGATTATCTCCGGATGCACCACTCATAGATGGAAATAGGTTGATGTGCCCAAACCATTCTTTGAAATGAAGGATTGCACCGGTGCTAGGTTTCGCCCAATATTGTTGTGAATTAGGATAAGATCCTTGAACCCCACCTCTGATAGGGATTTTCGGGAAGTAGTGGGGATGATGTTTTGTTTTGGGCAAGTGGTGAGTATTATAAAATGGTAATTAGGAAGGGAAATTACTGATTGTTAGAGATGTGTGTAATAACTCCTACCGATATATTATGGACTAGGTGCCATTTGATGTTTTTCGTGGGAAGCATTGTTAATCCCTCTCTAGTTGTTTAGAGGCGAGGGAATAAATAATACTTTTGGAGCACACGTGATTCCGTTGTGGAGAGGGGCAGTAACCACAAACTGTTTTAGGGTGACTTTTTAGCATTGTGAGAGTTACGTCCCCATGAATCGAGATTTGGAGGACTGACAAGAGTGGTCAGATGTTTTTATGGTTTCTCTTAGGATTGGAGTTTTGTGTTGGGATGGATACGGGAAGTTATCACTTAGTGATGTGCAACCTTCCAATAGTATTAAGGAGATATATCTAGTGATGTATAGGCTCGTCTTATTCAAATGGCGTTGGTAGAAGCACAATTTGTGATATATCGTTATTAAGGTGAGAGATTATGACTAATAGAGTATATCAGTATGAAGAGAATTGAACAGCTTGCCATGAAGCTAGGGCTATAGTAATTAAGCCTCTACACCGGTGGTTACCAATAGCGGGTGTATAATAGAGTAACTCTTATGTCATCTTGAGATTGATCTTGTGTACTAGAGGATGCTATGTTGTTAAAGATCATGAGTCTTAGTACTGGTTGTATCTGAATTTTGAGGACGAAATGCCTTTGTAAGGGGGGATGTATGTAATACCCTGTACTTTTATGGACATTTAAATTACATGAGTAAGTGTAATTTATTAATTTGATCATTTAAAGTGAATGGATAAATATTAATCGATGAGTTTTGGATTATTATTGATTTGTGATATATTTACTTACTAGAATAAGTAATTGAAGTTGGATTATTTAATATCATGTCGCGGTTGGGAAAAACGACAAGTAATAATATTTTATTTGGAAACTACGTGTGGAGTTGTATTTGATTTAGAAAGGTTATTTTTTGATAACTGATTCGAATGGGGATTTCGAGTGCAAGATTGGTCTTGGATGGGCTAAAATAGTCATAATAGAGTACTCGAGGGTAGTGTTTGGGTTCTGAGGACTATTTGGACTGGTAGGGACTCACATTTGTGTATACGAGTCAATTTTGGGTTCAATAAGGGGAGAACCCTTATTTCGCTCTTATAAGCCACGAGAGAAAGAGAAATGGAAGGAAAGAAAGGAAAAAAGAGAAAGAAAGAAAATGGAGAAGAAGAGGAGACTCCGACCAAGCTAGGGCGGATCCTAGCACGAGGTCGTCGGATTTATCCAACAAGGAAAATGTTTAACTTGCTTTAACTATTTATGTGTGTTTATAATTCATATTATAGTTGGTGAAAACTATATGATTTTGGGTTTGGATTCTTTAATTAAAATGGGATTTTTGGAGATGATTTCATAAAAATTGATGTGATGACAACTCCATATGAAATCTGAGCACAAATCCATATTAATGGAGGTATTTTTGGTGAAAAATCTGGAAAGGTGAGAAATTGAGGCTTTAACTAAGTTAGGGTTTAAATCTTAGTTAAATTAATGAATCCCATGAATAGATTATTGTTTTGGGTAAAAATAAGTGTGTAGATGTTGATAGTGATGGTTGGTGATCTAAGAAACCATCAATTTTGGAGTTGGAGAAGATGAAACTCCCGAACTGAACACATCGAATCGATGAATAGCGGTTCAGTTTGGGTCACCGTACCCGTTCATTTTTTAAGCCATCAGTTCGATTTATTTATTGGTCGCCGGACCGATTCGTTTTTCTTGCCATCATTACGGTTTGGTTATGGTAGTTAGTTTTGGAAAATTTTCTTGGACTAAAAGGGATTGGAGAAGAATTCCTTTTGGAGATAAATATTAGGGGATCCTAAACTAGACAGTAAGGACCTGTAAAAGATAAAATGAGTGATACATAAATCTTGGGTTAGTGGGAATAAGATCTGGGTTATACATTCTAGGAGTGTTTGGGACGAACGACACTCGAGAAAATCATTTTGGTGGGTATATATACATTGATGCATATAGAATGTATGTGCCGATAGTATATAAGTGAAATCTGAATGTGTGAGTAGGATGAACCTAGAATACTAGCTAGATATGATAAGCTAATATTCAGAAGAAATTAATGTGATATTTGTATCATAAGTGAGAGAATACTTATGGGATTAAAATAAGTGCGTGTATACTTATGAATTAATACGAATTGGTATGTTCGGGATTATAGGCTAATGCCATGGGAGATAGGCATGAATAGACGGATTTGATGATATATATATATATATATATATATATATACGGGTATAGAGATAGTATATATAAGATACGATTATAAATATATGTGTGTGTGAATGATATATTTCTGTGAAAGATACCCCTCTAGTGCTATCGTGGGAAATTTAGAGATGTGGGTGAATCTCTTGGCAAGTGAATGAATGCAGAGTATAGACCCCAGGTCGTAGCGTCTAGTTATTTTAAGCAGTGTGGCTCTTTATCTTAGGTGATACGTCTTGGGTATGATATGGTCTCACTTTCTGGTGAGGAACTATGACCGATTCCCCTACGTTTGTGTTATGTTTTTATCAGGTCGGTGTGAGATCGCGACTGGTGGTACCCAGGATGATGTGCGTTTCGCTGGAAGATGATAGCATTCTAGAGACTGCATCCATTGAGTTATAGCTCTGAGGGATGGTTATTATACTTATATAGTGTGTGATATATAAGTATCGATATACTTGATGTGTATATGTGTACATATATATATATATATATGAAGATGTGAAAAAGATATATATGTAGGTACAAATAAAGAATAAAGTGAAAAGTAAACTATTACATCCGGGAGTATAAAATCCGGAATAAAAATGTGATATACGTATATAAAGATGATAATATTAAATACGAGATTAATGCCACTAAAATGTGAATAGGGAATTATAAATAGTGAAAGTTATTCATAATGAACGGATAAATTATAAGTGAGCTTATAATGCTTAAGCTAGGAAAGCTTAAAATAATATATACGCGGGGCATGAGGTAGCGTATGGATCTTTAAAAGTTTGGGGCGGGGTAGCGTAACTAGGTTGTTTAAAATACACATGTTAGGTGTGGACTGTTAAATGAGAGGTGAGGGGTATCTCATGTGAGTGTGACACTAGTTTAAATATGGAGAATATCATATTTTAAATGTTAAAATATTTTAAACCCTTGCTAAATATTTTAAAACATTTTGGGCTCTGACCCGCTTGCAAATATTTTAAAAACCTTTTAGGTGTCCAGACATAAGGACGCCTGGATGATATTATTGCTTCGAGTCAGACGATGCTGCAACAGCTGTTAGCAAGGATTGTTTAGGAGCTTCTATCCTTGTGATCTAGATAGGAGGTACTGTTAAAATATCCGGGCATGTTCCCCAACTGTTGTCATTTATATTATTTGTCGCATTTTTGTTTGCGCCAATTCATTATGGTTGTATAGTGCTTTATCGAGAGTTATCGATTATTGTTTTTAGGCTTGTAAACAGATCGAATTCGGACCGGATCAGGCCAATCCAAATCTGAATCTGTTTATGTTAAATGAATTCGGATCCGATCCAATTATCCGATGGATTATCTGTTAGGGTTCCGAATCCGAATCCGTTAAGAATCCGTTTATTCAATCCGATCTGATTATAATATTATAAATGACTATTATAAATTTCAAAATACAGTATATATTGTAAATAACTATTATAATATATATTCCAAAAAATATATTTAAATAACTATTATAATATAAATTACTATTATAAATAAATACAATATATATAAATATAGGACTATTACAAATAACTATTATAATATATATTTAAAATATTAATAAATTTCTAAATACAATATATATATATATATATTAATCGGATCGGATTATTAACGGATCGGATTATATGAATCGAAATCCGCTCCATTTAATAAACGGGTAATCGGATAATCGGATTTCAGGCGTGATCCAAATCCGTGTAAATGGATCAGATTCGAATTCAGTTAAAATGCGATCCGTTGACAGGCCTAATTGTTTTATTCTTTTATTGCTTTTATTATTGTGTGGTTGGATTTTGTGTGTAGAAATTAAAAATATTAGAAAGTTTAAAATTTTACACCGGCCCTAATAAGTTATTAGTAATTAATTTGGTTTTTGACAGTGATGCTGAGAATGATCCATTATGAGAATTTTGCTTTATTTTGATAAAGAATTGATCAACCGAGATTATAATAAGGGGGATGTCAGAGTTGCGAGAGTTGGGTCATCATAAGAAGATGAGATAAACATATAAAGTCTAAGAATGCCACAGATCCTATTTACAAATTTTTCGGAATGTTCCAATAAGCAAAAGTAAACAAAAAAAATCGTTTCTATATTTCTCAATTTTATTATTATTACTAACGCATCATTTTTAACTATTGGCATGAATCAAAATGTATCCAACAAATTGTTGAAGAGATTTTGAGTAAATTGGGTGATTCATTACCATGTGATGTCGAGAATCTAGTTTGAATATAGTCCCGTATAATAAAAGTGAATTCATTGTTAGGTACCGGCTCCGATGACGTTCGCATCGGTGGGATATGGGGATTGAGTGGAATAGCGAAGACAACTATTGCAAGATCAATTTTTGATAGAATCTCCAATCAGTTCGAACGTGGAAGTTTTCTTTATGAAGTTAGGGAAACTTCAAAAAAACATGGTCTTGAACATTTACAAGGAACTCTTCTTTCTGAAACCCCAATGCTGAAGAATTTAAAAATAAACAATGTTTACAATGGAATCAATATGATGAGAAGAAGGCTATGCTATAAAAGGGTTCTTGTTGTTATTGACGATGTTAATAATCTTGAACAACTAGATGCTTCAGCTAGGAAACACGAATGGTTTGGGGAGTAGAATTATCATAGCAAACACTTGCTTGTTGGGCATGGAATGGATAGAATACACAAGGTAAATGTGTTAAACGGTGATGAAGCTATTCAACTCTTTAGTTGGAAGGCCTTTAAGAAAATCCATGCTCTTTAGCTATTACAGTTTTAGGCTCCTCTCTGTATGGTAAAGACATGGATAAGTGGAGAAGTTTATTCGATAAACTAATCAAAGAAGGACTAGAAGATGAAATTCTCAAAAAACTTAGAATAGGTTTTGATGGTTTAAATAATAAATAGAAGAAAAATATTCCTAGATATTGCATGTTTCTTTGAAAGGAACAAGAAAGATTCCATAACAAGAATCCTTGACAAGTTTGGCTTCTACCAAGATATTTGTATAAGTGTTCTAATTGAAAAACCAATAATTTTGTTTTTGAGAAATAGGATTTGGATGCATCAATTGATACAAGAAATGGGTTAGTGTATTGTTCACATAGTTCTCCGGAAGAGCCTGGGAAGCGTAGTAGACTGTGGATATGCAAAGATATTATACTTGTATTAACAAGAATCATGGTGAGAATTCATTAAAGCACGAGTGTTAATCTTCCATTTTTTGTAAAATTTGATATTTATTTCTTTTACTTATATTTTGTGCTCTTGGTTGGTGGGGGACACAAAAAATTAAAGGCATATTGTTGGATTTGTCAAAACCAGAAGACATCAATGTTAGAAGTGAAGTTTTCACAAATATAAACAAACTAAGACTACTCAAAATACACAATGTGTGCATTCCTCGAGGTCCTATCTTCCCGATGAGCTACAGTGGCTTAGTTGGCATGAATTCCTTTCAAAATATTTGCCACCAAGTTTTCAGGCAGAGAAGCTTATTGGACGTAAAACATGTTACAGCCGCATTGTACAACTTTTGAAGGGTAAAAAGGTATTATTATCATACTTATATGTGAATATGTATGCATACGCTTCCCGTGTTGAGTGTACAGTAGTTTTGAGGGAAGACGATATATCTATCATATTCTGATGATGGTTTCTTCTTAACATAGATTCTTGACAAATTGAAGTACATCAACCTTAGTCGTTCCCAAAAGCTAATCAGGACCCCAGATATAAGAGATATCCCAAATCTTGAGAGGCTGATTCTTGAAGGGTGTACAAGTTTGGTAGAGGTTCACCCATCTAGTAGACTTCCCAAAAATCTTATTTTCATAAATTTTAAAGGTTGTGAGAATCTTAGAAGACTCCCAAAAAATATTCACTTGGAATCTCTTGAGATTTCATTCTCTCTAGGTGCTTAAAACTAGAAAAATTCCCTGAAATCTCGGAGAATATGGAACATTTATTGGAGTTCGACTTGGAAGGAACTGCTATAAGAGAGCCTCCTTCATCAATTGAACACCTAAACAACCTTGTTTTGATTAATTTAAGCTACTGCAAAAATCTGACAAGTCTTCCCAGTAAAATTTGTATGTTGAAAACCTCTGAAAGCTCTTATTCTCTCCAACTACTCAAAACTTGGCAAATTACCTGAGGATCTGGGAAATTTAGAATGTTTATTAGAGCTTCATGGAGATCGAACTTCTATTACAAGAACACCATTATCCATTGAACTTTTGAAAAATCCGAAGGTATTATCCTTCAATGGATGTAAAGGAACAACGTCTCAATTAGGGACTTCACCTATTCATTCATGGTTAGTTCAGAGAAAACCCCAAAGTTCCATGAATTTGGCGTTGCGCTTTGTATCATGTTTATTTTTGTTAAGAACACCAGATCTCAGTGATTGCAATCTATTAGGTGGAGCACTCCTAAGTGATCTTGGGTGTTTGTCCTCTTTGGACGAGTTAAATCTAGGAAGAAATTTTTTTACCATCATTCTAGCTACAAGCCTCAATTAACTTCCTCATCTTAAAAGTCTAGAGTTGGTAGGTCGAAAGATGCTCAAAACATTGCCATAGCTTCTATCAAGTATAACTGAATTGTTTGCATATAACTGTACATCATTAAGAAGCTTTGGGGATCTAACGACTATGAACGGAAAATCGTACAGAGTCTCATTCACTAATTGCTTCCAATTTCTTGAGGATGGATAACGTAACAATTTGTTGAGTTTATTGTGGCAACATCCTCTTCAGGTTCTCTCTCTCTCTCTCTCTCTCTCTCTTTCTCTGTGTGTGTGTGTGTGTGTATGTGTGTGTATATATATGTGTGTGTGTGTGAATACATGTGCGTGCTTGTGTGCGCATATATATTTGTGTTCATAATTTACTGATTCAACTACTTGATTATCATGGCATATGGAGGAATCATATTTATAGAAGGTGAATTTCATATTTATCTTCTAGGACAATAAATTCCAAACTGGCTCAAAAAACAGAATATGGGGGCTTCAATATCGATGGATCTTTGTTTGAGGAGGAGACGAATAACCCAAATGATTGGTGTCAAATTGAGATTTCTGTTGATCATTTTAGTAAAAAATGTATTGTTCTAAAAAAGTGTGGGATCCATCTAGTTTATGATGATGATGTAAGACAAAACGATGTAATAATGATTACCCAGCATACCTCTCAATATGGGAATAGTGATCTGGCTCATGCCCATTTTAATGGATCGCAATACATCACAAGGGGGTGAAGGATACACTATTCCTTTTCTCGTCTCCCATCAGTAAATCATTCTTAAGATTATCTCGTGATTGCAAAAACCTATCTCTCTCTCCCCTTATGACGTGGTTCACCGCACATTCCGGTCATCATCTTTATATTTGTATGTGTATTTCTTCTCTGAATTCATTGTAATTAAGTCTTGTTAGATTTGTTACCTATTAAGTTTACATGTGTATATGATATATATGGAATCTAACAAGTTTACATGGTATATGACATATGTGTAATGTAACATACTTCATTATTTACCCTCGTTTATTTATTTAAATAGACACTATATTTACATTGCTTGTACTCTATATTAAGAAGTTTCCAAAGAAGTTTAAATTTCTTAATCTTAGCAATCCTTGAATTTTAACAAATCCCCAAACTTTTCTAGTTTCCTGTGTTGTGAGGTTGCATCTTGATGGTTAGATATACCTCTCATGGATTTCATGAGAGGCCTGTTGAATTGAATCTGATTGACTACAAAAATCTAATTAGACTCCTTCGGATCATGAAATTGAAAACCATTTTTTCCACTTTGTTAGTGCTCAGACTCGATTTGTTTCCCGAGGTTGTGCATGAGAAATCGAGTATTAGAGGAATTCATCATACGAGAGTAATCAAGTCACAACATGTGAGGCTTATTTTGAGAGTGTAAATCCCATATTGGGAAGTTCATGCCTTGAGATACTATATATAATGTCATGGAGTATTTAACCCATAACCAATTGGTTATGGATCAAGGGACACTGATGTTATATATTGTATGGAGAGGATTTAATTTCTTGATGTGGGACTTTATTCCCAAGACGCTCCCTCACGAGTGACATGACTTGTCAAACATGTAGACAATTATCTTGGTTGACGTGGATTATTGGGTTTTTGGACCATGAATTGCTTGTCTGATACCATACTAAAGTTGAAGTATTCAACTCACAATGAGTTGGCTATGGGTGGAGGGACTCTAGGATCTTATACATTGTATGAAAAGGCTTTAAATTCCTGAAGTAGGATTTATATTCTCGATAGCTTTTGTAGGTTGGAATTATAATGGGCTTAGAAATTGGTCAACTTATGTATATTGTGGTTAATCTTTAATATTTCCTTTGTAGCTGTGTTTTTTAGAAAATATTCCATTGCATGTGCATTACCACCAATAATTCCTACACCTGGTCAAGAAATAAAGTTTTACATAAAATATTCCATTAGATATGAATGCAAAACCTTCATTAAATATCTTTTTCCATGTAGTTTTTAATAGTTATTTTTTCCACTGATCTTCTCTCTCTCTCTCTCTCTCTCTCTCTCTCTCTCTATCTATCTATCTATCTATCTATATTTTTCTCATGTTGGGTGGTTGAGAAGGGGGGTTGAAAACATTAGAAAATAAATAAAATAAAAAACTAATCTAACTAATAATAGATCGGGTATAATATATTTCCCAGTAAGGAAATAGTTCATCTTATTGGAAAAAAATGCGGGGTAGCTATCATTTTGATTAAACTTGATATGGAGAAGGAATATATGACCATGTTAGTCTTTTTTTTTCTATTTCCCAATCCTAGTCATTTAAAAAGTCTACACCATTTTATCATTAGTTCAGACTTAGAGGGTGGCATTAACACTCTCTCCTTCTCTCCTTGTACAAGTATTTCCGTTTTCTTAATGTTAGTTCATTAAACACATATAAACGGGATGACAGAGCAACCAAATAGATCTGCAGCCTCAAGAGCCACAATTGGAATCTGTGGGTGTGGGTGGTTGTGCCATGAGTGGAAGGGAGGTCATATGTTAAAGATTAGGGTTACCTTTAGTTTTTTCCTTGTGTTGATCGAACATGAGGGCATTTTGATCAAGGAAGAGATTTTCTAACTATAAATTTAATTAATTTATTATTATTATTATTATTTTATTTTTTGGGGGTGGGGTGGTGTGGGTATGTCTAATATCATATTATTTATAGGTGCAAACTCTGAAAACATGTTATTTTACTACGCTCAAAGATTACATGTGTCTGTTCCTATATTCTTAAATTTATATGCTACAATCTAAATTTTGGGACTTAATTGAACAACATAATAGTACTTATTTTTGAATGCTTGACAACATTGGAGCATTACTGTTTGAGGGTATTCTATGAATCTGTATTGTGCAATTTACTTCCCGTTTATTGTTTATTGTGTAGTGAGTAAGAATAGAAAATAGATAAATGAAATCACTAGTCTTCCTGTTGTAATATGCCATGAATGGATTTCTTTTATAGGTCTAGATGTTCCCGGTCGACCAATATCAGTTTCCATTAATGCTGGAGGATGATTTTTTGTTCTACTCTAGTGGTTTATTTACAAGAGAGTGGCACTGAGCTAGACCATGGTGTTACTGCTAATTGGTATGGCAGCAGTGATGATGGAACCAAGTACTGTCTAGTGAAGAACTTGGGTGAACTGTATGGGGTTGAACAAGGGTACATTAGGAGGCAAAGAGGTATTGCTGCTATGGAAGTCTTGTATGGCATTGCAATGCTCATTTTTGTCAATGTGAAGTAATCATGTGTAGTTCTTATTTTTTGTAACTTTTCCTCATCCAAACTTGCTTCCATTACAAATAACTACAGCAAAAACTTGAATCATCCTCTATACCTATATCTCTATCCGCTAATATATGTAACTATATCCACTATCATTAAATACGAAAACTTTTAGTTCCTTAAAGGTATACTCTCTCCAACCTACCATCGTAACCCAATGCATCTTTTAAATTCATATATAAATCCATACTTTACAATATAGTAGTTTAGTATGTTGAAAAAATCCCATAAGTATTCAAGGAGGCATAAGTAAGATGGGATCTCTTTATAAACTTATTTTTCATAGCTGCGCAAAGCTTAAAATTTTTCCGATCATCCCAAGTGATCCCAAGTGAATTGGAGAATTTAAGAAATCTTCACTTGGATGAAACTTGTATTAGACATTTACCACCAGCCCTTATATACTGCAATAATGAAAAGAAACGCGACTGTGAGATAATTGATTAAATTCACAATTTTCTAATTTGGCACACTTATTTAATTAGTGTCTATTTTTAAACCAAATTAATCCAGCCCCTAAACATGCATATAAAAGTGCGTGTGTCAACCCATAAATAAATAAAGCATGTGACACAAATATTCAGGAAAAATCCCCGAAGGGCCAAACCTTTTATTTCACTATAATTTTGTAAGAAAACGGCTTACACGGATTACCATGAAATAGGGTGACATACAAAATACCCGCAGGTGTCGGTTCCGATGTCTCGGCTGGAACTTTCCCTTTCCAGGAGGGTAGTAGTGAAGAAGAATACGGCTCCTCCACAAAATGTGAACTTTATAAGGACTCCCTCCACAATAGCAGACAGCTGTCAGTTGTAGATCTCTCCCCCCAAAGTATGAGCAAAAGAAAAATATGTTATTGGGTTCCACAAAACAACTCACATAAAAGTAATTGGGATTTGTTGTGAATTGTAAACAAAACAAAAATCATTTGAACCCTTAAATGAGAGAAGAAAACATTCTTCCAAAGATGTTAACGAATATCATGGCAGTGTCAAAAGCCAAACAAAACTCTAAAGTTTGGAAAACTCTTCTCTGCGTCAAAATCAAGGCCTGACAGCCCTTTTATAACAAAATTGAGTCGGTCAAAGAGATAGCAGCGTGTCAGCCAAAAAGTAATCTCGTTCGAACGACATAGCATCTCATTCAAACGAGATGTCTATGTCATTAGAAAATTTCGATACGAACGCGTGGCCGCCAGTTTCGTATTATTCTGATTTTTTATGAATTAGTTATGATTTTTCTACGGAAAGGTGTCCGAGAATAAAATCTTTAGAAAAATATTTTATAAAAATATCCCAACACTTTAATATGAAATGTAAATGAAACTTTAAACATTATCTTACCATATGTCATATTGTTGGGCTTGAATGTTGAAGACCACTTGTAATTCGGATTCGTCTTTTGTAGATGAAAACTTCTTCAATTCTTTGACGACTTGTAGCGGTATACGACATAATTAATTGTGACGGACTTATTAAAAATATGTCCTTACAAAACTCCCCCTATGTCTATGCCCGTACATACATAAAAATATCCGAATTATCTAATACCAAAATGCCTATACAAATCTACCCTCCCATGAATCCCAAAACTGAAAAGGTAAAATTTGCAAGTTCTCAAATTTTTCTTCAACATCAACACTCTTAAAGCATTTCTCATCAGGGTGTGCAACATCATGATCTTCAATCATTGTACCTACACACATGAGTAAAAGAAAAACCCTTTGTGACGCATCGAGTTTGAAATGATATAAGAATAAAGCATTAATAAATCAAATCTCCCTCGTAATGCCAAAAACTCCCCCATAACATGATAATTCTTTCTACCCCTTTTTATGATGTCCCCAAATAGACAGATAAGAAGAAACAATCAAAAACATGTAGTGTCACGATGCATAGCAAACCAGAATCAAACTACGTGCATGCAAAGGAGTATCTCACAAATTTCACAAACTACTTTTGAATTTTCAATCTTTCATACAAAAATGAGATACAAAACAAAAAAAAAATCACACCATGGATTTAAACTAAAACAACCAAGTCATGGAAATGTAATGTATGGGTGTGAACACATTCGATAGGTAAATAAACTCAATCAATCATATGTGCACGATGCATACGTGTACCCCTAACGAATGAACATCAAAAGAATCCTTAGATGTAAAAATTTGTTGAATTTAAATGACATCGTCTTATACAAATCAACAAATCAAAGTCAAGTGATTTCCACACCAATAATGTCCAAAACTATTTAGCGCTTTTTCAAGATTTTCAAGGACGTGCAAAACCGTTGTAAAATCTCCAACCAAACACCCTCATATATATTTCCTTTTAGAGGTAATCTAAATTCTCAAACTTTGGAGAATTGTTGCAAAAACCTAAATGGCCCATAATTGGCATGAATTTCTTTTTATTGCCTTTAAATTTTTTCGGGCTCTTTTAAACCTCTTTGCACCCCGAATAATAAAATTTCTCCATTTTTTAGATCCAATTTAACGGTGGCTTAGTATTCGCAAAGGCAAAATGAACCTTTCGCAGCCCTTCCCCGTTTTCAAACAAAACACACAGACTCACAAAACAGTTTTTATATGCACAATTTCCTTATCAAAATTTATCGTGCTTGGTTCGTTTTAAGGACAGGATTGAAGTGAAAACACCCAACCAACATGTGATAAGACAAGCACAATAATCAAAACAATCCGTGCATGTGTGCAATAAAGGAAACATGAGTCAAACATGTAGGAAGTAACACTTAATTACATCTTAATAACTTCAAACATTATAAAGCACATGGATGAATTGATCTATTGTCTCAAAACACTATCAAATAGTCACATGAAAAAAAATGGAATGATGTTGTGAATCGATCATCCTAAGTGTCCATCCATAAAAGGTGCAAGCAAAATACAAAAATATTTTTAGATTTTTCAAAAATTTTGTCAAAATGAAATCTTTTTGTATTTTTCAAAAGAAAAAATCTATACAAAAAGTACACGTCACAGCGCTAGCAAAAATATATCAAAAAGCATAACTAGCGTATGACAAACATGCAAACACAATCATCTATATGATATTGAAAGAGAAGAATCATGTGCAAGCAAATGAGAATCAATTATTCTAAAATCTAGTGCATCCAAAAGTGATTTCCTAACCCAAATGGATGTAACACCATGGGGTTTTGGGAATCAACAAAACACTAGACTTCGAATTCCTAGGATCTCTTCCAAGATCAAAACAAAATCTCCTAATGTGACCTTTCCTACCACAATATGAACATGTGTAAACGGGTGGAACGACACCTAAAGTGTGATATTTTCTAACATCCTTTGGAACGGTTGACCCTATAAAATAAATAATGGTTTTGGCTTTAGCACTAGAAGCATGAGAACAAGATGAGCCATTACCATCACTATCAAACCTACTTGAGTCAATCAAATTATTTTTCAACTTCAAATTTTTTTACTCAAGCAAAGAATTAGACTCTTCCAAAGACAGGGGTTTCTTTTTAAAATTTTCAATTTAACTTAATAGTTTATCACTCTCCCCCTCAATTAAAACAAACTTATCCCTAAGAGTCTTTTCATGTGCCGTAAAATCCTCGATTAATTTTTTATCCTCGATGGCACAAACGGGAACCCTAGAATTTTTTAAGTCCTTCAATTCATTCCCTAAAACTAGGACTTTCTCATCACTCTTCTTTTTGGCAATTCTCAAAGAATCAAAATCAATACACAAATTACCAAAGTGCTCACGAAAAATATCACTTTGAGTTTGAAACTCTTGCAAATATTCAATCTTACTTTAAAGAGATAATTTTCTTTTTCCAAAACTTTAATTCTTTTGCAAAGTTTCAAATTCAAACTTTTTAAATTTTCAGCATGGCCGTGAACTTTTCCAAAAATAGGCTCCTCATTAAATGGGCGTTCCATTAAAAAATTGCAATTTTTCACAAACTTGATTTAAAAAAATATCAATATCACACAATTTTACGAAAAATAGGAATACGCAATAAATTAGCGCAACCCGCTCTGATACCAATTTGAAAAGAAACGCGATTGTGAGATAATTGATTAAATACGCAATTTTCTAATTTGGCACACTTATTTAATTAGTGTCTATTTTTAAATCAAATTAATCCAGCCCCTAAAAGTGCATGTGTCAACCCATAAATAAATAAAGCATGTGACACAAATATTTAGAAAAAATCCCCGAAGGGCCAAACCTTTTATTTCACTATAATTTTGTAAGAAAACGGCTACACGGATTACAATGAAATAGGGTGACATACAAAATACCTGCAGGTGTCGGTTCCGATGTCTCGCCTGAAACTTTCCCTTTCCAGGAGGGTAGCACTGAAGAAGAATACGGCTCCTCCACAAGATGTGAACTTTATAAGGACTCCCTCCACAATAGCACACAGTTGTCGGTTGTAGAGCTCTCCCCACAAAGTATGAACAAAAGCAAAATATGTTCTTGGGTTCCACAAAATAACTCACATAAAAGTAATTGGGATTTGTTGTGAATTGTAAACAAAACAAAAATTATTTGAACCCTTAAATGAGAGAAGAAAACATTCTGTCAAAGATGTTAACGAATATTATGGCAGTGTCAAAAGCCAAACAAAACTCTAAAGTTTGTAAAACTCTTCTTTGCGTCAAAATCAAGGCCTTACAGCCCTTTTATAACAAAATTGAGTCGGTCAAAGAGATAGTAGCGTGTCAGCCAAAAAGTAATATCGTTCGAACGACATAGCATCTCGTTCAAACAATATGTTTATGTCATTTGAAAAACATAAGAAGGTCGTTCAAACGAGATTCCATGCGTGACACTAGAAAATTTCGATACGAACGCGTGGCTGCCAGTTTCGTATTTTTCAGATTTTTTATGAATTAGTTATGATTTTTCTATGGAAAGGTGTCCGAGAATAAAATCTTTAGAAAAATATTTGATAAAAATATCCCAACACTTTAATATGAAATGTAAATGAAACTTTAATCATTATCTTACCAAATGTCATATTGTTGGGCTTGAATGTTGAAGACCACTTGTAATTCGGATTCGTCTTTTGTAGATGAAAACTTCTCCAATTCTTCGACGACTTGTAGCGGTATACGACATAATTAATTGTGACGGACTTTTTAAAAATATGTCCTTACAAATAACCTTCAAGTGATAGTTCTTAAAAGCTGTAGGATATAAAGGAATAGTTAACCAATTTTGCAGTTGGATTTTATCATGGGGTTGTTCAAATTAAGATGGATAGTTTTAGTGACTGCACTTTATTAAAAGGACCAATTTCCGATTTTGGGTGGTTGCACTCATTATTGATCTAAGTAGAATTTCTCTCGGTATAGGTGAAATAGATGCATACACTTGCACATTATTGGAAACATTTTGAATAACATGTACAAGGGTTAATATTTAATAATGTCCACAAACTTGTTGAGAACCAAGGGAGCAACATGGGAAATATTTTAGTAGAAAGACAAATTCGGGACTCTTAGTTATTCTTCTTTGTTTATTAAGAAAGAAAAGAGAGATCATAAACGATTTTTTTAACATTGGTATAGTCTTTACATACTGGACCTGAGACATCTCTAGGGGAAGGCTAAAGACAAATATGTAAAGACTATATTTATGCTTATTTCCATGGCATCTGATCAATTAGACAATCTCGAGAATCATATACAAAGTGTGACATTTAGCATAATGGTTTTAGCCCAAAAAAATGCCCTCTAAAGCATCAGCCATATTTGTTTCTGGTAAAAGTTGTGCCAAAAAAACATATCTTTTGCCACAGGTTGTAAGGCAATAATGTGTTCCCTCGGTAGTCAAATAGCTGAAGGAGCACTTCTCTTTATTTACTCTTTTTTTCTTTTTTCCTACACCACAGCAATTCAAGCATCGTGGGAAGCTTTTTTTGTTGGAAAATACACATTTAGTCAAAGCATTTTTATTTTGTTCCAAAAAGTCTCTCAAACACACATTTAACTAATATTATCTTATTTTCAAAGGTTCGCGCTAGCGGCACCCCTGCCCCACCTCCCCACCATCCCACCCACTTCGCCACTCTCGGAGCTCCGGCAACCCTCACCGGAGTTCCTATTTTGAGTGTTTTTATGTGGTGAGAAACTTTTTGGAACAAAATAAAAAAGGTTGGACTAAACGTATATTTGAAAAATGCTCGAGGGAATTTTTGGTATTTGCCCCTTTTTTGTTTTGTTTTTGCCTATTCATTTACCTCATGCTATAGGGTAAGACTCATATATTCATGTGGCAAAATAACATATTGTAATTTTGATGTGGAAAAATACCCAAATGCTTTAGACATGGTCCAGAGCTTTTTTTCCACATTGATGATAAAAACTCAGCTTCAATAGGGTCAGCCATATTGGCCATTTTAGGCTTTGAACGCCAAAATAACTTGTATAATAGAATTCTACGATGCGAACTCTGGTCATGCACCACACATAAGAAGCAGGTTTATAATAGTGTGAGAGTTAAGTGGGGAGATACTTGGGTACCTGTTGGACTAGGGGCGATCAATACTATTCAAAATGTATTGGTCATTTTTGTGTTTGTGGCAAGGTGTTTTGCCTATAAGTTGTAACAATTAAAGATTGTATTGTATAATAAACTTTCTTTATTTTCGGTTTTGATAAGTTGTACAATACTATTTTGCAAATTTATGGTGCTTGAAGTTGTCATATTTCCCAATTATTTAGTAGAATTACACTTTGTCAAACTCGTTGCATGAATAAAAGACAATAGTCTAGTTTGGTTCTTCCTTTTCAATTGTGTTCGATGGAGTTAACTAGGTATCGACCTAATTATCCTTAACATGTTTTGCACAAAGTTGCTACGTTTTGGAGCAAACCCCCAACCTCACTACTCTTACTCTATAAAAAATAGTTAATGGGAAAATGAAGAAGGCACATTGTGTTAGAACACTTCTCAAGTATCCCTATAACGTGTGGGAAGTTTGAACTTTGGAGTTGGTTCAACATTTCTACTAATTGGCATGGACCATTCCTTGCTTGAACCATGCATTACCTGGAGGAATGGTAAAGTTGATTCATTGTGATCTGTAGGTCACAGATTTGAGTCGCTAAAGTCTATCTACATATATAGGGGTAAAGCTATGTACATTGTACCCTACAGTGGCGGGAGCCTGGTACACTGGGTTTGCCCACCAAGACTATGATTGGTTTCACATTAGGGACTCATTTAGTGTAGTCTGATTACTTGAGATAAAAATTATGGGATTCATTTACTAATGTTGCAAGATGAGAAAAGCATAGAATTTCATGAAGTTCATGATGATTGTGAGTCACATCACACCATGGTGGGGCCAAACCGAAGTAGATGCTCGGATGAACGCGATGATTTAATTCAAAGTTTGAAGCAGACACTTGTATATTATTTGGTATGTTTCCTATAATGTATAAAATGATAATGATGATTTTAGCGTTAAGGGGTATTCTAATTTTTCAGTTCAAAATAATGGGTTTGGGATTATTAAGATGGCTATTTTTTAAGTTACAGTATAGCTGAGTTCAATGAACCTATTTCAATACTATGCGCTTGTAATGTGGGCATGCTTGAACACTGCAAATTTATCATATATGCCCTTTAATTTTCATTTTTTGCTTCATTTAGAAAAGTTAAAGAGGAGGTGAGATCAAATGGGCCTAATATTTGTACTGATTGAAGTTTAGAGGGAAAAGAAACAAATGATCGAATGGACTCTAAATCACTGATCTGTCAGCTAACTACTTGATCTCTCTTTGAACTTTCATCTGCATTCTTGTGTAAAACGTATTTAGTATTCGATATAACTATCCCATATTGAATTGTTTTTTTATATTTTAAAATTATTCTTTTATAGTTCTTAGTATAATATATCTTTAACAGTTATAGTCCTCAATCAAGATATAAACTTTGTTTGCATTAGGTTATGAGTTACTATTCGGCATGTACAAATAACATATCATATTTTTATGGTACGTCCGGATTTGATAATTTCAGTTTTCAATTTCTAAAAAACATTTACATATACCAATTGTGAGTGCATAAATTATCACAATAAATAATCTATAAAGCAATATCATGAAGAAATCAATCAATCACACACACAACAATAGATATACGTGGTTCGGCAATTCGCTTAGGTCCACATAGAGGTTATTATTCTTATTAATATCTATCAAGAGTTCGAAGTTGCATCCCTTTGCCCTAGGTCAGGGTTCACTATTTATAGCAGTGAGATTAAGTGGTTGAATTGTAAAAGTAACTCAACCAGCTTGATAGATAACATGTAAGTGTGCCCAAATATCTCTCCGAGATTGTTGGTAACTGATTCATTCTTATCCCCATACATTTTATGCACATGTTAAATGCACGGTCAAATAGTATTTATCCTAAAGTTGGGTCGGGCAGTCTATCTTATATGCTGGGCTGATCGGCTAAGTCGTTTGGGCTTTAGTGAATAAACTCCCACAATTGCCCCTAAAATCTTTGGGCTAATAAAATGGGCTAATATATTTTAAATATGTCAAATGCCCAAGGCTTGGAGTAGTGTAATAAGCCGGCATGGCATGTTTGTAAATAATCAGCTTTGTCGAGGACACTCTTGTGTTTAGTGGAGATATGAAGCATTGAAATCCTCCTAGGAAACCTTAGCTCATCATTTGATAAATTTCAGACTTCGTTCGTCTGATAATCACATGCCAGTTCATTATTTATGAGTGTTTGGGTTGCGACCTTCATCTCTAAGCTTCCCTTCATGTTCTCCACTTAAAATTTAGATCTTTCTTAAGTCATAGTCACGTGTAAGTTCTATTTATCCTTTCCTCTTTGTTCAAAGTCTTTCTTTAATCTATGGCATTTAATGGAAAGTCCAAAGTAAAGTTAAGGAAATCATTCAATATTTCGGAGTACATAGAAATCGACTGTGCCCCCTTCCTAGAAATGTTAGGAATGTAAGGGATGGACACTGGATTCATACTCTTCTAGTAGTTCAAGGAGGTTTAACTTTCCCTCTAAACCCTCTTTTTCTGAAGTTGTTTCAATAATTTGATGTAGTGACTGCTCAATGTGCTCCCAATGTCTGGAAAATAGTAAACGGGGCTCACAGGATAAATGAGATATATGACACAAAATTAGGATTTCCTAAGTTATGTTACTATTATGTCTGGTCGCGCACCATCAAGCCATTTTATATCTGATTACTAGGAAGGTTGATAGAGTCTTGGCTATAAATCTTCCTAACTCCCATAAAGACTATTGGGGGTAGGTCTTTATTGCTAAAAAATGGCAATATCCTCCCCAACCTGAGGGTGCGAGGTACTGAGGTCCTTGAATCCTTGACTGGGGGGGGGAGGGGGGGAATGAAATAGGTTGTTGGCACTTTCTTCTTCGTTATTGATTTCTTATTTGTTCTTTATTCTTTGCATGTACTTTCTTTACCTGCTCTTTACCTATAGATTTCTTGCTTTTTCTTATTTCATCGCTTTCCTCTATTCTTCAGCTCGCCAAAGGAACCAAGATCCTTATGTTAGTGAGATTAGAGTTTATGACCTTTCGAAGGTTTGGAAGATCAGATATAAGGTTCTTGACGATGAGCAACCCTGATTAGCAGTTTATTTATTAGAGTATATAAGAATACTACCAACAATTTTACTGCTCACCCAGTACACAAAGTCCCTGTATTAAAACTTCCATAGAGGAATGTTAGTGGTTCATCTGAGCCTATTATTATAGAGGAAGAAAAGGAAGAAGAATAAAGTGAGGAATAAGAGGGAGAAGAAGAAAGCGAGGAAGAAGAGGGAGAGTAAGAAGAGGAAGAAGAGGTTATCGAAGAAGATAGTAGTGAAGAAGAAGATATGTCTCCCCCATTGAAGAGGAGGAATCTAGTCTTGGCATGTGATGACCAAGATTTGTTATCTGATAGGATAAAATCCTTGAATAGGACTGAGGGGGGTTCCCCTAGTGCTGCTGGTTCCAATTTGGGAATCAAAGGGAAAGGGAAGGAGGTGGAGAAGAAAAGGGAGGAAGATGATAATAGAAGGGGGAGAGAGAGAGAGAGACATAGAGAGAGAGAAATAATGAGAGAAGAAGAGAGGAAGAAGACACAGGCCTTGACGACCGCTTCTATGCCCTTTCTTTCTTTATATGCTCACGGGATGCCCTCCCTCAAATTGCTAGATGAGGCGGTATTTTCTACTGATTATAAGCAATCAATGAAGCTAGGGTCTGATCAGTTATCCCTCAAGTCTGCTCAAAGTCTTGCTTTGGTATGTAACCCTTTCCTCTATACTCTATGTTAATTCTTTTTCAATTTATGTACACAAATCTCTTTTTTCCTTGTGTTTTTACAATTTTTATCTGACTTCACCACCTTACTAAAAGGTCAAGCAGACCAATCACAGGGGAAGTTTAAATTGGAATCTTCTTTGAAAAAGTCCAACCAGGAGTTGGCTAATGCCCGAGATGCTTTCGACATGGAGAAGAAGAAATCTTTGGCTGACCTTCAGGTTTCTGCTGACTAGGAGAAGGAGAAGTTATATCAAAATACTTAGTCAATCTTCAATAGTCTTATAAACTTGTGATTACTGACAAGGTGAAGGTTGATAAAGAAAACCAAGGCCAAATCGAAAAGGTCCAGAATTTGGAAGGAGAGGTCGCGACCATAAGGGAAAGTGGTTATGTTAAAGGCTAGGATGCAGCCTATGATAACGTCAAGTGTCATCTTGGTTTCATTAAAGATTTGAGTTTCAAGAAGGGCTATAACAAGGCCCTTGAAGCTGCAGGGGTTCCACTGGAGTTTGACCTATATAAACGTTATGTGACAGGTCCCTCTACTCTTGATGCTAAGGATCCTTTGGGCGACGAGTCTATCGATCAAGTTAGGAAGGAGTCTACTTTGATCATAGTTGCTGCTGACCAATCCACAAAAGCTGCTGAGAAGGGGAAGGGCCCATCATCTTCTGAACGGGTGGATTCCCTATAGTGTTAAGACTTTTGTAACTTTTTGGGGACCATTTGTTGTAATCTTCTTTCATTTGTCTTGGACTAGTTTTTGCCTCATCGTTATTAATAAAAACACTTTTTCACTTGTTTTGATGTTTCTGCTTTTATAACTAAAATTTATTTAATCTGTCACCTATTTTGCTAATTGTAGCCCATTTATTTGGATGACTACATTCCCCCTTCTTCAAAATTGGGAAAGATTTTGGGTCCAAACGTTAGTAGCTAAGCTCTCTAGATATTTTTAAGGATCTGCAAGTCCCCGAGGATGAGGAATGAGCAGTATAAGGATCAATCTGAACTAGTCACCAAATTAAAGGATGATCTCCAAGTCATGGAGAATATTGGCTCTTTGGTGAAAGAAGAAATAAATGATCTCAAGTCACAACTAGATTCGAGTAGAGATGTAAACTGAGTTGGTGAGCTGATCCATCTAGAAAATGATTTTTTAAAGAAGGAGATTTTTAAGCTGAAGGTGAACATCCAGCGAGGGCTCCCCATTGTGTCCATTGGGACATCCTAGGGTGAAAAAACTAATTTGAAGAAAAAGGTGGCCGAGCTAAAAGGAGATGTCCAACGGGCTTATGTGATCTCTACAGGACTTCAAAGGGATGCTAAGGCATCTCTTTAGAATGGGTCTAAGGGAAGCATGGGTGGATGGTTATTATGAGGGCTGGATGATGCACCAGCATGACTGAATGAGGTTAAATAGGTGGTCTATGCTCCCGGGTGGTTGTCCGCTCTCAGATAGTTAAAGACCCTAAAGAATTATCCCTTATGGTTCAAGACCTAAATGGATTACCTAACTTATCGTTAACCTCCTTTATCAAAGGAAGATAAGTGGGTTCTAATTGATGCCATTCCAGCCTAGCTCTTGGATTATCCCCTTGATGATGAAGGGGAGGTGTTCGTTCCCCATCCAGACGATGGTCAGAGAGCGCGAGTGGTAGATGACCTTGTTCGCAATCCCTAGTAGTAAAGCCTTAAATGTAAAATGTTATTGACTCGCCTTTGTAACTTTATTCATGATATATAAAATGGGAAAAGTTTATTTATCAACTCAGATGTATTTTGGGCATTTACCGACTAAATATAGTTGATGAGTACTTGGGACTTTAGCCAAGGGAAGTGTTGTTTAATCATTTTGGACTTTTGACGACTAAACAAATAAGTAGATGGTGTTAGTCATTATTCCAGTCCAATATGCTTTACACAATGTCATTCCATATGCCTTACCCTTTAGGTTGTGTCGTCACACTTCCTTAGGCCTAGGAGAGATCATGGAAAGAATGCACCTGGTTGGTGGGCCATCTGCCCGATCAGGATTTTATTGGACCAATATAATTGGTGACTACCTAAGTTGGATTTTTTGACTAAGGACCCCCTGTAGGGATTTTATTATTATCGGGGTAACTCGTGAGGCTCTTTGTGTTTGATATGACAAAGACCTGAGGATATTGGTGATTTAAAATGAATTCATTTGTTTTATTGCAATCAATAGGAATCCTGTTAGGAGCGAGGTAATTGCCTAATTAAAATAAGGTGAATACCTCATTTTGATCAGTACAAACATAGCTCGATGAAAGGTGAATTGACTAGAATAATTTGAACAACTTATGGAAATCAGTTTCAACCAATCTCGGTGTGAGGTGATCCCTTAGCTGAACTAAGTTGAGTAACCCATCGTATTCCAAGGGTGTCTCATCATGCGCAAGAAAGTTTTTTATATTTGAATCACGCTGATCAGGCTTCTATAACCAAGTAGGGCTGCCTACATAGTAATGGTGTGTAATACTGAGATATATAACAAAATTTGAGCGAATAGGCCTTTATTGATTAAGCAATGACGAAAAAGCAACATAAGTTGAAATAAAAAAATTCATAAACTAAGTGTACATTATGAAAAAAACTAAAAAAAAAATATCTTGAGATTGTCCGCGTTCCATGCTCTATGTATCTCCTTTCCCTCCAGCGTTTTTAAGTGGTAATCTCCTTGAAGGCCATCTCTGGTTACGTTGAAAAGTCCTTCCTGGGTTGGTCCCAATTTGCCATCTAATGGTTTCACTTCACTTCGAGGACTTTCCTTAGGACATAATCTCCTACCTAGAACTTCCTCGAATTGACTTTTTTGTTGTATTGCCTAGCCAGTTGTTGCTGATAAGAAGCCATATTGATCAAGACCTTCAATCTTCGCTCATCCGCTAAGTCAAGTTCAGTGCGTAAGGCATCATCATTTATCATTTGGTCAACTAGGGTGGTTCTCATGGTGGGGAGACCTCTTCAAGAAGGATGATGGCTTTTATCCCACATGTTACTGTTGATCTTCTTTGCATTGTACAATATGACCAAAGAGTGTGAGGAAGTTCATGCACCCAAGTACCTTTTAATCTTTCTAGACTTTATTTCAAACCATCAAGCATGGTCTTATTGGAAGCTTATGCTTCAACATTACTTTGGGGGTATGCAATCGAGCTAAAATTGTTCTTTATATCATGTTCATCCCAAAAGTTCTGGAAGAAGCCACTCTCAAACTATGTGCCATTATTACTAATGATAGACCTTGGTAACCCGAAGCATGTTAATATGTTCTTCCAGATGAACCTTATCATATCAACATCTTAGATGCTTGCTAATGGTACTGCCTCTACCCACTTGGTGAAGTAATCAGCACTGACCAACAGGTACTTGAAATTCCTAGGTCTGGGAGGTAATAGTCGCACTATATCTAATACCCATTATCCAAATGGCCACGGACTGGTCAAAGCCTTCAAGTCACTAGCTGGTTGACGGACCATAGGAGAGAACTTCTAATATTTTTTGCACTTCTGAGCATAAACACTTTCATTTTTTTGCATGTGTGGACACTAGTATCCTTCTTTGATTGCTCATAACACTAAGGATTTTCCCCCAGGGTGACTCCCACATATACCATCATGAAGTTTGTTGAGAACTTAGTCTTGTGGGTGAACGCACTGGAGGTATGGACCCATGAAAGGCCACTTATAAATCTTTCCACCTGGATCTAGATGAAATCAAGTTGACTTTACCTTTATTTGGTAAGTTGACTTTTTATGGTCGAGCAGCATCTAATTTTATAGGTAGGCGGCGATTGGGTCTATCTAGCTCAGAGCCTTTTCTATGGAGAGGATATGCTCGATGATTGTTGCCTTGTCAATACTAGGTTGGTTAAGGAACTCTACATTCATAGTTCTTCCGAGGTCGGAGTTCGCCGCTGAGATTAGAGCTGCCAAGGCATCAACATGACTATTTTGGCCTCTAGGGAACTATTGAACATTGACTTCCTGAAACCCAGCTATGACCTCACGCACAACGGGGAGATAGGTTGTTATTCTGTCATTTTTCATGTTAAATTCTTCACTTACTTGCTTGGAGACTAGTTTGGAATCACCAAACACATTCAGGTGCCTTGCCCCCAGTTTGGGCTTTACGTAGGCCAACGATAAGTGCTTCATATTCGACTCCATTATTGGAGGTTTCAAATCCCAACCTTATTCCTTGCTTGATGATAGTGTTTTCTGGTGTGACTAGAACAGTACCCACTCCTACCCCTTTGGAATTAGAGTCTCAATCAACATCAAGGGTCCAATCGCAAGATTGTGCTTCCTTATTTGTTGATTACTCCACCAATTATTGTGAAATTGGCTCATCTCCTGTGAATTCGGTGATGAAATAAACCAGAACTTTCCCCTTCATTCATGTCTCGGGTTTGAAGTGAATATCGAATCATCCAAGCTCTACCAACCATATGGACAAGTGCCCAGAGAGGTTTCCTTCTGAAGAATAACTTTGATGGGGAAGGAAGTGACCACTCTCATCGAATATGCCTCGAAATGGTGTTTCAGCTTCGTGGAGGAAACTACAAGGGCGTATGCTATTTTCTCCAAGGGCATGAAACGTTGCTCTGTATCTAATAATGTCATGCCGATGTAATAAATGGGGTACTGTCTTTCCTCTTTTTTGCATACCAAAGAAGATCTAAGGGTGTGATCTCATACAACCAGGTAAAGGTAAAGAGGATCTCCTTGATCGCCTCCAAAGATCTTGAGCAATTAACATTCCATGTGAGGCCCTTATCCTTTCTTAGTAACTGAAAGAAAGTCCAATAGAATTCTGAGGACTTATAGATGAAGTGATTGAGAGCTGCGAGCATCCCAGTTTGCTTTTGAGTGTCTACCGACGTTCTCGTAGGCTGGACCTTATTGATCGTATCGATCTGATCTAGATTGGAATCAATCCCTATTTTTCTAATTAAATAACTTAGAAATTTTCCTGACTGGACTCTGAACAAACACTTTCTTACATTAAATTTCAATTGGTACTTCCTGAGGATTTCGAAGGTCATGGACAGGTCTTTCATGTGATCGCTCTTGTCTTTACTCTTGATGAGCATTTCATCGATGTATACTTCCATAATGTCCCCTATTTGTATCTTGGACATCTTCGTCACCAGCCTTTAGTAGGTTTCCTCTGCGTTCTTCAATCTGAATAGAATGACCTTGTAGCAGTATAAACCCACTGGGGTTATGAGGGATGTCTTGTTCTGGTCGGGGCCAAAAAATGGGATCTGATGATACCCAGAATAGGCATCCAAAAAACTCATTCTTTTGTGGGTCGTTGTGGAGTCAACAAGCCGGTCGATTTTGGGTAGGGGAAACTATCCTTGGGGTATGCCTTGTTTATATTCGTGAAATTAATGCAAATTCTCTAACTTCTATTGGTTTTGCGTACAACCACTAGGTTGGAAAACCATTTGGGGAACTGAACTTCCCTAATGGAGTTTGCTTTCAGTAGTTTTCCAACTTTATTTTCCATCACTTTAGCTTTCTCAAGGGTTGTTTTGTGTGCCTTCTGAGTGATAGACTTGAAGGTTGGGTCCATGTGTACGTGGTTAAAAGTTATGTTTGGATCAATTCTAGGCAGATCGTAAGGTTCCCAAGCAAAAATGTTAAGATATCTCTTCAGGAAAGAAATCAACTCTGTCTTGTCATTACCGGCGAGCGTGGCTCCGATCAAAAACTTTTGGTTGGTCAATTTGTCATCGGACTCAACCTCTTTCAGGCTTTCAACGACTCTATCGGCAGGACAAACCCTGGTCTCCTCCACTCCTGATCAACCGTACCACAACTACTATTTGGAGGAAATAACACCCTCATGGGTATCCTTTAAAGGAGGTTTTGGCTCTTGTTTTTTCTCCTTATGAGGGCGAATGGCAGCTATGAAATATTTTCTGGCAGTCACCTGGTCACCAAGGATCTCGACCACACCTTAGTCGGTGACACATTTCAGTTTCTGGTTGTATGTAAACGAAATAGCTTTCATGTCATGTTACCAACCTCTGCCCAAGATGGCGTGGTAGGGAGAGTCAATGTCTACCACCAAGAACTCTATCATCTTCAAGATATTCCATGCCCTGACAGGCAGGACTATCTTTCCTATTAGCATCATCATTTTCCCCACGAAGTCGATAAGCCAAATAGTTGCCTCCTTTAAATCGGCTATATTAAGCTTCAACTTGTGGAACAGCTCCAAGTACATTACTTCTAATGAACTTCCCTAGTCCACTATTAATTTTTTAACATCCTAGTTTGCGATCCTTAGTGTGATCACGAGTGCATCGTGGTGTGGGGTTCTCACCCCAACCAAGTCATCTTCTATGAAGACGATGTGTTTGGTGTAGTCAACATCCTCTAGTCGTCAGTGCTTACTAGCCTGGCTCTTTATGGGATTAATCTGGAATGACTTCATAACGGATGTGGCCTTCTTCATCTCCATTCGAATAGCATTCCTTTGGATCTGCTTCAGGTTGGACGCTTCATAGATTATTGTAAACTCATGTTATATGTCATCATCAAAGAAGTTGTTCGGCTTCTTATAGCCATTGGCTTCCATCTTGTTACCTTTCTTTTTCGCATACGAGTTCAATTTCCCAACTTGGGCTAGATCCTCTAAGTATCAGTTCAGCGCTTTGCGACTATCTATTCTGTGGCCACCCTTCTTGTGGAATGCGCATATTAGCGCATTATTCCTCTTTGTTGGGTCGCCGCCCATCTTCTTGGGCCACTTGATGAACGATTGATCCTTGATCTTGCTTAAGATTATATAAATTATCTCCTTAAAGACTGTATTAATAGCCTGTAAACCCTTTAAAGGATCTTCCTTACCTCCATTCTTAGAGCCTTTCTTACCCCATTCTTGCCTCCCTTCTTTAGAGTGTCGCTCTTATCCCCTTCTTTAGTTACTTTTGCGTGACTGCTTCCCATGTAACGACATGAACCACATCCTCAACCTTGGCGTATTTTTTAATACGCACCATCAGGTCGTCAATGGTGATTGCCTCTTTTTTCGTCAGGGACTGGTGCAATGGAGAGGTGGTCGGTAGGCCAATCTTGAAGGATGCTACGATCACCTGCTCCGAGCAATCCTCTACTTTGTTGAAGATCTCACAATATTATTTGGCATAGTGACAAAGGCTCTTTTATGGTGTTTTCTTCATTACGAGTAATGAATCCATTCTTTTAGGATGACTATTGCTAGTAATGAAGCGAGTAGTAAAGGCCTTTGCGAGGGCTTACAAACTCTTAATTTACCTATGTGGCAGCCTCTAGAATTAATTTTGTGCTACATCATGTAGGCTAGAAGTGAAGATCATGCACATGAGGGAGTCATTGTGTCTCCACAAGGTTTTGTCCTATCTGTACATCCGAACATGATCTATGGGGTTAGTCTTACCATCATATGTCTTAAACTTGGGGATAATGAACTTCTTCGAGGGTTCCTCTTCTTCAATCTCCCTTGAAAAAGGGGATTTTATTTTATTATTGAGAGATCTTAGGGCTAGCTCTTTTGTGGATCTTGCTCCACGGTGGGCTGGATGCTAGTCCATCTCTCTGAGAATCAAATTCTCGATGTCATCATTTTGACAATCATCATCTTTATGGAGCCTCTCTCACTACACCAAAAATGCTAATCTGGCACGCTGAGGCAAGGAGAATGTGGCACAGTTTTAAACCATTCCAGAATCTGGCGTGATTTATTCATAATCTGGAATGATTTAAAATAGTGCCAAAATCTGGCACTATTTTAAACCGTGCAAAATATGGGTACGTTTCAATAAAATATTAAAAACTCAAAGTTCTAATGGGTCCAGTCCCAATTTAACCTAAGTTTGCAATCTCTCTCTCTCTCCCTATTCCGCGTTTCCATCCTCTCAATAACTAGCATCCCCATTTTCCCACAATCCACAGAGCTCCTGCCTCCATTATCCATGAGATCTTTTTGTTCTAACATTTCTTTTAGTGTGTTGTTTTGATTATTAGCAAATTTTTTGTATTTGTGTTATAACGCAGAGGAGTTGTTAGTGGTAGGGGCAAACCGTGTTTCTCGAATCATGGAGAGAGTGAACAAGCAACTGGGCTTCTCCATATTGTGTCCTATCTTGTTATTCTTATAGTTGCCTATCATCATGTTTAATTAGGTGTAAAACTTTTTTTTAACTTAAATCGTTTCATATTTGAAATGGTTCATGTTCGGTTGAAAAACATGATTTGTGTTATTATGTCTTGTCGTGCCACCTTGTTTATATCAAGTGTGCCTTCTTTATAAGAAAATACCATAAAAAAGTGTTGATATCTGGCGAAGCCCAGACTTTTTTTAGTTATCACATCATAGAAATGACACAAATTTGATGTGAAATTTCTATGATAAGTCATTCGTGTCTTGTTTGCATCGGACCTTTTGACACAATTAGTGATGTGTCATGTCATGTTCTAGTCGGGTATTCATGTACATTTGTGTTTAATTAAGTGCAAATAAAATCAATGGTGTTAGTTTGTGTTTTGAATGGTCCATGTTTGTGTCAATTAAAAAGAACACGATTTCATGTCACGTTGTTTTTGTATTAAAAATTCATTATCTCGTTGTGTGGTCTCAAGACAAACACATGCCTACAACACAAATGTCCACCACTAAGTTTTGAGATTTAGCAATTAAAGGATGAATTCTTCATTATTTTGTGTCGTGAACAACATGTTATTTTAAATAAGAAAACCTGACTTAAGATATCTTCTATTGTTAGTGGGAACACAATTTTTCTTATGGTAGATATAAAAGTTACTTTCACATTAAAAACGAACATCCCCCACCCCCCCATGTAAATAAACAAGACAAAATATGAAAGTAACATGCCAGATGACAGCAGTACACCTACAAGCCTAAAATTAATTCAACGAAGGAAAATGTTGATTTTCCATTTTACAAAATAAAAATGGAAACCCCAACACTTTGTGAGTATGCCTTGTAGTAGTAATTTGACCTCCTAACAACCACATAAACTAACTCATCAAACTAGATGTAGTTGGTAATTTGGTCCCATTTTCTATACTCTTTCTTGTCACATAATAGTTGTCTAGTGAAGATAATTGAATCCACTCGAGAGATAATAACCTATAGTTGTTGTAGATAATATGGTGGGGTTGCATCCTGTTGGTGAGAGGACCTGCAAACTTCTGTTTCTTTTTAATGGTTTCTTTTTGTTGTTGCTTTTACAAGGATTGATTCATTTTTTTTATTTTTTCAATTGTTGTGGCTGGTCATGGGTGCACAATGCAGAGATTTATGTGTTTGATATGCCCCGAATTATGTCAAAATTTAATTTCAATATGGTACTTTTAAAAGATCCTATGAAATGACACAAATGTAGTTGCTAATTGATCAAATATTATCTATGGAAAACATTGAAAAAAATTTTTCTCAATACTTAAGTTAGTTCAAACTTATATTGCCTACTCGTTGAACAATTATCCTTTACCACAGAACAACTGCCCATCTGAAATACTTGTATCGCCTACTAGGTTACTAATTGAACAAGTATTCTTTTACTAGCGTTCCTTTACTTTTGAAATACTTGTATCGCTTAAAGGGTATATCTTTGATCAAACAACTATGCTAGTATTCTACGCAAAGATGGTCTTGCATAGTATCTTTTTATTTAAGAAATTATACATAAAAAAATAGTTTTCTATCTTTTGGTGCATATAAGAGATATAGTTTGTTATGGAAAATGTATTCTATGCAAAGAACTTTCACTTATTCTTTTGGAACTCAATGGAATCTTTCATGACCAGTAGAATGTATGCACAATATATTATTATCAGTTTTTTAATTCCCTCAATTTTCTGTTGTCAGGTATTGAGCCATTTGTTATACTTAATGCAGGTTGCCGAGAAAGTTGTGCAAAGACGATTTATTTTTGGAGCTTCTAGAACTAATAAATCTGAAGCTCTAATGAGATGGTTGGGTCAATTTGTATAAGTTAGCTGACAAAACCAGTTCCCTTTCTCCCGTGTATGCTGGTCATCCATCCCCAATCTTCCAACTATTCCATTTCAATGTTTGTTAGTTTATATATATGCATGAATTACGGTTTCTAATTAAGGTTCATTAGGTTCGAGTTTTTTTGCTCTTATGATATCCCGAATTGGTAAATTGCCATATGAAGTCTCATTATTCATGCTTAAAAGTGCGGAAGCCCCCAATTTTTAAATTCAAATATAATGAAGTGGTTCAAATTTTAATTTTCCAAGAGTCATTTAAAAAATTTATTTTCTTAAAGAGAACAAACCAACTTATGAAAAAAAAAAAAACTAAACTAAAAGTGAAATTAAAACTACACACACAATTTTCATTTCGACTTAAACACACATTAATCCAATTCAAGTTAAACTTGCATGTTATCAAGATAAAGTAATTTTGCACTTGAATTAAATTGAACATACCCAAACATTAAATTTTCACCAAATTAAATAGATTGTGATTTTGAACTAATTTTATCTTTTAGTCCTAAGCATGCATCTAGGTGATATAGCAAGATAAAATAAATCTCAATCGCACTACGCCGGATCTACAAGCAAAACCCAAATGAGAAAAACCTCGGACGGCCCTAGCCTTAGGTCAACTAAGTACGGTTTTACAATTACAAGACGGATGAATTACTTCCTCGACTCGACTCCCTTTAAGCCTTGACGCGTCTTCTTGTAAACACCTCCGCCTAGTCGACAATATCGAAACTCCACCAGAATCTTGGAATCCACCAATGAGACTTTTAGGCAACCTTCAACCCTCAATGAAGCCTTTCTTCGAGTGGGAATGTCACGTCAAACAAAGATCTTCTCCTTTATCAGTTGAAAATAAAACTCAAACTCTCTTCTTCAATGGTGTAGAGAAAACCAGTGCCAAACACTCCAAGCAATATATATATGTTGAAACTTGGATATAGACAAACATATGGGTGTATATGTGTTTTGACAGGAATTTACTCCATAAAACATAACACAAAAAAAGGAACTTTTTCTTCAAAGTATTTTTCTCTAATGACTCCTGGAAATGTGAAAAAGTTGTCTTCAAAAAGTTAGTTCCCGCACTTAAGAAGTATGTCAAAAAGGAAGTGGAGCAAAGTAGTGTAAAAGTGGAAAAAACTGGCTTAAAATTGTTCCCGCGATTTTTTTGGTTAGAAATCTCGTTCGAACGAGACTTCTAACGAAGAGACAGAACGGAAAAAAAATTCCCTTTTCAAAACTCGTTCGAATGAATTTTCGTTCTAACATGGTCATTCAAACGACCTATCTAATGATATCTTAGCCCATAGTTCTAGATAATTTCGATACGAACGCGTGGCCGCCAGTTTCGTATTTTCCCAAATTTTTTTGGATTTGATATGATTTTTCTACTGAAAGGTGTCCGAGAACAAAATATTTAGAAATATGAATTCAAAGAAAGTTTAACAAAAAAATATTAATACCCAAAATAAATTTCTAAAATACACCCAATAAATAATGTTCCAAGCTCCTATATATATATTAAAATGCATTCATACCTTAGGTGCAATGGAACCATGTTGATGACGTAAAAACGAGGCACAACACACACGACATTTGATGAAGCTTTAATATCTTGTCCGCTACGTCTTCAATAAACACGTCATAGGCTTGAATGGATAAACTTGAACTCTATCCTATGACTCAAATGTTTTTGCCCGGAATTGAGCCAAAACTACAAAGGACTCAATTGAAAATTTGTGTTCTTACGAATCTCCCCCTTTGGCTATTCCGGGACAAAAACCCAATAAAAATCCTAAAGGGCCGTCAAGCTCTACTAAACTAAATAATATCCCACCCAAAATAAAAATACAATGCTTGACTCAAACAACCCAAGGATCAATATCTTTGCCCGGTGATGAACTTTGCCATTTAGAATAATTCTTGCACACTTAAGCAAACTATCAAACGCATAGGGAATATCAATATATTAAATGCAAAAATAAATACTCCCCCTAAATGAATTCTCCCCTTTTATCAAACAAATGACCTACTTAGAAAGACGTCTCCCCCTAAGATAAATCTCCCTAAATTAAGATATGATAGGTTTAGATACCATTTCTCCCCTATCATTCTCCCCCTTTTTGTCCAGGAATGGACAAAGGCTAAAGAATCAAAACATAACTTATCTCCCCCTATTAAAGCATATACACCCCTTAAACTAAACAAGGGATGAATAAAATGGGATAACAAGATAAACATGCATTAGTGCATAAAGTGATGAGAACATTAAAGCACATAGGCAACTAAAATTCAACTAATCCAACAAATAACATCGGATACCAACTAGGATGCAATAAAATGATACCAATATGATATATAAAGTATTAAGCATGTGATATCAACAAAAAATGCAACAAGATGGATACCAATTATGAATTAAAGCATAGATGGACTACAAAAGCAAGGCAAAGACTAAAAATAAACACAATATCATATATATGTATACACAATATATTCAAACTAAGCATAAGTACACATATATTGATATAAACACCAAAATGACACAAAACACAATAAGTTTTTCACACTCGTATGGCAAAAATGTGTCATATGAAAACGGAAGTGTTGGAGTGTGAACTAGAAACAATTAAATTTAGACCCAATCACTTAAAACATGTTCACGGAGTTCTCAATTGATTGCAAACTTCATCACATTTGAATATAACCTCATGTGACAATATAGATTGAACTCAATGAACAAACATACACAATGCATACAAGCCTAGACTTTTGATTATTCGACAAACCAATAGAGTCATGACATTGAAAACGCAACTAGGAGAAACGGACATTGTGCAACCCGTTGATATATCATCCAAACTCCCTCAATAAGCATATATATTATTCTTTTGAATGAATAAATCAACTAAACATAGGCCTTGGCAATTATTTTTTCTTTTTAATGCCATATTTTCTTTTAGGCCCTTGGACCACGTATTTCTTTTAGGTCCAAACAAACGGTGGCTTACTATTCACAAGGGATAATAAATCATTTTGGATCCCTTCCCCATGAACATTTATATATCACATTTTTTATATCTCACACATCTCACGTGCAACGGATTTTGACATGCACTAGTCCTCCTAGGTCACATAACATGTAGATGACAAGATTGGTAGGAGAACACCTCACAAAGCTCAAATATAAATATGAAGTTTAAATTTCAAATGAGCTCGTGCATGTGTGAATTGAGGCATATAAAAATAGAATCCATTTAAATCAACACAAAATCCAACTACTCCATGTAAGCATGGTAAAGAACATAATAAGGATTGAAAATCTAAACCAAAAGTTCTATCCACATGGGAGCGTAAAAGATGGTATTCAAACACAAGTATATGCCACATAAAGTGTTTCAAACTAAAATAAACACATAATAAAAATCTTTTTGAGTTTTGAAATTTTTAACCAAATATAAAAAATATATACTCAAAAGACACACAAAAATCATTTGTATCTTTCATTAATCTTAAATTGCTAAAAAGATAAAATGCAAATGATAACAAAAAATCTTTTTGTATTTTTCATTTAATGCAAACAAAAATTAAAGAAGTGTAATACAAAAGATAAACAAAAATCATTATTCTAGCATGTGTTTAAGCTTGGAGCATAGACTAGAAAATGACTAAAACAAGCATACAATTAGCATGGGTGATATAGCATGAAGCACAAAAGCTAAAGTATGCAAATAAAACTGACACATTCAACCTTTTGGTTTTGCAAGGGAGGAAGCATGTGAAAGTAAATGAGAATCAAAAATCCTATCTTGTAAAGCTACCAAGTCGGATCTCCTAACCCAAACTAATGACGAATGACTATCTCGGGGTGTAGGAATCTTGGCTACCTCGATTGCCTTACATTGGGATTTTTTAGGAACTTGTTTAAGATCAAAACAAAATTTCCTAAGATGACCTTTTCGACCACAATGTGCACAAGTAAAAACACATCGAAAATTGGTACCTAAGGATTGATCTCTAAAGGCTTTCCTAGGTGATTCTCCTAAAACATGGGTTTTGGCTTTATGAGTAGATTCATTATAAGTATCGAATGCCTAAACCACAAGTGTCATTTTTAATTTGGACCGTTCCTAATATTTTATCTAATTTCTCTGAACGACACTCCAAATCAAATTTGACTTTACTAGAGTCTTTTAATTTATTTTGTAATTCTAAAATGTTAGACTCTAATAAAATATTGTGCTCTGCAAATGCGAGAAGCTCCTTTTTCAAGGATTCCACTAAACCTTTGAGGCTATCTCTCTCGCCTTCTAAATATTCAATCTTCTCACGAAGAGATCTCTCACGTTCCCTAAGGTCTCCAACTAATGCACTATCATCAACGACCTTGACACGCTCTTTTAAACTTGCTTCTAACTTCAGATTAGATCTTTTTAATTTAATAGATTCTTCATAAAGTTCTTGAAAAGCATTTTGAAGTTCACTCACATCAACCTCATTCTCACTTTCACTCTCTCTTTCTTCTTCACTTTCACTACCATAAAAAATAAGTGAATCATAAACTTTGACCTTGGAAGTGTCATGTGTTAAAATTTCATCAATAGAAGACTGTTCACTATCACTCACATGACTATGCATAAAAGTCACAAAGTTGGGCTCGGTGGGGGAATCGGGTCCCTCTTCCTTATCACTATCACTAAGGTTTGAGTTATATGAAATAGGTTGCTTGCCCTATCTCCTTAGTTTAGTGGGGCACTCAAAAGCACTATGGCCATAACCCTCACAACCAAAACACGTATTTGACTCGTCCCTGTTTAAATTTTCTTTAGAAATTTTAGGGATCTTTTCGGCTTTGTCATGCTTAGAAGTTTCAAATTTCTTAAAATCATTTTTGTATTTATCTTTGTTAAATTTAAGACATTTTCGAAATTTCCTACCAAACAAGGCCATATCTTCCGAGTCACTATCACTCTCGCTCTATACTACTTGTTTTTCCTCTTTTCGGGCTTTTAAAGCAACACCCTTTTCTATTATCTTTTCAGTTTGGGAGGGAAACATGTCTAGTTCATAGGTTTGTAAATTATCTACGAGATCTTTTAATTTCGTAGAGGCTAAAGTTGGTAAAGAATTTAAAACGGTCACTTTTAGAATAAATCTATCGGGTAGGGACCTTAAAATTTTCTTTACAACTCGATTTTCGAGTATTTTCTCTCCCAAATTAAATGATGAATTAACAATATCGGAAAGTCTAGCATAAAATTCATCAAATGTTTCTTTTTCGTTCATTTTGATGGTTTCAAATTGAGTGGTGAGGTTTTGGAATTTCGAAGATTTAATGACACTAGTACCTTCATGAGTGAGTTGTAAAATATCCCAAGCTTCTTTAACAATTTCACAGGTCATAATGTGTCGGAATTCATCCGGTGTGACCGCGCTAAACAAGGCATTTAAACCACGAGAATTAAAATTTGAAAGTTTAAATTCATTCTCACTCCATCTATTGGTAGGTTTGGGAACACGTTCTTTGTCTACTAAATGTGTAGGGGGGGACCACCCGTTAACGACAGACAACCAAACTCTCTCGTCGATAGATTTTAATGCCAATTTCATTCGTGCTTTCCAATACGCGTAGTTAGAACCATCAAAAATAGGAAATTTAGAAAATGGAGAAAATTCCATTTTAGCCAAAAATATTTAAAGGATCTTAACGAAGTAATTTATCGTTTTTGGCTCTGATACCAATTTGAAAGTGCGGAAGCCCCCAATTTTTAAATTCAAATATAATGAAATGGTTGAAATTTTAATTTTCCAAAAGTTATTTAAAAAATTTCTTTTCTTAAAGAGAACAAACCAACTTAAGAAAAAAAAAACTAAACTAAAAGTGAAAATTAAAACTACACACACAATTTTCATTTTGACTTAAACACACATTAATCCAATTCAAGTTAAACTTGCATGTTATCGATATGCGGAAGCGTAAAGGTGATGGTTCAACACAATAAACAAATTTGAATTTAATCTCAAATTAAAATTAAACACAAGTGAAATATGATGGAATACACACACAATTTATATTTCAATTAAACCAATTTAATTAACCCAAGTCCTAGAAATTTGCCTAAGCTATATTTTCAATATTACTCAATTAGGCCAAACCAATTTTAACAAATTAAATTATTGACATTAATTAATTAACTAAACATTAACCAAATTTAATTTGCACCAAATTAAACACGTAGTGATTAATTAAACCACTTTATCTTTTTGCCTAAGCATGCGTTCTAGTTGATGTTGCAAAAGATAAAATAAACAATATATCCACTACGCCGCGATGTATGAGGACAAACCAACAACGGAAAAAACCTCGGACGACCCTAGCCTTAAGTCCACTAAGTGCGGTTTTACAATTACAAGACAGATGACGTTCTTCCTCGACTCGACTCCCTTCAAGCCTTGACGCGTCTTCTTATAAACACCTCCGCCTAGTCGACAATCTCGAAACTCCACCAAAATCTTGGAATCCACCAATAAGACTTTTGGACAATCGTCAACCCTCAATGAAGCCTCTCTTCGAGTGGGAATGTCACATCAAACAAAGCTCTTCTCCTTTATGAATTGAAAAGAAAACTCAAACTCTCTTCTTCAAAGGTGTAGAGAAAACCAGTGCCAAACACTCTAAGCAATATATATATGTTGAAACTTGGATATTGACAAACATATGGGTGTATGTGTGTTTTGAAAGGAATTTACTCCATAAAACTTAACATAAAAAAAAGAACTATTTCTTCAAAGTATTTTGCTCTAATGACTCTTGGAAATGCGAAAAAGTTGTCTTCAAAAAGTTAGTTCCCGCACTTAAGAAGTATGTCAAAAAGGAAGTGGAGCAAATTAGTGAAAAAGTGGAAAAAACTGGCTTAAAATTGTTCCCGCAGTTTTTTCGTTAGAAATCTCGTTCGAACAAGACTTCTAACGAAGAGACAGAACGGGAAAAAAAATTCTCGTTTGAAAACTCGTTTGAATGACTTCTCGTTCGAACGACCTATCTAATGAGATCTTAGGCCATGGTTCTAGATAATTTCGATACGAACGCATGGCCGCCAGTTTCGTATTTTTCTGATTTTTTTTGGATTTGATATGATTTTTCTACTGAAAGGTTTCGGAGAACAAAATATTTATAACTATGAATTCAAAAAAAGTTTGACAAAAAAATACTAACACCCAAAATAAATTTCTAAAATACACCCAATAAATAATGTTCCAAGCTCCTATATATATATATATATATATATACATATATATATATATATATATATACATATATATATATATATATATACATATATATATATATATATATATATATATTAAAATGCATGCATACCTTAGGAGCAATGGAACCATGTTGATGACGTAGAAACGAGGCACAACACACATGACATTTGATGAAGCTTTAATATCTTGGCCGCTACGTCTTCCACAAACACGTCATAGGCTTGAATGGATAAACTTGAACTCTATCCTACGACTAAAACGTTTTTGTCCGGAATTGAGCCAAAACTACAAAGGACTCAATTGAAAATTTGTGTACTTACAAAAAATAAAACTAAACTATAAGTGAAATTAAAACTACACACACAATTTTCATTTCGACTTAAACACACATTAATCCAATTCAAGTTAAACTTGCATGTTATTAAGATAAAGTAATTTTGCACTTAAATTAAATTGAACGTACCCAAACATTAAATTTGCACCAAATTAATTAGATTGTGATTTTGAACTTATTTTATCTTTTAGTCCTACGTATGCATCTACGTGATATAGCAAGATAAAATAAATCTCAATCACACTACGCCGGATGTACTAGGAAAACCCAAATGAGAAAAACCTCGGACGGCCCTAGCCTTAAATCCACTAAGTACGATTTTACGATTAGAAGACAGATGACTTACTTCCTCGACTCGACTCCCTTCAAGCCTTGACGCGTCTTCTTGTAAACACCTCCGCCTAGTCGACAATCCCGAAACTCCACCAGAATCTTGGAATCCACCAATGAGACTTTTGGACAGCCGTCAACTCTCAATGAAGCCTTTCTTCGAGTGGGAATGTCACACCAAACAAAGCTCTTCTCCTTTATGAGTTGAAAAGAAAACTCAAACTCTTTTCTTCAATGGTGTAGAGAAAACCAATGCCAAACACTCCAAGAAATATATATATGTTGAAACTTGGATATAGATAAACATTTGGGTGAATTGTGTTTTGAAAGGAATTACTCCATAAAACATAACACAAAAAAAGGAAATTTTTCTTCAAAGTATTTTTCTCTAATGACTCTTAGAAATGTGAAAAATTTGTCTTCAAAAAGTTAGTTCTCACACTTAAGAAGTATGTCAAAAAGGAAGTGGAGCAAAGTAGTGGAAAAAACTGGCTTAAAACTGTTCCCGCTATTTTTTCATTAGAAATCTCGTTCGAACGAAACTTCTAATGAAGAGACAGAACAAAAAAAAAATTCTCGTTTAAAAACTCGTTCGAACGACTTCTCGTTCGAATGAGGTCGTTCGAACGACCTATCTAATTTCGATACGAACGCGTGGTCACTAGTTTCGTATTTTTCTGATTTGTTTTTAATTTGATATGATTTTTCTACTGAAAGGTGTCCGAGAACAAAACATTTAGAACTATGAATTCAAAAAAAGTTTAACTAAAAATACTAACACCCAAAACAAATTTCTAAAATACACCCAATAAATAATTTTTCAAGCTCCTATATATATATATATATATATATATTAAAATGCATTCATACCTTAGGAGCAATGGAACATTGTTGATGACGTAGAAACGAGACACAACACACACGACATTTGATGAAGCTTTTATATCTTGGCCGCTACTTCTTCAACAAACACATCATAGGCTTGAATGGATAAACTTGAACTCTATCCTATGACTCAAATGTTTTTGTCCAAAATTGAGCCAAAACTACGAAGGACTCAATTGGAAATTTGTGTTCTTACAATGCTAAAAGGTTAAGTAGCACAATTTTAACTTCTTCCCTGTTGTTTAAGTTTTACATGTGAAATTGCCAATTTAGATTCTTGGAAAGCACAAAAACTTGAACCAAACTAGAACTTAAAGTTTTACTAGATTAATGTAACACCCCGCTTAAAATAATAACGGGTGGCCAGCCCTATACTATATTAAATCAGGAATTTCAGATGGTCCAGTCTCAACATCAACTGTCGGTACTATAATATAGGACTAACTACCTGATATCATATAAGCGAGAAGTTATAATAAATTAAAACTTGCAACATACAATAACCCAACACTAAAAAACTACTAATGAGTAGGAGAGATGCAGGAAAGAACTATAATAAATAAAATGAACCAATTAAATACAACCGAATGTACTACAAAAAGTAGATCCGAATAAGCTGTCGGATCACAGCAAATACAATAACTGAAATGGAATGAATATAAACATATATATAAATATCCCTTGGGTACAAACCCGATATACAACATGAATCCTACCTAGAATTTTAAAGAAGTAGGAAGCGGCTACATGAAACATCCCGCAACGGTCCGCACCCGTCACGGCTCCCAAGACTGAGGATAGAAGGTCATCCGGCATCCTTGCGGTAGGATACCTGTGGAATCATATATATATATACAAGGAGGAGAGAAAAGTAAACGGGTCAGAGCCCCGAATGTGTAAAATATTTAGCAAGTGTGTTAACCGTGCATAATAAATACCGGTGTACTTAATTTCATAAATAAGTGAGACCGCACTCTCGTGGAACCCCAACTCACCTCTCATCTAAAGGCGCGCACCTATTCGCGTCCTCAAATTTTAGTTAAATTACCCCCATTGATTTTAGAATAACCTAACTTATCAGGCCTAGCCTATATCCACGAGAGCTACCTTCCCGTCATAATCTAAGTATCCACCCATTTCTAATCCTATTAGATTATGACTACAACAAATATGCCATAAAAGGCTTAATGAATTTCGATTAATAATCTTATGAATTATAATTATCATAATTCCTAAAACATTACCCCTATACATATACATATATATATATATATATATATATATATATATATATATATATATATATATATATATATATATATATATACCTATATAGGCTAAAAACATAAGAATTAATATACTTAATAATATGCACATGGAATATTGGCAAGACTTCTCTCTAATCCCAAAATTGTACTACGTTTCGTGCGTGGGGAGTCTCGTAAAGCGAAATCCAAACAAGGGATCGCCCCGTTACACTACTCCTGACAAGGTCAAGACCAGAGATCCGTGATGCCACCTATGGAATTACTTCTCTCAAATCTCGACATGGCACTGCGTTTCGTGCGTGAGGTGTCTCGCAAAGCGAAATCCAAACAAGGAACCACCTCGTTACACTACTCCTGGGCAATGTCGATCCTAGAGATCCATAATCCTCAACATACAAGTTAATACTACCATTACTACTAACTATAACTCCTAAAGAAAGAAAGAAAGAAAAGAAAAGCAAGAAAACAAATAAGATAAAATAAAAGAACCTCCAATAATAATCCTTGGGATGATGTAACCGAAATAATACCTTACGTGCGATTCATCAACCCCCATCAGTCTAGTACACCATTTTCTTCTAAGATGTACTTCATAAAAGTCCATATCCTTACGTCTATAGGATATATATATAAATATATATATATATATAGGTATTTATTTCTAACCATATATATACATCATCAATCCAATAGCCAAGTGTACATACTACATATGATGTACAAGGCCATGCACATAATATACCCGGCTATATATATATCGCCGATAAACTGCATCGATGCTATCATCTTCCCAGTTCCCGGCTCACGTAGCAATACTGGGGCCACCGTGGTGGGACTAAACGACACCCATCTCGTGGTAAACTCACGCACACGACGTCCCGGGAAGCGGTCATAGCTCCACACCGACAATGAGACGAAACATACCCACCACGTCTCATCCCAAAATAAATATATATATCATATAATAACACACGGGACGACTATGACCTGAGGAATATCCACACCCTGCTTTTCTAGCCAGGATGCTCACCCTCTACGAGCGCAACTTCCCAATGATAGCAAGAGCGGGGTATGCTTAACCAAATAAGTATATATCATACACATGCATAATATATATAATCCATATGATCCAATCATATGATCAAATAATAAACCATCATATACGGTTTAAATATCCATACCATGTATGTCCACAATATAAAGATATCCATATATCTATATACATACAGATATATATATATACATCAACACCTATTCACATATCCTTTATCTATATATATATAAACTAATTCTCGTTCATATGTATAAGATATATATATATATATATACCTGGCTATAAGTATACGTAGACCTCAATATTCAAGCCGTCACTACCATTTCCATTAAATTCACCTTGATATGTGAATATAATTCCATACTTGAAACATATTCAATCATCTTCCTATGATGAGTAGTCTCCCAAAACCATATGTATATATCTATACCTATATATATTCAACATTAGGGCTATCACCCAAGAGTTTGTGTAGGAATCTTTCACTACACATATCATCTATATCTCCGAGTACATTAAAGAATCTAGTAATCATTTTGACTATCGGTATACATATAACTAATAGTCTATCGGCCTCAAGCTCATTCTTTCAATCATCATATAATCTCATTTCCCTCGGTTTCGACTATGGTTCGGTCACTTTTGTGAATACCCTAATCTAAGATCTCTCTAAGAGTTCTTAGCCTCACATCACATCTACACTTACTTTTAATCTACAATTAGGATTCCCAATCCCAAAAGAGTTTTCCCCCAAAATCTCTCTACATAACTCCAAAAACATACATGGATACATTTCTCCCAAATTACCCTAAGGAGTCCCCAAAACTCTAATGTGTGAGAAACTCCTTATGTGTCTCCAAGAACATATCTCTTACATCATAAGAGAAGGCCCCAAATCAATAAACCCAACCAAAAAGGGTTTGAAATCACTATGGAGAAAATACTCCAAAATGCCCTGTTTCCGAATCGATTCGGCCTCCAAGGCGAATCGATTCGGGTCCAAAGACCCGGGCTTCTGCAATAGGCCGAATCGATTCGGCTTGGGGTCCGAATCGATTCGGTCAATGCAGACCTGCTAATTTACCAAATCGAATCGATTCTCTTGAGGGGGCGAATCGATTCGGACCTGCAATTTTTGAAGGTTTCATCTGTTTCTTCAAAACCTACGAATTCTAAACCCTAAATTTCTCATTCCAACCCCCAAACCTTCATCAAATCATGATTTTAAGCCCATTAACCAACCCAAAGTTGATCCCAATCATTTCTATGTCATTAATACTCAATTTAAACATTGATTTCAAGATTAAACCTAAAATCTAGGTTTTGGTATTTATACCCAAAAATCCATTTCTTTACCCCACAATTTATGAAATGAAATACACAAATAGCTATTTAGCAAGATTAAACACTTGCCTCAGATTTGTAGAGGTTGGATCATCCTCGATGTCGCGGTTGGGCCGGAAATTCCAAGCTTTCTTCCTCTCTCTCTTCTTTTCCTTCTTCTTTCTTTCTTCCTTTTTCTTTCTCTCTTTCTCTATTTGAGAAGGCTTCATCCGTAAGCCTTAAATCCTTTAAAACAACAAACCCAGTTTTAAATGTTAATACACACTTTAAATGACTCGTTGACTCCAATTCAAGTCAAAACAACTTAAAAACATTCCGGAGCCGAAATAAGACCCAATGACAGTCATTTTGACTATCTCGACCCTTCCGGGATCGATGGTACCCTCAAAAATATCATTCGGAATACTTTGAAACGTTCTCTTTTTTTGGACTTAAATTCCCAAATTTTAAAATCCTCCAATTTAATTAAATTTCATTTTCCCAAAATTAAATTTCTCAGTCTCAAAAGTCTTGGGGTGTTACAATCTTCCACCCTTACAAGAATTTCGTCCGCGAAATTTAAGACGAGCCTAGGACATCGATATCATCTAGTCCTTACATCAATCCTCAAGATCACTATGCCGATCCTTTCTAGTTCTCATGCCTAACCATACCGTTATAAAGCAACTACTACCCACGGCGTCCATAAACCCCGTACCCGAGTTTCTACTCGTGAAATCTTAATCAGGCTCCATTAGCCTCAAATTGTAAGATAACCCTCGGTAACATAATCTATAACAATATACTAAATATATAAAAGTTTGAAAAAAAAATTCCACTGGTTGAACTCTCCTCAATTCCTGACGCTAGCCACCTTCGTGCGGGGGAGGTCTCGCAAGCGAAATCCAAAAAAGGAACCCTCCCAATACACTACTGCGTAGCTAGGTCGGGGATTGAGATTAGTTGAACCAGGGTTAAGGTTTTATAAAAGATTTTTCATATTTTAGATATTGCCCGAGGGCCTATACAATAATACAATATAAATATATTCCGCGTCTTTCGACACGCCAAACAAACACCTTATGTTTAAAACACAAGGCCTCAATCAATACAATACTCTAGCCAATATCTAGTTCTCAAAACTAGCACAACTATGAGCCAAACTATCCGCTCCTTATAAATCTACCAAACCCTGAACCTCTCAGTTATGAAAAGGTGTATCTTCTCAAAAGATGCCATACCAAGGCCACACTTGCTCACTTCCTCCTCTAGGAAAATTCCATGCACCCTAGCGGTGTAGCGGCTAACTACCCATCATTCCTTAAGCGCGATGTTCCCAATTATTACCCAAAACGTAACTCAAACCCAAAGAAAGGTATTCTACCTTACAATTCCATAACCTAATGGTTTCCCCACACCCTAGAATCTCAATTCAGGGTCCTCAACTCCTTCCAGGAAAATCATTATCCCTAAGCCTATTTCTTCACAAGAGAAACATCTTCCTCAAAATCCTTCCTAACCATTTTGAAGGGCAAGGCACGATTGCAACTGCCGAAAACTCCCTCAGTCCTACACCACGAAACTGAGTCTCCAAAGGCATTTCCCTTCATCCTAGAAGGCGATACTCCTACTATTGGGACAACTCCACCTACCTCACATCGGTAAGAGTCACCAAAATCAGTTTTCCTAACTAAGGTTAACAGATTCTCAATCTAAACCTCCCAAGGACTACACTACATACCTCTCCTCGGACTTTCCTCACTAAGAACAAGATTCGCTGTTCGAGTAAAATTTTCCTTTCTTACTCAACTGTCGATAAATCACCTCGAACCACTGCTAGAAATATCCTCAATATTTCCTCCTGAATCGGGAAAAACAAATACCCTCGATTAAAGTGTACCCAAAATATACTATGGGTCCCGTACTTCTAAACCTATTCTTTCCTAGACGACAAAATCTAGGCGACGTCTGAAACGAAACAAGAGCAACTGTTATCAGGACGCCAATCAAGTGAATATACTTCACAGAAGAAAACAACGCGGTGAACACAACAGTCCTCATTATAGGGCTTTATGTCAAGAACGTTAACGGAAGAATGCAGAAACTCGCACAGATCCTAAGGACTCTAGAACCTGATGCTCTGATACCATCTGTAACACCCCGCTTAAAATAATAACGGGTGGCCAGCCCTATACTATATTAAATCAGGAATTTCAGATGGTCCAGTCTCAACATCAACTGTCGGTACTATAATATAGGACTAACTACCCGATATCATATAAGCGAGATGTTATAATAAATTAAAAATTGCAACACACAATAACCCAACATTAAAAAACTACTAATGAGTAGGAGAGATGCAGGAAAGAACTATAATAAATAAAATGAACCAATTAAATACAACCGAATGTACTACAAAAAGTAGATCCGAATAAGCTGTCGGATCACAGCAAATACAATAACTGAGATGGAATGAATATAAACATATATATAAATATCCCTTGGGTACAAACCCGATATACAACATGAATCCTACCTAGAATTTTAAAGAAGTAGGAAGCGGCTACATGAAACATCCCGCAACGGTCCGCACCCGTCACGGCTCCCAAGACTGAGGATAGAAGGTCATCCGGCATCCTTGCGGTAGGATACCTGTGGAATCATATATATATATACAAGGAGGAGAGAAAAGTAAACGGGTCAGAGCCCCGAATGTGTAAAATATTTAGCAAGTGTGTTAACCGTGCATAATAAATACCGGTGTACTTAATTTCATAAATAAGTGAGACCGCACTCTCGTGGAACCCCAACTCACCTCTCATCTAAAGGTGCGCACCTATTCGCGTCCTCAAATTTTAGTTAAATTACCCCCATTGATTTTAGAATAACCTAACTTATCAGACCTAGCCTATATCCACGAGAGCTACCTTCCCGTCATAATCTAAGGATCCACCCATTTCTAATCCTATTAGATTATGACTACAACAAATATGCAATAAAAGGCTTAATGAATTCCGATTAATAATCTTATGAATTATAATTATCATAATTCCTAAAACATTACCCCTATACATATACATATATATATATATATATATATATATATATATATATATATATATATATATATATATATATATATATATATATATATATATATATATACCTATATAGGCTAAAAACGTAAGAATTAATATACTTAATAATATGCACATGGAATATTGGCAAGACTTCTCTCTAATCCCAAAATTGTACAACGTTTCGTGCGTGGGGAGTCTCACAAAGCGAAATCCAAACAAGGAACCGCCCTGTTACACTACTCCTGACAAGGTCAAGACCAGAGATCCGTGATGCCACCTATGGAATTACTTCTCTCAAATCTCGACATGGCACTGCGTTTCGTGCGTGAGGTGTCTCGCAAAGCGAAATCCAAACAAGGAACCACCTCGTTGCACTACTCCTGGGCAATGTCGATCCTAGAGATCCATAATCCTCAACATACAAGTTAATACTACCATTACTACTAACTATAACTCCTAAAGAAAGAAAGAAAGAAAAGAAAAGAAAGAAAACAAATAAGATAAAATAAAAGAACCTCCAATAATAATCCTTGGGATGATGTAACCGAAATAATACCTTACGTGCGATACATCAACCCCCATCAGTCTAGTACACCATTATCTTCTAAGATGTACTTCATAAAAGTCCATATCCTTACGTCTATAGGATATATATATAAATATATATATATAGGTATTTATTTCTAACCATATATATACATCATCAATCCAATAGCCAAGTGTACATACTACATATGATGTACAAGGCCATGCACATAATATACCCGGCTATATATATATCGCCGATAAACTGCATCGATGCTATCATCTTCCCAGTGCCCGGCTCACGTAGCAATACTGGGGCCACCGTGGTGGGACTAAACGACACCCATCTCGTGGTAAACTCACGCACACGACGTCCCGGGAAGCGGTCATAGCTCCAAACCGGCAATGAGACGAAACATACCCACCACGTCTCATCCCAAAATAAATATATATATCATATAGTAACACACGGGACGACTATGACCTGGGGAATATCCACACCCTGCTTTTCTAGCCAGGATGATCACCCTCTACGCGCGCAACTTCCCAATGATAGCATGAGCGGGGTATGCTTAACCAAATAAGTATATATCATACACATGCATAATATATATAATCCATATGATCCAATCATATGATCAAATAATAAACCATCATATACGGTTTAAATATCCATACCATGTATGTCCACAATATAAAGATATCCATGTATCTATATACATACAGATATATATATACATCAACACCTATTCGCATATCCTTTATCTATATATATATAAACTAATTCTCGTTCATATGTATAAGATATATATATATACCTGGCTATAAGTATACGTAGACCTCAATATTCAAGCCGTCACTACCATTTCCATTAAATTCACCTTGATATGTGAATATAATTCCATACTTGAAACATATTCAATCATCTTCCTATGATGAGTAGTCTCCCAAAACCATATGTATATATCTATACCTATATATATTCAACATTAGGGCTATCACCCAAGAGTTTGTGTAGGAATCTTTCACTACACATATCATCTATATCTCCGAGTACATTAAAGAATCTAGTAATCATTTTGACTATCGGTATACATATAACTAATAGTCTATCGGCCTCAAGCTCATTCTTTCAATCATCAAATAATCTCATTTCCCTCGGTTTCGACTATGGTTCGGTCACTTTTGTGAATACCCTAATCTAAGATCTCTCTAAGAGTTCTTAGCCTCACATCACATCTACACTTACTTTTAATCTACAATTAGGATTCCCAATCCCAAAGGGTTTTCCCCCGAAATCTCTCTACATAACTCCAAAAACATACATGGATACATTTCTCCCAAATTACCCTAAGGAGTCCCCAAAACTCTAATGTCTGAGAAACTCCTTATGTGTCTCCAAGAACATATCTCTTACATCATAAGAGAAGGCCCCAAATCAATAAACCCAACCAAAAAGGGTTTGAAATCACTATGGAGAAAATACTCCAAAATGCCCTGTTTCCGAATAGATTCGGCCTCCAAGGCGAATCGATTCGGGTCCAAAGACCTGGGCTTCTGCAATAGGCCGAATCGATTCGGCTTGGGGTCCGAATCGATTCGGTCAATGCAGACCTGCTAATTTACCAAACCGAATCGATTCGCTTGAGGGGGCGAATCGATTCGGACCTGCAATTTTTGAAGGTTTCATCTGTTACTTCAAAACCTAGGAATTCTAAACCCTAAATTTCTCATTCCAACCCCCAAACCTTCATCAAATCATGATTTTAAGCCCATTAACCAACCCAAAGTTGATCCCAATCATTTCTATGTCATTAATACTCAATTTAAACATTGATTTCAAGATTAAACCTAAAATCTAGGTCTTGGTATTTATACCCAAAAATCCATTTCTTTTCCCCACAATTTATGAAATGAAATACACAAATAGCTATTTAGCAAGATTAAACACTTGCCTCAGATTTGTAGAGGTTGGATCATCCTCGATGTCGCGGTTGGGCCGGAAATTCCAAGCTTTCTTCCTCTCTCTCTTCTTTTCCTTCTTCTTTCTTTCTTCCTTTTTCTTTCTCTCTTTCTCTATTTGAGAAGGCTTCATCCGTAAGACTTAAATCCTTTAAAACAACAAACCCAGTTTTAAATGTTAATACACACTTTAAATGACTCGTTGACTCCAATTCAAGTCAAAACAACTTAAAAACATTCCGGAGCCGAAATAAGACCCAATGACAGTCATTTTGACTATCTCGACCCTTCCGGGATCGATGGTACCCTCAAAAATATCATACGGAATACTTTGAAACGTTCTCTATTTTTGGACTTAAATTCCCAAATTTTAAAATCCTCCAATTTAATTAAATTTAATTTTCCCAAAATTAAATTTCTCAGTCTCAAAAGTCTTGGGGTGTTACAATTAATAATTATTTCCAGTAACTTTTATATATTATAAATAATGAATTATGATGTAAACATACCACCTTTAGTTATGTGATATCTTTATGCCACCCAAGTGGCTCCATATGTTGCACGAACACCTCGCATGGGACTATTGTAACTGGTAAGAATTGACTGCATAGTCATAGGACTTCCGGTTTGATAATATGACGATAATTTAAAAATATCTAGATTAGGCTTTAAAATATGCCGTTAGAGTGTCAAAACCTAATCATCCCCCAAATGGTCCCGTAAGAGGCACGGACACCTCACACGGGACCAATGTAACTCATAGGAACTGATCGCATAGTCCACATGACTTATGGTTTGAGAATATGACGATAATTTGAAAACATCTAGACTTTGGCTTAATAACATGTCATTAGAGAGTGAAAACCCAAATTAGCCCCCAAATGACCCCATAAGAGGCATAAAAATCTCGCACGGGACCAATGTAACTCGTAGAAACTGATCATGTAGTCATTGTATTCCTGGTTTGAGAATACGATGATAATTTGAAAATATTTAGATTAGCATTATACACATGCCGTTAGAGGGTGAAAGCCCAAACCATCCCCCAAATGGGCCCGTAAGAGGTATGAACACCTGGCACGGGATCAATGTAACTAGTAGGAACTGGACGCGTTGTCACGGTACTCCTTATTTGAGAATATGGTGAAAATATCTATACTTTGGCTTAATAACATGTCGTTAGGTAGTGAAAAACCAAACCAACCCCCAAGCGGTCTCGCAAGAGGCACTAACACCTCACACGGGACCAATGTAACTTGTAGGAACTAAGAGAGTACTCACGGGACTCCCAGTTTGATAATACGATGATAATTTGAAAATATCTATATTAAGCTTAAAAACATGCCGTTAGAGGGTGAAAACTCAAACCATCCTCCAAACGGCCCCATAAGAGGCATGAACACCTCACACGGGACCAATGTAACTCGTACGAACTGATTGCATAATCACGGGACTCCCGGTGTGAGAATATGATGATAATTTTGAAAATATTTATACTTTGTCTTAAAAACATGCCATTAGAGAGTGAAAACCCAAATTAACCCCCAAACAGCACCGTAATAGGCACAAAAACCTCGCACGGGACCAATGTAAATTATAGGAACAGATTGTGTAGTTACGGTACTCTCGGTTTGACAATACTGTGATAATTTGAAAATATCTAGAGTAGGCTTAAAAACATGTCGTCAGAGGGTGAAAACCTAAACCGGCTCCAAACGGCCCTGTTAAAGGTACTAGCACCTCGTACGGGATCAATGTTACTAGTAGGAACTAATCGCGTAGTCACGAGACTCCTGATTTGATAATACGGTGATAACTTTTAAATATCTAGATATGGGCTTAAAAACATGTCGTTAGGTAGTGAAAACCCAAACCAGCCCCCAAATGACCTTGTAAGAGACATGAGCACCTCGCACGGGACTAATGTAACTTAAATGAACTGATTGCATAGGCACGGGTCTCTCGGTTTGATAATGTTACAATAATTTGAAAATATCTATATTTAGACTTAAAAATATGCCATTAGAAGGTCAAAACTCAAATCAGCTCCCAACCGCCCTGTAAAAGGCACGAACACCTCGCGCAGGACCAATGTAACTCGTCAAAACTGACCGTATAGTCATGGGAATCCCACGTTGAACATATGATGGTAATTTGAACATATTTAGGTTAGGATTATAGGCATGCCGTTAGAGGATGAAAACACGATGAACCCCCGAATGGCCCCGTAAGAGGCACGAACACCTCACATGTGACCAATGTAACTTTCATGAACTGATCACATAGTCATAGGACTCCTAGTTTGAGAATATGATGACAATTTAAAGAAAATCTAAGTTTGGCTTAAAAATATGTTGTTTGAGGACGAAAACCCAAAACAATCCTCAAATGGCCTTGTAAGAGGCACGGACACCTCGCACGGGACCAACTTAACTTGTATGAGTTGACCGCATAGTCACGAGACTCCTGGTTTGAGAATATGATGATAATTTAAAAATATCTAAACTTTGTCTTAGAAAGATGTCGTTGGATGGTGAAAACCCAAAATAATCCTCAAACGGCCCCGTAAGAGACACGAATACCACGAATGACCCGATGTAACTCGTAGGATCTGAATGTGCAGTCACAGGACTTTCAATTTGAGAATATGAGGATAATTTGAAAATATATATATATTAGGCTTAAAAACATGCCATTGGAGGGTTAAAATCTAAACCAACCCTCGAACGGTCCCGTAAAAGGCACTAACACCTCGCACGAGACCAATGTAACTCGTAGGAATTAACCGCGTAGTCATGGGTCTCTCGATTTGAGAATATGGCAATAATTTGAAAATATCTAGATTAGGCTTAACAATAAGTCATTAGAGGGTGAAAATCCAAACCAGCCCCCAAACAGCCCCATAACAGGTATGGACACCTCGTATGGGACCAATGTAACTTGTAGGAACTGATCGTGTAGTCACGGGGCTCTCGATTTGAGAATATGATGATAATTTGAAAATATGTAGATTATACTTAAAAACTTGTCATTTGAGGGTGAAAACTCAAACCAGCCCTCAAATGGCTCCGTAAGAGGTACTAACACCTCGCAAGGGACTAATGTAACTCGTAGGAACTGACCACGTAGTCACGAGACTTCTGGGTTGAGAATATAATAATAATTGTAACTGGCATATGCAATTTTTCAGCTTGAATAAGATTTTTTATAAAATTACTTCGTTACTAATATTATCTCTTTTTTGTATCCTATTTTTTCCAGGATAACATTTTATCATTAGCTTTTATCCACGTGTAACACATGAAAAAGTGAACGGTTTACAACAAATGGATTATATATTTAATGCCATTAATATTCAAGATTCTAATTTTTATGTGTTATGATCATGCTGGCTTTTCTAGTTTTATTGTAAACTTTTATGGTCGTGCGGGCTTTTGTAATTTTATTGTTATATTTTATGGTCGTACGGACTTTACATTACTCAAGTTTTTTATTAGCAGGTTTTAGAATGTTCAGAAAATTGAGGAAACTCTGCCCAATTTTTTTTGGTCTGTCAACTACTAAGACTTGTAATATTTTGAAGTTTGTATGTATATTATCTTTTCAACAATGTGCGAGATTCGCAATTTGTGAATTTTCTTGATTTTTTTGGAAAAATAAATATTTTTCCTACTAGATTTGGAATTTACTGGTTTTCAGATTTGTTTTCAATTAATAATTTTTTTATTAATTGAAAAATTGTCACGGTTAAAACCATGCAAAAAAATAACTATTTGTAAAATTTGAGTACGCTTATAAAGTAATCTGGCACGCTTTGTAAGCGTGCCAGCAAATGGAAATCTGGCACGATTCAAAAATCTGTCAAAAGTATGTCAGATTCAATATCTCGCACGGTCTAAAAGCATGCCAGATTGGGCAATCTGGTACAGCTTTAAACCATGCCAAATTACTTTTTTTTGTGTAGTGTGTGGTCGGCCACGCTCTGACCTGTGTTCTGATATGCCGCATTCAGTTCTCTCCAGGTCGTGGCTGTAGATCATTCATCGGTTGCGAGACCTGCTCGCCTAAGGGCTAGGAGACTTGTCGTGGCATTTCCTGGAACCTCTATGGAGATCTTTCTCCATCCTTTCAAGTCTCCTTTATAAGCGATCATTTTCTTCCACCTGGAGGCATGTTGCCTCCTCTTGTTCTTGAAGCCTGGCTTCATAGGCATCGACCAACTTGGAGATCTTAGTAGATATAGGTGGTCCATGAATATCTTCAGAAGGTTTCCTCTCTTAGCGAAACCTTGGGTTTTGTTAGCGAACTTAAGACCTGACTATAGGAGGGACTGGGTTATCTTGCACATCGTCGCCCTGAGGGAGATTGTTGTTGTGGTGAGACATCAAGGCATTGTTTTGATGAGTGATTTCATTAAAAAAAATCGTTTCCCACAGACGATGCCAATTATTGCCACAATAAATAAACTAGAAAGCAATATCAAGAAGAAATCAATCAATCACACACACGACAAAAAATATACATGGTTCGACAATTTTCTTACATCCACGGAGAGGTTAATGTTCTTATTAATATCTCTCAAGAGTTCGAAGTTACATTCCTTTGCCTTGTGTCGGGGTTAACTATTTATAGAAGTGATATTAAGTGGTTGAATTATAAAAGTAACTCAGCCAGCTTGATAGATAGCACGTAAGTGTCCCTAAATATCTCCCCGAGATTGTTGGTAACTAATTGTGCCTATCTCCATGTATTTTAAAGACATGTTAAGTACACGATCAAACAATATTTATCTGTAAGTTGGGTCGGACAGTCCATCTTATGTGCTAGGCTGATCGACGGACTCGTTTGAGCTTGAGCTAATAAACTCCCACACCAAACCATGCAATACATGTTTTCTTTTATATTTTCGGTAATTTTGGTTTCGATATTTTTTTATTTTTGAGTACTTAAATCCGGGTATCTTATATCTTTTGTCGTTTTTTAGTATTTCAATTTCCTAATGGGTTAACTAAACTCACACATAAACTAGCAAATAACTTATATGTTTATTTATACTTTATATCATAATTATCAATTAACTAGTTACACAAAATTTTCTCACAAAATGTTTGGAAAAATCTCACATTAGAGACAAAACATACGAATAAGTATGTATTCTTTATTTGAAAAATCACAACATTTACTTTGTTAAAAACTAAATATATTTAAAATTAAATAATAGAGAAAATTAACTGAGAGTTTGTGAGAAATGAGTTCAAATACTGATATAAATGTAGACATATATATAAAATATAAATTTTGTATTTTAGGCCTATTAAATCAATATAATTTAAAAAAATCAATTTTGGAAATGTCTAAACCGAAACTAACCACCCATTTTTCGGTGAGTTTGATTTCGATAAGGGATCTTTTATTTCAACTCATTTTTTTCTGTTCGTCCACCCTTATCGTAATATTTTAACTAGAATGGAGCCCGAGCGACGCGCAAGCGTAATTGTAGAAGAAGATAAACCTACATCAGGGAAGAAACGAATTGACTATCTCCAAACTCGGCCATTGAACTCGAACTCGTCAGCTAAAATTTTAATGTTTGTGGGAAATAAATCAACGTTCAAAATGCTCAACGACGTTACAAACCCGTTAGTTTCTTTCACGCACTAAGGTTCCCTGATAACTTTATAAACAATGAAGTTGAGTCGAAATATGATATTTTTATAACTATTTTCTAATACTGTTTTTTATAAAAAGAAAAATTAAAATAAAAGTGGTATTTTCTTATAAATAAAAAGCTAATAGAAAAAATGTTGTAATAAAACAATTTTTTTTTTTAATTTTACCTAATTACATAAATTAAAAAATAGATTTTTTAAAAAACATTTTCAACATGAAGTGACTTTTTTATAAATAAGTTTTTTTATTATAAAGTATCTCCTTGTAAATAAAAAAAGCATTATTACGAATTAAAATCTAAATTTTTTGAATCGTTTTTTATCTATATTTTTTTTTATAAAACAGTTTTTTATATTTTTTTCTTTAAATTTAATTTTATGAATAAATTATTTAAAAAATATATTAAACGGCTTTTTTACAAAAAAGAGATTTGTAACATAACAAAAAGAATTGGTAGATAACAAAATTTGGGGAATATATTTTTTAAAGAATGGATAGAAAAGTTAAAGGATGGTAGCTGAAGGGGAAGGGGTAGGTGACATTTTATTTTTTAGGAGAGAATAAAAAATGACACTAAACGGATGTGAGAAGAAAAATATAATTTTTGACATTATTTGCAAAGTTCAGCATTAATCATTCTAATACTATCGTATTAAAGGAAAAATTAGCATATAACCTGCCTGATGCACGGGCGATGCACAATAAACAAATATAATGATAATTATAAAAAATAGTATATACCATAAATTCAATATCTTATCTAAAAGCCATTATAAAAGGTTAAGTTTTTTATAACTAAAATTTGTCTATTATTTTTAAATAATTTTATTATACAAAAAATATTTTTTATAAATAAAAACTTCAAAAAATGTACATATTTTATTTTAAAAGTTCATACATATTTTTATTTGTATTTAATTCAAAAAATTGTATGTCATTTATAGATAAAAACCTAAAGTTTCTTATATAAATAAAACCAGAAACTTTTTTTTTTATTTATATAAAAAATAATTTTTAAATTTTGAAAACTTTTTTTTAACTTAAAACTATTTTTTATAAACGAAAATTTCAAAAAAAAATTACGAATTTTATATAAAAAAATTATGTATATTTTTATTTCTTTTTAGTTTTAAAAAATATTTTCATTAATAGTTAAAAACTTAAAGTTTTTCTATAAATAAAATGTTAAAATCTTTTATAACCAAAAACTTATTTTATTTATAAAAAATAATTTTGAAACTATATAGATATAGTAGTATTAGTAACCACGATAGGAAAGGAAAAAAATACATAGTGTTGTATCTCTTGTTAATAATATAAATCAATTATTATTTACATAAAAAAATCTAAAACTAAGCTTTTGAAATTGTAAATACATCAAAATAATTAATTGTATGTGTAATACCCTTCAACGCCATAATGACTTTTTAAACGGATGTTGGTGTTTAATAAATGAGGCTCGGGGATTTGAAGCGACAAAAGAGAGAAAGGTGGAGTGAATTGATTATAGAGAAATGAAAATATCGGTTTGAACTCCATGATGGTTTAGTATTAAGTGCATTTGCAAATAGCATTTACACCTCTAAGACTATCATGTTAGAGGTCTAATTAGCATGTTCCCTGCGCGATGAGCGGGCACAAAGCTGTATTACGTATGTTGTGTAAAGAAAGTATAAAAATTTTTTATGCTCGCATAAATAAAATATTTCATTATATGTAAATGACCTCTCTAGTCACATAATATTTGTAGAACCAAAATGTACCGTGTTAAAAGTTTTCTTCTGTCAATGTATTGTCTTAACGAAAAACTAAAACAAAGTGCTTATTGAAATACAAAAAAATGTTGAGCACTCTAAGCGTCCTTGTGCTCCGTCATTCCTTGATCTCTATTCCTTTGCTCCTGCAAATTTGTGACATTTAAATTTAAACTATGTATTTGTTTAGAAAAAATGTAATATTCTAATGACCATATAAGAGGGGCAACCACTAGGGATGGCAACGGGTCAGGTATGGGGCGGGTTTGTCAAAACCCAAACCCGCCCAGCGAAAAAAAATTAACTTGCCCCACCCCACGACGGGTAACGTTTTTAAACCTCAAACTTGTTTAAGTATAACCTACTTAAACCCGAACCGGCTCCACGAGTTAAAACCCGTAATTTTTTTTTAAAATTGAATTTATTATATAACAAACAAAATAGTGACTTTTTAAGCAAATAATTAAATTCTATGTCTCAATACCTACATCAACTTCTAAGTCTTAATACCTTAACATCAACTTCAACATTATAAGTCTCAAACAACATCAAGTATTAAAAAATAAGTCCCAAATAACATCAACTACTACAATGTAGGCTCAAATTACATTGAGTATTGCACAACAAGTCTGAAATAACTCATGACTATCACCATTTTGCAATCTCGTCATCATCATCAACTCAAACTTGGAGAAAAATACACATTTTTAGAACATATTTAAAAAAATTACAAATTTTATCGAAGAAAAGAAAAAAAAGACAAAAAATAAATCTCAGATTTTATCCAATTAAAACCAAATAATATTAACTGTAAAATAAATTAGTATAGATTTTATCATATACAAACAAAACAAATGATGAACGAAACATTGAAGTTTTTAAAACAAACATGGCAACCAACAACTTAATAAAATAATCAACGAACTAGAGTAGACCTGCTTGAACCAATACAAGGAGTAAATCGCCTTGAGCAGCAAAAGGACTCCTGAATAACCCAGAAACATTACTGCAAAAGAAAGACAGTGTGAGAATATAAACCTTCTCAGGAAGGTTACCAAGACTCGCTCGGATTAAGCCACTGAACAAATTATAAGACAAATCAGTAGTACCTTGCAAATTCGATAAATACCCCAAGTCACTAGGAATCAAACCCTCGAATTAAATCAACAGTACCTTGTGGGTCTTTTGTAATGGACTATCTGAATGACAAAAGTGCAGAGCCGTCACCATTCAAAGAACCCACTGCAAATCCATAACAAATCGCATTTTTTACTGTTATAACAAGAACCAATGAACCCACAACAACAAAATTAAAAAATCAATTGTTACAACAAGAACTAATGAAACGTCGCTTTGTCCGGTGCAGAAACGCCGCTTGGTCCGGTGAGAGTGTGGCTCCGGTGGGTGAGAGATAGGGTGAGAGTTGGTCACAATTTTATAAGGGGAGAGAGTGGTCGGCTGGGTAAATGAAGTTAAGTGGCGAAGGTTTCATAAGTTTATATATATATATATATATATATATATATATATATATATAATAAAGGAGGAGGGCTTTTTTTATCTCCCCTAACTAACGGCTCAGATTACATCTTGGGGATTTGGTCTTTATCAACTAGCGGCTGTGATTAAATGGAATGGGCTTGAATCCAATTGCTTCGAGGTTGAAACCATGCCACGTGGTCGAGAGTGAGAGGGTAATACATCGTGGCCAAAGTAAATAGGCTATAACATAGACATAGCTTTGTCAGCTAAAAAAATAGTAGGAAGAAGCTGTCAAAAAGTTATTATCGCGTGGCTCGAGAAGGATGGTGAGTTGTTTAATTTAAACCTCCTCTCCCAGTCACTATTAGCTCCTCTTTCTCTCCAAACTTCTTTCTGCAAAAATCACAAACCCACAAACCCAACTTTTGAAATATACCTCCCTCTCTCCGACCTTCTTTCTGTTAAAACGCTGCACCTTCGGCCAGAGCAAGCCTTATTTTTTTTTAAAGACTGAGTGAGTTTAGTTTGGTTTTTTTAATAATACGCCATTGCTTAGATACTGATATGCGTATTTGACATTTGTGCTCTTTTTAACTCTGATTTTGTTTGTTGTTCTTTTTTCAGGTATGGTGGGTGTGAGAATATATAGAGAGAGAGAGTAGTATGAAAGGAAGTGTTTAAAATGATGAGACATAGAGATATGGGGCTTAAGAAGATGAAATGGAGGCCTCAGATTCTAACACTTCGGGAATTGATGATTCGTTTTGATTCAAAAATTATTACACAAACACGACTTATGGCCGGGATTTTATTTTCCCCATTTTTTCATTTTTTTTGTTGAGTTACTGTCTTTCCTCTCTTTTAGGTTTTATACCTTAAACTCTGTTTGGCTGCTGAGAAAGATGAAGGGAAAATCTGGATTATTTATTTCATTGTTTGTTTGCATAGAAAATAACAAATAAATAGAAGATTTCGATAATCTTAAAATTATATTAAAAAACCTATTTCTTTCATGTTTGTTTTTTTTTATATGGATTTTTTATTGTAGCAGATCTTCTCTGGTAAGGGTAGGAAGAGATGGTTTCGATGGTTTGTTTATTTTCGGTTTGAGATTTTCTTTTTTGAAATTTCTTATGTAGGTATTCGAGAAGGATTGTTTGGAATCTTTTTTTTTTTTTCAAATCTCTTATGTACAGGTATTTAGCTTGAAGTAAGTTTTTTTTTTTTAGTTTCTCTCACTCTCTCTTCATTTCACAAAGATAATATTCGGAGGTGGTTTTAGAGATATAAGTTCTACTTGGAAATATGTATCATCAAGAGGTGGTTTTCGATTCGCTGGTTGGGGCGTGGGTATAGCAGTTCGGGTATGGGTTGCCTGACATAGTTGCTGGGAACGGAGATGCGTAAAGATGGTTGGAGGTGATGGGAAATGGGTATTCGGGTTAGACCATCTCGGTCTTGGGTATGGTGGTTATTGGGTCTCACTGGAGCAATGGGTATGGAATCGGGTTTAGGTAGGTTGCTGGGGTCATGGGGTTTTCAGTGGTTTTGGATAGATGGTGTGGTTATGTGTATGTATTAATATAATATATATGTTTAAGTTAGTTATTTATTATGTGCAGATATTTTTGTTTTTTAATTAATTTTTATTTTACAGATTTTTGATTTTTCAGATCTTCAATATTTGGTGCCTTTTAATGTCTCTTTATATATTTTGCTACAAATTTTTATGATCTGATGTTATTTGTGGAATGTGAATCTCTTTAGTATTTTTTCTACAAGGTTTGATTGATTAAGTTACGTGTTTGTGTTTTACAACAACCTAAAGTGATTGTAGTCAGACTAACATATGGGTTTTCAATGTAATGTCATTTCACAAAAATAGATGTTACAGGTATTGTAACTTCTTCACGGAAGAGAGATTCTTCGTACTGTTATTTTTATCTTTCCTTTTCAATGTTAAATGAAGTTGATTTGTTCTGTTTCATATCTCATCTTTCCATTTTGGTCCTTTCTTTATTGTGGTTTTTTTTCTTCATGTAGGTTTACTAATTTTTTCTTCATGACCTGACGACAGAGCGAGACCTACAAAGAGAAAACGAGTTTGTGAATGAGTGTATTTTTCTGCTACCTTTTTGCTTTCACTGTGCTTTTTAGTTGGGTTTTCCTTTCATATTGTGTGTACGTGTTAGAAAGACTTTATATCCAAGCGCTTAGTGGTATAAGTTTGTCATTGGGACAGTGCCAGGGGTGGATCGGGTTTGGTTTAAAGTTCGATCCTCGACAATGTCAAAATAATGCTTTGCCATCGGAAGCTACAAACCGCGAATGGGGATTAGTCGAGGTGCGCGGACACCTTACGTATGCTATCGGAAAAAAACATAGTTAAGCAGGTTTCTTACAAAGTTAAATTTTCTTTTTTTATTAATAGGGCGATTTGTGCCGATAGCATGTTTAAAATATTTTAATAATTTATTACTCTTTAAATTTATTAGTTCTAATCGTGCCGAATATCAATACATTGGACGTTAATTTCATTTTTAAATAAATACTTCTAAAATTAAATTTATGCACGCCACTATAAATTTTGACTTGAGAACAAACTCCACTGCATCGTATGGGTAGATGTTTAATTTGACAGTACGAATTTTGACTTTAATCTACCACATTTTTTTTTTATAATTTGACATTAAATATGTGCGTAGATGTTGGCCATTTTAATATGTAGAAAAATTGACTTTATACTCTCAATAGTTGAATTAATTTTAACATGAATTATATTTTCTCCGAGTCATTAATAAAATAATTCTCAATGTTTTAGAATTTAGACTGCGGTGGTTGAAAATCTACACTCGATGAACATACACATTTTGTCATTGAATTTTAGACGAGTTATGTTTAACAAATGTGGCCATAGATATGTAGAGAGATGATACCACTCACTTGGTCTTTCAACATTATTTACGTAGGTGCTTTTCAAATATATTATGCTTCATTTTTTTGTAATTCAATATTAAATATGATGGTTTGGATTTTGAATTATGGGCTATTTTTGGGGGGAGGGAATGGAAGAAAATCATTATTTTTGGAGATATTTATCAATATGTCATGCATCATTACTTTGTAATCAATTTTAAATATAACATGCTGAAAGAAAATTGACTAATGGAAGTGTGCGATAACCAGAAAAATATTCAGGTGGAAATTTATCACCGTGCCATCGGCACGGGTACACCCTAGTATATATATATAGGGAAAGGATCAAGTGAGACCCTTAATAAGGATCATTTTTAAACATTTCATTAGGACCATAAAAAAATAATCAGCTCAAAATGAATTTTTTTGCTATTTTAAAAAAGAGTAGTTCTAGAGATCCCGAATTTTTGACTTAATTTTGGCCGACACACTGACGTGTCAGCCTGTTATTGGTTGGTTTTGAGGTTCCGCTGGCGCGGACCCCTCAAATCAACCAGTAGCAAGCCGACACGTCAGTTTGTCGGCAAAAATTCGGTCAAAAATTCGGGCAAAATAGAATTTTCGTTTAAAAAAATCGATCAAACTTTGTGAGTTTTTAAGTTGTTTTTAAGTTGTTAAAAACTAACAAAGTTTGACCGATTTTTTTAAAATAGTAAAAAAATTCATTTTGAGCTGATTTTTTTTATATGCGCTACTGAAATGTTTAAAAACTATAAAAAAGAAATTAGCTCAAAAATAACTTTTTTACTATTTTATCAAAATTGGTCCGCGCCAGCGGTTTGCAAAGAGAGGTCCTCATGAGATCCTCTCTCTCTCTCTCTCTATATATATATATATATATATATATATGTGTGTGTGTGTGTGTGTGGTGATGATGTTATTATTATGTTAGTATAAAAATGATATAAAAGTAAATTTAATTACTAAACGGCGCTGGGTGGGGCGGGTTGAGCATATTATTACAAAACACAAGCCCGCCGTCTTCAATAAACAGTTTTTTTTTAAACCCAAACCTGTCCCTATTATTTTAAGTGGGTTTTTAACCTGTCCCATTAGGGTTGGATCGGGTAGTGTTAAATTGTTATCACTAGAAACCACCAAGTCATCCATGACCATATACGTTGTCACCCCTTCACAAAACCACCCTCTGCGGTAGTTTCCACCTCAGTCAAAACCCGAGCCACATATGGCACTTTATTACACATAAGCTACAAAAAATTTTGTCGATAACTCTAAATATGCACAAGAGGTGGATGTAGAAGGAGTCTATCAAGAGAACTGCGATAATCATTTAACAAAAACGAAATTCAAAAAATATAGCAAGATCAGAAAGAGGCATTCTAGTTGGAAATTCAATTCTGCAATCTTGAGCATAATAACAGCAATCGACAAAATTTAAATAAATATAAGTACTAAAGTGAGTATATGTACACAATAGTAAATGGATAAATCTAAATGGATTCTGAAATCTGACATTAGGAGTAGCCTAACTGATTTTCGTCAGTCACTGCTATTTCTGTGATTAATCTTACTTCGATTTGGAGGCAGGGGCAATGGGTTTTGGTATGGATCTTTATTTGGACCTATTGTGTTTGGGTCTTTGTTGGTCACTCATTGCATTTTGTTGGATCATCATGATTCGATTTTGTGGTTTCGATCGCATGGTTTTGTTTTGCTGCATGGTTTTATTGGTTTGGATCCTGGTTTCATCGATCCATCTTTGGTCAGTTTTTCACCACTGTTGGTGGCTCTAGTTAACCGGTTGGCTTGGATGCGATATTGTGAAGTTGCTGGATGGGACACCCAGACTAATTAAATATCGGGTAGCTACTCCTTTATTAAATTAATACAAAATGCCAAGTTGGTTCAGTTAATAGAATCATTGTCGAAAACATTTTAATAATTACTAACCACCTAGTATTTGAAAAGTGGGATGTCCATTTTAATTTAAATCTGGTTAACATGCAATAAATGAATTACGAAAAGTTACATAACCAATCACAATGGAGTCACCATAGAATAACCAACCAATAAATACGAGTCTGGAGGAAGTGATCTAATGACATTAAAACAATGAATTCAAAATACATGTTAGGACGTGCTCTCACATGAAATACTCACCTCTCGACTAATTATGCACTCCTAACGTACCCGTACCCATTCTAGTGATTATCATATATATCTAGTCCAAAATAAATTCTAACATTTCTACTAGGTTCGCGCTTTAATTCCAACATCATCAATTAAATATAGAGTTGTACTTTAATTCTTGGATTCCCAATTATTAGCAAAACCATTTACTGTAGATTATCCCCTTTTTATCTTTTCAGAGCGTTACTGTAATTATACTCACAATTAAACATGACAATTCTTTCCAATTAACCGTATTTTATTCTCATCATAAATATACAGTACTAGCACCCCGAGACTAAGCTACGGTGCACACATACTCTGCTATCCCATCCCGGTACATCATGTACATAAGGACCACGCATTCTGAATCTCTCAGGAATCGTTCTCAGATAATAGCAATCAGAAACAATGGAGGCGAACATAGTTCACATCACATGGGTCACGCACATACCTACGCTCCCATGATCAGCAGACTTATTAACTTCTCAATAAGTCCTTCTCTGACTTATGTCCTCGAGGTACCAATCTATATCATCCCCGTAGGCACACAAAGATTAGATGGCCCTAATCGAACGCAAACCTCCCATGATAGCAAGTATGGTAGGTATGTCATACACATAAAATCACATATACTAAGCATTCACACATCTTAGTTATCTCGTAATCTTAATATAGGTATACTTCTCGTTCTTATACCATCACTTAAATGTTATATGATTTCAAGTCCCCGATTTGTATATTCAAGTTATCGACCCTTCTCACGTCGTAATTTTGGTACTCGTTTCCGATTCCACAAATGACATCCAATATTATTATGAGGTTTTAAGTTTTACTCCTCAACGTGCCCTAATTCTCACAATTATACTCACAGATCAACAAGGGAAGGTTAATACTCCAATTAGATAAGTCTATGGAACATTTGAAATGAAAACAGACCAAAAAGCCATTCTGTCAACTCGTTAGAAGTCTCGTTCGAACGAGGCCGTTTTGAACGAGAGTTCGTTCGAACGAAAAGCTTCGAACTTACTACCAACTCGTTAGAAGGCATACTGTCACCTCGTTAGAAGTTCGTTCGAACGAGGTCGTTCGAACGACCTGGGCAGGTCTTCTAACGAGATGGCAGTTTCAACCCAGAAATTTCCTACTTCGTTTTTCTCAATTTTACTCTTCTCCACACTCATCCTAAGATCATCCCAAAAGTTTTTTTAAGGTTCTTAAACATCACTAAACCTTCTTAGGTCGTATCTTAACATATTTTTGGGGTCCAATCTTCCTAAACAACATATAATTATCATAAATCCCCAATTTTTCCCCAAACCCTATGAATATGAACCCATAAATTTAATGTCTTCAATTTCCCTTTATAAATCCGTTTTTACATCATAAAAAGTTGTATTTTGTATAGGACAATCATCCAATAACATTCTACAAGCAATCCCTATATTATATCATGAATTTCTATCTGTAATTTCATGGGTTTTCATCAAACACCCAATATAATGCAATTATTTCAATTCTAAGCATGGAAGAAACATTCGCTTAAAATTAACGTAATTAAACCACTTGCCTTAGATTGTTCTTGAGAATTTAATGTTGAAGGTTGAAGGTTGCTCTCTCTCTCTCTCCCTTTTCTCTACAGATCTTTCCCAAGGTTGAAGATTGTGGTTTTGACTCTTATAACTCCTCTCCAACTCCTTTCAAAACTCCCGTAACCCTCTCTTTTGACAAATGCTGGTAATGGGTTAAGTGGGTTACTAAATAACCTATAATTAACTCCCAAAATTCGTTGGTTAAAATTCCCAAAATTTCAAAATTACCAAAATGTCCTTTTAAGTTGCCGGTTTAGCCTAAAATGCCCTGGGACCCAAACTAAACCCACGGCTAGTGTTTTCTGACTATCTCGACCCTTTCGAACATGTTGGGGAACTCAAAATGACCATTTGGTTGATAAAAGTAAAATTCACTTTTAATTTAAATCAGTGTTCTAAAAAATGCGCCTAGGCGCGAGGCTTTTTTGATACGCCCCGTTTAGGGCCTAGGCGTGTACAAAGGCGTGGTCAACCTTGGTCAACATTTTTTTTTAAAGCCGTAAAAAAATGCGTTTTTTTTTACTATAAAATGCGCCTTAGGCGGCGTTTTTTTTTAAATTCGGGGTTAACCAAAACGACGTCGTTTTGGTACCTTTTAAACCCCCCAAAAAACACGCTGAATGAACCTTTTCTCAAATCTGCCATTTTGTTCTCAAAACTAGGTCTGAAGTTATATTCTAAAAAAAAAAGAAAAAACTTTTCTCAAAACGATATCTACCCATTTCCATCGAACCAAACCTAACATCCCCAAACCCATACGTGCTAATCCCTCAACTAGAGACCCCTGCCGTAACCGTGACCCCCGAAACCGGTCACAACCCGCGACCCATTTCTTCTCACGATCAGCGTGCCGTTTCGTTCTTCTCAGGTGAGTTATCCATTCGTTAAGACATAGGTTGGTTAGGTTAGATTTTACTCCAGTTCCTGCAAACTCTTTTTTTCCCCCATACTGTTGTTCTTTTCAGATTCGTAATTTGTATTCCATTTACTTTCTTATGTAGGCTCATCAGATATTTTTTGAAAAAACATGAACAACGACATCACCATACTACTACATCATTGTTGTCCTCACAACCAAAACCCGTTATTATCACAATCATGAATGCTATAACCAAACCTTCATTTAGAGACCCATGTTCGTATGTAACTTTTGTATACCACAAAGGTTAATACAATTTCTTTTGTATATAATTATTGATGCTGAGAAAGCTAAGGCCTCTAATTTAATTCCATTTCTGTTTGTTGGAGTTTCTTAAAGCTTTATGATTTTACACAATGGGTTCTAGTTTGGGTGGAATTTGACTGGGATGAGGAAATTATAATGTATACTCAGCTAACTTTGTTGTTTCATTTATAATTTGCTGAAAAAGAATGTATCCCAAACAGGCAGTTGTTTTTAATTCAATTTTCTTTATCTATTTCTAAGCTTTTTGAGATTGTCAAAATAAGTCACAGGCTAATGAAAGACGCACAATTCACTAATAGCCTCAAAGAAATACGCGAGTGTGTTGATGTTAATCTGCAGATTTGATTTATATTTTTTTTTGCAAACTGTTTTTGTACATTAATTGTTAATCTTTTTCTGTTTTTGTAATCTGTTCTGTTTTCAATATAGGTTAATGGATGCAAATGAATCTTCATCGATGGCATCTAATGAGGCGTCATCAAATAAAGATCATAGTGTTGTTGGATGGGAAACCGCGATTCGTGCGAATCCAAAAGACAATAATGATATCAAGTGCACATTGTGTGGAAAAATTACTAAAGCAGGAATCTATAGACATAAAATTCATGTATCTGGAATCAAGGGGTTGGGTGTTGCACCATAAAGTAAGGCTAATGAAGAGCAAAAGGCAAAATGTATTGAGGCGCTTGAAGAGGCGAAACACAAGAAAGTCCAAAAATTGGTGAGTGATAAAAGTAGGAGGAGTGAGGTAAGTTTAACGAATGAGGAGGAGGATGAAGAAGAAATTGAAAGTCTTAAAGGTGGGAGTCGTAAAAGGGCTTTTCGTGGTCCCATGGATCAATTTACGAGGGAAATTAGGTTGGATGACTCATATTTATCTGCTTGCATGGAGAAGAAGCAACAAAATATTAACGATGCTATTGACAAGAAAAGGGCATTAGCGGTTCATCAATATTTGGCGAAGTGGATATATGAAGCGGGGGTACCTTTTAATGCAATTGACAATGATAGCTTCAAGAATTTTGTTGATGCGGTTGGGTTATATGGCCCGGGTTACCAACCCCCTTCACAGTACCAACTGAGGGAGCCTCTTTTAAAGGGGGAGATGGAGTCCACCAAAAAGGAACTTAAAAAGCAAGAGGAGGAGTGGAAAGCGAATGGGTGTTCAATCATGACCGATGCTTGGAGTGATAGAAAAAGGAGAAGTATAATGAATTTGTGCGTGAATTGTAAGTTAGGTACCACCTTTCTTTCTTCAAAGGAAGCGTCGGGTGATGCTCAGACCGGTACTTACATATTTGAGTATGTGAATGGGTGTATTAAAGATGTTGGGCCAGAAAATGTGATTCAGGTGGTGACTGATAATGCAACTAACAATATGGCGGCGGTGAATTTATTGGCTTTAGAAAGGCCAAACATCTTTTGGACCTCATGTGCTACCCACACTATTAACCTCATGCTTGAGGGGATTTCTAAGCTTCCCACCTTTAAAAATGTGATCCAAAAGGCAAAATCATTCACTATTTTCATCTATGCACATCACAAGACTTTGTCATTGATGAGAAAATTTACGAAGAAGGAGATAGTTAGACCAGGAGGCACAAGGTTTGCTACTTCTTTCTTGACTTTACAAAGTTTGCTTGACAAAAAACAGGAGTTGAGAAATATGATGACTAGCAATGAGTGGGATGAGACTAAATGGTCTAAGAGCAAAAAGGGGAAGGAGGCTTTTGCTGTTGTTGTTCCAAATGAGTTTTGGAATTTGATTGAGTTGTGCTTGAGAGTGTTCACTCCATTAGTAAAGGTTCTTAGACTTGTTGATGGTGATGTTAAGCCTGCAATGGGTTTTGTGTTTGGGGAGGTAGTAAAGGCTATGGAGGAAATCAGAAATGTGTTGAAGAAAGAGCGTGATTATAAACCGATCTTGGACATTATTGATACCAAAGGCAAGGGTCGCATTGATAGTCCACTTCACACAACGGGTTATTTGTTGAATCCGTTTTATTATTACAAAAATTTGAGTATCAAAGATGATCCAATGATTACAGATAATTTGATTACTTGTGTTGAGAAGTTCTTTCCTGATGATGATGCAATCCAAAATCATGTGCTAAATATTGAGTTGCATAAGTATTTCCAGAAGGAGGGTGCATTCGGCAAAAAGCAAACGATTAGTGGATGTGAGAACAATGATGATAATTATAACCCTGGTATGTTACTATTCCTCTTTTTCATTTTTGTACATTTACATTAGTCAGACTCTTTACATTGTTCTCACCTACTTATTCTATTTATTTCACATTGACTAGTTGGTTGGTGGGACTTTTATGGAAGTGGAACTCCAAATTTGAAGAGAATGGCCGAAAGGATACTTGGTTTGACTTCTAGTTCATCGGGGTGTGAACGAAATTGGAGTGTCTTTGAAGGGGTAAGTTACATAAATATCCTATTTAGTTGCTTTTTGTTAATAGTTTTGTAATTTCAAGTATACTAATATCCTGATATTTTATTTTCTTAATGTAGATACACACCAAGAAGAGGAATATATTAGATACCACGAGAATGAATAATATAGTATTTGTGCAATTCAATGCAAGGTTGAAGAATAAGAATGATAAGAAAAAGAAGAAGGATAAATTGCTAGCAAGTGATGCTATTAATGCACAATCATGGATTGTTGATAGTTGTGATGATGATGATGAGAGTGTGGAAGGGGTGGAGGCGGGTTCTGGACTTACATGGGATGCGGCTGTAGAAGCGGCAAATGAGATTTTACAACCTAGAAGAAGCGGTAGAAATTCCCGCGATGAAAGTGAAATAAGGGAACCCGATGAAGAGGATTTTGTATCGGATGGCACAGAAGATGGAATGGATGAAGAAGATGATTTTGAATTGGAGTCTGATAAGGAATTAAAACATGTTTGTTTAAGTTTAAAAGATTGTAATATTTATGACCTTATTTGAGAGAGATGTTTGGTTGAAACTTGGGTTGTACTAATTAATGGATCGTTTTAGTATTTTAATTTGAATTATTGTAGTGTAAGTTTATTAAGGTGATGTGGGCTTATGGAGCATGCACATGGAAAAGGGCTCCCAATGCATATATTGGTATTCAATTTCAAGGTATGTATCATTTTCTATTTTATAAGGGGATATTTTGATTTTATTCATATTGATTAATATTATTTATTTAAATTATTTTATTGACTACTTGGAATTTTGATTTCATGGAATTGGGTGATAACATGATGAGGACTTACAGAGCATGCATATGGAAAAGGCATCCTAATTGCAAATATACGGACATATTTTTTAGGTATGTACCATTTCAGTATTATTTTTATTGGGTATGTACCATTTTCAGTATTTTTTATTAGCCTTGTTATAATTAAAAAATATTAAAATATATTAAAAAAGACCTAAATGCCTTTTCACGCCTTTTTACGCCTAGGCTTCTAAGGCTTAAGGCTTGGCCTCTACGCCTCGATCACGCCTCGCGTTTTTTAGAACCTTGATTTAAATAGTTACATTCCTGACGCGACTGACACGCGCATCCCAACAAAATTTTCCAAATTGTCGAATTTCAGACTCGCGACAATTTCAAAATTTTCAATATTCATATATTGCCATATATACACATTATAATCAAATACCAACTCACATCTTGTTAGTATTATATTCGGATTAATTCTCAATTAATTCATATTTAATTTAATTAATCCGATAAATAAATATCGATAAAAGTACGGGGTATTACACTGGATTTTCCATTTTATTTTCCTATTTTCGATGGGTACACGATTGGTTGTGTTGCATCAATTTAGTCGGGCTTGAAGATTGGGTCCTTGATCAGTTGGAGTTCTTCCTAGTTTGGGCGTTTCACCGGTGATCTTTCTAATACCGGATTTGGTTATCTGTTTAGGCATGTTTCGAGTCTTAATCAGAATAATCCTGCAGTCACATCATCCATCTTTCATAACATGAACAGACCTTTGAAGAATCAATCCTGACCTTCCTCTAAATTTCAGATTGCTTATTTTAAGTACATACGCGCATCAGCGCTTTATGTTGTCATGTTGTTTATATAGAGATAATTGGTAAGGGGATGTGGGTACGAGGGAGCGGAATGGAATTTTAAAGGGAGTAGAGAATACGGACGGATGGGTATTTTTTTGGAGATCATATGGTTCGGTTTCAGATGTAGTTCAACATTTTCAATAACTAATATTTCAATTTGAGTAGCATTAATGACAATTACAACCTCTAATATTATCGAACTAGGATTTAGTCTCGCGCAAGTGATTTATCAATTATCTTATTATACCTCTAATACATTAGTATTAGAGGTATTAATGCTCAACCTTGTAATTGAAGCCTACTAAATAATCTCTCAATATCAAACTGATAGTTGAGTTTCTTACATGCCTTTATCCCCTTATTCTTCTCCTTCCCTCTCTCTCCCCGGGATCTTTGACATCCCAAACTTATAAACTCTCTAATCTTCTATTGAACCCATTTCCCTCTACTTTCCTCTGTACCTACATCATGGATGGAAGAAATATATATTGTTATCCAAATTCAAAAGGTAGTTTCTACTATATGATTTTCAGTTTGCTTCTAAGATTTACGCTGTTATAATTTTTTGTTTTTCTTTATTTAGGAAAATAACGATTTTTACTTTTTTAAGGGTTGGGAAAACAACTATTTTACTTATTTTTAAACTCCTTTGTTGTTTCACCTAAACTAAATGGGGCTTTAGAATATGCAAAATTTCTTAAGACACGTGAACACAAGATAAGTATGGGCTATTACTTTATACTATGGTGGTTTGGAGTTGATTTCCTTTTTTATTATGTGATATTATACATAAATGGTCTTTTCATATATATGTCATAATGTATATGTGATTTTTGATCAAATGCCCCAAAGAAAACAAAGAAGATTTATTTTTTCCCATGTATTTTGAATTCATATAAAATATGCATCTTTTATTGATGAGAAATGATTGTGCAATTTTTTTTTGTGCTTAACAACATGATCAAGTCTTGCACAGTTTCATGTTCTAGGGAATGATTTCAAATAGATGTTTTTCTACTACTGCTCACGAATGCCTGGATAATGATCAAGAGTTCTTTAATGTTCACTCTATAATAGAAGGGTAAATTTTATGTTTTCCCTGTTATGTAATTATTGTTTTTGGATGAAGTTTTGTTTTATTTATAGTTTTTAAAATATTGTTTTTTCTACATTGTACAAAAAAATGACACTGTAAAGTGTCTCAGCTGTCTAAGTTCTCCCCGTTAAATGTGAGTTGTTCCCTCTTTTTTATAGTCTACGAGTTGTATTTTTTTATTGGAAGATTTGGTGGGATTTGCAAAACTAAGTCAAAGACTTGGGTTTTTCTTTTGAAGCTTGGCAGGTGGGTTTTGTTGGTAAAGGGAGATAAGGGTGAGGTTCCTATTATTTACGAGATGGGTTAGGAGGGCTGATCAGCTTGATGGGTTGAACCGGGTTAGGTGGTTGGATTTTTGTGGGTATGGCGGGTGGTTTTTGGTTCGGGTCTTAGGATGGGTTAGAAAGCAGCGGGTCGAAGTGAGTAGAAATGGGAACAAAACCGGTTAGGAAGGGTTAAAGATGTTGGACAGGTGAGAGGTGAGAGGTAAGAGAATGAATTGTGTGTGGGTGTGTATGGTAGGTAGGGCGTGAGTGTAATTTGCACTTACAAAAAATTCAAATAGAATTATCTAAAGATTCAACTAAAAATATAAAATTAATAAAAAAAATCTATTAAAATGAAAAACTACAAATTAAATTACTAATATATCCTTAATAAAAGGGCATACACTAAATAGTCCCTCAAATATTTTTTAATACACGTATACTCCAACTCTTTTCGTTTTGTTCCAAAAAGTCCCTAACCGCATAAAAATATTAAATGTGTGCCGTTAGCGTGGACCTTTAAAAATAAGAGAATATTCGTTAAATGGTGTTTGAGGGACCTTTTGGAACAAAATAAAAATGCTTGGACTAAATGTGTATTAAAAAATATTTTTGGGTCTTTTTGGTAATTGATCCTTAGTGAAATAAATACACCTATTATATTTACATAGAAATATAAAAATACATGGTGCACAATAACGAATCCTAATATTTAATACTATACGCACACAAATAAAATATAAAAATTATAACACGTAATGTTATATACTTTCCTTTACATTCAAGTTTCGTAATTTAAAAGAAATAAATAACTAGGTAGTGCTTGTTTATTAGGAAAGGTGACCTATTTAGAGGGTTGAGATTGTATTTAATTATTGTTGTTATTTTTTTTTTCTGTGGGTTTGATTAGATCTGTTGTGTGTTTCTGGGTATATGAAAAAGAGTTGTGTTTGGTTGTTGCAATTTTGATTTAAAATCCATGGACAAAATATGATTTGTTTATAGAGATGAAGAGGTTTAGACATGATGCACCCATGAGCTCTCAATTGAAAAGGCCCATCATCTCATCTCCGGCTGAACCGTAAGTCTTTTTTATTCTCTCTCTCTAGAATATTTTTTATTTATAATTCCTTTCTATTCGCATTCTTTTCAACTTTGTAAGTAAAAGAATTTTTCTTGCGTGGATCTTTGAATGTTTTTTGGGGCATGTGGCTATATGCTTTTAGTATATGAAAAAATCATAATTGTTTATTTGGCTGAGGCTATTATCTCCTTCTCTCACCACTCTTTTTTTCTGTATTTTCTGGTTCAAAAATATTTGTTCTATATCATTAAACTTTTTTTTTTTAAATTTTTGCCTTTTCGTAGTTCTCGAACCCCCGACTCATTTGGTCATTTATGTTTCATAATTTTTGTTTAATCTATTCAGTTTTGACTGGATAAAATGAGATTTTACTTGCAAGTATTTATATCAAAATTTAATCTCAGATGGTAAGTTTATGTCAAATTGAAAAAGGTAAATGTGATATCGTTTTGTTTTGTAAGCCTGTTTTTTACGATGCACATAGTGGCTAATATGGTAAGAGGGGGCCTTTATGGTCTAATTTATGTGTGTTCATCCATTTTTATCTTATTATATTCACTTAATTGATTTATTTCTCCTTTTGTGTTAGTTATGCTAACAAGTGATTTTTTTTCTTGGGATGCCTTATAACTGATTTATTTCTCCTTTTGTTGTTGGTACAAATTTGTGTTGATTCAAAAATGGTATAATAGTGATCTTTAACCCCGAAATGTTGTTTTGTTATATTTAATGATTAGTTACGTTTCTCAACAAACAAATAGAGAACTGATGGTGTTTTGTATCCTTCTAGGACAGTAGTCAGGCCAATGAATTAATTGTTGTGATTTTACATGATACTAGTTTGAAGCCCCGCGCGATGCGCGGGCGCTTTGTAGAAATTGTTGAGTTGTATCGGAGTGAATTTTGTCAACACATTCAAAAACAAAGTGCCATATCGAAAAAAGTGGGCAATTGATCAATTAGTTTGATTAATTGAAAACAATACATGTTACTTAAATAAGAATGAATCTCAATTTGGGATTGGAACAAATACCTGTGACAATAAATTTTAGGGTAAAACTCAGTGAACACAGATGCAAAAACAACGAACACGAAAAATTATTAACAGAAATCAAGATAGTAGAATATGTACTGATGATGAAATGGAAAATGGAGCATGTCTTGGGCAAAACCTGTGATGGTTTATATAATCACGTAGGAGGAGCTGCCACCTTTCTTTAAGCATACTATATAGCTTGTTTTTCATCTCAAGTGAAATGAATCGTGAGAAATGAACATTATATAAAGAGTGAGAAATGAAGGGTGAAAACTTACGTGCAATGAAGAGTGAGAAATGAAGAGTCAAAACTTAAGTGGTTCCATCTTATCTCAAATATGGGAAATCAACATTTAATTGTAATCAATAAATTGAGACAATTTTTGGTGACCACCGTATAAAATCATTGTTCCAATATAAAAAAAATAAAAAGTTTGATTGGACATTTGATGATACATTACATATAATTTTTGTCCTAATAATTTGTAACACCCCACGACTTTGGAGACTGAGAAATTTAATTTTGGGAAAATTAAATTTAATTAAATTGGAGAATTTTAAAATTTGGGAATTTTGAGTCCAAAAATAGAGAACGTTTCAAAGTATTCCGGATGATATTTTTGAGGGTACCATCGATCCCGGAAGGGTCGAGATAGTCAAAATGACTGTCATTGGGTCTTATTTCGGCTCCGGAATGTTTCTTAAGTTGTTTTGACTTGAATTGGAGTCAACGAGTCATTTAAAGTGTGTATTAACATTTAAAACTGGGTTTGTTGTTTTAAAGGATTTTAGGCTTACGGATGAAGCCTTCTCAAATAGAGAAAGAGAGAAAGAAAAAGGAAGAAAGAAAGAAGAAGGAAAAGAAGAGAGAGAGGAAGAAAGCTTGGAATTTCCGGCCCAACCGCGACATCGAGGATGATCCAACCTCTACAAATCTGAGGCAAGTGTTTAATCTTGCTAAATAGCTATTTGTGTATTTCATTTCATAAATTGTTGGGTAAAGAAATGGTTCTTGGGTATTAATGTCAAAACCTAGATTTTAGGTTTAATCTTGAAATCAATGATTAAATATGGATTTAATGACATAGAAATAATTGGGATGAACTTTGGGTTGGTTAATGGGCTTAAAATCATGATTTGATGAAGGATTGGGGGTTGGAATGAGAAATTTAGGGTTTAGAATTCGTAGGTTTTGAAGAAACAGATGAAACCTTCAAAAATTGCAGGTCCGAATCGATTCGCCCCCTCAAGCGAATCGATTCGGTTTGGTAAAACTAGCAGGTCTGCATTGACCGAATCGATTCGGACCCCAAGCCGAATCGATTCGGCCTATTGCAGAAGCCCAGGTCTTTGGACCCGAATCGATTCGCCTGGGAGGCCGAATCGATTCGGAAACAGGGCATTTTGAAGTATTTTCTCCATAGTGATTTCAAACCCTTTTTGGTTGGGTTTATTGATTTGGGGCCTTCTCTTATGATGTAAGAGATATGTTCTTGGAGACACATAAGGAGTTTCTCACACATTAGAGTTTTGGGGACTCCTTAGGGTAATTTGGGAGAAATGTATCCATGTATGTTTTTGGAGTTATGTAGAGAGATTTTGGGGGAAAACCCTTTGGGATTGGGAATCCTAATTGTAGATTAAAAGTAAGTGTAGATGTGATGTGAGGCTAAGAACTCTTAGAGAGATCTTAGATTAGGGTATTCACAAAAGTGACCGAACCATAGTCGAAACCGAGGGAAATGAGATTATTTGATGATTGAAAGAATGAGCTTGAGGCCGATAGACTATTAGTTATATGTATACCGATAGTCAAAATGATTACTAGATTCTTTAATGTACTCAGAGATATAGATGATATGTGTAGTGAAAGATTCCTACACAAACTCTTGGGTGATAGCCCTAATGTTGAATATATATAGGTATAGATATATACATATGGTTTTGGGAGAGTACTCATCATAGGAAGATGATTGAATATGTTTCAAGTATGGAATTATATTCACATATCAAGGTGAATTTAATGGAAATGGTAGTGACGGCTTGAATATTGAGGTCTACGTATACTTATAACCAGGTATATATATATATCTTATACATATGAACGAGAATTAGTTTATATATATATAGATAAAGGATATGCGAATATGTGTTGATAGATATATATATATCTGTATGTATATAGATAAGGATATATTTATGTTATGGTTATACATGGTATGGATATTTAAACCGTATATGATGGTTTATTACTTGATCATATGATTGGATCATATGGATTATATATTATGCATGTAAATGATATATATACTTAATTGGTTAAGCATACCCCGCTCATGCTATCATTGGGAAGTTGCGCGCGTAGAGGGTGAGCATCCTGGCTAGAAAAGCAGGGTGTGGATATTCCCCAGGTCATAGTCGTCCCGTGTGTTACTATATGATATATATATATTTATTTTCGGATGAGACGTGATGGGTATGGTTCGTGTCATTGCCGGTTTGGAGCTATGACCGCTTCCCGGGACGTCGTGTGCGCGAGTTTACCACGAGATGGGTGTCGTTTAGTCCCACCATGGTGGCCCCAGTATTGCTACGTGAGCCGGGCACTGGGAAGATGATAGCATCGATGCAGTTTATCGGCGATATATATAGCCGGGTATATTATGTGCATGGCCTTGTACATCATATGTAGTATGTACACTTGGCTATTGGATTGATGATGATATATATATATATATACGGTTAGAAATAAATACCTATATATATATATATATATTTATATATATATCCTATAGATGAAAGGATATGGACTTTTATGAAGTACATCTTAGATGATTATGGTGTACTAGATTGATGGGGGTTGATGTATCGCACATAAGGTATTATTTCGGTTACATCATCCCAAGGATATTATTGGAGGTTCTTTTATTTTATCTTAATTGTTTTCTTTCTTTCTTTCTTTAGTAGTTATAGTTAGTAGTAATGGTAGTATTAACTTGTATGTTGAGGATTATGGATCTCTAGGATCGACATTGCCCAGGAGTAGTGTAACGAGGTGGTTCCTTGTTTGGATTTCGCTTTGCGAGACACCTCACGCACAAAACGCAGTGCCATGTCGAGATTTGAGAGAAGTAATTCCATAGGTGGCATGACGGATCTCTGGTCTTGACCTTGTCAGGAGTAGTGTAACGGGGCGGTTCCTTGTTTGGATTTCGCTTTGCGAGACTCCCCACGCACGAAACGTAGTACAATTTTGGGATTAGAGAGAAGTCTTGCCAATATTCCATGTGCATATTATTAAGTATATTAATTCTTACGTTTTTAGCCTATATAGGTATATATATATATATATGTATATGTATAGGGGTAATGTTTTAGGAATTATGATAATTATAATTCATGAGATTATTAATCGGTATTCATTAAGCCTTTTATGGCATAATTGTGTAAGCATAATCTAATAGGATTAGAAATGGGTGGATCCTTAGATTATGATGGGAAGGTAGCTCTTGTGGATATAGGCTAGGCCTGATAAGTTAGGTTGTCCTAAAATCAATGGGGGTAATTTAACTAAAATTTGAGGACGCGAATAGGTGCGCGCCTTTTAGATGAGAGGTGAGTTGGGGTTCCACGTGAGTGCGGTCTCACTTATTTATGAAATTAAGTACACCGGTATTTATTATGCATGGTTAACACTCTTGCTAAATATTTTACACATTCGAGGCTCTGACCCGTTTACTTCTCCCTCCTTCTTGTATATATATATATGTTACCACAGGTATCCTACCGCATGGATGCCGGATGACCTTCTATCCTGAGTCTTGGGAGCCGTGACAGGTGCAGACTGTTGCGGGATGTTTCATGTAGCCGCTTCCTACTTCTTTAAAATTTTAGGTAGGATTCATGTTGTATATCGGGTTTGTACCCAAGGGATATTTATATATATGTTTATATTCATTCCATTTTAGTTATTGTATTTGCTGTGATCCGACAGCTTATTCAGATCTACTTTTGTAGTACATTCAGTTGTATTTAATTTGTTCATTTTATTTATTATAGTTCCTTCCTGCATCTCTCCTACTCATTAGTAGTTTTATAGTGTAGGGTTGTTGTATGTTGCAAGTTTTAAATTTTTATAACATCTCGCTTATATGATTTCGGGTAGTTAGTCCTATATTATATAGTACCGTTAGTTGATGTTGAGACTGGACCATCTGGAATTCCTGATTTAATATAGTATAGGGCTGGCCACCCGTTATTATTTTAAGCGGGGTGTTACAGATGGTATCAGAGCATCAGGTTCTAGAGTCCTTAGGATCTGTGCGAGTTTATGGATTCTTCCGTTAACGTTCTTGACATAAAGCCCTACAAATAGGACTGTTGTGTTTGCTGCGTTGTTTTCTTCTGTGAAGTATATTCACTTGATTGACGTTCTGATAACAATTGTTCTTGTTTTCGTTTCAGACGTCGCCTAGATTTTGTCGTCTAAGAAAGGATAAGATTATAAGTACAATACCCATAGTATATATTGGGTACGCTCTAATCGGGGGTAATTTTTTTCCCCGGTTCCGGAGGAGATGTTGAGGAGATTTCTAGCAGTGGTTCGAGGTGATTTATCGGCAGTTGAGTAAGAAAGGAAATTTACTCGAATGGCGAATCTTGGTCTTAGTGAGGTAAGTCCGAGGAGAGACATGTAGTGTAGTCCTTGGGAGGTTTAGATTGAGAATCTGTTAACCTTCGTTAGGAAACCTAATGTTAGTGACTCTTACCGAGGTGAGGTAGGTAGAGTTGTCCCAATATCAAGAGTATCGCCTTTTAAGATGAGGGAGAATGTCTTTGGAGACTCAATTTCGTGGTGTAGGACTGAAGGAGTTTCCGACAGTTCCAATCGCGCCTTGCCCTTCAATATGGTTAGGAAGGATTTTGAGGAAGATGTTTCTCTTGTGAAGAAATAGGCTTAGGGATAATGATTTTCCTGGAAGGAGTTGAGGACCCTGAGTTGAGATTCTAGGGTGAGGGGAAACCATTAGATTATGGAAGTATAAGGTAGAATACCTTTCTTTGGGTTTAAGTCATACTTTGCGCGATACCGGGAACGTCGAGAGTGATAACATTGAATTCCGGAGGTGAGGAATGTTAAGGTTCGCTGAATAGTGACTATAAGACTATTGTCTTATGGGTAGGTAGGGCATGTGATTATAGTGCGCCTAAGAAGGGAGACTTATATCGTGGAAAGACGTTAATGTATGTAAAAGAGTTTTAGAGTTGTGAGATTTAAAGTTTAGTAGGGGTATGTGAGCGGATAATTTAGCTCATAGTTGTGCTAGTTTTGAGAACTAGATATTGGTTAGAATATTGTATTTGTTGAGGCCTTGTGTCTTAAACATAAGGTGTTTGTTTGGCGTGTCGAAAGACGCGGAATATATTTATATAGTATGGTTGCGTAGGCCCTCGGGCAATATCTAAAATATGAAAAATCTTTTTCTAAAACCTTAACCCTGGTTCAACTAATCTCAATCCCCGAACTAGCTACAAAGTAGTGTATTGGGAGGGTTCCTTGTTTGGATTTCGCTTGCGAGACCTCCCCCGCACGAAGGTGGCTAGCGTCAGGAATTGAGGAGAGTTCAACCAGTGGAAATTTTCAAACTTTTATATTTAGTATACTGTTATAGATTATGTTACCGAGGGTTATCTTACAATTTGAGGCTAATGGAGCCTGATTAAGATTTCACGAGTAGAAACTCGGGTACAGGGTGTATGGGCGCCCTGGGTAGCTAGTTGATTTTAGGGATCGGCAAGGATCTATATGGTTCGACATGAGAACTAGGGAGGATCGATATAGTGATCCTAAGACTTGATGTTAGGAATAGATGATATTGAGGTCCTAGGTATATCTTAAATTTCGTGGACGAAATTCTTGTAAGGGGGGAAGATTGTAACACCCCACGACTTTGGAGACTGAGAAATTTAATTTTGGGAAAATTAAATTTAATTAAATTGGAGAATTTTAAAATTTGGGAATTTTGAGTCCAAAAATAGAGAACGTTTCAAAGTATTTCGGATGATATTTTTGAGGGTACCATCGATCCCGGAAGGGTCGAGATAGTCAAAATGACTGTCATTGGGTCTTATTTCGGCTCCGGAATGTTTCTTAAGTTGTTTTGACTTGAATTGGAGTCAACGAGTCATTTAAAGTGTGTATTAACATTTAAAACTGGGTTTGTTGTTTTAAAGGATTTAAGGCTTACGGATGAAGCCTTCTCAAATAGAGAAAGAGAGAAAGAAAAAGGAAGAAAGAAAGAAGAAGGAAAAGAAGAGAGAGAGGAAGAAAGCTTGGAATTTCCGGCCCAACCGCGACATCGAGGATGATCCAACCTCTACAAATCTGAGGCAAGTGTTTAATCTTGCTAAATAGCTATTTGTGTATTTCATTTCATAAATTGTGGGTTAAAGAAATGGTTCTTGGGTATTAATGTCAAAACCTAGATTTTAGGTTTAATCTTGAAATCAATGATTAAATATGGATTTAATGACATAGAAATAATTGGGATCACCTTTGGGTTGGTTAATGGGCTTAAAATCATGATTTGATGAAGGATTGGGCGTTGGAATGAGAAATTTAGGGTTTAGAATTCGTAGGTTTTGAAGAAACAGATGAAACCTTCAAAAATTGCAGGTCCGAATCGATTCGCCCCCTCAAGCGAATCGATTCGGTTTGGTAAAACTAGCAGGTCTGCATTGACCGAATCGATTCGGACCCCAAGCCGAATCGATTCGGCCTATTGCAGAAGCCCAGGTCTTTGGACCCGAATCGATTCGCCTGGGAGGCCGAATCGATTCGGAAACAGGGCATTTTGAAGTATTTTCTCCATAGTGATTTCAAACCCTTTTTGGTTGGGTTTATTGATTTGGGGCCTTCTCTTATGATGTAAGAGATATGTTCTTAAAGACACATAAGGAGTTTCTCACACATTAGAGTTTTGGGGACTCCTTAGGGTAATTTGGGAGAAATGTATCCATGTATGTTTTTGGAGTTATGTAGAGAGATTTTGGGGGAAAACCCTTTGGGATTGGGAATCCTAATTATAGATTAAAAGTAAGTGTAGATGTGATGTGAGGCTAAGAACTCTTAGAGAGATCTTAGATTAGGGTATTCACAAAAGTGACCGAACCATAGTCGAAACCGAGGGAAATGAGATTATTTGATGATTGAAAGAATGAGCTTGAGGCCGATAGACTATTAGTTATATGTATACCGATAGTCAAAATGATTACTAGATTCTTTAATGTACTCGGAGATATAGATGATATGTGTAGTGAAAGATTCCTACACAAACTCTTGGGTGATAGCCCTAATGTTGAATATATATAGGTATAGATATATACATATGGTTTTGGGAGACTACTCATCATAGGAAGATGATTGAATATGTTTCAAGTATGGAATTATATTCACATATCAAGGTGAATTTAATGGAAATGGTAGTGACGGCTTGAATATTGAGGTCTACGTATACTTATAGCCAGGTATATATATATATCTTATACATATGAACGAGAATTAGTTTATATATATATAGATAAAGGATATGCGAATATGTGTTGATAGATATATATATCTGTATGTATATAGATATATGGATATATTTATGTTATGGATATACATGGTATGGATATTTAAACCGTATATGATGGTTTATTACTTGATCATATGATTGGATCATATGGATTATATATTATGCATGTAAATGATATATATACTTAATTGGTTAAGCATACCCCGCTCATGCTATCATTGGGAAGTTGCGCGCTTAGAGGGTGAGCATCCTGGCTAGAAAAGCAGGGTGTGGATATTCCCCAGGTCATAGTCGTCCCGTGTGTTACTATATGATATATATATATTTATTTTGGGATGAGACGTGATGGGTATGTTTCGTCTCATTGCCGGTTTGGAGCTATGACCGCTTCCCGGGATGTCGTGTGCGTGAGTTTACCACGAGATGGGTGTCGTTTAGTCCCACCATGGTGGCCCCAGTATTGCTACGTGAGCCGGGCACTGGGAAGATGATAGCATCGATGCAGTTTATCGGCGATATATATAGCCGGGTATATTATGTGCATGGCCTTGTACATCATATGTAGTATGTACACTTGGCTATTGGATTAATGATGATATATATATATACGGTTAGAAATAAATACCTATATATATATACATATATATTTATATATATATCCTATAGATGAAAGGATATGGACTTTTATGAAGTACATCTTAGATGATTATGGTGTACTAGATTGATGGGGGTTGATGTATCGCACATAAGGTATTATTTCGGTTACATCATCCCAAGGATATTATTGGAGGTTCTTTTATTTTATCTTAATTGTTTTCTTTCTTTCTTTCTTTAGTAGTTATAGTTAGTAGTAATGGTAGTATTAACTTGTATGTTGAGGATTATGGATCTCTAGGATCGACATTGCCCAGGAGTAGTGTAATGAGGTGGTTCCTTGTTTGGATTTCGCTTTGCGAGACACCTCACGCACGAAACGCAGTGCCATGTTGAGATTTGAGAGAAGTAATTCCATAGGTGGCATCACGGATCTCTGGTCTTGACCTTGTCAGGAGTAGTGTAACGGGGCGGTTCCTTGTTTGGATTTCGCTTTGCGAGACTCCCCACGCACGAAACGTAGTACAATTTTGGGATTAGAGAGAAGTCTTGCCAATATTCCATGTGCATATTATTAAGTATATTAATTCTTACGTTTTTAGCCTATATAGGTATATATATATATATGTATATGTATAGGGGTAATGTTTTAGGAATTATGATAATTATAATTCATGAGATTATTAATCGGTATTCATTAAGCCTTTTATGGCATAATTGTGTAAGCATAATCTAATAGGATTAGAAATGGGTGGATCCTTAGATTATGACGGGAAGGTAGCTCTCGTGGATATAGGCTAGGCCTGATAAGTTAGGTTGTCCTAAAATCAATGGGGGTAATTTAACTAAAATTTGAGGACGCGAATAGGTGCGCGCCTTTTAGATGAGAGGTGAGTTGGGGTTCCACGAGAGTGCGGTCTCACTTATTTATGAAATTAAGTACACCGGTATTTATTATGCACGGTTAACACTCTTGCTAAATATTTTACACATTCGGGGCTCTGACCCGTTTACTTCTCCCTCCTTCTTGTATATATATATATGTTACCACAGGTATCCTACCGTATGGATGCCGGATGACCTTCTATCCTGAGTCTTGGGAGCCGTGACAGGTGCGGACTGTTGCGGGATGTTTCATGTAGCCGCTTCCTACTTCTTTAAAATTCTAGGTAGGATTCATGTTGTATATCGGGTTTGTACCCAAGGGATATTTATATATATGTTTATATTCATTCCATTTCAGTTATTGTATTTGCTGTGATCCGACAGCTTATTCGGATCTACTTTTGTAGTACATTCAGTTGTATTTAATTGGTTCATTTTATTTATTATAGTTCCTTCCTGCATCTCTCCTACTCATTAGTAGTTTTATAGTGTAGGGTTGTTGTATGTTGCAAGTTTTAAATTTTTATAACATCTCGCTTATATGATTTCGGGTAGTTAGTCCTATATTATATAGTACCGTTAGTTGATGTTGAGACTGGACCATCTGTTATTCCTGATTTAATATAGTATAGGGCTGGCCACCCGTTATTATTTTAAGCGGGGTGTTACATAATTATCAACCCACAATAATTATACGCAACAATCAACAACTTTCCAAACTCCGAAAAAATTACTAACAGTGAAAATATCATTTTTCACCCCTTATTTATAAGATAAGAATATTTATTTAACTACATGTATAAGCATAGAATATAAAACTTCATCAACTACTCATAAATCATCAATATTCAAAATTACAATTCACAGATAATTTTATGGGTTATTTGCAATTTGAGGTGCCTTCGTTCTTCCTTATCATTGGTGGGTGTCATTCTTTATTGATAAAAACAAAAGACAGTATTTTTTTTCTTTCTCATTGGAGGTCTTTTTTTCTTCCTTTTCGTCCCCTTTTTCATATATTTGGCACGATCTACATCATCAAAAAGAAAAATGAAAGACATATCACAAAACAAAAAAAAAATAACAACCTACATTAACACAAAAGACAAATTCTAACAGCAAAACCCCCATTTAGACACCCAAAAATGGGTAAATGTATAGCAAATGTATATATCAAAATCATCTACAACACAAACTAAAAGAGAATATAAATAAAAGAGAAGAGAAGAGAAAGTGATGGATTATATTACCTCTAAAATGATGACAGTCTTTCAAGATACCACCTTCTCCTATACAACCAATTCAAAATAGAAGAAATGAAAAATAAAGAAATGATTTGCAAAAAACAAATAAAGAGAATAAAGTACTATCTTTTATTTTATTGGGGCAATTGAGACCTGAACTTCGAGTTCTTCTCTAAGATTCGTGCATTTGAGAGGAAACTTCCCATAGTAGCCCACAATTAAATTCCCTTGGGCATTTGAAGCCACACCTCCAAAGCGTGCAGAACATGGATTTCAGATTGTACTCCCATCCGAGTTGATTTTATAAGTGCTTGCAAGAGGAAAATACTATCCATTTAACTCAACAATCCCCTCTTATTTGGGTATATATAGGGCTTAGAATCAAGTAACAATTCCAATATTAGTAATGCAGATTGTAGATTTATTTGAGTATATATATTTAGTTGTGCAGCACTTTAAGTCGGTATTGGACTAAATATAATTATTTTCTTTGCGCCATTTGAGTGACTTATAGAGTTGGCTAAAAATTCATTTGTGGCAAACGGGAATAAATTGATGGGAATCTCCGAAGTTCTGAAATCCATTTTCCTTCCCCTACCTGTATGAGAAGAATGGGGCGGAAGTTTGGGATGGAAGTTTTGCTCTTACATCGAGATTCATTTAACATGTACTGTAATTTAAAGTAATTGAATGTAAGTTTCACTCTTACATCGTGGAAGTAGTTGAATATTTTAGAGGTAGAAAATACATTTGAGATGAGATGTTTGTTATGTTTGTACATACTAATATTTATAATGATATGCTTTTGGATTTTTGTTGTTGTGCTTGGAAGATAAGCCCTTGAATTATCGTACTTTGGAAATTATGTAATTACGTACTTTGATAATTATCGCCATTTTGCGATTATCAGCGTGCCTTTAGGGACGGGCATACCCTAGTATATATATATATATATATCACGCTTTGTGTTTATAATCCAATATGAGCATATTTGATTTAAAGGAAACAATATTTTTATATAACTTAATATGAATTGGATAAAACAATAGAAACCTAAAGATCTATTCTAGGATTTTGAAGATTATTATTTGAGTTTGTTTCAATATATTGTAACACTCAAAATGCTGTAAAAACAAACAAAAGTACTAACAATTTTTGAGATTTTTGTATATTGTTCTTTTGATCTACTCAATAATATGAGGCTCTATTTTTTCACAAAACCTTTTTCTGCCTCTGGGCTCATCTTTTGCCAATTCCATTTCTTTGTCTAGACATTTTTAAAGAATCCATAGAAAGAACTAATTGTTCATGGAGATGTAAAATTATTAAATCTGATTATTTATGGGACAACTCTCTAGACCCTAATGCCATCTAAATAATAGTAGAAATAGAAAGAGAGGAATGAAAAGACCAGCACATATATAATAATAGAGTGAGGAAGATGAATGAACCCAAAAGTAATATTATCGTACCATAATACAAAATATGCATTAAAACATTTGTTTTGTGCGTAATTAAGCTAAATATGGGATACATAATTCCAACCTTCCATTAGAAAATTAGAATGCATATTCTTCATTTGGGAGATCATCCAACAGCTCCACAGATTCGTGAGGGCATAGGATGATGATGATCGTTGGGTAAATAATAAAATATATGTAATGGCGTTTGAGTTTGTTCTTGCACTTTCTCTCTCTCATATATGTAATGGTTGGGGTAAAGAAAAAAAAGAGTTTTGAAATTGAGGCTTCAAAATGGAGAAGAGAAAGTCACCAACGTTTGAAGTTTTTGGCTTCTTTTTCATGAATAATTCAATGTCTTTTGGAGTAATTGAAGAGACGGCTTCATTTTCAATGTTTGACTACTCAAACTATTAGAATCGTTTTGGAGTTGCATAATTATGAAAGTGTACACGTGTAAGTTTAGGACGATTTCAAGTTTTGCATTTATGGTATTTAATGCATTAGTCTTTATTACATGACACGTGTCCATTTTCTCTAAAGAGACACCAAAATTATATTATGTTATTAGATACTATTCGTGAACGCATTCATATGGAAAAGGCAATCTACATTTATTTGAATGTCTAAACTGGATAAGATGCCCATTCCATATACAATGCAGCTGTTAGGTGTTATATTTTAATCTTGTGTTTATTATTTGATTTTTCATATAAATGGGTATATTTCTTTTAGGTTTATAACATAAATTGTTTATATATACAGTTGACGTTCTGACAATGCATATGCATTTTTTGTCGATAAGACACTTAGAAAAGAAATTTTTTTCATATAAATGAGCATGTTTGTTTTACATAGTAGATTTTGTATTTCATTATACTTTTGCCATGAATATAATTTTAATAAAGGAATTATTATATTTATTATCACATTTTATTGTCTTCTACATGTACGTCCGCGCATCGCGCGGACTCCATGCTAGTTTATTACAATATTAACGGAGAATTCAATTCTAGAAATTGAGTAATGCAAAGCAGTGGTCTGTTTATATTATGATATCTATATTTACCGTTAGAAGTGTCATGGGAAATTTAAAAAAATCAACCTCACAATTTAATACAATCCAAATATTATGTTCATATTATTTAATGGAATATTACAATAAGTATATTTGTAAACACCATGAACATCAACCTAATAATGATTATATGATGGGACCATATACGGCTAAAAACTTTTAATTGATCTACTACCTACTCCTTTTATAGTTTTCCAAATACATGAGAAACCAAATACATTCAAAAGTCACATAACATTTAGTCAATGCCAAATATTTCATAGATATTCATAGTAAGGTCGTTCCTTTTTCAACAAAAATAAGATGGACTGTATTTATTTAATCCATAATGAAAATGAGCTACATAATATTGTATAAAAAATGCAACCAATAAAAATTAATTTGATATAGGTAACCTCTTATTTTGCACACCTTAATAATGATGAATTATATTTTCAATACACCATTTTATAATTTTGTTAGTTTTTTTTATTATAAAAATAGAGTACAAAGTAATTAACATATAAAAAACCCAATTGTCATATTTTTAATAGTTCATTATGCATTCTTTAAACTGATCAACCAATTAACGATCCAAAGTGAATGTGTTTGTGTGTATTATCAGATTTTTTTTATTGTTTTTCCATATAATGGTGCAAACATAAAATGAACTCATGAGGCAGAAGTACACAAATAATTACATGGTTATATTATTATCTACCAATAAACTAAAAATTTCATATAATCAAATTTGCAAACATTATCACATATCCACACCAACAATATAAAAAAGGAATCATACATCAATTATATATGGGATATAGTTCGCAGATATAAACTTTATCTGTGTTTTGTTACTAACACATTCTTTTGTCAATCTAAGTTAAAAGAATCAATCTCTAAGAAAGGTTCACACTCAACTTTTCATGAGCAGTAATGCAATTATAGAGATGGTAAAGTTGGCATGGTTGTAGTGAATTCTCCAACCTCGTAAAACCTATTTAAATTTTTTTGCACACGTATTATAAATAAAACCACTTATATAATCAAATAGTTAAGGGGCATATATATGTGTGTGTGTGTATTTCATTTATAAAAATATTTGATATCGTACTGATACATGCATGTATACTTGAAATGGAGAACGAGGCACAATTAAGTACAAAGAAAGTTCAATAAAAAATCTAGGGGGGGGGGGGGGGTTGAGTCATATAGAGAATTTAGGTCTAACACTTATAATATTATTTGTTATGAGTTTTAGAAATTTCCCTTTCATGTAAAATTAATCCCTATTTTTTGTGTCTAAGTTTCTTTTGTTTACCTTGCATACCAATTATACCATCACTTTAAAGATTAGCAAAATTGTATTTGAACCTCTCTCCACCATTACAAACCTGTTAATACACCTATATAACTATGTAAAAACCTATTATTACATAATGCTGACACAAATACGACATCCTCTACAAAGTTAATATATTTGACTTGTTCATATAGAACTTGTTAATTGTTAGGTCTACTATTTATTAAAAACAATTGTACAGAATTATAAATAATAATATAATTACAGAAATGAAATGAAATTACAGAAATGAAACACTTACTTGAATTTGCAGAAATAATATTAGAATAGAAGAAATAATTCGAGCCCTGTTTAGAACAGTCTCCTTAAGCCAAATTTATTCCCTCCGCAATGTGCTAAAGGTAATGAATAATTGTCTCCCATGATAGAACGAATTTATAATTTAATCAAGTAGCACAACAATGATTGATTTCTTCGAACACAATTCTGTATTTATACTCAACCAGATCAAAGAAATAATATGCAGGAAATGTATGCAGTAGCAGTAAAAGAGAAATTATTTTTTGGGAAAAGATGTGGCATAATTTCGGAATTATGGGAGGGCAATTTTTCAGTAGTCAAAACTGTAGGGGAAAGGTTTAATTTATAGCAAACATTTTGACTATTGGAAACAGTCAAAACTGAATTTAACTGTCAAAACAGTTAATTTTGTTAACTGTTGACCCTTGGAATTAACTGACAAATAGTTAATTAATTATTAATTAATTTCGTAATTAATTAACAATTAAAGTCCAGAAAGTTAAATTAATTCGGCCCAAAAATGTAGGAGATTTTTATAAGTCCAAGACCGAACCGAATAGAACCAAGCCGAGTTGGCCCGCCGGACGGACGGACGCGCGCGCGCGCGCATATGGACCTTTGATCGAAAGTCAACCCGTGCATTGCTTAGGTCATCTCCCTTTCAAAGAGTTGGGATACCTTAAGGCATCCAAGCCTTAGTCCATCATTTGGGTTTTATTAACTCATCATTTTCCCACTACTCTTCCAATGTGGGAAAAGAGTTAAACATACCCAATACATTAACTTTCATTGCTTTGTGAGTCCCTTTGGGGACATATTTATCATTCATAACTTAACGAAATTGGACAAGTTAATATACTACGTTAATCTTCTTGCGGAGGAGAACGCATTCGTATATTGTCCCATAATAATCGTAGTGTGGGTCCCACCTTAATTTGAGCTCAAAGTTGCTCAAAATTCTGTCCAGAAAATTTTGGACAGCTTTCTTAGTCCTATTTTCCAACAATCCCCCACATGAATGATATATCGCTATAAATAAAACAGAACAGTTGCAATGCAGATGCAGGCACTGGTTGAGTAAAACTGAAGACTTATTGCATCGGGAGAAGTAGCCTAGGGGCCTTGAACTTTCCTTAGTGATATACCATTGGATTTACTTGGTTAATCAGTAGACTTCACATCCTTGAACCGTCAACCATTTTTGTAAACCTAGACAATAGTATTCACACAATAATTCTTCAACATAGTTGGTTCTCACGTTTGTGTTCATTTTGTCCATGAACACCACTTGGTTCCGTGAATATTTTAGAGAATATGCCTTTCATTATTCTCATATATGTGGCCCCCTTCTTACTCATGTAGGTGACTTCCATAAAGAGTATCATGCAATACCCCACCTAGACATACTAAGATATGGATGTCATTAAAAGCATAACTTATCCTAATTTCGCGGCAGATAGGCACTGTCTCATCTTTGGAATAGATAGGATTAAATCTCATCCAGTGGTTACTGAATACAATGTAGTTCGGTTTGCTCATTGAACCTAGATCTTGGGATCTCCAGTCAGCTAGGCTGGGTTGCCACTATATTAATTCTTATTTATTTATAGGCTTTAGACCCATTCCTCTCGATGATCTTTCAACTAGCTCCCGTTTTAAACCTTTCGTTAGAGGATCCGATATATTATCTTTTGACTTTACATAGTCAATTGAGATAATTCCATTTGATAGAAGTTGTCTAACGGTATTGTGTCGACGATGAATATGTCGGACTTTCCGTTATACATGTAATTTTGTGCCCTTCCAATCACTGATTGTCTATCGCAATGTATACATATTGCGGGCACAGGTTTAGACCAATTTGAAACATCCTCTAAGAAATTTCGAAGCCATTTAGCTTCTTCTCCAGCTTTGTCTAGTGCAATGAATTCAGATTCCATTGTCGATCTAGCAATGCACGTTTATTTTGAGGATTTCCAAGATACGGCTGCACCTCCAAGGGTAAACACATACACACTCGTAGACTTAGAGTCTTTTGTATCGGATATTTAATTTGCCTCGCAACGTCCTTCAAGAACAGTTGGATATTTTGAGTATTGCAGTCCATAGGTTTGAGTATATTTTAAATAACCCAAAACTTTCAATATTGCTCTCTAGTGATCTCTTCCCGGATTACTCGTAAATCGACTTAGCTTACTTATAAAGTATGCTATGCCCGGTCGCGTATAGTTCATGATACACATTAAGCTGCCGATAATACGAGAATATTGTAGTTGAGACATGCTTTCACCATTATTTCTTGCTAGATGTAAATTTACATCTACAGGTGTCTTTGTAGGACTAATATCATACTTCTTGAATTTTTCAAGTACTTTCCCTATGTAATGAGATTGAGATAATATAAGTCCATCCGATGTTCTAGAAATTTTAATTCCTAATATAACATCGGCGATTCCTAAATCTTTCATGTCAAATCTACTACTCAACATTTGTTTTGTAGTTTTGACAATTTCTAAGTTACTAACAATGATAAGCATATCATCAACATAGAGGCATACAATGACATATCCATTTTGAATGTATTTAAGGTAAACACATTTATCGCATTCATTAATTTTGAAACCATTTGATAACATTGCATTATCAAATTTTTCATGCCATTGTTTAGGTGCTTGTTTTAATCCATATAGTGATTTAACAAGCTTGCATACTTTTCCTTCTCGTCCGGGAGCTTTGAACCCTTCAGGTTGCTCCATATAAATTTCCTCGTCTAGTTCACCATTTAAGGATGCAGTTTTTACATCCATTTGATGTATTTCAAGTCCATTAATAGCAGCTACTGCTATTAACATCCGAATGGACGTTATTCTTGTTACGGGTGAATATGTGTCGAAGTAATCCAACCCTTCCTTTTGCCTATAGCCTTTAGCTACAAGTCTAGCTTTATATTTATCAATTGATCCATCGGCCTTCAACTTCTTTTTGAAGATCCATTTATAACATAACGGTTTTGAACCTTGTGGAAGATCCACTAGTTCCCATGTATGATTTCGTAATATGGATTCAATTTCACTATTAATTGCTTCTTTCCAAATAGAAGCATCGGGTAAGGATATGGCTTCTTTGTACGATTGGCGTTCATTTTCTAGCAAATAATTTAGAAAATCCGGACCGAAAGAAGTCGAGGTTTTTGCTCTATTACTACATCTTGGTTCATCCTCTATTGGTTCAATAGGTTGATGAGTACCACTTTTAGTACCTTGATTTGTCCTTTTAGAAGGACCAGATTCTCGGGTCATGTTCTACGGGAATTCATTTTCAAAAAATGAAGCGTCCCTCGATTCAATAACCGTATTTACATGAATATTCAAAATCTCAGATTTACAAACTAGAAATCGATATGCACTGCTATTAGTAGCATAATCGATGAATACACAACCCACGGTTTTTGGCCCTATTCTTACATTTTTAGGTTTAGGAACCATCACTTTGGCTAAGCACTCCCACACTCGTAAATATTTATAGGAAGGTCTTCGACCTTTCCATAATTCATAAGGTGTCTTGTGAGTCTTCTTGTGAGGTACTTTATTGAGAATGTAATTAGCAGAAAGTAAGGCTTCCACCCACAAGTTTTGTGGAGCTCCTGAACTTAATAACATTGAGTTCATCATCTCTTTCAACGTACGGTTTTTGCGTTCAGCAACACCATTCGATTGAGGAGAATAAGGAGCGGTAGTTTGATGAATAATTCCATTTTCAAAACAAAATTCCTCAAATGGATATTCATATTCACCTCCTCTATCACTCCTAATAGGCTTTATCATTTTGCTTAATTGATTCTCAACTTCATTCTTATATTGTTTAAATGCATTAATAGCCTCATCTTTACTATGTAACAAATATACGTAGCAATATTTTGTGCAATCGTCAATAAAAGTAATAAAACACTTTTTCCCACCTCTAGTTTGAACAAATTTTAAATCACAAATATCAGTGTAAATTAAATCTAAAGGCTCAGTTATCCTTTTAATAGAATGGAAAGGTAATCTAGCTAATTTAGATTCCACACAAATTTCACATTTATGACTTTTATTAATATTAAATTTTGGCAAAAATTCCAAGTTAATTAATCTACACAATGTATCAAAATTAACATATCCTAATCTAGCATGCCAAATATTAGATGACTCAATCAAGTAAGAAGAACTAGCAATTTCATTCATTAAACAGATGTTTTTAGGGTTACAGTAAGGACATTGATTTTAAAGAGTCCCTCATTTAGATATCCCTTTCCTACATACATGTCATTCTTAGACAACTCAAAGCGATCAGACACAAACACAAGCTTGAAACCATTTTTAGTCAGGAGAGGTACAGAAATCAGATTCTTTCAGATATCAGGCACGTGAAGAACATTGTTAAGAGTAAGTTCCTTTCCAGAAGTCATTTTTAGAGCAATATTTCCTTGTCCCACCACCTTAGAAGTGGAAGAATTTCCCGTAAAGAGGTTCTCCTCATTTTCCAAAGGCTTATAGGTGGAGAACATCCATTTGTTTGCACAAATGTGTCGTGTGACTCCAGTGTCCACCCACCATTCCTTGGTATTTCCAACAAAATTACATTCCGAGACCAGGGCAGAAAGATTCATATCCGTCAAGTCTCACCCTCAGTTACATTTGCTTGAGGATTATTTCGATTTTTCTTTTTAGGCTTACGACACTCGCTTGAGCGGTGTCCAGGTTTACCACAATTGTAGCATTTGCCTTTGAACTTCTTCTTGTTCTGTTTGGAAGTGCCTTCCCCATCATACTTTTGTTTGTTCTTCTTAGGACCTTCAACAACATAGACCTTCCTTTCCATTGGATTCTTCCCATTTTTCTTTTGAGACTCACGGTTATCTTCTTCGATTCTCAGCCTGACCACCGACTCCTCCACATTCATCTCCTTTCTCTTGTGCTTGAGATAATTTTTGAATAAAGTCCAAGATGGTGGCAACTTTTCAACAATTACAGCAACTTGGAAAGTTTCACTAAGTGACATTCCTTCAGCATGAATGTCGTGGAGGATCACTTGGAGTTCTTGCACTTGCGAGATCACAGATTTAGAATCAACCATTTTGAAGTCCATAAAACGGCCGATGATAAATTTCTTCATCCCAGCATCTTCAGTTTTGAACTTCTTTTGCAAAGAATTCCATAATTCCCTGGATGTTTTGATCATGTAGTAAACATGATACAATGTCTTGTCCAAGTAGTCTAGAATATAATTCCGGCATAGGTAGTCCGAATGCTTCCAAGCATCGACAGTAGTAACCTTTTCACAGTCATCTCCCTCTTGAATAGAGGGACAATCTTCATATACAAACCTACCCAGTTGGCAGGTAGTGAGATAGAAATACATTTGTCCTTGCCAACGTTTGAAGTCAGCCGCATTGAACGTTTTTGGTTTCTCCCCGTGTGGCATAGATACGGGTGCAGTCACATTTGTGTTAGTGACAGTCACATTAGCAGGAATAGTGTTCGTACTTTGCGATTCCATTTCTGTTAAAAAAACAGAATTTTTATCAATGGTAAAATTCATATATAAATGAATTAATCAAAACAGAATACAAAATTTTGTGCACCAATTTCCTCCAAATATAATTCACAATAAATGAATTCCAATAGAATTCCAAATAATATTCAGAATTAAACTATAATATAAACATAAGTTTATACAAAATAAAATCTGTGTCACACTAATTTTTAATAATAAAAGGATTTCCGTACAAAACAGAATTATAATTTAAAGATTAAAATTTTTACATAAACAAATTTTAACAAAAATTTACACATAAAATTTATTTCCTAAAACAGAATATTCAAACAGTATAGAAATTAATTTCTGTACCAAAACTGTTTTATTAATTTCTTCAATAAAACAATAATTTAATTCAATTTTTCTGTCAAAACAGATTTATTTTCAAGAAATAAATTTATGTAATAAAAAAATTTATGTTCACTAAAAAATAGTAGAACAAAATAAATTTGTCTTAAGATTGTTAATTGTTAGGTCTACTATTTATTAAAAATAATTCTACAGAATTATAAATAATAATATAATTACAGAAATGAAAAGAAATTACAGAAATGAAACACTTACTTGAATTTGCAGAAATAATATTAGAATAGAAGAAATAATTCGAGCCCTGTTTAGAACAGTCTCCTTAAGACAAATTTATTCCCTCCACAATGTGCTAAAGGTAATGAATAATTGTCTCCCAAGATAGAACGGATTTCGAAATTAATCAAGTAGCACAACAATTATTAATTTCTTCGAACACAATTCTGTATTTATACTCAACCAAACCAAAGAAATAATATGCAGGAAATGTATGCAGTAGCAGTAAAAGAGGAATTATTTTCTGGGAAAAGATGTGGCATAATTTCGAAATTATGGGAGGGCAATTTTTCAGTAGTCAAAACTGTAGGGGAAAGGTTTAATTTATAGCAAACGTTTTGACAAACAGTTAATTAATTAATAATTAAAGCCCAGAAAGTGGCCCGAACCAAACCGGCCGGACGCGCGTGGACCTTTGACCGAAAGTCAACCCGTGCATAGCTTAGGTCATCTCCCCTTCAAAGAGTTGGGATACTCCAAGGCATCCAAGCCTTAGTCCATCATGTGGGTTTTATTAACTCATCATTTTCCCACTACTCTTCCAATGTGGGACAACAGTTAAACATACCCAATACATTAACTTTCATTATTTTGTGAGTCACTTTGGGGACATATTTATCATTCATAACTTAATGAAATTGGACAAGTGAATATACTATGTTAATCTCCTTGCGGAGGAGAACGCATTCGTAAATTGTCCCATAATAATCGTAGTGTGGGTCCAACCTTAATTTGAGCTCAAAGTTGCTCAAATTTCTGTCCAGAAAATTCTGGACAACTTTCTTAGTCCTATTTTCCAACAAAACTTTCTACAAGCAAGAACCATTTATTTCTCTAGTTGACATTGCATAAACCAACATGGAATATAAAACTCACAATACCCATTACTGGTGGGTTTATGTGACACCTCGTCTAATTAAATACCGGGTAGCTACTCTTTTATTAAATTAATACAGAATATCAAGTTGGTTCAGTCTTAGCATCACCGTCGAAAAACATTTAATTAATTACTAGCCACCTAATATTTAAAAAGAGAGAGATGTCAAATTTTATTAATTATGTTAATGAATAAACAAGAATTTATTTATAAACCATCAATCGCATAAACAATCTCATATAAATGCTCAACGAGAGGAAATCAAATAAGTCTGGAGTAAACACTCCATTAATAAAGATGCCAGAGTAAATAATGTCCCAATACAAGAGTCTGAATAAATAATAAACCGAAAACTAAAATAATGAAAGTCTGCAACTACAACCTCTAAATAAGAATGGGCGACATGCCCTAACTGATACAAATGACTCTGAAGGAATCAAGAATAAAATGAGAGCGTCTACTACCAAGATCTTGTAACTTCCATAGCAGTTACTGCACGTCATCAAAATGGAACTCCTATGCTTGGCATCCCTGTGGATGGGCACCTAAAATGTTTTTACAAAACCAAAATAGATTTGGAGGAAAACGGGTCAGATCCCGATGTGAAAACAGTTTAAAAGTTCAGCAAGTGTTTAAATTACAATTAAACAACACATATTATAAACACGTTAGTTGTGTGCTCTCACATGAGTTTCTTACCTCTCAACTGTTGTGCACGCCTAACGTATGCCTTTAACCCATCCTAGTTATGCCACTATCTAACTAGTTTGTACCACTCCTGCCTTCGCATTCTAACATAGAGTATCTACGCGTAACCCCCAAATAAGCCATTATATAACTCATGTTCACATTCATTAAATTAATTATCTCACGTGTTAATTAAATTCTCATTCTTAACCCATTTAAATATCTTAGTTATTCACATCTACTAAGAAACAATGAACCAGTCACAAGTACATAAGTATATCACTCTCAGTACATAAATACATATATGGCACCCCTAGGCTAAGCTGCGGTGCACGCATACTCTGCTATCAAATCCATGTACATCACATACGTAAGGATCACGTGTTCCGAATCTCTCAGGAACCGTTAAATACAAATCACACATATTGAAGACGAACATAGTTCACATACCCATGGGTCACTCACATACCTACGCTCCCATGGTCAGCTGACTTATCAACTCACAAATAAGTCATTCACAGTACTATGTCCTTAAGTTACCAGTCTAAATCCCCCCGAAGGCACATAAGGATAAGAGGGTCCTTTTCCAGAATAAAACTAACCTCCTGTGATATCAAGTATGGTAGGTATGTCATACACATAAGAAATCCATACACTAGGCATTCACAGAACCTAAGTAATCATATATCAATATAGATGTTCACACATTTCATCTAGTTAATCTCATTCGTAGCAAGTTTACCCCGAACATTATACATAATATGTATTCCGTTTGATAATTCTCTCGTCGTATCAATTTTGGTACTTAAACCTATCTCAAAAGGTTACTAGATCTCTTATTAATTTCTAATGTTATATCAGTACTTAAAGTCACTCCGTCCTTGACCTTAACCTTACATCGTCATTAATTCCCATCATGGTTTCAATTCGAATGCTTTCTAATCGTACCTTACTCGATAGACTCTCGTAAGCAATAACAATCAATTCCATAAGTTATGACATTCTTCAATAATACTAAGACCCTACTGACTTTATTTAAGTCCCACAATATCATATTAGTCTCCCTAATAACCAATATCGGCTTTGGAATAATCATTGAACCTTAAAGAGAAACAATTGTCAAAACTCAGAAGGGATCGATCGATCGAAGAAAGGGGATCGATCGATCGATGGTTCGATCGATTGACATTCTTGAGTCAATCGATCGACCAAGCAGGTATCAGCCCAAAAATTCTTAACAGTTACGGGTTCTCCACTTTTTACACCTCAAACTCTTCATTCTAACGTCCAAAACTCACAACTAAATATAATAATCAACCTACTAACATGTTTACATCATTCCCCATGTTTTCGATTCATCAAATCAACCTATAACATCAATGACTTAAATCAAAAACCTAGTTTTCCTATTTCTTCAAGAACATCACATAACTCAATCAAATTTCATAATTCTCTACCTATAAATCATAAATTCGTGGTTATTATCATCTCCAAAAATTACTACATGCAAGTCCTATCCAGATTATGATTTTAAACCTTTCATATCCATTCAATTTTCATTTTTCATGACAATCTTCAAATCTATAAAAACATGTAAACTATATGCTTTGAATCTTTGCAAGATAAATCACTTGCCTGAAAAAAGTTTCTTCTAATTTGTTGATGATGTTTAGGGCTGGTCCTCCTCCTTTCTCCGGCCACAATTCTGACGAAAATGGTGGTGGTGGGTGGTGGGTGGTGGTTTTGGTTTTGAAACCCTTTGGCAACTTCCCTCTAACTCACGTAGCCCACTCTCTTGTTTTTGGATTATCATGGCCCTAATGTCTTTTCTAATAATATATAAATAAACTCTAAAATTTGTGGGTCTTAATTCCTTAATTTTTAAAATTACCAAAATACCCTTCCGGGTTGCCGGTTAGGCCTAAAAGTGCCCCGGGATCCAAACTAAACTCCCGGCTAGTGTTTTCTGACTATCTCGAACCTTTCGGACACGTTGGATCACTCAAAAATATCATACGGATGATATAAAAAATACTTTTAAATCCATTTAATTGGATCCTGATACGACTGACACGCGTGTCCCAACTAAATTATCGAAACTACCGTATTTTCAACTCACCACATTTTTAATAAATTCAATGATTATATATTACCATAATCACTCAGTAATATTCAACAACATAATAATAACCAAATACTAACTCTCGTCTCGCTAGCATTTAAATCCGAATTGATTTTTCAATTAATTATCCCAAATTAAAAGCAATTCCATTTAATTAACCTCATAATTAAATGCCATAAAAATACGGGGTATTACATACTTCCCCCTAATAACGGAATTTTGTCTCGAAATTCGGAAAAGTAAGGCATACCTGGAAAAATTTAGGTATCCTCCAGTACTCAGAACAAAATATAAAGAAATGCCCAATCACTAAAGCCTCGCTTCACAATAAGCTTGTTTAACAGTCTTGATACTTTATCAGTTATAGGGTTGTACTTCAATAAATGCACCTCATGTTGTGCTCATACTAAACAACATTCGAATAAAAATGGAATATACATCATTGGCCGCATTATCTCAATATTATTGTGAGTCCGCACCAAACTATGCATTAACTCCCGCGTTTATCAAAACACCAAACTCCCATCCTGGAAGAAACCAATAACACATCTGACTACTCTTGACCATTCTTTGAATCTCTATTCCCTACGTTGTGACTTTTACACAAGGGAAAACCACTTTAGCCGGTTGGTGTTACACAAACATTTGTAAGCACCTTGTCCATTGTAAATTGATACGGGTACTTTTCCCCCAACTCTACCATTAGGTAGTATCTTCTCCCCATTACTATAATATACCTCACTTACTAGTTATACCCGATTTGGAATTGAAAAGGTCGCAATGAATCCAAAATTTCTTTCATACAGTCCACCAGTCGTCAATCACCTTACGCCTACACCTCAAGCTATAGGTGATCCAACCCTCAGAACAAAGAGTTATTTCCACTACTTCTTGCTACCCCACGTTGAAGGTGGATTTTGGGGATCTCCTATTTGTTCTAAATAATACTGCGTAGGGCCACGTACCGGCGTTTTCACTATCTAATAGTGTAAATCACCCAAGTATATAACCATTTCTCTCCGCCTGGACAACCTATCTCACATATTCGAAGGAACTCGTTACTTATCTATAAGTTGGCAACCCCTCAAGGAAATTTACCAACTTGACTCTTCCATCCCTGGAATCGTTGGCTTGATACAGATTATCTGGTTGATCATATAACCCTAATCGTTTTACTACAAACTACACCTTTTTCAATGCTGACTTTCACGTATAATTCTTCCCGTTAAGTGATACTTAATGATCTTCTTCTTCTCTTTGCGTATACCAAAAGTTTTGACCCTTGCACTTTTCACCACGTTGTGCACATCTGGACCCTCTATACCTTATTGATATCCTCATTCTATTTACTCTTGAGTCACCCTCAACGTTCGATTGGTCGTAACTTTACTCCAAATTGTCCATAATAGTTAAATATTTTCCTTCTCAGGAAATACCCCCTTATTAAATGGCTTTCCACTGCCTTTTCACCAAATTCGGACGTGCTACACTGATCACACATGAGTATACTCATTAACACCTTCTCTTACAACGCTTAATCCCATTAGTAATAATATCACCCATCTATATCCTTTCTTTCGTCGATTACTACATTAGTAAACCAAGATGTCTACACCCCTTATAACCCAATCATACGTTTTTCTATTTTTTTTAAACATTATATACGCTTCATATGTATTCCAAACTCTTTGTTGCCGCTGCACTTACAGCATTGCTATACCACTTGGGCATTCTCAATCATCTCCGAAGTTGAAATCCTAAATCCTCCTTAACCTCAATGCATCCTCCAACCCGCCGTAACAAAACCAACATTATCAGTACTAACATCATAATTCACTAACAACTGGCTCTACTGGCCTTACATTGTAATTTACGTTGTTAACTTCCTGTTATAACTACTTACTTCCATAACGATCGAGGTATCCAATCTATGGACTAATGGTCAAACATCTCCCTACTACCAACCTTACGCTAAGTTTCATGCGTGGGATGTCTCGCAAAGCAAAATCCAAATAAGGAACCCCCCCGATACACTACTACCTAACATTGTCGGTCATCGGGATCCATTACTCCCTTAATCCATAACATGTACCCCTATTTTCCCATCTCTTAACAACAAAGTTACATCTCCTTCCGCAATGACACTTAAACAAGGAACTCCTTTCGAAAGACACTTTCTCTTGACATTGATGGTAATCACATTTTAATATACATCATGCAAATATAATCGGGGCTCTCAAAATCCCATCCCCAGACACACAACTATGTGTTTAAACTCCCAACTCTCTAAAGGGTGATAAAACAATGCACTCTTCTTATTACGATATCCTGAGCGTTAATTATAATAACCAGCTAAACCTTTTCGCTGACTAGTAAGCCAATTACATACGAATCATATCAATTAAATCCCTACGCATACTGGGATTAAATATGCGTGACCATTATACCTTTTTGAAATGACAACAATATATATATATATATATATATATATACATAAGTACAATTATGAGCCCGACCCTCTCACAGATGGAGCCTCGCCAGAACGAAACATTCTACCCCAAGGTAGTAACCCCGATAAACTTACAATACCAGCACACTATCAGTATAATCATATATAAAACCATAATTAGGATAGTATCATAATTGTATAAAACAACACTAAAACAAGTAATTGCAATAAAGTATATATGCTATCAATATACCCATTCATCCTCCGCAGATGACAATAAAGATAACCCCACACTATCAGGGAAAATATTCACATACATAATAAAATTTTCGATATTCCCTAAACTCGACTCTCAAGAGAAAATAACAATAATAATTGTAGCAACTCGTTCATGCCACATGCAACATCATCCGAGGATATAACTCATACTTCTATCCTGAGAATCGTCCTAGCCGCTCAAATGGTTCTTGGACCTAACACACCTGTCCATACCAAACCGAATGTTTCAATAACTGTTTCCCTTGCCAGGCACAATACCTTTATCCCTACACTTGCATCGGGAAACATTTGTAACGCACGGGTTTCACTCCCCACAAAATACCTCTACACATACTCCACTTATCTTCGATCACACTGACCATGTTAAGGTGATCCTTCTCCCGAACGTTCGTAGTTTCGGCTCTGATGACTACCTCCATTGTTCCCTTAGCTTGATAGACCTAAGGAACACGCTAATAGTTTCCACATCCTTTACTGAAATCACCATCACTCGGTAATAATTCAACTATCCAAATTATTTTAACGGGTTCTCCATTGGGTCTTCCCCTTGTGGTGTTTTTCCAATACCAAAAAGAGTCCTAAAGATGATGTGAATATCGTCAAAATTTTAACGGGTATTCGAATTATTTTAATGTTCGGATGAAGTCTTTTCAAAATTCCTTTGATTGCACATTATATATTTGGCATCTCATTATAAGAGAATAGATGTACCCCTGGAAGAATCATCGCAAGCCAATCTAAGGATTTAGATCAACCCGCTTATGTTATAACATCCTTTGATCAGATCGATTAACTACAGACATCGATCTGGTTGACCATGGCAAAACTTAAGACTCCCACGCTCTGAGCGATGATGGTCATGTGTGAAGTGCCAAGTGCGCCATCAAAGCGTCCAATGCGCCCTAAGTTGCCCAATCACCTTTTTGCACGTCGCGTGATCGCACGAACGCGCATCGAGTGTCGCGATTGGTAGTGCTTTGCACCACTGCAAAGCACCATAACACCACCTCTTTGACTAGAAGACTAATAGTCATCTTTTGTCTTTTAGTTATATACCCTTTCATTTTCTTGTAAGGTTTTTATGTGGGACAATAAATCCATACCCACCTCATATACACCACTTTTGTTTTATCTCTCTCTCTCTCTCTCTCTCTCTCTCTCTCTCTCTATGTTCTAGAAGACCCAATATAAAAACCCAATAAATAAAAACTCACTTACACAATATTAATATTAATTTATATTCCAAAAATAAATTCAATAATACAATTTAATTAATAAATTATATTTTGAAATTCAAACAACCCCCCACCATTTCAAAATACTCATAAATAAGGAATTGAAGATACAAGAGTATAAAGATAGTAAAAAAGTTTATGGCATTATCGCTGAAATCTAGTACATAAATGAGAAGTGTCTTACAAACTTCAACTTACACTCAGGGAAAATAATTAAAACTTCATCAAAGTGTTGTAGTGAACGTACCTTGAACCAAGGAACATTTAAGACGAGCCAAAACCATTTCGCATACTGATCTCTATGTTGAAGAGTGTTATGTTAGCACGCACATTTATGACCTTGTGCTTATCCCTATTCCACGAGTGTCTTATAATCGGTCTTAGTTCCACAAAAAATAGCCACACTTTCATCATTCATATAGTTAAATCAACTTTAGTGATTCTGCGAATCAAATTATGATTTACTAAAAAGTTAACGTCATCCTCTATCATCAAGAATACCAACACTAGGCACATAGGAATGTACTTTTACATATAAGTTCCTAGTGTTCCATAACTATCATTTAACTTGTTAGTACCACATTGAACTTTGTCTATATATTCAAGACATAAGTTGGGTTCCCATTAAATATAGTTGATTTATTTTATAGACCTTAGTCTTATTCTTTTTTAGGTGATATATATCATTTCTCTAACAAGACCTTTAGTCAAGGGATCTGCTAAATTCGTGATCATTTTAACATAGTCAACTATAATTACTCCTTCATTGAGTAATGTCCTCAAAATTTGATGTCTTAGAGGAATATGTCTAGATTTACCATTATAGGTTTTTCTTGAAACCTTATATAATGTAGTCTGGTTACCACAATTAGTGATAATAGCAGGAGATGGATTTTTCCATAACGGAATGTAAAATAATAAGTTTTTAAGCCATTTTGCTTCTTTACTTGCATCTGCTAGGGCTATCAATTCTGAATGCATTATTGAATCAGAATCACATGTTTATTTCTTGGATCCACAAGAAATAGTCTCTCCTCCTAGCATAAATATCTAGCCAGTTGTGGACTTGTATTTTGATTTGAGGTTATTCCAACAGGAATCACTATATCCTTCTAATACATATGGATACCCCACATAATGTAAGCCATAATCCATAGTCCTCTTTAGGTATCTAAGTAATCTAAAAATTTCATTCTAATGTTCTTGTCCCGAATTACTTTTAAATCTTCATAACATTCCTACCGCATAGGCAATGTCTGATCTGGTGCAATGCATTGCATACATGAGACTTTCAATGACACTGGCATATTTAGGTTGATCCATAGTACGCCTAGTATTTTTCATTAATTTGATACTAGGATCAACAGGTGTGGTTGATAGCTTAAGTTAAAAATGATTATATTTCTTAAGAACCTTTTCAATGTAGTGAGATTGAGATAATGCTAATTTATCATCTTTTCTTATTATTTTGATTCCTATAATCACATCATCTTCCCCTAAATCTTTCATATAAAAGTTTGACGATAAAAACCTCTTAGTTTCTTCCACATATTTGATACTTGTCCTAAATATAAGCATGTCGTCCACATATAAGAAAATAATGACTCCAATACTAATATTAAAATTACTATAAATGCATTTGTCGGCACCATTTACTTTAAAACCATGGGATCTTATTATCTTATCAAACTTTTCATGCCATTGCATAGAATCTTGTTTAAGGCCATAAAGAGATTTAACTAGTTTACACACTTTCTTTTCTTGTCCTAGCAAAACAAACCCTTCAGGCTGTACCATATAAATATCTTCTTCTAAATCACCATTTCGAAAGGCTGTTTTTACATCCATTTGATGAATCACTAAATTATGAATAGAAGCAAGAGATATTAATAGTCTAATGGAAGTTATGCGTGCAATGGGTGCATATGTGTCAAAATAATCAATTCCATGTTTTTGTTTATATCCTTTAGCAACTAATCTCTCTTTAAATTTATTAATTGAACCATCCGAATTTAATTTCCTTTTAAATATCCATTTGCACCCTATTGGTTTTGCTCCAGGGTAAGATCAGTAATAACCGAAGTTTGATTTGACAAAATTGAGTTCATTCCATCATTGATTGCTTCTTTCCGAAGTATAGCATCCCTATATGTTATCTCTTCATGAAATCTAGTTGGTTCATCTTCCACATTAAGAAAAAATTTTGTTTTGTTCTTAGTTTCATTCACATCTCCCTCTATAAAATAAATTACAAAGTAAGGTCCAAGTGTCTTCTCAGTTCTTTGTCTCTTACTTCTCCTTGGTTCAATGTGATCCATTGATTCCAAAGATGATATTGGTTGTGATGACTCATTAGAAGGTGAGACATCAATAGTCGAATTATTATTTTCCAATCCTTGATTCAAAGTACTTTACTTTGTTAGATGTTCAAAATATTGCATGTCCATCGACTCAATAATTTATTAAGTTTCAAGATTCAAAAATCTATAAGTCGTACTATTGTTAGAGTATCCAATAAAAACACACTTGTAAGTCGTACTTCCTAACTTGGGTATTTTAGGTTCGTGTTTTCTTAAATAAGCAAGACATCTCCAAACTTTGAGACGGTTAAGATTAGGTTTACGATTAAACCATAATTGATATGGTGTAATATCCTTGTTTTTCAATGAAGCTTTATTTAGAATATAGCAAGGAGATAAAATTGGTTCACCCCACATAGAGAAAGGCAATCCATAACTGATTAACGTCACATTTATCATTTAAATCAAAGTCCTATTTTTCCTTTTCGCTGTTCCATTTTTTTACGGTTTGTATGGTGATGTAACTTGATGAATTATTCCATGAGCATTACAAATTTGAATAAATTCATTTCGATAGTATTCAACATCTTTATCGGATCGTAAGACTTTGATTTTCCAATTTTGTTGAGTTTCAACTTCTACTTTAAAAATAAGAAATTTATCGAATACTTCATCTTTACTTTTAAGTGTGTGTGTGTGTGTGTGTGTGTCTCTCTATCTCTCTCTCTCTCTCTCTATATATATATATATATATATATATATGTGTGTGTGTGTGTGTGTGTGTGTGCATATTTGGAGTAATCATTGATAAAAGTTAAAATAATATATTTATTTCCTCCATGAGTGACATTACTCTTCATATCACATATATCACTATATATAAGATCAAGCATTTTAGATGTCCTCTCAACAGATTTAAATGACTTTCGAGTTATTTTAGATTGAGCACAAATTTCACATTTATCGTAATGTTTATTTTTACAATAAGAAATTAATCCTAGACTAGTCATATTTTTTATACTTCTATAACTAACATGACATAATCTATTATGTGATAAAGAAATTGAATCAACCAAATAAACGAAACTAATACCATTTATTATATTAAATTTGATAATGCCGTGTAAAAACACCCATTTTTTCACTAAAGGACGGCCAGGCACGATACGCCGAATATGGGGCTTGTCAGTCTATTAATACCATTCTGCGCGCCAACATAAGATAAATTATATATTAAAGGCCCATAATTAAATTTTTAAATCAACATTGCCATGATAAGTATCTAAAACCAAACCAACATAAAGTGCATGATAAGTCTGAAATAAAAGTAAGTATCACAACCCAACTGAATGTAAATAAACAAATCTCGGGCTTATGCCCATACAAATCTCTCAAATAAATAACTATGACTGGAAAAGCACATAATCTAGAGTCAATAATATGAAAAGCTGATAAGTACGAGATATCGTAATATTGGTATAAGAAAAGTCCCGTTCTCCCTGTCTAGAAACAACCTGGGGGGGAAACATTTAAATTTGGGTCAGAGCTGCAAGAATTAACTTAATTAATTTAAGATGCAATAACATAGTTGATGAAAAATAAATATTCCCCCTTAGTCACTCACATGCATTTAACACCTCACCCCTCATCTAAGTGTGATATTGTTCGCATCCCAATAAGTCCCAAATAATAATTATGACAATATGTCAAATTAATAATAAAGTTTTTGCCGATAATTAAATGATTAAGTGTAGAGACTACATTTAATTTCCAATACCGGAAATATCCCTATCTGTCAAGTTTCACATAAACGGCATAAACATCTATTATGCACTAAAGAATCAAGGTTGTAATTTATTTCCACATTCTTAGACATTTCAATTTATCTCATATAAAGTCCGGGTAATTATATATATGTCCTTTATATATTTGGCACACCAAGGCATATACCGTTGGTGTCTAGTTCGTACTCTATTGACAAGTTTGAAGGATTCTCTTATCCTAAGAGGACAACATAAAACACAAATAAATTTGGTGGCGGTCCCTACGCACGATACCAGATCACGACCCATACCTAGTGGTGACACAAGCTCGGTCAGCTTCAACACCTACCTCTCGTAGATGGCGCCTCCACGTAGTACTTATATGACCTACACAACGTCAGGCCCACATGTGCCGATGTGTGGTACCTGGTCCGAACGCAGGAACCCCTGAGCTGATAAGAGAGTCCAAAATATAATATGCATAGATAATTATTCCATAATTACCATAGAAAGCCCACCTAAAGTCCACAACATTTCCATTTTTTAGTAATTTACCTTCAAGTGAATTATTAATTCCATCCCATAGAATAATAATTTAGCCTTGTAATTTTCCAATTAAATGGGGCATAATCTGATTGTTAATAATTTTCCCCTTTAAACTCAATCATAGTAAACCAAACCCCAGCCAAATCATGAAAAAAATGAACAACCCAAAACCCCTTCACGTCGCTTGAACGAGGTTAGGGGTCATTCGCGCAACATGATATGTCGCTCGAACAAGATATGCATTAATTGAGCGACCACTTCATCTTCCCCATGCTGATTCCATTTCTTTTTGTTCTTCTTTGTTCACGTCTTCATCCCAAAAACAAGTTGTTCGCACCCCAAAAATTTGAAACACAGAACGACATATAATGAAACCAAATACTCAACCCAAAATCCATGTACTCATACCCAAAAATTAATATATGCCAAGGGTCTTAACAAATTAAAACATTCTTAAGAATTTTAATCTTATTCAATTCAAAATGATGACATCTATCATGGGATCTACATCAAATATTCATTCCGTGAATCAACAGTGATAACCTCTACATCAAATAGTCAATATGTCCCCAATTAACTATCAAAAACCCTAAGGAATCTACCCTCAATTTTAAGATTTCAATACCTAAATTTATGGGACTAACTCTATATTGAATTCAGTCCTCTACACGCATAGAATATTTATTCATCATCAAATTATTCATATCAAACCTAAATCCGAGAAATTTAAGGGTCATTATAATGCATCAAGAAAATACATTGGAAACTTAAACTAAGCAAGATAATTCTTGCCTGTTTATGGTGATGGATGACTTCTTCCTTGGATTCTCCGTTCTTCCCCCTCTTAGGCCTTTGTTCCTCTATCTCTTTAAGTGGGGTGGCTATGGTTAGGTTAGGATTAGTAGTGGGGAGTTATTTCTTTTCCTCCTAATCTTATATTTTACCCAATTCCCGAGTTGGACATATAATCCCATTTTAGACACCCAAATGGGCCCGAATACATACCCAGACTAGCCCAATAACCTTCCAACTTATATATGTACACCCTAGAACCCTTTATAAATGTTTAAAACACCTAAATGAGCCTTTAATTCTTCCCAGAATGCGTTCTAATTATTTCTATTTCACTTAGACATTTTTATTATGTTCCAATAACACGTGCCCGTAAATTTGTTTATGTGTGATTTACTTCTCACTAGCAAGCCCATTATGTCAAATTGAGTTTTGTATTTATATAACCATGAATAAATGTTTATTTCAAATATATATATTTTTTCTCACTTAATTTAAAACCTCCCAATTTAATTTATTCTCAAAATAAATCTGAAATCATTAAATTTATTTATGTCGTAATATTTTATTCCGAAAATACGGGGTATTACATGTCGTTACAGGAGCGCCATTTACCAATAAACTGACCATTCTTGGATAAGAGAAGCTTATCCAACTCATAAACAAGTTTCAAAGCTCTCTTATTGAGATATTCTCCAAACACATGATCTTTACACATTTTTGATACATTAAGTACATCAATCAAAGTAAGAACCTTCCCAGATGTTAATTTCAATTCCATTGTGCCCTTTCCAATTACTTTGGTGCAGATATTATACTCCATTTTTACTTCCTTTCCATCGATCTCTTGATATGTTTTGAAAAGAGAACGATCCTTATAGATATTAACGGTTGCGTGGGTGTCTAACCAACCCCCACTTTCATTATCCGCAGAATTTGGTTCGCACATCATTTCAATAAGTTCTTCAACATTTTTGGTTTCCTTTTCCACTTGCTTTACCTCAAATGTCTTGTTTTTAAGTTGGCATTCTCGAGCAAAATGACCGGATTTGTCACAAAAGTAGAATTTACCTTTCTTCTTTTTGTTTGCACCTGGTTCTTGAAATTTGAATCACTCCTTGCTTGAGTTTGTAATCTTTTGCAGTTTTGGATGTTTGATCCTCAACCATCTTTTTGTTGGAATGATTATCACTTTGATCTTCCTTCTTTTCCCGAATACGAGAATCTTATTCAATACAAAGATGGCGACGAAGGGATTCAACTATGTATGTTTTTTCATTCTGATTATTTTACTTCTTAAAGCCATTCCAAGCGGAAGGAAGTTTACAAACAACTACCACCACCTGAAATTAATCTTGAAGATTTATTCTGGTGGCTTTAATATTATTAACTATTTGTTGGAGTTCATGGGCTTACGCAACGACAGATTTATCATTAGTTATTTTATAATTCATATTGTTGGAAATAAGAAAGTTACGGTTACTTGTTTCCTCATTTTTTTATTTTTTCTCCAATGCCTGCCATAATTCCTTTGCCGTATGAATCATCTGATGTTCACTATAGATAATTTGAGATAAAGCATTAAGAATGTTTCCCTGACACATGAATTCATCTTCTTTCCTCTTCACATATTTTTGCTTGATATCTTCGGTGTTTTTAGATGTGGGTTCGGTAATAGTTTTAAGCCCGTCATTAAGAATATACGCTAGTTTAAGAGATGCGAGAAAGAATATAATTTTCTCTTGCCAACGGGTGAAATTTTTACCATCAAAACGATCCATTCGAATCAAATCTTGACTCATAACGTGGATGGGTTGTGCTATCGCTCCTTCCATTTTTTTAGAAGTAATATTGACTAAAACTGTTGGAAATTTATGAAGGAATTATAATAATTATGAATCCAACTTACTGTAGGGTATGCTATAAGAATGTTTTCTTTAATCAATATTTCTCCCCTTTCGGATGAAACTGTGAGTACACAATGGAGTGTAAGTAGAAATTTTCCTTCGGGATAGAATGAAATGATGTTTCTTTTTTGATTCAAACTACCAAGAACACTCAATAATATTAACCTAATAATGCCAGAAGGTAGAGGACGGAGAGAGGATAATTGTGCAATGTTCGGTATCCAAAACAGAGGTCTGGAACTCTTTTCATAGCCATTTTGGTGGTTGTTCGTAAACAGTCATCTCCTTTCAGTTGCTCAAATTAGCAACCATCGGATCAAGTCTTTTCAAGATTCCTTTGATTGCACGGTCTAGATTTGGTGTCTCACTGTAAATGAATGGATGCACCTCTATACGAATCGCCGCGAGTTAATCTAATGATTTAGATAAACCCACTTGGGTTATAACATCCTTTGATTAGATTAATTAATGACAATCATCGATCTAGTTGACTTTGACAAAACTTTAGGCTCCCACGCTCCGAGAGAGGATGCGCACGCGCGAAGTGTGAAGTGCAAAGTGCGCCATCACAGCGCCCAATGCACTCTAAGTCGACCAATCGCACGAATGTGCGCCGCGTGTCGCAATTGGTGGTGGTTTACACCACCGCGAAGCACCATAGCATAGCCTCTTTGACTAGAATACTAATAGTCATCTTTTTTCTTTTAGTTATATACCCTTTCACTTTCTTGTAAAGTTTCTATGTGGGACACTAAAACCATACCCACCTCATTTACACCCATTTTTCTTTATCTCTCTCTCTCTCTACTAGAAGAAATAATATAAAAACACAATAAATAAAAAATCACTTACACAATATTAAAACTAATTTATATTCCAAAAATATAACTCAATAATACAATTTAAATAATAAATTATATTTTGAAATTCCAACAGGTTATGTATAGCAGCTACCATAACACCCCCCCCACCACCACGCACACACTCACAGAGCCGACTCAAGACCAAATGGGGTCCTACGAAAATCATAGAAATAGGAGCCTTTCGAGATAAAAGTACTAAATTATAATATTATTTTTTATTAAATTGTACTTTTATTGCCTTTTGAGATGCAAAATCATTGATAATTTTCCTGTATTCAATATTTTCTAACATCTTCTTTTCAATTGATAGTATGGCTAACCCATTTAATTTTTCTTGCGGCATTGTTGATCTCAAATAGGATTTTATTATTTTTAGTTTTGAAAAACTCCTTTCTGCAGACGCAATTGTGACAGGTATTGTAAACAATATTCTATATGCAATATAGGCATTCACAAATAAACAAACGCAAAAAAAATAGAATATAAACAAATATAAGCCTTGAAAAATTAAGGAATGATGGAACCTTATAAATCTCTACTTGTAATTTTGTTGAGTATAAGTAAAATCACACGTGAGACAATTATAGCCTGCAAATTTGAAACAAATAAATTAGTTAAATAGAAATAGAAATATAGAGAAAAGTAAAAAAAAAAATACTACAATAATGCAAATAGCAAATGAGTTGTCTTGAGAGTGTAAGAGAGTTTTAACAATGTTTTTTCTTAGAAATAGATTTTCATTGTAGGAGAGAAAAAGATGAAGAATGTGGGAATAATAATATTTTTATGGGATATATAAAAAGTGAGTGAATGAGTTTCTTTGGAAAGAGATAAATAATTATACTTACAAAGTAGGTGGGTGGTTTACTTTGGGAAGTGAGTCCAAATAATGTGCATATTTATGACATTGTTTTGTCCAAACAATGTGCATAGAAAAAGAGGTTATTTTTTCCCCGCTTATATTATATATATGATATATTAAAAAATGTTTGGGGGCCCTAGGCAGGCTGCCTAGGGGGTTTCAACGTAGAGCCAACATTGCACACGCATGCGCGCACCCCCACCCACCCCCTACATACAGAGAGCAGATCTCATAGAAATGAAGTATACATAATGCTAGCGCAAACTATTTTTCAAAAATATTAAAAAATATATTATGGAGTTGATTTTTTTGTGGTATTTTGATGTTTCAGGGTCTTATATAAAAACTTCAGCTCAAAATAACTTTTTTTGCTACTTTAAAAAAAATCGATTAAAGTTTGACCACCTTTCCAAAATAGCAAAAAAAAGGTATTTTGAGTTGATTTTTTTTATATAAGTCCCTCGAAATGTTTAGACGTCATATAAAAAAATTCTACCAAAAAACAATGTTTTTACTATTTAAAAAAATTGATAAGTATACTTGGTATGTATTGGATCCTGACTAGATACATATAGGTATATTTATATATGTATATGTATATGTATATGAAATATAAATAAGATATTGAATATTTATATATTTTGATATGATATTATTAAAAATTGTTGGAGAATTAGATGATACATTATTCATTTGCTTCTAGAATTTGAAATTAATTATGATGGGCATATGAGTGTCGTGATTGTTTAAAAAAGAAGATGGTATTAAACTCATGTTCTAGGTAACGGGTTATTCGCGTGAAATCGAACACGAAATGATTAATAACATGTCAGGTGATAGTGAAGTCATTTGACAAGAATAGTTAAATGAGTTTAGTTAGGATTGACTAGTAATTAACATGAAACTGATATGACACGACACATGAATTGTCAACCTTGCTCGTATAAATGAATCCCGCACTACCAATGATCTTTGATTTTCGTTGAAACCTGCTGAATTAAGTTTTCATATTGTATTCATCTCTTGTAGACTACGTCAACATTTGTGTTTTATTATTAAAAACACGTAAAAACATTTTATTTATTAATAAGGGATTATATGATTCATCTCTAAATGAGAGTCATATTTGTGAGAATAATTTATATTTATGCTTTTAAATATATTGTTTCATATATATGTCGGTCAACAGTATTAGTAGGAATTCCGGAGAGTTGTCATCAAAACGTTTCACACAAATAAATATTAATGCATCAAAACATTTGACATCAAAACCCGTATATATTTCCACAAATAATTATTAAGGCACCAAAATGTTAGACCCAAATTAATTAACTATTCAGCTACAAACTAATCAATAGATCAAATTCTAATAATTAATACAACACGACTTTGGACTATTATTATGCCATCAAATTATTAATCATTAATAACAATACAACATAACTTATATACACTTCCATAAATAAATATTTAATTATTCAATGTGTTCCTTCCACGAAACATGTACAACATATTCAGAGTTTTCTTCTCCAAATTGACCTGCAAACATAAATAATCTACAAATGGATATTAGAATGCATTTAAAACTTAGCAAGATCCAAATAAAAATTACAAAATGTGAATGACGAGGAAGTAAGTGCAAGAGAACTAAATGTATAAGTAGAAGATGCATAGAATGATACATCCAACGATATTTGACGAGTCGCACAACAAGTCTCGTTGTCATATCCAATATTTTTAAAAATAAAATATATAGTATATTGTGTGCTTGGGTGACATGTGATGTCACAATATGTGTGTGTGTGTATAGAGAGAGAGAGGTTCTTAAGTGAACCAAAATAATTAACTTTTTAATGAACCTAATAAGACATTAAAAAATAATCCAATCAATTTTAATTCCTTGCTGTAATTGGTCCGCGCTAGCGGCAATGGACACGCGTGCTTTTTAATATAAGTCACACCCAGCTTCATTCTAGCTTTAGCCTCCACCAAAACTAAGTCGTGTTCGAGTAAATAAAATATCATTCTTAGCATGTGACAGATATGAGAAATTTTAAAATCCATAAACAAGATAAATAATTTGATCAATCCCAAACGATAATAACCAACTATGCGATAAAATATCCATCACCATGCTAAACTGCAAATAATAAACCAATCTTAATAATATAAAAATGAATAAACTGTAATAACCCTCGCTTATGGGACCGTATTTTACATTAATTACTTAGTATAGTAATTAGAGACCAGTGTTGGGTTATGATTTGAATATTGATTCAATGTAGAAACGTTAAAATGTGTTGTGAGTTAGCATACATATCATAATTATGGAAAATATTGCTATGTCATGCTTATTAATATCATCCGAATTTAAAATGATATTTGGCTTAATAATGAGACTGGAATCTAAATTGAATTTTAAAATGTCCAAATGATAATTTGGAAGTTGCGGTTGATTCCGGAATGTGCGAGATAGTCAAATAATGTGCCATATTGTATTTTGTAGTTTTGGGCATTTTTGACTGGTTATGCCTTAATTATGCTATTGCGTATTATTTTATCGCACTTTTGGTTAAATTAAGTGGGCCATTTACCTTAAGCCACGACCTAAGTCTTCTAAGTCTCCTAATTTCCCCAAATTTCATTCCTAAACCTAAGAGAGTAAGAGAGAATTGGAGAGAAAGCTTTGGAGATTGAGAGAGATTGATACTACACCAAGAAATCTGCATATTTGCTGAATCAAGGCAAGTTTCTACTTGCTATTTGTTGTCTTGAGATAGATGATTGTTTATGATAATGGTGTATTAATCCTAGTTTAGCAAACTTAGGGTTTCATTATGTGTTTTTGGGTTTTGATTCATTCAAAGTTAATTCATGAGGTTTTAAGATGATCAATAGCATCATTTATGTTCTTATAGTGTTAATACATGAGTTTGGTTTGGAGAAGATTGAGTTTGGGTAGAAAATGGAGTCCAAGACTCCATAGCCATTTCTTGGCAAAATCGCAGGCCCGAATCGATTCGGCCCCTTGGGCGAATCGATTCGGCTAGGGGCAGTGCTCAGGTCTTGTTGACCGAATCGATTCGGAATTGGTCCGAATCGATTCGGCAGTTAAGAAGAAACCCAGATTTTCTGACCGAATCGATTCGGTCTCCCATCCGAATCGATTCGGCATTTATGCAGAACCTCAACTTTTCTGGCCGAATCGATTCGGCCAAGGGGGAGAATCGATTCGGTAGCCCTGCATTTTCAAAATTTTTCTTTTTTCATTTTTTAACCCTTTTTCTTTAGAATTATTTGATTAGGGACCTTCTTAAATGAAGTAAACATAGGGGTTAGAGTTTTAGTTGAGTTGGGACGACATCCTAGACTCGAAAGGGTTCATCTAGGATTCATTCAAGGTGGAATTTAAGGTGATGTTTAGGCATCACTTTTGTCTTGTAGTTTTATATCGGTCTAGAATCTATTGAGGTCAATTTGGAGACTGTAGAATTCAATTCGAGTTAGATTTGACTTGATGATTTATAGTAAAGCCTAAAATAGGCCTTGGGGATAACTTTGGAGTCTAAATTCCTTTTGAGGATGATAGATCGGTACGAATTACATATAGTCCCGATTTAACTTATACCCTTTTAATTAAAATGGGGAATTGATAAGGTAAATGATAATTTACTAATCATGTAATGGAAATTAATAAAATGGATGTTACACACCTCTCTAAATACCATCTTAAGGGAAGTCCGCACGATAGGTGAAGCCCCCTGGCTAATGAATGCAGGGTGGATATAGTCCTAGGCCATGGGAGCGCTTGTGGTTACTTTTCTGCGGGGGTAGGGAGATTCCGGGTGTGGTCTTGGCTACCACGCAGGCTCATGGCCGCTTCCCAACGTTTTCGATAGGATCCCAGGTTGTCTTGTGTTAGGCCCTGGAAGATGATGGTTATTTAGGGACGCGCCATGGGGAAACCCGGATGGGCGGTCTTAGAAGCGTTATATTTATATTTATGACTATTCTAATTATCGAGTTGGACTCGATGGAACATTAATGCCCTAGAGAGCAAACTATGCCGCAAAGAGCATGTTATTGAGATTAGTGCCATATAGTGCACATGATGTCAATTATATTCCTGATAAGGAATGGAAAATGTATACTTGAATTGAAATATGATTAAAGATGATAAAGGCTCATAAGCACTTTTAATTCTGTTTTAGTGTAAATCTCACTCTATGTAGTCCTTCACTAGTTTCAATTCCTAATATGCTGTTAACCTGCTAGACTATCATCCATGCTTAGTTGTACATCATTATCATAATTGTCATTTATCTATTAATCACATATACCCGGCCCTGACCGGTTTTCCTTTCCTTGTTGTGTATGTATATCTATATTATCCGTTCAGGTGTTCCGCCGCACGGTCGCCAGTAATGACTTGTCCTTCCACATGTTTTGAGGAGCCGTGACATTGTGCGGGTTTCACGGGATTTTTGCGTAGACGCTTCTGTTTATGTTTCTAGTTATGTTCGGTTTATTCGGGCATGTTGCCCAAGCTGTTGTAAATGTATAATGGATTTATCATGTAACACTTGATACTATATGTATGTTGTGTTGATGGTATTGACCGACGTTTCATTCGGTCCTTTGTATCTTTCGGGTTTTCTTATATGCGCTTGTGGGGGGTTTCCACCCTCTATTTCTGTTATGGGTTGTTGAAAATGTTTTTCTTTCTATTTCAAATCAAAGTTTTTGATAACCCGTTTTCTGGAATATAGAGTGGTTATTCCTTATACCTTGTATATTGTCGTGATGCTGAGGATGATATTATCCATGATTTCCTATTTTATCGGGGTATAGGGCTGGCCACCCTTTATTTCGGATAGCGGGTTGTCACATAAACTCCAACTAAATCCATAATGAAATATCTTAATAAAACCCATAACAACTTTGGTACCGAATGGCCCAATAAAACCATAAACTGAGTCTCAACGTAAATACGAAGGAAAGGAAAACAAAACTACTAAACTACTAATTATCAAATAAGGTAACTCCAGCTGCACCTCCAAGAAAATCTCCAAAAAAGTCCTATGCAACTTCTCCAAAACTTATTCCTGAAAAAGGTTAGTCAACGCATGGGGTCAGAGCCCCAAGAATGAATACACACTACTCCCGTCAAATAAGATCCATGAATCCAGACATTAGCATTATACATGATAAATATCACAATAGAATATTTTAATTAAACGAGATATGATTATATCCGATCAGAACAAATCACTAACAACCCTCAGTAAATCATATTCAAAAATTCACACCAATACGATTTTAAATATCCAAAAGTCCCATATTGTTAATTTAATTAATTAACCCAATATGTCATTATTCTTAATTTATTATTATCCATTGCGGTGCTCCCGCATTCAATTCTTATTCAAATAATTCACATTACTATAGCGGTCCTCCCGCTTTGGGTGGTACTCCCATCAAAATTCTACACACTCCCCTCGTAATTATCATGGCTGATCCGTTTAAATTGTCGATCCCGCAATATGACAAAGTTCCACACACGACACGACATAAACACCAACTAACGCCTAAAACTGTCGCTCGCCGCACATTATGTATCCACAAATTTTAATACCCGTTTTTATCTTAGGCATTAATTCTCATATTTTTAAATTATAATCACCTCACCCTTATTATCGATGTGTGATCCTCAAAATACCCTTAGTCCCATACCTAAGGGTCTCCAAAGTACACATACGTCCTATCTGACGTATATGATGAATTCTATCATTAATCTCGTCCTAGTCTCATTACTAGGCAAGCATAACGATGATAAAACATAAAAATCATCCCCACCCCCGAATATTAAATCCGCCTAAATCTACACTAACTAGTCCCATACCTAGCGAGAAAAAATCATAACCAAGGCCTTCCCATTAGTCCCATACAATTAAGCATCCTATAATGAAGGTCTCGTCCCAGCGATGGCACAAGTGTATTAAACAAATCACACAATATCATAATACATAAGAACAACCTAGCAATACAATCATAAAGGCCCTAATTTAATAATGTTAAATTATTCAACATGCATAAATATTTAATATGTCATAATCGTCCTCTTTTATAAGTCACATAATTTTATAACTGTGTACGTGCCCCAATTAACATTTAAATTCCTCCATAAAATTCTACATGCCAACCTACACCCAAAACCATCAAAATCCAATAATCTAATCTATGCACCCAAGGGTTCCGAATATTAATTCATATGTAAAAGTTTCACAAAACAATCCCAAAATTAGTGTCCACTTTCTCTAATTAGATTACTAATTTATTTTAACAAAAATACATGATTAAGGATTTAGGCGACACATAAGACACATAATACTAAAGGAACAGAATAGAGTATTCATGCCTGTGATTGAGATGAAGAAATTCTGATTAGACGGTTGGATTCCAGTAAAAAAATTAGCAAAGAGTCGTTCTTGAATAATAGTGTTTAAACCCGAATTAAGCCTCCAAATCTTGTGACAAAACGTTGATTAAGTTGGAGGTTGATGTTTGTGGCTGAGAGGAAAATATGTTAGAAGAGTTCTCTAGTAAAAAAATTGTGAAAAAGTGATTATGAAAGGTCCCCCCCACGAATTAGAATTTGTAAATAGTTATTAAGAATTTTAATCCAACTTATACTCTACAAAATCTAGCCTACCTGCCATCTCTGCCCCGACCGAATCGATTCGGCTATAGGCCGAATCAATTCGCCCTGGTAGCCGCCGATAATTTTGCTAGGAAAATATATATATGGTTAAATGATTATAAAATCTTTATTTTAACTCTGATTTTAATTCTACTTGAAATCATGCTTTTCAAATATATAGACCAACACATTTAATTAATAAAAATAATTAAATCCAAAATTTTATTTCTCTCAAATTTTCCAATTTAATTATCGAATTAAATCACGGGGTGTTACAATACACACACACACAAGAAAAACCTTACCCCCCTCCACCTACCATCAGATGATTCGAAAAGTTGCCTACACCTCCCTCTAACCTGTTGCCCGACCTCTCTCATCCAACACCCATAAAACCCAACTGCACAAAATGACCCGTTATCCATCTATCCAACCTAAACACCATACATGATCCCACTTGGTTGCCAAAATCGAGTCCAAACACCTACTACATTCAATCCTGGCAGCCATAACCCCACCTCTCTGCCATACCTCGAACCCGGAACCCATTTACGGCAGCTCCTCCATAAAAGTCGATGAGATTCAACCACAGGCTCCTTTATTTACTTTATACTTTTCCATGCACACAAAAAAGGAGGTTTTTTCATACATTTGTAATGCGGGCATTAAAGAAAATGAAAGTTTCTTTAAAGACAAAATGGATAATAGGCATTTAGCAACTTACAATGTCATTTACTCAAAGTAGTATAACATTAGACCAATAAGAAGTTATTATCATACAAAATAAAATTAAAATAATAACTTAGATTCTACAATAAATTGATACTATTCCTTCCAGCATTTGCATCACCAACATTTGCTACTCTTCAAACTACAGCATTTGCATCACCAACATTATCGGGTCCCGACCACCTAGCTGCTTATACACTATTTGATCACCGAGATTATTAGGTCTCGACCACCTAGCAGTATTTGCATCACAAAATCATTTATACTGTGCTGGTTGGTCAAATTGCAGCATTTGCATCACCAACATTAGACAACTTTGTCGGCTGCTTACACACTATCAGGTCCCGACCACCTAAGTGCTTACACACACTATCTGATCAGCAAAAAAAACTTGAATATATATATATATATATATATATATATATATTGTGACACCACGCTTAAAATAATAACTAGTGGCCAGCCCTATACTAAAATATTTAGGAGTCTCAAGTGGATCATTCTCAGTATTGTAAGAAAAACTTTATATGTGTATAATGCTTCGAGATCATACAAACAGAATTATTTATGGTTTGTGTTATTTGTCAATTACACTACCATGAAGACTGTTGGAAAACTAGATTTAGAGCAATTTATACTAGCCAGCATGACGCTCAAATAGACTTAGATATTAAAACATATTATCAAGACATTGGTAGAAATATAGCCAAAATATTGCAAAAAAATGAAGACTTCAAAGGAAAGGGAATTTCCTATGATTTAGAACAATATCATTCTGATAGTAGTTCAAAAGACCAAATACCCTTAGATTTTATAGATTAACCTCATAAAGGAATATCTATTTTAGAAAAAAACAATTTAGGAATTTCTCCTAAACCACATGCTTGTTTTGTAGAATTATTTGTTCAACACAAAGATTATCCTAAAACACTTTCAACTTTTATAGATATAGGATACTCTCAGAGTATTTGCAAGGCTAATGCCTTCCTTGAAGACTATTTTTTAGAAAGTACTCAAGAAATATATGGTAAAGTGGCTAAAGGAGATCCATTTACCTTATATTTCCAGACTATTGCTATTTATTTTTAATTAGGAAATCAGACCAACAAAACCGTTAATCATCGGTTTTCGATAATGGATCCTCGTCCTAGTTTCACAGAAAACATTATTTTAGGACAATATTTTATTAGTAAATATCATCCTTATACACAGTATAACGATAAGATATTAATTAGTGAAAAAGAGGAATTTAATATTAAATCGCCTCTAATAGATCACAAGATTGCCTTTGACCTTATGCAGGTCAAACCTAATTATAGGCCCATAAAACAACATAGATCTTCAGCTGAGCATGGTGGACCTGGACCTACAACCCAAGAAGAAGCCTTAGAAATAACCAAACCCTTACAAAAATATTTTAAGTGTCCAGACCAAAAGTGTTATAAGCAAATAACGCTTATATAATAAGACATTTTAGATGAAGCCCAGCATACCTTATTACTGGTTCAAGCTATATCCAAATAGAAAAAAATGGATACAGAAGTAGAAAAGGAAAAGATTAGGCAACTAGCACAGCCTACTTTAGGAGAAAATCCCATCGCTAAGTGGGATAAAGACCAAAACGATTGTGAAATCATCCCTATTAACCCAGCCGTCACTATTAATGGTGGAACCTATAAGAAAGGATATTCACAAGAAGATAAGGAAGAATTTAAAAAAGACATAGACGAAATGCTTAAGTTAGGCATTATTAGAGAAAGTAAAAGTAAACATAATAGCCTTGCCTTCTATGTTCAAAATGAATCTGAATGTAAAAGGGAAAAAAGTCGTATGGTAATAGATTATAGACAATTAAATAAGAATTGTGAATTTGATTCTTACAAGATAACAGACAAGAATAATTTAATCAATTTGATTGAAGATAGAATTATATTCAGTAAGTTTGATTGCAAATCAGGCTTCTGGAAAATCAAGATGCATCCAGACAGTATTACTTGGAAAACCTTTAGTGTGCCCCAAGAAAAATACGAATGGCTAGTAATGCCATTTGGATACTTGAATGCTCCTCAAGTATTCCAAAGAAAAATGGATAATATATTTAGACCATATTCAGAATTTGTCTTATTTACATAGATGACATTCTTATAGCTAGTAAGACTGAGATAGAGCATGTAGACCATCTTAAAAAGATTATTCTAGAATTAGATAAACATGGTATTGTTATTTCCGAAAGGAAGATGCAATTATTCCAGACCGAAATAGATTTTATGGGAATGCATGTAAATAAAGGAAAAATATCCTTTGCAGGACACATAACTAAGAAGATTCTTGAGTTTCCATATCAACTCAAAGATAGAACACAATTACAATCATTTTTAGGATTGCTTAATTGTGCTGCAGACTTTATTAAAGACCTTGCTTCAAAAAGACAAAGCCTAACATCCAAATTAAAAGGGACAGACAAAATTAATTCTTTTTATTGGACCAAAGATGATCTTGAAGTCATAAGACAAATTAAAGACGCAGTCAAGAACATTCCTTTACTTGAACTGCCTAATGCAGAAGACCAGTTTATAGTAGAAACATATGCCTCCTATAAACAATGGGGAGCAGTATACTTTGCCATTGATCATCAAACAAAAAAGAATAAACTTTGTAGATATAGTTCTGGAACCTTTACAGACCCAGAAACAAGATACAGTTCCCACGAAAAAGAAGTTTTAGCCATAGTCGGGGCAATAGAAAAATATATGATTTTCATTAGACCTAAACATTTTACTGTTTATACGGACTCTTCTTATGCAGTAAAATTCAGAGACTTAGGCTTGTCCAAATCAAGGATTAATAGACTTATTAGATGGCAATAATTTCTTAATGGTTATGACTTCTCTGTTATACATATTAAGGGAACTAAAAATACCATTCCAGACATCATATCAAGAGAACCAATGTTTGCTAACACTAATGTAATTTCATGTTTTATGTTGTAAATAGAAGACCTAGACAACACGAGTTCCTCTGGAACAAATAGAATGAACAGAGAAGATGTCACAGACTATCTTAGACGTGTAAGACCAAATGCTATTACAACGCAAAGATAGACTCATATTCAAGATTCTCAAGAAAGACCAATCCTAGAGAACTTTTATGATATCTTGGTTCATTTAGGTAAATCTAGAAAAAAGATTATTGCTCAAAATAGACTCATTGGGAAGATGTATTTTCCCCAATATAGACCCGATCAAAGATACCCAGACTTGATCAAATTTAGACGAGAATTTTTAGAGGATGAAAATACTCTTATAGACGCTATATGGTGGAATGTAAAGAATAGACTATGGATTGAGTTCAAACAAAACTTTGTAGCCATTGCCAGATTCATGAGGACTCAAAGACTTGCAGTTACCCAGCTCAGTGGTACTGTTGTGCCTAGCCTCAGACTCAGACTTATGCTCAGACTCTTGGAGAATCCTTGAAAACTAGACCTACTGATTTCTGTTATCAGAAAAAGACTTTTAAGACTAAGATTGTTGTACCGTTTGGTCATAATAATCTCCTATTAGCAGAAGACTTTCAAAAAGAAACTAATAACATTATTGATCATTTTAATATGTTATTATCAGAAATAAATTGAGATGCCTTAATGATTAAAGGTTTATTCAAAGACGACCCAAAAATATATCTTTTTGGAAAATTAGACATCGCTCATATAACTCTTGCAGAACACGGGTTCATTGGACTCGTCTAGATAACGGATATTGAAGACTCTGTTGCTCTTGGAAAAATAGTCCATGAGGATGTTAAGAAGGTAGAAGACTTACTTCCTCTATTTTCTAGAATCTATCATATTGCTCCAAGTTCCTGTAGAGGAATGAGAGTTAAAGGATTTACACTTAATAGATTTTCCAATTACATATTTGAATACGTTGAGATTTTATCACAAAATGAGACTAAAGATTTAATTGTTGATAAGTCCAAGCTCCAGATCGCTCAAGCTATGGAGACAATTGAAATCATGGAGTTATTGACAGGAGAAGATCGGTGGTACACTGCCTACCACAAAGAAGACCTGATAATACAAGCTGATGAGCAATTCAATGGAAGGCTCAAGAAAGAATATAAGGAAATGGTAGAGATAGCTTTGCCATCTAGCCTTAGAACTGTGGGCCTCATTGATGAATTTTTCAACAATGCCCTACCAAATCAAGGCAGGGAAGAAGAAGACACGGATGAGACAAAGACGGGCCCCTCGTTAGCTAAACAATTATTAAAGACAAAAGATGCCATGCGTTAGACCTATGGATTATTACGAGACGACAAGAATCCATTGTAGTATAAAGGTGCAAGATAGCTCAGACCTGCCCCATATGGGCCCCAGACAACCTCCTTTCACAAAGATAAAGGGGACAACTGAAGACGTTAGGTGCGGAATAATTGCAAGATGACAAGACTTCTTTTGAAAAATGAAGATTCAAAAGATTCCCTAGCTTTAGACTTTTTATTATTGTATTTCTCTTTAATAATTGTATGCCTTCAATCGGATCACTTTTAATAACCGGTTCCAGTCATTTGTATGCCTCCTTATGCTATAAAAGGAGAGGTAGGGAGTAGTTAGAGATATCAGTTGTTAGAGAGAGAGAGAAGCTTAGAAGCTAAATAGAGGGTGTAAGCTTGTAATGAGTAATGTGTACATGAGTGAGTAAATCTCTCATAGTTAGGGGAGAGGGGAGAGTTGTATTTACCTATGAAATGAAATAAAAGTATTTTCTTTTCCAGAAATCTCTTATGCTAAGTTGTTATTATTTTCCAAATTGTCTCCAACTTTCTGTTCATAGAGGACTATTGTGTGGAACCTCTGGTATAGAACACAAGGTGTTATACTGGTGAACCACCGTCAGGTGCCGATTAGCAGTGAGCCGTTAGCCAGGTGGGTGTTAGGCGTGAAGGCGTATAGGCAGGAAACGGGTTCAACGCCAAAATAGTGGATTGTGGTGCGACACATAAAGAGGGAGTTGTAGGAGGTCGAGACCAGAGAAGAATAGTAGCAAGGTTGAAGAGAAGAAGATAAAGATATTGAAGACCAGAAGGAAGGTATAACTCGAACCAAACCCTTAACTATTTTTACATATTATTGCTTTAAAAAGAATCTTGTATGAACCTATAAATCACCTTAGACTTTTGAGCATTTGTTAACCAAACAAATCTAGACTTAGTAAGAGAAATCCAAGATTGGACTCTTACAAACACTAAAGATAAACAACTTATAAAATGTGCTTTAATATACGCAGGTGGTACTTTCAAATATATAGACCAAATTATTGAGTGGATAGGAAGAGAAGTACCTAGAATAGAAATAATTAGGACAGGGATCCGTGATCTCTTTAGACAAAAAGTAAGAACTGAAGATTTTGAAAAAGAATTATCAAGAACTGAAAAATATCAAGAATACAGTAGGATACTTGAAGATACTATAGATGTATTAAAATTTATTAGACGAAAAAGGTTAGCTGAAACAAAGGCTATTTTAATTAGAGCCGGAGGAATCCGTCCTCTCCTTAAAAACGTAGAGACAGTTGCCCTTAGAACATACCGTAGATTTTTGTCATCTTATGGTGATAATAATTTAGACGAATTTATAGATAACGATATAATTGATATTATTAATAAAATATATAAAGAAACTAGACTAATAAACCCACGATACCGTATAAGGTATTTAAGACTAGAATATTTCCCTGCAAAATCGTTTGCAATTTTTAGACTCCCTGAAGAAACCATTTATATAGATAATCCTCGCTATTCAGAATCTCGGTATGATAGTGACGGAAGAGGCTTGAGAAGTAGCAGTAGCCCATAAACTTCTACACTTAGACTTCCAGATTAATTAGGCTTTAGAATAAGCTTAAAAGCCTTTAGAAATCATTGGGGTAGAAATTTGTATTCCCTAAAAACTTAAAAAAAAGACAAAGGCACATAAAAACAAGGTGGTCCCTAGAGAAGTTTTGGACTGTATCTAGTCCGCACACTTAGTCCGCAAACTAGGTCCGCACTATATCCATTCTAATATATATATACACACTAGTCCTATTGTACGTGTAATCGTGATTATTATGATTAAATAATGTCTAAAATTGAAGAAGTTATATTAAATTTAGTTATAAAGAGTACATTACATCTGAGTCAAAAATAAAGAAATTCCTGGAAAATAGAACTTATAAAGCACTGATGTAATCCATTTTGTGTTCATTTTTTTCCCACATGTAGCTAATTTTTTTCAAACATTTCTTTCGTAATTGTCTCCTTTCCTTTTTAGCTTTTGAAATTTTTTCGTAATCTGTTAAAATTAAGCCTTCCCTTTCAACCTATTCAACTATTTTTCAATATTCGATTTTCTTGATGAGTTCTATGAAGAATTAATACCAAAAAATATGCTCATCCTATATGTTCGCTATATATGATAGTGTAATTCCTTTAAAGTACTTTGATATGGTGACCCAATGTAATGATGTGAATTTTATTATGTCCCGTATCTCGTGCAGAGAAGATCATGCCGTTGCCATCCCAAAGACTTGAGTACATGTTGTTTTTGTTGTGAGACAGTATAAATTATCAAATTGTGTTAATATCTTATTTCTTGCTTCTGAATGTACAAACAAAAACTAGAAGATACATCTTTACATTACCGTTGGGGTGGTTACGATATGATTTTTTACCGTAACATAACATTTTGACTCAGAAAAATGGTACATGGTTATTATATTGAAAGCCCCCAATTTTAAATTTCTTATACTTAATTTCCCTTTAGAAAAAGATATGCGGAAGCGTAAGATGATGGTTCACCTTAAAACAAATTTTAATTTCTTAACAAATTAAAATTAAATCAAGTGAGTTTAATTCATCCATTAAAAACATTTTCACATAAACCATATTAATTAATCAAAGTCCTAGAATTTGCCTAAGTCATATTTTGCAATTTTATCAAGTTAGGCCAAACCAATTTTAACAAATGACTTGAATTAAATTAGCGTTAGCCAAATTTAATTTAGCACCAAATTAAATTAAGTGTGACCATTAAAACCAATTTTATCTTGATATGATCCTCAGCATGCGTTCTAAGTTATTATGCAAGATAAGAGAAAATCAATCACACTACACCGCGATGTATGACAAAAAACCCACAACGGGAAATAACCTCGGATGGCCCTAGCCTCAAATCCACTAAGTACATAATTTACATTTACAAGACAGATGACTTACTTCCTCAACTCGAACCCTCTCAAGCCTTGACGCGTCTTCGTGTAACCACCTCTTCCTAGCGGATAACCACGGAACTCCACCGCGATCTCGGACAATAGGTACACCGTCAACCACACATGGTGCCTTTCACCATGTGAGAAAGCCACAGCTAAACAATTCTTCTTCTTTGAGGTATTTAGAAGAAAACCCAAAATTCTCTTCAAATGGTAGAGATAAACCGGTGCCAAAATGCTCCAAGCAAAGTATATTTATATATGAACTTGGAAGAAACAAATATGGGTGTAACTAAGTGTTTAAAGAAATTTTCTTTAAGGAAGAACACTCAAACTCATGAACTTTTTCTTAGAAGAATCAACTCTCAAAACTCTCTCTAGGAGTTAGTATGGTATGAAAAAGTTAAAAGAAAAAGTTGGTTTCCCGCACATAGATATTTAGCAAAAAGTTAGTGGGGTAAAAAGTGGAAAACATGGGTAAACACTGCTATAAAATTTTCTCCCCTGAAATCTCGTTCGAACGACATTTTTCTTCGAACGAGACTTCTAACGAAGTTCCAGTGTCAACTCGTTAGAATCTCGTTGGAAATCTCGTTCGAACATAAGGTTCATTCGAATGACATATCGAACGAAATTCTCGTTTGAACGACATATCGAACGAACATCCAAAAAGTTTAGAAATTCTCATTTTTAGCCCAGAAAACTTTATAAACTTTATTTAAAGTTTTAATTCATTCTTTCTGAAAATAAAACACAGTTTTAATAAAACCTAACACCCAATATAAAACGTTTCAAGCTCCTATATATATATGTAATGTATTCATACCTTGGGAGCATGGAACCACTATTAATGACGTAGAAACGAGGCACTTGAACTCGGCATTTTGATAAAGCTTTATACACTTAGCCGCTACGTCTTCAACAAACACGTCATAGGCTTGAAGTATGACCAATGTAATCTATCCTATGACTCAAATGTTTTTGTCCGAAATTGAGCCAAAACAATAAAGGACTCAATTGGAAATTTGTGTCCTTACAAATCTCCCCCTTTGTCTATTCCAGGACAAAAACCAAACAAAAATCCTAAAGGGCCGTCAAGCTCTACTAGACTGACAAAAAGTCCCTCCCAAAATAAAATTACAATGCTTGACTCAAACAACCCAAGGATTAACATCTTTGCCGGTGAAAGTTGCTACTTAGAAGAATTCCTGCACACTTAAGCAAAATATCAAGCGCATAGGGAATATAAAAATATTAAATGCAATTAAAATAATTACTCCCCCTAAATTAATTCTCCCCTTTATCAAATAAAATCTACTTAAGAAGGTCGCGACTCTCCCTAAGTTAAATCTTCCCCAAACTAAGATACGATTATAATAGGTTTAGATACCATTTCTCCCCCTATCATTCTCCCCCATTTTGTTCCGGAATAGACAAAGCATAAAACTAATTAACCACGTTGAAGCTTAGAGTGATAAGATAGTAAAGCATATGAGCAACAAAATCATAACTAATCCAAGATAGATACCAATAAATGAAGTAGAGGCATGGATGGACTAGAAAGCAAGGCAAAGACAAAACAATATCATATATATATATAGATAGATAGATAGATAGATAGATAGATAGATAGATAGATAGATAGATAGATAGATAGATAGATAGATAGATACACACAAATGACACAAAAATACAATAGGTTTAGCACACTCGTATGACAAAAAGTGTCATATGGAAACGGAAGTGTTGGGGTGTGAAAAAGTAACAATTAAATTTAGACCCAATCACCTAGAACATGTTCACGTAGTTCTCAATTGATTGTAAACTTCATCGCATTTGAATATAACCTCATGTGACAATATAGATTGAACTCAATGAACAAACATACACAATGCATACAAGCCTAGAGTTTTGATGATTATACAAACCAAATAGAGTCATGACAATAAAGACCACTAGGATAAACGGACATTGTGCAAACCATTGATATACCATCCAAACTCCCTCAATAAGCATATATTTTTTCGAATGAATATATCAATCAAACATAGGCCTTGGCAATTATTTTTCTTTTTAATGCCATATTATTTTTCTTTTTAATGCCATATTTTCTGTTTTTAGGTCTTTTGACCACGTATTTCTTTTAGGCCCATTCCAAATGGTGGCTTACTATCGCAAAGGATTATTATTCCTTTCGGAGCCCTTCCCCGTGCACATTTATATATCATTTTTTATATATCACAAACTCACGCACAACGGATTTTGACAAGCACTAGTCCTCCTAGGTCATAAATATGTAGATGACTAAATTGGTAGGAGAACACCTCACAAAGCTCAAACATAACATGTGACATTAAAATTTCAAATGAGCTCGTGCATGTGTGAATAGAGGCATATAAAAATAGAATCCATTTAATCGATACAAAATCCAACTACTCCATATAAACATGGTAAAGAACATTTTTAGGATTGATAATCTAAACCAAAAGTTCTAGCCACATTGGAGAATAAAAGGAGGGATTCAAACACAAGTATATGCCACTTAAAGTGTGTCAAACCAAAATGCACACAAAATAAAATCTTTTTGAAATTTTGAACTTTTGAACCAAAAAAAAATATTTACTCAAAAGACAGACAAAAATTCATTTGTATTTTTCATTAAGCGTAAATAACTAAAGGTAAAAACACAAAATGATAAACAAAAATCTTTTTGTATTTTTCATTTAACCCAAATAAAAATGAAAGAAATATAATACAAAAGATAAACAAAAATCATAATTCTAGCATGTGATTAAACGTGGAGCATAGACTAGAGAATGATTAAAACAAGCATACAATTAGCATGAGAATATAGCATGAAGTACAAAAGCTAAAGTATGGAAATAGATCTAACACATTCAACCTTTAGATTTTGAAAGGGAGGAATCATGTGAAAGTAAATGAGAATCGAACGTACTATTTTGCAAGGCAACCAAGTCGAATTTCCTAACCCAAATTAAAGAAGAATGACTATCTTGGGGAGTAGGAATTTTAACTACCTTGGTTGCTTTACATTGGGATTTTCTAGGAATTCGTTTAAGATCAAAACAAAATTTCCTAAGATGACCTTTTCGACCACAATATGTACAAGTAAAATTACGTCAAAATTTGGTACCTAAGGAATGATCTCTAAAAGCCTTCCTAGTAGATTCTCGTAAAACATTGGTTTTGGCTTTATGAGTAGATTCATTACAAGTATTGAAGACTAAACCACACATGTCATTTTTAATTTGGACCGTTCCTAAGATTTTATCTAATTTTTTCGATCGACACTCCAAATCAAATTTGACATTACTAGAGTCTTTTAATTTATTTTGCAATTCTAAAATGTTAGACTCCAATAAAACATTTCTCTCTTCAAACTCGAGAAGCTCCTTTTTCAAGGATTCCATTAAACCTCTAAGGCTATCTCTCTCGCCTTCAACATATTCAAGATTCTCTCGAAGAGTCCTCTCACATGTCCTAAGGTCTTCTTCCAACATACTATCATCAATGACCTTGACATGCTCTTTTAAACTAGCTTATAACTTAAAATTTTCTCTTTGTAATTTAATTGATTCGTCATATAATTCTTGAAAAGAATTTTGAAGTTCACTCACATTAAACTCTTCTTCATTTTCACTCTCTCTTTCTTCTCCACTCTCACTATCATAAAAAACAAAGGACTCATAAACTATAACCTTGGAAGTGTCATGTGTTAAAGTTTCATCAATCGATGAGTTCTCACTATCACTCACATGACTTGCCATAAAATCCACAAAGTTGGGCTTAGTGGGGGAATCGGGTCCCTCTTCCTTATTAGTATCACTAAGGGTCTCATTATATGAAATGGGTCACTTACCCTCTCTCCTTAGTTTAGTGGGGCACTCAGAAGCCCTATGGCCATAACCCTCATAACCAAAACACCTATTTGACTCGTCCCTATTTAAATTTTTGTTTGAAGATATAGGGATCTTTTCGGCTTTGTCATACTTAGAAATTTCAAATTTCTTAAAATTATTTTTAAATTTATCTTTGTTAAATTTAAGAAATTTTCTAAATTTCTGAGAAAACAAGACCATGTCTTCCGAGTCACTATCACTCTCGCTCTCTACTACTTGTTTGACCTCTTTTCGGGCTTTTAAAGCAACGCCCTTTTCTATTTTCCTTTCAGTTTTAGAGGGAAACATGTCTAGTTCATAGGTTTGTAAATCACCTACGAGCTCTTCTAATTTCATAGAGACTAAAGTGGGTAAAGAATTTAAAACGGTCACTTTTGGAATAAATCTATCGGGTAGGGACCTTAAAATTTTCTTTACTACTCGGTTGTCAGGTATTTTCTCTCCCAAGTTAAAAGATGAATTAAAAATATCGGAAGGTCTAGCATAAAATTCAATAAAAGTTTCTTTATCGTTCATTTTGATAGTTTCAAATTGAGTGGTGAGGTTTTGGAGTTTCAAAGCTTTAACGACACTTGTACCCTCATGAGTGAGTTGAAAAATATCCCCCACTTCTTTAGCGGTCTCACATGTCATAATACGTCGGAATTCATCCGGTGTGACAGCACTAAACAAGGCATTTAAACCACGAGAATTAAAATTTTAAAGTTTAAACTCATTCTCAGTCCATCTATCGGCCGGTTTGGGAACACGTTCATTTTCAACTAAATGAGTTGGTGGAGACCACCCGTTAACTATCGATAACCAAACCCTCTCGTCGATACATTTAAGTGCGTATTTCATTCGCGCTTTCAAGTACGCGTAATTAGAATCATCAAAAATAGGAAATTTTGAAAATGGGGAAAATTCCATTTTAGCCAAAAATAGTTAAAAGATCTTTAACGAAGCAAATTATCGTTTTTGGCTCTAATACCAATCTTCAATTTCTTATACTAAATTTCCCTTTAGAAAAAGATATGTCGAAGCGTAAAATGATGGTTCACCTTAAAACAAATTTTAATTTCTTAACAAATTAAAATTAAACCAAGTGGCATTTAATTAATCCATTAAAAACATTTTCACTTAAACCATATTAATTAATCCAAGTCCTAGAATTTGCCTAAGTTATATTTTGCAATTTTATCAAGTTAGGCCAAACCAAATTTAACAAATGACTTGAATTAAATTAGCGTTACCCAAATTTAATTTAGAACCAAATTAAATTAAGTGTGACAATTAAAACCAATTTTATCTTGATATGATCCTAAGCATGCGTTCTAAGTTATTATGCAAGATAAGAGAAAATCAAGCACACTACACCACGATGTATGAGAAAAAACTGACAACGGGAAATAACCTCGAATGGCCCTAGACTCAAATCCACTAAGTACGTAATTTACATTTACAAGACATATGACTTACTTCCTCAACTCGAACCCTCTCAAGCCTTGACGCGTCTTCGTGTAACCACCTCTTCATAGCGGATAACCACGGAGCTCCACCGCAATCTCGGACTCACCGATCGGACAATAGGTACACCGTCAACCACACATGGTGCCTTTCACCATTTGAGAAAGCCGTAGCTAAACAATTCTTCTTCCTTGAGGGATTTAGAAGAAAACCCAAACTTCTCTTCAAATGGAAGAGATAAACCGGTGCCAAAATGCTCCAAGAAAAGTATATGTATATATGAACTTGGAAAAAACAAATATGGGTGTAACTAAGTGTTTAAAGAATTTTTCTTTAAGGAAGAACACTCAAACTCATGAACTTTTTCTTGGAATAATCAACTCTCAAAACTCTCTCTAGGAGTTAGTATGGTATGAAAAAGTTAAAAGAAAAGTTAGTTTCCCGCACATAGATATTCAATAAAAAAATTAGTGGGGTAAACAAGTGGAAAATATGGGTAAAAACTGCCAAGAAAAATTTCCGCCTGAAATCTCGTTCGAATTACATTTTCATTCGAACGAAATCTCGTTCGAACGAGGCTTCTAACGAAGTTCCAGTGTGACCTCGTTAGAATCTCATTGGAAATCTCGTTCAAACATAAGCTTCGTTCGAACGACGTATATAACGATATTCCAGTGGCCTATTCTGGGAACTCGTTGGCAAGCTCGTTCGAACGACATTTGGTTCGAACAAAATTCTCGTTCGAAGGAAATATCGAACGAACTTCCAACAAGTTTAGAAATTCTCATTTTTGGCCCAAAAAACTTTATAAACATTATTTAAAGTTTTAATTCATTCTTTCTGAAAATAAAACACAGATTTAATAAAACCTAACATCCAATATAAAACGTTGCAAGATTCTATATATATATGTAATGCATTCATACCTTGGGACATGGAACCACTGTTGATGATGTAGAAATGAGGCACTTAAACTCGGCATTTTGATGAAGTTTATACACTTGGCAACTACGTCTTCAACAAACACGTCATAGGCTTGAAGTATGATCAATATACTCTATCCTATGACTCAAACGTTTTTGTCCGGAATTGAGCCAAAACAACAAAGGACTCAATTGGAAATTTGTGTCCTTACATATATTTAATTAGCGAGACCAAAATTAACAACGATTTTATGGTTAATTTTGGTTTATACAATCTGAAAATCAATTTACCAAAATTATTATACCAAAATTACCAATCTGTTAAAAAAGAATAATTAATATTTTTAATCAAAAAAAAAATCTTTTTCAACCATTAAACGAAGGATTGATTTTGGTCCAATATTTACCATATGCCTACAGTGTTGGGAGGCGGCAAGTGTTTTAACTATTGAGGAGCTTGGATCAATAGAAATAATCTCATCCATCAATTCCTAGGTATATAAGCACATCTAAAGTGAAAGTTGTAAAAGTTAAAAAAAAGGGTAATACTAGGGGACTTCTTTTTGGACTCGGTGATGTGTTAAAAATATAGTGCTGGTGTTTGTAGTTCACATGTGGTTCATTATAAAGACACATCACCGAGTGTCAAAAAACAGTTAAAAAAAATCACCTTAGTATTACTGGATGGTAAAAACCTAACCTTCCAAACGACTCAGACCCATCAGCTACTCCTTTTCAATGTCTCTCTCTCCTCTGGTAAAATCTCCATCTCCCTCGTTTAAGGCTTTTATTCATTTAATGCTTTATTTTGGAGTTTAATGTTTATATATAGTTATGGAGATGAGGCAATTATGTAGGTTATTTTCTTATTAATTTTTTTAAACATGCATAGAAACAGGTTTCGGTACGGTTTGGTAAAAAAAACTACTATTATATATGGATCAATACCAAAATGACTATGAACAAAAATTTATCGAAACTCATCATATTTATTGAAAAATTGATTTTTTCGAAAAGAAAATGATTTTACCAATGTACCATCCAGTTCAGTTTTGGTTTATAGGCAGTACCAGCTAGTTAAAATGGTAATTTTGGTTTGATCAAATAAAAATTAAGTTGATATTGGTATTCTCCACTTACTGACCAAATCGATCGAAATTCAGCCCTAACTATGGTCCACGGTGGTTATCAAGATTTCTTAAATTAGTACATTCTTTCAATTTCTTAGAAATGCAATTTCCAGAACCCTTTTTTTTGGGTTCTCATAAATAATACTTTCAATGAGGGGAACAAATTAGGTGTGCAAGAAACATAAAGTGATTGGCATTTTATTTTAGCAATTTTCTGGTTATCAATATTCTAATTTCGTTGAAGTAGGGGTGTTTTGTTTTTGGAACTTTTGATTTTTTCGATTTTCTCCAATTTTGGAATAATAATTTCAACTTCCAATTTTTGATTTTTGATTTTCCATTTTTTTAGAAAAAAATTGATTCGAATCAGATTTAATTTGGAATTCATGATTTTTTAAAAAAAAATTCAAATTTTTTTATATTTTTTTCCCAATATTTTTCAGACTTTCTTATATCTTATATTGGTTGGGAGAGCATGAGGACTCCCAACTAGTGGCCTATAAAATACACTCTTTTAAACCTTTTCACAAATGAAAACTTGGGTAAAATATTGTCGTGTATTTTTCAATAATATGAATTTTGGCATTTGCATTAATATTATATTTCTAATAGGATATTTCGATTTGAATGGGTCAAAACACGTGCATAAGCAGAAGCATGGTAATTTAGAGAAATGAAGCCAATCCCATACTCAAAAATCACATATTTTGGCTTACACATGACCTCTAGAGTTATGGGACAACTCTATATGGTAGAGTGACCATCCTTTGAGATGTGTATAATTCAGGCACAAAAAAAATATTTTCTTTGATTGGTCATTCACAATCAGTTAATTGATTGTTGATATGAATGATCTTGGATTTTTGTTGAACCATGTTGAAATAAGTTCAGATTTTGTATTGTATTTCTTTTAGATTGTGTTAGGTCATGCAACCCATACAAAACTAAATTTGCAAACTGTAAGAGGAATTCTCCTCGTATACACACACACACACACACACACTCTCTTTTTTGTTGATTTTCTTACGTCGTCCCTTATGAGAATACAATTAGTTTTCAAAACACTCTTTCTTCATTCATCTGGCTACCTATTAGTCATTATTATTTTACTGAATAATCTTGTTAGTGTGATAGCTCGCCTAATTAAATATCGGGTGATTAGGACTTTATCAAATTAAACAGGAGTTCCATCAGGTTCATTCTTAGCATCACTATCGAAACTTGTTAATTACTAACCACCTAATAATTAATTAAGTCGGTGACAAAAAAATTATCTTTTACAACACCAAGTTACTAAGTGCAACAAGTGACTAAATGGAACCATCACAATATAATAGAGTCTAAGCATTCCACAATATATGAGTCAAAATACTAGCCGAATAAACATCGACTAAAAACAACCAAATCAACATAAATCTTACAAGTAAAAAATAAATCCCCTACAATTTGAACTGAAATAAATTGAATAACTATAGTGAGCAACATGCTCGAAAATACAACTGAGAATAGAATCCCTAAACTAGGAATGAATGAAAGAGGCGTCTAATCCAACTCATGCAACACCCACATATGCTGCAACTATGTAACCCTGGAGTATAATCAAGTTTGGCATCCCCGTGGTCGGATACCGAAAAGGTTTTGAAAATATTTGATAGGAAGGGTTAGAACCCAAAACATCATGAAAAATATTTAGCAAGTGAATTAAATTGCAGTAAGTTAAAATGCATAAATGCTCCTCATATTTAAGCTAGTGTCACACTCTCTTGAGGACCAACTCACCCCCCAACTAATGTGCACACCTACCGTTTTTCTATATAACCCACCTAGTCATCTACACTATAACTAGTTCTTGTTATATAGTTCCTTCCTGACACACTACTCTAGCCCGAGTATGTTTAATATACGACTTTTGAGTTATTCATCACATTAACTTAATTAACCATTTCTCATTTGGGACAATATAACATTCTCACGAGTAATATGTAATGAGTACGATTCACATAATGTATTTTACCTGTATATAAATATCTTCACCATATATACGTATCATCATATACAACATTCACACACATGTCATATATATATAACCATCCTCCCGAGTAGACACTCACCGAATGTTCTCTATAATACTATCATTCTGGTATACTCATCCACCCGGACACCCTGACACGGTTAGCTCCCCGAATCAGTGAAACAAAATAAACGTAGTAGAGGCAGTTATAGTTCCCCCCAGAAATGAGACTGAATCATACCTAAGACGTCTCGCCCCTAAATACAAACGCTATGATCTAGGGACTATACTCACTCTACTCCTCAAGCTAAGGGATTCACCCACATCGTTCAACCTCCTATTATACCACTAGAGGGGTATGCTTTTACCAAATATCTAGCCACCGATATTTAAGAAGACACACACACACACACACACACACTATATATATATATATATATATATATATACATACACACAAACACACACATTAAATTTAATCCCGACTATACCGTGCACAATACCTGTAGCACTACCCTAAAATATACCCGAGTCTATATGTCGACTCCAAATTTAATTAATTACACATTAATTAATTTAATTATCTAGGTATCACTCAACCAATATGCCTGAACTCGTTCACTTGGTCCGAAATTTAATTTTCATAATTTATTATCCAAAATTCTCCTTAATAAATTTGGCACACTTATCAATCTAAGGTTTCCAAATTACTCCCGTCCCAACGTTAATTTCCCTTATGTAATCTCCCTAATTGTCTCACTAAAGTTTTTCTCAGATAATACCAAGACAACCTTTAATATACCCTTAAAATCAAAACTTAGTTTAAACAGCAGGAGGGTGAAAGAGTCGCCAGACTTACCACGTTGTTTGAACCAAACCGTCGGCTGTTCGAACGACTCTAGCCGTTGTTCGAACCAAACCTAAGTCCCTTAAATGATCTTGGGTCATTTCCCTTCTTCTTCGTTCAGTTCATCCCCATTTATAGACCCCCCTTATCCAGATTTCTTCATTTGCGACTCTTAGAATTTATACCAAACCTAATAATCTTAGTTCCCCCATCTTTAATATAAACATCTACCCAGATTCAAAATTTATTTAACATGTTCCCAAAATCATTACAGTCCATAAATCTAAATTAATCAACACCTAATTTAGATATCAAACCAACCCCAAAAATCACGTGTTCTTATCACACCCACTATGATATGAATAGGAAACTGTAATTTATTTAAAAGAAAGTTTAACAACTTGCCTTAGGGTTTGTAGGGTCGGAATCCTTTAGTGTAGATGATGATAATTTGATGAAGAGTGCACACACTTGTTCTTGATTTTGGCTCCCAAGGTTTCTTCAATTGTTCCCTCTTTTCTCCTCTACTTACATAGGCTTTCTAAAATGAGTTATGGCTCCCACACCCTCTCACTTTTAGGGTTTATTATGTCAATTCCATTTTTAGGCCTGTGGGCTTTATTAAAAGGGCCAAAACACTCCCATGTGGGCTTGATTATGCCTAAAAATACCCCGAGACCCATTTACTACCACTGGGTTCCCTTCTCTTACTATTTCGACCCATCAGGACTCAATCGTATACTCAGAATTGTCATTCGAATTATTTTACTAAAGTTCTTATCTCAACCCCAATATAGTGTAAGCTCTCGACTCCCGGCTGAGATGAATAAATGCCACATCATTATCGCTCGTTATGACGTAATTAAATTATTACAATTCACTTAGTAAATTAAATCCCATAAATATTATTCGTTTACTCACAAGCTTAATATTTAATAAATATAGATAATAATTAATTCAATTAAATTACGACACAAAAGTAATTTAAAATTTATCGAATTAATTAATTAATAAATGCCCAAAAATACGAGGTATTACATACCCCCCCCCCCCCCCCCAATAAGGAAATTTTGTTCCCGAAGTTAGGTTGTACCTGTGACACCTCTGGATACTTATCTCATATGGCATCCTCCCATTCCCAAATGGACTCGCCAATGCTGTGGTGTCCCCACTAAATTCCAAAAACTAGTATCACTTTAGACCACAACTTGCGCTCACTACGATCTAGAATAACTACAGGTTTCTCATTATATGAGATATCTGGCTGCAAATCAAACTCCTCAAGTGGAACATGCCACAAGCTCTCACACTCCTCCAAAAATTCTTCAGCGATGCCACGTGAAACATGTCGTGTATCCACTGAAGATGCTCTGGCCAACCCATTTTATAAGTTACCAGTCTCACCTTCTCAATGATAGAGAATGGAGCCACAAATCTTGGCGCTAACTACCGATCATAACAAACCTCATGACCCCTTTCATGGGGGACACCCTAACCAACACCTGGTCATCAATATCTAACTCAATGTTCTCTGACCATATATTGCCTTAAAAGACAAGCCTATACTCCGTCGGCTCTACTATCTCTATGTTAGAGAAGGCCCCACCTTTATGGATGCCAATTCATTATTGCCAAACTCGTGACTCTCCTCAGGGTAAATACTCGCAGCAATCCCTAATTACTCATGTTAGAATTCAAACCCTTAACTCACTGTGACGTAACTCTCCCTACGTTTATGAGCTATATGGAAATGACACGGTTTACTCAATTCCTGCCGATGGACCATAAATCACTTCGGGTCCTATAAACTTGTTATTCTCGACTTCTTATCAACCAAAGGGTGGATAACAAAATCTCCCTATAAAGTCTGAAAACATGTTACGTAGGTAATACACTGCCACGAAATATCACACGTAACTCTACTAGTGGTAATTAATACTCCCAATTACCCACAAATTTGAAATTTCGTGTTCCTCAATTCCTTCAACAACTTAGTTTCCTTCATCCACCTTGGACTTAGGGTGACACGTCTAGAACGATATGCAATTACGTTCCCATCGCCTCCTAACACTTCCGATCAGAGGTGGGACTGAGAGGTCTTATCCCAATTCACAAAAATTTTGGGTAGCACCTAGTTCCGTTTCGGTTCTTTCTTCCAGCGAAATGTTGGATATACTGCTCGATATAATATTCCAAATTGATATAACAAACATTACACTCTGGTCAATCCATTCCGCAAACTCGATGGAAACCTTGACCTCTTCGCGATTTTGGGTGTCCCCAAAAATAAATTTCACCACTCATGCTCATCAATCCGGTCACTAGGAACATCAAAATTACAAATGCCTAGTTGAAAAACTTCGGATCAACCTTTTTCCATCCCTAAATGGTGTAACTTGGAGACAACGCCACTATGTATTATTCACCACCGATCCCCACGCTCACTGTTTCACATCACGAGGGACATCTTACTCCCTTTTCTGTAATATACCTAAAATCATTGCCCTTGTGTTTGCTCCCAAAATTGCCTGGCATCGGATTAAGTGAGGCTCTGCTCCACCCAAGGCGCCCATAAACCCAATATCTCATACATATTTTCACAAAACATAGAACATCACTTAAGTAATATACTTATCTCAAGTTCCACCCCCCCCCCCCCCCCCGCATTCTCGGCGTGGCTAATTCATCCGGGTATTTTCGATCACCCAACCAATTACTATTTAATTCATCCCGATATTTCCTCACCCATCAACTTGTGGTGCAAATCTTCCTGGTGTTTCTTTCGCAACACTTCCCTGCTCTACTGACCTTATTTCCTAATATCTCTTCGCTCAACGTGTTTTGTTCACACGTTCAATAATTATCATTAAATCCGATGTCCTAGCCTCCAACGACGTTTCTCCACTCCCGACGTTTATTAAGGCTTATGCATATAACATCTCACCACAAAGACCAAACGAACTTTCCCAATGCACTATTCCTTAGCATTGTCGGTCCTCGATTTTCATTGAACTCAAAGCATACACCCAAGACAGTCAAACATTGTCCCTATACTTATAAGCCTAATCATGGACTCCCGCATCTCTAAAGGAGTCATATACTACTACGCTCACATTATTAATAAGTCCTCAGTGATAAATTAATAATGAGCTAAATTTCTCAGCTCCACGGTAACCCAATATACCCTGAATCTCATCAGTAAGAGTCCCTACGCACCGGGATCCAATATAAATAGACAACTATACTATCTGAAGTCTAATTCATAGAACATCTCCGCGATCTCAACCCTCTTTCAAGTGAGGCATCATAAAAAGAATACACATCCTGCCCTGGAATAACGAACACGATAGTCTTCCTGTAATCTCCCACCATCACTAACTAATCCATACTCAGGATAAAATCATAAGAACATATTCATCTCTCATCATGGGATTACCTTAAAAAATATACCCTCTGAGTGTCCACACCTGCTCCCCTGTAGGTGGGACTAAAGAGAGGCCCGCAACTCAACGATAAATATTTACAACCATAGTACTATTAATGATACCTCAACCAAACCCGTCTCATGAGAGAATTTAGTACTAACAAACTACTGTGACTCACTCATGTCCCACAAAATAGACCCCCAATAACTCCGAGATATATCTCATAGTTTCAGTTTCCCATAACACTGGCAGCTCAAATGGTTCCTGGACATGTAACTCTCTTCATACCCGAACCAAAACTTCTATAACTATTGTCCTTATTAGTCATTCCTCTCCTATCCCCTGACTTGGTGCAAACAAGATCCACACATGTGTTTCTACTCTTCAGTCGCAAGACACCTCGTTGTGCCCTTATCCTTTCTCTGGATCCACTGGCCATATCGAGGTTTTCCTTCTCATGGATTTGATAGTCCCAACCCTAATTTCTACCCCTATTGTCCCTTTGGCTGCGTTGGTCCCCTAGGACTTATTGATGGCCTTGATGACCCCGACTGAACCCACTGTCACTTGATAGAAATTCTATTGATCAATATCATTAATCTGGGTCCTCTACTGGGTATTCCGTCCTTTGGTGCCTCACTAGCACTAAATTTTTTTTCTTACTCTACTGTTAGATTCCCTAACTCCATTAGCTCCCTTATCGCGAGAGCATTGATATAAATTATAATTGTGCAACCTTAAAAATGATGACACCAGTCATCATAGCTGGATCTCCTATCCATGCTTGTATGTTCTATCCACGGGTATATTATCAACTTACAAACCCTTTTAATTCTTTGTATCCCTCTAATTGGTTATGAAGTTTGTTAATTTCGTCAACTTTCCTTCACATCCGGCCATTGTCTGGCCCTTTTTGGAAAATTACTGAAATCTCCCTTGACTATCTATTTAACCTCTGGTGAGAGGATTCATAATAATTCGCACCCCAAATTCCTCATTATTCATGGTAATTTTTCCCATGGCTTTGGTGACTGACTCCCATCACCCTAAGCTGCTCTTATGAGAAAATATCTTTGCTCAAAATTTTGACTTGAGTGTCACTTCATTCCCCCATATGTGATCCCAATCGGATGTTCTCCATCCATTGGTACATCACCCTTTCGTACCTTCCTCGAATTCTAGAGGATTTTTCTTCTAAAACAAAATTTTCTTCAACCCTTGCCCCTTGTCATCTACACTTGGGGTTTTAGCTTTGCACCATTGTCCTTCACGACGGTTCTTGGGGAAACTACTGCGCCCCAGCTGTTACTCCAATTTCAATTGTTTGAAAAATAATGATGGTGACTCCTATCGCGTCATTGTTCCCAGAATACTCTATGTCTTTTCCTGAGTCGTCCCTCCTGCAATTCTTTTAACATCCCTCACTTGTCATCCTATATTGTTCGATGTGCCACGCTTAATCGAAACCCATATATGAATCATCTCAACAATACTTAATAGAAGGAGAACGTAAGTTGCATATATAAAGGAATATAACAACCCTAGAGTAAGTCTCTATATCAAAGGACGCTAAGATGAAACGTGACAAGCCGCACAGATCCTAAGGACACTAGAACTTGATGATTTGATACCATCTATGACACCTCGCCTAATTAAATACCGAGTGATCCGGACTTTATCAAATTAAACAGGATTTTCATCTGGTCCATTCTTAGCATCACTATCGAAACTTATTAATTATTAACCACCTAATAATTAATTAAGCCGATGACAAAATTTTTATGTTTTAAAACACCAAGTTACTAAGTACAACAAACGACTAAATGGAACCATCACAATATAATAGACTCTAAGCATTCCGTAATACCCGAGTCAAAATACTAGTTGAATAAACATCGACTAAAAATAACCAAACCAAAATAAATCTGACAGGTAGAATATAAATCTCGTACAATCTGAACTGAATAATTGCAGTGAGCAACATGCTCGAAAATAAAATGAAGAAGAGAATCCCGAAATTAGGAATGAATGAAATAAGTGCCTAATATAACTCTTACAGTACCCACATATGATGCAGCTGCGTAACCCTGGAATAGAATCAAGTCTAGCATCCCTGTGGTCAGATAACTAAAAAGTTTTGAAAATATTTAATAGCAAGGGTTAGAACACAAAACATTTTGAAAAATATTTAGTAATTGAATTAAATTGCAGTATGTTAAAATGCATGAATGCTCTTCATATTTAAGCTAGTGTCGCACTTTATTGAGGACCAAATCAACTCTCAACTAATGTACACACCTACCATTTTTCTATATAACCCACCTAGTCATCTACCCTGTAATTAGTTCTTGTTATATAGTTCCTTCCTGACACACTACTCTAGCCCGAGTATGTTTAATATACGACTTTTAAGTTATTCATCACATTAACTTAATTAATCTTTTCTCATTTTTGGACCATATAATATTATCCCGAGTTATATATAATCAATACAATTCGCATCATATATTTTACTTGTATATAAATATCTTCACCATATATGCGTATCACCATATTACAAGATTCACACACATGTCGTAAATATATAACCATCCTCCCGAGTAGACACTCACTAGATGTTCTCTACAATGCTATCATTTCAGGTATACTTATCCACTCGGAAAACTTGACACGGTTAGCTCCCGAGTCAGTGAAACAAAACAAACGTAGCAAAGGCGGTCATAGCTCCTTCCGAAAATGAGACCGAATCATACCGAAGACGTCTCACCCCTAAATACGGATGCTATGACCCGGGGACTATAATCACCCTGCTCCCCAAGCCAGGGGATTCATCCACATCGCGCAACCTCCTATGATAGCACTAGAGGGGTATGCTTTTAACAACTACCTGTAACAACCCTCGATTCTGGGAGGCCCATTTTATATTAGTTTTACCGCATAAGGTAATTATATAAAATGTGGGGACTGGAGTAAATATTAATTGAATGAATTGAAAGTTAATATTTACTAGATTGATGTATATTTACCGTATGTGAAAGTAAATATCATTAAGTTGTATGTTTATAGTGTCATGTATTTAAAATGACTTTTTGGTTAAATTAAATATTGGAACTCGAAATGAATTATAAAATTTTCGGATGCCAGTTTAGAGGGTGTAGTTAGTCTCGGAAGGTGCGAGACAGTCAAAATAATTTCCATATTGTATTTTTGTATTTCAGGAACTTTTACCTGGTTTTAGCTTATATGCGTATTTGCGAGTCATTTTAATGTGGTATTAACCACTTAGGTTGGGAGAATTATGTTAAGCCACGATTTTAGTTTCCTAAATCCCTTAATTTCCCATTTTATGTCTTCAAAACATAGAAAGAAAAAGGAGAGAAAGAAAGAGGAAGAGAAAGAAGAGAAAAATGAAGATTGAAGAAGATTGCTGCTACTACTCAAGGAAATCAGATATTTCCTACATCAAGGCAAGTTTTCTACTTGCTAATATGTGATTTAAGATGTATAAATTGTATGATTAGTTGTGTATTTACATTTATGGTTTAAATGAGGAAATTGTGGGAATTAAACCTTAATCTTAGTTTTGATGATGAAATTATGGATTTTAGTAGTTAGGAATCATGTTGGGATGATTTTGGGTAGATAATTATTGTTGGTTGTGTGTAAAAATGGAAGAGATTTGAGGTTTGGGAAATTAGGGCTCAAATACTTGGAACAAACTAGGCAATTCTGCAGAACCGAATTGATTCGGCCTGGCCGAATCGATTCGCCGTGAGGAGTTTCCAGGTCTGGGTTGGTCAAACCGATTCGGATGGTCCGAATCGATTCAAAAATTATGCAAAAGGTAGGTTCTCTTGACCGAATCGATTCAGAGGGTCCGAATCAATTCGCTTTACTGAACCCAAATTGATTCGGCTAGGCCGAATCGATTCGGAAGCCATGCACTTTTGAGTGATTTTCTTAATGAAGTAACCTTCTTTAATGAACCTTCTTTTATTCTAGGGCCTAGGAACCTTCTTTAATGAAGTAAACTAAGTTTCCTAGAGTATTAATTGAGTTAGTTAATTTCCCTACACTGAGAGTGGGCTATGTGGGGACCTTTCCGGGATTATGCCAACTGATGTTAGGGCATTATTTTTCTAGTTAATTATTATGAAACTAGGATTCCTAGAATTTTATTTGGTAGACTTTTGGAGCTCAAGGGAGCTACATTAATCTTGATGGTTTATAATCACACCATAAAAGTGTGTTGGGAGAATAAATTGGAAGTTCATTCATTCCTTTGAGGTTGTAGTAATGATATAATTTATCGCATGGCTCCGGATAATAAGTGATATTATTTATAAAAAGTAAATGGTAATGGTTTCGGATAATTGAAACATATACATGGAAATGAAATGAAATGGAAATGGCATTGATTTTTAGTAAATGATAATTTACTTAATCATGAAATTGGTAAATGATAATTTACTTGATTTTTGAAAATGGTAAATAAAATGGTTGATACACACCTCTCTAAATGACATCATAAGGGAAGTTCGCGCGTGAGGTGATGCCCCCTAACAAATTAACGCAGGGTGGATATAGTCCATAGGCCCTGTGAGCGCTTATTGTTGTATGTTTTTCTACGATGGGTAGGAGATTCCGGGTGTGGTCTTGACTACCCCGCAGGCACATGGCCGCTTCCCGACATCTTGCGATATAGGTTCCCAAGTTGTCTTATGATAGGCCCTGGAAGATGATGGTCATTTTGGGGCACTCACAGTGGGGAAACCCGGACAGGCGGTCTTAGAATTCGTTATATGTATATAAATATAACAGTTCATAATCAAGTGGGACTTGATGTATGAGATATGCTATAAAGAGCATGATGAAGTACCACAAAGAGCACATATAAATGCCACAAAGAGCATTTGAAAATGATTATTTTCCTAATAAGAAAAGGATTTTTACAAAATGTAAAAGTGAGATAACAATGCCATAAAGAGCATAACATTGAAATTTTACATATATTTCCTGTTAAGGAAAAAGATATATGAGATAATTGGTACCCATGATAAGTTTTCAGATTTATGTTATTTGTTTTATCTTCCTGCTTAGTTTGTGTTTTAACTTGTGTAGTTAGATAGTTATATCTATCATCTCGATTCATCATTCATAACTGTCATACTCTTTATTCATCTGGTAATCATATAGAACCGGGCCCTGACTCGTTTATATTTCTTGTTGCATATGCACCTTATCTCCGCTCAGGTATTCCGCCGCAAGGATGCCTGATTTGAATTTACATTCTGATGTCCTCGACGAGCCGTGATGAATTGCGGGTATTATGGGACACATTTGGTATAGACGTTTTCATTTTTGCATTCTAGCTATAATCGAGTCTCTTTACTCGGGCGAGAGGCCCAAGCTTTTGTAAATGTTTAATGAAATATATTATATAAATTAATGAATTGTTCAATATTGTTGTAGATTCTGTGGACCGACAGCATATTCGGCTCTTTATCTTATACTTGTTGTTATCATATATATATATATACTCTTGGGATTTCCCCTATCTTTTCAGGAATTGGGTTGTTGATTTTCCTTTATTTACTTTAAATTCAAAATTTTTGGCTACCCGTTTTCTGAGATATCGGGTGGTTATCCTGGATACTCTATATTTTTATTGTGATGCTGGGAATGATTCCATCTATGATTCTGTTATATTGGAGTATTGGGCTGGTCACCCCTTATTTCGGATCACGGGGTGTCACACTATCTAGTCATCGATATTGAAGAACACACATCGATATATATATATATATATATATATATATATATATATATATATATATATATATATATATATATATATATATATATATTAAATTTAATCCGGTAATATCGTGCACAATACCCGTAGCACTAGCCTAAAATATACTCGAGTCTATATATGCCGACTCCAAATTTAATTAATTACACATTAATTAATTTAATTATCTTGGTGTCACTCAACCAATATACCCGGACTCGCTCACTTGGTTCAAAATTTAATTTTCATAATTTACTATCCAAAATTTTCCTTAATAAATTTGGCAAGCTTATCAATCTAAGGTTCTAATTTACTCCAATGCCAACCTTAATTTCCCTTGTGTAATATCCCTAATTGTCCCACTAAAGTTGTTCTCACATAATACCAAGACAGCCATTAATATACCCTCCAAATCAAAACTCAGTTCAAACAGCATGAGGGTGAAAGAGCCGCTGGAGTTACCACGTTGTTCGTACCAAACCGCCGGTCGTTCGAATGACTTTGTCCGTCATTTGAACCAAACCAAGGTCCTTCGAACGACCCTAGGTTATTTTCCTTATTCTTCGTTTAGTTCATCCCCATTAACAAAACCCCTTTATCCAGATTACTTCATCCACGACTCTTAGAATTTATACCAAACCCCCATATTTAATATAAACATCTACCCAGATTCGAAATTTATTTAACATGTTCCCAAAACCTTTACAGTTCATAAATCTAAATTAATCAACACCCAATTTAGATATCAAACCAACATAAAAAATCACGTGTTCTTATCACGCCCACTATGATATGAATAGGAAACTACAATTTATTTAAAAGCAAGTTTAATAACTTGCCTTAGGGTTTGTAGGGTCTGAATCCGTTGGTGTAGATGATGATGATTTGATGAAGATTTCACACACTTGTTCTTGATTTTGGCTCCTAAGGTTTCTTCAATTGTTCCCTCTTTTCTCCTTTACTTACTTAGGTTTTCTAAAATGAGTTATGGCTACCACACCCTCTCAATTTTACAGTTTATTAAGTCAGTCCCGTTTTTAGGGGGCTTTATTAAAAGGGCCCAATCACTCTCATGTGGGATTGGTTATGCCTAAAAATACCCCAACACCCATTTACTACCCCTAGCTTCCCTTTTCTTACTATTTCGACCCATCCGGACTCAATCGTACACTCAAAATTATCATCCGCATTATTTTACTAAAGTTCTTATCTCGACCCTAATATAGTCTAAGCACAACTCTCGGTTCAGATAAATAAATGCCACACCACTGTCGCTCGTTATGACGTAATTAAATTATTCATATTCACTTAGTAAATTAAATCCCATAAATATTAATCGTTTACTCACTAAATTAATATTTAATAAATATAAATAATAATTAATTAAATTAAATTACGACACATAAGTAATTTAAAATTTATCGAATAAATTAATTAATAAAATCCCAAAAATACGAGGTGTTACAATTAGGCAAGACACTCCTTCTTTCCTGAACTTTTTCTAACCTCGATTGGAACACCATATTGTTTTAAATCCCAAAATGTTTTCATCTTTTTATATCACCATGCTTTGTTGTCCTAATTATGTGAAAAATATACTTTTACACTCTCCCTAAGTTCCTCCATATACATTCAACTCCCATTATCTTCATTCATTAACTTTTTAATTTTTTTTCCCCGTTCCTTTATCTCGTCGTCCTTGACTAAGACTCTCAGACCATCAATTTAGTACACATTACATTATTAAAATCTTTTGTTATTCTATCATTAAATTAAGAAAGTTTATATATATACTTTTTACCGCTTCTTTTGTTCCTAGTTTTGTATAAAGATCATCATATGCCTCAAACTTAACATCTCTTACCATTTTCTTAACTTATTTCTTAACCCATTTATATTTTAGATTTTTACGGTCTAGTCCCTTAACTGGACATTTTGGACTTTTTAATCAGGCCAAACAAAATTTAATAGATTAGGTCCATATAAATACCTTTTACGACATTTCATTCATTTTATATCATTAACCTAATTAGTGATTGACAGCATTTCCAATAATCTAGGACCTTCTCTTTCTTCCTTTTGCTTCTGTCAAATAGGTTCATTATCTCCAATAACTTAGGATCTTATGCTTTCTTTTCACTTTTGTTCAACCAGTTTTGTTCTCTCAAAGAAATAAGTTATCATATTTTTCGAAGAAATCAATTATTTTCGCTTTGTTTTACCTGGATTATCCTTTTCCCTCTTCACATGCTCCTTGGGGTTAGCACCCTTCCCCGTGTACTTCTAAAAAATTGGTGCAATATACCCTACTGGGTAGGGATCATTATTGTATACCTCTAGGTAGGGGGTATGGACGTCATCGTACACCGAAGAACTATCTCCTTTAGATACAATTATAAACTTTAGCATCTCTTTCTCCATTTCCTCCAAGCTGGTCGTTGAAAGGCTAGCTGGCTGCAGCGTTGCTACCACCGGAGTCGTTGAAGCTGGTATGCTTACTCCTTGGCCGACTGTTGTGACTTGGGCCGCTGAAGTTGCTCCCCCACCGTGTAGCATTGGCCCCGTTGTTATGGGTGGAACCACGGTAGGGGGCACACTGCTCAAGAGTGGTGAAGCGATGGGGTTATTAGAAGCAGGTGCAACTACCCCTCCTATAATAGTGGGAGCTGGTATAGCTATAAGGGGTGTAGTGAAAGAGCTCGCTCCCATGGAAACTCCTAACATCTCTTGGGTTGCCAGAGTTTTAATGAACTTTGCGAACAAACTCGTCACCCCTTCATTTGATCCGGACCTATTCCCGCTTGCGAGGGCATCGTTTATGTCATGCTTAACTCCGACCTTGCTTCTCTCACCCCATCAAGTGGCACAGAGTTGTTTGCCTCTTTTTCATGCTATATGGCGTCAAAGTCAATGACTCTAGCTGTGTTATCCTCTGGCATCTTTCAAAAAAGAATACCTCCACAGCATAGTCCCTAAATTTAAGATGTGAGTTCTTCAAATATAATTAGTATTAAATGAGGTATAACACCGTATCAAGATCGAGATTAACACCGTTAAGTATTAAATGCTGACAGTGGCCACAGGTGAGTCAGAGATAAGAGTACTCAATATTCAGACTTATATTAAATAGCATATTGGCACAAAAGATGCATAACAAGCACAATAAATAGATGGGATCAGCATAAAGCATGGTCGGAGGGAGAAAGAACAAGCACTCTAGGCACAATGAAGGCAAGGCAGGAAGAACCTCAAGCTCAGTTAATGCTCAATGATGCGTGTATTAGATGGGTGTACGGAATTAATGTTCTCTTGGGGGGTACTCGACTGTGGAGGAATTTGGGCAGCATTTTATACTCAGGAAAAAATCCTCCTCCCAATTTGTTCATCTGGTGTATATATATGGGGGGCAAGGCTGCTTGAGTAAGCTTTCTTGTGATCGGTTTGATTGGGTGCATTAAGTTCATAAGATATTGTATTAAATGTATAGTATATTGCATTAAATTAATGGGATCTCATGGTTTTGGCGCGAAGCAATTCTATTGCCTGGAAGTATTGTGAGCATTAATAAGGGACGTGATATGCCAACTTGCGACTTACTTGAGGATGGATGAATGGTCAGGTTTGGTGAGCTAGGCCTTCCATCCTAAGGATAAGACCAATTAAGTGCTACATTTTTTAGTCCCTTAAATGCTAGACGTTATGACATCAGAAAGTTATTTAAACAGTGACTCAATTAGGTATCTGGTCACATCAGTCAGGTGGGATAATAGGTGGCTAGAGTGTCTTGGCATCTATATGTTGGTTAAGAGTTATTTTGTGGCCAAGGTACAATACAGAAGTATCTCGAGGAGGTTCCTTCGAACAAGTAAGTGTTAAGGTGGCTCGGCTGTTATGGCTCGAGTGGCCATTTGTTCTGATGAAGTTTTGCCCAAGTGTACTAAGAAGGCTGGTACCTGCATTCCCAGTATTGCCGTATTCTCAATGCTCCTAACCATGTCACTACGCGGTTCCCGAGAGGACGCTACTCTATAGATCATGTTAGCTCTCCCACGGCCTGCCAGGCATGGACCCTCGTGGGTACGAAACAACCTCACTGAACATACATTTATAAGATAAAGTAAAAGTCACAGTATTCTATAACCTAACACAAACTATTTCCATCCAGGTGACTTGGAGAATCTTTGAGGTGTGTCCTTCGAGCCACTTCTGTGAAGAATCTTCGAGGTGGGTCCTTCGAGCCACTTCTGTGAAGACTCATCGAGGTAGGTCCATAGGGCAGCCTTCCTTCTATTTCTTCATGAACCAATCAATCTGTTTGACTAAGTTAACCAACCTTTGGTTCGGACACCTTTACAACATCTTAAGGTCCTCTTTGACCTTATTCAACTCTTCTTCCTTCTAATCGGCAGACACTGGAAGATTAGCCCTTGGTTGGGCAAGATTTGGCATATGAAGCTGAGCTGGTGGGGGACTATTAGCAGGAGGGGCACGTGAGGTGTGCTGATATTCTTCTAAACCCAGATAGGATCAGGTGCAGGCGGATCGATAGCTAAAAAAAAGGACATTGAGCTTTTTGGGGATAGGGACCCATTTTTACTGCATCTCATGAACCTCGATTTGAAGGTTGTCAATCTTAGCAGTAACTTGGACTAGAACCGTCATCAAATCAGGCTGCACATTCGGTACTTGGTCTGTGTTCTCCATGAAAAGTTGGTGAAGGTGGATTCCTAACTCCGAGGAAGTAGCGGGAGAACTTACAGAACTTTGGGCGATTTGATGAAAAACGGAAGCCAATAGGGAGCCAGGATAAGGGTTAGGTATGCGATTGACCTAAAAAGGAGAAATTCAAATTTATTTTCAAAAGTGAAAGGGAAGAATCTTTAAGAGAAAAGAGGAAAATGTTTTTGATATTTTTTAGAAAGAGGAAGACAAATTATTTTTGGTATTTTTATAAAAGAGGAGGAAAATTGTTTTTTTGGTATTTTAATAAAATAGGAGGAAAATGAGAGAAGAGTCTTACCATGATTATTATTATTATTATTATTATTATTATTATTATTATTATTATTATTATTATTATTATTATTATTATTACTATTATTATTACTATTATTATTATTATTATTATTATTATTATTATTATTATTATTATTACTACTACTACTACTACTATTATTATTATTATTATTATTATTATTATTATTATTATTATTATTACTATTATTATTATTATTATTATTATTATTAGTAGTAGTAGTAGTAGTAGTAGTAGTAGTAGTAGTAGTAGTAGTAGTAGTAGTAGTAGTAGTAGTATTATTATTATTATTATTATTATTATTATTATTATTATTATTATTATTATTATTATTATTATTATTATTATTATTATTAATATTATTATTGTTATTATTATTATTATGTTTTCACTTGTATTAGGTTTATCTAAATGCAAAAGAAATACCAAACGGGACCCGAGCCTGGGAAAAATTGATTTTGAAACTAAAACATGGTTGGACTTGTTGCCATGCTAATGGGCAGGGTCCCCCATTTTGGAAAAAAAGTGAATTCGCGCTAAAATTTGGGTGGCATGCCGATTCGGCATTTCGGCAGAGTTTCAAGTAGTAACCGACAAACTAAATGTGAGTTCCCTAGGTTTGACACCTATATGAGGTTGTGCAGAAAGGTTTCCCCTTGGCATGAATTCCACAACATACGTCTTACTTTGGAGGGCAATCGTTACATGTTGACAACCCATTTGATATACCTAAGTATATGTTAGTTCCTTCACTATATACCTCATGGGGACAGTACGAGTGAGAGAGAATTCGATATACTTAACATACGTTAACGAGTTCTTTACTATATACCTCCCATCATAACTTCGGTCCAATGATATAACTAGGGAACCGTTCGATATATGTTGAAGGTATTTGGCCAAATGAAGGTGAGAGGCATATTTCTTAGGCTAACTAAGACCTGTCGGAGTAGCGCCCATCATAAAGTAAACCCCCGGTACGGGATAAAATTTTAGTCAATAGCCATTGTCTTGGTGATGTAGTGCACAAAATGCATGACTTTTTATTAGTATATTATGTAGAGTATTTTATTTGGTATGAGTAATATACTAATAAGGAATAATTTACAAGTAAAAAGTAAAACTAGTATGGAGATTATACTAAGCATGGATTTGTGAGAGAGTGGTGTGTGAATATCTATAAGTGAGTGTATAGAAGTGAACCTAAGAATGGATCAACGATGAGTGGTGGTGATAAGTGTTAATGATCATGGATATATTCAAGTGTGATAAGTGGAGGTGTGTGTTGGTGACACCTAAACATGTATATTAAGTGATGTGTGCAACATATGGATATAAGTGAACTTATATACAAGAGTAAGTAGTGTGAGGTCTAAATGGAGATTATTTACAAGTGTGTGAAGTGAAAAGTGAGTATGAGGTGATATAAACATGGGGTAGATATATATACAAGAAGTAATATAAGAGAACAGGGAGCATACAAGTAGGTGAATATGCACAAAAGTAGAAAATTATAAAACCCATGGAAAAAGAGTTTAGCCTTCTTAAGTCAATCCCCAACAGCGTTGCCACTGTGGCCATCCAGAGATCTTCACCCCTCCCCATGGCACTTTTGGGGGATAAAGAGGGAGAGATAAAGGTCCCGTGCCTAGCGCTACATCGTGGGGTGCTTCAGCTGTCATCAGTGTTGGGTTGATGTAAAGAGATAGAGTCTCCAACATATTTTGCACAAAACCGGCAAAGAACATGTCATCGCCTCGAGAGAGCAACATCAAAGATAAACGGATGCTTGTGAAACTAATTAGTTCAGAGGTTCGGGGGATAAGTTACGGAATGGGAAGGTGTTAGGAACCCATCCTTCCCTTTTGATCTCTCATGGGATTAAGTTACTATTTTCCTTAATTTCTCGGTGAAGTGTGTGTGCATGTATAGATAAGTGGAGATCGGAATCGCTCAACTCGCATCATAGAAAAGATTGGGTGAGGCCATCCAAAGGATTGTTCCCAAAATAATAATTAGAAAAATATGATGAGAGCGCTTAGCAATATATTGATCGCTTTAATGAAAGTACTAGATATGATGCAAGTATTGATCACAAGTCTGGTATATATGAATAAACTACGGATAAAATAGAAAAAAAAATTATAATAGCAAAATAAGACTCGAGTCTCGAGCTTTAGTATAAAATTCCACATAATTCGCATGCGGTATGAGGGTGAAGTTTATCGCAAAAATTCAAATGGGAGTTTATTATATGCTTGTGTGTAGAAAAGATACTTTTAGTTTTGAGAAAGTGTGATGAAGAATCCTGTCGGAATTTATAGCTGTAACCCTTTTTTTCTTTGTTTTTGGTTTTTTTATAGAAAATAAATTCTGTGCAATATAACAAATAAAGAATGAGGTATTTATGTGTATGATCTAAGGTAAAAGCTAAATTAAGAATTTATATAACTAATACAAAGAAAAGAAATTTAAAGAGAGAGAATGATGTTTGGACCTTCTTTGGAGACTTGAAGCTTGACCTTGATCCTTGGGGAGCTTATTTACATTTTGGGATAGATGTAGGATGAGAGAGAAGGAGATTTTTGTTAAATTGGGTGTGAAGATGATGGGAATTAAAGGTGGATAAGAACTTCACATAAGGAAACTTCATTGATTGCAGAAGAATGTTGCTGAGATTGTTGTAATTGATGGATATGTGGTGCCTTTCGAAGTGATATCATGCTCTCATTATATAAGGTAGGGGGACTACTAATCAACACTGTCCTTGTCCTACTTATCGGTTGGTAACCCAAGACACACAACCGATAGGCAGGAAAATAGGCCTGCCAATTGGAGGTCTCGTACAGATTTTTCAAAAAAATGATCATAAAATGCAATCCATAAGACTAAATAGCACATGGGGCATACCGTTAAAAAGGTAATTCAGAGGCCTATGACAATACTTTAGGCCACTCTCGGGTTCGAGAGTTTTTTTTGGGTCAAACGGGGCTCGAAACCGCCCCTTGGTCCTTTAGATGTAAGATTATCGGATGACAATGGATCATTCATCTGAACTGTAAGTATGAATCATGCATAAGGAAGATTGTTGGAAAGATTGCGTGAGGTATTTCGATGTTACAAAGATCTTTGCTCATTTTGAAGAGTTGGCATTAGTCAAATGGGGCCCGAAAGCACCCCATGACCTTTCAGAGTAAAATAGATCATTCATCTGTACCAAAAAGGTGATTCGCAAGTGGGGTGGACCAATGGAAAGGATATTCAGTGCTCTTCAAAGATTGATTCAATTTTATTTGAGTTGAAGAGTTTACTTTGGTCAAATGGAGTTCAGGATCGTCCGCTGGCCTTCGTATCAGTTTTTAGGGAAAAATGAATCATTCGTCCAAATGGTTATGTTATTTCGTGTACGGGGAGGACCATTGGAAAGGGGTTTCAATGCCTTTTGAGAATTCATTGAGCTTTCGCTCTAACAGTGGAATTGGTTAGGGTCAAATCGGGGACCAGGAGCGTCCGATGGCCTACAAATCGATACTCGGAGTATGACCTTGGGTTCTTAGTCAATTAGGGTGGGTTTAGGTACTGAATGAGAGACTGAGGGGGGCCTAGAATGTGGTGTCCACAGCCTCCCTCGATGGATGAGCTTGGAACAAGTAAAAATCATCAAATAGACACGACATAATTTTTAGTAAAGAGGTTGATTCTGAGGACCTAAAGGGATGAGGATGACCTAAAGTTATCCAATAGGATCAAAATTTGTAAACAGTTAGACTGACACTTAAAAATAATGTATTAATGGGTGAAAAACGTAAAATAACCACAAAACAGTCTCGCAAGAGGAACAAACACCTTACACAGGACTAATTTAAATCTTAGTAACTGACCGCGTAGATACCGAACTCCTGGTTTGATAATAGGATCAAAATTTTTTAACTGTTAAAATTAGGCTTATAAACATAGCATCAATATGTGAAAACATAGATCAACCAAAAAACTATCTTGTAAGAGACACAAACACCTTGCACGGGACCAATATAAATTGTAAGAACTGATCGTGTAGCAACCAAACTCACAGCTTGAGAATAGGATCAAAATTTTCGAACTATTAAACTTAGCCTAAAGACAGGGCCTCAAATGGTGAAAACATATAACAGTTCTAAAAAGATTTTGTAAGAGGCATAAACATTTTTAATGGGACAAATGTAAATCACAGCAATTGACCGTGTAGAAACTAGACTACCTGTTTGAGAATATGATCAAATTTACAAGCTGTTAGACTTAGGATAAAAAATGGTGTAAAGGGTGAAAATATAAAACAAACACAAAACGGTCCTGTAAGAGGCACAAATACCTCGCACGGGACTAATGTTAATTATAAGAGCATACCGTGTCGTAACCGAATACGCGGTTTGAGAATAGAATCAAAATTTGCAAACTATTAGACTTATGCTTAAAATCATGGGGCCAAAGGGTGAAAACGTAAAACAATCAGCAAATAGTCCCGTAAGACGTACGAACACCCCACACGAGACCAATGTAAATCGTAGGAACAGATCACGTAACAACCAAACTTTCGATTGGAGAATATGATCAAAATTTGCAAACTGTTAGACTTAGGCTTAAAAACATGACGCGAGAGGGTGAAAATGGAAAACAACCACAAAACGGTCCCGTAAGAAGAACGAACACCTCACACAGGACCAATGTAAATAGTAAGAATAGACCGCGTAACAATGGGACATCGAGTTTGAGAATGGGATCGAAATTTGCAAATTGTTAGACTTTGGCTTAAAAACATCGCGTCAACGGATGAAAACATATAACAACCGCAAAACGGTCATGTAAGAGGTATGAATACCTCATACGAGACCAATGTAAATTGTAGAAAGTGATCGCGTTGCAACCGGACTCTCGATTTGAGAATTGGATCAAAACTTATAAATGGTTAGACTTAGGTTTAAAAATATGGCGTAAAAGGGTGAAAATGTAAAACAATCATAAAACTCTCCCTTAAGAGTCACAAACACCTCGAATGTAACCAATGTAAATCATAGGATTGACTACGAAGAAACTAGACTCTAGTTTTGAGAATAGGATCGAAATTTTCAAACATTTAGATTTAGGTTTAAAAGCTTGGTGCCAAAGGATGAAAACATAAAACATCAACAAAAAGGTCCCGTAAGAGGCATGAAAACCTTGCACAGGATCAATGCATATCATAGGAAATAACCGCATAGTAATAAAACTTTCAGTTTCAAAATAGGATTGAAATTTGTAAACTCCTTAGACATAGATTTTAAAAAATGACATCAAAGGGTGAAAATGTGAAGCAACAACAAAACGTTCTCATACGAGGCATGAACACCTCGCACGGGACCAATGTAAATCATATGAGCTTACCGCATAGTAACCAGACTCTTGATTTGAGAATATGATCAAAATTTTGAAAACTATTAGACTTAGGCTTAATAACATGGCGTCAAAGGGTGAAAACATAAAATAGTCATAAAATGGTCCTATTAGAGGCGTGAACACCTCACACGGGACTAATGTAAATTGTAAGAACTGATTGCGTAGCAATTGGACTCTCGGTTTGAAAATATGATCAAAATTTACAAACTACTTGAATTAGGCTTAAAAAATGGCATCAAAGGATGAAAACATAAAACAACAACAAAACAATTTCGTAAGAGGCATGGACACCTCGTACGGGACTAATGTAAATCATAAGAACTTACGGCGTACCAACCGGACACCCGGTTTGAGAATAGGATCAAAATTAGCAAACCGCTAGATAGACTTAAAAACATGGCGTCAAAAGGTGAAAACATAAAACAACCATAAAATGGTCCTGTTAGAGGCATGACACCTTGCACAGTACCGATGTAAATTGTAGGAACTGACCACGTAGCAATTGGACTCTTGGTCTAAGAATAGGATAAAAATTTGCAAACTATTAGACTTAAGCTTAAAAAATTGCTCTAAAGGGTGAAAAAGGTATAACAACCACAAAAGGACCTGTAAGAGACACAAATACCTCTCACGGGACTAATGTAAATTATAGGATCTAACCGCATAGAAATCAAACTCCTGATTGGCGAATTGAATCAAATTTGAAAACTATTAGGAATATGATTAAAAATATGGCGTCAACAGATGAAACGTAAAACTGCCACAAAATGGTCTCGTAAGAGGCATGAACACCTCGGATGGGACCAATGTAAATCTTAGGTAGTATTCATGTAGTAATCAGACTCCTAATTTGAGAATAGTATTAAAATTTGTAAATTGTTAGACTTAGCCTTAAAAACATGGCGTTAAATGGTGAAAACATAAAACGACCATAAAACGTTCCTGTAAGAAGCACGAACATTTCGTACGGGACCAATGTAAATATTAGGAACTGACTGCTTAGCAATTGAACTCCCAATTTGAGAATAGTATTGCAATTAGACATGGGCTTAAAACATGGGGTCAAAGGGTGAAAAGATATAACAATCGCAAAACGATCCTGTGAGAGGCACGGACACCTCATATGAGACCAATGTATATTGTAGGAACTAACCGCATAACAACCAAACTTTTGATTATGGAATATTATCAAAATATGTAAATTGATAGACTTAGGTTTAAAAACATGGCGCCAAAGGGTGAAAATGTAAAATAATCACAAAACGGTCCCGTAAGAAGCACAAGCACCTCGCACGGGACCAATGTAAATCGTAGCAACTAATCGCGTAGCAGCTAGACTCTAAGTTTGAGGATAGGATCAAAATTTGCAAACTTTTAGACTTATGCTTAAAAGTATGGAATCAAAGGGTGAAAAGGTAAAACAAACACAAAAAGGTCCCGAAAGAGTCATAAACATCTCGCACGGGACCAATGTAAATCATAGGAACCGACTGCTCAGAAACCAGACTCCCAATTTGAGAATATGATTGACATTAGACTTAGGCTTAAAAATATAGCGTCAAAGGGTGAAAATATCTAACAGTTGCAAAGCTGTCCTGTAAGAGGTACGAACACCCCGCATGAGGCCAATGTGTATTGTAGGATCTGATCGTGTAACAACCAGAAAATCGAGTAGGGAATATTATCAAAATTTACAAACTATTAGACAGGCTTAAAAAATGGGTAAAGGGAAGAGTATGAGACCACACAATCGACGTGCAAATATCTTACATGAGACCAATGTAAATCATAGGAATTGATCGCGCAACAACCAGGCTCCCAATGTTAGAATAGGATCAAAATTTTTGAACTATTAGACTTAGGCTAAAAAATTTGAGATCAAAGTTTGAAAATGTAAAACAACCACAAAATGGTCCCCTAAGAGGTACAAGAAGCTTGCACAAGACCAATTTAAATTATAGGAACTAACCATGTAGATAACGGACTCGCGCTTTGAGAATAAGATCAAAATTTGTAAACTGTTAGACTTAGGCTTAAAAACAAGGCATCATAGGATGGAAATATAAAACGGCCACAATATGGTCCCATAAGAGGTAAGAACACCTTGCATGTGACCAATTTAAATTTTAGGCACTGACTTCGCAACAATCAGACTCCCGGTTTAAGAATATGATCAAAATTTGTAAATTGTTAGACATAGGCCTAAAAACGTGGAGTCAATGTGTGAAAACATAAAACATCCACAAAACGGTCCCGTAAGAGACACGAACACCTTGCACGGGATTAAAGTAAATCGTAGAAACTAACTGCATAGCAACCAAACTCCCGGTTTAATATTAGGATCAAAATTTTCAAACTCTTAGACTTAGACTTTACAACATGGCATCCAAGGGTGAAATGTGAATCAACAACAAAATGTTCTCATAAGAGGCACGAATACCTCGCACGGGACCAATGTAAATTGTAGGAACTTACAGCATAGCAACCAGACTCCCAATTTGAGAATAGGATAAAAATTTGAAAAATATTAGACTTAGGCTTAAAAACATGGCATCAAAGAGTGAAAACGTAATTAGCCATAAAATGGTCCCATTAAAGGCACGAACACCTCACACGGGACCAATGTATATAATAGGAATTGATCGCATAGCAACCGAACTCTCTGCTTGAGAATATGATCAAAATTTGCAAACGAATTGAATTAGGGTTAAAAATATGGTTTCAAACGGTGAAAACATAAAATAACCACAAAACGATATCGTAAGAGGCATGAACACCTCGTACTGGACTAGGGTAAATCATAGGAACTTACCGCAAAGCAACCGGACACCCGGTTTGAGAATAGGATAAAAATTGACAAACTGTTAGACTTAGACTTAAAAACATGGCATCAAAGGGTGAAAACGTAAAACAACCATAAAATGGTTCCATTAGAGGCATGCACACCTCGTGCAGGACCAATATAAATTATAGGAACTGATTGCATAGAAACTGGAATCCCGATTAGAGAATAGGATCAAAATGTGCAAACTATTAGACTTAGGCTTAAAAACATGGTGTCAAATGGTGAAAAGGTATGACAACCACAAAACATCATGTAAGAGGAACAATCACCTCTCACGGGACTAATGTAAATCGTAGGATCTGACCGCATTGAAATCGTATTCCTAGTTTGAGTATAGGATTAAAATTTCAAATTGTTAAACATAGGATTAAAAACAATGCATCAAAGGGTGAAAACGTAAAAATATCACAAAACGGCTCAGTAAGAGGCATGAACACCTCACACAATACATTGTAAATCGTAGGGACTAGTCGCATAGCAATCATACTCCCGATTTGAGAATAGGATTGAAATATTGAAATTGATAGACTTAGCCCTAAAAAAATGGCGTCAAAGGGTGAAAACGTAAAATAATCGCAAAATGGTCTCGTAATAGGCACAAACATCTCGCATGAGAATGTAAATTATAGGAACTGAATGCTTAGCAACTGGACTCCCGATTTGAGAATAGAACAGACATCAAACTTAGGATAAAAAAATGACGTTAAAGGGTGAAAATATATAATAGCCGCAAAACGATCATGTAAGAGTCACGAACACCTCAAACGGGACCGATGTAAATACTAAGAACTGATCGCGTAGCAACCGGACTCTCGATTTTATAATAGGATTGAAATTTTCAAATTGTTAGACTTATGCTTAAAAATATGGCGCCAAAGGGTGAAAATATAAAAAAAAAAACACAAAATACTCCCGTAAGAGGCATTAACACCACGCACGGGACCAATATAAATCATAGGAGCTAAGAGCGTAGTAACCAGACTCCTAATTTAAGAATATGATCAAAAAATTCGAAATGTTAGACTCGGGCTTAAAAGTTTGGCATTAAAGGTTGAAAATGTAAAACAACCAACAAACGGTTCCCTAAGAGGACAAACACCTTGTACGAGACCAATGTATATCTAGGAACTGACCGCATAGATATCGATTTCAGAAAAGGATTGAAATTAGTAAACTGTTAGTTTGATACCCTCCCCCCAAGAAAAATAAGTTTTTAATCATAATTGAAATACTTTATTCAAAGGAAAATTTGAGGAATAAATATATAAGGGAATGACGCCAAATGACATGAAAAGTGATACACTATGAAAGTAATTAAAGAGAAAAATCCCCACCTTGCATGGTTCATATGGATGCATGTTTGTTATAATAGTCCTAGTAAGTATGTTGGTTAAGTTTGATGCAAAACTGACAAGGAATGATTGTAACACGATCATGATTAAAATAACACAATTTTTGCCAGCACCCGCAGCGCAGGATGCGAACTTGCGCGATTTTTAGAGGACAATTAATGAGGTGTAAATATAGAGTGACTACTTATATAAGGAAAAATAGCATGTAGAGGGAAAAAAGTTAATCTAGCAGTTTTTACGGTACGCGACACTGCAAAAAACCTAACTTTGCACAAATTGTTTAGGACTATTGTAAGGTAAAAAAATGACCATATATACAAACCCTAAAAATACCATGGGATCAAAAGTAAAAAAAAAAAAATTATATTTTGTCAAAATATTAAAGTGCTCATAAAAATTTTAAAAAAAAATCAAAAAAATATAAAATTTTGTTCCGTGCAACTTTCCCTTCTTCAACGTCTTTGATAAAATCATTTAATCCCATTTTAGGCAGATTTTCTGTCTAAAATACAGTAAAATTATTTTGGTGTTGTCAAGATATGGTCCATTGATCTAGGACACATGTCAACTTCTTAGGAAGTAAAAACTAAGATGATTTCGGGTTTTACCTTATTAGGAGAGTTAGTGTGGTCAAATCTAAAGCCCTTGAAATTGCCCTTACGAACAGCCTTTTTTGCATCTCAATTTCATTTGATCGCCTTATACTTAATGGACTAGAATGTGGAGCACTTATAGTATGTAGGGTTTGGTGGTTTGAAATATAAAAGCTTAAGGTGTTTGTGCTAGGGCCATTTTGTGGCCTCTCTCTCTAACCTTGGTCTTCCACGAAGAGGGTAATCTACCCAGATCAATCCACCACTGTTTCCACCCCAAGAACCACCATTAAAAAGCCAAGAACCATCTTATGACACCATAGAAATCAAAGTGGGTATTGATGGGTTGAAGAAGATGAAGTTATTGAAGCATTTTGTAGAGGGTTTCTTGGATCTTGAAAAAAGAAATTTCGTGGAGCTTGATGGAGCACCCATTGGATCTTGAAAAGAGGAGCTATTGTGACTCCCTTTAAGGCCACCTTTGGAGGTGGGGGAGTTACCCATGTTCTCTATTTTTTCCTCTATTTTGAATACATTTAGGTGTAATTTGCTAGACTTTAATTATGTTTTGAAAAAATTTAATTTTCAGCACGTTATTCTACTGATTTTAGACTTAGAACGTGTAGAATATAAGTGATTATGCACCCATGAGTTAGCTGGTGTTCATCCAATATTTTTGTACAAAAACGGGTATTAAAAGTATGATTTTGAATGGATTTTGAAAGAAGATAAATTTCATAATACTTATTTACATATATTGGGTGTAATATGTGTATGATGATGGTTTTATTGCATTAATGGGTTTATTAATTGCATTCTCAATTTTTGAATAAAAGGGGCATTTTAAAAAAAAGGTTTTAAAAGAGTTTTAAAAGTGTTAGAATTTTAGAATATTATTCATAAGCATTTTATGAAATAAAATGTGTTAAAGGTGCGTTTAAATGAAGAAAATATGATATCTATGAAAAGTGATTTTTAAGCTTGTTCATGACATTTTATAAAATGAATATATGTTATCCTACATTAAATAAAAAAGTTTAATATGTAAAAGAATGTTTTTACTTTAAATAGTATTTTAAAGTGTGTAAACTCATAATAAGAAAATAGTATGAGTTAATGTATAAATATTGGTAAAATGGGTGTTAAGATGTAAAAAAATAAAAATTAAAGTGTGTTTATCAAATAGGTGAAAATCGAGGTTTTAATATGTAAAATAACCGAATTTATATATTAAAGGTGTGTTAAGTGTAAATGTGAAAATTGAGTAAAGTATGATAATGAACAAGTTTTTTTTTGGTTGGTCAAATGTGTTTAAGTATTGAATTGGAAACTTAAACTACTTTTTGGAAAATGGCACTTGTTAAAGGCCCAAATTGCAAGTTTTGCTAAATAAAGGGAAATTAGTAATTTACTGAAAGTGGAATATTTTTATGGAATTAAAATATTGATGAATATTTTTACACTTGTGTGGGTGAAAATTGATTAAGTTCTAAAGCGTGAATGATTTTTAGGATAAAATCAACGTGCGTGTGTGTAAATAAAGAACATAAAGGAGAATGAAAGTGTTAATGGAAAAATGGATGGTTAAGTCAGGACTTTTGGCTTCAGCCCATAAATATGGATTAATGTGAACATTGTAATAATTTTGAACACATTGAAAAGATAAAGGAACACTCGGATGATGCCGAGAAATAACTAAGAAGGGCATGACCTCCCTAGTGGTGAAAGACTCCACATCCACTGTACAGTTAGTATATGGTAACTAGAACTGACGGTGTGGAGCCTGTGAAGTCTAGTGATATTAGAGGATTCCGAGAAAAGATAATGGTATTAATTTGAACATGATAAAAAAACCGGTTATAGGATGGAAATAACCTAACTGGTGTAAATGTTTAAGGTTCCAGTTAATATAATGTGGACGAGTAATTTGAGAATAATGATTAATGTCCATAAGAAAAAAGAATGGCTAAGCAAGGTGACTTAATGCATAATTAATCTATCTAATGAGGTTTAAACCCATAATAACACAAGTGTTTGTGTTATATAAGTCTTTTAGTGATTAATGAATATTTTCTAACACGATGTACGCCTATGTTGAAATAAAGTCTCAGATAATGATTAACAACTCTGGTGTGAGTTAATGAACGTCGAGTGATAATGGAAAAGAATGCTAGCTTCAAGAATAAAATACAAAAGGATTATTTTGTAAAGACAAGGAGAATGAATGGTGTTAAATAACGTTTTTGGAATGAAACAGTATAATACATGGGGACATGTATTTTCAAAGGTATATATGTAGACATATACATATTTTCACATGCATGTAGTGTGTGATTGTTCTTTCTGCTGTTCGTTTCTATATTACATGTGTATAAGTTCCCAGTGAGTATTCGGGTCACTCCCTTCTTTTGTCACGGCAGGTTGTATGTTGTCCCGTTTTTTGAGAGCGTTGTACAGGTAAGTGATTGTTTGCATTTACGATTAGTAGCTCTATTTACTTGGTCTGGCGGCACTTACCTTGGGTCTTATCACGTAGTTGATGAAAATTGGAATCAAGTGTTAATAAGTCTAACGTTAAACAATGACAAAAATTTATTAGAAACAATATATAGGTTGTTCTATTGCACAACATAATTAATGCGGGAGCCGAATTGTCTTGATCCTTTATTAATCATTAAATCTGGGTCGGTGTGTTACAATAAAGGCACCCAAAGTGGATTCCCTATCAAATGAGGAGACATCCACTCTAATATTATTACGCATCGATTACCTCCATTTGGCATGGCATCAACATAGACCCCCTTTTGATCATCTCCATCCACCTTAGTTCCACCTATTGCATGTGGCTTTTGGGTTGTAATAGAAGTGAATATAATTGTTTTGAATTATTTTTCCCAAACCAATGAGTCTTCTCTTTCACTAGAAGCATATTTAGGAACTCATTGATTTTATGGACCTTTTTTTTGCACCAGGAACAAACTTCTACATTATTGGGAATGTAAAGGGTGTCATTATTTACTTATCATACCTCTAATCATGGTGTGAAATTATCGCAGTAATCATTCATCTGATAGTTATTATCGTAAAGAGAACGATGGGCGAGAGGAATGTCATCCTACCTTGCACAAATAGTCGGACTTCATACTCCAAATTCACCTAAATCTATTGGATCTAGGGGCAAGCTTTACACTTAATTAGTCATTTGATGTCCATAATCTCAATCAAGTTAATGGTGATCGTGTGCTGCAGACACAAAACATATATTGCTTGGCCATTTGAACTAACGTAAACTACATGTCAAAAGGCCCAAAACTAAAACAGACATATAACTATAGAAAGAAATTAAAATTTCCTTATATCTTTCAAATTGTAGGATTTTTTTACAAATGGGGGACTAAGGACCTTTATATAGGGGGAGAGAAGATTATAGAAGGGATCTCCTATGCTCCTATTAATTAAAAAGGTGTAAGCCCGTGTGAAGTTACATGGGCCATAACTAACTCCCAAATACATCACATGTTAAAATGAAACCTTCTAGATGCTATTATCTAAGTATGAGTTGCCATGTCATGAGTTGTCATAACAGTTCATCCATGAAAACAGTAATTAATGGAACCTTCTAGAAGTTTCCATCTCAAACCTTGCTATAACAAAAAATGTAACCAAAATACTAAACAACTAATAAAAGGAAAAATACAATAAAAGACTACAATAAACCCTAATTTTCATTATGAACTTTTGTTTTTTCAAAGAGAGATATTCAATTAAGATGACATATGTGTGAGGGTTCACTGGTTGTTTCCTAAATTCCAATCCTCATGTGCTTCTATTTGAGGATTGAACACTTATACTACGTAGGGGACACCTTGACATCCTCATTGGCGGTGTTAAAATAATGTCTTCGATTGAAATGACTCCTCTTATTGCCTCACTATTCTTGTCTGCACCCATTATAGTCTACTAGCGCTTATCCTGCCTCTAGAAGGGCAAGGCATGCCACATAGGGTGGCCTCGATCCAGTGTGATGGCCTTGGTGTCCCCTGGGTTTTCCATCGTGACTTATGCCATCGACATTGCTAGACCTATGAGGGGCGATTATCCCAACATCAAAATGGCGGTGTGGGTTGCCTCTAATTTCCCCTCAACTTTCGTTGCTCGTGTACTAAAATTGTTGAAATGATGGTTGAGCGGCCATTTTATCTAGTCTCTTGAAGGAAGTCTAGGGGTTGGTCTTTCTTGTTGTATTCTGGGGCGACATTCTTCAAATGTTGATACTTGAACTTTCTAATAAGGAACAACATCTCTTTAGTACCAAAATGATTTAAACACACAAAGGAATAAATCCTCTCATAAGTCCACAATAGACATGATTCTCAATTATTATTCACCACTTTAAAAATGGGCCCAAAGGTCGTTATTATTGGAAAAATTAACCCAAAGCTTTTGTGAACAAGGATTATATAAAAAAATATGAAGATAAACTAGGTAACTAGTAACTATATTTTACATAAACAACCCTCCCAAAGTTCAAAAACCAAATAAAATAGAAAAGAAAACATATTTTCTCTATAAAAACTTCGATCTCCATGGCGACAAAACCTGGCTACCAAACTCAATTTAGAAGAGAAACATTAGAGATTACTCAATTAAACTAAACATTATGGTTTTAGCATATGAACAACCATAATGTTACTAATCCAAGTTATTATTGTTGTGTAACTTATGATCTTAGTTATTAGTGAAATGCTCCTTCGTCCAAAACTAATAGTTCGTATAGGAAAACAATAGTTGTTAAGGATGGTCCAGTGTTTTAAAAAGCACGAGTAGCGCGCAATTGCTCATTTTGGGGAGAAAATGAAACATAGCTCTTTCAGATTCGCACATGTCACAAAAAGTGTGAGCGGTTGATGACATGGATGTTATTTGTGCAATTTGGTCGCTATTTGGGTTCCAAACTTTTTTAATAGAAAATGCACAAAACTATGTAGTTTTGATATTTTCTTCACTTACTCTTTTTTTAACATTTAGAAATTGAGAAGACATTTGATAAAGAAAATCCGCTCCAATTAAAATCGTGTTCCCATAAGAAATAAAAAAAAAACTATTCTCTCCTCTAAAAAAACCCACCGCGACTGAAGACTGAACTCCAAAAAACCCACCCTGACTTAGAAAACTTCTAAAAAAAATATCTTCTTCGTTCGATCCATTCTCCTATTTCTCCCGTCATTCTCTAAGCCTGCTTCACCAATTTTTCTCTGCTCGAGTGGATTTATTACTCCAACTCTTGCGCACGTAAATTTCTTTACTTTTATATTCTTATTATTTTCTATTTTAAAACAAAAATGTTCTTTTTGCAATTCCTTTTTTCTTTCTTTTTAAAACCTGATACTTTTGTTCCTTTTTTTTAAACATATTTCTTCATTGCATTTTGTTTTTTGTTCTTTAAAACCCATTTAATTCATTGTAAACAAGTTGCGTTACTTTTTTTCCCGAGTCAATAATGTTTGACGTTTGTTTGTTGGTTTGTTTTTGGGATTTCATGTGTTGGTTGTATGGTTTCGCTTAGTTTATTTGAGACAACATGATGGCATGGTGTAGAATTATATGGTACTTTATGAAACTATGACTCTATTTCAAGTGATGTAGTATTTAATTTGGAATAAGTTTTTCAATTTCTTTCTTTATATTTTTAATTATAAAATTGAAATGCCCGAATTGCCTACGTGATGCGTGACGCGATTTATGCAACAAGCACCAATACCAAAATGCGACTGCGATATATAGCACTGGGATGGTCTCAATCAATGGGTAATTTTTTTTTTTGAAACAATATCAACACTTATTCTCCATCGTGGAAGTAAAACATTAGTTTGCGACACAGTTCTAGATGGGTTCGCTATAAATAGGAACATAATACATATAAGAAAGAAAAATAAGATTTTTCTTATTATGTCATAAGGAATACAAAATGTAATTTTTGATGTAAATGAAGAAACGACACAATTCATCAAGATACGTATGAACAACATCAGATCATAGTATATCTAATTTAGAACAATACTATAATTTTGGATATGAACATTTATAAGTTCAAGCAACTAAATTATATTAACAAATTCAATAAAATCGAGTAAATCATGAATTAAAGGAAAGCAATAAGAATTTTCTAAAAGAGTATTTTTATTTTAATACATTATTAGTTCTCAATTTTAAACTTAATTATAATTTAATTTAAGAATTAGAGTTTGTCCAAAATCATTAAAAAAATGTTAATCGTAACAACCATGTAGAAATTTAAATTGAAACAAATTATAATAGAAAGATAAAAAGAATTTTAATTTTAAATAAAATAAATGGCCCTCCTCCCCTACCCTCCACCCATACTTTGCTACCACCATCACCTCCTCTTCTTCCTCCTCTAACCACCCACCTTTGAAATTTAAATCAAATCTGAAATTGTGTCTTACATACCCACCTCAATAGAATCACACTCTTTCTCTCACAACGAAAACCATAGAAATCTATAACCAAACCACTATGTAAGAAAATGAAGTTCATTACCCGAAATCATAAATCATCATTAAAGTAAGTTATTTAGATTGTAGTCCCTATTCAAATATGAGGAAGACAAGAGAAAGAAATAGAATTTTAAAAAACGCTATGAAATTTATTCTTATGTGATTAGATTGGATCCATTTTCACATAATATATTCTTGTTTGTGTTTATTGAGAGGGGGGGGGGGGGGGTTGCTCCGGTGGGTGGTTGTAGGAGGTGGTGTAGTGGTTGTGTTGTGGTTAAGGCGAAAGGGGTGAGGCTAGGACATAATAACTGGGGTGAGGAGGTAGCCACTGTAAGGAAACAAAGGAGGTGATGGAGAGGGCGTGAGGGAGAATTTGTTAATTTTTTCTGTGACTTTTGATTTTTTAAAATTAATATGAATTTTCTTTTTAGTGTTTTCTTCTTTTGGGATTTTTAAGTAGCTTTAATATAAATTTCCATGTCTCAGTAAAAAAGTTATCCGTTCTTTTAACGATTTTGAGCAAACTCTAATTTTTAATTAAAATTTTATTTTAGTCTAAAATCAAGAATTAATAATGTATTAAATTCAAAATAAAGAATTAATAATGTATTAAATTCAAAATAACCATTTTCTAAATGAATCCAAATGGAATGCTAATATACATGTATATGTAATATACTAGTCCGATTGTACGTGCGTGGACGGGATTGTTTCTATTAATTTTATTTCATTTAAATAAGATATATTTAATTTACTTATAAAGGTATGTGATACTTAAGAAAAAAATTATATAAATTGATGTAATTAATTTTATGTACTTTATGTCCTTTTTTGAGGATCTCGACTTATTTCAACACAATTTCCTAGCTTTATCATTTTTTTTAGCTCTGGAGATTTTTTTTCTTATTAAAATATTATCTTCCCATATAACATACAAATATTTTGAAATTTTTGTGAATGTTAAATTTAATTAGAGAACTTTGATTCTACTTACTCTTGCAAGAAGTAGCATTTATCTTTACTATCGACTACACTCAAGCCTATTTGTTGGCAGGGCATTGAGGGTAAAAGAAAGAGGTGATCGCCTCGATCCCCAATTTTTGGCAAGTTTTAAGGGCCCCAAAACATAAAAATAAAAACTTATTATATATGTTTAAATAAATTTTGGTGCACAAACCTATTAAATAGGTCTTGTAATGCAATATTGTCTTTCTGCAAGGCAATTTATGTCCAACTACAGAAAAGCCAATTCTAATGAACATTAAGTGTCATATAGCATCTAGAAGAATGGAAGACATTAAATAATTTACTATTAACCTAACATATTTATAAATAAAATTCTAAGTCCCATGACACTATCACAAGATATAAAAGAAAAACATTTCTTATTTTATTGTATTGTGTCGTGTTGCATTTTAATTTAATTGTTATCTATTGTCTTTTATGTGGATCGTGTTATGATAAAAAAATACGATTTTGTGGCGAGCCATTAATTTTGTCATGTTCGTGTTTGGTAAAAAAATAAGATATTGTGTTATGTTGATTTTATCTAGGTCATCTTTGCCTTAGATAAAAAAAAGATTTGATGTTATTTTTCATTTTGTGTTCGTGTTTGGTAAAAACATAAATTTTTTGTTGTGCCGTGTCACTTTTATTTTGCTTGTATTCATGTTATGTTAAAAAAAATAAGATTACGTGTCATGGCACTTCTATTTGTTAATACTATTATGATAGACAACCTCATTTTTTAATTTTAGGAGTTTTTTTATTGGCCCCATTTTGTGTGTTCGCCTCTAGCCTCCATATTCTCAAGACCGGCCCTATTTGTCGATTATGGATGATAGTGCAATTTCATTAAAATACTCTTATAGTTTTTTTGCCAAAATGAAGTTGTGAATTTTAATCTATTCCATTTTTCCTCATAAGATACGTTCTTTTATAAAATGGAGATTTTATTTCTATGAGGGAGAAGAAAATCTCTTCTCCATTGGCTTATAATAGAATGCTTGTTAAGGACATCTATAGTAACTTAATAAAACAAATAGAGGTCAAAGAACATTTTGTCTCAATAAAATGTAATATTTAATAGTTTTTTATTCGGCATTAAACTCCAAACAACAATAACTAATGGGGGACTAGGTCCAAATAACCTTATAGTAAGGGAGCTCTTGGAAACACACCCTTAAAACAGTCACTGTTGTTTACACCATTTTATCCGGTCAATACATTAGTGACACGTTCAAAATAAATAAATAGAATTACTACAATCAAAATAACTAGAGAATAATGGAAGTCGCGTTCATTCATTGACACATGGACACCTTGGGGAAATACATGAGGAAATAGGTGCTTGTGGGTATTTATTAAGAGAAAATGATCGCACATGCTTAAATACACATTTTTTGGATTTGTAAATTTTGAAAAGAAACTTCACATCAGTTCTTCGACCATAGCAGTTGCAGTTTGAAGAACTTGAACACAAAATTAGAGGAATCCCCACCAAAAAAAACTTTTAATTTACTTGTATTATTAGGTTTATTTTCTTCTTCTTATTTGAAATAGTTTGTAAGGTTAGATTTAGTTCGTGTTTCAATTACCCAACATTTTTCATTCATTTTACAATTTATTTTCAAGTTCCTGCCATTTTAATTTAGTTGTTTTACTTTCAAATTTATTTAATATCATTTACTTCCAGATGCACTTACAATGTCTTCCTTTTGATTGCATTAATTTGTAATACCCCGTATTTTTAATGATTTTTAAAATGGAATTAATTAGATTTGATTGTGATATAATTAGAAATTAATCCGGATTTAAATATTACTCGAGAATAAAGTAATATGTGATTTATGTTACTTAGCGATTAAAGTATATACAATTGATTATGACTTTATAAAATTGTCGCCAATTAAGTGTACGACAATTATGAAAATTTTGTCGGGACGCTCATTTGAGCCGTGTCGAAATTATAATCTAATGAAATAAAAGTGAAATATTATTACGTCATTCAAATAGTCGTTCTAACTACGTAAAAGTGTCTGAAAGGGTTTAAATTGTCTAAAAAGTCTACTTGGGTATTTGTTTTGGGTCTCGAGGCACTTTGTAACCGAAAAGACACCCCGGAAGGGTATTTTTGTCATTTTACAAGGGAGGTGAATAGTAAGCACGAATTTGAGAGATTGTTTATAAGTCTAAAGGGTTTATATTATTGATTCATTCTACAAACTTATAGAGAAAGAAATTGAGAGAGAGTGGAGAGTTTCTCTGGGGAAAGGGAAGAGTCATTATGGGAGACGAAGAAACTTTTCTAGGAAACCAAAGGACAACCACCTTGCACCACCAAGAGCCACCACCACCACTGCCAGAAGTTGAACGAAAAAAGAGAGGACCGCCAGTAGAGTATCATCCCCAACGGATCAGACCTACAATATAAAGGCAAGTAATTAATTATTGCAAATTTAGCTTGTATATTGTCCATGTTAGGTTGTTTAGAAAATTTTGAAAAGATGCATAAGCAAAGATGAATTATGGTGATGTTAATTGAATCTTTGAATGGAGAATAATGTAGGATTAATTTTCTTTTGAGTATAGAATTTAACCCACGAAATTTGGGCAGTATTGGTGGAGAAAATCTTAATTTATATGATTTTCTTAGAGAAATAATAAAATATAAGTTTTCTAAAAATTATGAGAAATTTCATGTTTTGGAGATAAACTAGTTAGATGTTAATTCATTTATGGAAAATAGAAATATGTAGGATTAATCTCATGTTGTTAGTAGATATTAGTCCATGAAATAAACATCACATGTTGAAGAAATTCAAAGAATTATTAGAGAGATCTTGAAATATCATATGTTTAGTTTCTGGGAAAATATGAGATAGATATATTCTTTTAATCCAAACTCTAGATGATCCTAGGTTGTTTAGATCAGTGTGAATCATTTATATAGGTTGCTATATCATGTGGTATGGATTATAAGAGATTTAGGACGTTAAAATAGAGGTTTGTTTGGTTAAAAGATGTGAAACCCGTAGGATAAAAGTTAAAGAATCAGGGCTGGTATCTGGGCGATCAATCGATCAAACCATGAAGCTCGATCGATAAATTGACCGATCGATCGACCCCTGACCATCGATCGATCAACCTTCCCAGAATTGATGAACTTGTCCCTTTTTAATTCTTGATTTAATCCCGAAACTTTTAGGAATCTTTAGTGATTATTATTTGAATATAATGGGACATAGAGAAGGGCAGTAGGATATACCTAAGACCCAAAAAATATTATTTTGGGATTGTGAATGAGGGGAAATGAACGAGAGTTTAATTAAATGAGTTATTTTGGAGAATTATATTACTTTGGGTTTCAATCGGATAAACGATAATTTAAGGTTAGGACTAGTAGGTAAGAAAGTCATAAATTACTGGTATAACCTTAGGTATAATTGGGATTAATCTTAAGAGAAGGAAAACCTGGGTTAAGAGTGAATTAGGGATTATCGGGGAATAAACCTAATTAAAGTAAATTTAATTCGTAGAAATTTGGGAGTCGTGATGACATGAAATTGTAGGACGTGATGTTTACTTACTGAATTTATTTGAGGATTAAATGATCACCATCGTGAGGATAGATAAATTCGAAAGTATATACTTTGAGAATTAAAGTCCTAATAAAAAATATACGTAGGATATTCGGGATATAATTATACTATATATGGAATTTATTATATGGGTTGTGCGTATTCCCTATGGTTATATACAGGTATAATGAATACCTATTATTATATATATATATATATATATATATATATATATATATATATATATATATATATATATATATATATATATATATATATATAGGTGAGATGATTACCTATTATTATCATATGGTTGTGTGAATACCTTGTTGATGTTATATTTATATAGGTGGAATGTATACCTATATTATAGTTTGTTAAGTGTATAACATACCTACGTTGCTTGCTATCGGGGTGGAGGTAACCGTTATGGACGGTCTTATCCTTGTGCGCCCAATTGGGAGGGATTTTTAGATTCTTACCCAGAGCATAGGACCTTGGACACGTGCTATCGATGTATATGATATTTTCGACAATTGAATGGGAGCGTAGGTATGTGTGTGACCCATTTGGCTGGGGAGTATTCTCGCCTCCAATATATTTATGGTATGATATGATTCGTGAGAGACGCCGAATCAATAGTCCTCTATACAATGACATTATGTATCAGGACATGATAGAAGAATATGCATGCGCCACAGCTGTGACTGAGGATGTGCAGTATTAGTATATATAAAATTAGTTTGATATTATATATATAAACTGTGATGTAATCTATTGTGTAACATTGTAGATATATAGATGTAATCTTCTGTATGAAATTATATATTAAAAATAGAGGTTGTGATTTAATCTACTGTGTAAGGTTATAGATAGAAGTAAATAATGAAATCTAAATTGAATTAAGTAAGTAAACACTAAATTCGAAAGTTGTAACAAGACTAGTTCATATTTAAGAGAAATGAATATGAATAATTTTAATACGTATGGTATGGGATATACAGGTTTATGATATGGGTTAGAATTACTTTACTAGTTAGGAAGGAACCTTAACTAGGAAGATAATAAGATACGATGTGAACTCTAGATGAGAGGTGAGAGTTCTCAAGAGAGAGCCTGAGAAACTAACATGTACATAATAAATGCTTAATTATAATTTAAGAGGAATGACAAGGATTCCTTGCGAGTGTTATTAATTTTCAAACAAAAGAGCCTATTTTAAAAGATATTCCTATAGGTAAACATTTTCCAGATGTTTTTCCAGATGATTTACCCAGTCTGCCTCCTAGTAGAGAAATAGAGTTTACGATTGACCTTATTCCCGAAACTATACCAATCTCGAAACCACCTTATCGTATGGAACCTTTAGAATTGAGGGAATTAAAAGTTCAATTAGAAGATCTATTAGACAAGGTTTTTATTAGACCAAGTGTATCCCCTTGGGGTGCTCCAGTGTTATTTGTTATGTATAGATTATCGTGAACTAAATAAGGTGACCATTAAGAGTAAATACCCCTTACATCGTATAGATGATTTGTTTGAACAACTTCAAGGTGCGCAAGTATTTTCAAATATTGACCTTAGGTTAGGCTATCATCAATTGAAGATCAAGGAAGTTGTTATTTCAAAATCAGCTTTTTGTATTAGATATGGTCACTATGAATTTCTTGTAATGCCATTTGGACTAACAGACGCACCAGTCGCTTTTATGTATATGATGAATAGGGTGTTTAGAAAGTATTTGGATCAGTGTGTGGTTATTTTCATTGATGACATCCTTATTTATTCCAAAAGTATTGAAGAACTCAAAAAGCATTTTGAGACAGTGTTACAAATCCTTAGGAAGGAGAAATTATATGCAAAATTAAAGAAGTGTGAGTTTGGTTGCCTAGAGTCTCTTTTTTAGGAAATGTCATTTCCAAGGAGGGAGTGTCGGTTGACCCTCAAAAGATCAAAGCTATACTGGATTGGCCTACACCAAATAATGTGACGGAGATTCGTAGTTTCCTTGGATTAGCAAGTTATTATCGAAGATCTATGGAAGGATTTTCTAGTAGTGCCAAAACTTTATCTAGGTTAACCCAAAAGAAGGTGAAATATGAATGGTCTGAGGAAGTTGAGAATAGTTTTCAAGAACTTAAGAATCGATTAGTAACTGTCCCAATTTTAACTATTTCTTTTGGGACAATGGGATTTGTGATTTATTGTGATGCTTCTAAAAATGGTTTAGGATGTGTACTAATGCAAAATGGAAAAGTAGTAGCTTTTGTCTTGAGAGAGTTAAAACCACATGAGAAAAATTATCGAACCCATGACCTAGAATTTCCATCTGTAATTTTTTCTCTTAAGATTTGGAGACATTATTTATATGGTGAGACTTGTGATATTTATACCGATCATAAGAGTTTGAAATATATTTTTACCCAATAAGAATTGAACATGAGACAAATGAGGAGGTTGGAATTAATGAAGGATTATGATTTGAATATTTATTATCACCCGGGGAAAGCTAATATAGTAGCCTATGCATTAAGTAGGAAGTCTATACCAAATTTAGCATGTCTTATTACAAGCCAGGAAGCACTGTTGAAGGATTTGAGAATTATGGAAATATATGTATGTATTTGTAGAAAAGGAGGAACAATCGCAAATTTATAAGTACAACCCATGTTGATGGAAAGGATCAAAATTGCACAAGTAAATGACCCATAACTAAAGAAGATTAAAGAAGAAGTTATTGAAGGGAAGAGGATTTAATTTGTGATATGAAATGATATATTAAGATTTGGAAATAGAGTGTGTCTTCCATATGATGCCCAACTAAAGAGGAAAATTTTGGAAGAAAGGCATTACTCAAAATTCACATTTCATCCTGGATGTACAAAGATGTATAGGGATCTTCGAGAAGTATTTTGGTGTAATAATATGAAAAGAGAGATGGCGGAATTTGTATCAAAGTGTTTAGTTTGTCAACAAGTAAAAGCTAAACATCAGAAACCATCAGGATTACTACAACCCCTACCTATCCCTGAGTGGAAATGGGAACATATTACTATGGATTTTGTGATAGGTTTACCAAAGAGTTCAAATGGTAATGGTTTCATTTGGGTAATTATTGATAGGTTAACTAAATCTTATCATTTTATTGCCATTAAGATTACCCATTCTTTATAAAAGTTAGTCAAGTTGTATGTGCAGGATATTATTAGGCTTCATGGAACCCCAATTTCAACTATTTCTGATCGTGACCCTAGATTTGTGTCTCATTGTTGGAAAATCCTACAAGCATCCATGGGAACACAATTGAATTTTAGCACCGCTTTTCATCCTCAAACAGATGGACAATCCGAGAGAACCATTCAAACCTTAGAGGATATGGTTAGGGCATGTGTACTTGATCTGAAGGGGAATTAGGATGATCATTTACCTTTAGTAGAATTTTCATATAATAATAGTTATCAAGCAATTATTCAAATGTCTCCATATGAGGCACTATATGGAAGAAGGTGTCGTTCCCCTACATGTTGGGTAGAAGTTGGAGAAAGAGAATTACTGGGACCAGAATTGATCCAGATCACAACAGAGAAAATGAAATTGATACAAGATCGACTTCAAATTGTTCAAAGTTGTTAAAAGAGTTATGTTTACAATTGTCGACGAGAGTTGGAATTCTAAAGAGGCAATTATGTGTTTTTGCAATTATCACCAGCAAAGGGAGTAATTCGATTTAGGAAGAAAGGGAAATTGAGTCCAAGATACATAAGACCTTTGGAAATCCTTGAAAGGATAGGAGTTGTTGTGCATAGAATAGCCTTACCCCCTGAACTCTCTAGTGTTCGTAATGTGTTCCACGTGTCAATGATGAAGAAATACGTACCCGATGTAACGCATATCCTAAGTCACGAACCTCTTCAAGTTAGAGAAGATTTATCATACATTGAGCATCTAGTAGAAATTTTGAACCATAAAGATCAAATATTACAAACCAAGGTAATTCCACTGGTCAAAGTATTATGGCATAATCATTCCATTGAAGAAGCAACATGGGAGCGGGAAGATAAAATAAAGGAACGATATCCATACATGTTTGAAAACTAATGTAAGTAATGTTTAGGGACCAAACTTTTTATAAGGACCTTCATAAATCATGAAATATCAAATTAGTTACAAACATAAAATTATAAAGTTTTCGGTAGGAATGTTCATATTTGAGACTAGTTTTGACCATTATAATATAACAATTGACTTGAGGTAAAAACTAAAAAGTTGTAGATATATGAATTAGGTTTGTAAAAAAAAAGGTGTGTTAAACGAAGGTTCGATCAAGAAGTTATACCGAAATTACGAAATAAGGGCAAATCTATCCATCCTTTAAGTCATATTTTGTCTTATTACCACACCATGTGTAATATTTTGATTGGTTGAAGGGAAGGTTGGTATGGTCGACTTAAACACTTTGAAATAACCTCCTTATTTATCAAAATGGATTAAATCAAAGTCTTATAGCATATCCTAAGCTAAATGATAAGTTTTGGGGTAGAAAATGAAATTTTATGAAACTTTAGGGACTTGACTTTGAAATAATGAAATTTTTTGGGACTAAAATGAAAATATAAAGGAACATTTTATAAATAAAATATTTTCAAGGACCTCAAAGAAATATTTAAAATATATGGTGTAAAATCATTAAAATACCCTTCATGTGTAAAATGACCTTAATACCCTTAATAACTTTACACGTCGTGCTTGGTTTTGACACCTCCACCGTACACATGTCGCCTTTAAAGGAAAGGACAAAACACGTGTCATACAATTAGAGAAAGCCAATACACTTGTAGACTTTCAGTGAATTGATACTGCAAGACAGCTCCGTTACGCAACACGCTAACACTGGCTCACCAAATTAGACGCTTAGTCATCGGGACACGAGTCAACACCCTAATAACTTTGGGAAATTATAAATAGAGGCCTTAGGATCAGTTCTTACACAAAATTCATTCCAAAGATCAGAGAGATATTGTGAGAGAAAATATAAGAAAGTTAAGAAGAAGCTTCGTCTTAAGAATTAACGAGTGATCCAAGACTCTGCATCTGTGACTTCGGACTTCGATTCTATGTGAGAACTTTGACATTCCTTATGTATTTTGATTATATGGTATTATTCAATCTACATATATTTTGTGAAATGATTTTATTCCCAAATACATTTGATACCCATGATTCCGTCATTTTTTATATTTGTATATCTCTCGATATATACATCTGATTTGAATTCTGAAATTATTGATTCGGCCTATGGAAACTCTCTTACTATGTTTTCCTTGACTACTGGGTGGAAATATTTGGGTGGTACCTTCCCAGCTGGTTTATCGCTGGTGTGCCCTAATTAAGGCGTTGTTTCAGATATCATGATTTTCTGTCTGTGTTGTTGCTGAGTGCAAACATTTGATAACACTATCTGTTTATCTGGTTATTAGAGCGTACATGGCCATCAAAATAAATTGAATAATTGACATATTACTCAAATTGTTTTATCTGTTCTGTTCTGAACAGATTATTCTAAAAATATATACTTCCGGTTTACTTTATATATTTTACTGGAAATCCCTGTCAATATATGTATATGCCTTATGTTGGAAATTGAATAGGTATCAATTTTTTGAAAAACCTAGAATGTCTGGAGATTGAACCTTACTCGGCTTTTAGCTGATGTTGTATAACTAACCATTTTTTAGGAAATAAGTAGGTTTGGAGGGAACGAAAAATGATTATATGGAAGATTCAGCTTTTTGAGATCTTTTTGGTTATTTTAAGCAAAATGTTCTTACATCATATAAAGCACAGTTGTCTCTCTTGTAATAAGTTTTAAATTTCATTTTAAGTTGTAACTCGTTGTGACTTGTAATATAAATGAAGTTTCCTTTTAGAAAGATCTGATGATGTACTTCCTTTAATTTTAGTATTTTACTATTAATAACCATGTAATTGTATTTTCGTTGCATTTAATTAAGGAAACAATTTAAGTCAGAATATTTGTTGCCATGGTGGCATGTCAAGACACTCATTCCCCACTACTATTTGGGGATGGGTTCCTGACAGCACTAATCTTGGCTAATTTCATCGCCACTAACTAGGGGTTTAATCATGTCACTTTAAATAGGTCCCCTACTGGGTACACCTTCCGATGATGTTCATTAACAATATTGAATTCAATATTGCACTTCGACTAGGTTTCCTAATCCTTCTAGCTCCCCTTTATTTGGAAACATCATCAAATTTCTTGGTGATGTTAATCTTAGTTGTCTTCGTCAGATTTCCACTCACACTAAGGTAGGAGTTCGTTAAAAAAGTTACTTCTCTCTTTCTTGTCCATAAGCGATAAGTTTCGAAATTCCATTCATATTCTGATTAAAACATCAAATGAACGATTTCACTATCGAACCATACCTAAAATTTGAATTCCAGCTTCACACATGTTCTTTACATGTGATGTCTAACTCTCATCACTTAAGTTTGCTCTTCCTAGAAAAATTTTACTAGAAAATTTTCAAATCCTGGGCGTTACTACACTTTACCCTTCACACTTGTCTTTGAATTTCTTCCTTTACAAGAGTCCATCCGACTCTCTCACCTTTCACATACAGTGTTGGGCGAGTTAAGAATGGTACAAATATTAACTATGATGGTTTCTATCTCCAACACCATTTTCCAAAATACTCTATATCTTTGGCTGAGTCCTCCTCCTGCTGTCCTTCTAACGGCTCTTGCTAATGGTCCCAAAGTGTTTGGCGCACGATGCCCGACCGATCTTGTATAAGCATTACATCTCACATACTTCATGGCAGGAGAACGTAAATCAAAATACATAGAAGAATTCAACATCCTAATAATAGGGCTCTACATCAAAGAACGCTAAGCTAAAATGTAATAAGCCGTACAGATCCTAAAGACACTTGAACCTGGTGCTCTGATACCACAAGTAACACCCCGCCTAATTAAATACCGGGTGATCAGTCCCATACCCAATTAAATCATAATATAGAGTTGGTTCATTCTTCGCATCATTGTTGAAAACATTTTCCTAATACCTTATACTCAATTAAGATGGTGTTAAAAAATTTCCAATTTTAATTTAATAAAACTATTCCACGACATTAAATAATAATATGCAATAACACATCACAACTGAATTAACTACAACAAGAATAAATGTGACTGGAATAACTCTCCAGTTAAATTATAATATTGATACTAATTAAAACTGATATCCATAATGCTTACATAAGTAATTACAACCTCTAGAATCCTGGGCGACATGTCCTAAATGAAGTAGACGCTATAGATGAGTGAATCAACTGAAAGGAAGCATCTAAACAAAATTCGCATCTCTTCTAGTAGCTCTAAACCATCGAAACATCCATAATCTATGTTGGGCATCCCTGATGCTAGATACCTGATGTACAAGATGTAGTAGAGAAGAGAATGTGCAAGGAAACGGGTCAGAGCCCGATTGTAAAAGATTTTAAAACAACAAGTGCTTAACAATTACATCTGGAAAATGTTTAGCTATAGGAATATCTTCTAAAATAGGCTCTTTTGTTTGCAAATTAATAACACTCGCAAGGAATCCTTGTCATTCCTTCATAATAAAACTATAATCTTGCATTGCGTAGATAATACGAATGGGAGATAGGACGCATGTTCCTTCAAAACTGAATTCTGGTTGGTTAGGGATTTGGACAGTAACTCTCTTCTCAAAACAATCTACCTTAGGATGATACAGTGCTAACCAATCCATCCCCAAAATGACTTCAAAGTCTTTTATGTTTAAAACTATCAAATCAGCAAATAGTTTATGACTACTAACATCTATAGGGAAAGACTTATATACTAAGGTTCCCATTAATAACTCACCCGAAGGAGTAGAAACGTGCATGCTGTGACTCAAGGGTTCGGGCTTATTAGTAAAATGATTAACAAAACGCACAGAAACAAATGAATGGTTAGAACCAGGATCTATTAAAACTTGAAAAGGTTGTGCACATATAGAAAGTGTACCTGACACTACTGCATTAGAAGCTTGGGTATCAGAAAGTGCAAAAACTCTACCTTATTTGCATTGGTCCTTATTTTCACCTAATGGTTGTATCAGAATCCTTGTTGGGATTGGGCAGTCTTTTATCTGATGTCCCTTCTGTCCACATCTAAAACAAGCTCCCATATCCTTGTAACAAGGTTGTCCTCCATGCATCTTCCCACATCGCTGACATATCTTATTATTATACAGTTTGTTATCACTAGCTCCCCCAATATTGGATGTACTCCTAAAATCATTTCTATTATTTGGGATCTTCCCTATTTATTCCCCAAACTTCCTCTTACCATCTTTAATTCTATTGTACTCCTCGCCATCGCTTTCTGCTATCGTAGCCCTAGCCACAACATCACTATAAAATGTCAACTTTAGGATGGAGATTTTACTATGAATACTCAACCTTAACCCACGTTCAAACTTTTTGTCTTTTAAAACATCAGTTATCACAACATAAGGTGCAAAACATGATAACTCAATAAAATTTGCCTCATATTGACTAACCATCATATTCCTTTGCACTAGACTCGTGAACTCAGCTTCCATTTCATCTTTCACCATTTCAGGGAAATATTTCTCATAAAAGATCACCAAGAAGTCATTCCAACCTATGCAAGTATTCCTCTCCTCGTGTATTCTCTTAGTCATTCTCCACCAATGTTCGACTTCACCTTCCAACATAAATGTTACAAATGAAACCCTTTGTTCATCGGTACACTTGAGAACATTGAGCATATTTTCCATCTGCATCACCCAACTTTCTACTTTAGTGAGGTTAGGAGTACATTTAAAAGAAGGCGGGTATAACTTCTTGAAATGTTCAATGGTACAGCTAGTTGGTTCAAGATTCCTTGGTGATCCATTATTCACTTGATGCTCCACAATCTTTGATAGACTCTCAATCGCCTTGTATGCACCTTCCAGTCCTTTCATACTTGAACCACTTGTTCTCCCAATTGATCTTGGCTTGGTCATTTTCTACAATCATGTCCAAACAAAAGACGTATTATACTAACTCAATATTGCAAATTAGAAGAACAATTATATATATAAAAAAATTATGTAGACTATAAGACACATGGAGAGTTATCACATATGTTCGATACTTAATCCTATATCCTAGGTATGGAGACTTAAAATCGATAACTGATGTTACTGGAAACAGCACCACCCTTCAAGGTGTTTATAAGCTCAATTCAATGTTGACAATGGCAGCATAGGAGTACATACACATATAGTAGAAGGAGGTGAGGAGAAGAGGAATCAACATCGGGATATAAGTGGTTCAGCCAATCTGGCCTACGTCCACTGTGCAAGTGTATGATGTGTATCACTGTATGAGGGCTCTAATGGCCATAGATACAATCTCTCAAGCTTTCTCTCACTACTGTGTATTTGAACAGAGTTTCAGCTAGGGTTGCTAATTCTGGATTCCCCCAAGGTAGAGGATGACCTCTATATATATAGTGCCTGGAGAGTGTAATGCACCCCCCATGCACGAGGCTTGCATGTGCGTGTTAGCCTCACCAGTAGGAGAGAGCCACCTTTCACTGTCATAGGTAAGGAACGATGATGAAATATTCTCCCCACGCGTGGAGAATAATCTTGTTACAACTGATTCGTGCCCACGTGTCCTTATCCAAATGTCAACAGATGCTCGACTGCCATATTGGTGCATGACCTCGGCCTGGGAGAGGCCGAGTTTGTAAAGGCTTGGTATTCATTCAATCCGAGATGTGCCATAGGGGGTCTCGGCCTGATCTCAGCCGAGATAGTGTATTGGGGTCGGCCTGAGCCGAGGTTGAGCTGATACCATGATGGAGTTTCCTAGGGCTTCTTGCCAGCTCGGCCAACATCCGGCCGAGGTTGCCATATCCAGGTATACGAGAATGCTGTTGATTCCTATGATGCGTGTAGTGTCCTTTGGAGATGTAGGTGGTATTATCGGCCTGGGCCGACCTTACTATGGCCGAGGGCTGATATCGCGGGCCCAAGGCTTATCCAGAGTCGGCCATTACCTCGGCCGAGGTTGGTGTCTCTAGGCCGAGGTCACACTTGGGGTATATCAATCACCCCCAGCCCTTAGTCATGTGTGAGGGAAGGTGACTAGGGGATTAGTACACATCCGAGGCCTATCTACTTATGAACTAATACTTGCTTGACACTTGTCCAATATTGGAGCATGCTTGCTTGGTAGGCGTGTGCTGTCAGCCGCCCTTTGGGGCTCCCAAGGTAATGATGGGCCTTGGGAATTATGCCCATGTATTTAAGGGTTTTTGAACCCTTTTTACCTCCTTCTTCTTCATTTCTTCTTTTCTGGCGAATATTGCTCCTGCAACTCTCTCTCTCTAAAAGGCAATTTACCACTGCAGAGGCCTCCTTTGGTGGTGGTTTTTCGCGAATTCTCTTCACTTTCCTTCATCATTTCATTTCCAAGTACCCTCTCCCCTTCATTTTCTTTGTTTTTCGCTTCTGGTTTGCATTTTTCGGCGAGTTTCATCATTTTTCGACGAGCACCATAGTTTCAGGCGAATAGTATTCGCTTTAAACTTCTAAGTTTGATCTTTAGATTTCTTTACTTTACAAGCCAATCTTGTTTATAGTTTTAGGAAGTTATTCCCAAGTTTAGGATCGGCCTCTGATGCTCAGACCATTATACCAGCTTCTTGAGGAGTTCCCCTCCCTTAGAGAGAAGACCTTAGAAAATATTAGGCAAATAAAAAGGGCACAGGAGGAGGCTCGTAGGTCGCAAGAATTTTTATTTTAAGTTGAACCCCTGAATTCATTCATGTCTAATTTATAACCCAGATCTTCTAACTTTTGCAGAGCGACCACAAGACATCTCGGATGAGTTGTGGGAAATGGCTGCACCTAGTTTAATAAGACTTGCCTAGTTTAATAAGACTTGCCAAGATAATTTATGGTTAGGACTAGTAAGTAAGAGATTCATAAATTACCGGTATAAACTTAGGTATAATTAGGATTAACCTTAAGAGAAGGAGTAAAGGGGTTAAGAGTGAATTAGGGATTATAGGGGAATAAACCTAATTAAACTAAATTTAAATCGTAGAAATTCGAGAGTCATGATGACATGAAGTTGTAGGACATGATGTTTACCTACTGAATTTATTTGAGGATTATGTAATACCCCGTACTTTTGGCTATATTTATTTTTGGGATTAATTAATTAAATGCGTATTGATTGGAAATTAATCCGGGTTATAAATACTAATGAGATGCGTATTGGTATTTGATTATGTGCATATATGATTATATATGAACTTGGTATTATAAAATTTGTCGTGAGATTTATATACGGCAATTTGGAAATTTTATTGAGACGCGTGGGACCGCCGCGTCACGGTATAATATTTTATTTATAAAAAATGAATTTAAAATCTATAATCCGTATGGTCGTTTTGAGTGCGCCAACGCGTCCGGAAGGGTCGAGATAGTCAGAAAACACTAGCCGGGGGTATTGTTTGGGTCCCGGGGTAATTTTAGACCATACCGGTAACTTAAAGGGTATTTTAGTAATTTGGTATTTTTGGGTAATTAAAAGTGACGAAAATTGAGAGTTGTAATCTGATAAGGATTGACCCCAACCAACCCTTATTAACCCAACAAGCTACGGAGGTTTATTGAAATTAGGTTTCATAAGTTTCCCCAAAGCAAACCCTAGCCACCATAGCCTTCTGGAGAAGAAAGCTTGGAGAAGGAGAGAGAGAGAGGGATTCTGCAGGAATTCTACACCGAATCCACACAAAATTCAGAAATCAAACCAAGGCAAGTGACTTTATTTCCATTTAATTACTGAGAATGTCTTTTCCATGTTAGAAATTGATGAATTTCAACTGTTCTTGGAAGATAATGAAAACCCATGTAGTTTGAGGATTAGAACTTAAAAATTGTGAAGAGAATTGCATGTAGTATGATAGGTAAATGATTTCCCTTATTATAATTGTGATTAGAAGGAAAGAAAACGAATTAAATTCTGGGATTTGATGATGATATGTAGTTAGGGTTCATGTTCTTGAGATAATTGGAAAAAGTGTAGAAAGGTGTAAATTAAATTAATATTTGGATGGATTGATCCCTTAGAAACATGTTAGGATGTGACTATATATGTTTAGTATTGATTATAGACCCTAAAACCGTTGTTAGGATGGACTTTGGGTGAGATTAGAAGTGTTATAAATGGTGGAAAACGATTTTTGGGAAATTCTGGGCCGAAACTGGCATCTCGTTAGAAGCAGCCCCCAGGTCGTTCGAACGAGCTCGTTCGAACGAGCTTCTAACGAGTTGACCAGTCGTTATTAACGAGTAGGATTTTCGAACGAGATGTCGTTAGAAGGGTCAGTTCGTTCGAACGAACTGGGATCTCGTTCGAACAGCCTCGTTCGAACGAGACTTCTAACGACCTGACAGTCCAAACTCGTTCGAAGCCTCGTTCGAACGAGACTTCTAACGAGTTGGCAGTTTGACCCCTTTTGGACTGTTTTGACTTTTGGAGTTCCGGGAGATGGTTCAAGGGTAGAGTTAGCATCCCTTTGATGATATAGTGATTGATTTGGGACTTTTGGGTTGTTGGGATTAGCAAATCATATACGAGAGTTATATTCAATGAATCACTTGAGTTGAGGCGTGAGTGACTACTACGATGTGAGGATGAATTATAGCGCGTATAATTATGAACCGGAATAAAATAAGTTGTGATAATTAGTTAGTACGAGAATGCGATATGTACTACGATTAAAATACGGTATTACTAAGATGTGTGTTTACTTAGTATTAGTATATGGATTGTTTGTATGCCATACCTACCATACTTGCTATCACGGGAGGTTTCGTTCGCTTAGGACCCTCTAATCCTTGTGTGCCTACGGGGGGGATATAGACTGGTACCTTGATGAACATAGGTCATAGAAAGACTTATTGTGATATTAATAAGTCCGCTGACCATGGGAGCGTAGGTATGTGCGTGACCCATGTGATGGTGACTATGTTCGCCTCCACTATTTGTGATTTGTGTTATCTGAACTATTCCTGAGAGATTCGGAGTATGTGATCCTTATGTACGTGATGTACCGGGATGGATAGCAGAGTATGTGTGCACTACAGCTTAGATTGCGGGGTGCTTGTATCGTATATTTATGATGTGAATAATATACATTAAATTAATGGAAATCCTCATGTTAATGTTGTAAAAATATTACGGTATTGTTTCGAGTTATATAATGAGTTAACTGATAGTTATATCATTGGCATATTTAGTAACTGTGTTCACAGTAAACCTCTACTTAATTACGAGAGTTGTTATGTTATATGGAACCGATTACATGGGTAGAACCTTTGGCAGTCTAGCTAGTTATGTTGTCAGTTAGCTAGTAATTTGGGTCGATATAGATGGGTACTTACGTTAGGAGTGCACTGTTAGACGAGAGGTGAGAATATCATGCGAGTGTACGTCCTAACATGTACTTTGCATTTAATGTTTTAAATGTTTTTAAAGCACTTGCAGGTTTTTAAAATGATTTCGCCTTTCGGGCTCTGACCCATTTGCTTTCAAATATATTTTCTTGTAAAACCTTTTTAGGTGCCCAGCCACAAGGACACCAAGCATAGGTACTCATTCAGGTGACGTGCTGTAGCTGGTTGTGGAAGCTACGGGGATTTGATCATAGACGCTTCTATCTTTTGGATTCCAGAGTCACTATCTATCAGTTGTAGGGCATGTTGCCCATTCCTATTTAGAGCATTTTTACATTTCAGTTTTCAGACTCTAGCATGTATTGCTCAGTATTCAGTTTTATTTATTTATTTCAGTTTACTTACCAGTTGTGGGATTTGTATTGAGGAGTTTTTCCTCCAGGTTATATTTACATATTGTGATGGTTGTTCTTGTTACTTCAGTATGGTGAATGGTGTTATTTAGTTATTCATTACTCTTGTTGCATGTTAATCAGATTTAATAAAATTTGGCACTTACTTTTTAAATACTAGGTGGTTAGTAATCTTTAAAATGTTTTCGACAGTGATGCTATTAACTGAGCCAACTTGGCATTTTGAATTAATTTTATAAAGGAGTAGCTACCCGGTGTTTAATTAGTCGGGGTGTCACAGATTAAATGATCACCATCGTGCGGGTAGATAAGTTCAAAAATATATACTTTGACAACTAAAGTCATAATCGAAAATATACGTAGCATATTCGGGATATAACTATATTCAGTATGGGATTTATTATATTGGTTGTGCATATGCCCTATGGTTATATACAGGTATAATGAATACCGATTATTATTATATACCTATTATTATCATATGGTTGTGTGAATACCTAATTGATGTTATACTTATATAGGTGGAATGTATACCTACATTATAGTTTGTTATGTGTATGACATACCTACGTTGCTTGCTATCGGGGTGGAGGTTTCACGTTGTGGACGGTCTTATCCTTGTGTGGCCAATTGGGAGGGATTTTTAGATTTGTACTATGAGCATAGGACCTTGGACACGTTCTATCGATGTATATGATAGTTTCGAGGGTTAAATGGGAGCGTATATATGTGCGTGATCCATTTGACTGGGGAGTAAGCTCGCCTCCAATATATTTGTGTTATGATATGATTCGTTAGAGACGGTGACTCAATAGTCCTCTATACAGTGACATTATGTATCAGGATAAGATAGCAAAGTACGCATGCACCGCATCTATGACTGGGGAGGTGCCATATTAGTATATATATATATATATATATATATATATATATATAGTGTGATATTTTTTTTAATTAGTGTGATATTATATATATAAACTGCGATGTAATCTATTGTGTGACATTGTAGATATAGAGATGTAATCTTTTGTACGAAATTGTTGATTAAAAATATAAGTTGTGATTTAATCTACTGTCTAAGGTTATAGATAGAAGTAAATAATGAAATCTGAATTGAATTAAGTAAGTGAACACTAAATTCCAAGGTTGTAAAAAGACTAGTTCAAATTAAAGAGAAATTAATATGAATAATTATAATACGGATGGTATGGGACGTACGGGTTTATGATATGGGTTAGAATTATGTTACTAGTTAGGAGGTAACCTTAACTAGGACGATGAGAAGATACGATAGCTGTGCACTCTAGATGAGAGGTGAGAATTCTCAAGAGAGAGCCCGAGAAACTAACATGTACATAATAAATGCTTAATTGTAATTGTTAAGCACTTGCTATTTTAAAATCTTTTACAATCAGGATCTGACCCGTTTCCTTGCATATTATCTTCTATAATATATCTTGTACATCAGTTATCCAGCAACAGGTATGCCTAACATAGATTATAGATGCTTCGATGGTTTATAGCTACGAGAAGATATGCGAATTTTTTTTAATGCATCCTTTCTGTTGATTCACTCATCTGTAGCGTCTACTTCATTTAGGGCATGTCACCCAGGATTCTAGAGGTTATAATTACTTATGTAAGCATTGTGGATATCAGTTTTAATTAGTGTAAATATTATAATTTAACTCGAGAGTTAGTCCAGTCACATTTATTCTTGTTGTAGTTAACTCAATTGTGATGTGTTGTTGCATAATTATTATTCAGTGTCGTGGAATGGTTTTATTAAATTAAAATTAGAAAGTTTTTATCACCATGTTAATTGAGTATGAGGTGATAGGAAAATGTTTTCGACAATGATGCTAAGAATGAACCAATTGTATATTCTGATTTAATTGGGTTTGGGACTGATCAACCAGTATCTAATTAGGCGGGGTGTTACATAATTTACTTTAGAGTTAATTCCTTTTTTTAATTTGTAGCTTAGTAATAATTTAGCAATTAACAAAAAGTCTTTTTAATTAAAGCATTCGAACGTAACAAAATCATCTCATTATTAATGGCTAAATATAATTAATTTTGATTGGCAAGACCCAAATTTTTTATCTCACACTCTTGCAAAGATCCATATACAAATTAGGAAATCAACATATTTCTTTGCATGCATGGTGGGATCATGGTACTTAGTTATGAAATCATTTTGGCTAGAAATTGAAGAGGTGAATATAGTAACAACAAAAATGAACACAGTGAAAATTTATCCAGGACACCTTGCCTATAGATAAAGTAGCTATTGGGCTTGGTCAATAAAGAGTACTGGAAAACCAAGCCCATGGAATGGATGAAGGTCCAAGTTCAAAGGATAGAAATCCCAATGTGGCACCTGCACTGGGTACAAAAATGTAGAATAAATTGATTGATCATTAGAATGTTGTGTTCGATCACCTTAGAAATATAGTTCAAAACATCAATACAATGGTAATTATTGTTACTAATAGGATTACAAATCATATTATTAACACTAATAATTCCTCACATTATAGCACCACTAACTAGTGTTATTTCAACCAATTAACATGTTCGTTCCTTGCTGACCTCCTATAGGCCAAACATAAGGGAGATAAACTTTGGTTCAAATTTAAGGATGGGATCCTTAGGAAACACATATGGGGTCACTTTAACCAATCCTATTGAGATAAGGGTTTGTTGGATACCAAAATATGGGATTCACGGACTTGTTAGGAAGGATGACAATCCCATGTATGAACAATCTTAGTCCTTCATTCATGTATGATGTTAATGTTGGTGTTCCCAATAATTTGAATCGAAGGATGGTGAATAATCCCATATTTGAACTGAACTCGAGGGGTAGGAAATGCTAGAATGCTCGGTAATGATATCTATAGGAGAGTGGGGAAACTAACACCATTAGAACCATTATAAATACCTCTACAAACTCAACCAAATGTACCACCACAAAACCCACTACCGATAATGAAACAGACACCTGTTATAGACCAACCGATGACACAACCATTGAGGCAGCACCCATGAGTGGTTAGAAATGATGGGGATTGATATTAAGAAAAGTTTTGCTGCCCAAAAACTTTAATTGATCATGCAATGGATAACGAAGAACAAAAGTAGGTTTAAATCATAAACCTTGTAACGCCTTGACCCAGATTAATAGGTCACCTATGGGTCAACCTGAACCGGTCTTGTTTCATTAGTCTGAAGTGATGTGAAATAACCCTTGATAATATATCTAGTTCCTTTTATTTAGTTAAAGTTCTAATATTTAGCATCAAATTCCATTTTCTAGTAATAAATCACAATATAACAAGCGTAGAACCCATTATATTGCCTCTAGGGTTCAAGTAATTAGAGCTACTAATGTAAGAGGGTAAGGAACACTTAAGTGTAAAACGTGTTCGAATACGAAACCAAATTTATCCTTCCATAACAAATGAAAGGTACGAGCCAATTCCCAGTGGGGTTCTGAAAAAAATGCAATATAGAAAAGAATGGCAAAAAGAACAAATGTTATAACATAGTGATGACTAGTATGCACATGCAACATATATAACCATGTATGCAAAGACTTAATTCGGTATTAGAACATTTCCTTGTATCAATTAAATTGCATTAACCCCTTAAAAATCATTCCATTAACATTTTCATAAACAACTCTTAGTTCCATTAACTTAACCCGATTAATTAAAGGGAAAATACATTATTTAGTATCCTCTTAGAAAATCGATCTTTCTTTTTCATTGAAGATCACCAAATTACCTAATTACCATTTCAACATGCACGCCCATAATTTAAAAGTAATTATTCATACTTCTTAACCTTATCACCTATAAAGTACACCTTTAAGAAAAAAATACCCTGTTAAACTTGGGTTAATGTCATTTTAGGCCACTTGTTAACCTGTATTTTATCCTTTATCATAAGCTTTTGATTAACTCGTTTTATGGATTTTATTGAATTTACATTAGATGTCCATTTTAGACCCATACCTGGATTACACCCGTATTGAATTAATTTCATTTTTCACGTAATTTTAACCAATTCAAATTATTCCTTTATTATCCTGCAGTCAACCGTAATCCCCTTTATGTTTACAAACTTTTATTGTTCGCCATAAATGTCTCAGCCCATGATTTACTGGCCAATTATGTTAGGTATTTCATCCTAAGTCTTCGGGGCCTTTTTAATTATCCCTGTAACATCTTTGTTAAAAAAATATTTTACTTTACATTAATTCTTTTTTTCTTGGGTTCCAACCATCGTTTTTATCAAAAACACCTAACTTATCTTAGTACTTTCCTTGCATAATTCCCCCTTTAGTCTCTTAGTATTATTTTAATCATTTTACTCAGAACAAAGCCCAAAACCCAAGATAAATGTCACCTTATCATCCTTCTTATACACTCGAACACATTTGCCATTTAGCCCTTATTAATTATCTTTGATGTGGTATCAACATCTTTATCATTTTTTTTCAAGGACTCACCATTTTAACCCTTCTTTACTACATTTCACTTATGCCCCTTAAAAACGTTTGATAATATTTTCATACTCTCTTACAACCTTTAAAGTCAAATTAAATGATCAAACACCGTCTTGAAATTATCAACATAATAATTTTGCTTAAACACCATCTTAACATGTTACTAGTTAGTCCAAAATTACGACTAGTGACTTTTGTGATACTTTTACCTATAAAAGCATAGTTTTAGCGGATTAAAACCCTTAACTATAACCTAACATTATACTAACATGAGGCACAACAAAATTCATGGGATAATATCATTCAAGTGTGATTTCTTTAAAAAGTAATTCAGTTTATATTCCAACATTTAATTTAACCTGGACCCACTTAAAATTTCTCATTTTTAACATATTCTTCAAAGTCTAAAAATTCCAACACACATACTTTATTCATGGACACTATTAAATTTCATACCCTTTAACTTTCGCCAAAATGTTTCACAACATCTTTTTCTTCACAACATATGGTTTTGTCACAACATCTTTTTCTTCCCAAGACATGGTTTTGTCCTCTTTTTCCACATTAAATATAAGTTTACTAACTAGTGTCCAATTTTAAGGGTCTTAATATTAAAATCTCATTTTGCATAAAATCCTACTTTTTAGGCAAAAACCTTATGTTTATCAACATTAAAGTCTAATTTGCCAAGTTTAGTTTCATTCATTACTTTGATTTCTAACCATTTTGTATCCAAATATCAATTTTAGAATACAAAACCATGCCCAACCACATAAAGACATGTATATTTGTACTCAAGTATCTGAAAATAAAACCCATCCCCTTCCTTACTAGAAGAAACTCTGATTTAACATCATATGACATCCTTTCAAACATTTTTATTTCATAAAAATGTTCAATTTATATTTTGAAAATTTGACATCTTTGTAACTTTTCTTTAAACCCATTTTTAATCGTTATTAACATATGGAACCTTATTATATTCAATTAAAATGGTAGCCTGCTTAAATCATATACACACACGCACACACATATGTAATAATCATGTTCTAATACTTAAACATAGTAAATGCAACAAGATAAGTTTCCCTAACTAAAAAAAGCTTCAAGAATGGTGGAAATAACTATGAAGAGGGCAACCACCACCTCAAAAGGTGGCTTCAAAGGGGTTACCAAGCTTCCTATAGCTTCCTAGAAGCCTCCCTTAAAAACCCAACACTAATACTATATAAAAATTCCACCTTCAACCTCCATAAAAATGTTCCAAAGTGTTCTTAAAGAAGCCATTTCAAGAAACCCCCTTCTAATACCACCAAAACTCACTATAACTTCAACTAATTCTTGATAATGGAAGAGGATAACTTGTGGTATAATAAGGTTGGAATGTGTGGAAAAATATGGAACAAGTTAAGGAAATGGAGGTCACATGAGAGGGAAATGGATGAATATTTTATACTAAGAGAATAGTGTAGAAGATGGATACTCTCTTTATTTATCTCTTATAACCCAAAAAGCCCATAAAATAATCCGTCCACCACTTATGGAAAGTTCTAACTTTCCAAATATAGTTAAAAGATGAGATATTTTATGTTGAAACTTATTTAAACTCGATAGCACACCCTTCAAAACCAACCACAAATCGATAGAACAAAAAAGATAATTGAACTTGTTAACTTAGGCCGGTTAGATCTATCCAATATTAATTTTGAATCGATCGATTCGGATTTGAATTGATCCATTTGATCTTGGATCGATCTGAAAATCTAGTATAATGTATTTTCTTGTTAAGTCCCAGCTATCTATGAATTTCACATTCGAACCCCTTAAACTCTTATATGTTGCACGTGTAAACCCACAATTTAGCTATATTAAACAATCTCTCACACGTGCACAATTCCAATTATCGTAATTTTCATAATATCACCAAAATATCATTTTTAAATAACTTTTAAAAAGTGCGGATATTACAAACCTAGAGTTTTGAATCATGATACCTTTGTGTATCTTGTAGGTGACCCGAATTAGGCGAATAAGAGATTGGAGAAGATGAATATGTTTCTTTTCTTTGCCCTCTAAAAGCTTCTAATAATTCCTAAAATGCCATGAATCTTCAAGTATATTATCCCCCCAAAGTATACCTTGTGTGTGGGCACTTCCATAGATGAAAACAAGGTAAAATATGAGAGAATCACTTTATCTTTACTCACCTCCTCACACAAATGAGAATATTATTTTCTTTCCCCACTCTCGAATCATTATGATGAGTTATGATGCTTAAAACCCTAGTGTAGACCCCTATCTATAGGTACACTAAGTGGAATTGGGCTAATTAGGATTTTTAAAGAGTTTGGGCATATTACTTTCGTAATGGAGTATATTATGGACCCAAGACTAATAATTGAATTTCCTTTCAAATAAAAATATGAAAACCCTATATTACTCTATAATGTATTTTCTTTCACAATAATTATAATTTCACTATAATCTAAATATCTTCGAATTACTCAGATAATAAGGTATTTGTTTGTAAAGTTAGATAATGCGTAATGTGATTTACCGTGTAAAGCATAAAATACCCTCTCGGTGAAATTTAGTTTGTCGTTAATCAATTTTCATCAACATCTTAATTATTCCTTCATTTTCAAATTAACTTATATGATGCGCTATTGAATTATAAATATTTCGCTGATAAAGTTTACCAGTAGTATCAAAACTTTTAAGTTTATCAATGGGGTATCACAATCTAGGATAAGTCCCAAACATGGACTCTTCTCGACTATGATATCAAACATGTACACACAATGATTGCCCAACATTCAGATATTTATACCCAATAAATTGGATCACATCCATAATAATCAAAGAAATATATGCACATTCCAATCCTCATAGTCCTCTCGATTAAGAATTTATTCACCCTTTACAAACGATGTTAATTTGTACAAGTTTAATCTAGTCAATACCTAGACTTGAATCTCACCCATGTTCCATTCAATACATTCTTGGTATACCTATATAATCTTTTTAATATATCGAACAAGTTTCTGAACAATCAAACAAGTTTTCATAGTCAAGATAAAGTATTAAGATCTTACTTGCAACTTACTCATAGGATGTCAACTCTCTATCTAGTTGTGAACTTTTTAATTGAACCAGAACCGAAATTTCAATCTCCTGTGATTAAGCCGAACTCAGCTCACCAGAATTCCTACTAAGTTTAGTTTACTGTTATTCATATAATATATCTAAAGTACAAATATAAGTCATTGTCACAAACATAATTCTATTTCATATGAACTTTACACAATTTTATTAAAAATGACATTCATGGTTTTAAGAATAAAACCCGAACAATCTCCCACTTAGTCGTAAACCCATGTGCGCACATATCTAACACCCATTCCATATACATAACTATAAAAAGCTTTAATTGGTAAGATCTTTGAAAAAGGATTTTACACGAAGTTCTGAGATGAAATCTCAGTCACGATGACATTTCCTATTTGCATTATCTCCCTTATCAGATGATATTTATTCTTAATGTGCTTAGCCTCTTATAAGTTATTTATTTTTTGAAATCTCTATGCTATTGTCACAGTAAAGTGTAATAGACACTACACTAAAGAAACCACACACAAGTCACCTGGGAAGTTTCAGATCCAAATAACCTCTTTTTCTTCCTTTGAAGTGCCAACATATTTGGCCACCATGGTTGAATCAACAATACATGATTACTTAATACTCCACATACCTATGATTGATTTCCTAGAATCCTTGTCTAACTGAAACTCTGAAATCATATACCCTAAAGGTATAAGATAATCCGTTGAGTAAACTAGCACGTAATCTATAGTCGTTTTCAGGTATTTAAGAATATTCTTTTATGCATTCCAATGCTCTTTGACTGGGTTATATTGGACTCTTCTAACCATGATAATGAAAAAGTAGATATCCGGTCTTGTACACAACATACCATATATGAGGCTGCCCACCGTCGAAGTATAAGGTAACTTCCTCATCCTTTCTATATGATTAGGTGTCTTAGTACATTGATTCTTAGTGGTGATATTCCATTCCTGAAAGGAATAAATCCTTTCTTGGAATCTTTGATGTTAAATTTTGTTTGAACATCATTGATAAAAATGGATTAGGATAAGCTAACATCTTATTTTTATGATCACACAAAAGTTTGATCCCGAGAATGTGATTGGCATCTGCTAAGTCCTTTGTATTGAAGTGACTAGATAACCACACACTTATGTTGTATAATATACCCACGTCATTCTTGTTTACGAGAATATCATCCATATAAAGTACCCAGAATACCACTATGTTTTCTCCATGATTTTTACACACAGAAGCTTCATAAGGACATTGCTCAAAACTAAAATATTTGATTACCTAATCAAATTGGATGTTACGAGACCTTGACGCTCGATAAAGACTAAAAAATGACCTCTTAATATTTCACACCTTTCTTTTCTACCTACTTGATATGAAAATTGTTGGTTGCACTATATAGATGCACTCATCAAGACTATCGTTTAAGAAAGAATTCTTAAAATCTATTTACCAAATCTCAAAATCGAGATGATTTACAATAGATAAAAGAATCTAAATAGACTTTAGCATGTTTACTGGATAGAAGGTTTCCTTATAGTCAGTCCCTCTTTTTAAGTAAACTCTCTCACAAAAGTCGTACCTTGAAGGTTTCCACCTTCTTGTATAACCCCTTTTTCTTGTTACGACCCACTTGCATCCGATGGATTTTATCCCATCTGAAAAGTCTACAAGTTCCCAAACTTGATTTTATTTTATTGAATCCATATTGGTATTCATAGCCTTAAGACAAATCTTGACTTCCTTATCTTATAATGATCATTGTAGTTTTCGAGATCCATTTCATGTCCACATGGGATTTAAACGAAGTGTTATTCAAAATATACTAACTTATCAGGGTGACGCCTGACCCTTCCACTATGACATGGCTCCATGTGTGGCCCATTATAAGTGACATATATAACTTGATCATTGGTAATTGTCCTAATACCATTAAGCAGAGTATTATTAATATCAAGTTGTCTTTTATCATGTATGAATGGTCTAGAAGCAATTACTTGGTCTTGACTTCTTAGCTCTTGTAAAATCAACTTACTCTTAGATTTTTGGTTTATTATATAAATTTGCTCTAAATACTGAGCATTTGTGCTTATAAATTCCGTATGGTCCTTAGGATCATACAATCGACCACCTTTGGATGCTTTTGGATATACTATAAAGAGACATACATTTGTCCTTCATTCCATCAACACGTGTGTTGGGAAACCCCAAATCCTAACGTGTCAAATACTAGGCTTATGGCCAATAAATAATTATGTGGGAGTCACTGAGAATGATTTATAAGGAACTAGGTTTAGTAAGTATGCAGTTGTATCTAATGCATAACCCCCACAGGAATTTGAAAAATTCAAATTACTCATCATGGATCTAACCATTTCTAAAAGAGTCATGTTCCTCCTTTTTGGTACACCATTTTATGTGGGGTTCCCGGTATAGATAAGTGGGATGTAATCCCCACCTCTGATAAGTGATTCCAAACATATCCCGAGAGGTACTCTCCTCCATGATCATATTGTATAGTTTGGATTAGTTTACCATGCATACGCTCCACCTCAACCTTGTACACTTTGAACTTATCAAAGGCTTCATACTTATAATTCATACGATAAACATATCCAAACCTCGTGTAATCATGAATGAAAGTGATGAAGTACTCATAGACACCTCTTGCTAGGATTGTCACAGGGCCCCATAAACTATAATGAACCAGTTATAACAAATCTATTATTCTATAGCCCTTACTCATGAAAGGCCTCTTGGTCATTTTAATTTTTAAACATGATTCGTGAAAAGAAAGGGTCTCCATTTATGTGACACCCCTACTAATTAAATACCGGGTAGCTACTCCTTTATTCAAATTAATTCAAAATGTCAAGTTGGTTCAGTTCGTAGCATCATTGTCGAAAAACGTTTTAATAATTACTAGCCACCTAATATTTAAAAAGTGAGTTGTCAATTTTAATTGAATTCGATTTATATACAACCAAAATAAATTATGAAATATTGATACCACAACCACATCACAGTCGCAATAAAATAACGATGTAATAAACTAAATCTGGATGAATACACCTCACAACAATCCGAATACTGAAATAAACAAATACAAAGCCTGAATCATTAATTTAATTACAACCCAAAATATGAAATAAAAACTGAGTAAGTAAAATGTCTCTGAAAGGAAAGGGGCGACATGCCCTACAGATGAGTAAGTCTGAAGTAGAGTCAAGATAGAAAGTGGACGCGTATACTATCGAGGTCCTGTAACTTCCACAGCGGCTACAGCACGTCACTGGAATGGAACTCCTATGCTTGGTGTCCTTGTGACTGGGAACCTAAAAAGGTTTTTACAAAAATAGATTTGAAAGCAAACGGGTCAAATCCCGATTGTGAAAACAGTTTAAAACATAGCAAGTGTTTAATATAGTTAAACAGTGAATATAAAGTACATGATAGTGCGTGCACTCACATGAGTTCCTCACCTCTCAACTAATTGTGCACTCCTATCGTACCCGTACCCGTTCTAGATATTCCCATATCTAACTAGTCCAATACACAATCTAACATTACTATATGATTCACGATTTAATATCCGATATCTTAATTGAAACAGAGAGTTTTACTTTTCTTCTTACTTCCCAATATTAGTAATGCTAATCACGAGAGATTTTTCCATTTTTAGCTCCACTAAAATGTTGTTATTATTCACACAAGACAGTTCATTTCAATTAATAGTATATTATTCTCATCGTAAATATACAATACTGGCACCCTGAGACTAAGTTGCGGCGCACACATACTCTGCTATCCAATCCCGGTACATCACGTACATAAGGACCACGTATTCTGAATCTCTCAGGAATCGTTTTTAGTAAACAACAATCACACATAATGGAGGCGAACATAGTTCACATCACATGGGTCACGCACATACCTATGATCCCATGATCAGCAGACTTATTAACTTCTCAATAAGTCCTTCTCTGACCTATGTCCTCGAGGTACCAATCTAAATCCCCCTAGGCACACAAAGATTAGATGGCCCTGATCAAACGCCGACCTCCCGTGATAGCAAGTATGGTAGGTATGTTATACAAAGATAACCACATATACTAGGCATTCACACTTCTTAGATATCTCAATATTATTAGAGGTACGTTTTACATTTCTATACCGTCATTAAATGTTGCAGGATTACAAATCCCCGAATAATATACATTAAAAGTTATCAACCCTTCTCACGTCGTAATTTTAGATACTTATGTCCTAACCCATAAATATCATCCGATTTACAACATAATTCTAAGTTTTAATCCTCGACGTACTGCCAATCTCACAACTATATCCACTAATCAACAAGGGAAGGATTACACTCAATTATATAAGTCTACTGGAGGTTCGAAATAAAATCAGGCCTAAAAGGCTATTCTGTCAACTCGTTAGAAATCTCGTTCGAATGAGGTCGTTCGAACGAATGGCTTTGAACAAACTACCAACTCATTAGAACGAACACTGCCATCTCGTTAGAAACTCGTTCGAACAATGTCGTTCGAACGTCTTGGGTAGGTCTTCTAACGAGATGGCAGACTGCGCCCAAAAATCTCGCAATTCATTTTTCTTCATTCTTCATTTCTCGAAATCCACCCTAAGACCATCCAAATTACAATTTAATGTTTGTAAAGTATTTTTAGTCACCCTAGGTCATTCTTTAACATACTTTTGGGGTCCAATCTTACAAATCAACCTGTCAAAATCATGAATTCCCAATTCTTACCCCAAGCTCTATGAACTTGAACCCAGAATTTTATTATGCCTAAATACTCATCATAAATCCGTTTTTAAATCATCAAAGTTAAGTTTTGAATACCAAATTCCGTCCATAATCATTCTACATGCAATTCCTAACCAAGATTAAGGGCTTCTACAACAATTCCATTGGATTTTTGCCAAAATATTCACAGCATAAGGTTTCTACACTAAACATGGAAGAAATATTCATTGCAATTCAAAAAATCAAATCACTTGCCTCAGATTTGTTTTTCAGATGTGTTACCGGTGTTTCAAGGTTGATTCTTCCCTCTTTATGGTCACAATCTCTTCCAAAAATGATAGTGGTGGGTGTTTTTGGTTTGGAACCCTATGATACCTCCTCTCTAACTCTCGGAGCCCAGTTCTAATGCTTTTGGCTGGTAATGGACTTAGTGGGCTCTTTAAAAATATAAAAATAAACTCTAAAATTCGTGGGTTTTAATTCCCTAATTTTTAAAACTACCAAAATACCCTTCTAGGTTGTCGTTTTGGCCTAAAAATGCCCCGGAATCCAAACTAAACCCCTGCCTAGTGTTTTTTGACTATTTTGACCCTTCCGGACACGTTGGAGCACTCAAAATGACCATTTGGTTGATAAAAATGTAAATTATTTTTTAATCTAATTAAATTCATTCCTGACACGACTGACATGCGCTTCCCAACTTAAGTTTCCAAATTGTCGTATTTCAGCCTCGCGACAACTTTAATATTTTCAATACTCATGAAATATTCAATTTTAACATCATAATCAAATACCAACGCACATCTCGCTAGTATTTATATTCGTATTAATTCTTATTTAATTTAATTAATCCCTTAAATAAAAATCAATAAATTTATGGGGCATTACATTCTTCCCCCCTAATAACAGAATTTCATCCCGAAATTCGGAACTAATGAATACCTTGTAAAAATAGCTCTGATAACATTCGCGCATCTCATCCTCGTGCTCCCATGTGGACTCCTCGGCATAATGATGCCGCCACTGCATGCGTACTAACGGTACTATCTTCGACCTCAGTTTCCTCTCGTTGTGGTCCAGAATAGCAACCGGCCCCTCCTCGTAGGAACTATCGGGCTGAAGATCAATATCCTCTAAAGCAATGTGAGTATGGGCCAAATCGTCCCTAAGATATTTCCTTAGTGAGGAAATATGGAACACATCATGAATCCTATGCAAGTGCTCTGGTAACCCGAGTCTATACACAACTGGCTCAATCCGCTCGAAGATAGGAAATGGCCCCACGTATCTTGGTGCCAGTTTCCCCTTCTTCCTAAAATGCATAATTTTCTTCATAGGCGATACTCTGAGTAACACCTGGTCCCCCACCTTGAATTCTATGAAGAACCTTTTGGCATCAGCATAGCTCTTCTGCCGGTCCTGGGCTACCCGAATACGGCTCCGTATCATCTCTATCCTTGCCGAAGTGTCCTGAATCACTTTCGGCCCAAGGAGTTTTTTATCCCCCACCTCTAACCAATATGCTGGGGAACGACAAGGTCTACCATACAATACCTCAAATGGAGCCATGCCAATGGTGAACTGGTAGGAGTTATTATAAGCAAACTCCACCAGTGGAAGATACTACTCCTAACCCCCTCCAAAATCTAGGATGCACATACGCAACATGTCCTCCAACATCTGATTTGTCCGCTTTGTTTGCCCATCAGTTTGCGGGTGATAAGCCGTACTCAACCGCAACTCCATACCCATGGCCTCTTGGAAACTCTCCCAAAATTGTGAAACAAATATCTTGTCTCGGTCAGACACGATATTTAGAGGCACACCGTGAAGTCTCACTATTTTTGCAATAAAAATCTGGGCATACTGTCCCGTGGTGTAGTCTGTCCTCACGGGTAGAAAATGAGCAACTTTGGTCAACCTATCCACAATTACCCATATGGAGTCGTGACCCCTCTGTGACGTAGGTAACCCTGTGATAAAGTCCATGGATATGCTATCCCATATCCAAATCGGAACCTCTAACGGCTGTAAAAGTCCTATTAGTTTCTGATGATCCACCTTTACTAACTGACAAGTGGTGCATTTCGAAATGAACACGGCAATATCTTTCTTCATCCCGCTCCACCAATATTGGCGTCTCATGTCTTGGTACATCTTATCCCCACCAGGGTGTACCGCGAACCGTGAGCCATGCGACTCTGCCATTACCTCATGTCGTAAGTCTTCCCCTCCCGGAACAACCAGTCTCCCATTGAAGCGTAATCCCCCATTCGAACTAACGGTTAGGGCGCGGCTCCTTCTTCTAGTAATCAAACTAATTGCTCCTGAGAGAACGAGCCATTTGCCTAGGCCTTTATCACTCTCATAACAATCTGAGGTGTAACAGTCATGAATGATCGGGCCACTGCATCCTGGTGTCCCAACTCCTTCCATTTAGCTTTCCACACCTCGGCCACCTCATCTAGTGGTCTATGGCTCAACGCGTCTGCTACCATGTTAGCCTTCCCTAGGTGATATTGGATATCAAACTGATAATCCTTCACAAACTCAAGCCACCGACGTTGATGCATATTCAGTTCCTTCTGCGTGAAGAGGTATTGTAGAGACTTATGGTCCATGAACAATAAAAATTTCTCCCCCAGGAGATAGTGTCTCCAAATTCGAAGAGTGAATATGACTGCTGCTAACTCCAAGTCATGGGTGGGATAATTCTTCTCGTGAGGCTTAAGCTTACGGGAAGCATAAGCTATGGCCTGACTCTCCTGTTGCACCACACCTCCAAGTCCTTGTAAGGACGCATCGGTGTAGAGTAGATACTCAACTCCCAATCTGGGCAATGCTAACACAGGCACTGAGGTCAACTTGTCTTTTAACTCATCGAATGCAAACTGACAGGCATCGCTCCAGATGAATGGCACACCTTTGCGAGTTAGATGTGTCAAAGGACCCGCTATCTTTGAGAAACCTCGAATAAACCTCCTGTAGTATCCTGTTAGGCCCAAGAAACTATGGACCTCAGTCGGTGTCATGGGTTGTACCCACTCCCTAACCGCGAATACCTTCCCCGGATCCATAAATATCCCCCGGTCTGAAATGATATGCCCCAAAAACAGAACCTCCTTCAGCCAAAATCCACATTTTTCATACTTTGCGTAAAGCTCGTTCTGACGTAGTGTCTGCGAAACCTGCCTCAAATGCTCGGCGTGCTCCTCTTCTATCTGGGAGTAAACCAGGATGTCATCAATAAAGACAATGATGAACTGGTCTAGGAACTCTCTGAACACCCTATTCATCAAGTCCATAAACACGGCTGGAGCGTTGGTCAAGCCAAAAGGCATAACCCAAAATTCGTAGGAACTATATCTCGTCAAGAAAGCAGTCTTCGAGACGTCCTGTTCCCTGATACGCAACAGATGGTATCCCGATCGCAAATCAATCTTTGAGAAGAAGGAAGCTCTTCTCAACTGGTCGAATAAGTCATCGATTCGGGGTAATGAATACTTATTTCATATCGTGACTTTATTCAACTCTCGATAATCTACACACAACCTCAATGATCTATCCCTCTTCTTTACGAATAACACCGGGCAACCCCACGGCGAAGTACTCCTTCGGATAAACCCTTGACCTAACAACTGCTCTATCTGATCCCTTAGCTCTCTCATCTCTGCTGGAACCATACGGTAAGGTGCGCGGGAAATTGATCGAGGGATCGGCATCAAATCGATCACAAAATCTATCTCTCTACTCGAAGGTAGTCCAGGTATATCCTAAAATACACCAACAAACTTCCTAACAACTGGAATCGAATCGAGTGGTAACACCACTTCCTTAGAGGTCTCCTCCTCTATATAGTACAAGTGAGTGGACGATCCTCCCTCAGGGCGAGACATCTCCACTAAAAACATCTCCTGCCCGGGAATGGCAAAGATAATACTCCTACTAAAATAATCAATCATGGCTCGATACGCAACTAGCCAATCCATACCAACAATCGCATCGTACTCAGTCATCTCTAATACTAACATATCAGCAGGTAAAGTAAATCTCCCGATCTCTATACCCACACCTCTACAAATAAGAGAAATCACAGAACCCCTACTCAATGGTGAATCTACGCACGTAATCGTGCTCTCTGCAGTGTCTAACAACCCCAAAGTGTGTGCAAATCTCGTGGCAATGAAATAGTGTGTGGCCCCCGTATCAAATAAAATACGTCCTATAGTCCCCTGAATAGAGAACATACCCTCAATAGCAGGTGGATCGTGTGGGACTGCGCCATGCTGGAGTTGATAAACTCGCCCATACTGAAGCTTTCCCTGCTAGACTGGGACTGCTAGGATGGGTGGCAAAGCTGGCATCTGTGGTGGTGCTGGGAGGGTGGCAGGAAACATAGGTCTTTGGGGCTCATGTCGAGCATCCTGCTGCTGCTGCTGTGGGGCCCTGCCCCTATCACGACACTCCTGGCGCTTGTGGCCAATCTTGCCACAAATGAAACATTTCCCTGGAAAGTTTCCCCCTCTCTGACCCTGTTGCCCACGGCACTGGTGGCCGTTGCAATTCCTCCCCTGGTCGTACTGGCCCTGATGAAACTACTGCTGTTGGCCTTGATGGCTGTACTGACCCTGATGGCCCTGACGAAAACCTCCCTGACCAATTCTGAAACCCCCAGATCTAATCCTCTTAAAATCCCCCTGCTGGGAACCCTGATCTCCCTGCCTATGCTGACCCTGAGAAAATTATGCCCCACTGGCACATTTACCCCTGTCCTGCCCTGATGACTGGACTCTCCTGATCACTTACTCTCTGACATGTAAAAGCGGTGGTCCTGGCAGTGAAGCAGTGTTGTGTTAACCACATCAGAATAAGTGGCTAACGAGAGATTTCCCAATAAGTGCTGACGGATCCTCCAAGTCAATCCATCCGTGAACTTCTGAATCTTTTTCTCCTCGATTGGAATCTCATCGGGAATGATATTCAAGAGATTAGTGAACTCAGCCTCATACTCGGCCACGGTCTTCCCCTCATGCTTGAGGTTCATTAACTTCCTCCTCATTTCGGTGTGAACAGCTGATGGAAAATATTTGCGGTCGAACCGCACCCAAAACTCCTGAATAAAAAGGATGTCTCTCTCCTCCATGGTGGTAATGGACTCCCACCACTGCAACGCTGATCCTACTAGCTTAAAAGTAGCCAGTATTTGTTTCTATACATACGTGCACTTGTACATCCTTAAGTGCCTTTGGATGTCCTTCTTCCACTGACTGGACACAACAACGTCGGAGCTACCTACAAACTTCGAAGGATGTGCCTTCTGAAAAACATCACGAACAATTTCCCAAGAAGACAGGAATGCATGAGCCTGAACTGGCGCTACTACCGACGCCTGAGGAGATTCCTGCTGCACAACTGCTAGGGCAGCATTTACCGCTTAGGCTACAATAGCTGCAACCTCTGTGGCATTCAAGGAGCTCTAAACTGGTGCAGGCTGTGGCTCAGGCTGAGCATCCCCGGAAACTCGCTGTGCACGTCGTGGAGGCATTTGAAATGAGAGTAAATTCTTATAAGTTTGCAGATATTATCTCAAAATAGTTGAAGAGAGAAGCATACACAAAAGAATACAACAATCCTAAAATATAGGGCTCTACATCAAAGAAATCTACGCGGAAAGATAATAAGCCGTACAGATCCTAAGCACACTAGAACCTGATGCTCTGATACCACCTGTGACACCTCGACTAACTAAATACCGGGTAGCTACTCCTTTATTTAAATTAATTCAAAATGTCAAGTTGGTTCAGTTCGTAGCATCACTGTCGAAAAACGTTTTAACAATTACTAGCCACCTAATATTTAAAAAGTGAGTTGTCAATTTTAATTGAATTCAATTTATATACAACCAAAATAAATTATGAAATACTGATACCACAACCACATCACAGTCGCAATAAAATAACGATGTAATAAACTGAATCTGGAGGAATACATCTCACAACAATCTGAATACTGAAATAAACAAATACAAAGCCTGAATCATTAATTTAATTACAACCCAAAATATGAAATAAAAACTGAGTAAGTAAAATGTCTCTGAAAGGAAAGGGGCGACATGCCCTACAGATGAGTAAGTCTGAAGTAGAGTCAAGATAAAAAGTGGAGGCGTCTACTATCGAGGTCCTGTAACTTCCACAGCGGCTACAGCACGTCACTGGAATGGAACTCCTATGCTTGGTATCCTTGTGGCTGGGCACCTGAAAAGGTTTTTACAAAAATAGATTTGAAAGCAAACGGGTCAGAGACCGATTGTGAAAATAGCTTAAAATATAGCAAGTGTTTAATATAGTTAAACAGTGAATATAAAGTACATGATAGTGCGTGCACTCACATGAGTTCCTCACCTCTCAACTAATTCTGCACTCCTATCGTACCCGTACCCGTTCTAGATATTCCCATATCTAACTAGTCCAATACACAATCTAACATTACTATATGATTCATGATTTAATATCCGACATCTTAATTTAAACAGAGAGTTTTACTTTTCTTCTTAGTTCCCAATATTAGTAATGCTAATCACGAGAGATTTTTCCATTTTTAACTCCACTAAAATGTTGCTATTATTCACACATGACTGTTCATTTCAATTAACAGTATATTATTCTCATCATAAATATTCAATACTGGCACCCTGAGATTAAGCTGCGGTGCACACATACTCTGCTATCCAATCCCGGTACATCACGTACATAAGGACCACGTATTCCGAATCTCTCAAGAATCGTTTTTAGTAAACAACAATCACACATAATGGAGGCGAACATAGTTCACATCACATGGGTCACGCACATACCTACACTCCCATGATCAGCAGACTTATTAACTTCTCAATAAGTCCTTCTCTGACCTATGTCCTCGAGGTACCAATCTAAATCCCCCCGTAGGCAAACAAAGATTAGATGGCCCTGATCGAACGCCGACCTCCCGTGATAGCAAGTATGGTAGGTATGTTATACACAGATAACCACATATAGTAAGCATTCACACTTCTTAGATATCTCAATATTATTAGGTTATATTTTACATTTCTATACCGTCATTAAATGTTGCACGATTACAAATCCCCGAATAATATACATTAAAAGTTATCAACGCTTCTCACGTCGTAATTTTAGATACTTATATCCTAACCCATAAATATCATCCGGTTTAATACAAAATTTTAAGTTTTAATCCTCGACGTACCTCCAATCTCACAACTATATCCACTAATGAACAAGGGAAGGATTACACTTAATTATATAAGTCTATTGGACGTTCGAAATAAAATCACGCCTAATAGGCCATTCTGTCAACTCGTTAGAAATATCGTTCGAACGAGGTCGTTCGAACGAGTGTCGTTCGAACGAATGGCTTCTAACAACTACCAACTCGTTAGAATGGACACTGTTATCCCATTAGAAACTCGTTCGAACGATGTCGTTCGAACGACCTGGGCAGGTCTTCTAACGAGATGGCAGACTGCGCCCTGAAATCTCCCAATTCGTTTTTCTTCATTCTTCTCTTATCTAAATCCACCCTAAGACCATCAAAATTACAATTTAAAGTTTGTAAACTATTTTTAGTCACCCTAGGTCATTGTTTAACATACTTTTGGGGTCAAATCTTACAAATCAACCTGTCAAAATCATAAATTCCCAATTCTTGCCCCAAACCCTATGAACTTGAACCCAGAATTTTATTATGCCTAAATACTCATCATAAATCCGTTTTTATATCATCAAAGTTATGTTTTGAATACCAAATTTCATCCATAATCATTCTACATGCAATTCCTAACCAAGATTAAGGGCTTCTACAACAATTCCATTGGATTTTTGCCAAAATATTCACAGCATAAGGTTTCTACACTAAACATGGAAGAAATATTCATTGCAATTTAAAATATCAAATCACTTGCCTCAGATTTGTTCTTCAGATGAGCTACCGGTGTTTCAAGGTTGATTCTTCCCTCTTTATGGTCACAATCTCTTCCAAAAATGATGGTGGTGGGTGTTTTTGGTTTGGAACCCTATGATAACTCCTCTATAACTCCCGTAGCCCACTTCTAATGCTTTTGGCTGGTAATGGACTTAGTGGACTCTTTAAAAATATAATAATAAACTCTAAATTCGTGGGTTTTAATTCCCTAATTTTTAAAATTACCAAAATACCCTTTTAGGTTGCCGGTTTGGCCTAAAAATACCCCGGAACACAAACTAAACCCCCGTCTAGTGTTTTCTGACTATTTCGAACCTTCTGGACACGTTGGCGCACTCAAAATGACCATTCGGTTGATAAAAATGTGAATTACTTTTAATCTAATTAAATTCATTCCTGACGCGATTGACACGTGCGTCCCAACTTAAGTTCCCAAATTGTCGTATTTCAACCTCGCGACAACATTAATATTTTCAATACTTGTGAAATATTCAATTTTAACATCATAATCAAATACCAACTCACATCTCGCTAGTATTTATATTCGGATTAATTCCCAATTAATTCTCATTTAATTTAATTAATCCCTTAAATAAAAATCAATAAAATTACGGGGTATTATAATTTCTAACTACCTTAACTATCCATTTGAAACCAGTATTTGAACTCTTTTTAGATTAATATGAGAGTACTCTTATGATCTTAATGGAATGATTTATACAACTAAATGTCGAAACATAAATCCAATTTTATCATATTATCCTAAGACATGCATATATGTGCTAGGACGGATAAATAAAATATGCAATCACATGGTAACTGAGGAAAAATCCCTTTTCACGACAAAACCTTTTTTATCACTTTAGAATTTTTACAAGACAATTGACTTACAATACTACTTGAGATAACCCATAAGCATAACGCGCAATCTTTGTAGAATCTCTAGAGAATACTACTCATTCCTGATCAGTTCATAGGTGTCGATCCACCCTCGGTTTCCATCGATTAGCCTTCAGTCTTCAGCCATAATCCGTTATGGTTCACAAGTCTGCTGTAGAGATGACCTCTCCACAAAGTATATTTCAACAAGGTTCAAAAGGATTCATAAAAATATATTTAGGGATGTGTTTGTGAATCAAAAGTGTTTTATAAACCAAAACTTTGAAAACTTTTACAACGGGTATACAGAAATCGTTCTGGAAAAAGTCTTAGAATAACTAACACAACAGCCTCAATTACAAGGGGGAGTAACTCGTTTGAATGAAAATAAGGCTCGTTCGAATGATAATAACATCTTGTTAGAATAAAAGAAAATATTTTCGAACAATAGGTCTGTCTCATTTGAATAAGCTTAAAAAGAGCTTCAAATGAAATAAAAAGTACGCGTTCGTTGGATGTTCGTTTGATGAAAAGATCAAACTAGCCTTCTAACGAGTTTGACAACTCGTTCAAACAAGACTGCCATCTCGTTTGACCTAGGTTAGTGAAATTTGAAAATTTTGGAATAAAAATATTCCTGAATTTTTAAACTTAAAAAATCCTATTCAATTTTAATAAAATTAAAACATACCAAAATAAATTTCATTAATAAATTTATACACTTAATAACTTTATATCATTGTCGAATGTACAGAAGTCTTCAATCTTAGATTCGGTTTGTCGTGAAGATACGTGATGATTAGTATTGGGATACGCCAAACTAGCCACGACGGGAAATAAATCAAATAACAAAGCCTATGCTAGACTATTTGCCCTTGCAAGTCTCCCCTTTTGGCTATTCCAGTACAAAACTATACAAACTTAAACGAAATTGAAATTACATAGAATATCCCCATAAATGATAAAATATCCTGATGAGATTGTTTGTCTTCATTATCTTGTTGAGCTTCCCTTTGGTTTTTTGAATTCATCTGGTGTGTATTAATTTTTGCATAAACTACCTGCAGACATGAAGCAAAGAAAAATACCCTTTATGCATAGAGTTTGAAATATACAAATAAAACTCATACATTAAAAGCAATCTCCCCCATAAATCAAACTCATCATCAGATCAACAAGCCTCCCCCTTAATTTGTTCTCCCCCTTTTTGTATGAAATTAACAAAGGAGTAAACATAATCATGAATTGCAAAGCATCACGTATAAAGAAGATATCATAATATAATAAAGAAATAACAAACGTGCAATGGTAATCTCAAAGGCTTACATTCACCAACTATTTTTGAAAAAAATCCAAACTTTTCTTAAAACAGTGTAAATTTTACAAATACAACACGATACCATATACAATATATGTAAAATTTATCATAGAAAATTCGACACACATATATAAGTATAAATAATCACAAAATTGGACACAAAACAAATAAGCTTTACCCACTAACATAGTATCGATGTGACTAAATATGTGGGATGGAATGAATGGGAGTGAACTAAATACAAATGAATTATAACCCAAACACTCAAATATGTTCAAGAAGTACTATATGACCGCAAAAATTTATCAAACTAATATTTTACCTCAAGTGACAATATAAAGTTAATTAAATGAATAAACAAGCATAATGCACACAAGCCTAGAATATTGATGATTCTACAAATTAATAACATCATGACAAAATAAGCATAACTAGAATTCATTATGTAAACTCGTTGATCTTCAGCTAAACACCCTCAAAAGATAAACATATAACATATATATTCTTTTATTTTATTTTATTTTCTCAATTCTTTTGAAGTGATTTTTTTCATGATCAATCAAACTAAACTATGTTGGGCCCTTTTTAGCATTAATTTTGTTTTTATTGCCTTTAATATTTTATTGGGCCCTTGCTAACTGTGGCTTTCCCGCAAAGGAGATTTGCTCCTTTCGTAGCACTTTCCCGTGAACACCCATATTTTTTCAATACTAGAATAAAATTATTCACAAGCAATGGTTCTTACAAGCACAAATCCCCCATAGTCACATAATCATGTAGATGACAAAATTGATGGGAGAGAATCTCACAAAGCTCAAATATACATGTGAAGTTAATGTTCAAAAAGTTCGTGCATGTGTGTGCGGAGGCATATATGAAATCGAATCTGTAAAGCAAATCAAGTTAAAAAAAACTCCACAGACATGGTTAAGAACAAATCTAAGTATCTATAATCATAACCAAATGCCCTATCCACATTGAAAGCATGGAGTGAATTGGATTCAAACACACCAATATGCCATACCAAGTGTGTAAAACTAAAATACACAAAAGCTAAAAATCATTTTGTATTTTTCAAACAAAATATCAAAATAAAATCTTTTTGTATTTTTCCAATATGACTCAATGAAAAAGGATATAATACAAAATATACACATGTCATAACACTAGAAAACATATATCATGAAGCACAACTAGAGTCTTACAAAACAAAATCATGCAAGAAATCACCCATACAATATAGCATGTGAAGCACTATGTGCAAGCATGTGGCAATCAACCAACCAAGCATTTAGCACCTCGAAAACATATTTCCCAACCCCAAATAGATGTATACCTAACACGTCAGATTTTGGGAACCAAGGGGATACTCAACTTAAACTTCCTAAGGTCTTTTCTAAGATCATAGCAAAAACACCTAAGGTGACCTTTCTTATCACAGTATGTGCACATGTAACCTTGAGGAGGAACAGGACCTTTAGATTGACCTTTTTAATACCCTTGGATGTGGTTGACCCTCTCAAATAAACAACGATCTTAGTTTTAACACCAGAAGCCTTAGAAACATGGGAGACATTACCATTAATATCAGCACTACTCGAGTCTTTTAAATCATCTTTTAACTTTAAAATTTTTTAACTCAAAAAAAAGAATTAGACCCTTCATGTTTTAGGGACTCCTTTAAATTTTCAATCATTCCTAGAAGGTTATATCGCTCCCTCTCAATGTAATCAAATTCATCCCTAAGAGTCTTCCCACATGCTCTAAAATCAATGATCAATTTATCATTATCCTCATTGACATGTAGGCTAATCCATAAATTTTAGACTCTTCTAATTCTTTCTTTACATATGGGACTCTATCTACTATCTTTCTTGGACAATTCTAAAATTTTAAAATTACAATCCATGTCCATAAGCTTCTCACAAAAGAAATCTCTTTGGGTTTGAACAATTTGTAAAAGTTCCATAGTAGCATTAAAATAAGAATTTTCTTTTTCAAGAATTTCAATTATTTTAGAAAACTTCAAATTCAAATGATTTAAATCATAATTACTATGGGAATCCACTGAGAATAAAATCAAATAAATCAACATAAGAGATAATAATAAACAACCACCCCAATTTGAGAGTGCACTTTCGATCATCAAGGAATGATTTATATAATGAAATGTCCAAACAAAAATCCAATTTTATCTTATTATCCTAAGACATGCATCTAAGTGATAATACTGATAAATAAAACATACAATCACAAGGTAATCGAGGAAAAACCCTTTTTAGGGCAAAACCTTTTTCAGCATTTTAAAATTTTACAAGATAGTCGGCATACAATACTACTTGATATATCCATATAAGGATATATTTTTACATAGTCCTATTTACATTAGAGTATGTCATATACCGTTATAACTGTCGAAGAAATTTCAAACCTCATTCATGCATCAAGAGGGATCCGAATATCAACATTTTTCATAAGATAAGCCTCTATGAGATAGATTTTGGTAAGGTTGCATTTAAGTCCCTTAATGGTTCATTTAAAGTACTGGGATAACTTTTCTAAAATCTTTTTAAACATGTGAGGCTTTATTTTTCGTTAGAATAATTTTTTCTAAGTCCTGAGGCAGAGTTTTAAAAATAAAATATTTTTCGCGGGTCGTGTAAGTGATATTGGGTTGTCGTTCGAATGAGGATTCAAGTGACATTGAATCTCATGCGAAGTAGTCACGAGAAGGTCGCTTGACGGTTTCATCTAACGAAATGCTATAGTTTCTTATTAATCACTATCGTTAGAAGGTCGCGCGATCTCCTCGATCAAATGATTTTTTATCTCGTTTGAGTGACATGGCTATGTCATTCGAGAGAATCCATTGTATAAATTTTGTTATATATAAAACTATTATGGGTCCATTTTGCTTTAGAAGACCTAAGATTTTCATTCTACGGAAATTGCTTTTGCATAATTTTTATCTACTCACTTTTTGAGGGTTTTTAACTTTATTTTTATTCACAAATCATCCCAATAGATTTAGTGAATCAATTTGTAATCTAAGATACAATTTTACTAGAGTTTCTCTTATAGGGAAGATTTCTCTACTGATGATATGGTAGCACTTGAGGGAGGTGCTAGTTGACTACGATTGAGTCATTGGGAGTGAATGAGGGTGTTCCTTGCTGAAGACAGAAATGCATATTCTTGTAGGTTCACTATGGTTGATCCATTGTTGATTCTAAACTGAGGTCTATGTGAGTGTCTGTGGATATTCACTGCAGATTTCATTGTGTATGTAAATTGTTATTTACCTCTTCATAGTGAAATAAAAGGTTTTACCCAAAAGGGGTTTTTCCTGAATACTGTGTGTCAACAATTTATATTTATTTTGTGATGGCATGATTTATACACCTAGATACATATGTTAGGGTTTAAAATTGGAAATTTACAAATCCACGTACAATCAATATCACATAGAATTCTCAAATTGGTATCAGAGCCTATTGCACTAAGTTATTGCGTTTGATCCTTATTTCGGAAAAAAATTTGTGTTATTGATTTTTTTGAAAAATCTCAACGTTTTCGAATGAAAACTTATATAATAGGTTGCCAGTTTTTTATGGGTCTAACTATGCATATTGTAAATCCCATATGAAATCTCATTTAAAAGCCATCAATGAGCGTGTTTGGTTTATTTGTCAAAGAGGGTGGACTCCTCCCACTATCATCACTAATAATGTCACCAATCTTAAATCTGCGACTAATTGGACTGAGGATGAATTTAAATTGAGTGCTTTTAATTCTCGTGGGTTAAGTGAAATTTCTACATCCGTCACCCCTGACGAGTTTCGCTGTATCATGACGTGCACTACGTCAAAAGAAGCATGGGATGTTTTACAAGTTACCCATGAAGGCACGACTGATGTAAAAGAGTCTAAATTATAAAATCTAACTACTCACTCTGAAATGATAACCATGATTGAATCAGAGTGCTTTGATGACTTTTATGCACGTTTGTGTGATGTTGTCATCACTATTTTTAATCTTGTGAGCACATGCCTGATGCACGAGGGGTTAAAAATATTTTGAGATCATAGTCTAAATGTTTTATCCCAAAAGTGGCTGTTTTGAATTCGTTATGAAATTTAAGAAATCTTAAGTTAGAAAAACAGGTAGGAGACCTCCAGACATATGAAATTAACATGCTTCCTGACATTATCAAGCCTAAGGATAGAGGGATATCACTTAGATCCCAATCTAAAAAAGGAGAGGAAGTATCCAAGAGAGAGAAGAAAAATAAAGTGAGAGTTTGTGATTCTGAGTCTGAGGGTGAGTTTGATTTTGATATGACCATGCTTGCTAAAAATTTCAAAAAGTTTCTCAAATTTTCAAAAGAAAATTCTTCATATAAAAGATTTTTTAAGAAAAATAAAAAGAAAGAAGAGACTAAAGAGATCAGTGAGAAAGAGAGTGAGAATGAGGAAGAAGAAAGATGTTTTGAATGTGAGCATAAGGGTCATAGGGCATTTGAGTGTCCCACTAGGCTAAAGAGAAAGGGCAAGAAGATTGTGACGCCAACCACTCTTAGAGATAATGAGGAAGAAGTGAAGGATTTGGGGGGTGAATCTTCTCATGGGATGTGTGTTAAATTTTTAGCTAGTCACGTGAGCACACCAAGTTTGATCCACGACGATGAGGATACATATGCACGTAAGAGTCCCAAGGATTATAGTTTGACTGTTTCTAGTGATTATGAGAGTGAGTGCGCTAGCGAAGGTGAAAGTGAGATCCAAATTATGTTTACAGATTTGTACGGCGAGACCTTAAAGAAGAAGAATTTGAATAAGGAGTTAGGTCTTAGGGTATTATATTGAGAGAGAGAGAGAGAGAGGTTTTGAGGGGATTTGAGGTGTCGATGAGCCAACTCGAGAAGGTGAAGGTTACTTCAAGTGAGTTGTTAATCGTAGTAGGTCGAGAAAAGTGTGAATTCGAATCTTATGTGATACAATTATAGAGATCTCAAACAAGCTTGAGAGGTAAAGGTCACTATAGAGGATACATATAAGAAGGTTGGAAGGATGCTCCTCAATCCCCCTGTGAGTAATGTTGAGAGATTAGGAATAGGTCATGATGGTACGTCTACTTCCCATGTTGCACCCAAGCTATTTACTGAGTTTGTGATTGATCCATATGGCTCTCAACCTAACCCACCTAGACGTCTGTTACCAAATAGGAGAGTGCGTCCTAGACGTTTTAAGAGAGGTATTCCTAAGCCCGTGTATGTTTGCACCCATTGCAAAAAGAGAGGACACCTTAGGAAATTTTGTTTTAAGTTGGGTAGTGTGTCGCATATATTTTTGCCATGTGTTCCCACACATGCACCTACACATGATGCTCTGGATGATTACATGAGAGAGTTTGCCCATAGAAAACTCCACCGCACCTAGTTTTTGAGGTTTAGACTTGTTTGCTAGCATAGGATGCTTTTTATGATGATATTTTATGCCTATTTCTAGTGTGTACCATTTGTGTATTTATATTTTACATTTTTGATATATTTTTCAAAAAACCAAAAAGATTTTTTGTTTTTGATTTTTTTTAAAACATATAAAAAGATTTTCTATTTTTAAACAAAAGTAAAAAAGCCAAAAATATTTTATTTCGATAAAATTTTTGGAAAAAGAGAAAAAGAGTTTTTATTTTGTTTACACCGCTTATGGATGGACATTTAGGATGACCAAGTCACAACATCATTCCATATCCATGTGACGATTCAATAGTGTTTTGAGATGATACATCATTTCATCCATGCGATTTACTATGTTTGGAGTCATTAAGATGAGATTTGAGATTACTTTCTACATGTTTGACTCATTATTTCCTTTATTGTACACTTGCACGGATTTGTTTGATTATTGTTCTTGTCTATCACATATTGGTCGAAGTCTTTCCATCTCAATCTCGTCTTTAAAATGAACCAAATGCGATAAAACTTAACAATGAAAGTTGTGCATGTAATAACTGTTGCTCGTGAGGAATTTATTTAATATGAAAAAATGATGAGTGAGCATGGGAAAGGGCTGTGAGTGAATAATAATCACTTCATGAAAGCCACCGTTTAAAAGAGCCCGAGAAAAAAATAAGGTAATAAAGATAAATATGCCGAAAATGAGGCCAATAGGATATCTCTAAGTTGAGAAAATAAATGGAAACCTCAAAATAACATTAAAAATAAATATATATTTGAGGGAACTTGGTTGGAAATAAATCAACGGGTCAGCACGTTCTGACAAAGTCTTGAAAAAGTATTAAATAGTTTTTGACGCTATTGGTGTGGAAATCATTTTCGACTTTGATTTGTTGATTTGATTAACTCAATGTCATTTGAATTCAATCATTTTTACACCTAAGGATGATTGTGAAGTTCATTCGTTAGGAGTATCCATATTCATCGTGCACATTTGTCATGTATGTTTAAGTTGATTTACCTATTGAATATGTTCACACCCATTCATCCCGTTTCCACGATTTGATTATCTTAGTGTAAATTCATGGTGTGTGATGTTCTTCTTGTAAATTATTTTTTGAAAAAATAAAAAAATAAAAAATAATTAGGAATGCTTTTAAGTTTATCCTTGATGATCGTAGTTGATTTGCTTTGCTTGTCGTGACACTCCGTGCTTATTTTTATTTATTCTTTTTCTTGTCTATTTCGGACAAATAAAAAGGGGGAGAACGGATTATGATTTAATGGGGGAGTTTCAATTATAGGGGAGGTTTGAGAATTGATATTTGTTTTGATTTATGTTTATCTCATTTCAAACTTGATACGTCACAAATTTATTTGTTTCTTGTCTCATGTGTGTAGGTACAAAAGCTGAAGATCATTATTTTGCACGCCCCGATGATGACAAAGAAAAGTTGGAGATTTGAATATTTCAAGTTGAAGATTTTTTTGAAGAAAGTTTAAGACTTACACTTTTAGTACCTTTTCAGTTTTGGGCTCGTGGGAGGGAATTAGATTTGTGTAGGAAATTTGATTTAATAATTTAGATGTCTTTATTTTATACCTACATAGACATAGGGGGAGATTTGTAAGGACATATTTTACATAGTCCCGTTTACATTAGAGTATATCGTATAGCGCTACAACCGTTGAAGAAAGTTCAAAGCACATTCATGCATCAAAATGGATTCAAATATCGGCATTCTTCATCAGACAAGCCTCTGCGAGATAGAGTTTGGTAAGGTTGTTTTTAAGTTCCTAAATGGTTCATTTAAAATGTTGGGATAATTTTTCTAAAATGTTTTTAAACATTCGATGTGTCATTTTTCATCAAAATAATTTTTATAAGTCTTGAGGCAAAGTCTTAAAAATAAAATATTTTTCACTAAGGTCATTCCAGCGACATTGGGTTGTCATTCAAATGATAGCTTTAAGTCATTAGAACGAGGCTTCAAGTTCATTTCACCTCGTGAGAAGCTGCCAAAGGAAAGATCTGAGGATCTGGGCAATAACCTTGCACACTTCCTTTGGCAAGATGATGGAAAAAGGATACAACCTCTTGACTAACAACTTTATGGTCTTCCATCTTCTTCCCCTCGTCATTGTAAACACTCAACAATCTCTTGATGGTTTCATTTAACGAAATGCTACTATTTTTCATTTATCACTGTCATTCGAAGGTCGCACGATCGCATGGATCAAATGACATTTGCTGTCATTCGAGCGGCATGGCTATGTCGTTTGAGCGAACCCGCTGACTCAATTTTGTTATATATAGCACTGTTATGAGTCCATTTTGCTTCTGAAAACCTGAGATTTGGATTCAGCAAAAATTTCTTTTGCAGAATTTTTATCTTCTCGCTTTTTGAGGGTTTTTAACTTTGTTTTGATTCAGAAATCATCCCAATATTTTTAGTGAATCAATTTGGAACCCAAGATATAATTTTGCTGGAGTTTATCTTGTAGGAAAGATTTATCTACAACTGATATGGTACCACTTGAGGGAGGTACTTGCTTACTACTACTGGGGTCATTAGAAATGATTGAGGGTGTTCCTTACAGAAAATAGAACTACGTGTTCTTGTGGGTTCGCTATGGTTGATCCATTGTTGATTCTAGGCTGAGGTCTATGTGAGTGTCTGTGGATATTCATTACAGTTTTCATTGTGTGTGTAAGTTACTATTTACCTCTTCATAGTGAAAGAAAAGGTTTTACCAGAAAGGTTTTTTTTTCCTGAAATCTGTGTATCAGCAATTTATATTTATTTTATGATTGCATGATTTATACACCTAAATGCACATGTTAGGGTTTAATTAATTTAGATCAAAAAATTGACAATTAATTAAATAAGTTTAAAATTGGAAATTGGCGAATCCACATACAATCGATATCACATCGAATTATCAAGCCCACAAGCATAACGCGTAGTGTTCATAGAATCTCTAAAGAATACTACTTATTCTCGAGTAGTTCACAGGTGGTTGTCCACCATCGATATCCACTGATCAGACTTCAGTCTTTAGCCGTAATCCTTTTGGGTTCACAAGTCATCCCTAAAGATGATCTTTCAAAAAAGTATATATCAACAAGGTTCAAAAGGATTCACAAAAATATATTTAGGTATGTGTTTATGAATCCAAAGTGTTTTATAAACCAAAACTTTGAGAACTTCTACAACAGGTACGCAGAAATCATTTTGGCAAAAGTCTTAGAGAAACTAAACCCCAAATAGGTATTTGTGTGCAGGATCAATTTTTAAGGCAACATAACTCGTTCAAACGAGAATAGAATCTCGTCAGTACGAAAGCAGGTTTGTTCGAATGACAGTGATATGTCATTTGAACAATCTTCAAATGAGCTTCAGAAAAAATGAAACAGTACACCCTCGTTTGATGAAAAGATCAAACGAGCCTTCTAACGAGTTTGAAACTTATTTAAATGAGATTTCCATGCCGTTTGAACGAGGTCATCAAAATTTGAAAATTTATGAATAAAAATTTGCCTCGATTTTTAAACTTAAAAAATGTTGTTTCAGTTTTAATAAAAAAAATAAAACATCGCAAAATAAACTTCATGAATTAGTTTAAACACTTAATAGCTTTACGAATTTGTGGGATGTAGGAAAATTTTCAATCTTGGAGTCGATTTGTCGTGACAGTTTGTGTCGAGATATGCCAAACTAGCCATGGTGGAAAATAAAACAAATAACAAAGCCTAAGCTAGATTATTTGGCCTTACATAATATGACCTTAGCGTAAGTGCCAAAGGTATATTTGGTTCAACTTAAAAGGTTCTTTTATCTTTAGGTCTTTCCATTTGAGTTATTAAATTCATTATTTAGTAGTAAAGGTGAGATGGACTTTATAATATAATGATTATTTTCTAGTGTGCCTGAATAAATAAAATATTTACCATTTTTGATAAAAACATATTCGTTAAATAATCTTAATATCGATTAAAAAACAACAAAGAAACTAAAATCAATTTTTTTAAAATTGCAGGAACTTAAAAACAGTCTTGTAAAATTAAATTCTTGTCTTTACTAAATTTAAAACTAAAAATTCTACTACTAATACGAATGATTTGTCGTTGTCCTCTAAGAGAAAAAATAGCTCATCCTTATTGAGCTTCTTGGATACTTGGAACACTTGCAAAGAATTTCAAACATGATAATGTAACACCCCGCCTAAAATAATAACGGGTGGCCAGCCCTATACTATCTTAAATCAAGAGTTTCAGATGGTCCAGTCTCAATATCAACTGTCGGTACTATATAATATAGGATTAACTAACTGGTATCATATAAGCGAGATGTTAAATAAATTAAAACATGCAACATACAACAACCCAACACTATAACACTACTAATAAATGAACAAAAGATACATGAGAGAACTATAATAAATGAAATTCTAGAATAAAAATGAAATAAATAAATACAACAGAATATACCACAAGGAGAAAAACCCGAATCAGCTGTCGGGTCACAGCCAATACAATAGCTGAAATGGAATAGATATAAACATGTATAAAAATATCCCTTGGGTATAAACCCGATATACAACATGAATCCTACCTAGAATTTTAAAAGTAGGAGGCGACTACCAGATACATCCCGCAACAGTCCGCACCTGTCACGGCTTCCAAGACTCTGGATAGAAAGTCATCCGGCATCCATGCGGTAGGACACCTGTAGTAATATATATATATATACAAGCAGGAGAGAAAAGTAAACGGGTCAGAGCCCCAATTGTGAAAAATATTTAGCAAGTGTGTTAACCGTGCATAATAAATACCGGTGCACTTTTTTTCATAATTAAGATGGGATCGTACTCTCGTGGAGCCCCAACTCACCTCTCATCTAAAGGCGCGCACCTATTCGCGTCCACAATTTTATTAGTTAAATTACCCCCATTTTTATTAGGACAACCTAACTTATCATAGGCCTAGCCTATACCCACGAGATCTACCTTCCTATCATACCCCAAGAATCCACCCCCTTTTTAAACCACGGATAAATATTTATTTTCAATCATATGTGCCTTATTAGGCTTAGTGGATTCCGGTTTATACTTTAACCAATTATAATTTAATAAGTTACCCAATATGCATTTGGGTTGAAACATATGATTTAATTTCTAATTAACATGCATACAAAGTTATTATTGACACAACTTCCCTCCAATTTCAACGTTGCGCTGCGTTTCGTGCGTGGGGTGTCTCGCAAAGCGAAATCCAAGCAAGGAACCACCCCGTTACACTACTCCATGTCAACGTCGATCCTGGAGATCCATTATGCCACACATAAATATCGACAAAACTTCTCTCTACTATCAACAATGTACTACATTTCGTGCGTGGGGAGTCTCGCAAAGCGAAATCCAAACAAGGAACCGCCCCGTTACACTACTCTTTGACAATGTCGATCATAGAGATCCATAATGCCGTGCATACCATAACTGGTAGAACTTTTCTCCAATTTCAACACTGCACTGCGTTTCATGCGTGGGGTGTCTCGCAAAGCGAAATCCAAACAAGGAACCACCCCGTTACACTACTCCTTGACAATGTCGATCCTAGAGATCCATAATGCCATATATAGAATATAATACTACTACTACAACTAACATCTCCAATCATATCCTTGGTATGATGTAACCGAAATATTCCTTAAATGTGATACATCAACCCCCATCAATCTAGTAGACCATAATCATCCAAGATGTACTCTACCAAAATTCTATATCCTTTCATCTATAGGATATATAAATATATATATATATAGGTATTTTATACTCACCATATATATACATATACCAATCAACCATACCCATGACCAAGTGTACATATCATATCTGATGTACAATGGACATGCACATAATCCACCCGGCTATATATATCGCCGATAAAACTGCATCAATGCTATCATCTTCCCAGTGCCCGGCTCACGTAGCAAAACTGGGGCCACCATGGTGGGACTAAGCGACACCCATCTCGTGGTAAACTCACGCACACGACGTCCTAGGAAGCATTCATGGCTCCAAACCGGCAATGAGACGAAACATACCCACCACGTCTCATCCCAAAATATAAAAATGTAAATCACATAATAACACACGGGACGACTATGACCTGGGGAATATCCACACCCTGCTTTTCTAGCCAGGATGCTCACCCTCTACGCGCGCAACTTCCCAATGATAGCATGAGTGGGGTATGCTTAACCAAATAGTATATATACCATTTACATGCATAATATATATACATCCATATGATCCAATCATATGATCAAATAATAAACCATCATATCCGGTTTAAATATCCATACCATGTATATCCATACATAAATATATCCATATATTCATATACATACAGATATATATCAACACATATTCACATATCCATATATCTATATATAAACTAGTTCTCATTCATATATATAAGATATATAAACCCGGCTATAAGTATACATAAATCCTCAATATACAAGCCGTCACCACAAACTCATATCATTCACCTTGATATGTGAATACAATCCCTCACTTGAAACATATTCAATCATTTTTCCTATGATGAATAGTCTCCCAAAGCCATATGTATATATCTATACATATATATTCAACATTAGGGTTATCACCCAAAATTTTGTGTAGGAAACCATCACTACACATTCCATTTGTATCCGAGATTTACATTATAAATCTAGTAATGATTTCGACTATCGGTATACATATAAATAATAGTCTATAAGCCTCAAGCTCATTCTTAACTTCATCAAATAATCCCATATGTTAGGGAAAAATCCTCTATGTGAATCACACATTAATAAACGACATCTACCCCAACTAGATTTTCACACACTACTCTAGTAGGTAACATGATCTCCTCGCTCTCGAATTCGACTACGGTTCAATCACTTTTTATGAATCCCCTAGTCTAATGCCTCTCCAATTTATTCCTTAAATTTGTTATCATTAAGGACATGCGATTATTCTCTTTCATTGGGCCCCAAATTGAAATCTCAATAATATCTTATCTTCATAAGGATTCGACATAAATGTTGGCCTAGGAATTTCACAACATACATGAATATTTCTTATCCGATTATTCCAAGAAGTCCTCACTATCATATACTAAGTGAGAGACTCCCTATAAGTCACCAAAAGATATCTCTTGCTTCATAAGAGAAAGCCCCAAATCAATAAACCCAACCAAAAAGGGTTTGGAATCACTATGGAGAAAACACCTCAAAATACCCTGTTTCCGAATCGATTCGGCCCTATTCCGAATCGATTCGGCCTAGCGAATCGATTCGGCCTCCAAGGCGAATCGATTCGGGTCCAAAGACCTGGGCTTCTACCATAGGCCGAATCGATTCGTCTTGGGTTCGAATTGATTCGGTCAATGCAGACCTGCCAATTCCCTTAAACCGAATCGATTCGCATAAGGGGGCGAATCGATTCGGGCCTGCAAATTTTGAAGGGGTCTTCTTCTCCATCAAAACCCACGAATTCTAAACCCTAAATTTTTCATTCCAATCCCCAAATCTTTATCACAACATGATTCTAAGCCAATAAATTAACCAAAAGTTGATCCCAACCATTTCTATTCCATTAAATCCATATTTAAACATTCATTTCAAGATTTAAACCTAAAAATCTAGGTTTTGATATTAATACCCACAAATTATGAAATGAAATACACAAATATCTATTTAGCAAGATTAAACACTTGCCTCAGATTTGTAGAGGTTGGATCGTCCTTGATGTCGCGGTTTTGGGCCGGAAACTCCAAGATTTCTTCCTCTCTCTCTCTTCCTTTCTTCTTATTTCCTTCTTCCTTTCTCTTTCTCTCCTTTTCTCAAATGAGAAGGCTTCATCCGTAAGCCTCTTAATCCTTAAAAAAAAAGTCCCAAATTTAAATGTTAATACACACTTTAAATGACTCGTTACTCTAATTCGGGTCAAACTGACTTAAAAATGTTCTGGAGCCGAAATAAAATCCAACGACAGTCATTTTGACTATCTCGACCCTTCCGGGATCAATGGTACCCTTAAAATCATCATCCGGAATACTTTAAAACGTCCTCTATTTTTCGACTTAAATTCCCAAATTTAAAATTCTCCGATTTAAATTAAATTTTATTTTCCCAAAATTTAATTTCTCACTCTCCAAAAATCGAGGGTTATTACAGATAAGTGTCTCCCGTATCTACAAACTGGGTCCCGATAGATTGGACCACAAAAAATATATCAATGATAAAGAAGAAATTACTATTTATGTTCATCTATTTAGCCAAGAAGATCGGGCCCTACTTATTCCAATATTCAGAACAATTGAAGATGTAGAATTTTCCATACACTTGTTTCCATTCTCCTTAAGGTTTAACCAATTTTTTAACTATTACAGGTGAGACTAGAGAGTTTCCCTTGTTTAAAAAATATGGGCCTCTCTTAGCTACCTTTATCACACCCGTTTTCTTTATAATACTATTCATAACTTGGATTGTTTTAAGCGGTTGCACTAGTGAGTAATCAAATTTGTTCATAGAATAGTTTAGACAAAACTATTTAAAGGAATCTGATAGTGATTGAAGCATAAAATCAATCTGGGTTTCCCCATCGATTTCTGATCCAGAAAGTCCTCATTCTCCCAAGATGAACATTATCTTAAAAATACGGTCACATACAGGAGTACCATCTAGCATCTTTCTATTAATAAGCCTTCCCATAGCATCTAGTTTGGCAGAATGACTTTAATCCCCAAACATGTCCCCGAGGTTCATAATCATGTGGTAAGCACTTGATATATTCTTATGCTAGTGTTATAACACATTGGTCATAAAGGCTAATATATAGCAATGAGCCATTTGATCAGCTTTTTTCCACCTCTGGTATTCTCAGACGTCTGACTCGGATGCCCTATCACCAACTTAGCAGTGGCTTTTCAGTTAAAACAAACTTGAAATCCTCAACCATAAGGAAAATGTCTATATTTCTTTATAATTAATGAAATTTATGTGAGCAAGTTTGTTTTCCTTTAAGATATCACCCGTAGGTTGAATTTTGAGCCCATTTTGAAATATGAAAATCTTCATTTGAAAAAAAAAATGAAATAAATATGCGATAATATAACTTTTAATTAAATTAATGTTAAGTTCCCCCTACTACAAATTAAAATAATCCCGTCGAGCATCCTAATTCCCCTGTGAAATGAGATTTATCGTTGGGAGCTTAAATCATCCCAACGTTGAACTAGACAACATGTCTATGGTGTCCCTAAGGTCTGTTGGTGTTAGCAAAGTGGTAGAGTGTTGGCCAAAGTATTTGCGTGTGGTTTAAAGTGGTTGTTGGTAGCAATTAATGATGGTGTGAGTATTTAATGAAAGTGGCTATGGGTAGTTACGGTAGGTGAAACAGTGATGTGATTTTTAACTATCTGACAAACTGGTGGCAAGTCCTTTGATGGAGGTCCAGGGGGTCTAGAATGGTCATGGAGTTTCTCTAAGTTGATCTTGAATTACCATGCATTACCCCATCCGAGGGCTAACACTAGGGTGACTACCAAAGGTTGTTTCCCTTCAATTTGAGGTCTTCTCTGGGCACAAGTCATGGTGGAACCTTGATGTTGTGGTATCTATTTTTTCTTGAGGAGGTGTGGTGGAATCACTAGCATTTCTAGGAGGAATAATTAAAGACTGAACTCTGCTACAGTACCATAGCTCACCCTTGAGAGTAGCATAGGATTTATGAGGCAAGTAGAGGTCTGTCTGAGGTTCGAGGCTAGCCTTAGGACTTATGATCTTGCGTTTGGCCGGTTGAGGAGTTTAAGAATCTTGTAAATACCAAGTGTAAAATATGGTATCATTGTTAGTCAGTCCCAAATATAATCCATATTGTTTATAATAATTAGGATCCCAATTAATCAATTATTCAACACACGATAATTATGAGCATGAGTAAGTCGGCATAATCATAATAAAACAGAATAAATAAACAATCACAATTCAAATAGGAATCAAGTAGAACACTTTAAAATAAAGAACCCCACTTGAAGTAGACTTCCTTTTGAAAATAATTCATATGAAGTAGACTTTAATTAAAGTTGGGCATGTACTGAAGCTCTAGAAATAGTCCTCTTTGCTTTCGGAATGATGGGAATGAAGATCCATTGGAAAACCGATGAAAGAAATCTACGAAACAACAAAAATTGGACCCACTCCTAGGGATGGATCTATCCTCCCTAGGGATGGATCGATCCAAGAAAATGTTTGATCGATTTGAAGGGGTCCAGATTAATCTGGGTCTGCAGACCTCCATCTTTACCTTGGGTTCGCAATATGCATGCAAAACCTCCCAAAGATTGATAAAACTTTAGCAAGCTGCATCAAACTTTTCCCAAGCCTATAACCTATGTAAACAAAGGATTTTAACTAGTAAAAAACTATTATATCCCCTAAAAATCTCCTAAAAACCCTAGGTTTATGAATTTGAACATATTTTTTTCACTTTCTATTTCATGAGTAATCAAAGTTTCCAGCAAAAAAACTTTTTCTTAATATCAATCTCCACCAATTGTTATTAGGTCCCAGTTATATATTGATCATGTTTTAGAAAGGTCTATATTTTCCACTATGAAAACCCTAGTTTGCATATTATAGAAATATACATGTTTGAATGTTGTTTCATACTAACATGGTTTTGTAGGGTTCTAATGTATATATCACTTCCATCATGGTCACATTGATGTTGTTTTGTGTGAATGGATCCCAGGATGGCATATCCATGGTTATTTTCTTCATAGATTCGATTTGGTTATAATAATTAGTTTTTTTCTAACTCATGCATTAATCGATGATACCCTTGTTGACCTTTGCGGGTGATCCGAATGAGGAAAATGAGAGATTGGAGAAGGTGAAGAGGTTGCTTTTTATTTCCCTCCAAGACTTCATAAAAAGTTCTAGAATGCCTTGAATAATCTACTATATTATCCCCCCTCTCCCCCCCCCCCCCCCCCACACACACAAAAAAAAAAAGTTAGGTATGGTGCGTGGGCATTTCGAGAGATGAAAGCTAGGTGAAATGTGAAAGAAATCACATTCTATCTCGACAACTCCTCAAAAAAATGTTATTAGTATTTTGCCTCCTACACTCTAACCCTTGTAAAGAGTTATAATGCGTTAAACCCTAGCTTAAACCCATATAAATAGGTACACTAAGTGGACTTGGGATAATTAGGGTATCTAGAGAGTTTAGGCATACTTCTTAGGTAATAGACTATACTAGGGACCTAAGACTTATACTGTAAGGACATTTTTCTCATGTCTAACATGTTACATTTGTGTATTTCGTACGCCGTTACATTTGGCATGTCTCTACACGATCGCACACGACAGCCTCAATTCAAATTTCGGGAATCAAGCATTTATTATCTCCATCATGTGTCCCTTATCTGCCTCAACGACTTCACGTTCCATAATTTTAGGCTCATAATGCAAGTGGTACGCAAGGGAAGTCAAAACAGTGCAACAAGGCTTGATAGGGAAGTTCAAGGCAAATTTGGTAATTTTATAGACATTGCCCGTAGGACCAACCAACTAGAAAGTTGAAGAGCTTGCCGCAACAAAGATACTGGAAGAAACGGCACCTCAATCCGAGCTACGGTGAACAAGTTATGTCCCGTTGAAAATGGAGATGATTCTAAGAAAAACCTTGGAAATTTTGCTAAGTGTTTATCCCCCTTCCAGCGAGTTTCCCCGAACCCAGCCTGAACCGGTTCGGGTAACCTGTATGCTGGATAGAATTTCAATGTTTTTATTTTGCAAAACTCTTCATGTGTTTTCCTATTTAAACCAACTTCGGGGGAGCTATTTTGCAAGACTTTCGAAGACGTTTTTGAGAGTCCAAATACCTCTAGTCTTCATATTTTTGAGTCCTAAGACTCATATTTTGATTCACACAATTGCCAAACCTTTGTGAATCTTTTTGATAAACCAAGAACACAACCTTGTGTTTGTTCAAACCTTTGTGTAGAGATCTTTGCAACCGAGAGTTGCGTGTCATTACTGAAGGAGTCTCTACAAAGTGTTATGACTGCGTGTCATTGAGGAGAGTTTCGGTTCTTTCTTTGTTGTTTGGGCTGCGAGTCCTTGGAGGGTGTTGCGTGTATTCTCTTGCTGAGTTCAAGACTGCGTGTCTTTGTGGGTTGGCTGCGCGTTGATCCATTGCAGATTTCTCTTTGTAATTATAAGTTTCAATTTGTATATTCATAGTGAAATAAAGGTTTTACCCGAAAGGGGTTTTTTCCTGAAATCTGTGTCTCAGCATATTTACTGTGTCACATGCTTTATATTTGATGGGATGATTTAGATGCATGTTTAAGGGCTGAATTTATTTGATTTAAAAGTAGTCCCTAATTAAATAAGGGTTACTTCGAAACTTGCGAAACTTATTTTAAATCGATATTACACGCCTTTTCAAATTGGTATCAGAGCCGGTTACGCTAATTTATCGCGTATTCCTTTTTTCGCAAAATCGTGTGATATTGATTGCTTTTGAAAAATCAATTTTGTGTAAAATCGCAATTTTTCCAATGGAACGTTCATTTAATAAGGTTCCTATTTTTTATGGAAATAATTATGCCTATTGGAAAGCTCACATGAAATCATGTTTAAAAGCTATTGATGAGCGTGTGTGGTTGCTTTGTGAAAATGGTTGGACTCCTCCCACGGTCACCATTAATAATGTCACCTCTTTAAAACCCGTGTCAGCCTGGACTGAAGATGATTATAAATTGTCCAATTTTAATTCTCGTGGTCTGAGTGCTATTTCTGGAGCTGACACTCCTGATGAGTTTCGCCGAATTATGACGTGCACCACATCTAAAGAGGCTTGGGGTGTTTTGAAACTGACACATGAGGGTACGAACGCGGTTAAAGAATCAAAATTACAAAATTTAGCCACCCAATTTGAGATTATCACCATGTCTCAGTCCGAATGCTTTGATGAGTTTTATGCACGTTTGTCGGACATTGTTAACACATGTTTTAATTTGGGTGAGGTGATTGATAACACGCATGTCGTTAAAAAGATTTTGAGATCTCTCCCAAAGTGCTTTATTCCTAAAGTCACTGTTTTAAACTCTTTGGGAAATTTGAAATCCCTTAAGTTGGAAGAACTTGTAGGAGATCTTCAAACATATGAGATTGACATGTTTCCCAAAACCATTAAGGCTAAGGATAATGGCATTGCTTTAAAGACTCATTGTAAGAAAAAGAATGAAAAAGTTTGTGAGTCCGATTCTGAGGGAGACTTTGATTTTAATGATATGGCCTTCTTTGCAAAGAATTTTAAAAAGTTTCTCAACATGAAGAAAAATAATTTTTCCAAAAAAAAGAATTTTTTTGAGAAAAATAAAAAGAAAGGGAAGGCCAAAGAAAGCGATGAGAAAGAAAAAGAGAATGACTCCGATGAGGAGTGTGAGGAAGATTTTGAGAACGTAGCTTGTTTTGAATGTGGGAGTAAGGGGCATAAGTCATTTGAGTGTCCTACGTGGCTTAGAAAGAAAGGAAAGAAAGTAGCTATGCCCTCCACACTTAGTGATAGTAGTGAAGGTGAGGGTGACGAGACTAGTGGTGAGAAATTTTTAGCTCTTTCTAGTCATGTGAGCACACCCACCTTCTCCCACAATAGTTCACACGAATGCGATAGTGATAATTTGAGCGTTTCAAGTGAGGGACAAAGTGAGAGTGAGAGTGGAGACGAAAGTGAGATCCAAAACGCTTTTAGAGATTTGTACACCGAGACCTTGAAAACTAAGAAGTATAATTGTGATTTAGGTCGTCGGGTTTTAGATTTGGAGAAAGAGAAGGAGGTTTTTAGAAAGGAGAAGTGTGATTTGACCGACACGTTGTCTAGTCTGACGACACATGTATCCCAACTCGAGAGTGATCTCGAACGTGCCTGGGAGGTCAAAGTAAATTTTGTGAACTCACCTAATAAAGTTGAAAAGGTGGTTCATATGGGTAAAGGTGAGAAGTTTGGAATAAGTCATGACGGTGCTTCTTCTTCCCAATTAGCACCCGAGCCGGTTCCCACTTTAGTGTTAGAATCACGTAAGTCTCACCCTAACCCACCTAGGCGTCCCATTCCTATCAGGAGAGCACGTCCTAGAGTTTTTTAGAGAGGTTTTCCTAGGCCTATATATGTGTGTTCCCATTGCAAGAGGAGAGGTCACCTTAAGGAATTTTGTTTTAAGTTGGGATATGTGTCACATTTTTCTACACGTGTATCTGGCACACATTCACCCACTCATGATACTTTACATGCTCCCGGAGACTACATGAGAGAGTTTGCACATCTAGGTGAGCAAGTTAAATTTTTAGTTAAAACTTCACAAGAATTGATGGAGGTTTTTCATAAGTTGTCACCACCTCTGGAAAACCCCTCCGCACCTAATGATTGAGGTTTGACTTGTTTACTAGCATAGGATGTTTTTCATGATGACATTGTTTGCCTATTGCTAGTATGTATCATTTTTGTATGTTTTATTTTTTTTTTTTAAATTGAAAAATACAAAAAGATTTTATTTTGATAAAATTTTGAGAAAATCCAAAAAGATTTTTGTATTTTGTTTGCACCGTTTATGGATGAACACTTAGGATGACTGAGTCACAACATCATTCCATTATTTTCATGTGACTATTTGATAGTGTTTTCAGACAATAGGTCAATTCATCCTTGTGCTTTATAATGTTTGGAGTCATTAAGATGTAACTAAGTGTTACTTCCTACATGTTTGACTCATGTTTCCTTTATTGCACACATGCACGGATTTGTTTGATTACTGTGCTTGTATTATCACATGTTGGTTGGGTGTTTTCACTTCAATCATGTCCTTAAAACGAACCAAGCGCGATAAAATTTTGATAAGGAACTTGTGCATATAAAAACCGTTTTGTGAGTTTGTGTGCTTTATTTAAAAACGGGGAAGGGCTGCGAAAGGTTCATTTAGCCTTTGTGATTCTAAGCCACCGTTATATTGGACCTAAAAAATGGAGGAATTTTATTAGCCGGGGTCCAAAGAGGTTTAAAGAGCCCGAAAAAATTTAAAGGCAACAAAAAGAAATTCATGCCAAATTATGGGCCATTTAGGTTTTTGCACCAATTCTCCAAAGTTTGAGAATTTAGTTTACCTCTAAAAGAAAATATATATGAGGGAGTTTGGTTGGAGATTTTATAATGGGTTTGCACGTCCTTGAAATTCTTAAAAATGCACTATATAGTTTTGGACGTTATTGGTGTGGAAATCACTTTGACTTTGATTTGTTGATTCTCATAAGACGATGTCATTTAAATTCAACAAATTTTTACACCTAAGGATTATTTTGATGTTCATTCATTAGGGGTACACATATGCATCATGCACATATGATTGATTGAGTTGATTTACCTATCGAATGTGTTCACACCCATTCATTCCATTTCCATGACTTGGTTGTTTGAGTTTATATCCATGGTGTGATTTTTGTATCATGTTTTACATTTTTTTTCAAAATGGTATCTATTTTTTTGGTATGAAAAATTGAAAAATCAAAAATAGTTTGTAAAAGTTTTTTTTTAGCATCTCCTTGCAAGAGCGTGTTTGCCATATTGATTGATGCCTTTTTTTGAATACCGTGACACCCCAATTTTGCTTGTTTGATTCATTCTTATTATTTGTATATTTGGGGACATCATAAAAAGGGGGAGAAAGAATTATCTTATTTTGGGGGAGTTTGAATTTTGGGGGAGTTTTGAGATTTGACTTATGTCTATCATTTATTGGTATCTATGTTTATCTCATTTCAAACTCAATACGTCACTTGGTATTTTTTTCTTTATCTCATGTGAGTAGGTACTACATTGATGATCTCTGAATCGAACACCCTGATGAGAAAAGATTTGAGATTCCTGAAGATTTGAAGAACAAACGATGGAGACTATTCATTTGTACCTTTTCCAGTTTTGGGCTCATGGGAGGGTAGATTTGTACAGGAAATTTCATATTTGATAATTCGGATTTTTTATGTATGTACCGGCATAGACATAGGGGGAGATTTGTAAGGACATTTTTCTCATGTCCAACATGTTCCATTTGTGTATGTCGTACGCCGCTACATTTGGCACATCTCTACACGATCGCACACGATGGCCTCAATCCAAATTCCAGGAATCAAGCATTTATTATCTCCATCATGTGTCCCTTATCTGCCTCAACGACTTCACGTTCCATAATTTTAGGCTCGTAATGCAAGTGGTACGCAAGAGAAGTCAAAACAGTGCAACAAGGCTTGATAGGGAAGTTCAAGGGAAATTTGGTAATTTTACAGGCATCGTCTGGAGGACCGGTCAACTGGAAAGTTGAAGAGCTTGTCGCAACAAAGATACTGGAAGAAACGAGTCAATCTGAGCTACGGTGAACAAGTTATGGCCCATTGAAAATGGAGATCATTCCTAGAAAAAACCTTGGAAATATTGCTAAGTGTTTATCCCCCTTCCAGCGAATTTCCCCGAACCCAGCCCGAACCGGTTCGGGGGGCGAACCGGTTCGCAGGGGACCCCGAACTGGTTCGGGTACCCTGTACGCTGGATAGAATTTCAGTATTTTTATTTTGCAAAACTCTTCATGTGTTTTCCTATTTAAACCAACTCCGGGGGAGCTATTTTGCAAGACTTTGGAAGATGTTTTTGAGAGTCCAAATACCTCTAGTCTTCATATTTTTGAGTCCCAAGACTCATGTTTTAATTCACACAATTGCCAAACCTTTGTGAATCTTTTTGGTAAACCAAGAACACAACCTTGTGTTTGTTCAAACCTTTGTGGAGAGATCTTTACAACCGAGGGTTGCGTGTCATTGCTGAGGGAGTCTCTACAAAGTGTTATGACTACGTGTCATTGAGGAGAGCTGCGGTTCTTTCTTTGTTGTTTGTGTTGCGAGTCCTTGGAGGGTGCTGACTGTATTCTCTTGTTGAGTTCAAGACTGCGTGTCTTTGTGGGTTGGCTGCGCATTGATCCATTGCAGATTTCTCTATGTAATTGTAAGTTGCAATTTGTATATTCATAGTGAAATAAAGGTTTTACCCGAAAAGGGGTTTTTTCCTGAAATATGTGTCTCAGCATATTTACTGTGTCGCATGCTTTATATTTGATGGGATGATTTAAATGCATGTTTAAGGGCTGAATTTATTTGATTTAAAAGCAGTCCCTAATTAAATAATGGTTACATGGAAACTTGCAAGACTTATTTTAAATTGATATTACACGCCTTTTCATATAATTAAAATTATCTTCCAAACGAAAATATGAGAATCCCACATACTTAACATAATATATTTTCTTTCCTACTTAATTAAAATTAATTCTACTAAAAAATTATAATTGCACTACAATTTAATTATCTCAAAATTACTTAAATAATGAGGTATTTATTTGCAAAGTTAGATAATGCAAAATGTGATTCCTCACATAAAATTGGTGGCATTCAACTTCGTTTTTAATCAATTTTCACCAACATCTTCATTATTCCTTGATTCTCAAACTTAACTTATTTGATATTCTACTAGAATATAAATAATCCTTTGATCAAGTTGACCAGTAGAATCAAAACTTATAATTTTATTAAAGGGGTATCACAATCCATAATATCTCTCAAATGTAGATTCCTGCAGAATATGATGTCAGATATGTACACACAATGATTTCTCAACTTGCAGAGATTTAGACCCAATAAATTGGATCGCACCCGTAATAATCAAAGAAAAAATTGTATGCACATTATAATCCTCATAGTCTGTAGGATTAACAATATATTCATCCTTTGCAAACTATGTGGGACTGTACAAGTATAATGTACTCATCACTTAGACTTAAATCTCACCAGTGTTGCATTTAATACATTCCTTATGTACCAATATGATCATATTTGAACTATTGAACAAGTTCTGGAACCACCAGATATGTTCCCATAGTCAATATAAATTACTAAGATTGTACTCGTAGTTTTATAGATCAGATTATAACTCTCAATATAGATTTTAAACTATTCAATTGAGCTAGAACTAGAATTTTGATCTCCTATGATAGAGCTAAACCCAAATCAATAGAATTCTACAAATTTTAATTTACTGTCATTTATACAATCTTTTTAAAGAATAAATATAAGGCATTCTCACAAACATGATTATCATTTTAAATAAGCTTTACACACCTTTATAAAAAAAAACGTCATTCATGGTTTTAAGAATAAAACCCGAACAAGAAGGAATGAGAAAGGGGATCTTATCCATGAGATTTGTGGACCAGTGGTTAAGGGGTCCAGACTCTTATTTATATAAAGCCATATCTTCAATGGATTGATAAAATTGAACACCCAGGGGATTTAAGTTACTGTGACAACCCGCCTACTAAAATAATAGGTGGCCAGCCCAATACTCCAATAATCACAGGAATCATAGATGGTCCATTCTTAGCATCACTGTCGATTAACATAATAGTATGAGATAACCACCAGTCATTTTAGAAAACGGATTGTCATATACAAAAAAAAAATTTAAAAGTAAAAGAGAAACACTTAGACAATCCCATTTGTAAAAACGGTGGGTATCAAAATCGATGAATAAAGTATGACAATACAATAAATAATCACCGAATAAGCTGTCGGTGCACAGACCAATACAAATAATACATTAAGTATTACAATCATTATTTACAATATAATAAATGAGTGCAATAACTTGGGCAAACACGCCCGAATAAAAGTACTGAACATAACTAGAGTACAATAGAGGGGAGCGTCTACTACAAGTATCCTACAACATCCGCAATATGCCGTAGCTCCAAGACAACTGGAAATGGAAATGTAAACACAGGTGTCCATGCGGAAGAGCACTTGTAACGGCAAGGAATATGCAGAAACAAGGAAATATAGAAACCGGTCAGGGCCGGGTTTGATATGATTACCATGTGACTAAAATGCATGGCAGGTAAGAGCGTAAATCACTCGCAGGTAACAATAATATTCCTCACCTCTCAATCTAGCAGCAACCTAGCGCAATATAAATGATGCTCAGGTTATAGGAAGAACAGAAGGCTAACTTCTCCCCAGTCTCAACACTATGCCCTATTCGTGCGTGGGGTGTCTCGCAAAGCGAAATCCAAACAAGGAACCCCCCCGATACACTACTACTTAGGCAAGGTTGATCGTCGAGATACATTAGACCCTGTCCTAATTAATTTAAGTACTAAAGGTTAACTTCTCCCCAGTCTCAACACTATGCCCTATTCGTGCGTGGGGTGTCTCGCAAAGCGAAATCCAAACAAGGAACCCCCCCGATACACTACTACTTAGGCAAGGTTGATCGTCGAGATACATTAGACCCTAAGCACGAAATAATAAATGAATACATGTGTGTGCATAAGTGTGGGAGGTCACATCTACAGCTACACAAAGAAAATATAAAAGTAAAACCCCTCCATCATCTATTGGCACAATTCCTAATTCTTTATTTAGGAATATACATATATGGTAAATTCATTTTATCAAAGGTTTACCAATTAATCTCATTTCAAAACCTTCTTTACCGAATTTTATTTCCTTTCTTCTATCCAGGAAAATGCATAATTTAAAGCAAGTTTTATTATCATAAAAATGCTTTTCTTTCATATTATCATCCATTTTCCTTCTTCCATCCGGAAAATGTATTTAACATCCCATTTCCCTTCTTATATCCGGGAAATGTAAATTAAAGCCATTTTATTATCATAAAATGCTTTAATAACCAATAATGTCCCACATTATTGAATCATAGCTATATATATATATATATATATAACGCAATCTAAGACCGCCCGTCCGGGTTTCCCCACTGTGCGCGCCCCTAAATGGCTATCATCTTCCAGGGCCTCCAAGACAACCTGGGATCCTATCGAAACGTCGGGAAGCGGCCATGAGCCTGCGTGGTAGCCAAGACCACACCCGGAATCTCCCTACCCCCGCAGAAAATATATAACCATAAGCGCTCCCATGGCCTAGGGACTATATCCACCCTGCATCATTAGCCAGGGGGCTTAACCACAACGCGCGCGACTTCCCTTATGATAGCGATTTAGAGAGGTGTGTATCCATAAATTATCATTTATGAAAAACATTACTTTTTCCATTTTTGAAAACTCATATTTTACATTTCCAAAAATCATCCATTTAGTCATTAGGCACCGAGTTTTAGAAGGTGCATTATTTTCTTATTAAGTCATATTTTATTAATGACCTAAGACCCCAAGTGCCACTATCCTCAAAATAACCTCAAATAGTTCATATAATTCATAAACCCTCAAAGTGAGTCTCCATAATGGAGTGTCTCTCAAAATCTCAACATTAATATTTTAACTTCAAATATATTGTTAGGTTAATCTCCTATATCAATTGGACATTAACCTAATCCAAACTAGTCCTCGGGTAAACTTAAATCTCCATTCTTAGCCTAGGACATTAGTCTACCCAATACCACCCTCTAGGCCTCCCCATTACTTCCCAAAGGAAGGTTCCTAAGCTTCGAACCTAAAAGAAAAGGGATAAAACAAAATTAGAAAAACCTCACCTTTTCAGACGAGGTCGATCGATCGACCTCTGTCCGTCGATCGATCGAAGGCTTCGATCGATCGATCCTCCAGGTTCGATCGATCGATCCTGGCGGACAGCTTCTTCTCCGAGAAGCTGTTTCGGCCATTAACGAGCCATCCAAGCTTCTACCCGCTATTTCACCCAACCACAACAACAAATACTACTATAAAATCATTCCTACACATCAAATGACTAATTATTTCTCTTCAAATCAAATTAAAAAATAAGATTTAGGATTAAACACCCAAAATCACCCAAAACCCATTTATGGTTTAAACCTCCCAAAACTTAACTACACATGCAGATTTATCACATTAAATCAATATCTAGCAAGTAAGAAACTTGCCTCGAGGTTCGTAGTCTCTGAACACCTCCGGTAGCGACGGATTCCGGCCCAACTCTTCCATCTCTCTCTTTCTCTCTACTTTTTGCTTCTCTTACACAAATGAAGAAAAAGAAAAGGGGTGGGGGATTTATAAGGGTCTAAAAATATAAACCCCCACTCCTAAATGCTAATACACCACTAAAATGGCTCATAACCACTTAATTGAGTCATAACCCCCTTAAAATGCCTAAATCTCAAAAATTACAACTGGGCACTTATTTCGACTATCTCGACTATTCTAAAAACAACCGCACCCCCTATTTTGGCATTCGGGAAAGTGTGAACTATTTTTACGTTCCAATTCCATTTTTAATTCATTAATTATACTCGATTTAAATATAGGTCATAACCGTCGTTTTACATATAACGACGCAAAATACACAATATAACACTATTTACCTTCTCATAACGGTAAATAGTCAGAACATAGTAAATATTATCCCTAAGTCTCACGGGAAATAATATTTACTCCAACATTCCTATTTTATAAAATTAGCCCGTCAGGCAGAAATAGTATAAAATAGTCGCTCAAATCTTTGGGTTGTTACAGTTACCAACCTTTGACATATTCTTAAGGGATGGGAGTTATTCAAATGTTAAGCATATAACTAGGTTCACAAGTCAATGTGTTGATGTAAGCATTAATGACTTTTTCAAACAAAGGGTGTTATTTATTTCTTTGACTGATGTGGAAGGCATGTTTCATGCATAATTCTTCCAAACTAAACTAAAAATTTCAATGGATAATCTAGCGAGACTAACCAAAGGCTGGATGAATAAGTTATTCATTTCATAAATAAGTTAAAAAAGGAAAGGAATAATGTAAGATAGTACTACTAGAAAAAAAAATTGGCAAATCATCCCAAAATAGCTTAGAATTTAGACTTCAAAAGAAGTTTTATGAAGCATAATTTATGGATTTGGCTGAAGTAACTGCTAAAGTGGCTAGGTATGAAGCTCTATTAGAAGTATAGTAAGAGAAACATACTTCCTTTTGAAAAATATAACATAAGGATCCATACCAAGAGATGGATGCCACAAAAATCGTAGGAACTAAACGAATAGTTTATAAACCATTGGTTTAAAAAGAAACCTTGACGAAATCTTATGTTCAAAAGAGTATATAGATGATTAAAAGATAATCATTTGATATAAGAAATGCATATATAATTTTTTACTACCTTTTGTGTAAAAAGATGTTAAAGTTTCCTGTTGATGTACAAATTCCAAGTAATAACGAATTAAAAGGAAAAATATTGCAAATGGCATAATACCTACTCTCATTCCACAAATACATGCTCTATTTTTCGAGATAATATTTAGGATTTGATTAGGATGGGGAAGCTTAAGTTTTGTGTAATACCCCGTATTTTTTACTATATTTATTTTGGGATTAATTAATTAAATTGCGTATTAATTGGAAATTAATCCGGGTTAATAATACTAATGTGATGCGAATTGGTATTTGATTATGTGCATATATGATTATATATGAACTTGGTATTATAAAATTTGTCGTGGGATTTATATACGGCATTTTAGAAATTTTGTTGAGACGCGTGGGACCGTCGCGTCACGGTATAAATTTTTATTTATAAAAGTGAATTCAAAATCTATAATCTGTATGGTCGTTTTGAGTGCGTCAACGCGTCCGGAAGGGTCGAGATAGTCAGAAAACAATAGCCGGGGGTATAATTTGGGTCCCGGGGTATTTTTAGGCCATACCGGTAACTTAAAGGGTATTTTAGTAATGTGGTATTTTTGGGTAATTAAAAGTGACGAAAATTGAGAGTTGTAATCTGATAAGGGATTGACCCCAACCAACCTTTATTAACCCCATAAGCTACGTAGGTTATCATTTAGTCTTCCAACTCTCCCAAAGAAAACCCTAGCCACCATAGCCATCTTTGGAAGAAGAAAGCTTGAAGAAGGAGAGAGAGAGAGAGGAATTCTGCAGAGATTCTTCACCAAATCAACACCAAATCCGAAATCAAACCAAGGCAAGTGATTTATTCCATTTAAAATTCAGAGAATGCTTCTTCCATGTTAGATTATTCATAAATTTTGTATGTTCTTGGAAGATAATGAAAAACCCATAAGATTGGAGTCATTAGTTTAAATTCTGGTATATAGGTTGCATGTAGAATGTTACTGGAAGATTATATTAAGAGAATTATCGACTTTTGTTATACCAAAAACGGATTTAAGATGAGGTTCATGACTGTTCTTGAGAAAAATCAGAAAAACTAGGTTTTTGATGAAGATTGATCCATATGTAGCCTATAGTTGTTGAAATATTGATTTATGGACGTTAGTAATATTGTAGGATTGTTGTATGACATTACTATAACGTTATATTTGAGAATCATACGTTAGAAATAAGTTTTGGGACGTTTTCAAATCTGCAGAACGAAGCAGTCCGTAGCCATACCTGTTCGATCGATCGATCGACATTCATCAGTCGATCGATCGACTAGATCGATCGATCGATATTCATAGGTCGATCGATCGACCTTCCCAGAATGAGTGAAATTTTCCTTAATATGATTTTAACGATGGAAACCCTCGGAGAATATGTTTGGAGACTTTGTGAATACCCTTAGCTTTAAGGAAGACCAGTAGGCATGATTATGAAGTGGGACTTTAATCAGAATGTAATTTGAGGAATTATTCTAAATAAATGAAATTCGTTATGTGAGTTGATATTTGGGTTAATAGTACAAATTTGAATAAGTTGATGAAATAAGGTTTGGGGCAGAAGTAAAGACCTTAGGCATAAAGATATCATATGTGAGAATTATGGAAACTTAGTAGTCTATTCGAGATAGGTTTTAAGTTTAAGGAATTACGACGTGAGACGTGTCGACTATTTTAAATTATATATTATCGGATTACTTGAAATATATAAGTTTGGGAAAATGGTATAATGATTGTAGAAAATACCTTATTAAAATGGTGATATCTAAGATGTGTGAATGCTTAGTATATAGTTTATGTGTATGACATACCTACCATACTTGCTATCACGGGAGGTTACGTTCGCTTAGGACCCTCTAATCCTTGTGTGCCTACGGGGGGGATATAGACTGGTACCTTGATGAACATAGGTCATTGAAAGACTTATTGTGATATTAATAAGTCCGCTGACCATGGGAGCGTAGGTATGTGCGTGACCCATGCGATGGTGACTGTGTTCGCCTCCACTATTTGTGATTTGTGTTATCTGAACTATTCCTGAGAGATTCGAAATATGTGATCCTTATGTATGTGATGTACCGGGATGGATAGCAGAGTATGTGTGCACCATAGCTTAGATTGCGGGGTGCTTGTATCGTATATTTATGATGTGAATAATATACATTAAATTAACGGAAATCCTCATGTTAATGTTGTGAAAATATTACGGTATTGTTTCGAGATATATAATGAGTTAACTGATAGTTATATCAATGGCATATTTAGTAACTGAGTTTACGTTAAACCTCTATTTAATTACAAGCGTTGTTATGTTAAATGGAACCTAGTAATATGGGTAGAACCTTTGGCAGTCTAGCTAGTTATGTTGTCAGTTAGCTAGTAGGATGGGTCGATATAGATGGGTACTTACGTTAGGAGTGCACAGTTAGTCGAGAGGTGAGAATTTAATGTGAGTGCACGTCCTAACATGTACTTTGCATTTAATGTTTTAAATGTTTTTAAAGCACTTGCAGGTTTTTAAAATGATTTCCACTTTCGGGCTCTGACCCATTTGCTTTCAAATATATTTTCTTGTAAAACCATTTTAGGTGCCCAGCCACAAGGACACCAAGCATAGGATTCTCATTCAGGTGACGAGCTGTAGCTGTTTGTGGAAGCTACAGGGACTTGCTTTTAGACGCCTCTCTCATTTGGATTCCAGTCTCAGCATCTATCAGTTGTAGGGCATGTTGCCCAATTCTATTAGACATTTTTACATTTCAGTTTTCAGACTCTAGCATGTATTGCTCAGTATTCAGTTTATAGTTATTTACTTCAGTTTACTTATCAGTTGTGGGATTTGTATTGAGGAGTTTTTCCTCCAGACTTTATTTACTCTATTGTGATGGTTATTCGTTTTACTTCAGTATGGTGAATGGTGTTATTTAGTTATTCATTCTCTTGTTGCATGTTAATCAGATTTAATAAAATTTGGCACTTACTTTTTAAATACTAGGTGGTTAGAAATAATAAAACGTTTTCGTCAGTGATGCTATTAACTGAGCCAACTTGGCATTTTGAATTAATTTTATAAAGGAGTAGCTACCCGGTGTTTAATTAGTCGGGGTGTCACATTTTGAAGGAAGGAAAGAAACACAATGGGGATTAACGAGAACCCATTTCCCCAAATCAAGAAGCTATGATTGACACGCAGTCAATTAAACTATTAAAGATGGTGGATAGGTCGAATAAAAAGTCCAGACAAAGGTTGAAGCAAATATGTCAAAGTCAAAAAATTTCTTTAGTGAACCAAATCCCAAGATAATAAAGCATTCATGCATAAGGGAAAGTAGAAAAATATAGTAAAAGGGAACCACCAAAGGTCACTCAATTGTGTTTCAAGGCTAGCCAAAGGGGGAGGGTCAATGATTTGTGATGAGCTTTCCACAACAAGTTCATGATTCCATGACTAAGACAAGGCGCTTGCCCAAACTCCTACTTAGGGTATAATAATTCCCATCTTAAGGTGTACTAGTTCAATCCAAGGATTCAATCCCCGGGGAAATTTTAGTTTATAAGGATGGGATTTCAAAGGAATATGCACTTCCAACAAGTTTTCAACTGGGGACTTGAGAGCATCCCTCAAAAGACTCTTTAGTTAAGGGGGTACCGGACTGGTTTGTTGTGTAAGATCCTAGAGTGGCCTAATAAATTAATGATTTATCTGATATGAGCAGGAAACTAAAGGTGTTTAAGACATGAAAGGTTGCTCCTAAGATGTGGCATATGGTAATGACAATAATCATTACAAGTGTTCCACCCAAATATATCAGATATTATTCCTCCTTGAAACCTAATCCAAGGTTTAATAGGCAAATAAAGAAGAAGGAAAATACTCAACGGAGATTTTAGATGGAAAAAATTAAAGAATTGGAGAAAGCCCTGAGTGTTGGTGGGGGTGATGCATCTAATCATCTGTAATATGTTGAAGGTGAAAAAGTAGTGATATAATTAATGGTTGTAAACTCCATTGAACACTTAGAATGGGAAAATTATCAATAATACACACAGTTTGGCACTCTACCAAACCAAGTACCACACAATGTGGCAACCTTAAGACCATAAATGATATCTTGTTAAGATAAACACTTGGCTTGGAAAGTTCCCATTGCGTCCATGTCTTTATCTCTTTCAACATACATTTTATCAACCATTTTCCCCAGTGGGCATCAATGATTTTTGGTAAACCCCTAAATTTTAATGTTGGTGCGGCCTTAATAAAATCTTTAAAAAAGAGGATTTAATAAAATCTTGAAAAAAGAGGGTTTCATCACCAAAGAGGGTTTGTCCACAATAGAGATAGGACAAACGACTACACGAATTACCTCCTCAGGTGAATCAATGGGCACTAGCACCTCATTAAGCATTGATGATAACTTCCTAGTTAGATAAGAATCTACATTTTCAACTACTATATGTCCAAACTCTTCAAAGAGTGGAGCATAAGATTCAGGACTAGAAGCCATAGAAAATAGATGGTTTAAAGAAAAAAGAGCTAGAAGAGGTTTTATAAGAGTGAATGCGTGTTAGAAAAAGACGAAAGTCAGAAGTGGGTTTATTTTGAATGAAAGAACCACTCATATTATGGTGGGCAAGTTAACGTTGCCATGTCTTTGACACGTTCCTGCCAAATTTAAATTGATGTTTTAATGAACCGATGCCTAACACTTTAAGTGGTGAAATTATAATTAAATCAAACTGAGATAATTTTTATGCCAAAATAATAAATAGGACTTAATATTAGCTAGTGAGATCCTAATTATACCTATTTGTGGTTACAAATATTTCTTTGAGGCTTTAAAGGATGATATGATAATTATTTGATCTTATTAAAACAACCTAACTAGTATATCAATAATCACATTCAAAATTTCCAAATTATTGGTATTATTGAGATACCAAATTGCGAAAAGAAAATATTTTCAACACAAGAAAAGATTTAAACATGTTGACATTCAAAATCTATAAAAATCATTCAAAAAATTTCAAAAACAAGATTGAGATAATACAAATTAAAATTTAAAATAAAATAAGTACAACCATTGAAGTTTCAAGACTTACAGAATAAACATAAGTTAAGGATGGGTACGACAGAATTGCATGAGTTCATCAGGGTGGAGCATAATCTGCCAAAATTGACGTATGTTGGATGTTATTAACGGAATAATAATGAGGAAACATATAGGTTATAAACTTATAATAAGTGTCCCATGCGTATTGTAAAGAGACGACTCTTGATCTCTATTCTCTTAGTTAAAAGGCCTTTAAAGGTAGTGATCAACTTATTCCTCCAATTCACCGCCCCTCAAAGTAATCTCCACAGCAGTCAAGAAAGCATTAGGATCATTATCGTCAAGAGGAACATTGATAGGGTTGAGATATATTTATTCAAACTCCTCTATATTAGTCAAAAGGACTTAAATCTCAATTCAAAGATCTTCATGAGAGTCATGGAGAGATTTGAAGGCAAACTTCTAAGAGGAAAAGACCTATACTAGCTTCAAGAATGTGGGGAGGATAGTAAAAATAAGTCTATTTGGGGCCTAACTATAGGCATAACTCCTTCAAATTCTTTATAATATCATAGTACCATCTGAAGTTATAGTAAGAAGTATCTTGAACGAGAATAATGAAAGGGAGATGAGAAAAAATATATAGTAGCTCATGATATTAAGCCATGTCTTCTTGGGAAGAAAGAAGTGTAAATTATGTGAAATTGGTTTGAGGACATGCCTCAAATTAGGCCGTCAAATCTTTGAAAGAGTTGTCTGTAAGAAAGCTATGAGGGAATCACAACTATGGTAGCATCACCACCAATAGAAAAGTTATGATTGTTAACTAAATCTTTAAAGGCATCCAAATTAAAATTGCCCCTATCATGATACTGGTGGAGTATGTATCATTTTTTAACGAAGGCAAAAAATGATGAACAAAATTATGGGCTGAGGAAATTTGGTTCTTAATACATTAAAGTAAGAGTCTCAATATAAATAAGATCTTAAATAGATCCGAGCAATAAAAAAGTGTTAGTTACTTCTATAATAGCCAGACATTCTCGGTCAGGTTTCAAATTAGAAGATAAGTCATTTACCTCTTCACTTTTAAAGGCATCAAAAGGATAATAAGGATTGACCTTTTAAGTCAACATGATTGCATCTTCAAAAGTTGGGTAAGCGTAAAGGTACACTAAATGGGGTTGATAACTTATAGAAATAAAAGGCCCTCGATGATCAGAGTCAAGGGTTAGTGCATCACCCAAGTGTTGAGTTGGAAGTTTCTAAGACTTGATGAATGAGCATTTGAGTTGGGAGGGCTCAACCTCAATAATCGGTGCAAAAAAAGGGATTATCCCCACTTACCATTTTTAATCTCCTTTGGGGCCTCAAGGTTATTTTTCACAATATGTTGTGGAGAGGGACGAAGAAAAGATGACCATTAATGGAAGGTCTTAACCCTATTAGGCATAGTGCTCTAAAAAGTAAACTCATGCGCATCAGCATTTAAGGAGGACGCTTCTTCAAAGGAAGCTAAATGTGACACCCCGCCTGATAAATTAACGGGTGATCAATCCTATACCAAATTAAAACAGGAGTCTCATATGGTTCATTCTTAGCATCACTGTCGAAAACCAATTTAATTACTAATAACCTATTAAGCTGGCGTCAAAATTTTATATTAACTAATCTTTTTAACCAAACCATTCAAATAAATAAATTACGACAGTTATATACATGAACTGAAATGAAATAAAATAACCGAACACTCGGAATAACATAATACAACCAAATCCAATGCCGTACTAAAAAGATGGTAAAAGAATAGATGAATACAGTTGGGCTATCGGCCCGAATATTTCTACAATGATTCCTATCTATATTACAAGGATATAAGCATCTACAACAAACCTGCATACATCCACAGCTGCCGCAGCAAACGTCTGACTCGAAGGAATCATCATCCAGGCGTCCCTGTGTCTTGACACCTAATATATATACATATATAGCAAGAGTGGGGGGGGGGGAATAGGAAACCGGGTCAGAGACGGAGTTTGAAAATATTTTGCAAGTGCATAAATGCCATATTTTTAAAATATGAAATCACTCATATTTAAATTGGTATTGCACTCTCATGAGATACCCCTCACCCCTCTTCTAATAGTGTTCACCTATGGAATAACTTTTAAACAACTTAGTTAAGCTACCCTGCCAAACCAATCTATTCCCCCCCCCCCCCCCCCCATCCTCCAAATTTCTCATAACTATCACTTACCCGATGTGGTATAATATAGGTCATACCGTAAGCTATCACGTAAGATTTTAGTTGATATCATCATCAATGTGTTATATATATAGTTCTAGTTCTATATATATAACTATAAAGTTCATGCACCGTAACTTTCACTAGTTTAAAATACCATTTTCACTTTAGTATATAAAATCTCGTATATATATAGTTCTCACTTTAATATACGATTTACAATTTAAATCCGGATAAAATCTCCTGAAACGAGAATGAATCCTTATTCATTTTACTCTTTACACCAGTTAAAGCTATATGATATCTCGTCTTCATATAGAAGCAATATACTATACGCAACAAGTATAATTATACCTATCACAATCATAAGTATGATAACCATCCCACCAAGCTATAACTCGAGGATTCTGTCTCGTAGTGCCTATATGAATCCGGGTTTACTCACTCAACCACGGTACTAAGCCAGACTCACTCTTTGTCATGGTAAAAATACACAACATTGGAGGCGGTCATGTTCCCTTCTGCAAGTGGAATACACACATCGCACTCGTATACGAGACGATATGATCTAAGGATATACTCTCCCCTCTCCTCAAGCCAGGGGATTCATCCACATCACGCAACCTCCCTGGATCGCACTAGAGAAAATATATAATCTGGTTGTTCTAACCCTACGCCCGGGAAATCCTGTGGAGACAGCCTCTAAGATACAAATATACCAATCACACAATGATATATTTATATTCATCTTATATCATATATATACCGTAACAACTCTCGTATATATTTTACGCATCACCTCTCAACACATATGGCTATAATTGGCAGACTCTCATAGCAATAACCAATAACTCCAAATATTCCCATTCGTAATAGTATATAAGTATTCGCGCACTTACGATACTAAACTTATAAGTATTCTCTTACTTAAAATATAACTCTCACCTTAATCACTTTTAAGGATTTATATCTAATCCCGAATATACCGATTCGTAATAATTTAAATAACATACACACCACGTATCTTAATTCCATAGGTATCGCATCCTCTTTAACAATAGTCGTCAATAGACGTGCCGGATAACCGCTCAATCATCTTTAGCCTAGATCCTATATTCTATCCTAGTCGCCTCGTAGGATTTTCTCAGCCATAATTTTCACATAAATACATTTTATACCAGCACAATTACACACACACACACATATATATATATATATATATATATATATATATATATATATATATATATATATATATATATATATAATCGCCTATCGAAAAACTACCCCGAGTGTTACTCGTCCCAAATACCTCTAAATTAGTAAGCCCTGGATTTTACCTTCAACTAACCCAAGGTATACACCTCACTCAAATAATAATTTAGAAGTACTCACACTATATTTAGGATCCCCTAATATTTATCTCCACAAATTACTTCGGTCTCAAACACCCTCCACTAATAAATTCATATCAAATCCAAAAAAAATAAGAAAAATACGCGGTCAGCGCCCATGTGACCGTATCGAAAATATCTACAACTTTCATTATTTGAAAATTAGCAAAACCCATACTGATCCAATCCTGGGAGGGTGAATCAATTCGGTCCTCGGAGGGCAAACCGATCCGGTCCTGTGAAAATTTCAGTACGAGACAGCCATGGTTGTTTTGGCTTTTCTCCCAATTTCTTCACCAAAACCACTCCTAAAGATCATCCCAATGTCATCCATAATCAATATAATCATCTACCAACTATGATATACGAAACACATCAATTATTTGTGGCATTAAACCATTTATCTTAGATTTGAACCCTAAAACCATTAAAGCCCTAGTTTTATCATTTCTCCCGTTTATAACCATTTCTACCCTCCATTATCATAGATTTAACACTAGAAGTCATCAAGAGTTAAAATACATCAATTTGTAAACTTAAACTCAAATTTCTCAAATTTATTTCAATGGTTCTAACCCAAAATTTTACAGTTTACCAACAATAATATGAGATACACACACTCAATTAAATAAAGCAAGTAAACACTTGCATCGTGGATAAAATTCGGTGACCTCGAGTCGAATCCCGCGGAGTTTGGCCCAAAAATCCCTTTTTCCCTTCATTTCTCCTCTTTTATTTCTCTTCTCTCTTTTTCTTTCTTTGTTTCCCTCTCTCTTGCCTGATAAGGGAGAAAATAAGGGCTTGTCCCTTATAAACCCAAAAATGACTCATTTACTCAATTGTGAGTCCCTACTAGTCCAAAAATCCTCGAAAACTAAACACTGTCCCCGAATACTCTATTCTGACTATCTCAGCCATTCCGAAACCAATCGTGCACTCGAAATCTCCATCCGAGTCACTTAACTAAAATTTAATAATTAAGCCCAACTCATCTCAATACGCGTTTTCCACAACGTAAAATAATTCTCGATGCTTTACCCAGTTGCGACATGTTGTAAAAACATTCCGACTCATTTACTTAGTCCCAAACGTAAATGTAACACACATCAGTAATAATCTAATATGCATAAATCCCAAAATTACTATTCAGAGTAATTCCTCTAATTACTAAATTACACCCACTTATGTAATTTAAATATCTATAAAAGTACGGGGTATTACATACTACCCCCCTCACAACGGAATTTCGTCCTCGAAATTCAGATATAAACCCTCCTAGGATTGTTAATCACGCTATGTCCTAGTACGCCGAAGTCACATGGTACTAACACAGTGGTACCCACCTATCTCAAGTCTTATACTCTAACACATTAGCTTAACAAAAAGGTTAACCCAAATCTCTATGTTCTACAACACTACTTCGGTTGTAAAGTTGACTCTAACAATGTCATATGTCACTTGGCGCTTCTACAACTGTATATAAAGAAAATGAGCCTATAACCGTCGCTCTAACTTATTTATCCCATCGGATATCCACTACTCTAAGCTTCCACTCATCTACATCAGGACATCTAATTTCCCTCAAAAAGGAAACAACACTAGCACTTGACTATTCCCATCAGTCTTCTCGCTTATCTTAGGTGTGCTAGCTCTTATTGCACAACTATAATTTGATCATTGCGCACCTCCTACGATGCTCAATCCAACCCACAATTGTTCCAAAGCATATTCTTTAGCTTTATATACTACGCCCCTCCTATTTCGGACGGTATATAAAACCAACTTACCAAGGTTCCCATACACCTTTTGACCCATGCCTATTTGCACAACCATTGTAAACGTCTGAGACATAACACTCTTTTTTAAAAAAATGGGCCTCACCTCCTCGGCCTGGTATTAACACTTGGGTATTCCTAACTCGAATAATTCAAAATTCAATTCTTCCTATACATGGAAATCCAATCCTTCTTAAAGTTAACCAACCAATCTTCTCGTGGTTAACTCACTACAATCTTCCTAAAACAACGCTACATGACCCACTGGCCTTACTTCCTAATAACCCTAGGATCAATGTGTTTCCTACACACGTAAAATGAGTATTTATACTAACTATATACCAAGCGGCCAAGACCTTCCTAACTCCTGATATTAGCTCGGTTTCATGCGTGGGACGTCTGGCAAAGAAAAATCCAAACAAGGAACCCTCCCGTTACACTACTACCTCGCATCATTGGTTATCAAGATATAACGGCCTAAGGCACACAATCGGGACTTCCAAAATCCTATCTCGCAACCATACTAATGAACTTCTACCACTATGTCCTTCCATCTTGGCAAAATGGAAAGTCTAACTAATCGGGGCGCCTACTCTCAACAAAATTGTTACGAACAACATACCTAAAACATACTTCCTCTGAATTTGCCTTCTATTCAGGGCTTGGCTATAAGCCTAAAATTAATTTCCTCTAGCTTGCCTCAACCACATACTTGCAGTGAGAGAAACATTTCCAACTCTTTTCCATAACACATATATTTGTTTATTAGCCCCTAATCATCACATGATTCTCAGTTAATTTGTCAACAAAACCAATATCCTAGCATACAGTAACATCTCTCCACTCCCAACGTCGTTAAGGTTCATGCGTGGAGTGTCCCGCAAGCGAAATCCAAACAAGGGGCCCCTCCGATACACTACTACTTAACTTTGTTGGTCATGGAGGTATGTTAGTGTAAAACATATAAAATAATAAATATTTCATACCTTAGACCATATCTATAAGGTCCCTATGCACAAAAATCATGCTAGTGAAACATCTATTCATCGATGTTCTATCTAAACGTATAATAAAGGCGAGATCATCCCGTACCCAGGTGAGATATCGCAAAATAACTAGTTTCACCCTAGAACCGTGAATATGATAGTCTTGCAATCATTAGCCTGTTATCGCTCCGATCATCCAAAAATACATTACACTTCCAATAGTACCATACTCATATAACACACACAAAATGAGTAGTACAAACCAGATATAATATTCAAAATATCAACACCTGTTTTTGTAATGAATGAAGAAAATGGAACCCCACTACCGAGGAAAAACATATAGACATACACTATATAATGTTACCGATAGTGCCACGAAGCTCGAATTACACATACGAATCCAGGGCTAATAAAATACTGCGATGCAATCTTGTCGCACATAATATACCTCCCTCGTCTGAGGTGAAACTCATAACAACATTCTTGCCAAATACCCTAGCTACTCCAAATGGTTCTCAGATACAGTATACTTGTCTTAACCGAACCAAAAACTACTTTAATCAATGCTCCATCTAAGAATTTTACTCTTATCCTTCAACTCCTACCAGGCAAGGACTAACCGCGTGGTTCTACACTCCACCTCACCCTATTCCCCAGCTCTGGCCACCCTGACCATGTTAAATTATCAGTACCTCAGATACTAATAGCCTCGATCCTAACAATCATCCTCATAGTTCCCTTAGCTCCTTTGACTAAAATTAAACATACTACCTGCCTCAACTGCCCTGTTTCAATGAATTCTCGGGAGGATGTCCACCTGTGGTGTTCCACAATTACAAATTCTCTATAAGTGTTAACAACACTTACTAGTGAGCCTATAATTCCACCGATGGACTCTTTCTTCATTGTATATACCTTACTTAGGTACAAGGTTTCCTTAACCATATAACTCTTTATTCAGTGTTGGCCTCTGACCGATCCTCATGTGAATACTTGAGAAAATTCATTCTCTTAATTTCTGATAAATCAAAGGAACTCACGGTTAAAACCATCTGTAAGATCCCTCTATGAGCAAAACATCCTGCTCCCCCAAATATGGTGACTACCGTCCCACCAATTCGACATTGCTCCCACGAGTGAATTTTCTTCTTAAATTTTCACATCTGGGTATTTCCATACCCTGCTCAAAGCCAATGCTTCTGAGCCCTATACCTCCACTGAATAAAGTTACACTGCTTTCACGTAACTTAACCTTAACGTATGGTCCTTATCAAAGACATTTTCAAACCTTTTTCCCAATTTACTTCACTGGGTAATTCTAGTTTAACACCACTCTCTACTATAGCGGTACGTTGATAATTATAACTACTATACTTTAGTAGTCAATGCAGCAACCCTTGACAATGCCACTAGGGGAGTGACCTCTACTGCGGTCCTCATTCTCAATTTTAAATTACAGCTCTAACTAAGCCCCACCTCCTGCTGCCCTCACAATGGCCTTCCCTGGTCGCCCTTCATTGACCAGCACGCGAATTTCAAATGAGCATGCAAAATATTTACTCTAATCTTACATAATAGCATGAGAACGAAATCTCACAAGAGGAATCAACAATCCTAATCATAAGGCTCTATGTCAAATCAAAAGAAACGCTGAAAGGGTAGTATGTCTGCACATATTCCTAAGGACAATAGAACCTGATGCTCTGATACCATCAGTGACACCCTGCCTAATAAAATATCGGGTGATAAATCCTATACCAAAATTAAAATAGGAGTCTCATATGGTTCATTCTTAGCATCACTGCCGAAAACCAATTTAATTACTAATAACTTATTAGGCTCGTGTCAAAATTTTATATTAACTAATATTTTTAATGAAACCATTCAAATAAACCAATCACAATAGTTATATACACGAACTAAAATGAAATAAAATAACCTAACACTCGGTATAAAATTATACAACCAAATCAAATGCCGCACTAAAAAGACAGTAAAAGAATACATGAATACAGTTGGGCTATCGGCCTGAATATTTCTACACTGCTTCATATCTAGAGTACAAGGATAGAAGCATCTATAATAAGCCTGCATGCATCCACAGCTACCGCAACAAGCGTTCGACTCAAAAGAATCATCATCCAGACGTTCCTGTGTCTGGACACCTAATATATATATACATATATAGCATGAGAGGGGAAAAATAGGGAACCGGGTGAGAGACGGAGTTTAAAAATATTTTGCAAGTGCATAAATGCCATATTTTTAAAATATGAAATCTCTCATATTTAAATTTGTATCGTACTCTCATGAGGTACCCCTCTTCTAAAAATGCACACCTATCCCATACATTTTAAATAACTTAGTTAAGCTACCCCACCTAACCAATCTGCTCCCCCCATCCTCGAAATTTCTCATAACTATCACTTACCTGATGTGGTATAATATAGGTTATACCATAAGCTATCACGTAAGATTTTAGTTGATATCATCATCAATGTGCTATATATATAGTTCTCGTTCTATATATATAACTATACCGTTCATGAACTGTAACTTTCATTAGTTTAAAATACCATTTTCACTTTAGTATATAAAATCCCATATATATATAGTTCTCACTTTAATATACGAATCACAATTTAAATCCGGATAAAATCTTCCGGAATGAGAATGAATCCTTATTCATTTTACTCTTTACACCACTTAAAGCTATATGATATCTCGTCTTCGTATACAAGCAATATTGTAATGATCCCACTTTTATATGTTCATATATGGCTTGTTTTAAATGTTTTGTTATTACATATGTGATATGGACAATGTGTTATTATGGTACATAATTTTAATTTATTATTTTAGTCTAGACCTACCTTCAGAAATCATGAAATATCAAATTAGTTACAAACATAAAATTCATATTAGAGACTAGTTTTGACCATTATAATATAACAATTGACTTTAGGTAAAAACTAAAAATTTGTAGATATATGAATTAGGTTTGTAAGACAACAAACGGTGTGTTAAACGGATGTTCGAGCAAGAAGTTCTACCGAAATTACAAAATAAGGGCAAATTTGTCCATCCTTTAAGTCATATTTTGTCTTATTACCACACCATGTGTTATATTTTGATTGGTTGGAAGGGGAGGCTAGTTAGGCCGACTTAAACACTTTGAAATAAGCTCCTTCTTCATCAAAATGAATTAAATCAAAGTCTTATAGCATATCCTAAGCTAAATGATAAGTTTGGGGGTAAAAAATGAAATTTTATGAAACTTCAGGGACTTAATTTTTAAATAAAGAAAGTTTTAGGGACTAAAATGAAAATATAAAAAGACCATTTTGTAAATAAAATATCTTCAAGGACCCTTAAGAAATATTGAAATTGTATGGTGTAAAATTACTAAAATACCCTTTTATGTGTAAAATGATCCTTATACCCTTATTAACTTGACACCTCGTGCTTAGTTTTGACACTTCCAGTGCACACATGTCGCCTTTATACGAAAAGATAAAACACATGTCATGCATTTAGAAAAAGTTAAAACACGTGTCGCGGTCTGGTGAATTAAGACTATAAGATAGCCCCGTTACGCGACACGCGACACGCTGACTCACCAAAATGAACGCTTAGTAATCGGGGCACGTGTCATCACCCATATAACTTTGATAAACTATAAATAAGTCCTTAGGATCAGTTCTTACACGCAATTCATTCCAAATATCAGAGAGAAATAGTGAGAGAAAATACGGGAAAGTTTAAGAAGAAGTTTCGTCTTAAGAATTAACGAGTGATCCAAGACTCAGAATCTGTGACTTCGGACTTCGGTTCTATGTGAGTACTCTCTGACATTCCTTACGTATTCTGATATATAATATTATGCAAAATATATCTATTTTGTGAGATGTTTTATCCTCAAAATACATCTGATACCGATGATTCCGTCGTTTGTTATATGTGTATATCTTTTGGTATATACATCTGATTTGAATTTTGAAATTATTGATTCAACCTATGGAAACTCTTTTACTATGTTGGCCTTGACTACTGGGTGGAAATGTTTGGGTGGTACCTTCTCAGCTGGTTTATCGCTGTTGTGCCCTAAATAAGGCGTTATTTCAGATATCATGATTTTCTGTCTGTGTTGTTATCGGGTGGAAACATTTGGTAACACTATCTGTTTATCTGGGTATTAGAGCATACATGGCCATCAAAATAAAATTGAGTAATTGACATATTGCTCAAATTGTTTTATCTGTTCTGTTCTGAACTGATTATTCTGAAAATATATACTGCAGTTTAATTCATATATTTTACTGCAAAATTCCTGTCCATATATTATATGCCTTCTCTTGGAAATTGAATAGGTATCAATTTTTTGAAAAACCCTAAAATGTTTGGAGATTAAATCTCACTCGACTTTAGCTGGTGTTGTATAAATAACCATTTTTTAGGAAATAAGTAGGTTCGTGGAGGGAATGAAAAAGGACTGTGTTGAAGTTTCAGCTTTTAGAGCTCTTTTTGTTATTATGTTTGTTTTATCATTTAGAGCATGTTTGGCTCTCTTGTAATAGGCTTTAAATTTTGTCTTAAGTTGTAATTCATCGTTACTTCTAATGTAAATGAGGTTTCCTTTAGAAAGCTCTGATGACGTAATTCCTTTAATTTCAGTATTTTACGATTCATAACCATATGATTGTATTTTTGCTGCATTTATTTAAGGAAACAATTTAATGCCGAATATTTGTTGCCTTGGTGGCATGTCAAGACACTCGTTCCCTATTATAAATTTTGGAACGGGGTCGTGACAAATATACTATACGCAACAAGTATAATTATACCTATCACAATCATAGGTATAATAACAATCCCATCGAGCTATAACTCGAGAATGGAGTCTCGTAGTACTTATATGAATCCGGGTTTACTCACTCAACCACGGTACCAAGCCAGACTCACTCATGGTCACTGTAAAAATACACAACGGTGGAGGTAGTCATGTTCCCTCCTGCAAGTGGAATACACACATCGCATTCGTATACGGGACGATATGACCTGGGGATATACTCTCCTTTCTCCTCAAGATAGGGGATTCACCCACATCATGCAACCTCCCTGGATCACACTAGAGAAAATATATAATCTGGTTGTTCCAACCCTACGCCCTGGAAATCCTGTGGAACCAGCCTCTAAGATACAAATATACCAATCACACACAGATATATTTATATTCATCTCGTATCATATATATACTGTAACAACTCTTATATATATAATACACATCACCTCTAAACACATATGGCTATAATTGCCAGACTCTCATAGCGATAACCAATAACTCCAAATATTCCCATTCGTAATAGTATATAAGTATTCGAACACTTATGATACTAAACTTATATGTATTCTCTTACTTAAAATATAACTCTCACCTTAATCACTTTTAAGAATTTATATCTAATCCTGAATATAACGATTCGTAATAATTTAAATAACAAATGCACCACGTGTATTAATTCCATAGGTATCGCATCCTCTATAACAATAGTCGTCAATAGACGTGTCGGATAACCGCTCAATCATCTTTAGCCTAGATACTATATTCCATCCTACTCGCCTCGTAGAATTTTCTCAACCATAATCGGCATATAAATACATTTTTTACGCACGCAATTACATATATATATAATCGCCCATCGAAATACTACCCCGAGTGTTACTCGTCCCAAACACCCCTAAATTAGTAAGCCCTGAATTTTACCTTCAACTAACCCAAGGTATACACCTCACTAAAATAATAATTTAGAAGTCCTCACACTATATTTAGGAACCCCTAATATTTATCTCCACAATTCACTTCGGTCTCAAACACCCTCCAGTAGAAAAATCATATCACATAGAAAAAAATCAAAAAAATATTGGTCGGTGCCCACGCGACCGTATCAAAAATATATAACACTTTCTTTTTTTGAAAATCAGTAAAAATCGGACCGATCCGGTCCTGTGAAAATTTCAGCACGAGACATCCATGGTTGTTTTGGCTTTTCTCCCAATTTCTTCACCAAAACCACGCCTAAAGATCATCCCAACATCATCCACCATCAATATAATCATCTACCAACTATGATATACTAAACACATCAATTATTTGTGGTACTAAACCATTTCTCTTAGATTTAAACCCTAAAACCATTAAAGCCCTAGCATTATCATTTCTCCCATTTTTAACCATTTCTACACTTCATGATCATTGATTTAACCCTATAAATCATCAAGAGTTACAATACATAAATTTGTAAACTTAAACTCAAATTTCCCAAATTTATTTTAAGGCTTTCAACCAAAATTTTTATAGTTTACCAACTATAATATGAGATACACACACTCAATTAAATAAAGCAAGTAAACACTTGCCTCGTGGATGAAATCCGACGACCTCGAGTTGAATCCCACGGAGTTTGGCCTGAAAATCCCTTTGTCCTCTTTTGTTTATCTTCTCTCTTTTTCTTTCTTTCTCTTCCCATCTCTTGCCTTATAAGGGAGAAAATAAGGGCTTGTCCCATATAAACCCAAAAATGACTCGTTTACTCAATGCGAGGCCCTACTAGTTCAAAAATATCCGAAACCTAAACACTATCCCCGGATACTCTATACTGACTATCTCGGCCATTCCAAAACCAAACGTGCACTCGAAATCTCCATCCGAGTCACTTAACTAAAATTCACTAATTAAACTCAACTCGTCTCAATATGCGTTTTTCACAATGTAAAATAATTCCCGCCGCTATACGCAGTTGCGACATGTCATAAAAACATTCTGACTCATTTACTTAGTCCCAAAAGTAAATGTAACACACATTGGTAATAATCTAATACTCATAAATCCTAAAATTACTATTCACAATAATTCCTCTAATTACCAATGAGAGTGCGTGTGCGTTCAAATGAATTAATTATTTAATTAAATTCCAATTCCAGACCCAACAATTTTTTAACTCTTGCAAATAAACATGATTGAAAAAATTAATCTAAGCATGCAAGATAGTTACAAATGAGGGAAAAATCCCCGAAGGGCAAAACCATTTATTTCACTATAATTTTGTAAATCATAACTTACACGGATTACAATGAAATATTTTGACACACGAATACCCGCAGGCGTCAGTTGGCGTCGTCAGCAATGGAACAACCTTAGCTAGTCCATAAGAACACGCAGTTCTATCTTTAGTAAAGATCCACACGTAGCGAACCTCAATGACCACAGTCTTTGATTAAAACCATGAACGGTACCAAAATCAGCACCATAAGATTTCAGAAAAATATGTCTTGGGTTCCACAAAATAATTCATACAAAGTAGTTGGGATTATGAATTACATAAACAAAAGTTTTGGACCCTTAAAAGTAAGAAGAAGACATATTGAAAAAATTATAGAACACGAAATTTTTTCTCTTTGAACAGTGTTCCATCAAAAGCCAACTTTTCTTCTCTAAAACAAAACTGTACGTGCATGGCCCTTTTTATAGAAAGCATTTGGTTAAGGAGATAAACCTTGGCACGTCGGTTATCCAAACAAAAACAGAGGCGTAAGGAATTTAAAGGAAACAGTGGTGTGAACAAAACTTTCCAAGATTTTAATCATTGAACGCAACTTCCTTTTGATAAAACAACTTTCATTAAAGTCAAAATATCAATCATCAGCAAATAATAAATAATAATAAAACAAGGCGGCGAGATATACCAAGAGAAGGGCGTGGTTGCTGCTTACTCGCCAATCAATGGCAAACATAGGAGCCCCTTTTTTTTAGTTTCTCTTCATGGCAATCGTTGCTAATGATTGATTTATTATAAACAAACATTTGTTCCCAATTTTGCAACCATTACCAAAGGCACATGGCATCGGCTCTAAACAAAGATGGCCGCGAGGCAGGGCTTATTTTTGCACCAAGATTTACATGCAAGCCTTTAAAAACTTTCACTAGTTGTCGAAACCTTCAACTGAAAAAAAACAAGTTGGGCTTAAAAAGGTTTTAAAAAAATTATTTTCTAAAAAATATTTTTAAATGCCAACTGCCTTTTTTTTTTTTTGAAAAAAACTTTCGTTTCCAATTTTTGTTTTTAAATAAAACTTATTTTATTCAAAAGAGATTTTATAAATAAAAGTTCTACCCCTTTTTAAAAAAAAATCCCAACACTTTAAATATAAAATGCAAGTAGAACTTAGACTTACATTTACCAAAATTATCTCCATGGTGTTTGAATGTTGAAGTGCTCTTGAAATTCGGATCTGGAGTTTGTAGATGATTGCATCCTTAATTCTTTTACGACTTGTAGAGGTATACGACATAATTAAATGTGAGGAACAATGTCCTTACAAATCTCCCCCTATGTCTATGCCGGTAAAAAATAAAAAATCTGAATTATCAATCACAAGAATGACATATACAAATATACCATCCCAAGACAATCATGGAAAGATAAAATGACAAGCCTACAAACTTTTCTTCAACAATCAACTTTTCAAAACTTTAAGTTTTTCTCATCAGGTTGTGCAACAATTTGATCTTAAATCTTCGTACCTACAGACATGAGATAAAGCAAAAAATCTCATGACGTATTGAGTTTGAAATGATATAAACATAATCAATGTTAGCACAATCAAATCTCCCCCATACTAAAACTCCCCCATAATATCATAATTCGTTCTGCCCCTTTTTATTTGTCCGAAATAGACAAGGAAAAGAATAAATCTCATAAAGCAAATCGGGGTGCCACGGAAAACATAACAAACCAACTATTTTTTATTGTTTCAATTTTTTTTTTATAAAAAAGATGTTACAAAAAAATCACACACCATGAATTTAAACTAAGACGACCAAATCATGGAAACAGAATGAATGGGTGTGAACAAATTCAATAGGAAGATCAACTCAATCATATCATATGTGCAAGATCCATAAGTGTACTCCTAACGAATGATCATCAAAAATAGTCCTTTGGTGTAAAATTGTTGAATTTAGATGACATCGTCTTAAATCAAAATCAACAAATCAAAGTCAACATGCTTTTCACACCAATAACGTCCAAAATCATTTCATGATTTTTCAAGAGTTTTTAAGGATGTGCAAATCCGCTTTAATGCTCCAACCAAACTCCCTCATATATATTTTCTTTTCGAGGTGATCTAAATTGTCAAACATGGGAGAATTGGCGAATAAACCTAATGGCCCATTATTGGGATGTATTTCTTTTTATTGCCTTTCAATTTTTTCGGGTTCTTTTAAACCTCTTTGGACCCCGGATAATTAAAATTTCTCAATTTTTTAGGTCCAATTTAACCGGAGGTTTAATCGCAAAGGATATATAAATACCTTTCGTATCCCTTCACCGTGTATAAAATTCACACAAACTTACGGCAAAATGGTAAAAACATGCACACCTTTTATTATCTTGTTTGATTGCATTTGGGTCCTTTTACTAGGTAGAATTGAGATGAAAACACGTAACCAACATGTGATTTGTCAAGAACAAACATCAAACAAATCCGTGCATGTGTTCAATAAAGGACAAAGTGAGTCAAACATGTAGGTAGCAACACTATAGTAACTCAAAGACTCCAACTTTGTAAACCACATGAATGACATAACATATTGTCTCAAATCACTATCAAACAGTCACATGGATAAATGGAATGAAATTGTGACTCGGTCATCCTAAGTGTTCATCCATAAATGGTGTAAACAAAATACAAAACTCTTTTTGGATTTTTCAAAATTTTATCAAAATAAAATCTTTTTGCATTTTTTAAAATTTTTCAAAAAATGGAAAACATACAAAAATGATACATACTAGTAATAGGCAAATAATGTCATCATGGAAAACATCCTATGCTAGTAAACAAGTCAAACCTCAATCGTTAGGTGCGAAGGGGTTTTCCAAATGTGGTGCCAACTTATGAAAAAACTCCATCAAATTTTGTGAAGTATTGACTAGAAACTTAACTTCCTCACCTAAATGTGCAAACTCTCTCATATAGTCTCCAGGAGCATTTAAAGTATCAAGTGTGGGTGCATGTGTGGAACAAACACGTGTAGAAGCAAAACGTTACACATAACCCAACTTAAAGAAAAATTCCCTAAGGTGTCATCTCCTATTGCAACGGGAATAAACATAAATAGGCCTAGGAACACCTCTCTAAAAAACTCTAGGATGTGCTCTTCTAATGGGAAACGGACGCCTAGGTGGGTTAATTTTCGGGCCATGTGAATCAGTCACTAAAGTGGAAATCAGCTCAGGTGCGACAAAAGAAGTGGAGGCACCTCTATGACCTTTTCCTAGCCCGTCAACTCTATCCTTATCAGAATTAAGAACCACCTTTTCAACCTTCTTAGGTGCGTTCTCAAAATTGACTTTGACCTCCCTGGCACGTTCGAGATCACTCTCTAGTTGGGATACACGTGTCGTTAGACTAGACACCGTGTCGGTCAAATCACATTTTTCCTTTCTTAAAACCTCCTTCTCTCTCTCCAAATCTAACACTCGACGACCTAAATCCCTATTATACTTCTTTGTTTTTAAGGTCTCGGTGTACGAATATCTAAAGGCTTTTTGGAGTTCACTTTCATCTCCACTTACACACTCGCTTTCTCCCTCACTTGAAGCGCTCAAATCATCACCGTTGCATTCGTGTGCACTATTGTGGGATAAAGTGGGTGTGCTCACACGACTTGCTAAAAAAATAACAAACTTCTCACCACTAGTCACATCACCCTCGCCTTCACAATTATCACTAAGTGTAGAGGGCATGGATACTTACTTCCCTTTCTTTCAAAGCCACGTAGGACACTCAAACGACTTATGCCCCTTACCCCCACATTCAAAATAAGTCACCTCCTCAAAATCCTCCTCACACTCCTCATCGGGGTCATTCCCTTTTTCTTTCTCACCGCTTTCTTTGGCCTTTCCTTTATTTTTATTTTTCTCAAAAAATCTCTTTTTTTTTGGAAGAATTTTCTTTAGAAACTTCTAAAAAAATCGTAAATAAGGCCATGTCGTCAAAATTAAAATCACCCTCAGAGTCGGACTCACAAACACTCTTTATTTTTCTTCTCACTCTTGTCACCTCGCCTAGCATGGGTTCTAAGTGCAATCCCTTTATCTTTTGGTTTAACAGACTTAGGAAACATGTCAATTTCAAAGGTTTGTAAGTCTCCAACCAATTCCTCTAATTTAAGCATGTTTAAATTACCCATTGAATTTTGCAGAGTGACTTTAGGGATAAAACGCTTAGGTAGTGATCTTAGAATATTTTTAACAACTCTAGCATTAGGAATGTGTTCACCAATATTAAAGTTAGTGTTCACAATTTCAGATAATCTAGCATAGAATTCATCAAAACATTCAGTCTCAAGCATGGTGATAGTTTCAAATTGAGTTGTTAAGTTTTACAATTTTGATTCTTTCACAGCAATAGTTCCTTCATGGGCAAGTTGTAAAAAATCCCTTGCCTCTTTTGATGTGGTACACATCATTATTCGCCGGAACTCGTCAAGTGTGACGGATCCAGAAATAGCACTAAGACCCTTTGAGTTAAAAGATGACCATTTAAATTCTTCTTCAGTCCATGCAGTCAAATTTTTTAAATTAGTCACGTTATCAATAGTGATGGAGGGAGGTGTCCGCCCTCTTTCAACCAAAATTTAAACACATTCATCTATGGCTTTTAGAGAAGATTTCATACGAGCTTTCCAGTAAGCATAATTTGCCCCGTCAAAAACTGACATTTTATTATATAATTTCTCCATTTTGAACACGCACTTTTTCAAAAATCCAATTTTCAAAAAATTGATATCTCAGAAAAATTTTCCGGAAAATTACACGGTGTAATTGTGTAATTGGCTCTGATACCGATTTGAGAGTGCGCGTGCTTTCAAATAAATTAATTATTTAATTAAATTCCAATTCCAGACCCAACAATTTTTTAACTCTTGCAAATAAACATGATTGAAAAAATTAATCTAAGCATGCAAGACATTCACATATGAGGAAAAAAAATCCCCGAAGGGCAAAACCATTTATTTCACTATAATTTTGTAAATCACAACTTACACGGATTACAATGAAATCACAAGTTAAATTAGGACTCTAAGAAGAATGAATTTAATTTAGGGAAGGTCTATAATTTTACTCTGAAATTTTCAAGTAGATTAGTATCTTTATTCCTTTTCCTATCACCCTGTACACATTTCAAAATCAATACAACAACAACAATAAAACCTCATTACAGCTTGATGACATGTCAAATGAATGACATTAAAGACATGAATACGTAAGTTAAGGTTAAAAAAATATAATGAAAATATTTTGAAAATTTTAGGTTAAAAAACATATATTCGGCTAATATAAAAAAATTATGTATGAATACGTAAGTTCTTGCATCAAAGTCATTTTAAACTTAATGGTCCCAAAATTCCACTTATTGAGTACCTGATTGCTCCAAAAAAGCCCCCAAAATAATGAATCATCAGTCTTTGATTTTTTTGGTTCATAGGTTGTTTCATTCATCATGATATTAAAAGGTTAAATATGTATATTGCAATGACTTAATTTTGTTTATCCAAACAATTATGTTATTCATTAGTTTATAAAGATTTGGGTATCTATTTGGTTCTACTCTATAATTTGTTAAACATGCGTAGTTTATGTTTCATATAATCCAATTGATATGATATAATTTGTTTCCTAACTCTTTAATTTTTTTCTTTTCCATGACAAAAAGGAAAAAAAAGCTATAAATTAGAAATTGTAAAATTTATGCAAAAGTTTTAGCTCATCTACATATTTCTTCAATCGATTTCATAATGGCCAGTAAATTAAATAAAAAATAATAAGTACATTCGCAATCATACATTAATCAATTGCAATTACCTCGTAAATAAAATTGAGATTCCTTCACTATGAGATTGGAAGTCCAAGCTTCTACAAGAAATATCGACAATATCCTATAAAAATTCAAACGAAATATATAACCATCTCGAATATAATTTATACGAAACAGTTTCAATATGGTATTAAGTACTTCACACACCACGTAAACAAAAGTGAAATTCCTTCACTCTCAGATTCATAATTCAAGCTTGTACCACCAATGTTGACAATATCTTCTAAGATTTCAAGTAACAATTACTTACGAAAGAGTGAATTGATAACAATTTCATGTGAACTATCAAATTACATTCCTACTACTGTTAACATACTTGTAAAGAATAAGAACATCGTATTATATAAGAATGACAAAAAACCCAAAAAGTAAATAATTATCTTAGTGCCATCAATTAATGTATGCAGTAGTGAACTTTCACCTTATGAAAAAAATATTGTTATCATGAGGGAAATTTTTGTAATTAGAAATTATATAAGAATGACAATATACCATAAATTTAAGTACTTGTCTTAACTGTAGTACCAAAATATTGAACTTCCACCTTGCGAAAATAATAAAAAAATTTATTACCATTAGTGAAATTTTCGTAACTAGAAATTATATAAGAAGAACAATAAACCATAAATTAAGTACTTGTCTTAGTGCCATCAACTATTGTAGTACTGAACTTCCACCTTACGAAACTAATAAAAAAATCATCATGAGTGAAATTTTCGTAATTAGAAGAAAATCACAAAACATAAGCACAATCTTTAGTACTGAAAAAATTTATATCAGTATGCATAATTTTCAAATTATTAACATTTAAAACAGTAGGCATATGTGAATGTATATAATTGTTTTAAAATTAACATTTAATTTAGAGTATGTAATAAGTACACATCTCCAAAAACATGAAAAAAATGAAAATGGAAAATACAAACTTTGATCACAAATGAAAGATAAATTCTTCAATGAGATATATATAATTATAAAATTTATGTAATTGTCTTCGTCTTCAAATTAACAAATTCATATTTTGCTGACATATTAAAAAATTACAGACGGAATTAGGAGTATTGACCTTGATTTTGGCAGAAGAAATGATAGCAACGAAGCAAAGAAACAATGGACTTTCAATTAAATAGTTGTTTGAGCTTCATTTGTAAAGATGAATTTTTATGGTTGGAAGTTGAATGTATTTTGATGGTTGATATGCGTGAATGAATAGAAGAGAGATAGGATGAATGAATGTGAGTGAATTGGAGAATGAAATTTGAGGCAACTGAATTTGGATTTCTAGGGTTGGAAACATGAATGTATTTGGATGCTTGGTATGTGTGAATGAATATGAGAAAGTTGGGATGAAATGAACCTGGGTATTTCGTAGGAGCTAATGAATTGAGGAGAGATATGTTGACTATTATTAAGGGTATAATAGGAATTTTAAATTTAATGAGGGTAGTTTAGTCTTTTAACCATTGAAGAGGAAGTTCCCTCTTTTTAGGTTGTAGAGATATATCATGAAAAACTATTTTATTATAATTGTTTTTACATTGGGTTTTTATTTAAGGATCAAATACAAAAAAGTCACTCGAATATTTTTTAATACACATTTAGTCCAAGCCTTTTATTTTGTTCCAAAAGGTCCCTCAATCATCTATTTAACTAATATTCTCTTATTTTTAAAGGTCCTCGCTAGCGACATGGTGAAGGACGACTTTTTGGAATAAAATAAAAAGGTTTGGACTAAGCATATAGTAAGAAATGTTAGAGGGACTATTTGGTATATACCCCTTTATTTAAACTCAAAATATTTTTTATTATTATAATCTAATAACATAATATAATTTTTGTGTCTCTTTAGAGTGCGTTGACACGTACATAGCACTTAATACTCCAAAAGGTTATGCCACATGTACCTTCTCAAATATTAATGAACGTTTAAAATATCTGTGATATTTGACGATTCAGTTTTCAAAACTTAATCTTCTCAGATATTAATCAACGTTTAAAATATCTGTCGGTCGGTGTTTCTACTTCTCAATGCATAAGTTATATGCCTCTTCATATTTCCCTCTTTCTTAAAATATGAAGTGTTTTTATATTTTAAGATGTGTGGACATGCCTTTATCTCACTCATTATATACACTTGAGTGATTCTACGCGTACAGAGGATTCGTACAGAATCGTCTGTACAGACTGACGTGTCGTGTCCGTATTGATCTCTGTCTGAACCCACTCAAAGCACGGATCAATACAGACATGACACATCAGTCAGTATAGACGATTCTGTATAGATTCCTCTGTACAAATAGAATTTTTGTATACACTCATTATATACAAAAGATGAAGTGAAAAGTTCCTATATATCATGATGACTAAAGAAAGAGGAAATGACAAGCAATTTTCGTCAGAGTGTTTGACACATTGAAGACTAATTTTTTGCTTCCGTCTCTAGCACATACCTTATTTGGTTAGGGTTTGTTAAGGTAATGCCAAATGGTTACATGTTATAATTATAATTTTTGGGGATTTTTGGTGGGAAATGCACAGTTATCCATTCTTTCGTAATTATATTATTTTTTTTCAATTCCATAATTTGAAAAAGGTTTTTTAGTTTTTCCCAGATTTTTTTAATTTTTTCCAGTATTTTTAATGTTTATGTTTTTTCCTGAAATATTAACAAATTTTAATTTTGTTGTTATTTTCACATGTTTTAAAATGTTTATTATTTTTTTAAAAATTTTAAAAATGTTTATTAAGTTGTGCATATATTTTTTTATAAATTTTTTACGTATTTTGTTTATCCCGGATTTGTTATTTACATATCCCAAACAAAATTATTTTTTACCATTTTCATATTTTTTATTTTTTGCCATTTTCCCCATTTTTTAAAAAACAGTTTTCAGTGCTTTTTTTTAATGTTTTTACCATGAAATTTTCACTACTTTTTATTTCGTTGTTGTATGTTGAAATGTTGTAGTCATTTTAAGATTTTTGTAAAGCGGTTTTATGCATTTTCCTATTTTTTAGCATTTTCCAAATTTATTAACTGTTTTTTCTTTGATTTTTAGATTTTTTAATGTATATTCGTAATTTCTAAATAATTAAAATATTTTTTAAAAATAATTCCAAGATTTTTTATATTTTAACACTATAGTTTTATAAAAAATGATTATATTTTTATATTTTTATGAAAACAGAAATGTTTAAAATAATAATTTATATTTATAAAATAGTTTTTAAGATATATATTTATATATATATATATATATATGTGTGTGTGTGTGTGTGTGTGTTCAATTCTTTTTATTTTTTTAATTCCCCTTTCTTCATCATTAGATATTCTCCTTTCCGCATTTCAATTTTATATGCAAGTATTTTTTTCTCATCAATGGATTTTATATTTTCGTGATGATTGAACCAAAGCATGTTTTTATTAACAATGGTGCTCAATTTCTACCCAAACGTTCATTTTGGAAAAACATATGTTAAGCTTTTAACTAGGGAATGCCTTTTAAGATCTTTATTGATATAAAAATGGCAACAGACTAAGGGTATGTTAAGAATGGATTTAGTGAAAGAAATTTTTATGTTAATTTTTTTATCCTGTTTATTGTATTTGGCAGGCACATGAGATATATTTAAATATGTTCGAATTGCAGAGTTAAGGTGGGTTGTAAAAATAATATTTCTACTCTAAAATATTATTTATGTGACTTGTTGAAATTTTTTGACATTATTCTGTAGATTGTTCATATCATAAAATGGTTATTCATACAAAGATGACGAGTACCATGTACTCCTGACTCTTGACATCATACATAATTTACGCTTTCTTTCTTTTAGAATATATTGTTACACATTTTCATCTTTGTAGACGTTAAATGATATCCGTACGTGAAATTTAAATAATATGACAAATTATGTGTTTGTTTTCAACTTTAATTCGTTAATGTACTTTTTCTCTTAATATGACAAATTGTGTATTCTATATATCGTCCCATAAAATGAGCAGAAAAATAAATTATTTATTGAAAATAAGTTTTTTATAAGTAAACTTATGTTTTTATAAAATTGTATTTTTAAAAATAACTTTATTCAAATATTGTTTTTCTAATAATTTTTTTTGTATAAAAATATTAGAAAGCGCTCGTGCATCACGCGGGAAAAAACCTAATTTATTTATAAAACTATTTCATTTAAAAAGAGCAAACTTCTATTTATTAAAAATATTTTTTTAAGTATTTGTTTTGATGTCTGTGTGACGTGTTGCGTTTCGTACTACAAGTGATGAAACGCAAACATCGACGGATAGTTCCAATCGATATCAGTTTTTTGATTCGAAATAAAGTTATTTCTAATTTTGTATAAAGTGATTCTTATTTTATGGGTTACCTGCTAGACCTATCGCTTTACCGGCAAGAGCCAGTTTGAAATGTTTACCTTATTTTTTGTTTTTATCCTTTTCCACATGTCACATCACCTAGGCCAATGTTTCAGTTATACAAACAAAATCCAAGTGCTTCAAGTTATACTGACAAAACAAACCCAAGTAAAAGTGATATGTCTTTGGTATGTACAAGAAAAATTCAATTGTGATCGAATTGTAGATAAACTTTTCCTAGATATATTGATGTGGCCGTTTGTTATTGATTGGTTTTGGGAGTCCACGTCAGTGAGACCTACAAACCAACCAACAACAAGCCACCACATCAGTGTGTCTAGAAAAATTCAATAAAAAATTCGATTACAGTATAATTACTCTATGTACAAACTCAAAACACATGTTATTATTGCTGAAATTGACCAGATTTCAAAAAAATAATGAAACTAACGCGTGGCGCAACTTCCCAAAAGAAATAGAAAATAAAAACAATATGAGTAAAAACTAAAACATTAGCTATAACAGCTAGCCCCACCCCACCCACTTAGTTGAAGCGCCTTTAGGTACCTCAGCATTCTGGTTGACGTTGACGAACATTTGCTCCAACGCCAAGTTTTTCAATGGCTTCCTCTTCTTAATCATCATCAACAACCCCTCGTTGGATTTATGACGTTTTCTTGAGTTTTAGAGGGGAAGACGTTCGCAAGAGTTTCGTCGACCATCTCTACTTTGCTTTGGACCAAAAAGGAATCTTCACTTTCAAAGACGATCAGAGGCTCCACAAAGGCAAATCAATAGCCCTGGATCTGCTCAAATCCATAGAGGAATCCAGGTTTGTTGTCAGTTTTCTCTAAAACTTACACTTCTTCATCTTGGTGTTTGGATGAGCTTGCCAAAATCATGGAATGGAGTAACACCATGCATCAAACGGTCATGCCTGTATTTTATGACGTGGACCCTTCAGACGTGCGCAAACAAACGGGAGATTTTGGGAAAGCATTTGCCAAACATAATGACTCCCCAAACGTGGAAATATGGAGAATAGCACTTGCAGAAGCAGCCAGTATATCAGGCTGGGATTTACAGCACACTGCCGATGGGTAATATTAATTATCTAATCTATGTAATTATAATACTTGCATGCCCTATGTTTTTGGAGATGAATTTAGAACCTCTCAAATCGATGGAGATTCAACATCCATATGGAATTATGTTTGGTTGGCCTATAAAAAGAACTAGACTGTCCTATAAACTTTCCTCATGAGGGACTTTTGTTTGTTTTTACTTTTCTATTCTATCGTACCTTGGATAGCTTGTTGTACTTTTTTCTAACTTAGATATCTCCATATTAGACCTCTCAATGGGTCGTGTTCGTGTTATTTTTTATCGTGTTCGAATTTTATTGGATTCGTATCTGAACGGGTGACTTTTTTATCGTATGAAAAAATCATATCAAAACCCGACCCGTTATGTTATCGTGTCGTGTCGTGTTCACTCGTTAATACACATTAAGATAATGAATTATGTTGAATTGTATACAAGTTGACATATTATCTCATTTTTAACCCAAAATAAACCCATTAATTCAATGACATTATTAAATCTCTCACTTAGTAAAATTCATTATGATCAAATAACATTATGCTATATAAATTATTTATAGGTTTCAAAAGTAAATCTTATTTACTTAAATTAATGGGTCATAACGGGTGTTGATGTAAAAAACTAGATTGCTTCTAATTATTTAATCACAGATAAATATAAATGAGACAAAGAATTTTAAAGTGGTTCAGACTTATATGAATGGCCTACGTCCACTGTTATGTTATTGCTGATTGTTTGGGAATTCTCGACTACCAGTACTATCAAGAAATTCCGGTCCCCTTGAATGAGGGTGATACAATGTATTTATAGCCCTTAGGCTGTCATGTGAAAGGGTGATACATTAAATGATATACATATGAAGGGATGATACATTTAATACCCTTTAAGTGTGTGCGTCAATGATAAGCATTCAATGAATAATTGAACTGTTGATTATCTGGTAATCAATGCTATGGCCGAGATGCAGCTCGGACCGCCTGAGCTTTAGGAGTTCCTCGGAGAGGTCTGTTCCTCGGAGTGCACTTGCTTCTCGGAGTGAGTATGACTTGGTCGGGGAAATAAACCTCCTTGTTGCTATTGTGCCACGTAGATCGACACGTGTCTTCTTCTGATTCGTCTATATCGGCATATTAATTTTGGTATCAACAGAAGCCCCCAATGTTTCATATTTCGAACTTTGAGGAGTATGGAACATTATTTCTCGGTATATGGCAATATTAAATGATCCTCCTGGTCTTTAGGAGCACTTTCTCCGTATTTGAATTTCCTTCCAAATTCGCAGTGTCCGCCTTTTTTGCATTTTTATAAGCGCTTCGATCTTCGTGCACTTTTTGTCCTTTTAGCCGCCGGTAGCGTAATAGTTTCTTTTTGTAATCATTTATTTTGCCATTTCCCAAGGCAAAGTATTTAAGCTTCATTGGCAATCCCATCATCTTCTACCTTTTCCAATTTCTGCGTTCGAGTTTCCTATAATCTTTCTCTCTCTTGTGCGTTCATCCCTTTCTTCGTTTGTTTGTCAACAGATCTCCTTTTTCCTGTAAGATTTTCTTCCTTCTTCTTCATTTCTTTTTATTCACCATGGTTTATATTATCGAATCTCTTGAGAAACTCCGTTCTGATTTTTCTATTCCTTCTTGGGTAACTTTGGAGAATCTTTCTGAGCCTTCAAATTATTTTAATTTGGCTGAGGGACACTGGTTCCCTAGCCTCTTTATTGCTGAATGTGGATTTTCTTTTCCACCAAACCCTTTGTGTTTAGAGTTCTGTCAGTATTTCGATGTTGTCCCAGCAAAAATATCCCCCAACGCATGGAGAATAGTTAATGGGGTGTATAGGTTAAATCAAACTCATGGAACTCGTATAGGAATTCCTGAGATTATATACTGTTATAGATGGCCTGTTTTAGACAATGTTTTTTATTTAAAAACTAGATTTTTGAATAGGGCCTTAGTAGTCAACCTCCCTGATGCAAATAGGGATTATTTTGAAAATGGGGTAGTTATCAAAAATTGGCAACATGCCCCTTTGGTTGGAGATGAAGTATATGAAGGTCCCAGATGCCCTCCATATGGCAATGGGATAGGTTATTTTTCATCTTGCGTTATTTCTGAAATTATGATTTCATTATGTTTGATAAAATGTATGACTGATATTTCACTATGTATTTGTGTGCAGTTAACAGTAAGAGAAAAACTCCAAAAGAATCAGAAATTAATATCAAACATTTGAAACATATCTGGAGTTTGCATCAAAAAATTACAGACGAGCACGTCACGTCTGGTTCATACTTGTTGCAGTATAGGAGCTACACATCATCCTTTACTGCTCGTCCTGTGGTCAGTATTAGTGAACCATTGCCAGCTTCTGAGGAATCTTCACCAGACTCTCACATTCCTCTTAGTCAGAAAATGGGCAAAAGAAGAGTTCCTGCTATCTTTGAGGAGACTACTTCTGCTGGAGATGGGAAGAGGAACAAGCCTGAGGTCCCAAAGGGGACAAAGATAGTAGATGCTGCCCCTTCTGTTGCTCCTCAGAAGGCTGCCGAGAAGCCCCCAGTGGCTCCGAGCAAGAAGGGTGTATCTGTGGAAGTGGTCCCAACCAAAAGCTCTTCTTTGATTGAGACTGTTGAACTGCCACTGAGGAGATTGAAGAAATCCTCCTCGGTCAGTTTTTCTGAAACCATTCCCCAGCTCCAAGCTAGTGGAGCTGGTGTTCCAACCGTTATTCCCCCGAGTTCTGCAATGAGCTCGGTAAAGACTTGGACTATTCCTGAAGTCCAAGGAATTGAGGAGAACATGTCTAGGGATATGCTGACATCCCTAGCTACTCGTCACATTGCTTCAGTAAGTTTCTCTTATCCTGAATTTTTCTTTCTTTCCATCAATACATATGTCTCTATGCTGATTTATCATTATCTTCTTCTTTTTCCAGCTGGTGAGTTGCTTTAACACCATAGTGAAGAAAGATGAAGCACTCAAGGCTTCTAGCTCCTCTTCTGGAGTGGAGGATGCTTTTCTGGGTTTGGCCCAGTCTTTGAAGGATTCCCGTCAAAAATATGATGAGGATAAAGGTGAATGGGAGAAAAAATTGGTTGCATCTGAGGCAGAGAAGGTAGAGTTGGGAAATAAGGTGAAAGACTTGGAGAGAGAGAATAAAAAATATGTTGAGAAGCTCACAAGCTTTGGGGAGCTTGAAAATAAGTTAAAATCGGTCGAGGAAGAGCTGACCCTTCTGCGAGAAGTAAATCGCCAGAAGGAGGAGGTGGAGGTCAAATTGAAAACCACCGAGGATCTTCTATCCGAGAAGCTCTCCTCGGAGAAAATGAAAAGAAAGGTGGCTGTGAAAAAATCATTTCGAACTGGTTGGGACAAAGGATGGGATAGGGGGGTTGCAGCAATGATGGCCCAGGTGCAGTATGGAAGTTTGAAATACTTCCGAGATGGCTGGGTTGCTGCCCTGCAGGAACTGAAGATTAACGAGGACTCTGAACTATTTAAAAAACATCTTCTTGGCCCCCCTCCTGCAACTGAAGATGAGGAAGAAGACGAAGCTGCGTCCGAGGAGTCTTCAATGATAGTAGGTGATCAAGTCCTTGCTCCACAACCCAATCAGACAGCCACCGAGGAGATCTCGTCTTTGCCTCCTCCTCCTGAACAAGTCCTGACTTCTGCCGACCAACTCGTTGTTCCCCCTGAGCAACCGAGCTCCTCATCCCAACCTCCCGAGAAAGTCTTGGGAGACAAGGAAAAGGTGTGACGTTGTTCGGTATTCTCTTTCTATTTTTCTTCTTTTTCAAATGTAACCAATATCTTTGTAACTTTTTACCATGATCTAATAAAATTTGAGCTCTTTTCTTCCATATAATTGTCTCTTTTCTTTTCTGTACTCTGTCTTGATCTTCTTTCTCTGCTAGTTTCTGGCCAGGATGGATATGATATCTGCTAATGATACTAGGATGATGCAGCAATGCCATGAATATTATAAGGCTGGTCATACTGAATTAAGTGTATCAGAAGTTATCGACATCCTTGGTCATGGTGCTTCAGAGCAGGCAGTTGAAGCTTACCAGTACTTGAAAGACTTACTTGACCGAGCTGTGGCCAACAATGTGGCATATTACGAAATGATTGAAGATCTGCAATGTATTCTCGATGAACTTCAGCAGCAATACAAAGAGTCAACTGCTCTGTTGCATGAAGGGTATGAGAAGAAATATCAGCAACTTTCTGTTGAGGAAGGCCACAAAAAGCTTCTTGCTGGTTACGATGTTAGGGAGATAACCCTAAAGGGTGAAGTTGAAGCTTGTAGACAGATTGCCGAGCTGCTAGAGCAAGAAAATAATAATTTGCAGAAAGAGCTGGCACAGTATAAGTCTGCAGCATCTTCTTCAACAGCTGTAATCCCAGTGACCGACGAGGGATTTTCCTTTCTAGAGGTTGAGAATGCCAAATTAAGGTAAGAGTTGGATACCTTAAGAAGGTCGGGTACTTCTATTGCTACTCGGGGACGAGGAAGAGGTTCTCGTGGGCGAGGAAGAGTTGCTCAGGATGTCGCCGAGGAACAAAGTACTCCACCTACTCGGGGTCGAGCAAGAACTCTTCGTCGTTCTGTTGAAGAAGCTCGTACTCAATCAACATTGGAAACCCAAGCGTTTAAATTGAATGCAAAAGATCGGGCTTTATCTGAACTGTCCAAGAAAGTCCAAACTCTGGAGGATCAACTTGCTTCGACAAAGTCTGCTCTATATCACAAGGATGTTTTTTCCAGAAACCTTCACGAGCAGTTAGAGAGAATAACTTTTCAATTCCACAAACAACCTCGTGAGTTCTGGATGGCAGGCTACAATGAGGCCCTTTGTCACTTGGATGATCGCATTGAAAATGCTAATAATGAAGGTTATAAACAGGGATGGTTGAACGCCCTGGGTGTATTAAAACTAGAGCAGGGCCATTATTTATGGGATTATCATGCTCCTGGGCTGCTCGATCTACCAAATCCACCATTCAAGCTTGATATGAGTTGGATCCCTGCTCGGGCCATCCCTCGTTGTTTGATCTCCCAGTATCTTGGAGACTATGCCCTTCATTCGCAGGTTGAATTATCTCGTCCGGAGCATTTACTGGATACACCTTCAATAATTAACGTCAGAATGCTGCGAGATCTTAACTTCATTAATTCTCCCCTTTGCCTGGAAGATCCTCCTGCTGGCGAGGAGCCTGTTTCAAAAGCAGCAGGGAAAGACCAATAGAATAGGGGATTCTAATGTAATAGTTAGTACACAATTTAATATCAATGTAATAAACTTGTGTAATTTATTTTGAATTCAATGAAAGACTTTCATTTTTGTTTGTAAATCTGTATTGCTATTCTCTTGTATTTGTCAAACACTTTATATTTGTGATTGCATAACAATATTGTGTGGTTCATCGACCAACCTGGTAATAGATAAGTTTACAAGTATCAGTAATGTTGCTCGATCACTTAATAATAAAGTAATGAGTATAAAAATGTTTAAAATTTTTCCAACGAACCAAGGTTGTTAAATTGTGCTTGTTGACCAACTATAGTTAGTGAGAGTTTTTATCCCCGACTAACCATACTTGGTAAAATTTTGTCTTTTTCATAAAATGTGTTCGACCAACCAAGGTCGATAAATACTCCTCGTCGACCAACTATAGTTAATGGGTTTTGATCCCCGATCAACCATACTTGGTTCAGTTTGGAATATTTTTGTTCTTTCTGGAATAGTTTTACCTTCCGACCAACATAAGTTGGCATATTTTGTTTCTTAACCAACCGAGATTGGCATTTTTGGGAATCACATGTTCTCGCTCTTTTACCAATCGGAGTTGGTCTGAGTTCGAACTATCATGTCCACTAGTTCTTTTACCAACCTGAGTTGGTCACGCTAGTGTACGCCTCCTAACCAAAGGAGTATAGTTCGTTCTCGGCCTTTTACCAACCAGAGTTGGTCGTGGGTTTGAACTATCGTGTCCACTAGTTCTTTTACCAACCTGAGTTGGTCACGCTAGTGTAAGCCTCCTAACCAAAGGAGTATAGTTCGTTCTCGCCCTTTTACCAATCGGAGTTGGTCGTGGGTTTGAACTATCGTGTCCACTAGTTCTTTTACCAACCTGAGTTGGTCACGCTAGTGTAAGCCTCCTAACCAAAGGAGTATAATTTGTTCTCGTCCTTTTACCAACCGGAGTTGGTCGTGGGTTTGAACTATCGTGCCCACTAGTTCTTTTACCAACCTGAGTTGGTCACGCTAGTGTAATTTGTTCGAGTATAATTTGTTTTCGCCCTTTTACCAACCGGAGTTGGTCGTGGGTTTGAACTATCGTCTTCTTTTTGCTGTCGATCAGCGTCGAGCAGCATAGTGTTGTACACTAGTATTCCCTGAAAAACTTTCAAATAAAGGAGAGAAGATGGTGAAACATCATTGTTTTATTCATATTGATGGAACTGCTTTACATTTTACATCATTGATAATACTTGCGTAGGTGTTCAGCATTCCAAGCATTCTTGAATTCCTCTCCTTCTAGAGTTGCTATTCGGTAAGTTCCTGGTCGAACAACTTCTGTAACTCGGTAAGGTCCATGCCAGTTTGCTTCCAATTTATTGTGCTTCTGAATGACCTTCTTTAGCACGTAATCTCCTTCTTTTAAATCACATTTTTCACCCTTTTGTTGTAGAACAGAGCTGTTCGTCGTTGGTAAGCAGCGTTCCTAATGGCTGCCTCTTCTCTAACCTCCTCGAGCATGTCCAAATCTAACCTCTTCATCAAATCCCTGACTGGGGAATTGAAATTCAGCACTCTGTGTGTTGGAAGACCCAACTCGGCAGGTATTACAGCCTCACTTCCAAATGCCAGCATATAAGGTGATTCTCCGGTTGCTGCTCGGGGAGTTGTTCGGTAAGCCCACAATACTGATTGTAGCTCATTAATCCAATTAGCTTTAGCCTCACTTAGCCTTTTCTTCAAACCATTTAGTAATGTTCTGTTCGTCACTTCAGTCTGCCCATTGCTTTGAGGATGGCCTGGTGCTGAATGAACCTTCAAAATGTTCGACTGATGACAATAGGTAGCAAACTCCTCGTTATCAAATTGTGTTCCATGGTCTGTGATGAAGGCATGAGGGAGACCATATCGGCAGATGATATTCTTCCAAATGAACTGGTATACCTTCTCGTACGTCATATCAATAAGGGGCTCAGCTTCTACCCACTTAGTAAAATAATCCACTGCGACGACGAGGTACTTGAATCTTCCTCGGGTTGTCGGCAGTGGTCCAACCAAATCAATTCCCCACATGGCAAATGGCCAAGGGGAAGTTATGGGTGTCAACAACGCTTGTGGAGTTCATCGGATGGAGGAAAAACGTTGGCACTTGTCACATTTCTTAGCATAGGCTATACAATCAGCCCTCATCGTCGGCCAGTAGTATCCTTGCGTCATCACCCTTTGCAAAAGTGTCTGACCTGCTACATGGGCTCCACAAGACCCTTAATGGATCTCTCCAATCAATTCTTTCACCTCAGAGGGATGTACACATCTATGCAAACCTGCCATAATTCCTCATCTATACAAAACACCATTAATTAGTACATACCGAGCAGCTTTATACTTCAATTTCTTGGCAGCGAGCTTATCCTCTGACAGTTCTCCATCCTCAATGTATACCCTGATGGGATCCATCCAGGATGGTCCTGAATCAAGGGTAATAATATTCATCGTCAGGTCTTCATCTATACTCCGACTTTCTAATACTTCAATTGGTATCGTTCTCCACAGCTCGGTACGAGTAGCTGATGCTAATCGGGCCAGTGCGTCTGCTCGTGCATTTTCAATTCTTGGTATTCTGATCAATTGAATGGCATCAAACTCTGTCAACAACTCCATCACCTTTGCATGATACTTGACCATAAATTCTCCTTTAACTGCATACGTCCCCATTACTTGATTCACAATTAATTGCGAATCACTGAATACCATCATTTGTTGTGCTTCCATAATCTTTGCTAAATTAAGACCTGCTATCATGGCCTCATACTCCGCCTCATTATTGGAAGCTTTGAATTGGAATCGCAGGGCGTATTCTATGTCAATCTCATCCGGAGTGTTCAAGACAATCCTTGCTCCACAACCTGCTGTACAAGATGACCCATCTACATATAATCTCCATGTAGGTAACTCGTCTTCAAATTTCTTATTTGACAAAGTTCCTCGGTGAAATATTTGTTGTTTCCTTCCATCCTCCCCTGGTACTTTTCGCTCCTTATCGACCATCTTTTCTAGCTCTTTTACCAACCGGAGTTGGTCTGAGTTCGAAGTTGATGATCCTTCTACATCCACAAGCTCTTTTACCAACTGGAGTTGGTCTGAGCTTATGTCTGTTGATTTTTTAACATCCACTCATCCTTTTACCAACCGTAGTTGGTCTGGGCTCGTGTTTGTTTATCCTGTAACATCCACAGGTTGATCAGTGAGCAACTTTTGCTCCTCGGGGGTATCAGGATAAGTAAATTCTGCTATAAAATCTACTACGACCTGCCCTTTTAGTGATGATCTGGGTTCATACACAATATCATATTCACCGAGCTCTATTGCCCAATACATCAGTCTCCCTGATTTTTCTGGCTTATGAAGGGCTTGTCGCAATGGCATGTCGGTATACACGACGATGGTATGGGCCTGGAAATATGGCCTCATTCTTCTACTTGCCTCAATCAATGCCAATGCCAATTTTTCCAGCTTTGGGTACCTGATCTCTGCACCTCGGAAAGCCTTACTTGTGTAATAAATTGGCTTCTGGACTCCATTCTCCATTCTGATCAATGCTGAGCTGACTGCATTTTCTGATACTGCCAGGTATAAGTACAACTTTTCTCCCGTTACTGGCCTAGAAAACAGTGGAGGTGCTCCCAAATATTTCTTCAATTCTTGAAAGGCTTTTTTACATTCATCGTTCCACTCGAAAGTTTTTCGAAGTGTTTTGAAGAATGGAAGGCATCTGTCAGTTGCTCGAGATACAAATCTGTTGAGCGCTGCAACTCGTCCTGTAAGACTCTGCACTTCTTTCTTCGTCGTTGGAGATCGCAGCCCTAAAAGAGCTTTGATCTTTTCTGGATTTGCCTCAATACCTCGCTGGTTGACGATGTATCTGAGGAACATTCCTTCTCGTACTCCAAATGTGCACTTCACCGGGTTGAGCTTCATTTGGTATTTATCTAGTTGATCAAAGGTCTGAGCTAAGTCACCTAGATGATCAGCAGCTTTCTTGCTCTTTGTCAGGATATCGTCGACATAGACTTCCATATTGCGACTGATTTGTTCGGAAAAAACCTTGTTCATCAGCCGCTGGTATGTCGCTCCTGCATTTTTCAAACCAAAAGGCATAACATTATAATAATAAGTTCCCCTAGGGGTAATAAAAAGAAGTACTTTGCCTGTCTTCAGGTTTCATTTTGATCTGGTTGTAACCGGAGTAAGCATCCATGAAGCTGAGTAGCTCGTGCCCCGAGGTGGCGTCCACTAGTTGATCAATTCTGGGTAATGGAAAATGATCCTTTGGGCATGCCTTGTTGAGATCGGTGAAATCAACACACATTCTCCATTTATTGTTTTTCTTCTTTACCATCACCACATTTGCTAACCAGTCTGGATATTTCACATCTTCAATGAATTGGGCTTTCTGGAGCTTCTCGACCTCCTCTTGTATAGCTTGATTCTTCTCGGGACTAAATACTCTTCTTCTCTGCTTTACAGGCTTGATCTCCTTATTAACATTGAGCTCATGACATAAGAAATTTGGATCTATTCCTGGCATGTCTTCATGACTCTATGCAAAAGTTTTCTTCCTGTTTCACAAGAAAGTTATCAACTCCTGTTTTATTGAGGCATCCAACGATGAACCTATCTGGGTTATTCGTTCAGGGTGCTCGTCATCCACAATAACATTTTCTGTAGATTCCACCACATGTCCTTTTACAAGTTGGGATTCATCTCTAGGATCAAGTGTTTCAATTTCTGTACCTTCCTCCACCTGGTAGGTAGTAGTCTTTTTCCTTGACTCTTCGAGATCCTCTTGCTCGGCAGATGAATAATAGCATTCCCGAGCTACTTTTTGATCACCTTTCACAACTCCTACTCCAAAATTTGTTGGGAATTTTAAGCACTGATGTACTGTAGATGGAACTGCTTCGAACTTCTTCAAACCAACTCTTCCCATAATGATGTTGTAAGCTGATTGCACATTTTTATCCATCACAAAGAAGCGTATCCTTTCTGTTCGACAAGCAGGCCAAGTTCCAATGAATATATCCAACTTAATCGTCCCAAGTGGAAAAACTTTTTCTCCAGCAAAACCGAGGAGAGGTCTGTGATAAGGCTCTAATTGAGATAGCTTTAAATTTAAACTATCAAAGCACGAGTAGTACATGATATCTGCCGAGCTACCGTTATCGACTAGCACTCTTGAAATCATTACTTCTTTCATCCTCATTTTGATCACCAAAGGGTCGTGGTGAGGGTAAAGAACACCTGCCATGTCGTTTTTTGAAAAGCCAATGACCAGCTTCTCTCTGTTTACCTTCCTCGGACGATCCTCCTCGGCCAAATTTATTCGCTGAATGTACGAGCAAGCTTGGGCCTCTCCAAGGTAAGCCTTTCTTTCTGCAGTAAGCTCTCCTCCTCCTGCATCTCCTCCTGTAATAACATTACAATCAAATGTCCCAAAACGTATTGAAAATACCTCGCGTTCTGGTTGCCTTGGCTTTTTGGGAAGATCGGGGTCATCCTCTGTATCATCTTCATGATTTCTCTTCTTCTTCTCCTCTGCTCGACGAGGAGATCTAGACCTCTCTCTAGTTCGATCATTATTTCTTCTTTCACCTCCCCGATCAACATACTTTGCTAGCTTTCCTCGTCGGATGAGTGTTTCAATCTCGTTCTGAAGAGCTATGCAATTTTTTGTCATATGGCCATGATCCTTGTGGAACTCGCAATACTTTTCCCTATTCCTCATATCAGGGTCTGACCTCAGTTTCTTCGGCCACTTTATCTCCTCGTTATTCTTGATTTCTTCCAAGACATGATTAATACTCATTTTCAAAGGAGTATAATTATCGAATTTCTTCAGGACTTCCCATGATGTTTTATTATTCTTGGAATGCCAATCACCACCATTGCCCTTATGCTCTTTCTTCTTAGATTTGTCGACTTCTACCTTGGATTCTTTATCCATATTCTTCTTCGCAGCAATAGCCTCCTCGGCATTCATGATTTTGGCCGCTTTTGCCATCAACTCTGACATAGTTGTAGGTGGATCTTTAGTCAAAGTGTAGTACAACTTGTTAGGTAACAACCCACTCATCAAGGCGGTGACTGATGTCTTCTCTTCATAATCTATGACTTCCAACTTCTCGTTATTAAAACGAGTTATGTAATCTCTAGTACTCTCACCCGACTTTTGTCTAACACTTAACAAGTGTGCTACCCGTTTTACTGGCTTTGCTCCAAAACAGAAATTGGCGATGAACAACTCGGCCAATTGAAAGAAAGTTGAAATCTTACCCCGAGGAAGATTGTTGTACCATATCTGGGTAGATCCAGTAAGAGTTCCCGAGAATGCTCTGCATCACATCTCGTCGGGGACAGCGTAGATGTCGGCAGCAGCTTGATATTGCTCTATGTGCAGAACATGATCTGTCTTTCCATCATATTTGGGGGTCACCACAGGATCTTTAAACTTTGACTGTGTAGGAAAATCCACAATGGCCTGGACAAAAGGTGTCCCCTGAACAAAAGTTCATTGTAGGGGATTCTTCGCCTTAACCATTTCTCCCAATCTATCCTCCAGCCGCTGAAGGGACACTTTCCACGCATCATTTCCTTCCTCGGGCCTATTAGTTTGATCAATTTATTGTTCTGAAGTGGCCTTCTGAGATCTATCTCGACGAACAACTGGTCGTGATTGTGATGATCCTTCCCTTCGATCTGATGGTTGTCGAAAACTCCTCGACATGGTTTTAGGAGGACTCCTATTCCTCCTAGGGCCTAATCGACTGAAAGGAGACACCCTGCTCAATCTTTCAAGGGCACTGAGTCTCTCTGTAGAGAGAGTGATACGTTGATCAGTATCTGTAGCCCTTATTGACGAAGTTCGTCCAGGTTGATAAGAGGAGTCATCAGATTCCTCATTACGATGTGGCTCAGTATGCCTGGATCGTGAAGAAAGTAAATAAGTCTGCCTCTGACCACTTCTCTGTCCCGAATGTGCAGGTGCACCGCCATGAAGGGTTTGAATGAGTTGACGCATTGTTTCTTGCATGGCGGTTTGTCCTTGAGCCAGATTCATCATAATTCCGCCCAGATCTGGAGGTGCAGAGGGATTTGGAGGATTTCCAGCATTTCCAGCATTTCGATTGCTAGATTCTGGATTATCTGCCATTGATGATGAATGAATTTTGGTGAAAAACGATAACTACAGTCGTTTCCCACAGACGGCGCCAATCTGTTGATGAAAAAAACTAGATTGCTTCTAATTATTTAATCACAGATAAATATAAATGAGGCAAAGAATTTTAAAGTGGTTCAGCCTTATATGAATGACCTACTTCCACTGTTATGTTATTGCTGATTGTTTGGGAATTCTCGACTACCAGTACTATCAAGAAATTCCGGTCCCCTTGAATGAGGGTGATACAATGTATTTATAGCCCTTAGGCTGTCATATGAAAGGGTGATACATTAAATGATATACATATGAAGGGATGATACATTTAATACCCTTTAAGTGTGTGCGTCAATGATAAGCATTCAATGAATAATTGAACTGTTGATTATCTGGTAATCAATGCTATGTCCGAGATGCAGCTCGGACCGCCTGAGCTTTAGGAGTTCCTCGGAGAGGTCTGGATTCCTCAGAGAGGTTTGGGTTCCTCGGAGAGGTCTGTTCCTCGGAGTGCACTTGCTGCTCGGAGTGAGTATGACTTGGTCGGGGAAATAAACCTCCTTGTTGTTATTGTGCCACGTAGATCGACACGTGTCTTCTTCTGATTCGTCTATATCGGCATATTAATTTTGGTATCAACAACGGGTTTTTTGAATTTTATCAGGTATTAACGGGTGAAGGGGGTCAACCCTAATCCGACCCGTTAACTATCGTGTCTTATCAGATTGGCACTGATATGACCCGAACCCATTAAGGATCCACTCCTTAACGTATAACTTCGTGTCGGTTTGTGTCGTGTTTTCATGTCGTGCCTCATTATGCCAAGTCCACTCCATATGAAAAAGTAGACCTCTCAAAAATATCACATGACACTATAACACGACACGGCACGATACAAAATTATAAGTTAATGGGTTTATGGTTATCGGATTTAGGTCAATATCGGGTTAACACGATATACCCGTTAAGATAACGGTTCGGGTTTGGAAATTTTGATATGTCCTATTAGACCCGTTTGTACTCATTAAAACTCGTTAACACTACCGTAACTATTCTTTTTAGAACTTATCTTTAATTTTTTTTGTAATATTTGTAAATTTAGTTGACGAATATTTTGTTTTTGGGATACTATTAGTGTTAACATTTGGTATTTAGGATGTAGGAATTAATTATTATTGTTTTTTATGAAGAATTTTAGTTACTCGCACTCGGTTCGAGTTGTGAGATCCGTTAACAGTAACAGTTCGGGTTTAGGTTTGTTATTTGCAACCGATTTGTTAACGGGGCGTGTATGGGTTGAGAGGTTTTTGACACGAATCCGATATCACATGAATACGATCCAACACGATTCATTGACAGGTCTATGCAAAAGGCTCAAAATGCATTTTGGATGGTGGGTTGACTAAAAACAAAAACTTTGAGCGAATATGCAAAATGACTATTTTTTTTGCATATTATGCAATTGACTTGCCATTTACATAAACTTTTGATTCATGTACTCAAGGCAAAGTGCTATGCCGAAAGATTTTTTTTTTATTAATGGCCACGCCAAGTGTTTTTTTATCTCGTGCCACTTCAAATGCCTCGATGTTATGCAAAATACATTTTACGAATATTTATTAAGGCATGTATTTATTATTTTTGTATTATACGAAATGTAAATCTTATGTTTGTATATATTATTTTTCTCTATATTATTTCAAGTTGATATAGTTTGTTTGCAATGTTGTCTAGTCTGTTTGTTTTTGTTTTTGAGTCCCTGAGTTTTTGTAACTTATAGTATACTTCTTGATGATTTATTCCACCCAACAAAATGCCATTTGTCTCAGGGTTGTCTTTTCGAAAGAATATGGTGTTGCATCCCCTGTCTAGTAGCTCAATCCTTTTGATTGGTAGCTTGAGTTGTTGGAGAGGGTGTTACTAAAGTTTTCATGTACTTCTACATTTGACCAAATTTTTAATCAAATTGAAGGGTATGTAGCAACTTTTTGTGGAATGCTAGAGAAGTTGAAATATCTTGATTTAGAATTTCAATAAGAATGTATTTATGTTTGTTTTTGAATTCTAGTGGAAAGATATCTTGAAGTAAAGATTACGGGGAGAAATTTATACACCAAATAGTAAGTTATGCTATAAATGGGTTATTGTCATTCGTAATACCACGGGTCATTGAGACCAGCTACATATATTAGTTTCAAAACAAGATTTTTGGTAGTAGAGGAAGGTATTTTTACATATGAAGATTAAGCATCACACGACCTATTTTAACAATTTATTCATCCATGTTTATGTTCCAATGAACAAGAAGAAACAAACAAATTCATATCCATGTTTCTCATTTATATTGTCATTACTAACACAGTCTTTCTTATCTACAGCCATGAATCAAAATGTATCCAGAAAATTGTTGGAGAGATTTTGAGTAAATTGGGAGATACATTTTCAAGTGATGTCGAGAATCTAGTTGGAATAGAATCTCGTATAGAGAAAGTGAATGCATTGTTAGGTATAGGGTCTGATGATATTCTCATTGTTGGGATATGGGGCTTGAGTGGGATAGGGAAGATAACTATTGCAAGAGCCATTTCTGATAAATTCTCTAATCACTTAGAAGGTGGCACTAACACCTCACTAAGTATTGATGATTACTTCCTGGTTAGATAAGAATCTACATTTTCAACTGCTATATGTCCACACTCTTCAAAGAGTGGATCATAAGATTCAGGGCTAGAAGCCATAGAAAATAGATGGTGTAAAGAAAAAAGAGCTAGAATATGGTTTATAAGAGTGAACGAGTGCTAGAAAAGATGAAAGTCGGAAGTGGGTTTCTTTTGAGTGAAATAACCTCTCATATTATGATGGGTAAGTTAACGTTGCCATGTCTTTAACACGTTCCTACCAAATTTAAAGTGATGTCCTAATGAACTGATGCCTAACACTTTTAAATGGTAATATTATAATTAAATCAGACTGAGCTATTTTTTATGCAAAATAATAAAGAGGACTAAATATTAGCTAGTGAGATCCTAATTATATATATTTGTGGTTACAAATATTTCTTTGAGGCTTTGAAAGATGATGTGACCATTATTTTAACTTATTAAAACAACCTAACTAGAATATCAATAATTGCATTTAAAATTTCCAAATTATTGGTATTATTGAGAGACCAAATTGCGAAAAGAAATAATTTTCAACATAAGAAACAATTTAAATATGTTGACATTCAAAATCCATAAAATGCATTCAAAAAATTTCAAAAACAAGATTGAGATAATTCAAATTAAAATTTAAAAGAAAATAATTACAACCATTGAAGTTTCAAGCCTTACAGGTTAAACATAAGTAAACGATGGGTGCGACAGAATTGCATGAGTTCATCGGGGTGGAGTACGATATGCCAAAATTGACATATGTTTGATGTTATTAACAGAATAATAATGAGGAAACATATATGTTATAAACTTATGATAAGTGTCCCATACGTATTGGTAAAGAGACGAATCTTGATCTGTCTTCTCCTAGTTCAAAGGCCTTTAAAGGTAGTGATCAACTTGTTCCTCCAGTTTATCGCCCCTCAAAATAATCTCCACAATAGTCAAGAAAGCATTGGGATAATTATTATCAAGAGGAACATTGATGGGGTTGAGATATATTTATTCAAACTCCTCTATATTAAACCGAAGGACTTAAATCTCAATTCAAAGATCTTCATGAGAGTCGTGGAGATATTTGAAGGCAAACTTCTGAGAGGAAAAACCCTCTACTAGCTTCAAGAATGTCGGGATGATAGTAAAAAGAAGTCTATTTGGGCCCTCACTATATGCATAACTCCTCGAAATGCTTTATAATCTCATTGTACTATCTGAAGTTATAGTAAGCAGTATCTCGAACGAGAATAATGAACGGTAGATGAGAAAAAAACATGTAGTAGCTCATGATATAAAGCCATGTCTTCTTAGGAAGAAGGAGATGTGAATTATGTGAAATTGGTTTGAGGACCAGCCTCAAATTAGGCCGTCAAATCTTTGAAAGAGTTGTTTGTAAGCAAGCTATGAGGGGATCACAACTGTGGTAGTATCACCAGCATGTGAAAAAAATGTGGTTGCCAACTAAATCTTTAAAGACATTCAAATTAAAATTGCCCCCGTCATGATATTGGTGGGGTATGTATCATTTTTTAAAGAAGGCAAAGAACGATGAACAAAATTGTGGACTGAGGGATTTTGGTTCTTAATACCATCAAAGTAAGAGTCTCAAAATAAAGAAGATCTTAAATAGAGCCAAGCAATAAAAAAACGTTAGCTACCTCTATAATAGCCAGACATTCTTGTCCAGGTTTCAAAATGGAAGATAAGTCATTTACGTATTCACTTTTAAAGGCATCAAAAGGATAATAAGAATTAACCTTTTAAGTCCAAACGATTGCATCTTCAAAAGTTCGAAAAGCGCAACGGTTAACTAAAAAAAGTTGACAAGTTATAGAAATGAATGTCCCTCGATAATCAGAATCAAGGGCTAGTGCTTTTGAGTTGGGAGGGCTCAACCTCAACAATAAGTGAAAAAACAGGGATCCCCACCCACCATTTTTAATCTCTTTCGTGGCCTCAAGGTTATTTTAAATAATATGTTGTGGAGGATGATGAAGAAAAGAAGACCATTAATGATAGGTCTTTACCTAGGAGGCATAGTGCTCTCAAAAGTAAACTCATGAGCATCTGCATACATTTATTCCCATAAATTTAAAAATTGAATTTTTATTAAAAAAATTGTTTATAACTTTTTTTATAAAACACTTTTATTATAAGTTTTTAAAAACAACTTTTCTATTATAAAGTATCTTTTTATAAATGAGAAACTGTTTTTTATGAATAAAAATTCGTCTTTTTTTGGAAATACGTTTTTATTTATACTTTCTGTGTAAAACATTTTTATATTTTTTTGTTAAAAAATTAATTTATGTTTTTTTTATAAATAAAAGACTTTTTAAAAATGAAATATGGATTTTTTTTACAAAACTGTTTTTTATAAAACATTTTTTTAATAACATTTTTTTATTAAATTTATATTATAATTAAAAAAATCACTTTTTATGAAACATTTTTTTAACAATTTTATAAAATGTATCGTGAAAAACTATTTTATTATAATTGTTTTTACATTGGGTTTTTATTTAAGGATCAAATACCAAAAATTTCCTCGAATATTTTTTAATACACATTTAGTCAAAGTCTTTTATTTTGTTCCAAAAAGTCCCTCAATCATCTATTTAACTAATATTCTCTTATTTTTAAATGTCCGCGCTAGCGACATAGTGAATGACTTTTTGGAATAAAATAAAAAGGTTTGGACTAAACGTATAGTAGACTATTCGGTATACGCTCCTTTATTTAAAATCAAAATATTTTTTTATTATAATTTATTTATAAAACAATTTCATTTAAAAAAAATGCAATCTTCTATTTATTAAAAATATTTTTTAAGTATTTGTTTTGATGTCTGCGTGATGTGTTGCATTTCGTACTACAAGTGATGAAATGTAAACATCGACCGATCGTTCCAATCGATATCCGTTTTTTGATCTGAAATAAAGTTATGGGTCTTTTACTGTCTTGGGTACATTTGTTATCAGTATTTTGTACATGGGGTACGTTTGTTTACGTATTAGTTCGATGGGGGTTGATTTGGATGGAATCCGTTAACTTCCGTTTAAAAGCTTTCTCTCACTTGTCAAATCTCTTATTTGCCCCTCATGATACACAAAGACCCATTTGTCCCTCTATAAAATACATTCCTTTTATAAAAAAATAAAAAAAACTATACATTTCTTTTACATGCTTTTTGAAATAAAAACTGGTTTAAATAAAATTAACTATTCGAGTTTATATATTTAAAAATTCCCGCTTGTTTAAAAATGAATTTTAGTAAAAACAAATAGTTATAAAATGATTTTAAAAAACTGTTTAAAAACGATTTTCAATTAAAAATATGATTTTTAAGATGTTTAAAAATGTTTATACGAAGAAAATCATTTTCAGAAAAAAATGATTTTTTGTCAAAAATGTTTATAAATGTTTAAACGAAGAAAATCATTTAAGAATATGATTTTCAGAAGAAAATAAAAATTTCTACTAAATAATAAGAATATAAAAAATGTATTTTTTATTTATACAAAAATAACTGATTTAAAACTGTTTTCATTTTAAAAAAATATTAAAATAAAACTGAGTTAAAACTGTTTTCATTTAAAAAAATTCAGAAAAAAATGTTTTCACAAAATAAATTCCAGAAATCCAAGCTACAAATTTCTAACAAAAAAAGCATATAAAATTTAATAGTTTAAATCCTTCTTCAATAAATTTATAGCAACAACAAAAATATTTCCAGGAAAAAAATAAGTAAATCAGTTTTCATCCAGAATTTTTTTTTTCCAGCAAAATAAAAATCATTTCAAAAAAAAAATTCAGCCTAAAAAACTGTTGTTTAATATATAAACCCCAAACAAAATAGTTTTTTTAATCACTTAATAAACAACTTTTGTAAAAATATAAACTGTTTAAAAATTAGTTTATATATTTTTTAAAAACCAGTTCACATATTTTTAAATGAATAAACAATTTTTATGAACACTATATATATTTTTAAATATATATTTTTTTTATAAACGCTTTATATATTTTTAACTGTTTAAATATAAAAATAAGTTTTTTAAACTATTTTCGTAAACACTTCATATATTTTTGCTAGAAATCTTTTTGGGTAGAAAAAAAATTTCTGTTGTTGAAAATCAATTTTTTTGGTTGAAAACGTTTTTTTTCTTGAAATATATATTTGTAATTGAAATCAGTTTTATTTTAATTTTTTGCTGGAGATTTTTTTTTTTAAAGTTGGAGCGCATTTTTTTGCTTGAAAAACAGTTTTTTTTTTTGCTGAAGATCATTTTTTTGGTTAAGAAAGGTTTTTTTTCTTGAAATATATATTTTTTTAACTGAAAAACGTTTTTTTTAACAATTTTCGGAAATTATTTTTTAAAAACTTTTTAACAGTTTTTTTGCTAATTATTTAAACCTTATATATATATATATATATTTTCAATTTCAGAAACAGTTTTAACTAAATAGTTTTTATAAATTTTAAACATTTATTATAAATATTGAACATATTTTATAAATACTAAACAATTTTTATCAAACTTTTTTTTTATAAATATTAAACAATTTTTGGAAATATTGTAGATTTTTTGCAAATACTAAACATTTTTTTATAGATAATAAGCATTCTTTATTAAAAAGTTTTTATTAAACAACATTTTGGATCCAATCAATTACATTAAGGGAAAATATGTCATATATCATCAAAGAGAAAGATGTCATCTAACGGTCAACTGACGGTTTCGTTAGTTTTGGATCCAACAAATTAATATGTAAATAAACGTAACCCAAGAATAAAATACTGATAACGAATGTACCCCAAATAATAAATGACCGTAAAATTATTTCTAATTTTGCATAAAGCGATTCTCATTTTAAGGGTTAAAAGATTGTTACCTGCTAGTCCCTTAGCTTTACCGGCAAGGGCCAGTTTCAAATGTTTACCTTATTTTTTGTTGAGTTCGTACATAGTGACTGAAATTTTGACAAAAGTTTTGACTGGAAAATGATGTGGCAGCATGTTATTGGTGGATTTTGTAGTTCCACTGGCGTGGACCTCACAAATTAATCAATAAAAACCCTCCACCTGTTTCGGTATATGCACTTTCGGTAAAAAAAAAACGTGTCCAATAGCATTTTTGTTTTTTGTTTTTATCCTTTTCCACATGCCACATCACCCATGCCAATGTTTTAGTTAGGCCTGTAAATTGAGCGCCCGAAGCTCGCCCGTTCGGCCCGTTATTTTCGTGACAAGCTTTATTTGAGTTTGAGCCGAGCCGAGCCGAGCCGAGCCTGAGCCAAAATTCCAAGCCCGAATGACTTTCGGGCTGAGCTTGAGCCGAACTTCGCCGAGCCCGAATTGGGCCCGAAGCCCGAACTTCATATTAATAAATAAATAAATAATTTATATAATATAACATATTTATGTTAATATTGTTCAATTAGGTTTCGTCCTTTTATTTCATTTATTATTTTTTCTTAAAAAAAATCATTTGTCATAATACATTAGATTACATGTGATTTTCAATTTTGTGATTTTATTGTTAATCTCATTATGGGTATTTGATTTAATAATTGATCAAGTCACAATAGGCCTTTGTAAGTGATCAAATTATGCTAAATGTCTGAAATTTAATAGTCATTTTTAGCTTTTCACTCTTATTTCCCTTGTTTTAATTTAATACATTTCATAATTATATATTTTATTTCATGAAATATCAATTAGATTTTAATGTATAATTTTGTCCATGATGGAAATACAAGAATTTTTTTTTTAATTCAAACTTTTTTAATAAAAAAAATGAAATCGGGCCCGAAGCCCGTAATATTTATGAGCGGAGTTCGGGCCTAGGTGGGAAAAAATAATTCGGACCGAACTCGGGCTTGAGCATGAGTATGTGAGTTCGGGTCGAGCCTGAACAGCGCCAAGCCCGACTCATCCAACCCGATTTACCACCCTAGTTTAAGTCATACAGACAAAATCCAAGTGCTTCAAGTTATACCGACAAATTCAAGTTATACTGACAAAACAAACCCAAGTAAAAGTGATATGTCTTTGGTATGTACAAACTCAAAAGACGTGTTATTATTGCTGAAATTGACCAGATTTCAAAAAAATAGTGAAACTAACGCGCGGGCGCGACTTTCCAAAAAAAATAGAAAATGAAAACAAAATGAGAAAAACTAAACTAACAGCTAACCCCACCCAGTCAGTTGAAGCGCCTTTGGGTACCTCAGTATTCTGGTTGACGTTGACGAACATTGCTCCAACGCTAAGTTTTTCAATGGCTTCATCATCATCTTCTTCATCATCAACAACCCCTCGTTGGATTTACGACGTTTTCTTGAGTTTCAGAGGGGAAGACGTTCGCAAGAGTTTCGTTGACCATCTCTACTTTGCTTTGGACCAAAAAGGAATCTTCACTTTCAAAGACGATGAGAGGCTCCACAAAGGCAAATCAATAGCCACAGATCTCCTCAAATCCATAGAGGAATCCAGGTTTGCTGTCATTGTTTTCTCTAAAACTTACGCTTCTTCATCCTGGTGTTTGGATGAGCTTGCCAAAATCATGGAATGGAGTAAAAGCATGGGTCAAACGGTCATGCCTGTATTTTATGACGTGGATCCTTCAGACGTGCGCAAACAAACGGGAGATTTTGGTAAAGCATTTGCCAAACATAATAACTCCCCAAACGTGGAAATATGGAGAATAGCACTTTCAGAAGCAGCCAGTATATCAGGCTGGAATTTACAGCACACTGCCGATGGGTAATATTAATTATCTAGTCTATCTAATTATGAGATTTGTACGCCCTATGTTTTTGGAGATGAATTTGGAACCCCTCAAATCGATGGAGATTCAACATACATATGGACTTATGTTTGGTTGGCCTATTAAAAGAACTGATTGCTGACTAGACTGTCCTATAAACTTTCCTCGCGAGGAACTTTTGTTTGTTTTTCCTTTTCTATTCTATCCGTACGTTGGATAGCTTATTGTTCTTTTTTCTAACTTAGATATCTTGATATTAGACTTCTCAATGGTTCGTGTCGAGTCGTGTTCATGTCATTTTTTTATCGTGTTTGGATCTTATTGGGTTCGTATCTGAACGGGTGACTTTTTTATCATATGAAAAAATCATATCCAATTCCGACCCGTTATGTTATCGTGTCGTGTTCACTCGTTAATACCCATTAAGATAGTGAATTATTTTGAATTGTATACAAGTTGACATATTATCTCATTTTTAACTCAAAATAGACCCATTAATTCATTTACATTACTAAATTTCTCATTTAGTAAAATTCATTATGATTAAATTAATATTATGCTATATAAATTATTTATAAGTTTAAAAAGTATATCTTATTTACTTAAATTAATGGGTTATAACGGGTTTTATGAATTTTATCGGGTATTAACGGGTGAAGGGGTTCAATCCAAACCCGACCCGTTAACTATCGTGTCTTATCAAATTGGCACTGATATGACCCGAACCCATTAAGGGTCCACCCATTAACTTATAACTTTATGTCGGTTCATGTCGTGTTATCATGTCGTGCGTTATTATGCCAGGTCCACTCCATATGCAAAAGTAGACCTCTCAAAAATATCACATGACACGATAACACGACACGGCACGGTACAAAATTATAAATTAATGGGTTTATGGTTATCAGATTTAGGTCAATATCGGGTTAACACGATAGACCCGTTAAGATAACGGTTCGGGTTTGGAAATTTTGATATGTCCTATTAGACCTGTTTGTACCAATTAAAACTCGTGAACACTACCGTAACTATTTTTTTAGAACTTATCTTTAATTTTTTTTCTAATATTTGTAAATTTAGTTGACGAATATTTTGTTTTTCGGATACTATTAGTGTTAACATTTGGTATTTAGGATGTAGGAATTAATTATTATTGTTTTTTATGAAGAATTTTAGTTACTCACACTCGGTTCGAGTTGTGAGATCTGTTAACAGTAACAGTTCGGGTTGAGGTTTGTTATTTGCAACCGATTTGATAACGGGGTGTGTATGGGTTGAGAGGTTTTTGACACGAATCCGATATCACATGAATACGATAAAACACGATTCATTGACAGGTCTAAGCAAAAGGCTCAAAATGCATTTTGGACGGTGGGTTGACTAAAAACAAAAACTTTGAGCGAATATGCAAAATGACTATTTTTTTTGCATATTATGCAATTGACTTGCCATTTACATAAACTTTTGATTCATGTACTCAAGGCAAAGTGCTATGCCGAAAGACTTTTTTTTTAATGGCCACGCCAAGTGTTTTTTTTTATCTCGTGCCACTTCAAATGCCTCGATGTTATGCAAAATACATTTTGCGAATATTGGTTAAGTATGTATTTATTATTTTTGTATTATGCAAAATGTAAATCTTATGTTTGTATATATTATTTTTCTCTATATTATTTCAAGTTGATATAGTTTGTTTGCAATGTTGTCTAGTTTGTTTGTTTTTGTTTTTGAGTCCCTGAGTTTTTGTAACTTGTAGTATACTTCTTGATGATTTACTCCACCCAACAAAATGCCATTTGTCTCAGGGCTGTCTTTTCGAAAGAATATGGTGTTGCATCCCCTATCTAGTAGCTCAAGCCTTTTGATTAGTAGCTTGAGCTGTTGGAGAGGGTGTTACTAAAGTTTTCATGTACTTCTACATTTGACCAGATTTTTAATCAAATTGAAGGGTATGTAGGAGCTTTTTGTGGAATGCTAGAGAAGTTGAAATATCTTGATTTAGAATTTCAATAAGAACGTATTTATGTTTGTTTTTGAATTCCAGTGGAAAGATATCTTGAACTAAAGATTAAGGGGAGAAATTTATACACCAAATAGTAAGTTATGCTATAAATGGGTTATTGTCATTTGTAATACCACGGGTCATTGAGACCAGCTACATATATTAGTTTCAAAGCAGAAGTTTTGGTAGTAGAGCAAGGTATTTTTACATATGAAGTTTAAGCATGACACGACCTATTTTAACAATTTATTCATCCATGTTTATGTTCCAATGAACAAGAAGAAACAAGAAAATTCATATCCATGTTTCTCATTTATATTGTCATTACTAACACAGTCTTTCTTATCTACAGCCATGAATCAAAATGTATCCAGAAAATTCTTGGAGAGATTTTGAGTAAATTGTGCGATACATTTTCAAGTGATGTCGAGAATCTAGTTGGAATAGAATCTCGTATAGAGAAAGTGAATGCATTGTTAGGTATAGGGTCCGATGATATTCGCATTGTTGGGATATGGGGCTTGAGTGGGATAGGGAAGACAACTATTGCAAGAGCCATTTTTGATAAATTCTCTAATCAGTTCGAAGGTGGCAGTTTTCTTCATGAAGTTAGAGACACTTCAAAGAAACATGGTCTCGAACGTTTACAAGAGACTCTTCTTTCCGAAACCCTAATGCTGAAGAATTTGAGGATAAACAATGTTTACGAAGGAATCAATATGATAAGGAGAAGGCTACGCTACAAAAGGGTTCTTGTTGTGCTCGACGATGTTGATAATCTACACCAATTAGATGCTTTAGCTGGGAAGCATGAATGGTTTGGTTTTGGGAGTAGAATAATCATAACAACAAAAGATAAACACTTGCTTGTTGGGCACGACGTGGATAGAATACACAAGGTGAGTGTGTTAAATGATGATGAAGCTATTCAACTCTTTAGTTGGAAGGATTTTAAGAAAATCCATCCTAAAAAAGATTATGAGGAGATCTCGAATCAGATTGTACATTGCGTTGGCGGCCTTCCTTTAGCTCTTAGAGTTTTGGGTTCTGCTCTATACGGTAGAGACATGGCTAAGTGGAGAAGTGTATTGGAGAAATTAATTAAAGAAGGCCCAGAAGGTGAAATTCTTGAAAAACTTAAAATAAGTTTCGATGGTTTAAATGATGCGGAGAAGAAAATATTCCTAGATATTGCATGCTTCTTTATAGGGAAGAAGAAACTTACTGTAACAAGAATACTAGACAGCTTTGGTTTCTACCCTGATATTGGTTTAAGCGTTCTAATTGAAAAATCTTTGATATCTCTTTCAAAAAATAGGATTTGGATGCATCAATTAATACAAGAAATGGGTTGGCGTATTGTTCGTCACAGTTCTCCTGAAGAGCCTGGAAATCATAGCAGGTTGTGGATTACTGAAGACATTATAAACGTATTAACACGAAGCACGGTGAGAATTCTTCAAATAATAAGATTCTATCACTCATTATAATTAACAACATAGAAATATAAGTGACTTATTTTTCTTGATTTTAGTTTCTTTACTTAAAATCTGTGTTGTTGGTTGTCAGGGGACAAAAAAGATCGAAGGGATATATCTCAATTTGCTTAAACCAATAGACATTGATGTCAGAACTGAAGCCTTCGCAATGATGAACAAACTAAGACTACTCAAAATTCATAACGCATGTGTTTCTCGAGGTCCCGGATATTTCCCGAATGAGCTAAGGTGGCTTAATTGGCATGGATTCCCTTCAAAATCTATGCCATCAAGTTTTCAAGCAGAGAAGCTTGTTAGACTTAAAATGTGTTACAGTCGCATAGTACAACTTTGGAAGGGAAATAAGGTATGATTTCGATTAAAGTTACATGTTTCTCATGTTGAATATACTGTCATTTTGATGGATGACAATGTAACCCATCATTTTATGGTGTTGTTCTTAATAGATGCTTGACAGATTGAAATATATCAACCTTAGTCATTCGCAAAAGCTAATCAGGACCCCAGACTTCATAGAGGTGCCAAATCTTGAGAGGCTGATTCTTGAAGGGTGTACGAGTTTGGTAGCGATTCACCCATCTATTGGAGTCCTCAAAAGGCTTGTTTTCATTAATTTGAAGGATTGTGAGAATCTTAGGATCCTTCCAAACACTATCCAATTGGAATCTCTTGAAATTTTCATTCTTTCCGGGTGCTTAAAACTTCCAAAATTCCCTCAAATCTCGGAGAAAATGGAACATTTATTAGAGGTTTATTTGGAAGGAACTGCAATTAGAGAGCTACCCTCATCAATTGAATACCTCACCAACCTTGTTTTGATAAATTTAAGCTACTGCAAAAATCTTACAAGTCTTCCGGATACCATTTGTATGTTGAAACGTTTGAAAGTTCTTATTCTTTCTGGCTGCTCAAACCTTGACAAATTACCTGATGATCTGGGAAATTTAGAATGTTTAGAGGAGCTTCATGGAGATAAAACATCTATTACACGACCACCGCCATCCATTGTACTTTTGAAGAATCTCAAGTACTTATCTTTTCGTGGATGTAAAGGAACGTCTCAATCATGGACTCCACCTTTCCTGTCTTGGTTAGTACCGAGAAAACACCATGGTTCTATGAGTTTGGTATTTCCTTCTGTATCGGGTTTATGCTCGTTAAAAAAATTGGATCTCAGTGATTGCAATCTGTTAGATGGAGCGATCCCCAGTGATCTTGGGTGTTTGTCCTCTTTGGATGAATTAAATCTGGGAAGAAACAATTTTGCGATCATACCTGCTACAACCCTCAATAAACTTTCTCAACTTAAAATCCTTGGGTTGGTAGGTTGCAATATGCTTGAGGCACTGCCAGAACTTCCATCAAGCATAGTTTAATTGTACGCTGATGATTGTCCATCATTAAGAATCTTCGCAGATATATTGACTAAGAACAACAAACTTAACAACATCTCATTCAGTAATTGCTTGCAATTGCTTGAGGGCCGACTGGCTAACAATATGTATAGTATAATATGGCAGCATATGCTTCAGGTTCTCTCTCTCTCTCTCTCTCTCTATATATATATATATATATATATACTTAATTGATAGAAGAACAACTTGATTATCACGGTACAGGGACTCTCGGTTGTAGATGATGAATTCAGTATTTTTCTTCCTGGAAGAGAGATTCCAGAATGGTTCAGCAATCAAAATATGGGGCCTTCAATTTCAATGAACCTTCCTCCACAGTGGTATAATAATAAATTCATGGGGTTTGCCCTCTGTGCCGTATTTAAATTGATAACTACTGGAAAGAAATCAGTTAAATCTGCTTGCCTCCAAAGAATGCCCGGACTTGATGTGCAAGTCAGGATCATAACCAATAGTAACTATAAACACTCTAGCTATTCGGCAACCCTATGAAATATATGGGACCGATAAGATTGTTGATTCAGAGCATGTTTGTCTGGCCTACTTACCATTTAAAAAATTGTTTTGCAGCGATTTCAAGGAGGATAGCCCGAATAATTGGTGTAAAATTGAGGTTTCTATCTTTCACCTTTTCAAAATATGTACGGTGATGAAAAAGTGGGGGATACGTCTAGTTTATGACGATGATGTTATACCCAAAGATGAACTAATGGTGATCCATCATAGCTCTCACCCTGAGAATACAGGATAAACCAAAGGATCTTGCATAGGCATAGCTGAACTCCAGATTACAAATACTCCTTTAAGTTTTTTGGTGTTGTACAACACGCATTCAGGTAAGTTTTTGTATATATAAATCTCTTCTCTCAACTCATTGTTAATAAGCCATCCTATCGTCTCCCATCAAATGTCTACATGTAATGTAACATACCTTGCACAAAACCATTATTATGTGATCTATACAGAACCCTTTATTTTATATATATCTCTGTGTGTGTGTGTGTGTGTGTGTTCCAATTTGTTCACAGTTTTGGTGATCCGTTATTACAGGCATTTTACATTTGCTCTTCTAAGTTATTTGTCTTATTTTATATAACTTTACTGAGTTCATTTTTCTTCTCAACAGGATGGGACCTTTTCTTCAATCCAAAGGTTGAGACCAATAGTTTAATTCGACATAAATTTGGGTATATAGATGACTAACACTTTTGGTTTATAGCAGAAAACTGACTTCTTTTTCTTATATGAATATAGACTTAAAAAAAGACGGTCTCTATTTCAATGCGGCGTCATCGATATGCTTTAATATTTGTATTAAGTAGTTGACTACCAAAATACCTTCATTTTCTCTTTAATGGAATTTTGATAATTCCCATTTCAATGTAGAAATCTGTCCTTTTCATTATCATATAAAGAAGCATTAAGATAATTATTTAATCTGATGAGCTCTCTTTTTTTTTTTTATAACGAGGCAGTGTTCACTTGGTAGTTTTCTACGACTAGTTTTGGTCTGAGGACTAGATGCTAATGCTATTTTGTATTTAGTGGTTTTGGTATTTATTAATTTGCGTTTGCTTTGAACGCATGAGATGTATCCGGCAACCACCCATTACAACTTCTTTCCTTCGTAAATATTTTTTTTTACTTTGCGTGTCTTAAAACGCTATGTTTTCTATTAGTGATTTAATCAGTGGATGTTGAGGTTTAATTGCCTTTTCATGAACAAACTATTTGATGATAGCTGCAAAGTTATGGTTTAGTTCAGTAAAATTTGACATTAGAGTCAAAATTCTAAAAATGTCGACATTTGGGAATGGAGGTATTAGACATTATTGTCAAATTTGAATAGAAATTCATCAATAAACTTCTTAGCACTTTGGCATGTGGACCCAACTTGCTCCTGTTATCTATTCGAAACTAATCCTTTCTTCGTAGCACTCTGACCTGTGCTTTTCATTTTTTGTTCTGAAATGATTTATGTAAGCATACAAGGTTTAAACACTATTTGTTGAGTGTCTTTCAAATGGGATAGCTTTGGGGCAACTCATGGGAATTAGAGTAACCGTCCTTCCCCTGTTGGTGCCAAAGTCAGAACTAGGAACATCATGGTGGTATTTGAGCTGAATGATATGAAACTTCATTGTCATAAATCTCATTCCTTGGTCACTAGGTGTGTTTTTTTCCTTCGAATATATGATTTTCTATTAGTAGTAGTTCTATTTTTACTTTTTTTAAATTATGTTTATTGGACAGAATGGTAAAACCAACTTAGATATAAGCCTTATTTAGAGATTGCTAACCTGTTTGACTAATAGGTTGAGGATTTGTGAAGTCTCTTTTGGATGCTAGTGTTTTCATGAATCTTTAAAATGTATATATTTGAGTAGAAGATAGACAAGCTCGAGTAATACTAGACATGCTATAATTAAGCTAATGGTTGTGACGAACATTATTTCAAGACTTCATTCAAATTAGGGATAACATAGAGTATGTAACTCGATCTTTGATATACACTTTACATATATATCAAATTGTACTCAAAAGTAGAGAGAATAAAAAATTTCAGCTCCCAGGAGATAATTTACAAATTGATCTTTTTGACCTTGAGGTGGACAAATATGGCAAAATAGAACGATGGGGGCAGGAAAGATATTTGAGTTAGTCATGGTAAATAGGTAAATTCTTAAAATGGAATAATAAGTTGCTATCAATCCAACATCACAGGGGACTGTGTTGTATAGAGCTTACTATGTATTTTTCTCATCACAAGTATAAAGCTTATTATCACTAGGACTTGGAATGCACAGTTCACATTCATCCTGAAAATTGTTGCGGTGAGAGTAGCTGGAGAAGAATGAGGTTAACTAATATGAAAGAGAGAGAGACTATCATGTACTTCCAACTTCCAAGGAAATGGGCACATGTTGTATTTTGACCTGACCAGAGCAATCTATTCTTAGGCTTTAGTTCTGTGTTTGTCCAATAATAAACGCAAGAAAAAGAAAAAAGCTAAAAAATCAGTGGTATGTTTATTATTAAGTTTTGAGTAAATTACACCTATGCCCCCCCCCCCCCCCCCAACCACCACCACCACCACAAAAAAAAAACTATTTTTTGTTTTGATTCACCCCCTTAAGTATCCAACTGTTTTAAAATGCTCGTTCTGTTGAGTTCTGTTAGAAAAACAAAATGGAAATATTTCTCCCTCTTCATTCTTCCACTTTTTGTATCTTTTCTTTAGACACATCACACACAAACTTAGCATGTAATACACACACACACACACAGTATTTTAGTGTTTGACTGTGTGGTGAGAGTTTGAGTGTGTGTGTCTAAGCCATTGCCACCCGGTACGCGGGTTTAGCCGGTACGCGGTTCGTTGGAGGTAGGCTTAAATTCAGTATACATGATTATAATGCTAAAAGAACACCAACAAGAGTTCACGTAGTGCATAATCTCTACAAAACATAATATATTAATAAGATATACGAACTATTAGTTGAGAAGTCATTTTCTTCTCATATATTATCTTATTGGAGTAAAAAATTGCATTGTTATCAACAATTGATAAAATCATAAATGTTAAAGTTGGGAACACCCAAGGTTCTAAAATGCGCGAAGTATGGTGAAGGCGTAGAGGTCAAGTCTCAATGCCTTAGAAGTCTAAGGCTAGTAATATAATAAGATATTACATACCTTGAATTTTGAAAATATATTCACATGTTTGGTAGCCATTTTTCTCTCCATAATCAATATACAAAATGTATTTCTCAACATTTAGTAAACAATATATAAAATGTATTTTTCATCATTCAATAATTAATATCAATAATCATTCAATAATCGATAATCAATAATCAATACAAAATGATTCAATATATGCAATGTAATTTCACCTTTCAAATAAAATGAAGACTTTTGGTCGGAAGTCGGTCGGTAATGTTAAGTTTCTTTTTGGATGGGAGGCAGAGAGGTTTGGATACTATTTGTCTTTTGATTGTTTTGGACGAGATATATTGTCCGGTTTGTAAAAAAAATCTTTAAAAGGTGATATCATTTCACTAAAGAGTTTTTTTTTTTTTTAAAAAATACACCTTATGCCTTTTACTAAGAATAAAGCGTATGTGGGGTGTTTCTCCCAAGTTTCCGCCTATGCGCACCTTTTAGAACACTGGGAACACCACATTTAGAGATCCGGATCAAGAACCCACCATGTTTTGCATCGTATGACCCCGGATCGCGTACGCAGTGGGTATAGTGACCCCGGTGACTATTGTCTAAACGCGTCATGAAAATCCACAATAGTTTCTCTTTTGATATAACCATTTCTCTCTGAATATTAAATGGAGTAAATGTCAATATACTTGTATAAATCTAAAGAGAATAGGAGGTTTTGATGGTTTTGTTTTATTTTTTTTTCTTATGATTAATTTTTAAAGTAGGGTGTGTTTAATAGAGCTTATTTGCCCTGACAAATCAATATTTGCCACCCATTTGGGAACTTTGTTGGTGTTTGATATGAAAATTTCACCCTGGCAAAATTTTCTCACTTTCCCCTCACATGACCATATTTACTCACTTTTCCCCACAATTTTTTCCTTGGTAAGATCCAAAGAAACTTTTGTCACCCTTTTTTTCCCTCCTACATATCAAATACACTTTACACTGATGGAACATTTCTGAGCAGATGGATAGTATTACAAGACAACCACAACAACCAGAGACACAAAACTCCATATCTCCATTTCCTTCTCCAAACTCTCCGCAATGCAACTCGGGTATGATTTCTCCGTACCGTTTGTTTCCATCTTTTCATTGAGATCAATCAATTTCGTTTTTTATTTTATGATGCTAACTGAGTTTTTTTCTATTTGCTTATGGATGACTTCTACCATAATACATTTTAGGATCAAGTTTTTATTCTTCAGATCCGGTTTCTGTGTTATACATCATTTTGCTGTCTTCGTTTGTTTAGGTTTTCAGACACATAATTTTTATGAGTTAAATGTTTTATGTGAAATGGGTTTGTTGTTTGAGATCTAATGTTCATGGTTTTAAGTTGAATGGGTTTAATTTTTTAGGTATAAGAGGTATCTAAGGTGTAATTTTTTTAGGTATAAATCGGTATGTATTTTTAGTTGTACTGGGTTTGGTATCTGATATTTTAATGGGTATTATTTTTATGGTATAGTAAGATTAATGATTGAGGTTTTAATAGGTATAATGTTTAGTGGGCGGCCTTTTTTTGTTTTCGATTACTCTTGTTGTTAAACAGAATTGTTGAAATTTTTTATTTTCATTCACGTTATAAACTCTGCATGAAATAGTATATTCTGATTGAGTAAAGTTTTTTACATGTATTATATTGTGTTAGTTTATAAATAATAATGTTGTTATGCACTATCCAACCCATGTGTGATTTTGACCAACTAATTCCTATTTTAATTTATCCCTTTTACAGACACACTCCCAACCGACGTCATTTGATTCAGTCTCCACAGGTAACACCGAAAAACAATGATGTAAGATCAATATTTATGATATTTTAGTAGTATGTCTATATGTAATGACATTGTTATAGTTTAATTTAATATAATTATTATTTTCCTAATTTGTTTACCTAAATGTCCATTGAAGTTTAAAATGCCAAACACACCATCAGAACACCAACAACAAAAATTGGATTGTTTTGGTCCCTAGCAGTGTGTGCAATTGTGAAATACCAAAATGATAGGAATTCTGATATACCAGGGGCCCCACAAATGAACTTGGTGACCATCGCACCCAATTCGTATACCATATCTATGGTACGAGTGATAGAGTTTGTCACGAAACAATGATGAGTTGTGAATGTGGGTTGTCGGATGCTAAAGTAGCACGTTCCTGTAGGTATTACTTAACAAAGAATTAACAAAGCTAAGAATGGAAGAAAAGGAGAATGAATTTCTTATTGAACTGAATTGAATGAATTACATCTGAAGGACTTGTATCTTTAAGCTTCTTTTAACTAACGAGACAGCTGGCCTTAACTAACTAATCAAACAAGAATAACAAACTAACTAAATGAAATAACAACTAACTAACTAACTAACTAATATTCATTAATACTCCCCCTCAAGATGGACTATATATATTCTTAAATCTCATCTTGAATATTAACTCCTTGAACTGATTGGCATGTAAGGCTTTAGTGAACACATTTGCAAGTTGATTTTTAGTACACATGTAAGGTCTTCAACAGACCTTCTTGAATCTTTTCTCTAACTAGATGGCAATCAATTTCGATATGTTTAGTTCTCTCATGAAATACTGGATTGGCAGCAATATGAAGAGCAACCCAATTGTCACAGTACAAAATTGCAGGTTTTGAATGAACTACTCCAATTTCCTTCAAAAGAGATAGAAGCCATGTCAATTCACAGGTAGTATTGGCCATGGCTATATATGATGATCTAGATATGGCATTCTGCTTCCTAGATCTCCATGACACGAGAATTTCCTAAAAACACACAAAAACCTGTAATGGATCTTTTAGTATCAGGGCATGTAGCCCAATCAGCATCTATAAATACTTTGAATTTCACATCTGGGCATTTTGATTTAGAATAAGCTTATAAATTGCACATTTGAATTGTTGGGAAAGAATAAGCCTTGTCCTGGAGTCCCTTTAATGTACTAATGCACTGCTTTCATGTGAGGGATTCTTGGTTCAGCAAGGAATTGACTTAATCTATTGACTGAATATAAAAGGTCAGGCTTGGTTATAGTAAAGATGCAACAATTTTCTAATAGTTCTTCTATATAAATAAGCATCTTTAATAAGATCTCCTTTATCTTTGCTGAGTTTTAGATTAGGTTCCATAGGTGTACTAACAACTTTACTCCCCAAATATCCTACATCAGTAAGTAGCTGTAAGGCATATGATCGATGACATAGGGAAATGCCTTTAACTGATCTAGCAACCTCAAGACTAAGAAAAAACCTTAAAAGGCCTAAATCTTTGAGTTTGAATTTTGCATCCAGACTGACTTTTAATTTCTCCACAGCAGCTTCATCATTGCTATCAATTTACTATGTCATTAACAAAAACAAGTAATGCTATGAAACTAGTTCCAACTTTCCTTATAAACAAGGAATGATCATTAGCTGATTGTTTAAAACCCTATTCAATCCGAGAGTTGCAACTTGCAAACTGAATTAAGTGGTAGACATTTCTTTCTCCTTAGGACTATACCCTTGAGGGATAGTCATATATACTTCTTCATTTAAATCAACATGCAAGATAGGATTATTAACATTTAATTGATGGAGATGCCAACCATGAATGGATCCTAATGCTAGCAAAAGTTTAATAGTTAGAAGCTTTGCATTTGGAGCAAAAGTATCAAAATAGTCTATCCCTTCTTGTTGAGTATGCCCTTTTGTTACTAATCTGGCGTTATGCCTCTCAATTGTGCTATTAACTCTAAATTTGACTTTATAGATCCGTTTACATCCAATGGCTTGATGCCCTGTAGGAAGGGGAATAATGGACTAGGTGTGATTGGATTCCAAAGCCTTGAGCTCATTTACCCATTCTTTTTTGTCACTTGCTTGAGCATAAGATTGGGGTTCAAAAACTGTAATAGACATGACTGCAACTTTACAAGGAGTATTCAAATTTCTATAATCAAGAACACTTGATAAAGGATGAGCAGTAGAAATAGTGTTATGAAAAATCATTCCACAATGATAATCTCTGAGATAACTAGGAGTTTTAACTATTCTTTGAGATCTAGTCACAATTGTAGAAGGTGTGTTGATGGTTGAAGTATCAGTATTAGAAGGACAGCTAGAATTTGATGAAACATTTGAAAGCATCTGTTGAGATTCAAAATTAGTTAAAATGTCTTCTTCAATAGGAAAAGGCAATATACTATTTGACATGAATTCTAGAATGGACTGTGTGGAGGTGGAATTGGCTAAGGGATAAAGTTGTTCATGAAATTTAACATATCTAGAAATCAATATTTGATTGGTTTCAAGGTCAAGTAACTTATATGCCTTCATTCCTTGAGGATAGCTAATGAATACACAAGTTCTGGATCTAGGAGGAATTTGTTTCTGCTACAGTAGAGTAGAGGCATAACAGAGACAATCGAACGTCTTTAAATGCTCATAATTTGGTGTCTTATTGTGAAGAATTTCATGAATTCTAGAATGGACTGTGTGGAAGTGGAATTGGCTAAAGGATTAAGTTCATGAAATTTAACATCTCTAGATATCAGTATTTGATTGGTTTCAAGGTCAAGTAACTTATATGCTTTCATTCTTTGAGGATAGCCAATGAATACCCAAGTTCTGGCTCTAGGAGAGAATTTGTTTCCACTACTGAGTAGAGTAGAGGCATAATAGAGACAATCGAAATTCTTTAAATGCTCATAGTTGGGTGTCCTGTTGGGAAGAATTTCATAAGGTGTTTTGTTAAGTAAGAGAGGAGATGGTAACCTATTAATTAAATAGGTAGTAGTCATAATAGATTCACTCTAATACATTAGAGATAAGCAAGATTGAAACATCAGTGATCTAGCAACATTTAGAAGATGTTGGTGCTTTCTTTCAACCACTAAATTTTGTTGAGGTCTCTCAACACAAGAGTGATAGTGAATGACTCCTCTAGACTTGTAAAACTCTGTAATGTTTAATTCTCTTGCATCATCTGATGTGACTCCTTTGATCCTTTGACCATATTGAGTATATACCATCTCAAAGAAATTTGGAATAACCGGTTGAACATCAGCTTTACTTTCAACATAAAAACCCAAGTAAAATGAAAACAATCATCAACAGTAGTCAATAAGTATTAATATCCTTCATAACTAATGACATGAAAGGGCTCAAAAACATCCATATGAATTAGATCAAACACATTAGGAGACAAATTGTTGCTAGAATGAAATGGTAATCTCTTCAGTTTAGCTAGAGGACAAATGGAATAATGAGAATCTTTATTTGATCCATTATGAAAAATCAATTGTTTGTTCAAAGATTGAGTTATTACAAATGAAGGATGGCCTAATCCAGCATGCCATACTTTTTCATTTGAAACAGTGTTGAAAACTGCAAAATCTTGAATCTTGACTTCCTTGTACTTCTTTATTTCATCTTGCTTCAAAAAATAAAGATTTATATTCCTCTCACGCATCCCAATTTGAGAAGTCTTTCCCAGAATGAAACAATGAAAAGCATTATATTCCATAACATAAGGAGTATCTTTAGTGAGTGCACTAATAGATATCAAATTGTGGTGGAATTGAGGGACATATAACACCCCATGAAGAAGTAAATGATCATTAAGTTTCACACTGTCAACTTGATGTGTCTTAACTTGTTGACTAGTAGGAAAACTAATATGAGAAGCCATGGTATAAGGTTCAAAAGAAGTAAAGTGATTCAAATCATGTCACACATGGTGAGTGGCTCCATTGTAAAAAATCCATGAATGAGTGGTGGCTGTTCTTGAGATACAATGCTCTGATTTTGAAGATGATTGCTTATAAGAGAAATGAGTTGTTGAAATTGACTTGAGGACAACATAGATGATGAATCAGGACTGGAATCTTCAAGTTGATTGTGGGAAATGGAAGTTTGATTAACAATTGGCTTCATATGCTTGTTTTGCTGATCATTTTCCTTGCCACGATCTTTGTAGTCGAGAGTAAAACCATGAAGAACATAGCATTTCTCGAGATTATGCCCAGTCTTCTTGCAATGAGTGCAAAATCCTTTTTGTTCCTATATCCAGAATTATAGGTAGATGAGATGGTAGCAGCAGCTGTGGGTTGCAAAGTAGGTCATGTGGTAATGGATCTTCGCCTCTCTTCTTGAACAGCCAAAGAGAAGACCTTGTTTATATGTGGTAATGGACCGACCATGAGAATTTGGGCTCGATGTTTGAAGAAGAAAAGAGAGGATAGATGTTTGAAAGAAAAATCAGAGATTGCAACTCGACTATTAAAAATGCTCTGATACCATAATACTTAACAAAGAATTAACAAAGCTAAGAGTGGAAGAAAAGGAGAATGAATTTCTTATTAAACTGAATTGAATTAATTACATTTGAAGGACATGTAATAATAGATAATATTGCATACTGAACTAACTAATATTACTTACTAATAAGAACAATAATATAGGAGGGGTGTACCATTACTGTCACAGATGTGGTAAATGGCTTGGATAGGCAACACCCAAGTAGAATGGACTTCCCTGTGGATCGATTTCCACGTCGTCAATGAGTTCAGCGTGTGGAAGAACTGAGTCTTCTAACAGTGTTATCTCCACAAATGATAGTAGTTTGAATGATCTTTTTTTGTTCTCAATAGAAATTACGAAAAGAATGTACTAATGGTGAAGAGACTACAATTTGTAATTCTTGGGTTATGTTTATCTTGTTTTGATATCGTTTATATAAAAATGATGTTATACTATTTTTATGTCGTTTAAATTTCGTTTGAATCTCTGTACAACGACTGGTTACTATTTCGAATTCTCTTTGATGGAATGCATTTGTAAACCCCTATTATTGAGCATTTGTAGTTCACTATTTGGAATTCACTGGTATATGAAATTGATCATGCTATGTTCTGTGTCATTAAGTGATTCTGGACTGTGATATAAACGTAGTTTGCGATTTATAAATTGATTTGTGAATGTGATACTATGTTACTTTAGTATATGATTTTTAAAATGATTTGGGAGAAACAAATGTAATATGGTTTGGCTACTTATTTGGGACTCTGATAATGTGGTATGTGATTTATAATTTGTAGTATGTTACTTTAGTATGTGATTTATAATCTGCTTTGGGACTCTGATAAAAATGTAGTTTTTCTTGGCACTGAGATGCGCTGATGTTTAAACTGGAGTATGAACTGAGATGTACTTAGTATGTGATTTACACTGTTGAATTAGGAGGAAATGTGATATGAACTGAGATGTACTTAGAACTGATATGTGAACTGATGTTTAAATTGATTTCTAAAATGATTTGAACTGGTTTGAACATATGGTTCCCCCTGAGATGTTATTAAAGTGGTTTGAATAAAACTGATTTCTAAGCTGATAAACTGGTTTGGAACTGATAAACTGTGTTGAATAAAATTGGTTTGAATTAAACTGTTTTCTAAACCCATTTAAAGTAACCTGATTTCAACTGAACTGATATATAAACTCATTTTGGACATAATCGATTTCAATTGAATTAAATTGATTAATTCATGTTTGCTATAGATATGATACATAATCAGATGAACGTTCGGCCCTCCCAAACCTAAGCTCCCATTAATTTCAACTCCTCGTCATCACAGCAAGAGATGCCCACCAAAAAGGCACAAACAAGATGGACTGAGGCGATGGTTTCTCACCTAATTAATGCACTTTTGGCATAAGTACAAGGCGGGTCAAAAAGAGCAGACAATGGATTTAACGCAAATTAAAGCGGCTATTGATATAGTTAACAAATGCAGTCATGAAAACATTACTATAGAAAAGTTTCGATCTTGTTTGAAAGCCCTCAGGCGTGAGTACCTTGATGTACATGAGATTTTGCGGGTGAGTGACTTCGGATATGATAATAACACTGGTGGGGTGACTGCCGAACTTAGCGTGTGGGATGAGTGTATTAAGGTAACAATATTGTATTTTTCCTATTCGAATCGTAATACTAAAATTGATAGCCGAACCTAGTGCATTGTAATACTTAAAGTGTATTCTTGAATTATTGTAGGACAAACCCAACACTGAAAAATTGGAAGGAATGAATTGCACCTACTATAGTTGTTAAAGGCGCACTTAGGCGCGAGGCGCAACTCTAGCGCCTCGAACAAGCTCAGGCACACCCGCTTGAAACAGGCGTGCGCCTAGGGACCTCATGCGCAATGTGAGGGCCTAGGTGTGCCTTACTAAATCACCCCTCTCCCCTTTTATAAGCCCTGTTTTCATTTAATTGACAAGTCAAAAGAGATTTAAAGAGTTTTATTTTTTTATTCCAATCGTAAAAAGCAAACTAAGCCAAAAAAGCGCTGGCAAACAAACCAAACACAAAGCCAAAAAAGTCCTAACAAACAAACCAAACACAAAGCCACTGTCAGCTGCTCTTCCTGAATATTCCGGTGATTTTTCAGCCTTTCAAGCCGGTGGCTTGTTCCTATTCCGGCGAGGTAATTTCTCTTTTTTTCCCTTAATTTTTTGGCTTTCCCCCCTATTATGTTTCTCCTTCCTCTCAACTACATGTTCTGTACTCTCTCTCTCTCAAACATTCTGTTCTTTTTTTTTTGGCTGTTTTGTTTATCCTCTTTTTCGCAACTACCTATTCTTTTTTTTAAATGCTATTTTCTTTTTTTTATGCTCTGTTTTTTACTAATTTCTGTTTCATATGCTCTCTTTTTTTGCTATTATCTGTTTTGCTGGTTTTGTATGCTCTTTCAAATTTAATTCAATTTTAATATTGCATTTTTATGGGTTTTTTATTTTCTGTTTTTGTGTTATTCTTACCTGTTTTGTATGCTATGTTTTTGTTGCTCTGTTTTGTATGCTATGTCATTTTGTTGCTGAAATTAATTCAATTTTCATATTGCATCTTAGATTTATAAATGGTAAGTTTAGCTTACCATGTTAATATGTTTGTTATATTTTGGATTCCTAATTATCCCATTAAGTTTATTATTGATGTCATGATATTATAACATCAATATATTACAAAAAAATGAATAAACATTTTTTTGTTGTATTTTTTACCAAAAGTACACCTAGCTTCGCCTCGCCTTGAGCCTAGGCTCTAGAGATACCTTTGCGCCTGGGTGCACCTTGTGCCTTAAACAATTATGGCACCTACTATGAGGAGTTGGCGTCTCTCTTTGGAAATGATACTTCAACCGGTGAAAACTCCCATTCAGGAGGATATTACTTTCTGTCCATGGATGGTAAGATTAAAGGTTTCACAACCCCATTTGTGTTGTGATTTTACTACTTTTTTGGTAATTGGACTTATTATTGACCGTAGGCATAGAAGAACCTGACCAAGCAAATAATAATGCCCTAGAAACTGACTTGGACGATACGGATCAAGAGTCACAAGATACACCACCATTCATTTCCAAACATAAGGCTGCAGGAGCATTGCCCAGGACCATTCCCATGTCAAAGCCTCAACGGAAAAAGATCAACCCTTATGAAGAAAGCGCTCGTGCCATTGCGGTATTTGCAGAATCGTCAAAGAAGATGTCAAACGCATTTTCACATGTCAATTTTTAAGACATGCTTGATAGGTTGGAAGGTATGCAAATGGATTAAACGGATATGGTGCGGTTAGTGTTTATGTTTGAGGCTGACCAAGCGTTAGGTCGTATCTTCATGGAGATAACTAAGGAGTCATTTTCTTTCAATTAGGCTTTTAACAAGCTTAGTTGGATGCAATAGGGTATAAATTACGCTGTTTAAAAATCATTTTCGAACAATATTGTGTCCGTTTTGCTAAGTAGTACATTACTCATTTTCGATGTAATCATAATGGCTTGATCAAGTAACCTTACTTGGTTGTATTAAATATTTTGGTTCCATTGTGGTACTTCCAAGTAACATATTTAAAGTTTGTTTTTATATTTACCTTTGTTCATTCTATCGTAGGAGAAGGAATCTCCAGTAAGACCCGTTTAGCGTGTCCAAAAAGGACCATTTTTTTTCTAAAGAAATTGTTTTTTTTTGGGTGGGTTTTAAACATTTCAGGGTTCCAATAGAAAAACAGCTCAAATTGATCTTTTTTTTTCTATTCTAAAAAAATGGGTCAATATATATGAAGAGACTACAATTTGTAATTCTTGGGTTGTGTTTATCTTGTTTTGACGCCGTTTATGTAAAAGTGATGTTTTACTATTTTTATGTTATTTTAATTTTGTTTGTTTCTCTGTACAACGATGGGTTACTATTTTGAATTATCTTATATGGAATGCATTTGTAACTCCCGGTTATTTAATATTTGTAATTCACTATTTGGGATGGTATTTGGAATTCACTTGTATGTGAAATTGATCATGCTCTGTTCTATGTCATTAACTGATTGGGAACTGTAATACAAATGTAATATGTGATTTATAAACTTTTTTGTGATTCTGATACTATGTTGCTTTAGTATGTGATTTTTAAAAAGATTTGGGAGAAACAAATGTATAATGGTTTGAAAATTTATTTGGGACTCTGATACAAATTTAGTATGTGATTTATAATATGTAATATCTTAATTTAGTATGTGATTTATAATATGCTTTGGGACTATGATAAAAATGTAGTTTGGCTTGGCACTGAGATGCACTGAAGTTTGAGTATGAATGGAGGTGTACTTAGGTATGTGGTTTATAGTGTTGAATTAAGAGGAACTATGATATGAGCTGAGGTGTACTTAAAATTGATATGCGAATTGATGTTTAAATTGATTTCTAAAACCTTTTTTTAACGTAAGTTTTTTTAACAAATAATGTACAGTTTTTTAAAAAAATAATAAAAAATACATCTTTTATTTATAGAAATATTGTTCGGAAAATAATGCACAGTTTCCTTTTTTATAACAAACTATATATTCTATAAAATACAAATTGTATTTTCACTTTTTGTTTGTTAAAAAACTACACTTTATCTCTATCTCTATCTCTATCTCTACTACTTTAAAAGACGCTACTTCCTTTTCAAAAACCAAATGACTAAACTACCCTTATTAATTTTAAACTTCCTACCATACCCTTGCTAACACACTCAATTATCTATCCCTACTTTCTTCTACCATTTTCGTTCTTCCAATCCAACTCTAGAAATCAACCGTCACAAAAATTAATGACAACACATTCATTTTGCACATTCATTCATTGTATCAAATCCCAAATTAATGTTAATTCATTCATCTTCCACATTCATTCCGCATGTCAAATGGAATCTGAAACACCAACAGTCAGGAAGACAACACATTCATTCATTATATCAAATCTCAAATTAATATTTCTTCCAATCCAACCCTAAAAATCAACGGTCACAAAAATTAATAACAACACATTCATTTTGCACATTCATTTATTATATCAAATCCTAAATTAATGTTAATTCATTCATCTTCCACATTTATTCAGCCTGTCAAATGGAATCTGATACACCAACAATCAGGAATTAATGACAAAACATTCATTTTGCGTATTCATTCATTGTATGAAATCCCAAATTAATGTTAATTCATTCATCTTCCACATTCAAATGGAATCTGAAACACCAACAGTCAGGAATTAATGACAACACATTCATTTTGCACATTCATTCATTGTATCAAATCCCAAATTAATGTTAATTCATTCATCTTCCACATTCATTCATCCTGTCAAATGGAATCTGAAACACCAACAGTCAGGAATGCCTACGAAATTTTTTCGTATATTAGATATGTATCTTCTATGTCATCCAATATTTTTTTCCTTGCTTTTGGTTCTTCTAGAAAAAAAAACGTTAGTATTCCTACTTCCCTGTGTAATTTTTTCTTCTGTTCCGGTTTAAAATGTTAATAATAATCTGATAAGTTTGTACGTAAAGTAAATTTCAATGTGGTTGGATTTTCTAATCTGTTGAAATTATATTTGTAATTGTAGAATTTCTAAAATATTAAAATCTGACAAATGGAATTTGAAACACCAACAGTCAGAAATTAATGACAACACATTCATTTTGCACATTCATTCATTGTATCAAATCCCAAATTAATGTTAATTCATTCATCTTCCACATTCATTCAGCCCGTCAAATGGAATCTGAAACACCAACAGTCAGGAATGCCTACGAAATTTTTTCGTATATTAGATATGTATCCTCTATGCCATCCAATATTTTTTCCTTGCTTTTGGTTCTTCTGGAAAAAAAAGGTTAGTACTCCTACTTCTCTGTGTAATTTTTGCTTCTGTTCCGGTTTAAAATGTTAATAATAATCTGATAAGTTTGTACGTAAAGTAAATTTCAATGTGGTTGGATTTTTTAATCTGTTGAAATTATATTTTTAATTGTAGAATTTCTAAAAGATTAAACAATTTTCCATTAAAATATTAGTAACGATGTTCGTTTTTGAGTTCTGTTAAATTGCTATGTTAAGTTGTTCAATAATTATTTCCAAAGTTATGTTTTTCAAAAATATCAGATATCCAAATTGTATATTGTATTTATGTTTTTCTTTTAATTTGTCATTTTATCGTCAAATTAAGTTAATTTTTATATTTTACAAATTTCGTATTGATTTAAATATATTGTTTTGGGCATATATTTGTGAGTTATAAATCTTTTATTTATGTTTTTTAAGTTTTATATCATCTTAATCATATGTTGGAGAATGTGCGCTAACTGACCGATTAAATTATCTTTGCATAGGTTTTTGGATTCCAATCTATCCTTTGGCACTTGTTGGATTCGTGACTTTAAAGATCTTGGAGGAATAGTTTGTTGTTAGACAAGACGAAGAACAGTTGATACCGGTGTGTTGTACCGTTGTGGAGGTTCTGATTTAATAGTAACTGAAAAGAGCACTAACAAAACAATTAACATGATTAAGGTATTAATCCTGTTAACTCTTATAATTGATTCCAATTGTTATATCTTTTACGTCTGCAAATTTTATCGATTCACTCAATAGCACCTTTGCCAGTCACATTGTACATGATTGAATTTTCTGAGATGAAATTCACCTCTTCAATTGATATTAAAATGTACAAATAGGCCTCGAATTATTCAGTTTGCTTTTTCATTTTTTATGAAATGTTCGATTCCGGTCCGTCACATGTCCTATCAAATTGAGTTCACCTTATGTAGTAAATGATGATAAAATTCATAAGTTTCAAAGAGACCTTGAGCGTAGGCAGGGAGCAATTTGGTTGCTTATGGAATGTCAAAATTGATTGAAATGTTGTTTGCGTTTGTTTAGAGACCGAGTAATTTCCAGTAGAATATTTTGGAGGTTAACCGGTTCCATGTATTCTATTTATGAAGAGTCGGCTTCAGCTCCGAACTCGACACTGTTGCTCTGTTCACAACTCTAGGACTGACCTTGATTGAGATTATGAAATGTTGAGAGAGGTCTTGAAAATATTTAAAAGCTTTTTTGGGTTGCCAGTGAATACATCTATTATATGACGAGATGTGATTGAAAATTAAAATTGAGTCAGTTTCAATCTAAATTTCAGAAATATTTTTATATGAGAAAAACATGAGACTATCCTTGAGTACTTGAACTAATTAATTTTGATTAACTAAAATATTTAGAGTCATCCTAGTCCTTGATTGTTCTCACTTTTATTTCCTCACCATTCTCATATTTTAGATTTTTAGTTAGTTAGATTTACTTAATATTTTCATTTACATCTTGATTTAGTTTAGTTTAAATTCTCATCTCACCTAGATTGTTTTAATATTTGAAAAGCACAAAAAGAAAATAAAAATTGAATTACAATTGAGTTTGTCTCTAGCTTACCCCCTTGATGTGGATTGACATCCTTACTTACCGCTACACTTGAGTTTGTTATATTTTGTAGCTAATTGAGGTTTTGATTAACTTGGCTTGCAACAACGACATACACAAAAAAGTCAAAGTTATCAAATTTGTACACCAAGTTCGCGCATCAGTTTTTGACATAGTAAACAACTTATATATGTGGCATTTACATGAAGTTAATGAAAATTCAATCTGTATTTCCTTACATATATTTTCACTATTCTTATATTTAATTAAAATTTTCTTTTAAATTATAAAATCATTAAATTACATTTCTTATGCTCCTTTCATACTAAACTTATTAAATAATCTTCCAGACACATCATTTCCCAAATTGTTAGAAATTTCATCCATTCCACCATCAGAAAATGTATCTGGCAAACCCAATGCAAGGAAAACACAGAGAATTACTTGGTTACTTCGAGCCCAATGAAATTCTTACCAATATCAAGCTTAGCTAAAAATAACTAAAATATAGTTTACGCTTAAGTAAATCATGTTAGACTTATGAAATGAATATTTAATATTACAATTGCTCTCATATTAGGAGAAACCGTATATGAACCTCTATGCTCTACGTTGCTAGAACTAGAAGCAACTCCCGATTGCCATCACTGCAATGCCCAAAGATTCCAATATGAACCCCCAACATTTTGTTGTTAAAAAGGTAAAATCTCACTCGCTGAAACTTCGGCCCCCGAGGTTTTATTTCATCTTTTCACATCTAATTCTCCTGAATCAAGAGAATTTTGTGTTAATATCAGAGCTTACAATAGCATATTCTCTTTCACTTCATTTGGAGTTACTCTTGACAAGCAACTAGCTTCATTAAGATGTGGTGTATACATGTTTCGAGTTCAAGGCCAAGTTTATCATCATTTACCCTCATTGAAACCCACCAACAACCCCGGTTATATCCAACTCTACTTCTGTGACCTTCGAAACAAAACTTACTCAAAGTTTACTCTCATATTTCCGCTTTTCTTCATAATTTCTCGCTTTTCTTCATAGTCCTTTATATTAAATTCAATATTATTATTTATTATTTATGATAGGTTTCAATCAATGAAATTCACATTATGGGGCGACTTAGCAGATAATGAAGGCGAAAAAATAAGTGACTTATCAACAATATTTCCTATAATAGCCATTTCTCAAGCTAAACGTTCATCCTACGAAGGTACAATAATACTTATCATCTCACGAACAATTAATGAAATCCTACTAACTCAAAATAAATCAATACATTCTTCACAGGGGAGTATAGCTTGAGCAGTGTATCAAAGACTACAATTCATATTGACCCATATATCATACAAGCTACTGAATTAAAGGATTGGTTAAACAATTTCTTTCAAAAAAAAAAATGCTCCCTTACATGTATTAATTTCACAAATGTCAATTACAGGTTGTCAACATCAATATCATCCCCACATTTTAACAAATTTTCTTCGCCTCCCCAAAAAATAATCAACAATGTGGACACTATTTCTATTCGTGATATTATTAATGGAATCCCATCAACTATAGAGGTAATGTTTCATTTACTATGATTCACTTTTACATCTCTAATATCCTCAATTTAATAACATAACATATCCGATTTTTCACAAACCACATAATCTTTTCTGTTCTTTTGTGGCAATGATTGTGGAGGTTAGAAACAAGGAAAATCCATGGTATGATGATTGCAATGTATGCAACAAAAAAGTCACTGCTGAAAATGGAAATGGCACATGCTTAAATTGTGGTACTTCAAATTCAAATTACACAACAAGGTAAATTAATATGATCAAGAATCTTTCAATATTAATAATAAAACTAATATATAAAACTTTACTAATACATTACTCAAAAAAATATAAGGTACTTACTTCAATTTGTCGTCCAAGACGAAGATGAAAGAGCATCAGTCACACTATTCGAGGAAGCAGAATCATTCATTGGCTGCAACATTCCAAATTTCATCGCTTCTAAAGACAATGTAATATCATTCTTATTTACAATTCAAATTCATACATTTATTCAATAAGCTCAATAACAATTATATTTAATTAAGATTCATATATATTATTTGGTTTACACAGTAAATTTTTCACTCAGACTATGTTCGAAAGTTATATACATGCATTGGAAAAATATACAGATTCTACATTAAAGGGAAATCACTTAAAGCATCTGATCGAAAGCTTGCACATTTTGTAGCTCTGAAAGTGGAAGAGGAAGAAGAACCATCAAATCCTAACAAACGTCAAAAGCAACATATTTGACGATTACATTTCAATTTTTTACCCTTAAACATTGTCGTTATTCAATTTATTCCAAAAACAAATTATCTATTGCTTTGCATTTTACATTTCTTATAACTTGAATATATGGAGATTGATTTAAAATATTCAATCGTAATGCATGCCTTATTGCGTCAACAGAACTACATTGGTAGTTACTTTACTTAATTAACTGTCCTTAATTTAACAAAGGATTTACAATCATACATTATTATTCATGATTTCATTCCTAAAGAGAAATATCGAAACTCGCACACACGTGCAACGCACGTGGGCACATCTAGTTTATTAAAAAACACTAACGTTATTTAAACAAATTAAAACTGTTTACTGTAAATAAAACCAATAAAAAAATTGTTTTTTTTAATTAAAATATAGTTTTTTCATATAAAAGGTTTAGAATTTTTTTTACAATAAATAAAACATTTGCATTAGTTTCAAGTGTTTTCATTATATAGAAATTGTTTTCTATTAAAAAAAGGTCAAAAAACTATACGTATTTTATATAAATAAAAAATTGTATAAATTTCTAACTCTTTTTTTACTTAGAAAAATGTACAATTTTTATAGTAAAAAATATTTGCTTTCTATAAATAAAAACTATTTTCTATGAATACAAACGTTAAAAAACAATTTTTCAATATAAAAAACGTTTTTTATAAATAAAAAACTTAAAAAACCTTTTTCTTATAAATAAAAAGAGTTAATATTAAAAAAAACTATATTTACATAAAATATATATATATATTTTATGTAAATATAGTTTTTTTTTTAATATTAACGCTTTTTAGTTGAAAACGTGAAATGAGTCAAATGACGATTTTTGTGTTTTTATAATTATTTGCAATACATCCCATGTTTTTTTCTTTCCAGATGCTGTTCTTACTAAACAAAACATGTGACACCCTTCATTCTCTATGAAATTTAGAAAAACATGAAAATTGATGGTTACAATTTGAGTTTTAAATGATGGAGGCCGTTAGTCAATTATGAAACTAACTACAATTTAAAAAAGACATTGGATTTATGAAAATTGAAACTTTAAAAATGGAATGAAACTGAAACCTACATTGTTTATTTGTGGAAAAAATGGTTGTTTTATGTGAAGAAAAATAGACAATGCGTTCAAATGTCTATTTTTTCCAAACCAGAAAAGTGTTTTATATTTTTATAAATTTTGAGAAAATTTGGAAAACACAATTAGATTTCTAATTTTTTTCCTTGACCTATAAGAAATTAAATTAAACTTACCATTTAAACCTCTAAGGCTTTAAAAAAGGCTAGGGTTTCTTTCTCTGTTGGTTGAATTCGCCACTAGGTGGAATCAATCCATCACAAACTTACCACAGCTACAACGGTGCCACCACCACCATACCAATAGTGGTGGTTGGGCGGTGAGCTTGTATTGGGATGGTGTTTGTGGAAAAAAAGAGAAGACGAGATTTATTTTCAATAATTGAACGTATTTTCTAATTTTCTAAATTTTTTCATGAAAATTGAAAAAATCGAAAAACATTTCGTAGGCTTGACAATTTGTGTCTTTGGAACGTGTTTCGGGTTGACACGACACGACACGACACGACAAGGTTTTTTTTTTAACACGAACACGACACGACACGGATAACACGATTTCTTAAATTCTATACTAAATTAAACATAAATAGATACGATAACTAGAATAAAAATACGGTTAACACGACAAGACACAAATAACATGCCTCATAATTTTGATACGAAAACGACACGACTTCATGTAAAAAAAACCAACTCGTAATTTTGTAGTGCTAAAGACTAATGCCTCGTTTGATGCGCCATATAAGAGGGCCGTATTGGATAAAATTATCCTAATTTAAAAATTGATATAGTTTGGGTTGGAATATGAGATGTAGTAAGTTATCCAAGTGAGCTTCTTATCCCACAAGGAGTGGGATAAAGAAATTCGACCTCCAAGGTGGTATAAAATTATCCAGTATCAAGAATTGTTTAAAAATTAGTACCCTGCCCATATCAAGTTAAAAGAAACTCACTCAACTTACACTCCCTCAAATATTAGATAGATGCCATCGGCCTCTTTCATTCACATAACTTTCCATTCACATTTTTCATTACAATAGGTAACCTCCCATTCTTTCTTGTTTTTTTCAATTTTTTTGTTATGTTTGTTGCTATATCATAAAGTACTATTTTGGTTTGAATCGATGCAAATATTATGTTAACTCACCTGCTACACAAGTTAAAAGTTATGTGTTGTTAGCCCACCGCTAATATTTTGTTACAATTTTTTATGTGTTGTTAACCCACCTGCTAGACAAATTGAAAGCTATGTACAATTTAGCTTATTTGTTTTTGTTTGTTTTTGGCGGCTATTTTGGATAAAACCGATGTTACCCAGTTGTGGCTTCAAGCAATTTTTCGGTAACTAGTTTGTTTTGAATTGAAAGAGAATGTAGTAAACAACCAGTTTTACTATCTCATTATTTTTTACGGATGGTTTGTGTGCACACGATTTTTTTATGTGTGCGAGTGATTGCCAGTGGTTGACTGTGTACAAATTATAATTACAAATAAAATACGTATGTCTATCTAATTATTATCACCTCATAATATTTTTTTTAACATCCCACGTGAAATTAATACTATTTTATCGGGTTAAAATATGCGATTACAATATATCTTTGTACTTTTTTATTATTAAATACAAAATAAAGGTGTTTTTGGAGAACTGAAGAAAAATTAATGCTTTCCGAAGAATTTCAAATACATGATTGTATAATTATATCCCATCATGTCTTTTTATTTGGAACTGTTCCAAATGCAGAATTGGAACAAATCTTATCCAGCCCATCCTTATCCTATTCAATACTACTCTTCACCTATTCTATCCGGCCCCGTTATACTACTCTTAACACGAACTCAAAACATATGTCTAGCTTAAATTGAAGTTTGTATACACGCAACGCAACTTTGCAATAGAAGTATAATCTAAAAAGAAAAAAAAAAGAAAAACTAAAAACATCATAAATACTAGTGTCAGTTAAGCTTCACTCTATCATTGCTAACTACTCAAACTTGAAACGTCTTTGGATACCCCAACTAACATTGCTCCAGTTTAACTTCATCTTCAATGGCTTCATCACCAACCCCTCGTTTCGTTTATGACGTGTTCTTGAGTTTAAGAGGCGAGGACACTCTTAAAAACTTTGTCGACCATCTATACTTTGCTTTGGACGAAATGGTATTTTCATTTTCAGGATGATGAGAAACTAAAATACAAAAATCCATTGCCCCAGATCCTCTCACATCTATGGAGGAATGTAGGTTTGTTATTATAGTATTCTAAAAAAACTATGCTTTGTCGTCATGGTGTTTGGATGAGCTCGCCAAGATCATGGATTGTAGTAAATCAATGGGACAAACAGTCATTCATGTTTTTTATGACGTGGATCCTTCACATGTGCGCAAACAAACAGGTGATTTTGGGAAAGTGTTTTTCAAACATAATGATGTGACACCCGCCTATTTTAATCATGGGTGATCAGTCCTTTATCGAAATAAATAGGAATCTCACTTGGTTCACTCTTAGCATCACTGTCGAAAACCATTTTAAATTACAAACCAGCCAGTGTCAATTTTATCTTTCATTAATGTAATTACATGCAGAAAAATAGGAATATAATAACTCATCCACAACAAATATAAGAGTCCTAATCATCACACGATAAATAGATAAAAATGAATACCGAATAAACCATCGGTTCCCAAAACAAAATCCAAACCATAAGGTTATCGAAATAAAACTGAATCCAAGTATATTGTCTTGCAATTAAAACTAAAAGTATAATAACTGAAAGGGGAAACATGCCTAAATGAATTACTGAATCAAAACAAAGTCTAGAATGAATAACTGAAGCGTCTGCACAAAATCCTGCAAGCCTTTATAGTTGTTGCAACTACGCATCCCTGGAATGAGTCCTCAAGCTTAACGTTCCTGTGGTTGGACACCTAAAATGTTTTGGAAAATATTTTTGACACGTATCAGAGCCCAAAACCTTTTAAAAATATTTAGCAAGTAATTAAGATGCAATAGTTAAATATGCATTACCACTTTTCATATTTAAGCGGGTATTGCACTCTCTTGAGATATTATTCACCCCTCAACAATTGTGCACACCTAATGCTTACCTCCTAATTCCTCTAATTAAACTATCCCACATAACTAGAGCGGTTACAAATCTTTCTATCACCCTACTCTATCCCGAGTACTTCCTCCCTTTAATTCGTAAGTTATTTTACTCATTAACTTACTTAATCAATTCCACTTTAACGGTTATATAACATTCAAACTAGTTATATAAATAATGCATTCACACTTTATATTTTGATCCGTATATAAATATCTAATCTATTATATACGTATAATTATACGAAAATAATCACACACGTGTCGCGTATAATAATTATCCTCCCGAGTAATAACTCACTTGATGCTTGTCTCTACAATGCTATCATATCCCAGGTATACTCACTCTAACCCCGTTACCAAAAGTCAGTTAACTCACAACGAAATAGGTAAATAAAATCTCAAAACAATGGAGGTGGTCATATTTACCTGAGAGTGAGACCGAATCATACCCAAAAATCTCACCTCGAAAATAAATCACACAATAAAGTACCAGACGATATGACCTAGGGACTATAATTTCCCTGCATTCAGTACCAAGGATTCGCCCACACCGCGCAACCTTCGATGGTATCACTAGAGGGGTATGCGATTAGTCGCAAATATTGTATATTTTGTGCCCGTTACTTATGCATGCACGCACATTTTTTGCCGTTATTTCACGTAATTAAGTTCTTGTACTGTATAACCTTTGGTTTCGATATATATATATATGTTTTGCGAGGTTTATTTGAGATTTTGTAGGGATTGGAGTGCTAATCGGTGCAAGTGTGCGCTTTTCAGGTAATTTTGTCTTTTTTACGTTCGAGCTTCGTGCCCGAACTCCCCATGAATGTTGTAGTTCTCTGAGTCAATTTCGCGTAGCCCCCGACGGTATGTCAATCCGTTTCCTGAGGGCCAAGTTTTGGTCATTTTCCCCGAGGCCCCTTGGTTTGTAGTAAAAGAGGAAAGGACCCAAGGTTTTTACACGCGCGGTCGACCGACCCCATATATACGGTCGAACGGTGTTTCATCTTTTGCCTTCGAATTGAGATAGTATGTTTTGTGCCATTGACGCGGTCGACCGGTCCATGACCCGCGATCGATCGGTACCTCAAGTTCTGCGAAACCTCTCTTTTCTTGGTTTAGTTTTCACCACTCTTGTTTGTAGTTTTCTTTCACTTAGTATATATTGTGAGTGGTTTGTTTGTTTGAGCATATCCGATCATAAAATCATGTAAGAAGAAAATAGAAGATTTGTGTTGTCTCTCTTCTCTCACCTAGGGCTTTGGATATTTTATTCTCATTTCCATCTTCTACTTCACTTATTGTAAGTCAAATTCAATCTTAGTTTCATCTTGTTGACTATTAGTACTATTTGAGTAATTAATATTGTGGTTGTGTCTTGAATGCATTCCTTTACTTTAGTTCTTTCACTTATTATTAACTTAATGGCGTGTATTGGTATAGTTAGTGTTATTAGTTTCTAATTTCCTTAGGTTAGGAGCATAAACCCACCTTGGAGGGTTCACTTCTTGATTTGTTCAATGAATTAATCCAATAAATGGGTGTGCGGGTTGGTATTGGAGTTTCATTGGATTTTAACCTCTCTTATCATGTATGGGTTGTATTTAAGACTTAAACTCCAACATTAACACACTTGTTCGATGTATCTATACCTTCACCTCGTATTGTTGGGTTGACATCCTTCTTGCGGGATTGTTGATAACGATATCTTATTGCCATATGATTGAGGTTCGATCAGAAGAATCAGTTGGGTTGTGATCATCCGAGGCGGGGGAATGTTCCTCAACCTTTTGTTAAAGAATCTTATAAAAATTCGTTTTATAAATCTCTCTTGTTCCTATTAGTTCTTAATTAAATCTCCCAGTAAGTTTGGTTCTCTTTGTCCTATTACAACATTCAAAACTTTAATCATCTTTTCTTTTATCTTTTATTCTTGTTTATTGATTTTTAATTAGAAGAACATCCTCGGTACTTCATATAATTCCCTGCGGACGACTCCGTCTTACTGGGTTTTTATTACTCTCGCGATTAGCGTGCACTTGCGCTATACAATATTCTGAGCGAGTCAGTATGTTTTCACATAAATACCATACACACTGATATTTATAAATCACACACACACACACACACACACACACACACACACATATATATATATATATATATATATATATATATATATATATATATATATATATATATATATATATATATATATATATATATATATATAATTAAAATAAATTCGGCTAACCCATGCCTAATACTCGTAGCACTAGCCAATAATCCTCGAGTCTATTTTTTCAACTCTCAATTTATTTAATTTCACATTCATTAAATAATTAATGTAGCTTCACTTGCTAAAATATCTGGACTCACCCACATTGTACCGTATTTAATTATTCACAAATTTATCTCACATTATTCGTTTCTTAGGCTACTCACCATTTCACATTTTTCTAAACCCAATTATAATCACCCATATTCACTAGGTAACAGGCCCCCTATTTATTTTTCACTAAATAAATAAACCTAGAACAAACTCCAAAGAAATTAGAGTCCAAAAGGAAAAATAAGCAAACCTTCTTGGAAACAGGAATCATCGATCGATTGATAATCGATGCTGTTCCAGTAGGCCTTCTTCACCAATCATTTTTCTCCATGTTTGTTCACCCAAACCTCCATAGATTCTTCCCAAAACTCAACCCAAGTATACCCAAGTCTTATTACACATTGAAATAGGTCCTAATCGCGATTTAAACCATTAAACACCACTGATTTCTCATCACAATCCATTATTACACAAATTAGGTTTTCTCAATTTTATTCAATCCTCTCATTCAATTTGATTCTATAATCCAAATTAAATGAAATTAACCACTGAGTTTTTACTATAAATCATATTTCAATAACATAAGATAGCATTTCATCATCAATTGAACATTAATTCTACTTCTAATGTCCGAATCACCAAAAAATTTTACATGTGACAACCCTCCCCAAAAACGGATTTTGTCTACACCTACCATGATATGAACATGATATTTTTTGCAATTTAAAATAGAAGTGAGTTAATCACTTGACTTTCTAGGTTTGTAGGGTCTGATTATGCGTTTTAGAAGATGGATTTGATAATAACATACCTAATCCCTCTTTGATTTAGGCTCCTAAAGTTCCCTTCGCTTCTTCTTTCTATATTCTCTCAATTTCTAGGGATTAGAATATGAATTGTGGCTACCTCTAACTCTTAGATTTAGATTTAATATCCCTAATCTAGAAATTACGCTAACAGGTCAAGTCTAAATGACCCAAATAGCCCCTTGTGGGCTCGATTTTGTCTAAAAAGGTCCCGCGATCCAATTACTACGCCTGAGTACACTATTTTGACTATCTCAATCCATCCGGAACCATTCATGACCACAAAATTTCCATATGATTAACTCTACATTAATTTTCCATCCTAACCCCATATAGTTTACACGCGACTGTCGATTGAGATATAACACCGTCACGTCGATATCACTCGCTACGCCGTACAATAATTATTTACTATTCACTTAGTAATTATATTACCTAAATATTAATCATTAACTCTCCCAATTAATATTTTAATAAACACATAATATTTAATTCAATTAAATTATGTCACATGTGTAATTGAAAATAACCGAATTAATTAAAATTTAAATACTCATAAACACAGGGTGTTACATACTTCCCCCCTTATAAAGGAATTCAACCCTCGAAATTGGGACATAACTGCAGTGAATAACTCAAGATACTGCTCACGCATGTTATTCTCCTGCTCCCATGTTGACTCTTCAATATTGTGGTTCCCCCACTGAACTTGAACTAAGGGTACCACTTTATATCGCAGCTCTACGATCAAGTATCGCCACCGATCTCTCCTCGTACGTGATATCTGGCTGCAAGTTTATTTCCTCTAATGGAACATGCCAAAATCTCTCTCGCTCCTCTGATACCTCGTTAGTGATGACACGTGGAACACATCATGAATCCGTTGTAAGTTCTCCGGTAGTCCCAACCTATATGCCACTGGTCCTACCCTCTCGATAATCGAAAATGGTGCCACATATATCGGAGCTAGCTTCCTGTTCTTACCGAACCTCATAACCCCCTTCATAGGAGACACCCGTACCAAAACCTGGTCACCAATCTCTAACTATATGTGCCTCATGTCCGCATCGGCACAAAACTTCTTCCTCTCCTACTCTATACGGATGCGCCCTCGAATCAGGTAAATCTTGGTAGTGGTGTCCTGAATCATCTCTGGCCCCAATATCTTGTTATCCCCCACCTCTGACCAGCAAGAGGGCGAACAAAAAGGCCATCCATATGGTGCCTCAAATGGTGTCGTGCTGATGGTTAACTGGTAGGAGTTGTTATACCCAAACTCCACCAATGGAAGGTACTTCTCCCATCCTCCCCCGAAGTCAACTAGGCACATCCTCAAGCATCTTATTAATTCACTCCGTCTGCCCATCTGTCTATGGGTGATACGCTGTACTCAAACGTAAATTCGTGTCCATGACTTACTAAAAGCTCTGCCAGAAGTGGGACACAAAAATATTGTCCCGATTCGACACAGTATTAATCAAAACTCTTTGTAGTCTCACTATCTCAGAAATAAATAGCTGCGCATACTGTCTTGTCTCAAAATTCATATGAATCGGTACAAAATGGGCCACCTTAGTCAACCAATCCACTATCACCCAAATGGAGTAGTGACCTCGCTGCAATATCGGTAACCCAATAATGAAATCTATGAAGATACTCTCCCACTTCCACACTGGAATCTCGAGTGCTTGCGACATCCCCGTCAGTCTCTGGGGGTATACCATCACTAGCTGGAGACAAATTTCGTTATGTCCCGCTTCATCCCCGACTAACCAATACTACCTACGCATATCCCGGTACATATTATACCCATCGAGATGTACTGTATACCTTGACCCGTGAGACTCTGACATCACTGCATGTCTCAAATCCTCATCCTCTGGAATCACGAGTCTACCATTGAAGCGCAAGCCTCCCTCCGAACTAATCGAATATGACTCTGCCCCATTAGCTAACAACTGAAAAACTTTGTCCTAACAATACCGATCCCCTTCCTGTGATTTCACCACCCGTATAGCAATCTCGAGCGTGATAGCCAATACGAACATACATGCTCCGATAACCTCATCGTCGTGTCGAAGATCTCTCCACTTCGCCTTCTAAACCTCCGCTATCCCCCCGGTAGGCCATCGGCTCAATGAGTCTGCCACCATATTTGCCTTACCAGAATGATACTGAATATCAAACTGGTAATCCTTCACAAAATCGAATCACCTCCTTTGCCTCATGTTCAGATCCTTCTGCGTGAACAAATACTGAAGTGATTTATGGTCCGTGAACAAGGAAAATTGCTCCCCCAAAAGATAGTGTCTCAAAATCCTCAAGGCTAACACAACTACTGATAAATCCAAGTCATTCATAGGGTAATTCCTCTCGTGGGACTTAATCTTGCGAGATGCATAAGCTATAGATCTCTCCTTCTGCTGTAGTACACCCCCCAAGTCCCTGCAAGGATGCATCTGTGTAAACATGGTACGCCACTCCTTCCCTAGGTAATGCACGTATAGGTGGTGAGGTCAATTTGTCCTTAACCTCATCAAAAGATAATTGACAATGATCATCCAAAAAAATGGCACCCCCTTACGAGTCAAGTTCATCAACGGACCCACAATCTTCAAGAAACCCCGTAATGAATCGCCAATAGTATCCGATCGGCCTTAAAAAACTGCGAATCTCGGTTAGTGTTGTGGGTTGTCCCCACTCCCTCACTATCGATACCTTACTCGGATTAACATCAATACCCCAATCAGACACAATATGGTCGAGAAATTTCACCTCCCGAAGATAAAACCCACACTTCTCAAATTTGACGTACAACTGGTGATCCCGTAACGTCTGTATGACCATCCGCATATGCTTGGCATGCTCATCCTTAGAACAAGAGTAAACTATAATGCCATCGATGAATTCGATCATGAACTGATCAAGGAACTCTCTAAAAACCAGGTTCATCAAATCCTTGAACACTACTGGTGCATTGGTGAGCCTAAATGGCATCACCCTAAACTCGTATGACCCATACCGTGTAGAAAAAGTAGTCCTAAGAACATCCTCTTAGGAGATGGTTGTTTCTTTAAACTCGATTCTAGAGGAGAGGGAGTTTGAGAACGTGTTTCAGGAGATACTCAGGCTGCCTCCTAGTCATGAAATTGAGTTCGTTATTGACCTAACATCGGGTACAAGGCCTATTGCCAGAGTGCCTTATCGCATGGCCCCATCAGAGATGCGGGAGTTAAGGGAGAAGATTCTGAATCTTCTGGGGTAGGGTTTCATTAGACGAAGTACATCACCGTGGGGTGCGCCGGTGTTATTCCTCAAGGAAAGGGATGGATCACTTCGGTTAGAGAACACAATGGTCCTCTCAAAATAATACATCATCGCCTGGTATCCAGCTAACCAATCCATACCCAATATAACGTCTTAACTCTCCATATCTAACACTAGAAGGTCGACGGCTAAACACAATCTCCCCACATCGATATCCACACCCCTAAAGATCGAGTGTATAAGGTACCCACTACCCAAAGGTGACTCTACACACATAATAAGACTACCGACTGTCTCAAATAAACCAGTTGCACGTGCAAATCTGGTGGCTATAAATGAGTGTGATTCCCCGTATTAAATAAATCCTACCCTGAAGCCCGTGAGTAGGAAACATACCCTCTACTGTAGCTGACACATGTGGGTCCTACTGTACAATTGAATCTCGGATGTTATCGACACGTCCGTACTATAACTTCCCTTACTGTGATGGGGATGGTAGTGCTGAGGGTAACTGCGCCTGCTCCCCCTGCTGGGCACCCTGCTACTATGGTCCCCTACCCCTCTGTGGACACTCTCTCTTCATATAACCCATATGCCCGTACATGAAGCAACTCCCCAGGAAGTCCTCCTAGCTCTCTCCCTACTGGCCTTGTCGAGGTTTCCCCTGCTGTTATCCCTGGTGGCCTCCCCTATTATTTCCTTGGCCCTGGTGGCCCTGAGGAACATGATGTTGCTACTGTTGAGGACCCTGCTTGAAACCTTCCATGGGTCGGTAGCCCCTAGATCTAAATCTCTTGGTAGAATCCCCTTGTCGGTAATCTTTCCCATGCTGTCGGCCTGTCTGCTGCTGTGATGCTCCACTAGCACCGTTCCCACCTCCTTTTCCCGACTGGATAGGATCACTCCCTCTCTTTTTTCCCTTCAGATGGAAGAAATTATCCAAGCAATGCAGAAGTGCGAAATTGACAACATTCGTATAAGTCCTCAATGAGGGTTTACATGTTAAGTTTCTTGATTCTCCAGGCTAGCTCATCCATATACCTCAGTTTCTTATTCTTTTCACTGTTCACCTCATCGAGCACAAAATTAGCGAAACGTGTGAACTCCTCCTAGTACTCAGCTACGAAATTTTCATCCCGAACCACCTCATTGAACCTCATCTGCATCTCTATCTCAACGGCTGACAAAAAGTACTTGCGGTCAAACCGCACCCATATCTCAGCAATGGGAATAGTATCCCTCTCCTCGTCAGTGGTAATGGACTCCCACCATTGTAAAGTTACCCCAACAAGTCTAAAAGTGGGAAATGTCTTCTTTTGCACGTCGCTACACTCAACCATGCGCAGGTGGTGCTGAATATCCTTCTTCTACTGGCAAGCCAAAATCACGTCAGAACTACCCTGAAACTCGGGTGGGTGGCCCTGGATAACCAGTGCCACTGGCTGCTATGCTGGCTGGGCCTAAGGAAAGTAGAGTGTCATGGAAGTCATAGCGGCGTTAAGTGCATGTGCCACAATAGCGACCACCTCTGCTGCCATAAATGTCCCCAGCGATGGTTGTGGATGCGGTGTCTGTGGATCATACTGAGCCTCTCTATCATCGACTCTCACCACTGCCCTCCCCGACCGTCCTCTTTTGGGGGGAATCTGAAATCAGATCGAATTGTTTGAGTTCACAATTAATACAAATATAATAATAGAAGATTGTAATCTCAAATACGCAATCATGAATGCAAGAATCCTAATAATAGGGCTCTATGTCAAAGAATGCTACGCTAAAATCATAGTATGTTGCACAGATCCTATGGACACTAGAACCTGATGCTCGGATACCATCTGTGACAGCCCACCTATTTTAATCACATTTTATCAGTCCTTTATCAAAATAAATGGGAATCTTATTTGTTTCATTCTTAGAATCATTATCGAAAACTATATTAATTTACTAACCACCTATGTTAAATTAAGTCGGGGTCAATTTTATCTTTCATTAACGTAAGCACATGTTGAAAAATAGGAATATAATAACTCAACCACAACAAATATAAGAGTCTGAATCATCACACGATAAATAGATAAAAATGAATATCGAATAAACCTTCGGTTCCCAAAACAGAATCCAAACCATAAGTCTATAGAAATAAAACTGAATCCAAGTACATCGTCTGATAAATAAAACTAAAAGTATAATAATTGAAAGGGGCAACATGCCCAAACGAACTACTGAATCAAAACCTAGTCTAGTAATGAATAACTAAAGCATCTACACAAAATGCTGCAAGCCACCATAATTTCTGTAGCTATGCATCCCTAGAATGACTCCTCAAGCTTTCCGTCCCTGTGGCTGGACACCTAAAATGTTTTGGAAAATATTTTTGACACAGGTCAGTGCCTAAAACTTTTTAAAAATATTTAGTAATTAATTAAGATGCAACAATTAAATATGCATGAACACTTTTTATATTTAAGCGGGTGTCACACTCTCTAGATATATTACTCAACCCCAACTATTGTGCACACCTAACGCTTACCTCCTAACCCCTTTAGTTAAACTAACCCACTTAACTAGACCGATTACAAATCTTTCTATCACCCTACTCTATCCCGAGTACTTCCTCCCTTTAATTCGTAAGTTATTTTACTCATTAACTTACTTAATCAATTCCACTTTAACCGGTTATTTAACAATCACACTTGTTATATAAATAATGCATTCACTCTTTATAGTTTAACCCGTATATAATTATCTCCTTTATTATATACGTTTAATTATACGACAATAGTCACACATGTGTCGTGTATAATAACCATACTCCTGAGTAATAACTCATCGGATGCTTATCTCTATAATGCTATTATATCCCAAGTATACTCACTCTAACCAAGTTACCATAAGACGATTAACTCATACCGAAATAGGTAAATAAAATCTCAACGTAGTGGAGGCGGTCATATTTCTCTGAGAGTGAGACCGAATCATACCCAAAACGTCTCACCTCGAAAATAAATCACACAATAAAATACCAGATAATATGACCTGGGGACTATACTCTCCTTGCATTCACTATCCAGGGGATTCACCCACATTGCTCAATCTCCGATGATAGCACTAAAGGGGCATGTTTTCTCACAAAACCATACACATCAATATTTGTAAATTACACACACGCACACACACACACACACACACACACACATACACACACACACATATACACAATAAGAAAACTATTTTTTTACGACACTTTTTTCTCCGTATTATTTAAAAATGCGAAGAATTTTTTTTCCCAGCATTTATTTATAAGTATTGAAAATTTTATATTGATGTGCCACATAAATATAGCTTTTCTTAATTAGTACTAGCGCTGGAAAAATTATGGGCTGGGCCTAATTTGGGCGGGTCAAATATGGGTTGGGCTAAATGTGGGTTGGGCCAAATATGGGTTGGGTTCAATGTGGGCCGGGCCAAATATGGGCGAACCAAAAATGGGTTGGGCAAACCCATTGTTTTTCTACTAAATTAAGTATTACAATTCGAGCTATATGTAAAAAAACTCATATTTTACTCATAACTTTTAAAAATGAGTGTTATATTTGATTGTATCTTTTAAAATTGGGTTCTATATTTGATTCCTTGCTTTCAAATATGGGCCCTATATTTAACTCATAGCTTTTAAATACGGGCCCCATATTTAACTCATAGCTTTTAAATATGGGCTCCATATTTAGATGACTGGGCTAATATGGGTTGTTTTATTATTTGGGCTACATTTTACCACTACTAATTAATACTAAAATAAATGTGGTATTTTTTTTGGTATTTTATATCTAATGCCACTAAAATTTGGAAAAAAAAAAGAGCCGGTGTTTTTTTAGAAATGTCGCACTACTTTCTCTCTCCCATCCGTGCTCTCTGGCCGTATCTACCTCAATCTCTCTCCCATCACGTTCAATCTCTCACATATCTCGCTAAACCTAATCCTCCCCGAAGTTGTCTCTGTATCAACCAACCCATCCACCTCAATCTCGTCTTCTTTTCCCCCTATTTAAAGAAGGAAGAGGGATGACATTGCTAACATTCATCATTGTTCAGTTTTACAAAGCACTGAAAATCTAGATTGGTTCAGAGAATCAGTGGGTTTTGATCTTTGAAGTTTTAAGGTAAATTGCATTTTTTTTAAATTTTATTTCAGTGTATGTTGCTGTAGCCTAGTGACAATACGGTGATAATTTATTTAGTGGATTTATGCATTCAAAATTCTATCTTATCAAATTCTATCTGAGCGTTGGTAGTATATTGTATGTGGACTGAACTGAGGCAAGCTGTTCTTGTTGGTATATTGCCTTTTTCTTTCAGTATCTATTTTTATGTTGCATATATTGGGTTTTGATTGGCTTCTCTCTCTCTCTCTCTCTCTCTCTCTCTCTATATATATATATATATATATATATATATATATATATATATATATATATATACACTACTGTATATATAGTGTAATTGGAAAACGAAAAAAATTTGTTCCCCAACAAAAAAAAAGTAATTTAAAAAAAATCGATCATAACAATATAAATGAAAAAGAATCTAGAATTGCATACCTTTAAACCGAGAGCTCGAAATATTGATTGAAACAAAAGTCTGAGAAATATATTTCTAGGGAACATAAATGATGATGAAATTAATAAAAAAGGGAGAAAGTACTCTTAGGTCCCTCACAAACAAATTTTAAACACTAAAGGAATTTTGACAAATTTTAAACACTTAGGTCCACTAATTCTCTTCTTGTAAAAGCCCATGCTAGTGGCATAACAAATGCACCTAATTGTAAATTGTAATTAAATGTTTAAAAATTGTTACCAAGGGACCTAACTGTAAATTAACCTAAAAAAATGCTAACCGGGAAAACGTAGATTATAAATAAAAAATAGAACCTAATAGATTACATACCTCGTTCATTGAAATCGGACTATAGAAATGACTGGGCTAGTATGTGTTGTTTTATAGTTGGGCCACATTTTGCCACTACTACTTGGTATGATGTCGTTAGACTATAGAAAGTACATTCCAGTGACACTTGAAAAATCAATAATAGAATTTTTATGTTATAAGTGAGTTTTTTTAATTGTTGTAAACTAATTAAGGTTAAAATATATTGATAGTTAAGTTTCCCCATTTTATAAGAGTAAATATTGGTAATTTTCATATAAGGCCATATCCAAATGGTGTTATAATTAAAGTCTTACTATTTGTAAATTTACATAGTTTCTAAGGATCATATTAATGATTTATGGTTTAACATTTTGTTTATTTATTGTATTTTTTATGAATCTTTCCTAATGAATCTAACAACAATTTTATTTTAGTGTGAGGTAATCAACAATCTTTTCAAATGGATAGCGATAAGAGTTGGATGGAGTTGTCAAGAGTTTCTCTGCCTTATATTAAAGGAGTTAATAGGTTTCTTGATTTTGCATTTTCTAATAAATACCCCGAGCTAGTGATTAAGTGCTCGTGTAAGAAATGTCGAAATACTATTAGCCATAAAAGAGAAGTTGTTTATGAGCATCTCATCATACATGGGTTTGTTAAGAATTATACTAGGTGGATTTATCACGTAAAAGGTGTTCCATACACAATAGGAATTAGTGGAGCGGATGAAGGTCATGACTCGAATACAAGAGATGATATGTGTGGACTACTACATGATATATTTGAAAATCGAAGTGAAGAGGGTATGCGATGTAACGACCCGTATGAAGAACAGGATGGGATGGATGAAAATGCATCAGCATTTTTCAAGTTGTTAAAAGATGGGGAACGCGAGTTGTACCCTGGTTACAAATCTTTCTCATCACTTTCATTTACTGTTCGGCTATTTGATATGAAAACACTTTATAAGTGGAGCCACATGTCGTTTATAGCATTGATTCAATTATTAAAAGAGGTACTTCCGGAGGGTGAAAAACTGCCAGGTTCATACTCTCAAGTAAGAAAGATGGTTAATGATCTGGGGTTTGATTATAAAAAATTCATGCATGTCCAAATGATTGTATGATGTATTGGAAAGAGAACAAAGATCGTGAGGATTGCATAGTATGTCATACATCAAGATGGAAGCAATTTTCGAGTGAGTCTGATGATGAAGAAGCTAGGGGTCAAAAAATTCCTGCAAAGGTTGTTAGGTACTTTCCACTAAAACCAAGGCTTCAGAGATTTTTTATGTCATTGAAAACATCCTCCCTCATGATATGGCATGCGGAGGAATGCGATGACAACAGCATATTAAGACACCCGACTGATTCTAAAGCATGGAAAACCTTCGATTAATAAAATCCAAAATTTTCTAGTGACTCACGCAATGTTAGGCACGGACTATCAGCCGATGGCTTCAATCCTTTTAGAACAATGAGCATATCTCATAGCACGTGGCCCGTTGTTTTGATGATATACAACTTGCCTCCGTGGATGTGTATGAAACAAGCTTATCTTATACTGTCTACGTTAATTGACGGTCCACGCGGCCCAGGAAATAATATTGATGTTTACTTACAGCCTCTCATTGACGAGTTGCAGGAATTGTGGAATGATGGCATACTTACTTACGATGCATCGACTAAAAAATGTTTTGTATGCGTTCAACATTAATGTGGACAGTTAATGACTTTCCTGCGTATGCAAACTTGTCAGGTTGGAGTACAAAAGGGAGATTGGCTTGTCCTTGTTGTAACAAGAACACTCATTCACAGTGGTTAAAGAATGGGAAGAAATTTTGCTATCATCCAGTCGGAGATACCACAGATAGACTATCTACCCATTTATGCATTTTAGTTCGTGATGGGAACATGTAAAGTTTCTTTTGTAAATTTTCATATAACACAACTCTTATTAGAATACTTTTTGCAATACTGTATGTTATCTATTGACAATTTAAAGATGATTATTTAATCGATGTAAAAGGTTACTAATTTATTATTATATCGATGCTGAACAGGTTACCGTTGGCTTTCAAAGATTGGCGATGCAAGGAGTTATACCCATAGAAGGAACATATTTGGTGAGAGGTGAAGATAAAATCAAAAGATACCATAATTTATGGCAAATGAATTGAAAATTTTGAATTCTTTAGGTAAAAGTCAACTATTTATGGGTTGTCTTGGCAATCACAACAAAGTCAATAATAGCTCAAATCATAACATTGAAAATGATAAAACATAATTAAAGTTAAACTCATGTGTAGTAGATGACTTGTTTTTCTATACATTGTAATTATATAGGATAACACTGATGCCCCTGAAGAATTCAAAAAAATATGCATGAAGAAGGTTGGAAAGATATGGAATAATTGGAAAGCAGAGGTGAAGAAACATTATCGTGCCTTTGATACTGACGAAGATATATTGAAATATTGTCCACCTAGAGTAAAGCTAGAGCAGTGGTCACAACTTGTTAAGTATTGGGGAACTCACGAGGCAGGGCATGAATGTATTACTACCAGTAAAGTGTTATAAATTCAAGTTAAACATATATTTTAAATATATTTTTGTAATAGAAAATGAGTCGAAGAAATCGTCGAACTCGTAAGAAGCAAAGAACACCACATACTTCCGAAAGATTTTGATTATGAATATTATTTTATGTTTTCAAACTTATTTATGTAACGACTTACGAGTCATTGGGTTTATGAAGATGGAGGTTGATCAAGGGAAAAAGGTTTCGTTGGTTGATGTTTACATCAAACCACATAAGAGGAGCGATGGCTCAGCCATCGATAACGATTCAGCTGAAGCAATGGTACAAAAATATCATCCATGTTCCTTCCCTTATTTCTTATAAAATCTCAACAACATCATTTTACCTATTAATCAAAATTATTATTCTATTTATCAACCATTATAAAAGGCAACATGCAGGAGATTGTGTCATATCGTTAAAAGCATAATATATATCATCCATGGATGAGGATTAAATTAACAATTAAATAAGTTTATTATTATTTATGAAATTTAAAATTATGCATGAAATTATTATGTTAATAAGAATTGTTTCATTTCAGTAAAAAATAAGGCAAAAAGTAGATCAACTTCCGTTAGATTGTAATGAATCCGTCAGTCGTAAAGACGAGATATTTTATGAAGTCCTAGGACCTGATAAACACAGTCATTGTCGAGCTTATGGGAATGGAACATCTCTGACTTATGTGCATGGAACTAAGCGGCCGAAGGTTAATGAAAAAGAGTATGAGCGACTAAGATCTGAGATTCAATCTGAATTTCAGGATAAATTTTATCATTTAGAGGCTCAGTTTGAGTTGATACGCACACACATGATGACTTTCCATTCCGTTGTATCCAAACAGGTTAATACGTACACACTTTTAGCCTTTGTGCTTAATTATCATGTATATATATACATGTATGTTCTAGTATTAAATTATGCTATTAACAGGTTCCTCAATCCTCCAACGAGCAAAACATACCATCATATAGGTCTATTTTGCAACCCGAGCAACAATTAGAAGAAACCAACCAATTTTAACCGGTAGTGGTACCACAATCAAATCACCATTTAGCTCCATCTCAATAAGAAACTATATAACTACTTTATAAAATCATAATTTATAACTATATGTTTTCATGATTGAAATAATTCATTTTTTGTAGATTGCAAATTATCAACACTTGGATGCCCCCGATACTGCTGCTTGTGTAAGTGAGAAAATGAATGCTACTTCAATTCAGGTATGTTACTAATTCAAAGGATTTTAAAGGGCACAATATATATGCGCTTTCTTGGGGAGTTTATATATACTTGTCATTGAGTTGTTGGCATATTTGGTTGTATATAGTCTTAAAATTATTGGGATGTCTTAAAAACAAATAAAACTCTGTCGATTTTTTTCCAGAAATATATGGTTGATGACATATTCATCTTATTTGTAGAAAGAACTATCAAAGAAGAAGAAGAAGTACCATCAACCACGATAAAGGGTATAAAATAATTCACTTCCTAAAATTGTAGACCTTATTACTTCCGGACTTCCAAAAGTGGTTATGGCACGTGGATTCATTGTGAGCAAGGACCCTTCAACAAAATTAGGGTGTATGCCACTAGGTGAATGTGACACCCCGACTAACTAAATACCGGGTAGCTACTCCTTTATTCATATTAATACGAAATGTAAAGTTGGTTCAGTTCATAGCATCACTGTCGAAAAACATTTTAACAATTACTAGCCACCTAATATTTAAAATGTGAGTTGTCAATTTTAACTGAATCCGATTAACATATAACCAATATAAATTATGAAATGCTGATACCACAACCACATCACAGTCACAATAGAATAACAATATAATAAACTGAATCTGGAGGAATACACCTCACAAAGATCCAAATACTGAATTAAACCAAATACAGAGCCTGAATCATTAATTAATTACATTCAAAATTGAAATGAAACTGAATAGATAAACTGTCTTTAAGAGAAAAGGGGCGACATGCCCTACAGATAAATAAGTCTGAAATGGAATCAAGGTAGAAAGTGGAGGCATCTATTATCGAGGTCCTGTAACTTCCATAGCAGCTATATCACGTCACTAGAATGGAACTCCTAAGCTTGGTGTCCTTGTGTGTGGTCACCTAAAAGGTTTTTACAAAAAAAAAAAGATTTGAAAGCAAACGGGTCAGAGCCTGATTGTGAAAATAGTTTAAGAATACATCAAGTGTTTAATATCATTAACACAGTGAATATAAAATACATGATAGTGCGTGCACTCACATGAGTTTTCTCACCTCTCAACTAATTGTGCACGCCTCATGTACCCGTACCCGTTCTAGTCTTTCCACTATCTAACTAGTCCAATCCATAACCTGACTTTACTTTACAGTTTAGAATTCAATTCCTAATATCTTAACATAAACTAAGAGTCTTACTTTTTTATTTCTCACGATTAGGTGTAGAATTTACTAAGGATGTCCCACTTTTAGCTTTACTAGAAATATTACAATTATTCACACTTTACACTTTAATACACAATCCATCACAATTATCAGTATATTAGTCTCATCATAAATATACAATAATGGCACCCTCTAGACTAAGCTGCGGTGAACACATACTCTGCTATCAAATCCCGGTACATCACGTACATAAGGACCACGTATTCCGAATCTCTCAGGAAACGTATCAATAAGGAACAATCACACATAATGGAGGTGAACAGAGTTCACATCACATGGGTCACGCACATAACTACGCTCCCATAATCAACTGACTTATTAACTCCCCAATAAACCATTCTCTGACCTATGTCCTCGAGGTACCAATCTAAATCCCCCCGTAGGCACACAAAGATTAGATGGCCCTGATCGAACGCCGACCTCCCGTGATAACAAGTATGGTAGGTATGTTATACATAGATAAACACATATACTAAGCATTCACACATCTTAGATATCTTATAATATTAATAGAGGTATATTTTACATTCCTATACCGTCATTAATGTAGTGCACTTATAAGTCTCCGAAAAATATACATCATATATTATCAACTCTTCTCACATCGCAAATTCAAGTACTTCTATCCTAACCCCTAGAAGTCACCCGGTCTATTATATAATTCCAAGTTTTAATCCTCAACGTACTCCAATCTCACAACTATACCCACTAATCAACAAGGGAATAATAACACTCAACTTAATAGGTCTATGGAACTTTCAAAACTAAAATCGGGCCTAAAAAGACAATTCTTTGAACTCGTTAGAAGTCACTGAAATATCACTCGAACGAGGTCGTTTGAACGAATGGCTTCGAACGAACTACCAACTCGTTAGAAAGGGCACTGGAATCTCATTCGAAGGTGGTCGTTCGAACGACTTGGGTTGGTCTTCTAACGAGATTGCAGAAAATGCCCAAAATTCCCCCAACTTCATTTTTCACCCAAATTCCTTTCTCCAAATTCATCCTAAGTTCATACCAATTACGTTTTTTTGTTGTTAAACTACTCTAGGTCACCCTAAGTCATTTCTTAACATATTCTTGGGGTTAAATCTTATAAATCGACATGTAATCACCATAAATTCCCAAATCTTGCCCCAAAACCTATGAACATGAACCCAAAATTTAATTACATACAAAGACTCCTTATTAATCCATTTTCAAATCATCAACAGTTATGTTTTGTGTATTGAATTCGTCCATAAGCATTCTACATGCAATTCCTATCCCAAAATCATAAGTTTCTCAATAATCATATTGGGTTTTCATCAAAAATTTCTAGGCAATTAAAGTTTCTACACTAAACATGGAGGAAATATTCAATGAAATTAATAACATTAAATCCCTTGCCTTAGGTTCGTGCTTCAGATTTGTTGTCGGTGTTTCAAGGTCGATTCGCTCCTCTTTCTGGTCACAATCCCTTCCAAAATGATGATGATGGGAAATGGTTTGGTTTGGAACCTCTTTTAACCTCTCTTTAACTTCTCTCTAAACCCCTGTAGCGCACTACCTTGCTTTTGGATGATAATGGACTTAGTGGACCCTTTAATAATATCCAATTTAACTCTAAAATTCGTGGGTTTTAATCCTTTAATTTTTAAAACTACCAAAATAGCCTTCTAGGTTGCCGGTTTGGCCTAAAAATGCCCTGGGACCCAAACTAAACTCTCGGCTAGTGTTTACTGACTATTTCGACCCTTCCGGACACGTTGTCACACTAAAAATGACCATTCGGTTGATAAAAATATAATTTACTTTTTAATCTAATTAAATTCATTCCTGACGCGACTGACACGCGCGTCCCAACTAAATTTCCCAAATTGTCGTATTTCTGCCTCGCGACAATTTTTATATTTTCAATACTCATATATTACTATATATATTCCGTAATATTTAATTTTAACATCATAAACAAATACCAACTCATGTCCCGTTAGTATTTACATCCGGATTAATTTACAATTAAGTCTCATTTAATTCAATTAATCCCTTAAATAAAATCAATAAAATTACGGGGTATTACATACTTTCCCCCTAATAACAGAATTTCGTCCCAAAATTCAGAACTAAAGAATACCTTGTAAAAATTACTCTGGATAACGCTCGCGCATCTCATCCTCGCGCTCCCATGTGGACTCCTCGGCATTATGATGCCGCCACTGCACGCGTACTAATGGTACTATCTTCGACCTCAATTTCCTCTTGTTGTGGTCAAGAATAGCAATCGGCCCCTGCTCGTAGGAACTATCAGGATGAAGATCGATGTTCTCCAAAGCAATGGGGGTATGAGCCAAATCATCCCTAAGATATCTCCTTAGCGAGGAAATATGGAACACATCATGAATCCTATGCAAGTGCTTTGGTAATCCAAGTCTATACGCTACTGGCCCAATTCGCTCGATAATAGGAAATGGCCCCACATATCTTGGTGCCAGTTTCCCCTTCTTCCCAGAACACATAATCCCCATCATCGGAGATACTCTAAGTAGCACCTGGTCCCCCACCTGTAACTCTCTAAAGAACCTCTTGGCATCAGCATAGCTCTTTTGCCGGTCCTGAGGTACCCAAATACGGCTCCGTATCATCTCTATCCTTGTCGAAGTGTCCTGAATCACTTCCGGCCCAAGGAGTTTGTTATACCCCACCAGTGGAAGTTATTTCTCCCAACCACCTCCAAAGTTTAGGATGCACATACGCAACATGTCCTCCAACATCTGACTACGGGTGATATGCCGTACTCAGCCGCAATTTCGTACCAATGGCGTCCTGGAAACTTTCCTAAAATTGTGAAATAAATATCTTGTCTCGGTCAGACACGATATTGAGAGGCACCCCATGAAGTCTCACTATCTCCGCTATGAAAATCTGGGCATACTGTCCCGTAGTGTAATCTGTCCGGGCTGGCAGAAAATGAGCAACTTTGGTCAGTCTATCCATGATTACCCATATGGAGTCGTGACCCCTCTGCGAAGTAGGTAACCCCGTGATAAAGTCTATGGAAATGCTTTCCCATTTCCACATCGAAACCTCTAACGGCTGTACAAGTACTGCCGGTCTTTGATGATCCACCTTTACCAGTTGACAAGTGGCACATTTTAAAACGAACTCTGTAATATCTCTCTTCATCCCGCTCCACCAGTATTGTCATCTCATGTCTTGGTACATCTTATTCCCACCAGGGTGTACCACGAACCGCGAACTGTGCGACTCTGTCATTACCTCGTGCCACAAATATTCCCCTTCCAGAACAATCAGTCTCCCATTAAAGCGTAATCCCCCGTCTAAACTAACGGTATAGGACTCGGATCCCTCTGCTAGTAATCGAACTATCTTCTCTTGATAGAACGAGTCTTTTGCCTGGGCCTGTATCACTTTCGTAACAATCTGAGGCGTAACAGTCATCATAGACATGAATGATCAGGCCATTGCATCCTGGTGTCCCAACATATTCCACTTTGCTCTCCACACCTCGCCTACTGGTCTATGGCTTAACGCGTCTGCTACCACGTTAGCCTTCCCTAGGTGATATTGGATGTCAAACTGATAATCCTTTATGAACTCAAGCCAATGACGTTGACGCATATTAAGTTCCTTTTGTGTGAAGAGGTATTGTAGAGACTTATGGTCCATGAACAAATGAAATTTCTCCCCAGGAGATAGTGTCTCCAAATTTGAAGAGCAAATACGACTATCGCTAACTCCGAGTCCTGTATGGGGTAGTTCTTCTCATGCGTCTTAAGCTTACGGGAAGCATAAGCTATGGCCTGACTTTCCTGCTCCAGTACACCTCCAAGTCCTTGTAAGGATGCATCGGTGTAGACTAGATACTCAACTCCCGATCTGGATAATGCTAATACTGGCACTGAGGTCAACTTGTCCTTTAACTTATCGAATGCCAATTGACAGGCATCGCTCCAGATGAATGGCACACCTTTGCGAGTCAGATGTGTCAAAGGACCCACTATCTTTGAGAAGCCCCGAATAAACCTCCTGTAGTATCCTGCTAGGCTCAAGAAACTATGAATCTTAGTCGGTGTCGTGGGCTATCCCCACTCCCTCACCGCAGATACCTTTCCCGGATCAACAGATATCCCCCTGTCTGAGATGATATTCCCCAAAAACTGAACCTCCTTCAGCCAAAACCCATATTTCTCGTACTTTGCATATAGCTCGTTCTGACGCAGCGTCTGCAAAACCTTCCTCAAATGCTCTGCGTGTTCCTCCTCTGTCTAGGATTAAACTAGAATGTCATCAATAAAGATAATGACAAATTGGTCTAGGAACTCTCTGAATACCCTATTCATCAAGTCCGTAAACATGGCTTGGGCATTGGTTAAGCCAAAAGGCATAACCCAAAACTCATAGGAACTGTATCTTGTCAAGAAGGCAGTCTTCGAGATGTCCTGTTCCCTGATACGCAACTGATGGTATCTCGATTGCAAGTCAATCTTTGAGAAGAAGAAATCTCCTCTCAACTGGTCGAATAAGTCATCGATTCGGGGCAACGAATACTTATTCCGTATCGTGACTTTATTCAACTCCCGATAATCTACACACAACCTCAATGATCAATCCCTCTTCTTTACGAACAACACAGGGGCACCCCACGATGAAGTACTCCTGCGAATAAACCCCTAACCCAACAACTGCTCTATCTGATCCCTTAGCTCTCTCATCTCCGCTGGAGCTATACGGTAAGGTGCGCGGGCAATTGGCCGAGTGCCCGACGTCAAATCGATAACAAAATCTATCTCTCTACTAGGAGGTAATCCAGGTATATCTTGGAATACATCAGCAAACTCCCTAACAACTAGAATCGAATCGAGTGGTATCACCACTTCCTTAGAGGTCTCCTCCTCTATGTAATACAAGTGAGTGGACGATCCTCCCTCAGGACGAGGCATCGCCGCTAAGAACATCTCTTGCCTGGGAATGTCAAAAATAATACTCCTGCTAAAATAATCAATCATGGCTCGGTACGCGACTAGCCAATCCATACCAATAATCGCATCGTACTCAGTCATCTCTAATACTAACATATCAGCAGGTAAAGTAAAACTCCCGATCTCTATACCCACACCTCTATAAATAAGAGAAATCATAGAACCTCTACTTAACGGTGAATCTACGTAAGTAATCGTGCTCTCTGCAGTGTCTAACAACCCTAAAATGCGTGCAAATCTCATGGCAATAAAGCAGCGTGTGGCTCCCGTATCAAATAAAATATGCTCCATAGTCCCTCGAATGGAGAACATACCCTCAATAGTAGGTGGATCCTGTAGGACTGCGGCCTGCTGGAGCTGATAAACTCGCTCGTACTGAAGCTGTCCCTGCTGAACTGGGACTGCTAGAATGGGTGGAAAAGATGGCATCTACGGTGGTATTGGGAGGGCGGCGAGAAACATAGGTCTCTGGGGCTCATGTCGAACACCCTGCTGCTGCTGCTGTGGGGCCATGCCCCCTTCAGGACACTCCTGGCACTTGTGGCCAATTTTTCCACAAGTGAAATGTTTCCCCGAAAAGTTCCCCCCTCTCTGACCCTGCTGCCCACGACCCTGGTGGCCATTGCCATTCCTCCCCTGGCCATACCGGCCCTGATGAAACTGCTACTGTTGGCTCTGTTGACCCTGATGGCCATGATGAAAACCTCCCTGACCATTTCTGAAACCTCCAGATCTAAATCTCTTAGGATCCCCCTGCTGGGAACCCTGATCACCCTGCCGGTGCTGACCCTGAAGTGATTGTGCCCCACTGGCACCATTTCCCCCTATCCTACCCTGATGGCTGGACTCTCCTGATCTCTTACTCTCCGACAAGTGAAAGTGGTGGTCTTTATAATGAAGCAGTGTTACGTTAACCACATCAGAATAAGTGGCCAATGAGAGATTTCCCAGTAAGTACTGAGGGATCCTCCAAGTCAACCTATCCATGAACTTTTGTATCTTCTTCTCCTCTATCGGAATCTCATCGGGGACAATGTTCAAGAGATTGGTGAACTCGGCCTCATACTCTGCCACTATCTTTCCCTCCTGCTTGAGGTTCATTAACTTCATTCTCATCTCGGTGTGAACGGCTGAAGGAAAATACTTGCGGTCGAACCGCACCAAGAACTCTTGAATAGAAAGGGTATCTCTCTCCTCCGCAGTGGTAATGGACTCCCACCATTGCAACGCTGACCCTACTAGCTTAAAAGTAGCCAGTATCTATCTCTGTATATCCATGCACTCGTACATCCTCAAGTGCCTTTGGATGTCCTTCTTCCACTGACTAGACATAACAACGTCGGAGCTACCTACAAACTCCGGAGGGTGTGCCTTCTGAAAAGCATCACGAACGCGTTCCCAAGAAGACGGGAATGCATGAGCCTGTACTGGAGCTACTAGCGGCGCCTGGGGTGGTGCCTGCTGCACAACTGCTAGGGAAGAAGTTACCGTTTAGGCTATAATAGCGACAACCTCTACGGCATTCATGGAGCCCTGAACTGGTACAGGCTGTGGCTCGGGCTGAGCATCCCTGGTAACTAGTTGTGCATGTCGGGGAGGCATCTGAAATGAGAGAATAAAATCTTATTAGTTCCCAGTTATTATCTCAAAATTACTGAAGAGCGTATGATACACAAAAGAGTACAACAATCCTAAAATATAGGGCTCTACACCAAAGAACACTCAGCGGAAACACAACAAGCCGTACAGATCCTAAGGACACTAGAACCTGATGCTGTGATACCACCTGTGACACCCCGACTAATTAAATACCGGGTAGCTACTCCTTTATTCATATTAATACGAAATGTCAAGTTGGTTCAGTTCATAGCATCACTGTCGAAAAACATTTTAACAATTACTAGCCACCTAATATTTAAAAAGTGAGTTGTCAGTTTTAATTAAATCTGATTAACATATAACCAATATAAATTATGAAATGCTGATACCACAACCACATCACAGTCATAATAGAATAACAATATCATAAATTTAATCTGGAGGAATACTCCTCACAAAAATCCGAATACTGAATTAAACCAAATACAGAGCCTGAATCATTAATTAATTACATCCAAAATTGAAATGAAACTGAATAGATAAACTGTCTTTAAGAGAAAAGGGGTGACATGCCCTACAGATAAATAATTCTGAAATGGAATCAAGGTAGAAAGTGGAGGCGTCTATAATTGAGGTCCTGTAACTTCCCTAGCAGCTATATCACGTCACTAGAATGGAACTCCTAAGCTTGGTGTCCTTGTGTGTGGGCACCTAAAAGGTTTTTACAAAAAAAAAAGATTTGAAAGAAAACGGGTCAGAGCCTGATTGTGAAAATAGTTTAAGAATACAGCAAGTGTTTAATATCATTAACACAGTGAATATAAAATACATGATAGTGCGTGCACTCACATGAGTTTTCTCACCTCTCAACTAATTGTGCACGCCTCATGTACCCGTACCCGTTCTAGTCTTTCCACTATCTAACTAGTCCAATCCATAACCTGACTTTACTTTACAGTTTAGAATTCAATTCCTAATATCTTAACATAAACTAAGAGTCTTACTTTTTTATTTCTCACGATTAGGTGTAGAATTTACTAAGGATGTCCCACTTTTAGCTTTACTAGAAATATTACAATTATTCACACTTTACACTTTAATACACAATCCATCACAATTATCAGTATATTAGTCTCATCATAAATATACAATAATGGCACCCTCTAGACTAAGCTGCAGTGAACACATACTCTGCTATCAAATCCCGGTACATCACGTACATAAGGACCACGTATTCCAAATCTCTAAGGAAACGTATCAATAAGGAACAATCACACATAATGGAGGTGAACATAGTTCACATCACATGGGTCACGCACATAACTACGCTCCCATAATCAGCTGACTTATTAACTCCCCAATAAGCCATTCTCTGACCTATGTCCTCGAGGTACCAATCTAAATCCCCCCGTAGGCACACAAAGATTAGATGGCCCTGATCGAACGCCGACCTCCCGTGATAACAAGTATGGTAGGTATGTTATACATAGATAAACACATATACTAAGCATTCACACATCTTAGATATATTATAATATTAATAGAGGTATATTTTACATTCCTATACCGTCATTAATGTAGTGCACTTATAAGTCTCCGAAAAATATACATCATATATTATCAACTCTTCTCACATCGCAAATTCAAGTACTTCTATCCTAACCCCTAGAAGTCACCCGGTCTATTATATAATTCCAAGTTTTAATCCTCAACGTACTCCAATCTCACAACTATACCCACTAATCAACAAGGGAATAATAACACTCAACTTAATAGGTCTATGGAACTTTCAAAACTAAAATCGGGCCTAAAAAGACAATTCTGTGAACTCGTTAGAAGTCACTGAAATATCACTCGAACGAGGTCATTTGAACGAATGGCTTCGAACGAACTACCAACTCGTTAGAAAGGGCACTGGAATCTCATTCGAAGGTGGTCGTTCGAACGACTTGGGTTGGTCTTCTAACGAGATTGCAGAAAATGCCCAAAATTCCCCCAACTTCATTTTTCACCCAAATTCCTTTCTCCAAATTCATCCTAAGTTCATACCAATTACGTTTTTGTGTTGTTAAACTACTCTAGGTCACCCTAAGTCATTTCTTAACATATTCTTGGGGTTAAATCTTATAAATCGACATGTAATCACCATAAATTCCCAAATCTTGCCCCAAAACCTATGAACATGAACCCATAATTTAATTACATACAAAGACTCCTTATTAATCCATTTTCAAATCATAAAAAGTTATGTTTTGTGTATTGAATTCGTCCATAAGAATTCTATATGCAATTCCTATACCAAAATCATAAGTTTCACAATAATCCCATTGGGTTTTCATCAAAACTTTCTAGGCAATTAAAGTTTCTACACTAAACATGGAGGAAATATTCAATGAAATTAATAACATTAAATCACTTGCCTTGGGTTCATGATTCAGATTTGTTGTCGGTGATTCAAGGTCGATTCTCTCCTCTTTCTGGTCACAATCCCTTCCAAAATGATGATGATGGGAGATGGTTTGGTTTGAAACCTCTTTTAACCTCTCTCTAACTTCTCTCAAAACCCCCGTAGCCCACTCCCTTGTTTTTGGATGATAATGGCCTTAGTGGCCCATTTAATAATATCTAATTTAACTCTAAAATTCGTGAGTTTTAATCCCTTAATTTTTAAAATTACCAAAATACCCTTTTAGGTTGCCGGTTTGGCCTCAAAATGCCCCGGGACCCAAACTAAACTCCCGGCTAGTGTTTTCTGACTTTTTCGATCCTTACGGACATGTTGGTGCACTCAAAATGACCATTCAATTGATAAAAATATAATTACTTTCTAATCTAATTAAATTCATTCTTGACGCGACTGATACGCGCGTCCCAACTAAATTTCCTAAATTATCGTATTTTTGCCTCGCGAAATTTTAATATTTTCAATACTCATATATTACCATATATACTCCGTAATATTTAATTTTAACATCATACACAAATACCAACTCACGTCCCGTTAGTATTTACATCCGAATTAATTTCCAATTAATTCTCATTTAATTCAATTAATCCGTTAAATAAAATCAATAAAATTACGGGGTATTACAGTGAAGACTTTTGGAAAGTATATATTGAGAAAAAAATTGTAATAAATGAATCATTGCCTAGACCTTATGGAAACAAGTCCACAATTGGTGATGCACATCATTCAACTGTAGCGTGGCATATTGCTAATGTACTAATTTTTAATTTTAATTTTTTAATTAAATACTAAAGAATAAGTATCAATGGCTAACAATTGACTTTTTTATTTGTAGGTCGAATAGGATGTTTGACTTTGATGAAGAAGGATCGTACATTATATAAAATTTAGTTTCCCTTCAAGTTGCCCCGCTTTTTCTTATTGAACAAGTGATACATTTTGTTTTGTGAATGGATAATTGTTTGTAAGGACATTTTTTCTCATGTCCAACATGTTACATTTGTGTATGTCGTACGCCGCTACATTTGGCTCGTCACCTCAAGATCTCACTCGGCAGCCTCAATCCGAATTCCGGGAATCAAGAATTTATTATCTCCATCATCTGTCCTTCATCTGCTTCAATGACTTCACGTTCCATGATTTTAGGCTCGTAATGCAAGTGGTACGCAAGAGAAGTCAAAACAGTGCAACAAGGCTTGATAAGGAAGTTTAAGGGTAATTTGGTAATTTTATATCCACCATACGGAGTACTGGTCAACTGGAAAGTTGAAGAGCTTGTCACAACAAAGATACTGGAAGAAACGGAACCTCAATTCGAGCTACGGTGAACAAGTTATGGCCTGTTGAAAATGGAGATAATTCTAAGAAAAAACTTGGAAATTTTTGTGTTGAAAACACCTTTTTCCTGCGATTTTCCCCGAACCCAGCCCGAACCGGTTCGGGGGGCGAACCGGTTCGCAGAGACCCCGAACGCTGGATAGAATTTCAGTGTTTTAAATTGGTGGAACTCTTCATTTATTTTCCTATTTAAACCAACTTCGGGGGAGCAGTTTTGCAAGACTTTGGAAGACGTTTTTGAGAGTCCAAATTACTCTAGTCTTCATATTTTTGAGTCCCAAGACTCATGTTTTGATTCACACAATTGCCAAGACTTTGTGAATCTTTTTGGTAACCCAAGAACACAACCTTGTGTTTGTTCAAACCTTTGTGGAGAGATCTTTGCAACCGAGTGCTGCGTGTCATTGCTGAGGGAGTCTCTACAAAGTTTTATGGTTGCATGTCATTGAGGAGTGTTGCGGTTCTTCCTTTGTTGATTGGACTGAGCTTCATGTGGGTTCACTGCGTGTGGATTCATTGCTGACGACACCGACCGACGCCTGCGGGTATTCATGTGTCACTGTATTTCATTGTAATCCATGTAAGTTGCGATTTACTTATTATAGTGAAATAAAAGGTTTTGCCCTGCGGGGATTTTTCCTTAAATTTGTGTCGCATGCTTTATTTATGGTTTGACAAACACACACACACACGTTGTTGGCTGTTTATGGGTTGATTTAGATGCATGTTTAGGGGCTAATTTTATTTGGTTTAAAAGTAGACTCTAATTAAATAAGGGTTACTTGGAAACTTGCGAAATTTAATTTAAATCATTATCACATAGTCGCACTTTTCAAATTGGTATCAGAGAGGGTTACGCTAATTTATCGCGTGATCCTGATTTTTCAAGGATTTACTTTCTTATAAAATTTGTCTACTCACGTTTTCAAATTGGTATCAGAACGGGTTACGCTAATTTATCGCGTATTCCTATTTTTCGCAAAATCGTGTGATATTGATTTTTTTTTTAAAATTAATTTTGTGAAAAATTGCAATTTTTCAATGGAACGCCCGTTTAATGAGGAGCCTATTTTGAAAAAGTTCACCACCATGCTGAAAATTTAAAAAGTTTGAATTTGAAACTTTGCAAAAGAATTAAAGTTTTGGAAAAAGAAAATTCTCGTTTTAAATCCGCGATGGATCTTTTGCAAACTGTTCAAAATCAAAGTGATTTTTATCGTGAAAAATTTGTTTCTTTGGACCATGAATTTAATGCTTTAAAATTGTCCAAAAAGGAGAGTGATGAAAGGGTCCTATTTTTAGAAAAAGAATTGGAGGACCTTAAAAATTCGATGGTTTGTGTTTGTGCCAAAGATGAAAGAAATATTTTAATCAATGAGTTGGTTCAACGTGAAGAGACTCTTAGGGAAAAGTTTGCTTTAATTGAGGGGGAGAGGAATACCCTTTTAGAAATTGTTGAAAATTTGAAAAAGCAATCCCTGTCTTGGGAAGAGTCTAATTTGTTGTTTGAATCAAATATTTTGAAGTTGAAAAATGATTTAAACGATTCAAGTAGGTTTGATAGTGATGGTAATGGTTCATCTTGTTCTTATGCTTCTAGTTCTAAAGCCAGAACCATTATTTGTTTTAGGGGGTCAATTAATCCCAAGGACATTAGAAAAGATCACACTTTAGGTAACATTCCTTCCGTTTACACATGTTCACATTGTGCTAGGAAAGGTCACCTTAGGAGATTTTGTTTTGATCTTGGAAGATGTCCTAGTATGTCGAAGTCTATTGTTACCTTGGTTCCTAAATCCCCCACATGTTGTTTCACATCTATTTGGGTTAGGAAATCACTTTTGGATACACTAGATTTTAGACAAGTTGATTCTCATTTGCTTGCACATGATTCTTCTCTTGCCATATCATATAGATGATTGTGTTTGCATGTATGTCATACACTATTTGTGGTTTCATGATTTATATTTGTTTGCTAGTGTTATGACATGTGTACTTTTTGTATGTTTTATTTTGAAATATTTTGAAAAATACAAAAAGATTTTATTTTTGATAAAATTTTGAGAAAATCCAAAAATGTTTTTTTGTATTTTGTTTTGCACCGTTTATGGATGGACACTTTGGATGCCCGAGTCACAATTTCATTCCATTATTTTCATTTGACCATTTGATAGTGTTTTGAGATAATAGGTCAATTCATCCATGTGCTTTATAATGTTTGGAGTCATTAAGATGTAATTAAGTGTTTCTTCCTACATGTTTGGCTCATGTTTCCTTTATTGCACACATGCACGAATTTGTTTGATTATTGTGCTTGTCTTTTCACATGTTGGTTGGGTGTTTTCACTTCAATCCTGTCCTTAAAACGAACCAAGCGCGATAAGTTTTTTTATAAGGAATTGTGCATATAAGAACCATTTTGTGAGTTTGTGTGCTTTGTTTTAAAAATGGGGAAGGGCTACGAAAGGTTCATTTTGCCTTTGCGAATACTAAGCCACCGTTAAATTGGACCTAAAAAATGGAGGAATTTTATTATCCGGGGTCCAAAGAGGTTTAAAGAGCCCCGAAAAAAAATATGAAAGGCAATAAAAAGAAATTCATGCCAATTATGGGCCATTTAGGTTTTTGCACCAGTTCTCCAAAGTTTGAGAATTTAGATTACCTCTAAAAAGAAAATATATCTGAGGGTGTTTGGTTGGAGAATTAAAATGGGTTTGCACATCCTTGAAATTCTTGAAAATGCGCTACATAGTTTTGGACGTTATTGGTGTGGAAATCACTTTGACTTTGATTTGTGGATTCGCGTAAGACGTTGTCATTTAAATTCAACAATTTTTTACACCTAAGGATACTTTTGATGATCATTCGTTAGGGGTACACATATGCATCGTGCACATATGATTGATTGAGTTGATTTACCTATCGAATGTGTTCACACCCATTCATTCCGTTTCCATGACTTGGTTGTTTGAGTCTAAATCCATGGTGTGTTTTTTGTATCATATTTTTTTCAAATGGTATTTTTTTTGTGCGAAAAATTAAAAAATCAAAAATAGTTTGTGAAGATTTTTTGAGCATCTCCTTGCAAGAGCTCGTTTGCCATTTGATTGATGCCTTGATTTGTATACCGTGACACCCCGATTTTTCACGTGTGATTCATTCTTCTTATTTATTTATTTGGGGACATCATAAAAAGGGGGAGAAAGAATTATCTTATTTTGGGGGAGTTTGAATTTTGGGGAATTTTGAGGTTTGACTTATACTTATCATATATTTGTATCTATGTTTATCTCATTTTAAACTCGATATGTCACTTGGTATTTTGCTTTATCTCATGTGTGTAGGTACTACATTGATGATCACTGAATTGCACACCCTGATGAGAAAAGATTTGAGATTCCTGGTGATTTGAAGAACAAACGATGGAGACTATTCATTTGTACCTTTTCCAGTTTTGGGTTCATGGGAGGGTAGATTTGTATAGGCAATTTCATATTTGATAATTCGGATTTTTTATGTATGTACCGGCATAGACATAGGGGGAGATTTGTAAGGACATTTTTTCTCATGTCCAACATGTTACATTTGTGTATGTCGTACGCCGCTACATTTGGCTCGTCACCTCAAGATCTCCCTCGACGGCCTCAATCCGAATTCCGGGAATCAAGAATTTATTATCTCCATCATGTGTCCCTCATCTGCCTCAATGAATTCACATTCCATGATTTTAAGCTCGTAATGCAAGTGGTACGCAAGAGAAGTCAAAACAGTGCAACAAGGCTTGGTAAGGAAGTTTAAGGGTAATTTGGAAATTTTATATCCACCATACGGAGTACCGGTCAACTGGAAAGTTGAAGATCTTGTCACAACAAAGATATTGGAAGAAACAGCACCTCAATCCGAGCTACGGAGAACAAGTTACGGCCTGTTGAAAATGGAGATAATTCCAAGAAAAAACTTGGAAATTTTTGTGTTGAAAACACCTTTTTCCTGCGATTTTCCCCGAACCCAGCCCGAACCGGTTCGGGGGGGCGAACCGGTTCGCAGGGACCCCGAAAGCTGGATAGAATTTCAGTGTTTTAAATTGGTGGAACTCTTCATTTATTTTCCTATTTAAACCAACTTCAGGGGAGCAGTTTTGCAAGACTTTGGAAGACGTTTTTGAGAGTCCAAATTACTCTAGTCTTCATATTTTTGAGTCCCAAGACTCATGTTTTGATTCACACAATTGCCAAGACTTTGTGAATCTTTTTGGTAACCCAAGAACACAACCTTGTGTTTGTTCAAACCTTTGTGGAGAGATCTTTGCAACCGAGTGCTGCGTGTCATTGCTGAGGGAGTCTCTACAAAGTTTTATGGTTGCATGTCATTGAGGAGTGTTGCGGTTCTTCCTTTGTTGATTGGACTGAGGTTCATGTGGGTTCACTGCGTGTGGATTCATTGCTGACGACACCGACCGACGCCTGCGGGTATTCGTGTGTCACTGTATTTCATTGTAATCCGTGTAAGTTGCGATTTACTTATTATAGTGAAATAAAAGGTTTTGCCCTGCGGGGATTTTTCCTTAAATTTGTGTCGCATGCTTTATTTATGGTTTGACAAACACACACACACACGTTGTTGGTTGTTTATGGGTTGATTTAGATGCATGTTTAGGGGCTGATTTTTTTTGGTTTAAAAGTAGACTCTAATTAAATAAGGGTTACTTGGAAACTTGCAAAATTTAATTTAAATCATTATCACATAGTCGCACTTTTCAAATTGGTATCAGAGCGGGTTACGCTAATTTATCGCGTGATCCAGATTTTTCAAGGATTTACTTTCTTATACAATTTGTCCACTCACGTTTTCAAATTGGTATCAGAGCGGGTTACGCTAATTTATCGCGTATTCCTATTTTCCGCAAAATCGTGTGATATTGATTTTTTTTTAAATCATTTTTGTGAAAAATCGCAATTTTTCAATGGAACGCCCGTTTAATGAGGAGCCTATTTTTGAAAAAGTTCACCACCATGCTGAAAATTTAAAAAGTTTGAATTTGAAACTTTGCAAAAGAATTAAAGTTTTGGAAAAAGAAAATTCTCGTTTTAAATCCGCGATGGATCTTTTGCAAACGGTTCAAAATCAAAGTGATTTTTATCGTGAAAAATTTGTTTCTTTGGACCATGAATTTAATGCTTTAAAATTGTCCAAAAAGGAGAGTGATTTAAGGGTCCTATTTTTAGAAAAAGAATTGGAGGACCTTAAAAATTCGATGGTTTGTGTTTGTGCCAAAGATGAAAGAAATATTTTAATCAATGAGTTGGTTCAACGTGAAGAGACTCTTAGGGAAAAGTTTGCTTTAATTGAGGGGGAGAGGGATACCCTTTTAGAAATTGTTGAAAATTTGAAAAAGCAATCCCTGTCTTGGGAAGAGTCTAATTTGTTGCTTGAATCAAATATTTTGAAGTTGAAAAATGATTTAAACGATTCAAGTAGGTTTGATAGTGATGGTAATGGTTCATCTTGTTCTCATGCTTCTAGTGCTAAAGCCAGAACCATTATTTGTTTTACGGGGGTCAATTAATCCCAAGGACATTAGAAAAGATCACACTTTAGGTAACATTCCTTCCGTTTACACATGTTCACATTGTGCTAGGAAAGGTCACCTTAGGAGATTTTGTTTTGATCTTGGAAGATGTCCTAGGATGTCGAAGTCTAGTGTTACCTTGGTTCCTAAATCCCCCACTTGTTGTTTCACATCTATTTGGGTTAGGAAATCACTTTTGGATACACTAGATTTTAGACAAGTTGATTCTCGTTTGCTTGCACATGATTCTTCTCTTGCCATATCATATAGATGATTGTGTTTGCATGTATGTCATACACTAGTTGTGGTTTCATGATTTATATTTGTTTGCTAGTGTTATGACATGTGTACTTTTTGTATGTTTTATTTTGAAATATTTTGAAAAATACAAAATTTTTTTATTTTTGATAAAATTTTGAGAAAATCCAAAAAGGTTTTTTTGTATTTTGTTTTGCACCGTTTATGGATGGACACTTTGGATGCCTGAGTCACAATTTCATTCCAATATTTTCATGTGACCATTTGATAGTGTTTTGAGATAATAGGTCAATTCATCCATGTGCTTTATAATGTTTGGAGTCATTAAGATGTAATTAAGTGTTTCTTCCTACATGTTTGGCTCATGTTTCCTTTATTGCACACATGCACGAATTTTTTTGATTATTGTGCTTGTCTTTTCACATGTTGGTTGGGTTTTTGCACTTCAATCCTGTCCTTAAAACGAACCAAGCGCGATAAGTTTTTTTTATAAGGAATTGTGCATATAAGAACCATTTTGTGAGTTTGTGTGCTTTGTTTTAAAAATGGGGAAGGGCTGCGAAAGGTTCATTTTGCCTTTGCGAATACTAAGCCACCGTTAAATTGGACCTAAAAAATGGAGGAATTTTATTATCCGGGGTCCAAAGAGGTTTATATTACCTAAATATTAATCATTGTCTCTCCCAATTAATATTTTAATAAACACATAATATTTAATTCAATTAAATTAAATTATGTCACATGTGTAATTTAAAATAATCGAATTAATTAAAATTTAAATACTCAGAAATGCGGGATGTTACAAATGACTCCCAAAAGGATAAAATATGGAGAAATGCTCTAGTGGAAGAAACTAATTTATATTCCTGGTATTTACAACACACTATCTTGGTTATCTAACTTATCTACTCTATGTATTTCGTTGATTATGATATTTACAAACTAGCCTTTTGTTTAGATGCTCATTTCAACATGTCTATGCCCTATGTTTATATTGAAATTTCTGGAGATTCAACATATTCAATCCAATGCTTATGTCCAAATAAATGGATTACTGCCTAAACTGTTGTATCTAATGTAACTCAGGGGATTTTCCTTAGGCGAACAACGAATCTCTCCCGCTACTCTTAGGCCTCGTTTGCGAGTTTGGGAGAGAAAAGAAAAGGAAGGAAAGTTTTATTAGGAGAGAAGATAAAAAAAGGAAAGGAAAATGACTTTCTTTCCTCTGTTTTTAACAGCTGAAAGGAAGAGGAATATAGCAAGTATGTTTTTGAATTGCATGGGATGACTGACTGAATTTATAAGGGGCAGCAGGTTTATCACATAAGAATTTTATGAGTGATGGACTCTTTTAATATTCATCATATCGTATCAGGGGTAAATAAGGAAATGTAATCCAAATTTGGAACCATGGATTTTTCTTCTCTCCATTTCTTCCCATATCGGATGGAAAGTTTTGGAGGGAAAATTTTGATTGAATCTAAAAAAAATTCTCTCATTTTCTTTCTCTTTCCCTCTGAACTAAACTCCCAAAAGAAGGAAATATGAAACTTTCTCTCCCTTTCCTTTCTCTCCATTTTAAGACTTCTAAACAAGCTCTTAAATTATTTCTAACTTTGACCATTTATAAAATGCATGTTGTACAATGGTTTAGCGAATGAAACCTCCAAACGATCATGCAAAATCACAATAATTGACATATTATGCAAACGACTTTTGGGTGAGTGTATATATATATGTGTGTGTGTGTGTGTGTGTGTGTGTGTGTGTGTGTGTGTGTGTGTGTTGAATGAAATAGAAGATTTGGGGCAAGTGGACTAGTGGTAAGTTGCTAGGGTTTTCAACTACCCGTTAGAAGAGAGAAATATGGGATAGTGGGTTAAAAGTCCTGTCAACATTATAATTATTTTATATAAAATTATGTATCCTGTAAAAAAAAACTAAGAAAAACGCCTTATCTCTCACCATCTTCTTCACAGAAAATAATTTTTTCTCTTGCGATTTTCATTGATTTTGTGGGTCTGAAAGATTCTATGAGTTTTACGATTTTCCATTATTTCTGGTGGAGTAATCGGATTGTTGAACCCGCTAAGGTGTTTGTTCAAGAGGTTAACAACATCAATATTAGCGGGGAATTTCACTTTTAGGACTTGTGTTCAACATAGTCTTTGACTGATAAGTTCTTCCAATTTTATTTTTTGATGAATTTGGGCTTTTCATATATTTTGCAATACTAAATATTCAACAATGACTTTCCATATTTCATACACACTTGCCTTGCGGGGGAAACACGAAAATTGAGTTGCTGCAGGAAGATTATTATTATTTTATTTTTTTTACATAATTTTTTACCGCTAGCAAAGTGTCGGATCAAGTTTTTTTATTAGAGTAGTGCTACACTTACCAAAAAAGTGTTCACCGAATTTATTCAATATGATTTAAGGGTATTTTACCATGATGGTCCCCACACAAAGTACACCAATTACCTTAAAGTATTTTTGGTTATTCGGTATACACTTTTTTGATAAGTGTATATTTATCCTTTCGATTATGTAAAAAGCATGAAACACTTGCAGGTGGTCTTTACTACCTACAAATATTACTAATTAATATATTCCATACCCTTTTGTTTTGGACCCACTTAATATATGCTAGGGGTCGGAATTTTAGAAACGATATGCAACGATATGAATTGACCTAAAAATGTCACGATATTTAGGCCGGCCACAACCTATTTACAATTAATCTGGACATGTTTATGTTCCAATGAACAAAAAGTTACAAAAAAAATTTATAACTATATTTGTCCCTTTTATTTTCATTACTAACGTATCCTTTCTAATATACAGACATGAATCCAAACGTATCCAACAAATTGTTGAAGAGATTTTGAGTAAATTAGGTGATACATTTTCAAGTGATACTCAGAATCCAGTTAGAATAGAGTCTCGTGTAAAGAAATTGAATTCATTGTTCGGTACATGTTCAGATGACATTCTGTAATACTCTAAATTTCATGTGCACTTATTTAAATTGTTTATTGATATATTAAATTCTCTCTCGTGACATGTGGTAAGCCACTTATTATATTTATATATATTTTTGTAACAACCCGAGGTTTTGGAGTCGAAAATTTATTTATTTTGGGAGAAATAAATAATATTTTATTGGAGAAATAATTAAATTGGCAATTGAGGTCAAAATTTAGAGTCATTAGAAAGAGTGTCGAATGTCGATTCTGAGGGTACCATCGTTTCCGGAAGGGTCGAGAAAGTCGAAATGACTCTACTTGGGGACTATTTAGGTTCCGAAATAATTTAGGACCGTTTGACTCGAATTAAAGTTACCGGGTCATTTAAAGTGTGTATTATCATTAAAGATGTGTGTCTTGTGGAATAAGGCTTAAAAGCCATGTGAGAAGTCATTCTCACTTAAGAGAAAGAGGGAAACCCTAGAAAGAAAGAGAGAAGAATAAAGAAGAAGAGAAAGAAGGAGAAAAGGGAGAGAAAGTGAAGATTTCCGGTTTCCACGCGATCTCAAGGCGGATTCAGACCCTACGAACCCGAGGCAAGTGATTAAACTTGCTAAATAATTGTTGTGTACCAATTATTGCATGATTTGTGGATTAAATTTTGGGTTTTAGGTTTAAATTGTTAAAACCTAACTTTTGGGGAAAAACCTTAGATTTGTAGTATATAAATGGATTTAAGGTTTTAAATTAGTTTATAAGTATTCTAGAATGAATATAAATGTTATGAATATAATTGGGTTGAAGATTTGTGGCTAAATGTAATTATTGGGGGGTTTTTGAGAAGTTGGAGTTGTGTAAAAATGGAGTTGGCCGTGGTACCCGTTAGGGCCGGTCGACCGCGTACAGAGGGCCGGTCGACCGCGCCTCCAGAATTGGGCACACTGTCTTCAATTATAGGCAAAATTAAGAAACGCGGTCAACCGCGGTTTGGGCACCGGTCGACCGGTCCCCTGTTTTGGGTTCAAGTTTGAGAATTTAAGTTATCCCCTTCTTCTTTGGGTTTGTATAAATGGACTTCCATAATCATAATATCATAAAGGATTAAGTGATTATATAGGGGGATTATAGACCTTAGAGTCATAAGATGATATATGAGGCTAATTGATAATTAAAAAGACTAAATGTAAATGTCGGAGAGTTTTAGTGATTGATTTTGAGAAGTGAGAATCTAAAAGAGTATATCAATTTGGGGAAAAATCCTCTAAGTATCGAGGTTAGTAATTGCGGAATACCGATTGGAGGTTTTGGGACTTTTTCTAAGTGGGGAAGCCCACTTTTATTTGGGATTTTATTTGGTGATAATAAATAAATTTCACTATCTGAGAATGAGAATAACTTAGAGATGTCGGATCTTAGGATCCAATTCCAAATGGGATAACTTTAAAAAGGTTCATAAAATGAATTGAACCCTATTATGAATGGACAATGATAAATGCTATTTGATGGGCATATGGATATAGAAATATCCTTATTGATGATTGATTTGAGAGATATCTCACACAATAAGAAATGTTAATTGAGGTTCAATAAGATATAGAATATCCTTAACTTAAATAGACTTGAAAGACAATTCATACTAGAAGCGACATGAGAGCTTCAAGCGAGAATTAGTATAGTATAGTATATACTAAGTGGGGTAAATGTGTGAGTATTGACGGTTAGTGTATCAAGAGAGGGATATACTAAACAATGATGTTAATCAAATTACGCCTAAGAGCGTATAATGATAATAAATATGTTGTTGCAGGTATACCTTATAAAGTGGTATATCTTTATTATGTGGGATGTATGTATACCTTATATGATGGTGTATATACATGTTAAGCATACCCCCTCCTTGCTATCATTGGGAAGTTTCGTGCGTAGAGGGTGAGCATTCTGACTAGAAAAGCAGGATGTGGATATTCCCTAGGTCATAGTCGTCCTTGTGGTCAGCAAATGACATATATATATACATTTATTTATTTTGGGGGTGAGAGGTCGTGGGTATGTGTCTCTCTCACTTGTCGGTTAGGAACTATGACCGCTTCCCGAGACGTTGTGTGCGTGAGTTGATCATGAGGTGGGTGTCGTTGAACCCCACCAGGTGGCCCCAGTTTGCTACGTATATGGGATGCTGGAAGATGATAGCATGTGAGCCTGCGTCCTTCGAGTTATAGCTCGGTTGGATGGTTATTATTTCTTGTGGTTGTACTTGGGTGTCAAGGGAATAATGGACCTCAACGACCTACATTGCCAGGATTAGTGTATCGGAGGGGTTCCTTGTTTGGATTTCGCTTCGGCGAGACGTCCCACGCACGAACCGCAGTGTAATGTTGGAACTTGGGGATAAGTTTAGTCCTTAATGCTCATAATTATATATATATATCACCTATCCCGACAATCGACAGTGCCAGGAGTAGTGTAACGGGGGGGTTCCTTGTTTGGATTTCGCTTCGGCGAGACGTCCCACGTATGAAACGCCGTGTACTGTTGAGAATTGGGAATATTAATTAATTAAAATTTGATAATAATCATTTGGGTTACATGCATCTTGCATTGAGGGCATAATGAGCCCCGAGGATCGATACGGTCAGGAGTAGTGTAACGGGGGGGTTCCTTGTTTGGATTTCGCTTCGGCGAGACGTCCCACGCACGAAGCGCAGTACCGTGTTGAGAATCGGGAGGAGTTTAGTCCTTAACTCTTGATGCTAATAACTCATCTATAATAATTATATATATGGTTTCATGCCTTATATGGGCATCACTAGAATATAAATTCTAGTAAATGAGATTGTTGATATATTGTGATGATGTGGACATGATTGGATCATGTAACTTTATATGTCCAACAAATGAACATTATAAAGATAACTATAACTATTACATTAAAGTTAATGTATATGACTTATAAATTATGGGAACGAATGTAGTGGGAAATAGGTTAGATGATTTGGCTTAAATACTTCTTTTGGGTTTAAGTTAGGATCCTCTTACCTATTTAGAATCGGTCATCCTTTTGGAGATCACGTGCATACTTTTAGTGCGCGCTTTAGATGAGAGGTGAGTTGAATTATTATGGAGTGTTCGATTCTAACTTAATCATGTAATAATGCATTTATAATTATTATGCATTTTAATACACTTGCTATAAAATGTTTTCTAAAATCGGGCTCTGGCCCGTTTATATTTTCCTCCTCCTTGTATACGTTGTATTACTTCAGGTGTTCCTCCTCAAGGGCGCCTTTGATCTTATCCATCCAGGGTGGTTGTGGAGCTGTGGCAGTAGCGGACTGTTGCGGCACTTTGCTTTAGTCGATTCCTATCTTTGTATATCTAGGTTAGGATTCAGTTTGTATATTGATTTAGTATTCAAGTGTTGTAGATTAACACTTCCATATTTCATCTCTCACATTATTGTATTGTCTGGTACTCGACAGCATATTCGGGTATTTCATTGCTGAGATTTTGTTGTACAATGTATTGTACTCTTTCATACTATTGTAGCATGCACTTTTCACTCATCATAGTTAGATGTGTATTGTTGGTTATGTGCATTATTGGTTTTGATGTTGTTGTTATATAAAAAGTTTTAAATTTTGACGATTCGCACTTAATGATTCCGGGTATTTAGCCTTATATTATGGTGTTTAGTAGTTGATGTTGAGACTGTGCCATCTGAGATACCTGATTTATTATAGTATAGGGATGGCCACCCGTTATTATTTGGAGCGGGTTGTCACAATTTTTATATCGTTTATATGTTACGTGAATTCACATCCTCTAGAAAGTGACATAATACATTGTAATACGGCGAGTAATTATTTTAATCGACTTAGTATTATGGGGGACTATGGAATGGCCATGGATTAGGTATCGGGGTTTTTCTTATTTAGATTATTCTCTCGGTATCGGGTCCCACCAATCGTGAAGTACTTTCTTATAATGTCGAGCCACACATAACTAATTAATAATTTAGTTTTAACTTAATCTACCCGTACCGACTATTAATTAATTTAACGAGTTAAATAATGTATAAAATATGTTTTATCTAATTATTAACTTCCACAACATTTAAAAAGTTTGTTTTTAGCTTAAAACAGTGAAATTTAAGTATATTGGGTCAATATATGGTTTGAGCCAAGTTTCGGGCCATTTGAAGCATGTTTTGAGCTCATTGGGTAAATATTATTTTTGGACCTAAGCTTAATTTCAGGATTAAAGCCTTGATTTATTTAATTTAGAAATTCTAAAACACTCATAACACATTACGGAATAACCCAGACAACTAAGGAGAAGAGGCACAACAAGGATGGAAGAGAATTGGAGATTTTGAGACTTGTTTCATACAATCAGTCTAAGGCGAGTTTACATTGATTAAGAATCTAATTAAGTTTGCGTTAGAGTAATACTAGTTCATACGAATCTCATTTGTAATCATATTATAAACTAATTTCATATTTAGATCAATTACTTATTTAAGTCTTAATCAAATAATGAAGAACTACTTTAGTTTTGATGTTAAATCCTTAAAATTGAACTACAAAAAAAAAAATTTAGATATGTAATCTAATAACATTGATATGTAAAAGTGAAAAAGTGCGACTGTGTGATACTTGATTAAATTCGCAAATTCCTAATTTGGCTCACTTATTTAATTAGAGTCTATTAATTCATCCCCTAAGCATGCATTTATGGTGTGTGTGTCAAACCATAAACAAATAACGCATGCCACACAACAAATATGCTGAGACACAGATTTCAGGAAAAAAAACCTTTCGGGTAAAACCTTTATTTCACTATGAATCTATAAATCGCAACTTACAATTACATAGAGAAATCTGCAATGGATCAACGCGCAGTCAACCCACAAAGACTCGTAATGTTGAACTCAACAAGAGAATACCCGCAGCACCCTCCAAGGACTCGCAACCCTATCTTCAGCAAATAATCTTCACGCAGCAAGATCCTCAATGACACGCAGCCATACAGTGTAGAGACGCACTCCACAAAAGATGAACAAATGCAAAGATGTGTTCTTGAACACCAAAATAATTCACTAAAGCAAGATGGGAGTTTTGTGAATTGCAAATCAAAAAGGGATTAAACCCCTAAAAGAAGAAGCCTAAAGATTACTTCTTTGGCAGTGTTTCTATTCTGGAAAACGTATGGACTTCTTAATGAAAACATTACCATTTAATGAGTATTTATACAAAAACGCACCGCCTCAAAATTCGAGCTAGTTCGAATGAGAAGCATATGTTTCTCAAACGAAGTACGCATGTCGTTCAAACGACATCGCGCGACTTCCAATCTCGTTCGAACGAGATGCTGATCTCGTGCGAACGACCTGGGCGTCAAAATCGAGGTCCGCTTCAAAACTTAGAAAAAATACTCATTCTCAATATTTGACGAAAAAGTCCACTCCAACACTTAGAAAATATTTTGTAAAAATCTCCTAAAAGCTCTAAGTGAAAAATAAAGGTATTTAAAACATAACCTTACCAAAGTAAACTTCACGGAGCCTTGAATGATGAAGAACATGAATAATTCAGATCCGTCTTAGATGTAGATGTCTCATGAATGCACTTTGACGATGTAGCGGTATATGACATAATAAATTGATAACGGACCTATGAAAATATGTCCTTACAAATCTCCCCCTATGTATATGCTGGTACATACATAAAAAATCCGAATTATAAAAAACTAAAATGCCTATACAAATCTACCCTCGCATGAATAAATTTGCAAGACCTCAAAACTGTTCTTCAATCATCTTCGTCAAATCTCAAAGCTTTTCTCATCAGGGAGTGCAACATCATGATCTTCAATCTTTGTACTTACACACATGAGATAAAGAAAAAACCTTCGTGACGCATTGAGTTTGAAATGATATAAGAATATAGCATTAATAATCAAATCTCCCCGATAATGCAAAAACTCCCCCATAACATGATAATTCTTTCTCCCCCTTTTTATGATGCCCCCAAATAGACAGATAAGAAGAAACAATCAAAACATGGAGTGTGACGATAAAAATGCATATCAAACAAAGATCAAGCTACGCGCATGCAAAGGTATGTCCCAAAAACATCCACAAACTATTTTTGGATTTTTCAATTTTTCATACAAAAATAAGATACCACTTTGAAAAATATGCTACAAAAATCACACCATGGATTTAAACTCAAACAACCAAGTCATGGAAACGAAATGAATGGGTGTGAACACATTCGATAGGTAAATCAACTCAATCAATCATATGTGCACGATGAATACGTGTACCCCTAACGATGAACATCAAAAGAATCCTTAGGTATAAAAATTTGTTGAATTTAAATGACATCGTCTTATACAAATCAACAAATCAAAGTCAAATGATTTCCACACCAATAACGTCCAAAACTATTTAGCGCATTATCAAGACTTTTAAGGACGTGCAAACCCGTTATAAAATCTCCAACCAAACACCCTCATATATATTTTCTTTTAGAGGTGAATAAACATAATTGGCATGAATTTCTTTTTATTGCCTTTAAAAAATTTCGGGATCTTTTAAACCTCTTTGGACCCCGGATAATAAAATTCCTCAATTTTTTAGGTCCAATTTAACGGTGGCTTAGTATTCGCAAAGGCAAAATGAACCTTTCGCATCCCTTCCCCCTTTTTTTTAAACAAAGCACACAAACTCACAAAACGGTTCTTAAATGCACAATTTCCTTATCAAAATTTATCGCGCTTGGTTCATTTTGAAGGACAAGATTGAAGTGAAAACACCCAACCAACATGTGATAAGACAAGCACAATAATCAAACAAATCCGTGCATGTGTGAAGTAAAGGAAACATGAGTCAAACATGTAGGAAGTAACACTTAATTACATCTTAATGACTCCAAAGATTATAAAGCACCTGGACGAATTGACCTATTGTCTCAAAACACTATAAAATAGTCACATGAAGAATGGAATGATGTTGTGACTTGGTCATCCTAAGTGTCCATCCATAAAAGGTGCAAACAAAATACAAAAATCTTTTTGGATTTTCTAAAAATTTTATCAAAAATAAAATCTTTTTGTATTTTTCAAAATTTTTCCTAAAAAAATATATACAAAAATGATACATACTAGCAATATGCAAACATAGTCATCATTAAAATCATCCTATGCTAGTAAACAAGTCAAACCTCAATCATTAGGTGCGGAGGGGCTTTCCAAATGTAGTGACAACTTATGAAAAACCTCCATCAATTCTTGTGAATTTTTGACTAAAAACATAACTTGCTCACCTAAATGTGCAAACTCTCTCATGTAGTCTCCGGGAGCATGTAAAGTATCATGTGTGGGTGCATGTGTATCAGAAATACGTATAGAAGCAATAAGTGACATATAACCCAACTTAAAACAAAATTCCTTAAGGTGACCTCTACTTTTGCAATGTGAACAAACATAAATAGGCCTAGTAACACCTCTCTCAAAAACTCTAGGACGCGCTCTCCTAATAGGAATGGGATGCCTAGGTGGGTTAGGGTGAGACTCACGTGAATTTGACACTAAAGTGGGAACCGGCTCGGGTGCTAATTGGGAAATAGAAGCACCATCAAGACTTATTCCTAACTTTTCACCTTTACCCTTAAGAACCACCTTTTCAACCTTCTTAGGTGCTTTCTCAAAAATGACTTTGACCTCCCTGGCACGTTCGAGATCACTCTTGAGTTGGGATACAGGTGTCGTCAGACTAGACAACATGTTGGTCAAATCACACTTCTCCTATCTTAAAACCTCCTTCTTTCTCTCTAAATCTAAAACCCGACGACCTAAATCCTGATTATACTTCTTAGTTTTCAAGGTCTCGGTGTACAAATCCCTAAAAGCTTTTTGGAGATCACTTTCATCTCCACTTTCTTCCTCGCTCTCATCCTCACTTGAAGAACACAAATCACTATCATCGCTCTCCTGTGCACTCTCGTGAGACAAAGTGGGTGTGCTCACACGACTAGAAAAAACGACAACCATCCCATGAGCTAAACCTTTATCAGACTCATCTCCCTCATCACCCTCACTATCACTAAGTGTGGCAAGCATGGCTACTTTCTTCCATTTCTTTCTAAGCCATGTTGGACACTCAAACGACTTATGTCCCTTACCCCCACATTCAAAATAAATCACGTTCTCAAGATCTTCCTCACACTCCTCACCTGAGTCATTCTCTTTTTCTCTCTCACCGCTTTCTTTGGTCTTTCCTTTCTTTTTATTTTTCTCAAAAAATTTCTTTTTATTGGAAGAATTATTTTTGTTCATGTTGAGAAATTTTTTAAAATTTTTCGCAAACAAGGCTATATCATTAACATCAAAGTCTCCCTCAGAATCGGACTCACAAACTTTTTCTTTCTTTTTCTTACAATGAGTCTTTAAAGCAATGCCATTATCCTTAGCCTTAATGGTTTTGGGAAACATGTCAATCTCATAGGTTTGAAGATCTCCTACAAGTTCTTCCAACTTAAGTGATTTCAAATTTCTCAAAGAGTTCCAAACAGTGACATTACGAATAAAGCGTTTTGGGAGAGATCTCAAAATATTTTTAACGACATGCGTGTTATCAATCACCTCACCCAAATTAAAACTGGTGTTAATAATGTCCGACAAACGTGCATAAAAATCATCAAAGAATTCAGACTTAGACATGGTGATAGTCTCAAATTGGGTGGCCAAATTTTGTAACTTAGATTCTTTAACTGCGTTCGTACCCTCATGTGTCAATTTCAAAACATCCCATGCCTCTTTAGACGTGGTGCACGTCATAATTCGGCAAAACTCATCAAGAGTGATAGCTCCAGAAATAGCACTCAAACCACGTGAATTATATTTAGACATTTTATGATCATCTTCAGTCCAGACTGACACGGGTTTTAAAGAGGTGATATTATCAACGGTGACCGTGGGAGGAGTCCACCCATTTTTGCAAAGGTACCAAACACTCTCGTCAATGGCTTTTAAACCAGATTTCATGCGAGCTTTCCAATAGGCATATTAGACCCGTCAAAAATAGGCATCTTATTATAGAAGTCCTCCATAGAAAAAATACGATTTTTCACAAAACTTATTTTTCAAAAAAAATCAATATCACACGATTTTACTGAAAATAGGGTCACGCGATAAATTAGCGTAACCCGCTCTGATGCCAATTTGAAAAAGTGCGACTGTGTGATACTTGATTAAATTCGCAAATTTCTAATTTGGCTCACTTATTTAATTAGAGTCTATTAATTCAACCCCTAAACATGCATCTATGGTGCGTGTGTCAAACCATAAACAAATAACGCATGCGACACAACAAATATGGTGAGACATAGATTTCAGGAAAAAAAACCTTTCGGGTAAAACCTTTATTTCACTATGAATCTATAAATCACAACTTACAATTACATAGAGAAATCTGCAATGGATCAATGCGCAGCCAACCCACAAAGACTCGCAGTCTTGAACTCAGCAAGAGAATACCCGCAGCACCCTCCAAGGACTCGCAGCCCTATCTCCAGCAAAGAATCTTCACGCAACAAGATCCTCAATGACACGCATCCATACGGTGTAGAGACGCACTCCACAAAAGACGAACAAAGGCAAAGATGTGTTCTTGAACACCAAAACAATTCACTAAATCAAGATGGGAGTTTTGTGAATTGTAAATCAAAAAGGGATTAAACCCCTAAAAGAAGAAGCCTAAAGATTACTGTTTTGGCAGTGTTTATGTTCTGGAAAATGTATGGATTTCTTAATGAAAATGTTACCATTTAATGAGTATTTATACAGAAATGCACCGCCTCAAAATTCGAGCTAGTTCGAACGAGAAGCATATGTCGCTCGAACGAAGTACGCATGTCGTTCAAACGACATCGCGCGACTTCCAATCTCATTCGAACGAGATGCTGATCTCGCGCGAACGGCCTGGGCGTCAAAATTGAGGTCCGCTTCAAAACTTAGAAAAAAAATACTCATTCTCAATATTTGATGAAAAAGTCCGCTCCAACACTTAGAAAATATTTTGTAAAAATCTCCCAAAAGCTCTAAGTGAAAAATAAAGGTATTTAAAACATAACCTTACCAAAGTAAACTTCGCGGAGCCTTGAATGATGAAGAACTTGAATAATTCGGATCCGTCTTAGATGTAGATGTCTCATGAATCCACTTCAACCATGTAGCGGTATACGACATAATAAATTGATAACGGGCCTATGAAAATATGGCCTTACAAAAAGACCTCAATTTTGAATGATTTTTGCAAGGAATTTTTATGTTAAGTTAAGAAATCTTGTTTTAATGATGAACCTGGGGCTAGATTATTCAAATATGAATTTAGACTTTATTCCGTGTTTTAAATCATCAGAAGCTTTTTGATATATGTTCATAATGAGTATATCTGGATAAGATTGGAAGGAGAAGGACCAATTTAATGTTTTAAATGCTTTAAGATTGGGTGAATTTCGACTATGGCCGACAGTGCGATGAGGAAGATGATGGCCCCTGGACCCGTCGAATCGATCTGGTCTAGTGGGATTCGCCCTGTAATATTAGTTTGGGTTTTTCGAGGTGAATTCGATTTGGAAATTTTTTATTTAACTGAGAACGCTTATTTAACCAATAGGTTGAAGTTAAATCCCTTAATTTAAAAACCCTAGAAGTCCGGGTTAATTTTTAATAGAAATTACAGTTTAACGTGGGTAGTAATCGGATAGTTTAGAGATTACCTTAGTGATCCATAACGTAGGATTTATTGTTGTTTTATTTGATTTATGTGCAATCATAACAAATGTGTGTGTACTTGTGGGTGACGTACTAGGAGGTATTTGATGGGGCGCATACAATGTTGATTGCGTTGGTATACTAGTGGTTGAGACAGACTTTACCTAGGTCTTATTTACCGTGATCCTACGTCATTTCTTGAGTGGGACGAACAGGGGTTTCCTTTCATATAACATTGGTTATGGGGCTGTACGACTGGTGAGGAAGGTGTAGTGATTTCCCTTGATCGATGCTTTAAGGTTATAGGGGTGGGATGACAAAAAACTATACCTAATACAACACGAGTGATCCCCGAAGACATTAGTGACAGACCTTCGTGCTTTTATTTACGGGCTTGAGTATAACCCACCTATTTTTCATGTGAGTGGGGCATACTCACTTTGTCATTGGATTTATGCGATTCTATATATTCACACTGAGTTTATACTAGAAATGTATAAATGAGATACTAGCTTTTGGAACTATGGAATAATGAATACTTGATAAGAGATATAACTATGTAACATGGGTTCACTTGGGTTCAGGATTAGACCTGCATGATTGATTTAGGTTGTTGGGTGGGATAACTTAAAAATAACTAAAATGTGGACGAAAGATGCATTATTATTATTATTATTATTATTATTATTATTATTATTATTATTATTATTATTATTATTATTATTATTATTATTATTATTATTATTATTATTATTATTATTATTATTATTATTATTATTATTATTATTATTATTATTATTATTATTGCCCAAATTTAGTTACATTCTTACTCATTGTAGATTTGTTAGTTTTAATACTATTTCACTAGTTTTCAGGTCCTAGACAACAACCTCCGCCCCAGCCCTGATCTTTCCAGCAGTTCATTTCCCGTTCCAGCTCTATATTCATAGGATGTAGGCGTCGAGCCTGCATGCTCATTTTTGTTTATTGTATTCCTTTTAGTATTTAGACATCTAGTTTCATTATTCCATCGAGGTTGATTATAGTACTCAAATTTTGTTTATGTTGGAGTCCTCGCTTATTTATATTCAGAGTTGGATGTTCATTGTTGAGACAATTATCAATCCCGCGTGGAGTATTATTTATAATTTTGTTGAGATTTGGTATCAGAGGTTCACTGTGTATTGTTTTATTTTATTACTGTCAACATTTATCATTTCATTTCTTTTCAGTCATGTTGAGAATGATACAAATTATTTCGACTCTCATATTATTTATATTTAGAACTGATCAATATAGTTATGGATTTTACGGGGTGTCACACATTCACATTAATGGGATATGGGGCTTAAGTGGAATAGACAAATCAACTATTGCAAGAACCATTTTTTTTAACAAATCTCCAAACAGTTTGAATGTGGAAATTTTCTTCATGAAGTTAGATAAGCTTGAAAGAAATATGGTCTTGAATGTTTACAAGATATGTTTATTTTTTAAACGGTAATGCTAAAGGATTTGAATATAAACAATGTTTACGAAGGAGGTTACACTATAAAAGGGTTCTTGTTATTTTCTATGATGTTGATAATCTACACCAGCTAGATGCTTTAGCTCAAAAGCATGATTGGTTTGGGGAGTATAATATAACAACAAGAGATAAACACTTGCTTGTTAGGCATGACAAGGATAGAATACACAAGGTGAGTATGTTAAATGATGATGAGGCTATTCAGCTCTTTAGCTGGAAGGCCCTTAAGAAATTCATCCTAAAATGGATTATGAGGAGATCTCACATCAAATTGTACATCACACTGGCGTCCTTCCTCTACCTCTTTGAGTTTTGCATTCTTCTTTATATGGTAGAGACATGGATAAATGGAGAAGTATAGTACATAGACTAATTAAATAAGGTCCAGAAGGTGAAGTTCTTGAACAAATGAAAATTAGTTCTGACGGTTTGAATGATACCGAGCAGAAAATATTTCTAGATATTCTATGTTTCTTCAAAGGAAAGAAGAAAGATTATGTAATTAGAATACTAGATAGTTTTGGTTTTTACCCAGATATCGGTATAAGTGTTCTAATGGAAAAAATCTTTGATATCTCTTTCATACAATAGGCTTTGTATGCATCAATTGATACAAGAAGTAGGCTGGCATATTGTTTGTTCTCATGAAGAGGTTGGGAAGTGTAGTAGGTCGTGCCTTACCAATGAGACCGTACTTGTGTTAACTGAACACGATGAGATTTCATCAAAGCATGAGTTTCCACCCTCGCTACATTTTGATATTTTTTTTTGTTTTACTTACATTTTATGTTATGGATTGTTAGGGGACAAAAGAAGTTTGAAGGTGTATTGCTGGATTTGCCTGAACCAGAAGACATGAATGTCAAAATTGAAGCTTTCAAAAATATGAACAAACTAAGAGTCCTCAAAATATTTAATGTGTGCATTCCTCAAGGTCCTGGATATTTTTTGATGAACTACATTGGCGTAGTTGGCATAGATTCCCTTTTAAATCATGCCACTAAGTTTTCAAGAAGATAATCTTATTGGGATTAGAATGTGTTATAGCCACATCATACAACTTTGGAAGGGGAAAAAGGTGAGACTAATATGAATATATTTATATCTAGTGCTTCATGTGATAAATGTATTATCATGTTGATGGAAGATAATGCAATCAATTTATGGTGTGTTTGTTCATAACAGATGCTGATAAATTGAAATGTATGAATCTTAGTCATTCCTAAAAGCTAATCAGGATGCGAGATTTCATACACGTCTAAATCTTGATAGGTTGGTTCTTAAGGGTTATACATGTTTGATAGAGGTTCACCCGTCTATTGGAGTTCTCAAACGTGTGGGATCCATCTAGTTTACGAAGATGAGGTTCAACTGAAGGATGAGATGATGATTACCCATCACACCTCTCAAGAAGAGAATTTGGGGTTAATTCATGTACGTTTAATAGATCACAATACATCACAAGGGGATCAAGGAGAAACTATTCCCTTTCCCATCTTCCATCAGTAAACTATATATATATATATATATATATATATCTTTGACCTTATTGCTATTAATGTAGTAAATTTACATGGTATATGGAATATGTGGAATGTAACATTCTTCGTTATTTAAGCCATTTCTCTTCATTTGAATAAACAATATGTTTACATTATTTGTACACTTTATTAAGCAGTTCCTAAAAACGTTATATTCCTTAATCTTGGCGATCCGTCTATATTGATAATCTCCAAGACTTCTCAGGTATGCTGTGTGTTGTGGGGTTGCATCTTGATGGTTCTACAAGTCTAGTTGAGGTATAACTCTCTTGGAGTATATGACAGGCTTATTGTTTGAATCTAATTGACCATAAAATATCTCCCTTGGATCATAAAATTGAAAACCCATTTTTGGACGATTTTTTTTAGAGTACGCGGGAGATATAAAGTGATAGAGGACTTTCATTATACAAGAGAGTAATCAAGTCATGACACGTGAGGGCCATGTTGAGAATATAAATCCCACATTGGGAAATTGATGCCTTTCTATACCGTATACGAGATCTCAAAGCATCCAACCCATAACCAATTGGTTATGAACTGAGGAGCCCATGATCTTATGTATTGTATGGAAAGTCTCTAATTTCCTGATGTGGGATTTTTAATCTCAAGACACTCCCAAACGGGTGGCAGGAAATGCCAAACACATAGACAACTATCTTGGTTGACTTGGATTACTTAGCCTTTGGACCATGAATTGCCTGTGTGATATGATGCTAAAGTTGAAGTATTCAACTCTCAATGAGTTGTCTATGGGTGGAGGGTCCCTAGGAACTTGTACATTGAATATTAAGGCTCTAAATTCTCGATTTAGGATTTATATTCTCCACAACTTTTCTTAATGGGTTAAAAGTGGGCCAACTCATGTATATCCGGGTTATTCTTTAGTGTTGCCTATGTAGTTATGTTTTAAGATATTAGTCCATGTAAGTTCACTATCACCAACAATGCCTACGCCCAGTCTAGAAATTAAAATTTACACAAAATATTCCATTAGATACAAATGCACAACCTTTATTATGTATATTTGTCGAGGATCATATTCAATTGTTATTTTATCTACCAATATTCTCTCTCTCTCTCTCTCTCTCTCTCTCTCTCTCTCTCTCTCTCTCATGTTGGGAGGTTGATAAGGGGGTGGAACTTGAAACCATTAGGGGAGAAAAACAGACTAATCTACCCTATAATATCTTGCCCGATCAGGAAATAGTTCAGCTTATCGGAAGGAAATGCATGGTAGGTAATGTTTTGATTAAACTTTATATGGCGAAGCCATATGACAAGGTTAAACTGTTTTTTAATTATTTCCAATCCTAGTCCTATAATATGTCCACAAAATTTTATCAGCATTTCAGAGGGGAAATTAGCACTCTCTCCTCTCCTTGTATAGGTTTTTTCGATTTCCCAGTGCTAGTCCTTTAATACACATATAAACGGGGTGACAGAGCATCCAAATAGATTTTCAGCCTCAGGAGTCACAATTAGAATCTATGGGTGTGGATACTGGTTACATGGGTGGAGGGGGTGGGGTTATAGTGGTAAGGATCAATGTTAGCTCTTTTTTTAGGGGGTGGGGGTGGGGTTGGTGATGGTGGTGGTGGTGGGGATAGTGGAGCAAAAAGGGGCTAGTTTAACCACATAAGGGAACTGTAAGTGAATAACATTAGGCAATAGGGTGTGTCTATAAATTTGAATTTGTTGGGATTATGTCTAATATAATATTTTTTCCAGGTGAAAACTCTAAAAACCCATTCTTTTACTAAGTTCAACAACTACATGTGTCTGTACCAATATTCTTAAATTTCTTGATTATAATCTAAATTTTTTAGACTTAATTGAACAATATAATGTCGCTTGCTTGGTTTTATATTCCTATATTTACACACTTAGTTACTGTGCTAATATATCTTGGGCACTTGAAAACACATCCATGCTTCTTTTTTTCAAATGCAGTGGAAAAATATATATTATGACTTTTTGTTGGGTTTGTTATAAATAAATAATGCATACTTGAAAAAAAATGGAGCATTACTGTTTGAGGGCATTATATGAATTGATATTTTGTAATTTACTTCTTGTTTATTGTGTAGACTATAAGGATAAACAATATAATAATGAAAATTACTTGTTTATTGATTTTAATATTCCATAAATGGACTTCTCTTAAAGGACTAGTTGTTCTCGATCGACCGATATGACTTGCCATTGGTGATGGAGGATAATTTTCAGTTCTACTCGAGTGCTGTATTTATAGGAGAGTGGCACTGAGCTAGACCATGTTGTTACTACTATTTGTTATAATTAGTGAAGAACTTGGGTGAACTGGAGGGGTGGGTGGGGAGGTAAACAAGAGTATATTAAGAGGCAAAGAGGTACTCCTCTTAAGGAAGGCTTGCATAGCATTGGAATGCTCATTGTCGCCAGTGTGAAGTAATTTAATATGTGATCGGTTAAGAGGAAGCCAATTAATTAACAACAACAATAACATAATTAAGAGTAAGGTAACTTTCTCTCTATAATAACATTCTCCAGAATCAGGAGTCCGTACAAATGAGGGACTATGGTCCTTTATATAGGGGAAGGTTAGCTTGCTATCCAAGATAACCCTCAAAGCCAAAAGACTAAAAATGACAACGAAATAATTGACAAAAAAAGATAAAAGGTTCCAAAATATTATGCTCATGCATCATTCTCCTTCCCTTGATAAGTTGTCATATACTCTGTATACTGGCGATAGAAATCTGAGTTAACGCGCTGAAGGGTGGCCTCTATAATCCAAGAGTCCTCGGCCACGGGGAGATCCAACCAGCAAATTAAGTAACAGGTATAATCGCTAGAATGTGACTAAATATCTAGGGACGCAAGGATATCCTCAATTCGGTCCACGTGTGAATGAACAGGATGCCCTTTAGCTGGAGGTGGCGGGATCGGCAGAACATGCATTCCCAGAATGGAGATATATCTACCATGTTGAACGTGCAGCGCATTCAGAACTCAGTACTGAGATCAACCTTGTGCGCGTTGTCCCCATAACTACGAATAATCGAAGGGCCCAAAACGTCGCATCTGCAGATTATGTCCCTTGCCTTGTCGGCGTTCCTTTTAGAGGTAAACCATGGAAAGGTTCCCAGGCTAATATGATACAAAATGATGGCGTGCATCCACCTGATCTTAGTAAGAGGTGTATACTCTATGCAATTGAATGCGAACATTAGAATGTATGGCTGTCAAACGGGCAGCAAACTCGACTACTGATGGTCTAACCGGGGCCGGAAGATCTTACGGATCCACTGAGATGGTGGGTGAAGCACCAAGCATTATATAAAATGGGGACAAACTAGTATAATGGTTAACTGCATTATTGAACGTAAATTCAGCCTGAGCGACGACTATGTCCCAACGTTTTGAAGACTCCAAGGCAAGGCAACTAAGAAGGTCTCCCAAACTCTGGCTGAAAACCTCAGTCTGGCCGTCTGTTTGGGGATGAAATGCGGTGGCTAACTAAAAGGAAAAACGGAGTAAACCCCATAGGTTGTGATAGAAGTGATCGGTGAAGCAGACGTTTCTATCCGAGGTGATGTTGCGAGGAAACAATGATGCAAGAGCATAATATTTTGGAGCCTTTTATATTTTTCTCATTTATTTTCTTGCCCCTTTTAGTCTTTTGTCTTTGAGGGTTAGCTTAGCTAGCAAGCTAACCACCCCTATATAAAGGACCTTAGTCCCTCATTTGTACAGAATCCTATTTTAGAGAACGTTATTATAGAGAGGAAGTTACCTTACTCTTCATTATGTTGTTGTTATTTTTGTTGTTGTTATAGTTGTTGTTATTTTTGTTGTTGTTAATTAATTAACTTTTGCTCAACCAATTACACATCAAATTGGTATCAAATCCTCATTTACTCTTGGGTATTCAATATTGATTGTTGATGATTAGGAGTTGGGGTGGGTCCACCTGAATGAAGTTCAAAGCACCACTTCGAGTCACTAGAAGGATGACATAACCCTAGTTCCCATTGAGTCTACAACCTCAGCCCAATCGAAGGCCACCGACAACTCCACCAAAAGATCTGACACCAGATGTGCCTAGTAGTTTAGTAGATTCTATAAGGCCCAGAAGTATTCAAAGAAATAATAGTAAGATGAGATCTCTTAATAAAATTATTTTTCATGCTTGCACAAATCTTAATAATTTCCCGATCATCCCAAGTAAAATATTAAAATTAAGGAATCTTCACTTAGATGGAACTTGTATACACATGTACCATGTCCATTATACACTAGAATAACCTTCAAGTGTTAGGCCTGCTGAGCCTATAAAGGAACATCTTCCAAAAAATGGAATTCGTTCTTAAATGTTAAAATGAGGATTCATTCAACTAATTTTGCAGCTAGATTCTGTCACGGGCTTGTTCAATTTAAAAGGATTAGTTCTTAGTGACTGGAAATTTTTGAAAAGATAGGTTCCTGGTGTTTGTTGGTTACCCTCGTTGGTTAATGTTGATCTCAGAAGAATTCCTCCGATTATAGGTGAATAGGTTCGAATGTTAGCATCTCACTCAAAACATTTTCAATACCACCAAGTATAGGCAATTCATATTTACTAATGGCCATAAACTTTGTATATTAGTGGAAATTTAACTTCAGGTCTCTCTCTCTCTCTCTCTCCAAACCCCCTAACCACACATCCTCACATAAGTAGTTATAGGTAGAAAGTGTCTTTACAACATCTTAAAGAACTTTTTATCATAGGTATAGTCTTTACATATTGGACTAGAGGCATCTCTATTAGAGTCGACCTATGTTGCATTAGACCATCTCAACAGTCTTAGACGAAGTGTGACATTAAGTATAATGGTTTTAGCAAAAAAAATCCCTCTAGAGCATTGGGCACAATCTCATTGTGGCAAAAATTGTGCCAAAATAACATAACTTTTGCCATAGATGGGTAAGGCAATAATGTGTTCCTGCTATAGTTGAATGGATGAGGGAGAACTTTTTATTTTCTTTTTTTCTTCTTTTTACCTCTCCCACGACAATTCAAGTCTTGCAGGAAGATGTTTTTTGTTTTACATTCGCGTGGCAATATAATATTTAGGGATTTTGATTTGGTTAATGCCCAAATACTTTGGAGATAGTCCTAGGGCCTTTTGACACATTGAAGAGCAAAACTAAGCTCCAACAAGATTAGCCATAATGGCCACCATGGGCTTTGAATGACACGATAAGTTGTATAATGGAGTTCCAATATGCCAACCCTGGGCATGCAAAATCTTCACTCATGCAGTTGGTCTAATGCGGCATGAGGGTTAAGTTGGGACAAATATGGATACGTGTTGGACTGGTGGGAGGTCTCATTTTTTTAGGGGGATGTTTCATTCGTTCAATTTGTAATTAGTCATTTTTTCCTTTGTTTTTCCTATAACTATTCGAGACAGTCTAATGTTATATTACTCACTTTATTTTTTGTGTTGATAAAGTTGTAACGTATTATTCTTGCAAATTTATGATGCTTAAAGTTGTCACATTTCCTAATTGTTTTATAAAAATACACTTTGTCAAATCCAGTGCATGTATAGAAGACAATTCTTAGTTTGGTCAGTGTTATTCAAGGGTGCTGGAAGGGATTAATGAGGTGTAGCAGACCTAGTCTTTAACACGTTGTCTTACACAGAATTAAATTCCTAACCTCACAATGATGTACTCTTATTTTATAAGGATTTCTAGTCTACGAGAGATTGAATAAAGGCAGATTGTGTTAGACCACCTATGCACGGTCCATAGACGGGCCCTTAGGTTTTACATTTCCTTGTCTGATTTAGCCCTAGTGTGAGAAACTTACTACTTAGTAAGAAAAGAGTGGGTTTCATCTACTAACGAAGCAATATGAGAAAGGAACTAAGTTTGTTGAAAGCAATGATGAATGCTACACTAAGGTGGGGCCAAGCCGAAGCTGCTGCTCGGATGATTTATTTTGAACTTTGAAGCAGGTACATCTAAATTGTTCGATATGTTTCCCGCAGAATAGAAAAATGAAAATCATGATTTTAGTATTGGTAGTTGTTCAGAAGTTTATTTTTAGATGTATGAGTTTGTGATGGTCATTCCATGGACCTATTTTAATATTGTGACGCTCTTAAAATGTATCCATGTTTGAACACTGGGGTACCATCATATGTCCTTTCCATTATTTTTTTTGGTATCTTTGTAAAAGGTTAAGAGGAGGAAGTATGAGCTCGTGAGAAAGACGATTTTTCCTTTTCTCTAAATTTTCTAGTGCTTATAACATGAAGTGTAGCCCCTCATGGATTAATTTGATGGAAGTTTCACTGAAAGCCAGGAGACTATAGGATTTACTTATTTATAGCTTCTCTCTCTATATATTTATTTACAATTTTATATGAATAATTTTTTTGATAATAAGTGAAAATATTAGCACTTCGATACTTTTCCCTTGGGTAAAAATTATTTATTTCACTTCAAACCAAAATGGGTTTAATATTCGTCTTTGTTGAAGTTTGGAGGGACACGAAAAGATGAATGTGATCTAAATCACTACTCTATCAGGTAATTACTTGAAAATATTTGAATTTCCATCTACATTCAAATATTTATAATTGTTTCTTATCTTTTCAAAATCAGCTTTTGTCATGCTCAGTATAGTATATTTCTCACATTTGGTCCCAAGTTCAGTTAAAAGAATAAGTATATAGAGCTATTTTTTCTTTGGATAGTATTTATATTTAAAAACTGACGACATTTGTTAGAACGCGTAATAGCATGGACCACTGAAATAAAAGCCAAATTATGATAAGTGGTTCCCCTGTCTACTGGTGTTCTAAAAAGGCTTGTTTTTAAGGATTGCGAGAACAAAAACATTGCAAACAAAATTTTGTTGGAATTTCTGGAGATTCACAATCTTTTTGGGTGCTTAAAAATTGAAAATTCCCAGAAATCCTGGAGAATATGGAACATTTATTTGAGACCTGTTTGGAAGGAACTGCTATTAAAAAAAAATCTACCCGGGTCAATTGAACCCCTTACGAACCTTGTTTAATAAAATTTAGTTACAAAAAAAAACTTACGAGTCATCCGAGTACAATTTGTGTGTTGAGCACATCTGAAGTCGTCTCTCTAGCTGCCCAATACTTGATGAATTATTACTCGATATTTGAGTCCGCAAGTGAGAAGGACTCATATATATGTATTTATTTATGTGTGAAGCTTACTTTAACTGATAAACAACTTGATTATCATGTTTACAAGGACTCTTCAGTGTTGGTGAATTCATAATTTTGCTACTAGAAAAAAAAATTCAAGAGTGGTTCAGCAATCAGATTATGGGGTTTTCTATTTCGATATAGCTTCCCCCACATTGGTATAATATAAGAGTCATGGGGTTTACCCTTCTGTGTCGATTTTGAATTGATAACTACCAACAAAAAATTAGATAAATCTGCTTGCCTACAAAGCATGTCAGGGTCATATGTTCAATTAATGCATAGCTGTTTTTAGCTACTCTGGCTAGTGTTCCTAATTAATGTATAAGGGATGCTGTAGAGGATGCTTAGGGGTTGTTTAGGGGCTGCTATAGGGATTGCTATATGGATTAATAATGTGTGCCTAAGTGGTCCTAAAGTCTAGTTGTTGTACCTACTTTGTAGGGCAATTAATGTGTCTAGTTAGTTGAAAAATCTGGGCACATAAATGTAACCCATCACCCATGTTTTAGTAATGTACTCTGCTAAAAAAAACCAACACTTCTTTCTCTAAGAATAAGTTTGTCTTCTCCAACTTATCTCTAATTTTTTCTTCACTTCTTCACTTCTTCTAATACAACCATATATGTCTCATTTAAATTCCAACAAAGTGGTATCAGAGCCATGTTCAGATCAAGAGCTGAGTGTATTTTCTTTGCTGGCCGGAAAATAAATCCGACGAAAAGCGACAGAATATTTATGGCAAGTTCTAGCAACCAAATGGGTACCCAACAACCTTTCATTCCAATTTTTGATGGAGAGAACTATGATTTTTGGTCTGTAAAAATGAAAACCATTTTTTTTTCATTTGATTTATGGGAGTATATTGAAGATGTGTTTGATGAACCGGAGGATATCACGGTTTTGTCGGAAGCTCAAAAGCAAAAGTTGAAGGAGCACAAGAAGAAAGATGCAAAAGATTTAATCATAATACAACAAGGGTTAGTTGAAACAATATTTCCAAGAATCATCAATGCAAGCAAAGCAAAAGAGGCTTATGATATTTTGCAAAAAGAATTCAGAGGTACTTTGAAGGTAAGGGCTATTAAAATTCAGTCCTTAAGAAGAGATCTTGAGAATATGAAGATGAACGATGTGGAAATATTGAAAGATTATTTCTCTAGATTAATGGAGATTGTGAAACAAATGAAAACATATGGGGAACAACTTTTCGATCAAAGGATTGTTGAAAGTTTTTTTATTAGTTTGCCAAAAAAGTATGACCCCATTGTTGCCATTGTTGAAGAAACCGAAGAAATAGGCTCTTTGAGTGTTGAAGAATTGATGGGTTCCATTAAAACATATGAACAAAGGTTGAGTAAACACTCTGAAAAATCTGTTGAGAGTGCCTTTCAATCTAAGCTCAATGTTGGGGCCAAACCATTTTTTGAGCAACCCAAAGGTGAATCTTCAAGAGGTGGAAGACATGGAAGAGGAAGAGGAAGAGGAAGAAACACTCGAGGAAGAGGTAGAAATAATTTTGAAAGAAGAGAAAGAAATGAAAGTTTTAATCAACAAAAGTGTAGTATTTGCAAGAGAAGTAGCCATATTGATAAAGATTGTTGGTTCCGGGGAAAGACACAATGTCATAATTGCAAGAAAATTGGGCATATTCAAAAAGATTGTCGGCTCAAGAACAACCAACAAGCTAACTTCACCGAAGAACAAGAATGTGAGGGGAATATGTTTTTTGCTTGTCAAAGTGCGTCGGAGCAAAGAAATGATTTGTGGTTTCTTGATAGTGGGTGTAGTAATCACATGACCGGAGATCAAAATATTTTTACCTCTATGGATAGTTCTTCTAGTTCTCAAGTGAAGATGGGTAATGGTGCCTTAGTCCAAACAAAGGGCAAGGGTACTATAGCCATTGAAATGGAGAAAGGAACAAAGTATATCCGAGATGTGTTACTAGTTCCGAATTTAGAGCAGAATTTTTTGAGTGTTGGGCAACTTGTGGAACATGGGTACACTATTCTCTTTCAAGAAGACTCGTGCATAATTTTTGACAAAAGGGGGAGAAGCTAAGTTGTTGAAAAAATCAAGATGGAAAAGAATAGAAGTTTCCCTCTCACTTTTTGATACTCAAAGAATGTGTCCGTGAAGATGAATGTGGTTAGCAACATATGGCTATGGCATAGAAGATATTGGCACTTGAATTTTCAAAGCATGAAGAATTTGCATCAAAAGAGCATGGTTTACGGGCTGCCAAGCATCCAAGAAGTAAATGGAGTTTGTGAAGGATGCGCTCTTGGAAAGCACCACCGAGAGACTTTTCCAAAGGAGAAGTATGGAGAGCAAAAGCACCATTGGAGCTTGTTCATACCGATGTGTGTGGACCAATGAAGAACACTTCTCATGCCGGTAAAAAATACTTCATTACCTTTATTGATGATTTTACAAGGATGACTTGGGTGTATTTTATGTGGCAAAAATCAGATGTTTATGCCATTTTTAAAAAAATTCACAAACTAGTTGAAACACAATGTGGTCACTACTTGAAAATTTTGAGCAGTGATAGAGGTGGAGAATACAACTCTAAGGAGTTTGATATATTTTATGAAGATATTGGCATGGAAAGACAACTAACGGTTGGGTATACTCCAAAACAAAATGGAGTGGCGGAAAGGAAGAATAGAACCATTGAGGAAATGGCAAAATTCATGTTACATGAGAAAGTGTTTCCATATACTTTTTGGGCCGAAGTGGTGTATACAATGGTTTATTTGATGAATAGATGCCCTACAAAGGCCGTAGAAAACTAAACTCCATTTGAGGTATGGAATGAAAGAAAACCATCTCTGAACCACTTAAGGGTGTTTGGTTGTATTTGCTTTGCTCATGTCCCTAAAGAAGTGAGACACAAGCTTGATAAAAGTAGTGAAAAATGCATCTTTGTGGGGTATAACTCAAAATCAAAGGGCTATAGACTCTTCAGCTTGAAGAGGAACAAAGTGATTATTTGTAGAGATGTGATTTTTGATGAGAAAGCCTTTTAGGATTGGAAAGAAAAAAAATCCCAAAATAAAGTTATCACCCTTAATGAAGGATCACAAAGCGTTGAAGAAGATAAAGAGGAAGATGTAGAAGCTATTCAAATGTCTCCAAATGCAGGTCCAAATGCAAGTCCACAATCATCCTCAAGTTCTCGATCAAGCTCAAACTCCTCATCTCCAAACTCAACTCCAAGAAGAATAAGAAGTCTAAATGATGTGTATGCAAGATGTAATTTTTGTGTAGCTGAACCGGAGACCTTTGAAGATGCTAAAAATGAAAAATTCTGGCAGCTTGCAATGGAAGAAGAAATTCAGGTTATTGAGAAGAACAAGACTTGGGAATTAGTGGAGAGGCCTAAAAATAAAGAGGTCATTGGTGTGAAGTGGATTTACAAAAGCAAGGTTAATCCAGATGGCTCAATCCAAAAGAACAAAGAAAGACTTGTAGCAAAGCGGTATTCTCAAAAACTCGGAATTGATTTTCAAGATACATTTGCACCCGTGGCACTTGTTGCCATGGCCACTCAAAAAGGTTGGTTTTTGTATCAACTTGATGTAAAATCTGCATTCTTGAATGGTGTGTTAAATGAAGCAGTGTATGTTGACCAACCTCAAGGATTCGTGATGAAAGGTGAGGAAGAGAAGGTATACAAACTGAAAAAGGCCTTGTATGGCTTGAATCAAGCTCCTCGAGCATGGTATATTGAGATTGATGCATACTTTAATGAAAGAGGCTTTCAAATAAGTAAAAGCGAGCCAATCTTGTACATCAAAAGAAGCGGGGCAGCAGGTATTCTTATTGTCTCTCTTTACGTTGATGACTTGGTGTTTACCGGTAGTGATGCACAAATGATTGAAGATTGAAAAAGTGACATGATGAGAAAATATGAAATGAGTGATTTGGGTCTTCTAAATTACTTCTTGGGCATTGAAATTTATCAACAAAAAGATGGTATTTTTATTTGCCAAAATAAGTATGCTAAAACCCTTCTTGAAAAATTCAAAATGATGAATTGCAGATTGGTGGCTACGCCTTTGGTGGTTAATGAAAAATTATTGAAAGAAGATGGAAGCAAAGAGGTTGATGCATCTATTTATAGAAGTTTGGTTAGAAGTTTGTTGTACTTGATGGCTACGAGGCCGGATATCATGTATGCTACTAGTTTATTATCTCGGTACATGCACAATTCGAGTCAAACTCATTTTGGGGCTATAAACAGAGTGTTGAGGTACATCCAAGGAACTTCTGATTTTGGCATCATGTATAAGAAGAATACTGAAATAAAGTTACTTGGATTTTGTGATAGTGATTGGGATGGCTCTATTGATGACATGACAAGTACTCCCGGGTATGTATTTTCTCTTGGATCCGGAGCAGTTTCATGGGCATCAAAGAAGCAACAAATGGTAGCGCAATCACCCGTCGAGGCCGAATATGTGTCGGCATCATTGGAAACTTCACAAGCGATGTGGCTAAGAAGAATTTTGGAGGATGTTGGTGAAAAGCAAGGAGATGCTACTCCAATACTTTGTGACAACCAATTCACGATTGCCATGACAAAGAATCCCGTCTACCATAGTCGCACCAAGAACATTGCAATCAAGCATCGTTTCATTAGAAAGGCCGTGGAGGGTGAAGAGATTCAACTCAACTATATCATGACCGATGAGCAAGTTGCGGATATCTTCACCAAAGCTCTACCTAAGGACAAATTTCATTTTCTTAGAGAAATGATGGGTGTTCTGATACGACGCAAATATTGCGTATTTCACCCGTTAACCTACGCGTTATTAGCCCCCTCGGGTATCTTAATCCCTATATTTATGCTCGTTAACCAGACAACCTCGGATTTCTATGTTAACATGTTTTGCAGGGGTTAAATGAGCTTTTGTAGGTATTTGGATGCTTAGTGTGAAGTTCAGATGCATTCCGGCGAAGTTCCGTACGCAATCGCACGCGCAAGGGAATTTTAGTCTTTTCACAGCTTGGGTACCTGGCCCGACATCTCACGAAAGTTGTATCCCTCCTTGCTAGCTTCGCGTGGCCGTAAATGGTGTGCGATTCCGATTCATAACGAAGAAGTTACGGCGATTTCAGCGGAGGAAAAATAAGGAAGCAAAAGAGGAGAAGGAGAAGAAGAAAAGGAGAATGCAGTAGGCTGCTGCAATCTGCCCTGCTTGATCGATCGATCGACCCCTTTGGTCGATCGATCGATCATTCTGATTTGCCGAAGTTTTTCCTAGGTCGATCGATCGACCAAAGGGGTCGATCGATCGATGCTCTGTTTTCTGCAGATATTTTGCCTTCTTTTCTTTCTTCTTTATTTTTATTCCAACTTACTATATAAGCCAATTTTGTTGTAATAAGACCATATATCAGTTTAGGAACGATTTTAGGTTAGAATAGTTAGGGTTTTGAGGGTTTTGGATGGTTCTTCTTCATTTCTCTTTGGATTGACAATCGAATTGGTTTGTAAGTTGAATATTCATCTCCTCTACCATTAAAATAGCTTGTTTTCCATTAATTCTTGCTTTCTAGATAATTTACATGCTTTGTTAATTAGGTTTTCTTGCTTTAATTCTTGCTTTTTTAGTTTAATTTAGTTTAATTCATTATGCACCCTTAGATAAATAGGGTCGGGATTGCGTTTCCGCCATTTACGGGTTTGGACCTCAAAAGTTAGGGTTTCGTGTGAAATTGCATTTAATTGAAATCTCGCGTATTAAAGTAGGATTATTATGCATTTAACTTTCTTTGTCACGCAACGTTAGTGTTTATAGCGATAATCCGAATTTAATCCGCGTGTAACCATTTTCCGTTAAATGTTTAATCTCGCAACTTTGGGTTAAATTCCTTATTGTGTGATGTTTATGCTTAATTGAAAATGCTCGATTAAATGTTTTCGAACCTTAACTCTAATTAGTAGTTGTTTCGATCCGTTTGGTAGAATGCGATCCCGATCCTTGCTTTACTTTAATTTAGCGTTAACTTCTCTTTTTATTTCTTCACGACAACCAACCATCACCTTTTCTTTTATTTATTTTACACTTTTATTCCTGAAGTAATTAAAACAATTAAAATCTAAAATTCAATCACTCCCTGTGGATTTACGATACCCGACTTACCGCTGTGCTTGCTTGTCAAGTGTAGTTGTAGCTTAGGTTTTTATTTGTATCGCGGCGGCGAAACACGCGACGATTGTGTCCTCACACGAACACACTTTTTCAGCCCAGTCATGTTCAACAAATGCGTTAAGGGGGAGTGTTAAATTAATGCATATCTATTTTTAGCTGCTCTACCTAGTGTTCCTAATTAATGTATAGGGGCTGCTGTAGAGGATGCTTAGGGGTTATTTAGGGGCTGCTATAGGGGTTGCTATATGGATTAATAATGTGTGCCTAAGTGGTCCTAAATTATAATTGTTGTACCTACTTTGTAGGGCAATTAATGTGTCTAGTTAGTTGAAAAATCTGGGCACATAAATGTAACCCATCACCCATGTTTTAGTAATGTACTCTGCTAAAAAAAAAAACACTTCTTTCTCTAAGAACAAGTTTGTCTTCTCCAACTTATCTCTAATTTTTTCTTCACTTATTCTAATACAACCATATAGTTCTCATTTAAATTCAAACAATATAACCAGTAGTGACTATGAACACCCGAGCTATTCAACAACCCTATGCAATATAGGGATGGATGAGTTTGTTTACGCAGAGGATGTTTGTCTGACCTACTTACAATTTAAAAAATAGTTTCGGTGCAATTTAAAGCAGGATAGCCAGGATAATTGGTGTAGAATTGAGTTCATATACTTCATCTTTCCAAATATTTACGGTGATGAAAAGTGGGGAATTCATCTAGTTTATGACGATGATGTTAGACCCAAGGGATAACTAATGGTTATCCAACATAGCTTTTATCCAGGCTAAACCAAAAGATCATGTATAAGCATAGCTCATCTCCTACTTGCCAAATATCCCTTTCCTTCTTTATGGTTTGGTTCAAGGCACATTAAGGTAATCTTATATATTATATATAAATCACTTCTCTCAATTCATTGCTAATAAGACAATTGTCTCATTTTCGTTGAAGTCTTACGTGGAATGTAACATACTTCATACAAAATCCTTTATTTTATTATATATATGTATATATATGTGTGTGTACTAATTTTTTTCCACAGTTTTGGTAATCCTATATTACAGGTGTTGTACATTTGGTTTGTCTCATTGAATATGACTTTACCATGTCCATTTTTCTTTCCAACAATCAATGAAACATGATAACATTTATTTAATGCAAGGTTGATTTCTATAGTTATGGTTTAATTCCCTCTCTTATCCAAAATTTTGAATAATATTGACATTTGGGAATGGTGGTATTAGACATTAGAGTCAATTTCGTAACACCTTGACCGTGGACCCAACTTGCTCCTATTGTCGATCTGAAACTAATCCTTTCTCAACATTTTTTTCATTTTTTTATATTAAATGAACATTGGTTGTGATTTTCATTTTTTCATTTTATTTATTTAAGGTAATATGGTTTAAACAGAATGATATAGTGTTTTAGGTATGTCTGGGACATTTATTGTTGGGAATCTAGTTAGCTCGGTTATTATTTCTTCGATGTTTTTCAGAGGTGTGCCATTTGTTCCGAGTGATTTTTAGTGAGATACCTTTTAAGCAACTCATTTTAATACTCTCTCCTTTTGTGTTGGTATTAGATTAGACATGTCTTTCGCTATTTCAATTGCGCCGCAAAAATGTCTTCCGATCTGGAATCTAGTAATGTTGTCAGAAGAGGAAGTTCTCCGTCAGTTAGTATGTTGGATTTTAAGGTTTTCTGCCAACTTTGGTAAAAACTAAGGAAGTGATGCAAGAACAGATTAACCCATAGCCTCATGGCTCGGTTGGTTCCACCACCTCCGACAGAGCCAAATATGGATCCCATCACGCCAGCAATTTGAGAATAAGTTGACAGACGTAGGGAAATGCCGCCTCTTAGACTGGACCATAATCAAGTCACGCCATAAATGAGTGTGTGTTGAGAGTGTAAATCCTATAAAATTATTCTTAAGAACACCCTAATATTAGTCACGAACACATTAATATGATTAAACTTTAACATACAATTGTTCTTAATAGAAGGATCTTGGATATTCATGTTTTCACAAAATACGTCTAAAAGATAAAAAATAAGACTTACCTTGGTCCAATGCATTGATCAATCTTGATTAATTGGTCCATCAATCTCCCTTCTTGGAAAAATTACACTCAAAATAGAATCTCGGAGTTTCTCTCCCACCTCAGAAATAGTGTGTTATGAGATAACTCCAGATGGTGTAGGGCTCCTCTATTTATAAGGGGAAGAGGGCTGGAATCCTAGTCAAGGTGGGACTCTTTCAAGTCTCCCACTAATGCCACTAACCATCATGTGACTAACGGATAAGGTTTACCCAAATCTTTTAATATCTTTATTTATCACATTCCTAATTAATTATCTGATATTTATCAAGACCACAATTATGGGAAATTCGGAATTTAATAAAATTGAAATTAAATAATTAATTTCATTACTTGACATTAATTTCCAACAGTCTCCCACTTGGTCTTAATAATTCGTATAATTAAATTAGGTATCATAAGAGGAACAATTATTGATAAATTCAGTTTGCTAAATCAAATAATTCACGGATGCGAGTCATGACGGTTCCATGCTATTCAAGAGCATGGTTCCTTCCATCTACCACAACACCAATGTTTCATTCAACTGAGCCTTTAATATTGGGTATCATAATGGCCTCATAATGTCCTTTTCAATAAGGACTATTTCTGTCAACAATAATTCATTATTATATGCATGCTTTCTCAAAGGACATAAATAATTGAAATCAGAAACACTTTTATTGAATTCAAGTAATAGTGTCAAATAACTAAGCCAAATAGCAATCATAATTTTACTAATCGAGATCCATCTCTTTGACACATTCCATAAGGTCTTTTGGAGATAGTCCTTTCGTAATAGGATCTTCTATGTTATCACTCGTACTAATGTGATCAATTGACACTTTTTGTTTCTGAATTTCTTCTTTAACTGATAGGTATTTCATTCAACGTGCTTAGTTACATTAGGAATACCTAACATTTCTTCATAAAGAAGATTGCAGCGACATTATCATAATATTTCAGCGACTTGATAATAGTGTCGACAACTCCAAGTCCCGAAATGAAGTCATGCTGCCAAAATACATAAGCTGTAGCATCAAGCATGCTACAAACTCAGCTTTCACAATAGTTAATGGATGGTTTGTGTTTCACTCCTTCATTATATTGGTTGATAAACCAAAACAAACATACTTAAGCAAGAGTGAACTTCGTACCATCCGCACAACTAGTAAATCTGAGTTACAATAATTGTTCATATTTAAATGAACACATACATCATAAGTGTGAGCATATAGTCCTTTAAGTATCTCATTACTTCATACACAACTTTTAAACCCATAAAATTATTTTGATTCTCTACTTTCTAAATCCGTGCTTGTATATAGAGAAAATATATAAATTTACTCCCACTGATCTTAAGGTGTATACAAATATAAAACGATTAAAAAAAATAATGATATTATTTCTTAAAATACGTCATGTGGGAAACTTATGTTTATAAAATGATCTCCTAAACATATACGCATGGTTTATTAGAATTCAAAAAGTAATTTTCACATCCACTTCATGTAACTCTCAATCATAATGAGCTACTAATGTCATAGGAATTCCATGTCCTTACATATAATTGAGAAGGTTCATTTATAACCTTTTCTTCATTAATAGTGAAATATTTTACTACAATTTAGCTTTATCTCGTTAAACTACCGTTAGTGTCGCGTTTGGTCTTGATGACCCCCTTATAATCGACTTTAGTGCATCAATTATGTAATTCAACGAGATATCAACCTTAGTTGTAGTCCATTAGTTTCACTTCTAATGACTTTTGAAAATAAAACCAAGTCATTATTTATCCCTACGCCAAATTCATGTTCATGCAGATACACCACATAATCATCGAGGATAGTAGACCATTTAGGATCTTCTTAATACTATTCCTTATGATTTTATCTACATTTATCTCATGGTGACAATACTATCATTTAGTGGTTGATCATTTATTTGTTCTTTGTTGTTTAGACAATCTAACAATTAAAAGAACAAGGATTCAAGAAGGTTATCGATAATGGGATAAGTACCCTACCTTCCTTTATAACCATATTTCATGATTTTCTACTACCACTAATTTCACCTTTCATAATGAATTTGACTTTAATGCAATAAATACGTGTCAATGACAATTATATGATCTATGTAGGTCCACTTTAAGGGAAGTTTCTCATAATCTCCCACTTGGGCCACATAGGTCATCCTTATATTAGATATCGTAATACCTTAAGAGCACAACTCGACTATCAAAATTTGTAAGAGACATTACTAAAATCTTGTCCACGAAAATTATGAAAAAGAGTCTAGATTTAATTTGGTACAAGATTTAAAGAGTTTCATAAAAAAGCGCTACGATTATGATGCAGGATCAAACAAATCTTTAAAGAACTATGTCCAAACTTTATTTTGTACAAAACATCAAAACTAAAATCATAACCCTTGAAAAAATATACATCAAAAGATTCTTTAGAACATATCCCTCACGATCAAGTCTAGACAAACATTTTCCAAAAGAAATTGAGGGTTTATGAAAACAAATGGCGATTTGATTCCCCAAGAACAAAAGAAAAGAATCTTATTAGCATTTCTAGTTTGTTTTGTAAGAAATCCTTGCATCAAAAATAAATACTTTATATAACACAGTAAGTATAACTTGAAAACTCTACTGAGATGAAAAACTCATTTCAAATCATTAAAGATACATATTATCTTTATCATTATTAGTCCGAGTGTGCAACATGTAAACAAACTTAATTTGTTTAACCAAATTAAATATGAAATTTTTAGAGAAATAAAATGGGATACAATAATATGTGATAAGATAATGAGATAAATTGCTCACTTCATTAATGCTTTGATTTAACAACACACACATCAATTACATGATAAATTGAGTGCATAATCGTGAGTTTTGTCAGTAGTAACCGTGAAATTTTGATTATATGATGCTTGTAGATTACTTTATTGGGTATAATTTTACTTCATTATATTGTACATGACATTTGTGCACAACTTATTTTCACATACTATAATAATGTATGTGATCTATGATGTTCATTCAATCACTCAAAATTGATTCCCTATAAGGAATAACCTTGCTTGAAGAAATAAACTCAATATACCCCATTAATATCTTTACAATTATAAGCATCATGAGTTACTACTACCATCATCTTTACATTTAATATTCATTGCCATTCTAGTTGGGTCACTGTAGTGACTACCAAACATTTCATAATATGAATATTACATTACGTAAAGACTTACATACACAAGTCAATAAATTTTTCACTTATTTTCATTAAATATCGCATGATCAATAAGCTAAATTATTCATGTTTATGGTTTTTATAAACTTAATTGGTGATATGATAGTGAAAGCAACTATGGCATCTGTGTTTGACGACTATTATTACGTTCCCAAATTATATATCACCACTAACATTTTGTTCAATTATTGTAATCACAATAAATGAATAAACAATAATATGTATGCAACATCATAAAGCATCATCATCCTAGCATTCAATATCATACATGGACCCGTAGGCAACCAAAATATGCATGATATTAATGCATTAGTACAATATTTATATCTTCTGGTATGGAGCACTTTGATGAACACCAAACCTTATATTATATAAATATTAGAGATACGTATACATGTTCAAAATCCCCGTAATACATGAATAATTATATTATTGTCTATTCCCTAACTTGAAATTCATGAAAAATTAGACATAATGTGAAAATCAAATAGACAAAGAGTTTACATGAGATATTACACAATAATAGTAAATGGAAGACATAAATCATTTACTTTCGATTCATCACTTATGTATGAGTAACAAATCAGAACTATTGACCCAAATCATTCATGGTCATACTAATGCACAATACGGTTATAATCACAATTATCATACTAGTGGCATATGTAAATATGACTTTTTAACATTGATGTCAATTATTTAACATTTGCAAAAATTCCAATGTTTATTTGATTCAAATATCAGCATCTGTTGCGCTTCAATTTAACCTTATACAAACATTAGGATAATCTGAAATGACTACAAGTATAATATCTTCACATATAATCTTAGCCTGTATTTGGCATTTGATTAAACTGAATGAATACTTACTTATGAGTCTCAAAATTTGCAAGTCATGCATTTAAATATGCATACATGCAACGAAATCATAAATCTAGTATCCGCACATATGAATTGTAGCTTGTGTTTGGCATTTAATTCAACTTAATGGGAGTACTAGCATTAGAATAAACAATAATTCTGATTTTCAACCAAATGAATCGTTGGCCTGTGTTTGGCACGAGACTCATTAAAACACGAATATCATAATATTCAACAATATGAATCATTGGCCTGTGTTTGGCACGAGACTCATCAAAATATGAATATTAACAATAACGTAAGTCTAATATCCTACCATATGAGATATGTTGGCATGTGTTTGGCACGAATATTCAACTAAAATAGGATCATTAGAGCAATGTTTTATCAGAGTTCTAGATAAAATATACATGAAATATGAAAAACATAAACTTTTCCCTCAAAATTGAGTTAGCATCATGGAACTGTCGAAAATTACTCCAGAAACTCAAATATTCGACGGAATTCAAAAATAATTTTTCTGGAAGTCATAAACATTATTTATGTAAAATCAATGCCCCAAAAATATTATACTCAAAACTAAATGTATAATTAATGGTCCAAATATAAATGCATACACAATAATCAAATATTTACAATTATAGATTAAGACACTTTCATGTCTTCCCCATCCAATATCATATAAATATTATTGTCGAACCATCAATTCATAATTACATTAGGACCTTTGGGTTACCAATTATAGATTATGCACAATAACCTAATATATCGAAATGTTATTGTCAAACACATAATCATACATCTAATATTCAAAATTTTATATTGAACCCTTTCATCAATACCAAATAATACATAAGATGAATATTAGAACAACCATGAACATTAAAAACAACCCCTGTGGTGGAAAAATACATAATATTTGGGAAAATCATAATTTTTGCCAAAAATAGAAAATTTTAGTTAGCACCACAGAGATGTAGATAATTACTCCAAGATCTCAAAATAATTTGCGGAATTCAAAAATCAATTTTCTGGAGTGAGATATTGACGTCAACATTATTACCAAAAACGGCAACAACGCAATTTTAAGGGTCTTAACGACGTCAAAACGCAAAAGTAAGGTGGTGCCCATTGTGTACAATGGGTTTTGTTTATTTCGACGTTTCCAGTCGACCATTTAAGTTTCGTAAAATTCCGAGCAAGTTTTGACCTTTCATTCTCACCAGTGAGTATTGGCGACAGAAGAAAAACGTCACAGAAAATCTCAGACACACTTTAAGAGCAGAAATAAGACGTCGCAGAAGGTCTCAGGCACAAAAGTAATTTAATGACATAAATAAAAATATTGCAGAAAGTCTCAGGCACATATTTCATTATAGAAGAACATCAATAAGGAAAATCATGAGATCTTAAACTCATGCTCTGATACCACATATAAAATTATTCTTAAGAACACCCTAATTTTAATCACGAACACATTAATATGATTAAACTTTAACATACAATTGTTCTTAATAAAAGGATCTTGGATCTTCATGTTTTCACAAAATACGTCTAAAAGATAAAAAATAAGACTTACCTTGGTCCAATGCATTGATCAATCTTGATTAATTGGTCCATCAATCTCCCTTCTTGAAAAAATTAGACTCAAAATAGAATCTCGGAGTTTCTCTCCCACCTCAGAAATAGTGTGCTATGAGATAACCCCAGATGGTGTAGGGCTCCTCTATTTATAAGGGGAAGAGGGCCGGAATCCTAGTCAAGGTGGGACTCTTTCAAGTCTCCCACTAATGCCACTAACCATCATGTGACTAACGGATAAGGTTTACCCAAATCTTTTAATATCTTTATTTATCACATTCCTAATTAATTATCTGATATTTATCAAGACCACAATTATGGGAAATTTGGAATTTAATAAAATTGAAATTAAATAATTAATTCCATTACTTGACATTAATTTCCAACAAATCCCACATAGGATAGTATACTCTCAACATGCCGCCTCATATGTGGCGTGATTTGAGGCAAACACGTTAACCTTTTTTTAATTTTATTTTTGTGTGAATGTGGATCATTAGAGCCTTGCATTGGCATATTTTTTTGGTGCATGTGGATTATTTTAGCCTTTGGATTAGCATATTCTGCTTTGGTACTATGTTAAAGTCGGAGCATCCACTTCTAACCCATTGGAAAGGTGTTCCCATGATCTTGTATATTGTATGGAAATGCTTTAATTTCACGGATTGGGATTTATATTTTCAACCTTTGTAGAGTGGACATATCAATAGGCTTAGAGCTTGACTTCAAATATAAGATGAGGTCTCTGAATAAACTTTTTCTTCTTTATTACTTAAAGTTTAATTTTTTGCAGACATTCCAAGCAAAATGAAGAATTTGAGGAGTCTGCTTGGATGGAACTTATTCTACACATTTGTCGTCCATTATACTACCAAATAATGAAATTCGATGACCTTGCCTTTTTAACGTTTTAAGAGGATTAATTTAACTAGTTTTGTAGCTAGATTCTGTCAGGGACTTTTTCAATTTAAGAGGACTAGTTCTTAGTGCCTACAATTTATTGAAAGGGTCAATTCATGATCTTGGATGGTTGCACTATTTGGTAAATGTTGATTTAAGTAAAATTATTCTAAGCATAGGTGAAATAGATTCAAATATTTGCACATCATCACGAACATTTTCAATATTATAAGTATAGGCGGTTCATATATTTTTATTTTCCACGCACTTGCTGAGTACAAGGGGAGAAACATGGGGAATATATTAGTGGAAAAACAACCTCACTCTCTCTCTCTCCACACGTTCTAACTACAAGTAGCTATAGGTAAAATGTGTCTATACAATGAGAAAAAATATCATGCACTTAGAGCACTACCCGTTCTTGCTTCACACAAATAAATACATGACATGGATGCGATACGTGCCCCACATGTCCCCGTACTAGAAAGACAATGTTTTACATGTGCAAACGTGTCATATTTTTATTGGTGTTGAACACATATATGTGATGGTTTAAGTACATGTAATTTTTTCGTAGACAACGTCTAGAATTGAATTCTTTTTTTTAATCATAGGTATAGTCATTACGTAAATCTTGGGCCATGTCCATTAGATACCTATTTTTTTTTATCATGACCTATGGTCCATTAGGGATCTTAAACTCAGTTCAACTATGATTAGCCATATTATCCACCTTTGTCTTTGATTGGCAAACTGACTTGAATTTTGGAAGTACAAAATCCTAACCCAAGATTCCTAAACCCTCACAAGCGAGGGCTAAGCGAAGCCAGGATTTAATCTTCCCAAAACTTTATGGGAAACAATCTCTTTATTAAAAATAATAATAAAAAAAAAACATTATCAGAATTGCACTCGATGTGTTTTTAAATCATGAAATCCATCAACAATTCCATCCGTACTAAAATGCCTCGATATTTCCCTTTCAATATAGACAAAAAGATAATTTGTAAGGTATTCATTCTCCATTCTACCCCGAAATGAAGATTTGACATGCTTTTCATTTTTGACGTGCTTCCTTTTGAAAAAAGAATCAATCGTATATGACTCTCCCATGCGATTCAATAACACAAAATAATTCATTATTAAATTATCATATTGGCGAATTAATTACATTTGTTACTATAATAAAAAAAATTTAATAACAACCACCTCTAATTGAATTCACTTACAAAATTTTTATATAACCACCACCTCTAATTAGGACAAATGACAACATTTAAATGTTTTTCTAAATAACCGCTTTTTTAAAATAATGCATTTTAAATAACTTTATTTTTAACTCTTTTGTAGTTTTTTTTAATAAAAAGTGTTTTGTAATTTTTTTAAATAAAACTACCTATTTTAAATAGTTTTTTTAATGTTTTAGTAACTGTTTTAAAAATAATATTTTTTAACTAATTTAAAAATAATATTTTTGTAATTGTTTTAAAAATATCTTTTTTGTAATTGTTTTATAAATAAGGGTGTGCTTGATTCCATACATGGAAAATGCATGAAAATAGTTCATATGGATGAGAAGTTGGAAAATAAACGAAAAAAGTATCTTACTTTTTTTTATTTTCCATGGAAATCAATTCTTTGGTGGGTGGATAAGAAACATTTCTAATAAAAATGAGGTTTGACATGGAGCACTTGCTACTTGAATGATGATTGTTCTTATATAAAGTAGTTGCAATCAAGGTACTATAAGAGAAAACATGACCCCAAATAACTATTTTTCATGGAAAAAAATTTCTATCAATCAAACACACCATAAATGTTTTAACTCTTTTAAAAAACTAACCTACTTATGTGGATCTAAATTAATTAATTGGGTTTGGCTGACCAGGCCCAGCAAGATAAGAAAGACGCTGGACCAATTCTTCAATTAGATTGGGGAACATATTTGTCACATGGATAAACACGAAATATTTATCGACGTTAACCTGGATAAAGCTCAAACGGTTACCAATAATCTCGGAGGAGATATTTAGGAGGATCATACGAGCCAATGGTAAGTTGGAGAGTTGCTTGTACAACTCAACCATTAACTATAAATGTAACCCTCACCTATAAATGTAACCCTCACCCCATGGTCAATAGGATAGAATTTGAGAACTTGAGAGCATTTAATAATGAACGTATGCAATTTGTTGAACCACGCACATTTTGTATTGTGATTGGAATCTTTATTTCGTTTTTTACATTGCTTTTTGGATCTATCTTAATTGTGAATTAATTGCACTCACGATTGGCGTCGTCTATGGGAACGATCTTCTTCCCCACAAAAGTAATCTCAGCAAAGAACAACCACGATATCTAAACAACCAAACAATGCTCCTAGAAGTTCACCTCAACCTGGAGACGTGTGAGCGGATTTAACTTCACTGAGAGTCAGATCTGAAATACATAAGGAGAATCTAAGGTTTCATCCAGAGCGACAGCCTTTCAAGGAAAGCTTTGGCTAACCTAGATCCACCCAGATCTCACTCTTAGTCGATGCCTATGAGGATATGCTTCAACAGCATGAGTAGGCATCTCGCCTCCAAGTTGAAAAGAATTCTCGCCTCCAACAACGGTTAGAAGAGGTGGAGAGGGAACTCCGTCAGAGCCAAAAATGCCGGCCTCAAACTCCTAACCCTCAGGCGAATCGAGGGATCCCCAGGCTAAAAGCCAACTTAGGTTAGTTACCAACTATTTTGGTCGATTAAAATCTTGAACGGGTGTATGGCCCCCTTAAACCAAGTGCATTTTTGTCATTATCTTTCCTAGGACTTTGGGAGTGTGACAACACGACCTAAAAGGTATAAAAGATGGAATAACACATGTAAAGGAATATTTACTTGAAAAAGTGTAAAACAGTTGATATTAATATTATTCATTCGACAAATTCCCGCTGATAAGGTTTACCAATTATGCAATAGAAAAGGTGCAAAAATTATTACAACTACCTAAGGTCGCGAGTTAAGAACTCTGTTGTCTTCTTCCTCCGACCATCATTTAGGTATGGCCTATACTCATCGTCAGTGTCGTGACCTTCGAGGTAACTCTCCACTAACTGAAGAGGAATGCCATATATCGAAACCCACTTCTCATCCTTGCTAAAGGGTGGTCGGTTGTAGGTTAGGCAGTCAGTTTGGTACATATACCAAAGCCGGGAATCCTGGGGAACCATGATGACTTTATAGATTATGTCTTGGGCTTCCTACAACCTCGATGGGGCATCTTTTCAGCCCACATCATAATCGTCCGACTACGCTGCTCGGGGTCCCATTCTGAATAGATACCGCGTCATCTTCACGTCACACTTATCCTCATCACCTTGACGTATATCCTCTTAGTTTCGCCTAGGGATTCCACCAATTTCTTCCCCAGTTTGTAATTTTGATTGAACCAAGGCACCAACCGATCCAATATCTTTGAACTCAGCTAGCTACAATTTTAGCTCGTCGATTTCCTTCTGGAAAGAAGCACTTATGTCTTATAAATCCTTCAGACCGCCCTTCAGCTTGGCGGCCAAATTGGACAGTTCCTTGTAAGCTTGAGCTCTCCTTTTTAGCACTTTATACGCAATCTAAAATGCTCGGTGCGCTTGCTCACTAGCGTCATGCCCGAGCATGTTGTTACTGGAGGAAGAGATCTTATTAGCAATATATTACAATACTAAAGAAAAATATACAATAATACATCAGAAATACATAAAATCCTAGGCAAAATAAAGACATGATTTTCATTAATCAAATGAGTAGGCAGTGATATGGCAAATATAGTCCCCACTACAGTGGAGGGTTCAACAAGTGCCGCTGCCTGGGCTCAAACAGGTCGTGGTACCATGCAGTTAGCCGTTGGTTTCTATTAGCTTCTTAATGGCCACAGAAAGACCGCAACATGCCCTTTTACCTACCCGCTGCCTGGGATCAGACAGGCCGTAGCACACTACAAACTTGCTGCTGCCTAGGTATAAACAAGCCGCAACCCTTATCGTATCATCATACCTAGCTTGGGTCAGAATTGGCCACTGCCTGGACTCAAACAAGCCGTGTCATCCTTCAAGATGGTTATTTCCTGGTTCAAATAGGCCATAACCCCGATTTGTAAACATTTAGCTATTGTCCAGAAGGATTCATTCGCCATCCTTATCCATACGCCACATGTCCTAGGCATGTGACACCACTTTTGTATCTCCTATAAATAGAGGAACTCACCTCACAGTTAGAGAGGGGGATAGAATGACCCGACGTAGCCCTGCCCAACTCTCATCTCTCTATCTCTCTCTCTAGAGACCACCACACTTGGGGCTTCTATCCTTCGCAGCTGCATTAAGATCAACCTCTATCAGGCCTTGTCCTTGTTTGTTTGTCTAACGAGTTACATGAATTCTCTTCTATTCTCTCTCTTGTACACCTCGTATGGCATTATAAACTTGTATTAGATTACATACATAATGGGAGTGAATCACCAAAGTGGATGTAGACTCATTTTTATAGCCGAACCACTCTATATTCTGTGTTCCTTTCTTTATTGCTTGCTTTATGTTTATTCTACACTTGATATGATGTTCGAGGGTGACATGCGTTCGATTTCTCATATCATTAATCTGGAGCCGTCTGTGGGAAACGAGGTATTAGAATCTTATTTCCTTTACCTTTTAGGGTTCTTAGTACCTTATTTCATCCATGACGGCTCCCAGACTACTATCTCTTGAGTGAAATCTAGGTTATATAATTCATGTTTTTATATATGTATCCCTCTTTAAGGATCGTTTATTCCTAGATTTACTCAGTGGTCTCCTTTTTATGACATTAGATCTGTATTTCTATACCCCTGTGATGTTGCCTCACCAAAATAATGCAGAAAAGCATCAAAGGCTGTAGCCTTATAAAGTTGGGTAATTGGGGATGAGTTTTATTTACCCGATTATGCTATTTTTCACCCATGATCTAGGGTTTATTTCCAAGATTGTGCTATAATTCGCACCTAAAAGGTTGAGTGGACCTTGGTAGACTCCTGGTAGGTATATTCTAAACATTCTCAGTGAGCTAAAACTCACTTTACATGACCAATTTATGGAATTTCACCCCTGACTCAGACATGTTGCGGCCTGGTAGTTATACTTCTTGTTAGCCACAACCCTCCTATCACAGCTGATGCACAACATCAAGTCACCGGGGAAAGGGACTTATCATTGTGTCCTCAGACTCAACCTTGTTGAAATTCCTTCTACAGGCACGACAACACATACATTGTGCCTTCTTGGCCGCGATCGCAACATTATAACCTTATAGATTGCCAAATGCAGCTTCCTAATTTCCATGATTCATGGTTCATCCTCTATATGCTTCCATCATTCACCTCTGTTTAGTTTTGTCTTAGAATATACATATTTTAAAGACTAATAAAGAAGAAATATAGGGGAGCTCTAGAACAAATTCAAAACAGAATGAAGAGATTGTTCAGTTGTACAACCGCATTAACCATTTGTACGATAGCCATACCTCACTTCAAACTCACGTCAACTTTCTAACTCAAAGGGTTCTTATATTGGAAGCTGTAGCACCAAAGGTTACCGCCCCAACAGTTATGGCCGCAGTCGTAGAAGCAACTATCTCAGAGGCCACATACAAGAACCAAAAGAGGAAGATGGAGAAACAAAATCCAGAAATAGTCTATGACACGTACACTCCGCTGATTTACCGAATTGAAGACATTTTTTAGCTAAAAAAAAATTGCTCTGTTGGCCTCAGAAGTTGAGGTCCCCTCCTCATAAGAGGGGACAGGGCCAAATGGTGAAGCTTCCACAACGATCATGGCCATGACAATAATAATTGCCACACCTTAAAGGATGAGATTGAAAGACTCGTTAGGAAGGGAGCGCTTCAGGGATTCCTGAACGATGCTTAAGGGGTGTAGCCGATATCTGGGAGACCGCTTACTAAATTCCATCCTTAGGGCCAACTTGTTTACATTTTCCTTTTCTAAACTCTTACTATGAAGCTTTAATAGCTATATTTCAAAGACTTTCGTATTTTGTTAAAGTCAAATACATATATATATATATATATATATATATATATATATATATATATATATATATAAAAATACGAAAGTCTTTGAAATATAGCTATAAAATACGAAAGTCTTTGAAAGTCTTTGAAATATATATATATATATATATATATATATATATATATATATATATATATATATATGAATGAATGGAAATCATTAGTCATAGGAATGTTCTCTTTTTCCTACTTGCAAAGTCTAATGAAAGACCTTTCACCTCGAACAGATTTAATGGAACTTGAACATCAATTAGCTCGGAGATTATTTGCTTGTTTCGGGAGGAAAGGTCTATTGAAACTTTGTTGTTTGGCAGTCACATCCCTCTTAACGCAATGCCCGTTATTAGCTTTCAGGATTCTTCGATTAGCCATGGGGGCCCACAATGCCCCCTCTTTACTTTTAGGATGCTTCAATTAGGCACGGGGACTCACAATGCCCGTTCTTAGTTTTCGGGATGCGTCATTAGCCGTGGGGGCTTATAATACCCAGACAAGTATGGATATATATATATATATATATATATATATATATATATATATCCGATTATGTCTTGGGGAAGCGTCTTAATACCTAGCCTGGGGAGGCCTGGCAATAACCCAAAGGGGACAAAGACTTAATCGTATGCGGAAAATCCTACATCTGTTCAAAAGGGCCAAAGACTTAATCATATGTAGACAATCTTACATCTATTCAAAGGGGGCAAAGACTTAATCGTCCATGAAAAATCCTACATCTATTGCGGTCAAGGACTTAATCGTTTGCAGGCAACCATGTATTTGTTAAAAATGTTAGCGGCAGCATCACCCACCGTGGCCTGTTCATGCAAGAAATAAATATAAATTAATGTAAGTTGTGGAAAGTATTAATCAAAGTCTACAGCCTTAAAAGTTCATCCATTCTGCAAATGGTCACAACCAACGTTCAAAGTTGCAAGAAGCTGGCTAGTAAAAGATGCGACATTCAAGTTTTATTACAACAGCGTTAACAGAATTCAATATAGCTGCAGCCAAAAGGGTTTACAAAGTGATCAAATATTTTGGGCCACGAACTCTTAGGCCAAAACCCTTGGATATTATTGCAAAAGATAAATTCAAGCATTCAACATAAATAATAAGCAAATTGTGGCAGTCAAATAATGACTAAGGGCTGCAACCTTTCCCAAAACGGCCGCAACCCTAGATAGTTACAATAGTGTTCAATACTATGGAAATTGCAAAATAGGAAGTTTAAAAGAGCCACAAAAATGATGAAAAAGTTCAAGAGGATGCATCGCCTTCATTATCTTTAGCATCAACATCACTTGCGGTCTCAGTCTCATCATCATCTGCCGCATCCTCCCCCATTAACTACTTGGACCTTGCCTCTGCTGCAGCCCTAATCTCCACCACACGTTCATCATGTTCAACATCGCCTAACTTCCAGGACATCACTTTGTCTTTTGATTCAGGAAAAATTTTCATCACCCTGTGCCTTAGTTCCTGGAAGCCGCAAAGATAGGCTTTGTTGTTCGTAAGGAAGAAGTCCCTAAATTTCTTATACGCAACTACAACATCATCCGCAACTTATTTCAAGGCTGTGGCATGGGAGCCCTCTAATTATTTCAAGGTTGCGGCGTGATCAGTGTCCTTCTATTGGACCGCAGAGGTGCTGTTGTGCTCCAATTGATCGTACTTCTGTTGAAGAACATTGAGCTTGCTCTCAAAGGAAGTGGCCTACCCGACAACTTCCATAACTTTAGCTTCTGCATCCTGAAGGGATTTTGTAGTCGTAGAGAAATTTAGTTCAGCCTCTTCCTTAGCCTTGATAGCCCTTTCCAAATTATTCTTTTCCAATTTAAGGATCACGGTAGATATTTTTTACCTGCCTCAAAGGAAGAGGCCCTGGCATTTTCCAAGCCAGTCTTATGAATTGATGTCACGGTCTGATGTAGTTTCTATAATCCTTCATATTTTTGCCTTTGAGAGATGGCAACATCCACAGCCTGAAATTGAAAATGTTAGAATAAAGGATATTGTACAGAAAATGAAGTGAAATGATGTAACGTGAAGAAATTCTTACTCGCAGCAGACTATGGAGGGCGTATTCCTCCAAATGCTCATGGTCTTCCTCCACCAAGCGATCTAGGTCAACAATATCTGGAACTTTTCTCATCCTACTGACCGCTCTGGCTGTGGCGTCCCAAGAGGAATTAGGATTGGGTTGTCTAAGTTGAGGTCGTGGACGACTATCAGGACCAACCCTTGACCTGCTTTGGGGAGTTGGCAGGTTGGCATTCACTGCCATGATATTTCATGGAGAAAATAAAGGAGATCCGAAAGTAGATACATGTAGGAGGTTGTGCCCTCCTTGAAAGTCTATAGAGGACATAAGACCAGCCGCGACAAGTTATGGAGGAATGTCATCATCTACTTGGCCTTCTTGCCTTTCATTGGTTGCGATATCATCAGCATTAGCAACATTTGTTGCGTTCTCCACTGATGGATTGGCTACGGCAGTCTCAATAGTAGCATTTGGACCAAAAACGGGCTCAGTGGGGGCACTTGCCATTGCGTCTTTAACTTTCTTGGATCTTTTTCTTTTCTTTCCCTTCTTGGAGGCATTATTGAGGACGGTTGCATCCTCGTCCATCTCTGCAAGTTGAGCGGACAGAAGTGTTTGGTCAATCTCCTCACCTGTATCAAAACTAAGTTTAGAAAAAGAGGCTTAGGAAATATATATCAAGTAAATAAAAGGTGTGAAGTTACCTTCCTCAACCATTTTGTGCGGAATATGATTGTTGGGAAAATATCCAAACTTATAAAAATTCGTTGAAGTGGCCAAGACAAAGAATCGTTTAGATGAATCACTAAAGCCACTTCCTTGAATCTATTTTTTTCCCTTCTATTGAGTTTTAGATCATCAAGGGATGCATAACACATCAGTATATACCGCATCATAAGAAATCAAAGAGGTATTGTGAATAGAAGTCGTAAAGAATAAATTGAAATAAAAAAGGTAAAGAATGTGCCGCGGCAAAAAAATTACATGATTTTAAGGTCGTCCCTATTGTCGCGACATTCTATATGATTTCTCTCTCTCAAACTCCTCTGGATGGATTTCCCATTCCTCTCCATAGATATAGAAATACTTGCCTTTCTAGTTTTTCACACTGGAAGGCCCCTCAGTACATAAATACCCTCCATTGTTACGAAGAGCAACATAGTAATACCAGGCAAACTTGACGGAGTTCTCCTTTGGCCTGTAAAAATGGAAGAACTTCCCCGGAGTAATATCCCTACTGAACTTTTCCTTCTAAAGTACTAGTGAGGCAAGTATAGTGCTCCAGCCATTTGGGTCTAATTGGGCTGGTGCCAAGTTCATGGTACTGAAGATTCTCCTGATGGCAATTGGCACATGTATCCGCATCCAATAGACGAAGGAATGAAGAGGAAAGTAAATACCATCATTAGACAAAGCATGATTTTTCTTTAGCGGTAAGAGTGGAAACTCTAACTACATTGGGAAACTCAAAAGCTATGACAACTTGACCAATCCACTCACCAGTGATAATGCAATGAACATTTAATTCTGTAGGAACGGTCTCAGTTCTATTAGAATGGCCAACTGGCTCATTTCTAGTCTCAGAAGGTCCACCTTCCACGGCTTCCACTTCGGCAGGAGGACGGTTGCTAGAATTTGAATCCTCCTCCATAACCGCATCCTCACCAGTATTCCTACAATTTAGAGAAATATGTAGAGTCAAAATCAATAGTGAAGCAGTTGGACAGTCCTTAAGAAACAAGGTCCGAAAGTTGTTAAAGGCCTTACCGAAGGAATTTCAGGAGGAGAAACGCCGAAGTGAGTTTTCCAGAAGTCTTCTATAAACTCTTGAGGGTTCCAACTTATAGGTCCGTGACAAACCTAAAAAGCAGAAAGGCTCCATTATTAGGTGTCGTAACCACTATGGTCGGGAAAGTCTCTTAGAGGCTGCGACAGATGTCAATGAATTAAGTCTATAGCCAATTGAATTCTAAATGGTGAACTACAAAGTAGATTTTTTAACTCCAATATAGACTACACCTCAGAGGAGTGATAAACACAAGACTACACAGCCGTGGCCAAAAACATAAAATAAGTAAGTTGAGCAGCTAAGGCCTAGAAAGCTAGTACGTCTAACAAGCTGCAGCTAGTTGGTTCTATAATTAAAGGCTACAGCCATTCAGTTCAAAGACCAAAGGCTGCATATATGAGGAATTATAACTACAAGAGATGACATGGAGTCACATCAAAATAACGAAATAGCGAAATCACATTACCGACCGTGGACAATTACAAAAACAGGTAAATGTTTTAATCTCACGGGCTTAAGGATAGAAAACCCAATTTTAGGGTTTTGTCCAAAAATGCCAAGAATATGTTCTTGACGTTCTTTACCAAAAACCATGTTCGAAATGGGGACAGGGTGTGGATTGATCCAAAAAATCCCAAAAACTCAATTTACCCAGAAATTAAATTGTTCATTGCTATATCCAAGACTCAGTCATACAATAACAAACAACCATATTACAAATTGATTGAGGTGTGACTACAAACAGATTGGAACCAACAATATGTGGAATAGAAACAACATTATTCTAGAAATTTGGGCAGAAAATAATGCAATTAGTTGGAAGAATACCTGAAAATCGATGAAAGTTGGGAAATAGTTTCAACTCTTCCTTAAACAACCGTACACCACTAGCAAAACACCTTGAACCTCCACATGTATCTCATCAAAAAATTCAAAGGGAGAAATGATAGAGTATGGATTTAGATTTTCTCTCAAAAGTTTGGAAAACGCAATGAGGGCCATGATCAAAACCCATTTATATAAGAGGGAGCGAGAAGTTGAAGTGTCGTATTGAAAGTTGCCGCGGCAATCATAGAACATTGATTTCAGTCGCAGCCCCAACTCATTAATTCTTGGCACTACACCTTGGGGGTTTATTGATATGGCCAATATAGTCCCCACTACCGCAGAGGGTTCAATAAGTGCCGCTGTCTGGGCTCAAACTGATTACGACACCATGCAGTTAGCCGTTAGATTCTATTAGTTGTTGCATGGCCACAGACAGACCGTAGCATGCCCTTTTACCTGCCCCCTACCTAGGATCGGACAGGCTGCGGCACACTCCAGACTTGCTGCTACCTGGGTATAAACAGGCTATAGCCCTCACTCATACCAGCGTACCCAGCTTAGGTCAGAATTGGTCGCTGCCTGGACTCACACAAGCCGTTGCATCCTTCAAGATGGCTACTACTTGGTTCAAATAGGTTATAACCTCAATTTGTACACAACTAGCTACTATCCAAAAGGATTCATTCTATAGACTTATCCATACACCACGTGTCCTATGCACATGACACCACCTTTATATCTCTTATAAATAGATGATCTCACCTCACAATTAGAGAGGGGGAGAGAATGACTTGACGGAGCCCTGTCCAACTTTCAGCTCTCTCGAGACCACCACACTAGGGGGCTTCCATCCTCCGTAACTGCAGCAAGATCAACCTCTATCAAGCCCTGTCCTTGGTTGTTTGTCTAGCCAGTTACATGTATTATCTTCTATTCTCTCTCTTGTACGCCTCTTCTGGCGTTGTAAACTTGTATTACATTACATAGATAATGAGAGTAAAATACTAAAGTGGATGTAGGCTCATTTTTATAGGTGAACAACTCTATATTATGTGTTCCTTTCTTTATTACTTGCTTTACATTTATTCTACACTTGATATGATGTTCGAGAGCAACATGTGTCCGATTTTTCGTATCATCATGCAGAGCCATTACATTCCAAGAAAAAAGGAATACAAGGTGCGAGCAAAATAATACAATAAAAAAAACTAGGACTACGGGCTTTATTTTTCACCTTCTCCACTACCTCAGGCTCCTTTCCCTTAGATGTTGCCTCCTCCTTCTGGGCGTCCACCTCTTTCCCTTTAGAGGCAACCTCCTTTCTTTTAGTGTACCCTTTCTTCTCCTTGCCAGTTGTCTCCTCGTCGACCATGGGAGGGGGACCTAAGTCATACTGACCAAACAGTTCAGACCCTTAAGGGACCCCAACCTCCACCAAGGCCTAGTTCCAACCCTTCTTGAAGCTCGCATTTTGAACATAGATAATCTGGATCTTGGCATCTTTATATGCCTCGAACCAACCTTTCTTGAAGCGGGCGTCCTAAAGGGCAGGGAAATGGCTCGCATCAGTGGCCAACCGCTGTCTCTGTTTCTACCAGCTCTTTTTCTACCTTTAATAGCTTGTAAGTGGTCCTCAAATTGGTTATGGTATCAGTAATGGTCTTCCTTTCCTGGTTAAAGGCTTGTTGGTTCTGCACCATGGCCTCCCGAGACATGCAAATATAATAATACCATGCAAAGTATTTCAATTGTCTCATGCAAATATAATAATCTTTGCATGTTTTAATTTTTTTTATTTTTCATAGCTGTTTTAAAAAAAACATTTGTTATCTATTTTTTAAGTTAAAATTTCTTTTATAAAACATAAAAAATTATTTTATATAAACTAAAAATTGTTGTTACAAAATAAATTGCTTTAACTATTAAAAAACGTTTTATAAACAGCTTTTTATTTAACTATTAAATAAAATTGTTTAATATAAAATAAAAACATTTCATGCCATATGTATATATATATATATATATATATATATATATATATATATATATATATGAATATTGAAAATTACGGTTAATATACTAAATTAACACTCATTAAAATTCGTGTTTATTCTTGTATACTAGTTAAAATTCTAATATCGAAAAATTCCTTGAATTTTATTTTGACCCCCTTCTATATTGTATTTTTCACAATTAAAATTTCATTTTAACCCCCTTAAAGATTATACTTTTGCTCAGGATTAAAATTCATCATAAAAGTATAATTAATTTAATTGTCCGGTATAATATTTGTTGTGTTGAATTTCTGGGAAAAAACAAAACTAAAAAACTTATTTAAAAAATCATTAAAAATAATACAGGCGGTTTTTTAATTTACAGAAAAAAATACTGTTTTTTTAATACGGGTGGTTTAAAAAATTACACAATGCGATTATGAATCTTTTATTTTTTAAGTAACACGATCACGACCCAATTAAAATACGACGTGGCATGGAGTCGTATTTTTTTTATACCGTGGCGTGGACCATTTTTTACTATTTTAAAAATAATGTATTTACTATTTAGAAAAAATGGTTCGTGCCAGTTGTATCTATATGCTGTCTCACCACATATAAATACCGTTGGTGCATAATTTTTTTATCGAATATGTTAATTCACGCCAGCGGCATGCATAGGTAGTATTATAATACAACTTTAAATAAAATGAACAAATTTTTTATATAAAAGACAAACTTTTAACAGTTAAAACATTTTATTTTTGTAAAAATAATTTTTTATATAATATATAACATTGTTTTAGTTTTTAAAAATAGCAGTTTACTAGTACAAATGTTTTTTTTAATAAAAAACATATGAAATGTTTTTTTTAAGGAAAACAAGACTGCTTTGTTTAAATAACATTTCTTACTATTTGCTATAGTTGACAATTTTTTATAATCAGGGCAGTTTTCGTCGTGTACTAAAAAAAATTGATCATGCGTTTTGGATGAAAGATAAAGAATTTATGAATTTTAAAGGTAACAGAGTTATTGTGTAAATTTTTGTAGTGTCCGAGGATTTCTATGGAGTACCAATAGCACCCTACCAAATTTATCAAATTATAGAAAATGTCATCCAAAAGTGAAAGCAAGATATCTTGCAAGCCATAAATATGTCACTTGTATGCCCCACCATGTCACTATTTTGGTAGGTTAACAGGTACATAAAAATAAAAGAAGAATTCATGACAATTTTTTCAATTTGAAGTCTTAACGATTTTCCCGTTAGCCTAGCAAGAAATGCCTCCGAAAGACCAAAGATTTATACATGTTGGAATTTCCCCCTAAGGATAGCATCCCTAGCCTTCTCTGCAATCTCCACAACCTTCATTTTTGGTTGGACATTGAAGGTAATCCCACTGTCACTTGAACTTCCACATATTCTTCCATTTATGGATTAATATATCATGATCGATTTTCGTTCCAGAAAAGGTAACATATCCTCTCTCCCTCTCTATCTTTCCACTCTATGCCCGAATCTCTTCAATGTCTCTATCTCATTCTCTTCCTATTCATGTGAAAGGGTCCACTGTATTGATGGTAGCCTAGTTGGTGAGGCAACTGTTGGGTTCCGTTTTTCTTTTTCTTGAGGGCATACAAAAAAATAAATAGAGAATTAAGGTAAATGCCGTGTTTCTTTCTATATTTGGATTTTTAGGACAATGCTTTTCAAGCTTATAAATCTAGTCCCTGTAGTACAATAACATTTATAAATCTAGTCCCTGTGGTACAATATCTTTATTTTTTTGGTCCGCGCCAGCGACACTATTTTTTTACCATTTTCCATGGTATTTTTAGTACAGGGACTAAATTTATAAAATTATATGGAGTGTTCTATTTTTATACACTTTGAGCATTATGAGGAACTTTTCTCAAAACCCCCAAAAATAAACAACACCTAAATAAAAAAAGTTTTAATAGCTACCTAATTTAATAGTTGAGGAGAAGACTCCAATTTATTCATATTTTTTTTTCGATAAAGTTCCTCCCTCTCTTACTCTTATACTCGCACATGCGAGTTTAAAACCCATCACGTGTACGTTATATGATCATCCATTTTATGCGACAGTTGCATTTTCCCAAATATTAATGCCATAGGTAGGGGTGCACCCGGACGCAACGGTAAGGTTGCCCCGTTGTGACCTGGAGGTCACGGGTTCGAGTCACGGAAACAGCCTCTCTGCGTATGCAGGGGTAAGGCTGCGTACATCCAACCCCCCCAGTACCCCGCAGTGGCGGGAGCCTCGTGCACTGGGTTCGCCCTTTATTAATGCCATAGGTATCTCAAATACTGGTGTGTGTGAAAAAAATAATATATATATATATATATATATATATATATATATATATATATATATATATATATATATATATATGTATTAAATTCATGCAACTTAAAGAGATACAAAAAATTGTAGTGGGCAATTTATAATTTTCTATATGGGAATTTAAAAGAATGCTAGACAAATTTTTATTTAATTTAATCCTAATATATGCATAGATATAGATCCAAAAGTCAACAGATAAAGAGTCGTGGAGCCAAATAAATTGGACATCTTCAAATTTTGGGAGTGAATAAAATAATTGAAATATTTATCAAATTTACACGTGTCGTCGTGTGTGCACGATAAATGTCGTAACTGTGTTCCGCTGTCAAATTTAGTTATATACTATAATGTCATGTTAAATATTTTACTACCTTTTCAACCTTTTACTCGTCTCCTATTATCATCCCAACATAATAATTACGCGTAAGAAAAGTCAATGGCGAACTTAAGGGTTAGGGGTGGGAGACCACGAGTCAATTTTTTAAGGTTATTTTTATTTTTAAACAATATTTACTCAAATAACAGTAATTTTGAGGTGTTTTAGTTTTATAACAATTAATTACTTAAATAATTGAAATGTAGTTTATTTTAAAATGATTATCATACTAAATCAAGTTTAGAAGTTATCTTTGAGTCCTAATAAGTAATTACTCAAAGATTCAACATTCATGGTGTGATCTACCTGACTAAATTAACCTAACGGTTAAGTTAAAATTGCAAAATTATAAAATAAATTTCATAAATAAGTTGATCATTTAACCAAACATTAAAATAAGTTGTGCATTTTGTAGTTAGATCATATTATTTTTTATATTTTCAAGCCATTAAATACACAAAGAAATTTGATAAGGGAAAAAAATAAAAATAAAAACTGCATTTTGAATCTAAAAAGTAAATATGGTTTTACATAATAGATAATGGTTAGGGTTAATTAAGTTTTATTCCCTATTTTTTTCCATTTAATGTTAATCCAATTATATTTAAATTAACATTAACTTTAGTAATTACATTAATTGAGTAATAGTGACATTGACTCTACCAACTTAGACATTATTTGACATGACAATGTCACGTTAGCATCAATGCTATCACGATAAACTATGTTCACGTGTAACGTCGGCCGTCTTATGTGTCCAACAAATGTCTATTGGTTGGGCGAATGGTAAAATAGGGATTAAAATGTACTTTTGACAAAGTGTGGGGCTGAAAATGATTTAAAAACAAATCAAGAGCTTTATGATAATTAACCTTTTAATTATTTAAGGTTTTTCAAAATTATATATGTGTCTAAATTGCAAATGAACAAACAATCAATTCGTTTATAATTTATTTATTTTTACAACACACAATATAAATGAAATAAATATATTTCTTCAAAGAATTTATTCGTTTTCTTTCATTAAAAGATATATAAGTGACACGACTCAGAATATGTCTCTAAAGTGTTTACTCTCTAGGCTCAAGTGCAAGCCTATCGCTCAAGTAATAATCCGACAAGTCGGGTATCGATCCTCAGGGAAAAAGGACAACAGAGTTGTGACAATGGAATAAGACGGCGGAATCCTAACGATGACTGTAAAAAGAAAGGAAAAGATTCGGTTTTGGGAGTGATTAGACTAAATGCAATTATGAAATTATGATGAAATATGCAACTAACTAAAGTACTTGAATTATGAGTGGAAAATTGAATCAAAACTTTTTAACTTAAATGGTAACAAAAAAAACAGGATGGGAGTGCAATCCCCCAACCCTAGTGTAGTGCAGTGACAACGTCAATCATAAATTTATCCGATTAATCCGACCCGGAATTTAGGACTCCCAAGCATTATGTATACGAGGTTCAAGCCCGCGTCATACCTAATCTGAGGATGAGTAAATCGGTATCGCGGTAATTGCATTCAAATTGTACTCTCAATCATCACGAGTACCCAAAGGTAAACGAGATATAAAGATCCACAATTATTATGTAATTACGCAATACGATCAAAATCAATCGTTAAATTCATCGGATTAACGTCATGCACACGCACTAACACATCAGGTTGGGTTCATGCATCCCAACCTTTGAAACCTAGCCAGACATGTTAAATGAACTAATGCATGAAATAATAACGTTGCATGTGTATGAATTCATGATGAAACTAGATTGAAACATGTAAATATGTATTATGAACGCAACAACAAGCTGAATCGAATACGAAAACTAGGCATGCAAGAGTAATGAAAAGAATCTTGAATCTTGAATTAAAACTTGAAAAACAAACCCGTAACAATTGTATCTTGAAGCAATTAATTCCCTTGATGTTCCTAGATGTTCCTCTCTATTTCTCTCTATCAAAAACTGACTAAAACTATCCCTAATGGCTGTTCCTCAGTTGCTGCCCACGTTTCCTACAATTTTTGAGAGTTTTAACCTAATAGGACTCTTGGGAACCAATCAGAAAAAAGGAGCAAATTCGCGCATCAGGGACCCCGAACCGGTTCGGACAGTACCCCGAACCGGTTCGCCCCCCCAAACCGGTTCGGCCTGGGGTTCGCGAATGCTTGCTGGTTTGGGGTGCTTATTCAACACTTAGAATTTTTTAGCTTTCTTTCCTTTCTTCCTTGGATTTTTCTTCAACTTCAACTGGGCATAAATCATCAACCGTAGCTCGGATTTGGGTGCCGTTTCTTCCAGTGTTCTCGTTGTTCCGATCTCTTCAACTTTCCAGTTGACTTATCCTTCCGAATATGGCTGCAAAATTACCAATTTTCCCTTGAACTGGCCTTCTTAGCTTTTCTAGCATTGTCTTGCTTCCTCTTTTGCACTGCTTGCATAATTAACCTGTAAAACCAATAAGAGAAGCACGAAACATGAAATACTTGCCAACGAAGGTTAGTAGCATAAATGTGCATCAAATCCATATATGTTACATCACTCGGTTTCACAAATGTACTGAAATTAGGAGGATAAATATACAATATTTATGCCCAATCAAACCCCCCTAACTTAGAACTTTGCGCGTCCCGAGCAATGTAAAAGAATGAGAGTATGAGTTAAGGATCCATCAAAGACTTTATTGAGATAGAGCACCTCTTTCGAGGGAAAGCGATTGCATTTAGCGCATGCAACAAGCCTTTAAACCTCTAGGTTACCCTAGTAGGACGAGTTGTGTCTCGTGAGGGTTTGCAGTGAATATACCCACAAAATTCGACTCAAAGAAAATTCAAAATACGCAAAAATTGAGCAATTCAAACTTTTCCAGAAAATAGTCATCATCAAGTCATATTTACGAGTCTCAAAACGTAGTGTGTGTGTGTGTGCGAAGCCGGAAATATAACCGCCAATTTTCACCGATTGATCATTACGTTACTTATCCGAAAATTCGTTTTGATTTCAATTTCTCACGGAACGCTCTCACAAACGAATCTCTCGGATTATGGCATTTCTCTTGGCATGCGTGATATAAAGAGTAAATGTAATGGAAGCAAATTCACGCATACAAGTAGAAAGACGGAAACTTTATGGCGAAAGGATCTCATCAACGGATTATAATTTTAAAAATGGGAACATTGCCTATATTTCTCGCACTTAGCCTCTTATATTATCTTTTGGTGTCTTAGCTCTCCACGCGGTAATCAATTTTTGCAATTTGGACTTGGTTAGGACTTTTTCGGGTTGAAGGTTGCATTGGGTAAAATGAAGGAGGTATGGAAGGTTGGAATTGGAAACGTCATCAATGATGTTCGATTGTGCTTTTTCCGGGCTTTTGCTCATTTTTTTCTTCTTTTTCTATATATATATATATATTTTTTTTTTATTTTTTTTTTTGTTGTTGTTTTTGTTGAGCATGTTATTTTGTTTCTTGCCCCTTTATATGCACTTTTTGGACTTGAAATATGAATTTTTCATTTTTCACAATTCCGGCTATTTTGGGTTTTTCGGGTTGTCAAATGAAAGGGAAAATTATTCGGCTCAATTTGGGTTGCAAAGGGTGATTTTTCGCTACTTTTTCTGGCCAAAATATTTGGGGTGACAAACGAGGGCCTACTTCATTGTCCAAAATGCCAATTGCGTTACCATATGCGTTTCGAGGTGAATTTAAGTTTAGAGACTAATTTGGCACGTTTTTCAAGGCAATATTGCACACATTTTTCAAAACCGATCAAAATGAAAGGATTGAGATCCTTGACAACTTATTAAGCGCTAAAAAGAACTTTGAGTTAACAATTAACTCGGAATGATTTAAAAACTCACAAAACGTGATAGGCTCGAATCTCACCGGGTTTGTTAATCTCCACATTTATTCGTTAAGTCGTCAATTTTCGCACAATTTCCATCTCTGGTCAATTTTGGCTTTGTGTATGTTGGATGTTTACAATTTGAGACTCCAATTCGACTTTTAATGATATTTTTGAAAAATTTGAATTCCAATTTTTATTTATTTTGAACAAAAATATTTTTGGGTTTTTTCAAAATTTTATGATTTTTTTTTGGAAATTTTTGGGCATTTTTGAAAATTTGTGAAGTTTTAGAAATACGCACTTGTGACCCCCCCTAACTTAGACTTTTGCGTTGTCCTCAAGCAAAAAGGACGAAAATCTAACTCAAAGCGAATAGTAAGTGGGGAAAAAATAAAACCAACAAATATGAAAAAGAATGCAAGCTTGTATAATAACAATGAGAAGCATGTGTTACATAAGAAAGGAGAAAGCAACTGTGAAATGCCTACAACAAGAGACATCCACACCAAAATATAAAAACAATCAAAGGTCATGGTGGAGGTGGGTGGGAGGTGCCGGGTGCATTTGGATCATACGGGTCATAATAGAAGGGGGGAGGAGGACCGCCGAAGTTGAGTTGGTGAAGGTGGACTTGGAGTTGGTACATCATCCAGGTGTCCCTTCGGTAAGCCGCTTGGTCTTGATTGTATTGGTTGATGAACCCGTCAAGGCGGGACTCAACCGCCGAAAGGCGACTATCAAAGTTTGCCCCCGGGGGCTCGAAATCGAAATCCTCCTCATCATCCTCAAATTCGGCCTCGTCGACGTCCATCATTGGGTCATCATGAGCTTCCTCGGCCACATCCTCGTCGAGAATGGGACGGTCGGGGTGAGCTACGCACATTTGGCATTCACTGCGAGTGGTGGACGTGCCGCCAATAGGGCGAGGAAGTCGAATTTGTTGCCCCGGGTCATCTACTCCAGCTTCCATCAAGAGCTCGGTAATGAAACGGGCGTAAGGTAGGGCAGTTTTGCCATATTCGTCGTAGGTGGCATTGAGGATATCCGCGTAGAAGAGTTGGGCAAGGTTGATGGTGCTCTCGAGGTCCAAAAAGTAATAGAGGAAGTTAGCGTGCCGTAACCGAACCACCGAGTCATTAGTAGTTTGGTGGATGGCCCCACAAGCAATGAGGTGCGTGAAGCATACTGTAGCGGCCAAACCACCAATAGGAAAGGATTCGCGCACCCATTCCACCCCGGGTGCCATGCGTGCAATGCATTCTTCTTTGGTATGGGGGTACCATTGTTGGGGTATTGGAAGGGCACGGGGAGGATCACCCCTTTGGCACGCATTTTGCGTGTAATGATGGCCGCCGAGAAGGGAATAGTGATACCGTCAAGGTATGCCTCGTGAAGCGTGGAGGATTTGTGAACCAAGGTCGCATAAAAGCGGTGAATGGCGGCATCAAACACGTTAGTGCTCGTTGGGGCGAGGAAAGAGCACCAACCGCGGCGGTCGAATAGGGCGGTGACATCGCCCGGAAGTTGGCCCCAATCAACGAAGCGTTCTATGTGGATGGGGCACGTGGACGAGAAGTATTTCTCGACCCAATGATGTTCTTGAACGCTACGAAAGACCCCCTTACCCGGGTCATCAAGGACGGTAGTATCGTCATATTTTTTGGGGCGGAGATCGGTGCGGCGAGGGTGCGACATTTTGAACAAAAGAGAGAGGGAGAGGGGAAAAAATATGGGAGAGAAAAGAGTGAGGGAGAGTGTTTTGGTGTGAGAAATGGAGGAGGGGTGATGGGGTATTTATAGGTGTGAAGGGGTGTGGTTTTGGTGGGAAATGTGAAAGGGTGGGAAGGAGAGGAGGGAGGGAGTGAATTGGGATGAATTTGGGAAGGAGGGAAAGATTTGGAGGGAGTAAAAACGAATGGGGAGAATAGGGGGAAGAATGGAGGGAAGGGGAATGAATTTGGAATTGGGGGGGGGGGGTGAATCTGCCAGGTACCCCGAACCGGTTCGGGGTGTACTGCGAACCGATTCTCCCCCCGAACTGGTTCTGGATGGGGTTCGGGGTGACATGCTGGTCCGAACGCTAGAATTCACTCTTCTCTCCATTTCAAGGTGCTCTCTCATCCTCTAACTTGTGCATAAGGCCCCTAAAAACTTTCTAGACTCTCGGGGTTCCTAAAAATTCCTCAAATTCAACCTCGTAATGTGTACTAACTCCCTCGAAGTGTGTGCTAACCGATCTCTTTCGTAACTCAGGCTCCAGACTCCTAACTAACCTATTCACACACGACTACTATACACACAAATTCACCCCATACGCGTCGGGGGTGCGACGACCTTACTTTCTTAGCTCAATTGACCCCGTAAACGGGGTCCAACAACCAAATTGTGTCGACCTCATACTCACACGCCTCTAGGTATGGCTTTAGGCGTTGTCCATTGACTTTGAACGTGTTTTCCCCTTTTAAATCGTCTAGTTCAACAACTCCATGGGGAAAAACGTTCTTCACGACGAACGGGCCGGACCATCGTGACCGCGACTTGCCTGGAAAGAGGTGAAGCCTAGAGTTGTAGAGAAGAACTTTTTGCCCAGGATGAAACTATTTTCGTCGAATGATGCTATCATGAGCAAGTTTCATCCTCTCTTTTGAAATTTTGGCGTTCTCATACGCATCATTGCGTAGTTCTTCTAGCTCATTCAATTGAAGCTTACGGGCTTCACCGGCTTTGTCCAAGGCATAGTTCAATTGCTTAATTGCCCAATACGCTTTGTGTTCGAGCTCAACAGGAAGATGGCAAGGTTTGCCATAGACAAAATGGAAAGGAGATATGCCAAGTTGATTCTTAAATGCGGTACGATAGGCCCATAGTGCATCGGTCAATCTAAGGGACCAATCTTTTTGGGTAGGATTGACGGTCTTTTCAAGAATTTTCTTGATCTCCCGATTCTCTAGCTCGTCCTTCCCATTCGTCTGTGGGTGATATGTCGTCCCAACCTTGTGGACGACGCCATACTTTCTCATGAGCTTCTCGAATGGCCTATTGCAAAAGTGCGTGCCATTATCGCTAATTATCGCTTTCGGTGCACCGAAGCGAGAAAGTATGTGTTCCTGTAGGAACTTTATCACCACTTTGTTGTCATTAGTCTTAGTAGCTATAGCTTCGACCCATTTATAAACGTAGTCTACCGCGACTAGGATGTCTAGGAAACCAAAGGACGGGGGGAAGGGACCCATGAAGTCAATACCCCAACAATCAAATATCTCAATGATGAGTATGGGGGTAAGGGGCATCATGTCGCGTCGAGAAATGGCTCCCATTCGTTGGCACCTATTGCATGACTTGCAAGCGTCATTCGCATCCCGGAAGATTGTGGGCCACTAGAGGCCGCATTGCAGAATTTTAGCGGCCGTCTTTTTCGTCGAGAAATGGCCTCCACATGCCTCCGAATGACAAAACTGGATGACTCTCGGGATCTCATCATCTGGTACACATCGTCGGATGATTTGGTCGGCGCAATATTTAAAGAGGAAGGGATCATCGTAAAAAACATGCGCGACCAATTAAGAAACCTCTTCTTATCTTGCGGTGTCCAATCGGGAGGGACGGCTCCCGTGACAAGATAGTTCACTATGTCCGCAAACCAGGGATACGAAGAGGTGGCAAACAGTTGCTCATCCGAAAAGTGCTCGTCTATGGGTACGGGATCATTAGGTACGTCGAACGAAAGCCGAGATAAATGGTCGGCAACGACGTTTTCTACTCCTTTCTTGTCTTTTATAGAGAGATTGAACTCTTGTAGGAGTAGGATCCACCTTATGAGGCGCGGCTTGGCGTCTTTCTTCACAAGTAGATACTTTAAAGTCGCGTGGTCAGTGAAAACAGTATTGGGAGAACCAATGAGATAGGAACGGAACTTATCGAGGGCAAAGACTACCGCTAGCAACTCCTTCTCCGTGGTAGAGTAGTTGAGTTGAGGTCCGGTAAGAGTCCGACTAGCGTAGTAGATGACATGAGCTTGCTTATCTTTACGTTGGCCCAAAACGGCCCCGATCGCGTAATCGCTTGCGTCACACATATGTTCAAATGGTAAGGACCAATTCGGAACTTGCATGATGGGAGCGGACACGAGCATGTTATTCAACTTATCAAAGGAGCTTTAGCATGCCTCTGTCCACTCAAACGGGTTGTCCTTCATGAGTAGGTTGCTTAAGGGTCTAGCGATGGCGCTAAAGTCCTTAATGAACCTTCGATAAAACCCGGCGTGGCCCAAGAAAGAGCGCACGTCTTTCAGCGATTTCGGTGTGGGAAGATCAGCTATGACATCTATCTTAGCCCTATCAACCTCTATTCCGTTGGATGAAACAATGTGGCCAAGAACTATTCCCTCGGTGACCATGAAATGGCACTTCTCCCAATTCAGCACTAAGTTTTTGTCCACACATCGGGTAAGTACTTTTTCCAACTTGTCCAAACAATGATCGAAAGAGGTGCCAAAAACGCTGAATTCGTCCATGAACACTTCGAGTCCTCTCTCGACCATGTCGCTAAATAAGCTCAACATGCACCTTTGAAAAGTCACGGGTGCATTACACAAGCCAAATGGCATACGTTTGTAGGCAAACGTACCAAAAGGGCAAGTGAAGGTCGTCTTCTCTTGGTCAAGTACATCCACCTCAATTTGGTTATATCCGGAATAACCATCAAGGAAGCAATAATAAGGGTGGCCCGCAACTCTCTCAAGCATTTGATTAATGAATGGCAAGGGGAAATGGTCTTTCCTAGTTCCCGCATTGAGTTTCTGGTAGGTAATGCAAACGCACCAACCGGTGGTGGTGCGTTGGGGAACAAGCTCTCCCTTAGCATTCTCAATCACAGTCATACTCGACTTCTTCGGGACGACTTGAATAGGGCTCACCCATTTGCTATCCGAAATTGGGTAGATAATCCCGGCATCCAACAATTTGATGATCTCGGTTCTCACAACTTCTTTCATGTTGGGGTTTAGTCTTCTTTGCATTTCTCTAGAGGGATTGACATCCTCTTCGAGATGAATCTTGTGAGTGCAAATCAAAGGACTTATCCCCTTCAAATCAGCGATGCACCAACCAAAAGTACTTTGGTGCTTCCTCAGAATTCTCAACAATTTACCCTCCTGCTCTTCATCTAGGCTAGAGGAGATAACAACAGGAAATGTCTCATCCTCTCCTAGGTATGCATATTTAATATGGGAGGGGAGTTTCTTTAATTCGAGGGTTGGAAATTTTTCACTAGAGGGAGCCATGTGTGTATCCCTCGGAGGTAATTCCTCGAATCTAGAAACCCAATTAACCTCTCTCACGTCCTCGTCCGACGTACTTTCATCGAGTAATTCTCTCACCCTTCCAACCTCCCTATCGAAGTGGGTATACGTCCCTTCACACTCATAGCTCGTCGCTAAACAGGACTCTAAAGCGTCGCCAAATAAATTTTCCTCAAAGTACTCTTCTACTACCTCATCTATGAGGCTCACCGCATGAAGATCATCTTCCTCCCCTGCATTTTGGGCTATGTGGAAGATGTTAGTATCCAAGGTCATGTTCCCAAAAGTGAGTTGCATTCGCCCATTTCTTGTATTGATGATTGCATTAGCTGTAGCCAAGAAAGGGCGCCCAAGGATGATGGGAACATGATTGCTCGAGTTAAAGGAGGGCTCCGTGTCCCAAATGACAAAATCTACCGGGAAGTAGAAAGTGTCGACTTGGATGATCACATCCTCGACTATGCCTCGTGGAACCTTCACTGATCGATCCGCTAATTGGAGAGTGACCTTTGTGGGCTTGAGGTCTCCCAAATCAAGTTGCCTATAAATGGAGTAAGGGAGTATATTTACACTTGCCCACAAGTCAAGCAAGGCTTTCTCAATTCTATTTTCTCCAATGATGCAGGATATAGTGGGTGCACCGGGATCTTTGAATTTAGGCGGGAGATCATTTAGTAGAATGGAGCTCACGTTCTGGGCTAGAAATACATTCTTTTTACCTTCATCTTCCTTTTTACCGTCAACAAATCTTTGATAACTTTGCCATAAGCTGGAATTTGCTTGATGGCATCAAGGAAGGGTAAATTCAGCTTTACTTGCTTAAGTACTTCTAGCACTTCATCACGTGGATTCCCTTTTTGAGCGGGAATCAACCTTCGAGGAAATGGTGCTGCGGAGGGTGGTTTCACTACCACCTCAGGCTCACTAGTGTCTTCCTTGTCACTCTCGTTCAAGGGGACATCTTCGGCCTCTTTCGTGCCGGACAAAATCTCCTTGTCTTTTGTTGTGTCATGTGGAGGAGGTGATAAATCAACGACTCTTCCACTACGAAGAGTGGTCACTGCTTGACATTGCTCCTGATGTTCAGTGGATGTGGAGCTAACACTAGTTTGACCTTGGGGAGGTCGTTGGCCTTGGGCAGGGAACTTGCCATTCTCTTGAACACTCAACGAAGATTGTATTTTTGACAGATTTGCATTTATGTCGCCGATCAGACGATCATATTTGGCATTGGTTGCAGTCTGGCTTGCAATGAATTGATTCATTGTATCCTCGAGAGTTCTCCGCTGTGGCGGGATATAATTTCCGTGAGGTGGTGGTGCTTGCACATGTCTTTGCATGTGTGAAGCTTGTTGAAATTGTTGTGGTGGAGGAGGGGCAACATGCGAAGGAGGGTTCATTGCGGCATGTTGTTGCCCGTAGCTAAAACCGGGATGGTTTTTCCATGAAGGGTTGTATGAATTCCCGTACGGGGCACCGAAATTACCCTTAAAGCCTCCTATACCACTAACTTGCTCCTGCAACATTACTTTGTAGGCGGGTATCGTCGGACATTCCTCAGTTGAATGTCCCGCCTCACAAATCGCACACACCTTCATGACAGGGTTCAGAATGGGTCCAACTGGTCCTTTTCCATATAACTCGCATAGGTCTCGCAACCCTTTCTCAATGGTGTCCAATCGACAATCCGTCATAGAATTCTTATCTACGTGGAATAGGCCGGATGCCGATGGAGCAGTGGTGGATTGTCGATTTCGATTTTGAGCGTTCAGGTCAGAGGTATCCCAGGATTGGGTAGTCTCGGTGACATACCTCATGTGAAGATCAGCATCGTGGGCATCTAGATCGACAAACGGACCACTTCCCATAGTTTTAACAAGTTGTTTGGAGTTAAGATTTAACCCATTATAGATAAAGGATATGATTTGCGATGGATCAAATCCATGATGGGGGCATGAAGCCACTAACTCGTTGAAACGTTCATAACATCGATGGAATGGCTCATTTTCATGTTGCCTGAATGCTTGAATTTGAACCTTTATAGAAATTTTTCGATGTGGTGGGAAGAATTTCTTGAGAAATTTAGACTGTAGCTCATTTCAGGATGGAATCGAGCTTGGAGGTAAAGACCATAGCCAGGCTTTAGCTTTATCTTTAAGCGAGAAGGGGAAGAGTTTGAGGCGGATTACCTCTTGTGTGCAGGTTTGATCGTTTAGAGTATCACACACGTCCTCAAATTCCCTTATATGGAGGTATGGCTTTTCATAATCCATATCGTGGTAATGTGGTAGCATCTGGATCATTCCATTTTTGAAACGGAACTGCCCGGCATTATACGGGAGTATAATGCATCCCGGAGTGACAGTGCGCTCGGGATATAAGAATTCTCTCAACGAGCGGTACGGAAGCTCGTCCTCACCGGTAGATGCATTACTATGTTGTGACATCTCTCTCTCACTTGACGACTCGGCGCTCTCACTAGGTGTGCTCGAAGTGTGTCCTACGAATGAGAATGGAGTGTTACTAGAGACTGAGTGCGACGGTGTGGGCGGTGGGATCCAGAACTGCGGGGCGTTTGGAGTGTGGGGACTATCAGGGTTATACTCAACAAGTGGATTTTCGTGAATGCTGGTCGGAGTATTATGGGGTGTGGAAGGAGTTTCATAATTTTGCATTAAAGCTTAGGAGAGGTGAGGGTGAATCTTTTTGTCCTCCTTTTTTTTTTTTTTTTTTTGAATTTTTGAATTTTTGAATTTTTGGTCAAAGCTTTGGATTGGCTCGATCAAATCCTAAGTCTACCTAATTCCCCGGCAACGGCGCCAAAAACTTGACACGACTCAGAATGTGTCTCTAAAGTGTGTACTCTCTAGGCTCAAGTTCAAGCCTGTCGCTCAACTAATAATCCGACAAGTCGGGTATCGATCCTCAGGGAAAAAGGGCAACGGAGTTGTGACAATGGAATAAGACAGAGGAATCCTAACGATGACTGTAAAAAGAAAGGAAAAGATTTGGTTTTGGGAGTGATTAGACTAAATGCAATTACGAAATTATGATGAAATATGCAATTAACTAAAGTACCTGAATTATGAGTGGAAAATTGAATCAAAACTTTTTAACTTAAATGGTAACAAAAAAATAGGATGGGAGTGCAATCCCCCAACCCTAGTGTAGTGCAGTGACAACGTCAATCATAAATTTATCCGATTAATCCGACCCGGAATTTAGGACTCCCAAGCATTATGTATACGAGGTTCAAGCCCGCGTCATACCTAATCTGAGGATGAGTAAATCGGTATCGCGGTAATTGCATTCAAATTGTACCCTCAATCATCACGAGTACCCAAAGGTAAACGAGATATAAAGATACACAATTATTATGTAATTACGCGATACAATCAAAATCAATCGTTAAATTCATCGGATTAACGTCATGCACACGCACTAACACATCAGGTTGGGTTCATGCATCCCAACCTTTAAAACCTAGTCGAACATGTTAAATGAACTAATGCATGAAATAATAACGTTGCATGTGTGTGAATTCATGATGAAACTAGATTGAAACATGTAAATATGTATTATGAATGCAACAACAAGCTGAATCGAATATGGAAACTAAGCATGCAAGAGTAATGACAAGAATCTTGAATCTTGAATTAAAACTTGAAAAACAAACCCGTCACAATTGAATCTTGAAGCAATTAATTCCCTTGATGTTCCTAGATGTTCCTCTCTATTTCTTTCTATCAAAAACTGACTAAAACTATCCCTAATGGCTGTTCCTCAGTTGCTGCCCACGTTTCCTACAATTTTTTAGAGTTTTAACCTAATAGGACTCTTGGGAACCAATCAGAAAAAAGGAGCAAATTCGCGAATCAGGGACCCCGAACCGGTTCGGCCAGTACCCCGAACCGGTTCGCCCCCCCAAATCGGTTCGGCCTGGGGTTCGCGAATGCTTGCTGGTTTGGGGTGCTTATTCAACACTTAGAATTTTTTAGCTTTCTTTCCTTTCTTCCTTGGATTTTTCTTCAACTTCAACTGGGCATAAATCATCAACCATAGCTCGGATTTGGGTTTCGTTTCTTCCAGTGTTCTCGTTGTTCCGAGCTCTTCAACTTTCCAGTTCACTTCTCCTTCCGGATCTGGCTGCAAAATTACCAATTTGCCCTTGAACTTGCCTTCTTAGCTTTTCTAGCATTGTCTTGCTTCCTCTTTTGCACTGCTTGCATAATTAACCTGTAAAACCAATAAGAGAAGCACGAAACACGAAATACTTGCCAACGAAGGTTAGTAGCATAAATGTGCATCAAATCCATATATGTTACATCACTCGGGTTCACAAATGTACTGAAATTAAGGGGATAAATATACAATATTTATGCCCAATCAATAAGACTAGAGTTAAACCGATTGTTTTTTAGGTGGGCTAGTCACAGATTGTGCTGATTTTTTGCTGGATGTTTGAGTTGAGGGAGTTATCAAGTCAGTGTAGGATTGGGTTAACCCGCCAACTTGACGAAATCAAGTTTTATTATTTACTCTAGAGAATAAAATTTGGGCTAACCACCAATATTCAACCAAGTAATTTAATTTTATTATTTAGAAAATCCATATGCATTTTAAAGAAAATAAAAGATTTACTCAAGTTTAATTTAATGCACATTGCAATGTAAAAATCCACTGACTTAACTTTACAAACATATTTAGATACTTGTAAAATTTCACATGACTTCATTCTAACCAAATTCTAAAACAAATGAAGGCTCAACCAAGTACGATATTTACCACCATGGAGATGGCCTAACTTTACTCCACCTAGTATTCACCAGTTATCAGTTAGCTATTCTCCTAAAGTTTTAATCTACAAAAGCTTAACACACACATTCAAATATAATTTTAGAAAAAAAAAATATATCATGCAAAAAACTAAGCGAGTTTTTTCAACCAAATAAACTACAACTACTCACTCCCACCGAGGACTAAAACAATATTTTCTCCAAACCAAATAGCAGTAAATGAAGAGAGAGGATGAGTGGATGTTTCAATAGAGAGAAAATGTTTAGAAGAATAAAAACTTGAGAACCCAAAACCCCTATACTTTTAAATAAAAAAAGAGATAAATTGATATTCCGATTAGAATGCCATGTTGATGGTTTACTTGAGAGGCAAAGTTAATTTCAATCTTCCAATTTTTAATATTGTAATAGATAATTAGATTAAAACATACCTAACTTATTTTCACTTGTGTACTAAGTTATAACATTTTGGGGCGGATTTTTTAAAATGATCCGACCCAATTCAGAACACTTGAAAGATATTAAGTGAGGTGTGTTCTTTGTTATGTTAAGTGGAGTGTGTTGGAGAGCCTCACCGACAAATTAATTTTTTTTTTATGAAAAACAGTGATATAATAGGCAAAATTACCAACTTGGTGAGGGTTTTATTAATGTACTTTATACTAAGAATACTAAGATTTTGATGATATCAAGAACAAGACAAGAAAAATTATATAGATACATCATATTAGGGGTGTTCGTGGTACGGTAAAAACTCGTACCGTACCGTTTCGTACCGGAAAAAAGTGGTAATGGTTTACATTTTTTACTTACCGAAAATCGAAACTACCGAAACCAAAATTATCATTTTTTTGTGGTTGGTTTTGGTTTAAACATTTTAAAAACCAATTTACCGAAATTACTGCTTTCAAAATAACAAAACATTAAATATAAAAAATACCGTGATAAAATACCAAATATATTGTGATGTAATATACTTAACTTAATAGTAATGTAATTTTTCTTTGAATGTATGATAGTCAAAATAATAACAAATATTAAAATAAACAAAAAAATAAACAATTTTGACTAAATATAAAATTATGAAAGTGAAAAACATAAAGAACTTTGACAAAAAAATTGAAAGCATTCTTTTTAGGAATAAGGCCTTGCTGGTCGAAGGCAGGTCTCATGCTCTTCCCGTAAGGTGAAGGCATTTGGTGAAATGCCAAAGTCCCACATCAGTTTATAAATGAGATGTGACTCCTATCATTGGTTATAACTATGCACTCCTTCCATGTACTTTCTTGCACAAATAAGTAGGCCATATTTATGGAGAGGGCCAACTGTTTTAGTATTATTTTTTGATGATCATTATTGTTTTTGGTCAATTAATTTGACTAAATGAAATGATGAAGCCCTAGTAATTTATTTTGGTTTGATTTTATTAAAAAAAATTAACGTGTCAAATTTAATTTGGGTAAGCTGTAATGAGCAAACCCGTGTGAATTTGGATTTTTTGCTAATTCAAATATATAGGTATTTACCAAAAATACCGATTTTACCGATGTACCGTGTGGTTTGATTTTGGTTTAAGGTAAGTAGTACCGAGCGATAAAATTGGTAATTTTGATTTAAGCATATTGAATTCGGTTTGGTATTGGTATACTTCTATTACTGACCAAACCGACCGATACCCATCCCTACATCATATCGACATGATATTTTTTTGAGATCTTATACTCCCAAGGTCCAATTAAATAAGTTCAATACTTACTTTAAGTTTTAGTAGATAGAATTTAGTAAGAACTTCAAGATCCCTTGTTTAGGAATACAAATAGATTGTCATGATAGAGTAGATTTTTTCTCAGAAGCTTTCCAAAAAGGAAAGATAATCTCCACCTTTAACACATTTACATATTTTGTAAGCAATGTTTTAAGCAATTGAAATGAGCGCAAACACTAGGCAAGGAGAGTTGAAAGAACTGAATATCCTTGTTTAGATATTTAAATTTTAATTGCGGAATTAGGAAACATGAAATTTTAAATGAAAAATTCAGACCATCAAATTCCATACAACTAGAATGATAGTTAGAGAAGCTCTATAATCCATAAAAAAGAATATTATATATAACACGACTTCTAAAAGAACATCATATTTGTTCTCATAAGCATGACAGATTAATAACATAAGTATCATACATTGAATTAGCCCCGGCAAAATGGACCCAAACAGCATTCGTCCACCCATTTCTACCCGCAATGGTTAAGAATGGGCACCATCATTTTTGTTTCTGGCGGATAACATATGAGTCATTAAAAACTCACCTGTTATTTACGGGTTTAAGCGGGTTGAAAATTGACCTGCTATCTTTTTCCTACTCATATAAATTAGGAATCTGTAATTAAAAATTTTGAATGAAAAAACGGGTCGACGGTTAATCCAACCGAAATCTGGCCGCAACAACCATCAATCATCTGCTAACTCGCCTATATCTAACCTTAACCGATTAACGCCCCGATCAAATCCGCCCACACCTACCCATTTGCCACCCCTACATTGGATGAACAAATATATGTAGTGATTAAATGAATACCTGAGGAAAAGCTTCTATTAAACTGAACAGGGAGACTGGGCAACTGATCACCCTCAGCTGAAATACTTATTCATTACTCCTGCCATATGAAATAAAAAATATATAAGGCCAAGGCCCAAGTCCAACTTAACAACTCAATTGGCTAATAATTATAAGGGGGATTTGGGAATTGGTCCTTATAATGCTCAAAGTATATAAAAATAGGGCACTCCATATAATTTTATAAATTTAATCACTGTAATAAAAATTCCATGAAAAATGGTGAAAAATAGTGCCGCTGGCGCGGACCAAAAAAATAAATGCTATTGTACCATAGGGACTAGATTTATAAACTTGAAAAGCATCGTCCTAAAAATCTAAATGTAGGAAGGAACATGACCTTTACCTTAATTCTCTATAATTATAAACATTGATGCAAAAGGTGACAATAGAATATCACTATAAGTTGTTCATATCAACAAGTCAAGTCACTAATACATATATATATGCCCACTTGTGTGATGAATATCAAGTCTATATTTGGTTTCTGAATTCAATATATTAGCAATATATCGTGTGCCCAGGATTTTTCGGTGCTGCAATTTGTTTGTAAATCAATCGGATCGAATAAGAGGCAGATCAAAATATGGTGCGGAAAAACCCAAATCGATGTGAATGGAAGATGACTCTGGAACTTTTTTTTCTCGGGGAAGGAGAGGTCATTTATGCGCTCTCCCATGAGGGCGACATGGGCTGGTGTGTTGCTGAACTCATAGATGTAGGGATCTTTATCCGCCATTCTCTGCTTCTTTTCCCTGAGATGATGGAGCTCAAAGTGGTCTATAATCTTAATTTACTTCCTAATAAAAAAAAAGGTGCCAACTAATAACGACCAAAATAATACCACACTGTAAAGCATAAAAATCACGCATAACCTTATTACTGATTTACTGGTCTGGTAAAAATCTCAGTAATGAACTTCCTATAAAAACCCAAAGAAATTGGCTTCCTTGATAGTAATAGTAAATGACACATAATAAAAATAAAAAAATAAAAAGTCAACATTCTACTTAGTTCTTTTTTATACAAGATAGTCAAAGAAACCTATTCAATTTCTCTCTAGTGTGTATGGATATTTCTCAATAAATTCATATATATAGACGGACATGAGAAGTTATCTAAAGCTAAAAAAGTAATTCTATAATCCTCTATTTTAAGACCATTTATTTTGATAATAATGGACAATTCTCCAATTATGTTATGGGTTACAAAATTTTAGGACTTAACTAACTTTCTCGACTTACAAAACCCAGAAATCACTACTATTAAAACTAAAACTAATATCAATCCTCCTCTGAATTATCTCCTTATACACATCAATCACAACCCAAATATGTAGATTCCTCAAAATAGTAAGCATGAAAGCTCCACATGAGTATTTGTGCACTATTAATTGTATCGAGGAACTATGTTCCTACTATTTTTGGATTCTAAGTGTGCCCTTGGGGCACGTGTTATCAGAACCATATAATATTTCTTTTGTGATTTTGTGATCATATAACATAATTCTGTCAATCAGTGGTTTGCAACACCAAATCATTATCCCAAATTAAGCTACAAAATAAAATATTTCAAAACATAACCAATTAAAAAAAACTCAATGTAGTTGTATGTGACAACCCGCTCCAAATAATAACGGGTGGCCAGCCCTATACTACATAAATCAGGTATCTCAGATGGTACAGTCTCAACATCAACAACTAAACACAGTAATATAAGGCTAACTACCCGAAATCATAAAGTGCGAATCGCCAAAAAATTTTAAAACTTTTATTTGACAACAACAACAAAACCAACAATGCATACAACCAACAATACACATCTAATCTATAATGTGGAAAGTGCATGGTCCAATAATGAAAGAGTACAATACATTGTACAACAAAAATCCCAACAATGAAATACCCGAATATGCTGTCGGGCAACAGACAATACAATAAACAGATAATTAAATCATATGAAAGTGTTAATCTATAACACTTGAATACTAACTCAATACAACTGAATCCTAATCTAGATATACAAAGATAGGAATCGACTAAAACCAAGTGCCGCAACAGTCCGCTACTGCCACAGCTCCACAAATCCTGAATGGAGGGATAATAAAGGCGTCCTTGCGGGGGAACACCTGAAGTAATACAATATATATGTGCATGGGGGAGGGGAAATAGAAACGGATCAGAACCCGAGTGTGAAAAATATTTAGCAAGTGTATTAAAATGCATAATAATTATAAATGCATTATTACATGATTTAGCTGGAATCGAACACTCCATAGAAAATTCAACTCACCTCTCATCTAAAGCGCGCACTAAGTGTATGCACGTGTCTCCAAAAAGGATGTTCGATTCTAATTAGGTAAGAGGACTCTAACTTAAACCCAAATAAAGTTTTTAAGTGAAACCATCTAACCTATCACCCGATTTTACATATAATCCATTCTAATAGTTATAATTATTAACCTTAACATAAACATTACGCTTATATTTATAATGTTCTTTTGTTGAACATATAAAGTTACATGATCCTATCATGCTCCATCATCACAATATATAAACAATATCATGTACTAGATTTATTCTAGTGATGCCCAATAAGGCAAGAAACCATATATATAAATAATAATAGATGAGTTATTAGCATCAAGAACTAAGGACTAAACGCCTCCCAATTTTCAACACGGTACTGCGTTTCGTGCGTGGGACGTCTCGCCGAAGCGAAATCCAAACAAGGAACCCCCCCGTTACACTACTCCTGACCGTATCGATCCTCGGGGCTCATTATGCCCTCAATGCAAGATGCATGTAACCCAAATGATTAGTATCCAATTTTAATTAATTAATATTCCCAAGTCTCAACAGTACATGGCGTTTCATGCGTGGGACGTCTCGCCGAAGCGAAATCCAAACAAGGAACCCCCCCGTTACACTACTCCTGGCACTGTCGATCGTCGGGATAGGTGATAGATATATAATATAATATAATGATGAGCATTAAGGACTAAACTTATCCCCAAGTTCCAACATTACACTGCGGTTCGTGCGTGGGACGTCTCGCCGAAGCGAAATCCAAACAAGGAACCCCCCCGATACACTAATCCTGGCAATATAGGTCATTAAGGTCGGTTATGCCCTTGACACCCAAATACAAACACAAGCAAATAATAACCATCCAACCGAGCTATAACTCGAAGGACGCAGGCTCACATGCTATCATCTTCCAGCAGCCCATATACGTAGCAAACTGGGGCCACCTGGTGGGGTTCAACGACACCCACCTCGTGATCAACTCACGCACACGACGTCCGGGAAGCGGTCATAGTTCCTAACCGGCAAGTGAGAGCATCACATACCCCGACCTATCACCCCCAAAATAAGTAAATATATATATATGTCATTTTCTGACCACAAAGGACGACTATGACCTGGGGAATATCCACACCCTGCATATTTGTCAGGATGCTCACCCTCAACGCACGAAACTTCCCAATGATAGCAAGGAGGGGGTATGCTTAACATGTATATACACCATATATAAGGTATACATACATCCCACATAATAAAGATACACCATTATATATGGTATACCTGAAGCATCATATTCATGTTCATAATACGCATTTAGGCGTAGTTAAATTACATCACAGTTTAGTATACTCTCTCATGATATACTAATCGTTAATACTCACACACGTTACCCCCACTTAGTATATGCTATACTAATTCTCGCTTGAAGCTCTCATGACGCTTCTAATAATGAATTGCCTTTCAATACAATTTAGTTAGGGATATTCTATATCCTATTGCACTTTAATGCATTTCTCACAATGTGAGATATCTCCCAATCGGTCATTAATAAAGATATTTCCATATCCAAAAGTACATCAAATAGCATTAGTAAACATCCACTCACAATATGGTTCATTTCATTTAAGAATCCTTTAAAGTTATACCAAATGAAAGTGGGCTCCCCCACTTAGAAGATACCAAATTCTCAAATCGGAAATCCTCAAATTAAGTCTACAAGACTACAATAATATCTTGTGGGGGAAACTCTCTAAAAGTCTCCAAAACATAATCCAAATATCTACTATAGAGATCCCCGATCGATAACCTCGAATAAAACGGAAAGAAATTCTCCTTAGAAAAACTTTCCCTTAAAAGCCCTGTTTCCGAATCGATTCGGGCTTATTCCGAATCGATTCCGCCCAGCGAATCGATTCGGCCAGGAAGGCGAATCGATTCGGGTCATCAGACCTGGGACTCTGCCTCAGGCCGAATCGATTCGGCTAGGGGTCCAAATTGATTCGGTCACTCAGACCTGGGCATCTGCATATTTCCGAATCGATTCGGCTAGGGGCCGAATCGATTCGGCCCTGCTGAACCTCGAAAATGGCTACTTTTTAAGTAAACCAAAATACCCAAAACTCATTTTAATGGTTTTCTCTCCATTTCCCTTCAACCCAAACACAAATCTAACATTAATATTCATCCTAGAATACATATCAACTAATTTCTAACCTTAAATCCATTATATACACTACAAATCTAAGGTTTTCCCAAAAGTTAGGTTTTAACATTTTAAACCTAAAACCCAAAAATCAATCCACAAATCATGCAATAAATGGTACACAACAATTATTTAGCAAGTTTAATCACTTGCCTCGGGTTCGTAGGGTATGAATCCGCCGTAAAATCCTCTTTCTCCCTTTTTCCCCTTCCTTTTCTTCTTCTTTCTTCTTCTCTCTTCTTTCTTTCCTTTTTCTCTTTTCTCTCTTTTGGGAGAAATATCTCCCGTAGGCTTTTTAAGCCTAAATCCGAAAATACACATCTTTAAATGATAATACACACTTTAAATGACTCGGTGACTTTAATTCGAGTCAAACGGTCCTATTTTATTTCGGAACCCAAATAGACCCCAAGTACAGTCATTTCGACTTTCTCAACCCTTCCGAAAACAATGGTACCCTCAGAAATTCCATTCGAGACAGTTTCTAACAACTCCAAATTCTGACCTCAATTGCCAATTTTATTATTTCTCCAATAAAATATTATTTATCTCTCCCGAAATAAATAAATTATCATCTCCAAGACCTCGGGTTGTTACAAACTCCCCCACTTACAAGAATTTCGTCCTCGAAATTTAGCTAAGCCTAATTCTCCCAAAGCTCAACTAGTCCTAATCTACCCATTATTACTAATCCTATCTCCACACTTCTAACTTCCCATGACGAATTGATTTAATTTACTTTATTATTAAACTAATTATGAAGTAAACAAAACCTATTTCCATAACAAGGGCGCCCATACACCCTTTATAATTGAGCTTTATGCTCACAACCATCATAATGAGGCTTATTTGCCTCGAAAGTTTCACATTTCCAACAATAAGTAAGACTAAGATTTTAGTAGAGAAAATTTGAATGGTCCAAAGAAATAACTCCTCTCAATTCCTGACGATCGCCAATTTCGTGCGGGGGACGTCTCGCAAAAGCGAAATCCAAACAAGGAACCCTCCCAATACACTACTGTGTGACGACGTCGGGGATTGAGAGTTTGTTAGATCCGGACTTGAGTTTGAAAACATTTTTGTGGAAATTTTAGTTTGAAAGGGCCCGAAGGCCGATAAAAGTTTTTATATTGAAAATAGTTTATTTTGAAAAAGATTATATACATATATATTCTAATATAAAATTCCTTATGTCCAACACAAGGTCTTTTTATTCATCATATGCATAACATATAGCTCACAAATATAATCATAATCAGGAGCTAAAACTTTACCTGCGTCCCATCAAACCATAATCACTTCAAACATAAACAACAGCTTACATCATCTCAATATGCTGCCATATATAAGGCAATTCCATATCTGGAATACAACAATTATAATAGTCCATCACGACTACATAAAAATAAGTAGCTTCTATCATTACTACCTATCACCATTTCCAAGATAATAGAATAAGAGCATATCTTGCTCAAAATTCCCCCTTTAGGGTCATTACCTACCATACATAAACAAAAAGGGCTAAAGCACTACCCGATTCACATGTATTTCCCATACGATATTTCCAAAACTTCATATAGTAATAATCCCAATAGTAAGGAAATTACTCACAACATCCATCTCTAGTCCGATTGCCCATCCTCATCAATAGGCTCCCAAACATAATCCCCCGGTCTAAAGCGACCTAAATCTGCTGTAGGGGTTTCACTTCCTAAATTTCGTCAACTTGCGATCCTTTACCTCTTTGAGGACAATCTCTCTTTTTATGACCTGTTTCTTTACAAAAGAAACACTTGCCCATAAACTCTTTCTGCCCGCTCACATTACTGGCGCTCTCTTTGCCAAACTTACTTGATGAACTCGAATCTCCAAAGTTCTTACCCTCTTGAGAACGAAAACGATACTCTCGACACTTTACTAGTGCCGCATTTACAACCTCGACGAAGGTCATTAACTTAGGACTTTCTAACAATTGTAGTTGGATTTTCCAATCTAAACCTCAAACAAACTTTGATATACGTTTCTCTTCCGTATCTACCTCATTAGGTACTAATCTCGCCCATAGAGAAAAATCTTCTTCATATTCTGCCACTGTCCTATTTCCTTGAAAAATTCCCATATCCTGCGTAGGGAAAAGCAAATACCTATGATCAAAAAGTCCCCAAAATTCTTTGATAGGAAAAGTATCTCTCTGTTCAGATGTGGTGACAGACTCCCACCAATGAAGAGCTGCACCCGATAACTTAAAGGTGACTAAAAATTGTTTCTGCACCTCACTGCACTCAACCATACGAAGATGCCTTTGCATACTATTTTTCCATGCACTTGCAGCCATTGCATCAACTCCCCCTGCAAACTCGGGAGGATGCCCCTTATTAAAATCTTCCTTCACTCTCTCCCAAAAGGACAATCCTAAATGGGGTGGGGCTGCTCGAGCGACAGGTTGCTGAGCCATCGTAGAAACGGCAGCAGTTACTGCTTGTGCCACTATATTGGCAACATCGTCCGTAGTCATGTTCCTTTGAGGCAATTGGGGCTGTCCTTTCCTTGCCTTGGCTGAACGACCTCCCTTCGGTGGCATCTGAAACAAGAACAATTGTATCAGAACACCTTTCAAATATTTTCGATTCACAGAAAGATATGGACGTATGAATGTAACCGTCCTAGCAATAAGGCTCTATACCAAGAACGCTTACGGAAGATCGTAGTAACGCACACAGATCCTAAAGACACTAGAACCTGATGCTCTGATACCATCTGTGACAACCCACTCCAAATAATAACGGGTGGCCAGCCCTATACTACATTAATCAGGTATCTCAGATGGTACAGTCTCAACATCAACAACTAAACACAGTAATATAAGGCTAACTACCCGAAATCATAAAGTGCGAATCGCCAAAAAATTTAAAACTTTTATTTGACAACAACAACAAAACCAACAATGCATACAACCAACAATACACATCTAATCTATAATGTGGAAAGTGCATGGTCCAATAATGAAAGAGTACAATACATTGTACAACAAAAATCCCAACAATGAAATACCCGAATATGCTGTCAGGCAACAGACAATACAATAAACAGATAATTAAATCATATGAAAGTGTTAATTTATAACACTTGAATACTAACTCAATACAACTGAATCCTAATCTAGATATACAAAGATAGGAATCGACTAAAACCAAGTGCCGCAACAGTCCGCTACTGCCACAGCTCCACAAATCCTGAATGGAGGGATAATAAAGGCGTCCTTGCGGGGGAACACCTGAAGTAATACAATATATATGTGCATGGGGGAGGGGAAATAGAAACGGATCAGAACCCGAGTGTGAAAAACATTTAGCAAGTGTATTAAAATGCATAATAATTATAAATGCATTATTACACGATTTAGCTGGAATCGAAAACTCCATAGAAAATTCAACTCACCTCTCATCTAAAGCGCGCACTAAGCGTATGCACGTGTCTCCAAAAAGGATGTTCGATTCTAATTAGGTAAGAGGAATCTAACTTAAACCCAAATAAAGTATTTAAGTGAAACCATCTAACCTATCACCCGATTTTACATATAATCCATTCTAATAGTTATAATTATTAACCTTAACATAAACATTACGCTTATCTTTATAATGTTCTTTTGTTGAACATATAAAGTTACATGATCCTATCATGCTCCATCATCACAATATATAAACAATATCATGTACTAGATTTACTCTAGTGATGCCCAATAAGGCAAGAAACCATATATATAAATAATAATAGATGAGTTATTAGCATCAAGAACTAAGGACTAAACTCCTCCCAATTTTCAACACGGTACTGCGTTTCGTGCGTGGGACATCTCGCCGAAGCGAAATCCAAACAAAGAACCCCCCCGTTACACTACTCCTGACCGTATCGATCCTCGGGGCTCATTATGCCCTCAATGCAAGATGCATGTAACCCAAATGATTAGTATCCAATTTTAATTAATTAATATTCCCAAGTCTCAACAGTACACGGTGTTTCATGCGTGGGACGTCTCGCCGAAGCGAAATCCAAACAAGGAACCTCCCCGTTACACTACTCCTGGCACTGTCGATCGTCGGGATAGGTGATAGATATATAATATAATATAATGATGAGCATTAAGGACTAAACTTATCCCCAAGTTCCAACATTACACTTCGGTTCGTGCGTGGGACGTCTCGCCGAAGCGAAATCCAAACAAGGAACCCCCCCGATACACTAATCCTGGCAATATAGGTCATTAAGGTCAGTTATGCCCTTGACACCCAAATACAAACACAAGCAAATAATAACCATCCAACCGAGCTATAACTCGAAGGACGCAGGCTCACATGCTATCATCTTCCAGCAGCCCATATACGTAGCAAACTGGGGCCACCTGGTGGGGTTCAACGACACCCACCTCGTGATCAACTCACGCACACGACGTCCGGGAAGCGGTCATAGTTCCTAACCGGCAAGTGAGAGCATCACATACCCCGACCTCTCACCCCCAAAATAAGTAAATATATATATATATATATGTCATTTTCTGACCACAAAGGACGACTATGACCTGGGGAATATCCACACCCTGCATATTTGTCAGGATGCTCACCCTCAACGCACGAAACTTCCCAATGATAGCAAGGAGGGGGTATGCTTAACATGTATATACACCATATATAAGGTATACATACATCCCACATAATAAAGATACACCATTATATATGGTATACCTGAAAGATCATATTCATGTTCATAATACGCATTTAGGCGCAGTTAAATTACATCACAGTTTAGTATACTCTCTCATGATATACTAATCGTTAATACTCACACACGTTACCCCCACTTAGTATATGCTATACTAATTCTCGCTTGAAGCTCTCATGACGCTTCTAATAATGAATTGCCTTTCAATAAAATTTAGTTAGGGATATTCTATATCCTATTGCACTTTAATGCATTTCTCACAATGTGAGATATCTCCCAATCGGTCATTAATAAAGATATTTCCATATCCAAAAGTACATCAAATAGCATTAGTAAACATCCACTCACAATATGGTTCATTTCATTTAAGAATCCTTTAAAGTTATCCCAAATGAAAGTGGGCTCCCCCACTTAAAAGATACCAAATTCTCAAATCGGAAATCCCCAAATTAAGTCTACAAGACTCCAATAATATCTTGTGGGGGAAACACTCTAAAAGTCTCCAAAACATAATCCAAATATCTCCTATAGAGATCCCCGATCGATAACCTCGAATAAAACGGAAAGAAATTCTCCTTAGAAAAACTTTCCCTCAAAAGCCCTGTTTCCGAATCGATTCGGGCTTATTCCGAATCGATTCGGCCCAGCGAATCGATTCGTCCAGGAAGGCGAATCGATTCGGGTCATCAGACCTGGGACTCTGCCTCAGGCCGAATCGATTCGGCTAGGGGTCCGAATCGATTCAGTCACTCAGACCTGGGCATCTGCATATTTCCTAATCGATTCGGCTAGGGGGCCGAATCGATTCGGCCCTGTTGAACCTCGAAAATGGCTACTTTTTAAGTAAGCCAAAATACCCAAAACTCATTTTAATGGTTTTCTCTCCATTTCCCTTCAACCCAAACACAAATCTAACATTAATATTCATCCTAGAATACATATCAACTAATTTCTAGCCTTAAATCCATTATATACACTACAAATCTAAGGTTTTCCCAAAAGTTAGGTTTTAACATTTTAAACCTAAAACCCAAAAATCAATCCACAAATCATGCAATAAGTGGTACACAACAATTATTTAGCAAGTTTAATCACTTGCCTCGGGTTCGTAGGGTCTGAATCCGCCGGAAAATCCTCTTTCTCCCTTTTTCCCCTTCCTTTTCTTCTTCTTTCTTCTTCTCTCTTCTTTCTTTCCTTTTTCTCTTTTCTCTCTTTTGGGAGAAATATCTCCCGTAGGCTTTTTAAGCCTAAATCCGAAAATACACATCTTTAAATGATAATACACACTTTAAATGACTCGGTGACTTTAATTCGAGCCAAACGGTCCTATTTTATTTCGGAACCCAAATAGACCCCAAGTACAGTCATTTCGACTTTCTCGACCCTTCTGGACACAATGGTACCCTCAGAAATTCCATTCGAGACACTTTCTAACAACTCCAAATTCTGACCTCAATTGCCAATTTTATTATTTCTCCAATAAAATATTATTTATCTCTCCCGAAATAAATAAATTATCGTCTCCAAGACCTCGGGTTGTTACATTGTAAAGTAAAAATGTATTAGAATATAGTTAATGTTTGCTTGAATTGAAAAAATAAAAACAATATTAGATAATGAAACATGCTAAACTTACTACTTGGATAGGTCAGACATTCAATTGTCTCTGCCATAATTTGATTTTTTTCTCTCTAAAATTCTGTCAAAAATGTTCAAAAAGCTCATTTATGAATTTTTACATCAGATTGAAAAGAAAAAAATCTTAGAGAAGACAAATACTCACATAAATCATCCAAACTTCATATGTGTTCATCCATGGGGATCGAGATGCATCATATTTTCAATGCTCACTCGAAATAGATTGTGCCTTCCATGTCTGTAACCATAAAAATATTTACAGAAGAACAAAAAATCATAAGCTGGAAAAGAATTTAAGCCTCCTACACATTAAAATGGATGATCATCAACCATTTACATTCAAGACCCCAGTCCTCTCCTGTTAAACACTCATGTTTATTTGAATATACATCTACACACTATAATCTTTTTAATAATTCCTTAAAATTTAAATTACAAGAGTACTTTTCTTTACTTGACATGTTTTTAGGCAAAGAAACATCAACTACTATACATTGTACATTATTTGTGATGATTGAAATATCAAATGTAAATCAGAGTTCTTAGCCTCCTGATTTCTTTGACATATTCCTAGAGTTTTGACACAATTTATAGCATTCAATACGAAATTTACCATTACACTCCCAAGCATATACGAAAGGAACTAATTTCTAAAAATCTTTCTAACACATTATATGGTCCAATATCATATATATGTATATATAATATACATGATGAGTCTCACCTGCGAACCCAAAAATGAGTTCATATGGTGTGGAATCTTTTTTAAAAAGTGCTAAAAAAGGTTTTTGTTTGATTTTTTTATTTGTTTTACATATTTCAGGGTACCCCTGAAAAAATAACTCAAAACGATTATTTTTTCTATTTTATAAAAAAATGGGTCAATGTTTGACAGTTTGTGAAACTTTTTCAAAAACTGTGAAACATTGACCCATTTTTTTAAAATAGTATAAAAAATCATTTTGAGCTGATTTTGTATTTAGGAGTATCGTGAAATGTTTAAAATCAACACAAAAAAATCATGAAAACCCTGGTAAACAAGAAAATTCGTGTCTCATCTTCTCCTAGATACGATACCTCATGCGATCCCGCATATGTGTCTCGAGAGACCTAAGAGACTAGGTCACTAATGACTGAGCACTAGGCACAAAACCCAGGGCAACCTGAATGGCCGCATCCGACAATCTGGCATGGCGAGGAATCATCACCGAATACATTCCGGATAGCAAGCCGGTCAGCACATGTAAATTTAGAGGGGTGAGTGTCATTTCACCCGCTAGTAGGTGTAAGGTATACGCCATGTCCCATCACCTCTCTACGAGCATCAGAATCATGGAGGTCGATCGGACTGTCACCAAGGACTCCACAAAAAGGCCGAAACCTAATCTGTGGAGAGTCTCCCGAATGACCTCCGGAAAGGACTCATCAGTCCACAAAGACACACACACACACACACACACACACACTCGCATATATATATATATATATATATATATATATATATATATATATATATATATATATATATATATATATATATATATATATATATATATATATATATATATATATGGAGAAAGAGAGAGAGACCTGAAGCAGGGGCTCCAATAGTATACTGCAGTTATATTTACTCCGTTGATTCTCAAGTAACTGGAGGCAATTAACAAATGAGACGGTTCTAAGATATTCCCCCTTGGTGAACAACATATCCGGGAAGCTTCTTAATGATGTACAATTATCCATATACAGATATCGTATACTTGAAGGAAGCTGTGGCAATTTTTCAAGCTTCTCGCCACCTACCAAACTGAGTTCTTCAAGTCGAGAAAGATGATTGAGGCTAGTAGCTGGTATATTCACAAAATTGTTTCCTTCCAGATATAAGTAAAGCAAAGAGGACAAGCACCCAAGATCCTTGGGGAGCTCTAACAAATTGCAATAACTGATATCCAGTTCTCTTAATGAACATAAACCCGATAAAGGAGGCAACACCAAACCCACGGAACCTTGTTTTTGCCGGAATGACGATAACAGAGACGTTCCTTTACATCCAGAAAATGATAAGACCATGAGATTCTTCAAAAGTGAAATGGAGGGTTGTGGTTGTGTAATAGCAGTTCCATCAACTCGAAGCTCTTCTTAACATTCTAAAGTTCCAATATCCGTTGGTAATCTGTCAAGTTTTGAGCAGCCAGAGAGAATAAGATTTTTGAGACATCTCAACATGGAAACAGTACTCGGAAGAGTCGCGAGATTTTTGCAGTTACGTAAATTTATCTGAACAAGCATGGTGAGGCGTTCAAATGATAAGGGTAGCCCTTTAATAGTAGTTTCACTAAAACAAAGTTCCTGCAAACATTTCAAACATCCTAGATTATCTTGTAATTTGTCAAGTCTTGAGCAGCCAGAGAGAATCACCTTTTTTAGAGATTTCACATTACAAATGGTACTCGGTAGACCAGTAAGATTTTTGCAGTTCCTTAAATTTATCAAAACAAGACTGGTGAGGTGTACAATTGATGAGGGTAGCTCTCTTATTGCAGTTCCGTCTACATGAATCTCCTCTAAGCATTCCAAATATGGCAGACCATCTGGAAATTTGTTAAATTTTGAGCAACCAGAGAGAAGAAGAGTTTTCTGACATTTCAACATAAAAAATGTACTCGGTAGGCTCCTAAGATTTTTGCAGTTGCTTAAATTTATCTGAACAAGGCTGGTGAGGTTTTTAATTGATGGGGGTAGATCTTTTATAGAAGCTCCTTCCAAGTCGACCTCCAATAAGTGTTCCATATCGATAAGGATATCTGGAAACATTTCGAGTTTTAAGCAACCAGAAAGAACGAAAATTTTGAGAGTTTTTGAGTGAATGCCATTTGGAAATCTCCTAAGATTCTCACACCCCTTTAAATTTATCAAAGCAATTCTTTGGAGGAGTCCAATAGACGGATGAACCTCTCGCAAACTCGTGAATCCTTCAAGAATCAGTTCCTCGAGATTTGGTGCCTCTGTTAAGTCTGGGGTCCTGACTAGCTTTTGGGAATGACTAAGGTACATATATTTCAAATTGTTTAGCATCTATAATCAACAACAACAAAAAACGAGATGGATTACATTGAATCCCATCAGCACGAGAGTATATTTAACATATGCATGAGGTATATACAAATGTACATGACAACCACACCTGTTTCCCCTTTCAAACTTCTATTATGCGGCTGTAATGCATTTTAAGACTAACAAGCTTGCTTGCTTCAAAACTTGGTGGCAGGGAATTTGAAGGAAATCGATACCAATCAAGCAATCGTAGCTCAGTTGAAATATATTTAGGATGTTGAGGAATGCAAGCGTTCTGAATTTTGAGTAGTCTTAGTTTGTTCATTGTTGTGAAGGCTTCAGTTCTTACGTTAATTTCTTTTGGCTCAAACAAATTCAAGGCTATACCTTCAACCTTTTTTGTCCCCTATCAATTAAGACCGCACAGAATTCAGTAAACAAAGCTATCCAAAAAAAAAATAAGGCTATTTATATTTCTTACGTGTCAGTTACATTAATATGGATAACAAATAGAGTTAGAGGCTGCATTAATAAAGAAAATAACTTTTGAGGGCCCAAATTGGTTTGGTGTGAAATATTATTTAACTTGTGCAAGTTCAAATAAAAAAATATATATATTTTCACCCAGGCCAAACGGTCTAAGCTTTTAGACTTGTGGTCCAATTAATTTACAAAAAGTCGGCCCTTACCAAATTTTTACTCAGAACTTCAAAGATATCCTCATGAAACCACAACCTACTGCATTCGCCGAGATATTTGGATTCTTCACGAACAATCTCTAGACCCATTTCTTGTATCAAATCATGCATCGAAAGACGGCTACCTTCTACAGTTATGAGAGACTTGTCGATGAGAACTGTTAACCCAATTTCCCCATAAAATCCACAACTTTTCAGTACATCTGTTACATAATCTATATCCTCCCCTTTAAAGAAACAAGCAATATCTAGAAATATATCTTTTTCAGTGTCATCTAGACCAACAATACTTAATCGAAGCACATCATGAATCGTTCTATTGGGGATCATTTTTATCTTATCCAATGCGCCTTCCCACCGAGGTAAGCATCTTTTATCACATAGAAGAGAACCCAAAACCACAAGAGCTAATGGAAGGCCCTTGGCATAATATATTACACGGTATGATTGTTTCATATAATCTTCTATAGGGTGATCTTGCCCGAAGGAATGCCAACTAAAAAGTTGAAGAGCTTCAACCTTATCCAATAGCCTTGCCATGTATATTTCATCCACTTTATGCTTGTTTAGGTAATGCCGATCTCTAGTAGTAATGATAATTCTACTTCCGGCACCAAACCAATCACAAGTTTGTGACACCCCGCCCAATTAAATATAGGGTGGTCAGTCCTCTACCAATTCAAAATAGGATATTCAGTTGGTTCATTCTTAGCATCATTGTCGATAAACTTTTTAACATATTAATCACCAAATATAAAATTAAGCTAGGTGTCAAAACATTTCCAATTTAGTAAAACCAAGTAAATCCATTTCTATTAAATTTCAAAATATGAACCATTCACCACACATAGGAATGTAAGTAAATACTGAACAAGAATCAAATACTGAACTAAATAAGACTGAGTAAAAACTCCCAGTTCAAAACTCCAAACCATAAACTAAACTGAATACAATAACTCTGATGAAAGAACTAGAAGTGGGAGACATAAGCCCTAAACAAGAAGTCTAGATGAAACTGAATGGAAAGGATAGATGTGTCTACTGCAAGGACCTACAGCTTCCACAACAGTTGCAGCACGTCAAACAATCCAAATCTCTAAATTTGATACTCTGACTGAGCACCTCCTGTGGCTGAGCACCTGATATAATACATATATATAGCAAAAGAAAGAAGAGATACAAGAAACGGGTCAGAGCCCGATGTGTAAAAATGATTTAGCAAATATTTAAAACTGGTTCTTAAAATAAGTCTTATACGCATGTTAGTTATCGAACTCTCACATGAGTTTCTCACCTCTCGTTTATTGTGCACGCCTAACGTAGATCTAATCTCCCCCTAGTTATACCTCCCAGTCTAACTAGTCAGAAACCATACTAATACTAACTATGCTCACTAGTAGTATTCCCGTATCGCCCATACAATACGCTATTCAGATAGTTTATCTCACATACTAAGTTTCATTATTCACCATTTGAATGGTTAATCTTTAATTCACTAAGATTATTTTATTTCTCATTTCAATTTTTATCTACTAGTTTCACAAAGTAGAAATTTACCCAAGTACACTCATACATATATATAGTCTCATCATCCCTATATATATATACACTAATCCTGCAACCTTAGGTTAAGACCACTTGGCGCAATGTAATGATTATTATTATTACCAAGTCTACTAATTTCACACCGTAGAAATATTCACAAGTTCATATATATATATATAGTCACATCATCCCTATACAAATATATATACTAATCTTGCACCCCCGGGCTAAGAGCCATTAGTTCACCTATCCAGAACATCCTGCATCCCCGGGTTATCACCCATTAATTCACCTATCAATAATAATTCAGCACCAGTGCGCCTAACAATAGAATCTTGCATCCCCGGGTTAGCACCCATTAATGCGCCTATCAATAATAATCTAGCACCCCCGGGTTATCACCCATTAGTGCGCCTAACAATAGTCATCCTTGTACCCCCGGGTTATCACCCATTAGTACACTTAACAATAGAGTTTCTGCACCCCCAAGTTATCACTCATTAGTGCGCTTAACTATAAGGTTCTTGCACCCCCGGGTTATCACCCATTAGTGCTCTTAACAATAATATCACATAATAGGCATACACACATCCTATTATAATTTATAGGTATCTCTCCAACCAACATGTATACTCCTCATATGTATTTTAACCTCATCACTACGTATAGTATAAATAATTAGATTACTATCTCTCTCGTAATCTCCAAGGTACATTCTCTCTATACCAAAATAATTAAAGTATTAATTCTCACATACTTTTCCCGAAATTCCGTCATACTTAAATTTGCTATTTTGCACTTTCTCTCACTCTAATAAATAGGTAAACTCAAAGCTGGACTCTGAGAAAATTTCCAGAAATTCACCGTGTCGTTCAAACCAGAATGACATGTCGTACGAACCACTTCCACATGTCGTTCGAACCACTTCGCGCGAGATCCCAATCTCATTTGAACCACTTCCACATGTCGTTCGAACCACTTCGCGCGAGACCCACTGTTTCGTCTTCTTCACCAAATTTCTGTGTTTTCACCATTTTTGAACCTAAAAACCTCTAAGATTCAACACTCAACATCTCATTATCAATACCCATCAACACCTAATAGGTTATAAATCATTCCTAACCTCCTAGGATCATTAATTCGTCATAAATCATCATAATTATATAAAATCCCCAAATCAATTCATATGAACCGTAGATTCCAAATTTTCAATTAAAGAACCTAATCAACCCAGATTTGTTCATCCATATAAAATTCAATTTCGTGTTTAATCCTCTACACACATGAAGGAATATTAACAACTAATTACCCCAACCTCTAATCATCATTTAACCTCCAATTTTCACCCAATTAACATGTAAATCAAGGATTGAATTCACCTACACTAACATGAGTATGATTATTGATAAAGAAAGTAAGTAATAAACACTTGCCTCGAATATGATGGTCAGATCCGTTGGTGATGTTGGTATATACGCGTTCCTCTCTTCTCGATCTACGCGTTGGTGGTCACGGTATGCAAGGTGAGGATGATTTAGCGCTTTTCTCTTGGATTTAGCTCTCCCTCACACCTCCTATAGCCGTTCTTAACTTCCTGTAACTTGTTAACCCTAATGGACTTTCCTTGGCTGATATAATTACTCTTAATTTTCGTCCATTAACTAAACCCAAAAATACAATTTACCATAATGCCCTCTCGGGATGTCGGCTAGGCCTAAAATTGCCCCGGGACCCAAACTAAACACCCGGGTATACTATTTTGACTATCTCGACCCTTTCGGACTCAACGGTGTACTCAAAATGACCATACGAGTTAATAAAAATAAATTCTCTTTTTATTCTATTCAATTAGTCCCGACACGACTCACACGCGTGTCAGACTTAAATTACCAAATTGCCGTATTTTTCACTTCCGACAATTTATCAAATATCATAATTCCATATTACATATCACACAGTAATATTTAATAGTTCACAACAATAAGTATTAACCCTTGGCACGCTAGTTAATAATTATTTTAATCCGGATTAATAACAAATTAATTTCCTCGCAATTTTATTTAATTTAATTAATTCAACAACAATAATTAATCGCATACTTATTCCTATAATAATAATTAATCACATAATTATTTAAATCATAAAAAATACGGGGTGTTACATACTTCCCCCCTTACAACTGAATTTCATCCCGAAATTCGGAAAAAGTATACCAGGTACAGACAACGCTGTAAAAATATTGCGCATCGCATCCCGGTGCTCACAAGTAAGCTACTCCGTACCACCCATATAGTACGCTATCGAATACCCTTAATAATGAACACTTCACATGTGTTTGCTTTAAACTCCAGGTTACCCTGTCATATAGGCTCTTGACCAAGCCTTTCTGCTTAAGTTTCACTACTTCAACTTTATTTTAGATATTCACTACCTAGCCTTTTACTATTTGCACCTTAGTAGATTTATCGTCTTTTCATATACATACGACTTCGTCTCATGTCGTTCATACAAGTAAATTGGTTGTGCAATATATATTTCAGACACAATATATATGATAATATCGATTCTTCTCCGCCATTTGTAATCATAACTCGTCCCCCACCTTTAACTATCAAGTAAAGCAACAAAGTTTACCGTGCCATACTTCTACTGGCACTCTGCCCGAACGTGAACTTATAGGAGTTATTTGGACACAAACTCCACTAGTGGAAGGTACTTCTCCCGTCCTCCTCTAAGATCTCAGGGTCCACATAAAATTTTCTCTCCCGCATCCGATTAGACCGCTTGTCCTGCCCATCCCTCTGTGGATATTAGGCCATACTCAATCGCATCTTAGTACCTATAATCTTACTATCTCAGCTACATGAGAAGATCCTTGGGGATACTATTCCATTCTCTAGTAGAAGGAGCCCCTACTGGTTTCGAATTGTCCACTATTTTTCAACAGTCAGGTGACCCACTACAAGACTATCCTTACAATATTACCCTACATCGTAACCCATCACCACTGTTGTTCGTATCCTGATACATTTTATACTCTCTTGAATGTACTTATAATCGTGATACGTGTGACTTTGTCGTATCGTGTGACACAAGTCTCTTTTCCCGCTCAAAAATCTCAGTTTATTTTGAAACATAATTCTCTAACAAATCTTATGGAGTAATCTTCGGCTTACCCGACTACATGTTATCGAATTCACAAGATAATCATAATCCACCGTTTGATTCAATCCCTTAGGGCGCCCATACACCCTATGCCTCGCGCATCATTATACAAAAGATATAAAATTTTCTTACCTCAATTCTTGCACACTCGTTATGCTGATGTGGTAGGGGTACATTCAACCACCCCACTAGTCAAAACTTAATCCATCCTTTAATGGTATCATTGCTCCATTCAGAATGATACTGAGACTAGGAGACTCTATTGGCCTTAAGTTATAAAAGAATTATTAACTCTCAATTATATTCCTTTATAGGTATAATAATCCACATACAAAACTTATGTACTATCGACCAAACTTCTCTCCAACTCCCGACATTCGCTAGTTTCATGCGTGGGATGTCTCGCAAAGCGAAATCCAAATAAGGAACCCCCTCGATACACTACTATCTAACCTAGCCGGTTATCGAGGTCCGTAAGGCCTTCAGTACATACTATTACTTTCCCACAATCTACGTATTGTGACATAAAAGTTTACTCGTCCACTCTCATGTCCCTAAAAATGTAACATGAATCATGGCGCCCTCACTATCCCAAGTACTTAGCGCTATATATATATAACGAGCTATATTTTGCCACTCGATAAAAACACAATGTATTCTAAGTCTTAACAAACAAATAAATTCCTATGCTCGAAAATCACATATAATTAGACATTATACTCGCTGAGGTCTATAATACCATGAAAGTTTCATATATACTCATATCTGGGCCCAACCCTATTTCAGGTGGCGCCGCTCAAAACTAAGATCACTCCTCCCGGAGTATCCAGCACTACAGTCATAACACTACATTTTTACTATCGTTTAACCATACGGTAATTAATCACTACACATTACCATAATAAACTCTACTAAAGATGACTCAATGCAGTAGTAAATTATAATAACAAAACACATTCTTAGGGCCCGCCCGGTTCACTCATGAGCAATCATCAAAATGCCCTGCTAACAATGAGAAATACGTTTGTAACAAGACTATTAAAACTCAGTTTCCCACTAAACTCGACTCGGACGCAAAGTTTAGGGATTCCAATTTACATAAAAGTTGTGGCACACCCATGTCACTAGAATCTATCCTTTACTCACAAGGAAGAATCAAAACATCTCCGGTCTCGCCAAATCACAGGGTCTTAGCACGTGGCTGCCATCATGACCCATGAACTTCTGCAATCGTCATACATCCTAGGATTTCATCCTATAGTTGTCCTCTCTCATTATGGACAAGTTATCCCATTATGTGATTTTCGTGCCTATTATTGAAACGTTGGCCCAAACTCTCTAGGCCTCAATTATATCTTTATTGAACTCCCGTTCACATCCCGAGCCCCGAAGACCCTGACATACTGTATGCTAGTATTAACGAGGACTCTACTGGTCCAGTCTGAACCCATAACTCTCGGGTTATAAATTTTCTGGGCCTAATTCTCTTGACCCCAAATTCTTTCGTTGGAAGTCTCGCTCCTCCAGTTATGCCTAACTGGAATGGTTTACCATTTCATCTCTTCGGTCTCACTTCTCAATTGTGGACACCTTCAATACTTGTACTTCTACTTCCTTCACATAAGGAAAACTTCACGAACCATTTCCCCATCACTGGTCCCACTGACCATTTTGGGAATGTCCTTCTCTCGGACCGACAGTCTCAACTCATTATTATTCTTCCATTATCCCTTTGGATACGCTAGCTATTCGGAACTATGGTTGGCCTCCACGGCCCTGATTGACTTCATCGTCACTTTGTAGGAAGTTAATCAACTTAAAATCATCTAACTGTGTTCCTTATTGGGCACACTCTCAGGTGGTGTTTCACTAACACCGTTATGTTCAGTTCTGCCCTTCAAACGGATTCTCTAACCCTCTTTGCTCACTTCTTCTGGAAAGACTTCAATCACTAGCAACCGTATAACTTTGATGACATCAACATTAGTCATCCTAGCTGGATTTCTCATCCATGCCTCTATTCTACTCACGAGTTTTTTATCAACTATAAACCCTTTGGATAATTTATGCCCCTCTACCGGGTACGAAGTTCATTATGCAATTTAACCTTTCTCTCACGATCGGTTTCTATCTTACCCATTGTGCTAAACATCAAAATTTCACTCGCATTTTGTTACCACATCAAATGGAAGACCTCACGGTCAAATCGTACCCAAATTTCTTTCTAAATTTTAAACACATTTCTTCATATATGGTGATTGTCTCTAATCACTACTTGATGCTCCTAAGAGCTATAACTTTTAACTCCAAATTCAACTCCGAGTGTCATCACACCCCACTCTACACCATTGCCTTCGGATTCTCCACTTTTGTTGGTCTGTTACACTTTCTCGTTTGTTTCTTCGCATCTTCATCGATGGGTTTTCAAAAGAGTCCCTCTGATTTCCCCATTTATAGACTATACTGGGTGGTCCTGAAATCACTCCACCGTTATCTATGACTGTGTCCTGGGAACCCACAGTTCCCAAGTGATGATTTTTCTATCTCTTGCTTAAGTAATCCTCATGGTGATTTTTTTTGTCCCGATCACACTTTCCTGATTGCTCTATGTCTTCTGTTGAGCTTCTTCTCCCGCAGTTCTTCTTACGGCCCTCGCTGGTCGTCCTAAAATGTTCGATGTTCGGATCACACAGAATTTCATATAATGAGTCACATCCATTATAATTCGTAGCAAGAGAACGTAAGTCGCATACGTAAGGGAACACAACAATCCTATCATAAGGCTCTACATCAAAGAACGATACGCTGAAACGTAATAAGCCGCACTGATCCTAAAAGACACTAGAACCTGATGCTCTGATACCACCTGTGACACCCCGCCCAATTAAATATAGGGTGATCAGTCCTCTACCAATTCAAAACAGGATATTTAGTTGGTTCATTCTTAGCATCACTGTCGAAAAACTTTTTAACATATTAATCACCTAATATAAAATTAAGCTAGGTGTCAAAACATTTCCAATTTAGTAAAACCAAGTAAATCCATTTCCATTAAATTTCAAAATATGAACCATTCACCACACATAGGAATGTGAGTAAATACTGAACAAGAATCAAATACTGAACTAAATAAGACTGAGTAAAAACTCTCAGTTCAAAACTCCAAACCATAAACTAAACTGAATACAATAACTCTGATAAAAGAACTAGAAGTGGGCGACATATGCCCTAAACAAGAAGTCTAGATGAAACTGAATGGGAAGGATATATGCGTCTACTGCAAGGACCTACAGCTTCCACAACAGCTGCAGCACGTCAAACAATCCAAATCTCTAAATCTGATACTCCTGTGGCTGAGCACCTGATATAATATATATATATAGCAAAAGAGAGAAGAGATACAAGAAACGGGTCAGAGCCCGATGTGTAAAAATGATTTAGCGAGTATTTAAAACTGGTTCTTAAAACAAGTCTTATACGCGTGTTAGTTATCGAACTCTCACATGAGTATCTCACCTCTCGTCTATTGTCCATGCCTAACGTACATCTAATCTCCCCCTAGTTATACCTCCCAGTCTACCTAGTCAGAAACCATACTAATACTAACTATGCTCACTAGTAGTATTCCCGTATCGCCCATACAATACGCTATTCAGATAGTTTATCTCACATATTAAGTTTCATTATTCACCGTTTGAATGGTTAATCTTTAATTCACTAAGATTATTTTATTTCTCATTTCAATTTTTATCTACTAGTTTCACAAAGTAGAAAGTTACCCAAGTACACTCATACATATATATAGTCTCATCATCCCTATATATATACACTAATCCTCCAACCTTAGGTTAAGACCACTTGGCGCAATGTAATGATTATTATTATTACCAAGTCTACTAATTTCACACCGTAAAAATATTCACAAGTTCATATATATATATATATATATATAGTCACATCATCCCTATACATACATATATACTAATCTTTCACCCCCGGGCTAAGACCCATTAGTGCACTTATCCAGAAAATCCTGCATCCCCGTGTTAGCACCCATTAATGCACCTACCAATAATAATTCAGCACCCTCGGGTTATCACCCATTAGTGCACCTAACAATAGAATCTTGCATCCCCGGGTTAGCACCTATTAATGTGCCTATCAATAATAATCCATCACCCCCGGGTATCACCCATTAGTGCGCCTAACAATAGTCATCCTTGTACCCCCGGGTTATCACCCATTAGTACACTTAACAATAGAGTTTCTGCACCCCCGAGTTATCACTCATTAGTGCGCTTAACTATAAGGTTCTTGCTCCCCCGTGTTATCACCCATTAGCGCTCTTAACAATAATATCACATAATAGGCATACACACATCCTATTATAATTTATAGGTATTTCTCCAACCTACATGTATACTCATACGTATTTTAACCTCATCACTACGTATAGTATAAATAATTAGATTACTATCTCTCTCGTAATCTCCAAGGTACATTCTCTCTATACCAAAATAATTAAAGTATTAATTATCACATACTTTTCCCGAAATTCCATCTTACTTAAATTTGCTATTTGGCACTTTCTCTCACTCCGATAAATAGGTAAACTCAAAGCTGGACTCTAAGAAAATTCCCAAAAATTCACCCTGTCGTTCGAACCAGAATGACATGTCGTTCGAACCACTTCGCGCGAGATCCCAATCTCGTTTGAACCACTTCCACACGTCGTTCGAACCACTACACGCGAGATCTCCATCTCGTTTGAACCACTTCGCGCGAGACCCGCTGTTTCGTCTTCTTCACCAAATTTCTGCGTTTTTCACCATTTTTGAACCTAAAAACCTCTAAGATTCAACACCCAGCATCTCATCATCAATACCCATCAACACCTAACAGGTTATAAATCATTCCTAACCTCCTAGGATCATTAATTCGTCATAAATCATCATAATTATATAAAATCCCCAAATCAATTCATATGAACCCTAGATTCCAAATTTTCAATTAAAGAACCTAATCAACCCAGATTCGTTCATCCATATAAAATTCAATTTCGTGATTAATCCTCTACACACATGAAGTAGTATTAACAACTAATTACCCCAACCTCTAATCATCATTTAACCTCCAATTTTCACCCAATTAACTTGTAAATCAAGGATTCAACTCACCTACACTAACATGATTATGATTATTGCTAAAGAAAGCAAGTAATAAACACTTGCCTCTAATATGACGGTCTGATCCTTTGGTGATGTTGGTATATACGCGTTCCTCTCTTTTCGATCTACGCATTGGTTGTCACGGTTATGCAAGATGAGGATGATTTGGCCCTTTTCTCTTGGATTTAGCTCTCCCTCACACCTCCTATAGCCGTTCTTAACTTCCTGTAACTTGTTAACCCTAATAGATTTTCCTTGGCTAATATAATTACTCTTAATTTTCGTCCATTAACTAAATCCAAAAATACAATTTACCATAATGCCCTCTCGGGACGTCGGCTAGGCCTAAAATTGCCCCGGGACCCAAACTAAACACCCGAGTATACTATTGTGACTATCTCGACCTTTTTGGACTCAATGGCGCACTCGAAATGAACATACGAGTTAATAAAAATAAATTCTCTTTTTATTCTATTCAATTAATCCCGACACGACTCACATGCGTGTCAGACTTAAATTACCAAACTGCCGTATTTCTCACTTCCGACAATTTATCAAATATCATAATTCCATATTACATATCACACGGTAATATTTAATAGTTCACAACAATAAGTATTAACCCTTGGCACGCTAGTTAATAATTATTTTAATCCGAATTAATAACAAATTAATTTCCTCGTATTTTAATTTAATTAATCCAACAACAATAATTAATCGCATACTTATTCCTATAATAATAATAATTAATCACATAATCATTTAAATCGTCAAAAATACGGGGTGTTACAGAGTTCCAGCTAAGTTTTTCAATCGGTCGACTTGATCTACATCATCAAGAACAACAAAAACCTTTTTATACCTAAGTTATCCTTTATCATGTCCATCCCTCTATCAGGATTACTTATCTTTATATCCTTTGTGTTCAAGATTTCACGAAGAAGTTCTTCTTGAAGATAAGCAAAACCATGCTTCTTTGAAATTTTTCTCACCCTAGAAAGCAAACAGGAACCATCAAATTGGCCAAACATACTGTTGAAAATATCTTTGGCAATGGTTGTCTTACATATTCCACCAATTCCACATATCCCCACAATGCGTACATCATCCGATCCTTTCTCTAACAACATCTCCACCTCCTTTACATGTGAATCTACCCCAACCACGTAGTCAGCTACATGGAAAGCTTTAGGCTCAAGTTTACTTGAAATATGTTTGACAATAGCTTTAATAAACTTTGACTCGTGCTTGCCAAGTACACAAATTCCACAATGATGATGATGATGATGATGATGATGACGTGAAAATGCTAAGGAGCCCTAAAATGAATAATAATAATAATAATAATAATAATAATAATAATAATAATAATAATAATAATAATAATAATAATAATAATAATAATAATAATAATAATAATAATAATAATAATAATAATAATAATAATAATAATAATAATAATAATAATAATAATCAAACGGCAACTCTTTCTTTAGAAAATAAGCCCCTATGACCAAAAACACTTTATATCTACATCCTTAGTTGTAAACAACATTTGATTTTAATTTTTCAAAAAACAAAACTACCATTCAATTTTACAAATCCTCGAAAAATTGCCACTATTACTATTTATTCATCCTTAAAAATGTTTTCAACGTATTTTAGCATCACAAATATAGAAACCACCCCAAAAAATATACTGGCAGTTTTAACGATGTTAAAAATACACGTCATGAATATATTTTTGCTGACATTAAAAATATAAGTTAAAAATATTTATATTGGCACCTTTAACGATGTTAAAAATACACGTCTTGATTTGAGTGAGTATCTACGCAACAGATTGGTATCAAAATATGAGTTGTGGGGCTTTTCCATTGTGTGCATCCATATTGTTTGATAAAAAAAATGGGATTTGAGTTTCAACTGGGTCATCGTTTGACAAAAACACATTTCTGGTATTATTTTAAGGCTGCAAAGGTGCTAATGGAAAATTTTGATCAAAGTACCATCATTTTTTGGTTGTGTCAATGTGAAATGAGAGTTTTTTAATCCAACAAGGTTTTCGCGTGGCATTGAGGGACCTTACAAGTAAGTTTACAAATATGCCAAAGTATGATTGGAAGGATTATGACTCGCAATTGTGTAACACTATCCAGTTGAATTTCACTAAAACTATAATATAACATGTAATGCATGAGGAATCTCCAACGTCAACCCAAAATATATTATAATTAAAAGTACATAAAATAATTACATATCAGTGTTTATGTCTTATGATGAAACGGATGCATGATTGAGATAGTTTTTACTCTCATGAATGTTAAAATTGTTTTGAGTTTAAGAAGAATTTATGGGTTCCTCAAATTCTAATAGGTAAAAATTATACTTAAGGGAGGAATGTTGAAGTTTGTCTTAGCTGCCTTCTTAATGATTAGAGGAGAAGAAAGGGAACCTTTGTCAAGGTTTCTTAGTATATGGTTTTGCTTCAATTTCCAAATAAGTATGTAGATAAAAGATGGATTTGACGAGGCTTTGGCATTTTCACTGGAGACATGATGTGGCCAAGGACATGAAAGTGTTGTGTAAGCAAGGTTTTTCTTAAGGATGCAGACAGTTACCAGTTTGATTTTGTGAGCACAATGTGCTTCAGAAGAAAACTAAAGTCAAATTTGACACGGTGATTCATTTTACAGTGGGTAATCTTATTTATGTTCACACGGATGTTTGTAATCCTTCTAAACAACCCTTATTTGGAGGAATTCATTATTAAAAGTATTTCATTGATGAATTCACACGTATAAAATCATTGTGTGTTTCCTAAGTGGAAGGACATGGTGGATAATCATATTGACGAGATTATAAAAGTTCTTAGGTCGAGTAACAATATAGAGGACCGAGATAATCCTATCTGAAGTAGTGCTAGGGTGAGGGTATGATTCAACATTCATCAGTCTAGTATAATCTACAACACGGAGTAGAGAGAGAAGATGAAGAAAACTAACTTAAACGGTTAAAGTGTGTGTTTTCCATGCGGGTTTGTAAACATAGTTTCAAGCCTATGCTTTGTTAGAAGCTTTTTTATTATCTAGACTTTATCATCGACATCAAGTGGTTAAGGTCATATCCAATATATAATAGCTGCACATAATTGGATATCCGACGTAATATCATATTTGTGAAGGTAAGATTGATCCTACATGTCCAAAAGAAAATTTTATGGGTTCAAGTAATAGACTAAAGAAAATTTTATGGGTTCAAGCAATAGAGTAAAGGGATAAAAGTTGTGTTATTTGAACGAAAATAAAATTGTTGTCAATAAGGATATTACATTTTATGAGACATATATGCACAAGGTACCCCGGAAGAAAAATAATAATTTCTCGAGAATGAGAGAAAAATGTTTCATGTGGAGGTGACTAATATAGTAAATCCTTTGTATTGAGAAGAATTAGAGGTTCTAGGATATGGGCCTTAGTTAAAACAGCGACCACAATCTTTGGCAAGCGGAAGAAATCAATAGTTCATAAACCAACAATAAGATGTGTTAGAGAGATTATAACATTTGAGATTGAATGAGTCAAAAGAAATGTGGCAATTCATAAGTATAAATAATCATTAACCTTTATTTATTCATGATTCAACATAACCGTTAATATAATGATATAGTGTTTATTCGTGGATGGACATTTATGGGTTTATAAAAAGATATTACCTAACGATTTTATAAATTTTAACTTTTGTGATTATTCTCTTTGTTGATCTCTTCTTTTCTATGGACCAACCTTATCAAATCAATCTTAAGAGTGTTTATTATTTAGTGTTGCTAACCGAAGATTACATTGGATTATTGTATTTTGGAGGTAATTTACCAGAAACCCATGAGCAAACTCTTTTGGTAAAGGAAAATAAGACATAAAAGGGATTCTTCATGCCACAATACATAATATAACTCGAATGATAGTCCCATCAATCTAAAGATGTTACTTATAAAGGTGACGAAATATGAGAAAACTTTACAAGTAGTGGATCCCCAACGATAGTTTTCTAAAAGATACCAATTTGTTTTATGGTATTAGATGCCATTGTAGTCTTTTAATGATTAGAACCCTAAACATAAAATTTGACTTGGTTTTATAATAATTTATAATGATCTTATTGTCAATGTCCTCGTGCTTTCTTACTTTGATTTGTTAATTTTCATAATCCATTTGCATAAGACTCTATCGACTATATTGGCACGACGTTTGTTGCTTATGTATGCAAATTTCAAGAAATGCCAAAATTTCAATTTCGAGAAAAGATAAATTTTATATTCAATTGATTCATCATGGATAAAAAGAACAAAATGTGTAGTATATACTCCTTGGCATAAGAGGAAGTTTTTTGGAGAAGCAAGGTAGAGAATTTCCATTTGTCTATTTGTGTTGAATAATATATATATATATATATATATATATATATATATATATATATATATATATATATATATATATATATATATATATATTAGTTGTTTGTTGGGTCACTTGTAGTCTTTTTTATTCGCATCTGGAAATTGCATATGAAACCATTGGATTGGAAGCCTTTCATTTTGATATTAGTTGATATTATTATTACTCGAGATGACTCTGTTGGAATTACTCAAGTTAAGACTGATTTGGGAAATATGTTCGATGTGAAAGACTTCGGTCAACTTCAATATTTTCTGGACATTGAAGTGGCTAGGTCTTATCATGGGATTTTGCTCTTACAGAGAAAGTACGTTTTGGATCTTTTTGAGGATACAGGGATGATTGGGTGCAAACCAGCTTCATCTCCTATGATTCCTAATTTAAAACTTGTGGCTGACAATGGTGAACTTTTGAAAGATCCGTCTATGTATTAACGTTTGGTGGGTCGTCTAATTTATTTAGCTAATACCAGACCAGATATATCATTTGCTATTGGGAGAGTTAATTAGTTTATGCACAAACCCTATCAGACTCATTTGGATGTAGTATATCACCTTTTGCGGTATCTTACGTCTTCACTTGTACTTGAGTTATTTTATATAGTAAGCCCTCAACCTAGAGGATTGTAGAGATATACTGATTCAGATTATGGAGGAGCTTGTGATGGCCACTCTACTACTGATTTTCTGTAACTTTCGTGATAGGCATCTTATCTCCTGAAAAATTAAAAAGCAAGCTATCGCTTTGCATTCCTCTATAGAGGCGGGATATAAGGCCATGGCCTTGGGCACGTGTGAGACTATATGGATATTCTTGGGGAGTTGAGATATCCTGAGAAGACTTCTTTAGTTCAGCATTGTGACAATTAGTCGACTATTCAACTTACTTCTGATTCAGTTCTTCATGAGAAGACAAAGCACATTGAGATAAACGTTCATGTTCTCATAGAGGAGGTTTGTCATAAGATCATCACTTCATCGTTTGTTTCTTCGGGTCTCTTCTTCACACTTCTATTAGCAAGGTTGACTAAGTTGATATTTACTTGTCAGCTTGAAGGGGAGTGTTGGAATGTGTATATTATTTATGTAATTGGCCATAGGATAATTTGGTCCCCCAATGTATTTCCTCCTTGGTATAAATACAACCCCTAAACTTGTAAGGGCCATAATAGAATTATCTAATTCTAGAAAGACACATCAGTGTGTCAGTAAAAAGGTGTTAATAAAAGGTGTCCCCATAGAATTATTCAAATTATTATTTTGGTTACTTTTGGCAATTGTTGAGGAGTTTCATGTAAACTGTCATAGGGCCTACTTGTTACTAAAAGATTCAACGGAGACTATTTGCGCGGTAGTTAATAGTAGGAACTACACCTATGGACAACTAGCATAAAATATTCGGGTTGGAGCGGTGTTGATATTAACTAAAATCCATTTGCCCAGCCCAATTCCACAACAATGCATCTCAATCATTAAAAATGCATATTTGCAACATGTCATCGAGGAAGGAATAAAAAACATATATCTAAAAAATTAGGTAGAAAATTAATCCTAAGTAACGGGAAAAAATGATAGTTTCCACTGATGGAAAATTTTCGACCCTAGACAAAACAGTAATATTTTTAAAAAATAATTTTTATTGTCACAAAGCATTCACAATTATTCACATTTTGCTTTATGTTTAAATGTTGCAATGTTCATGAAAGTGTTGCATCTAGTGTGTAAGGCACCATTCGATTCCAATAAAAACATGACACGGATGTTATGGGTATGAAAAACGTGATATCCTCCTAGTATTTATTAATAAAATAGAAGAAATCAAAGAATATTACCCGTTGGCAGTGTGTTGTAAATCCCAGCCAGATATTTGGGTTGCTTGTTTCAGAGATTCTCTCCACTCTTCCACCTTATCCGATTCGTGTCTGGAAAAGGCTGCCCCGAACTCCCCTTTTTGTTTCCTCACATCAGAAGGATCTACGTTGTAGAAGATAGGAAAAATAGTTAGCCCCTTTGTTTGACTGAATTTTACAATCTTTGCAAGTTCATTCAAACACCACGATGACGAGCCGTAGTTTTTCGAGAATATGACAACAACAAACCTTGATTCCTCAATGTTTTTCACAAGTTCAGGTCCGATTGATTTTCCTCTCTCGAGTATCTCATCATCCTTGAAAGTGTGAATTCCTCCATCATGAAGAGCTGTGTACATGTGATCAACAAAATTTCGGCTCTTCACCTCTAAAACTCAAGAACACATCGTAATTCCATTTAGGTGGAGGGTCCAGCGGAGATGAAGCTGAGGAGGATGCCATTTACTGAGACTCAAAAGGCCACTTGACTTGAGAGCTGAAGATAACAAAACTTGAAGCTATTAATTGGGTTTTTAAACTAAAATGAATGAATGCATGTAGTGTAGTGTAGTGTAGTGTAGTGCTTATAATGGCCATAGTTCTTCCTAATATAAAACCATGGGGACCACCCACTTTTATCTAATAAAAAATCTCTTCATGTGCCAAACAGTACGACGCATTGTTTGTCTTAGCTTATTTTGATTTTTTAATTTAATATTTCCATTATACTAGTATACCGTTGGATGGTGTTAACCGATCGTGCAATATAAATCTGCATTAAGAAATAATCGCAACAAATTTCCCTAACGAATGAGAGACGGATACAGCCACATTTTATATAAAAAGAGAATATACATCATCATCAATGTTGTTTACAATTCCAAATATCTTCCACACATTGACAATCCTTGAACACACGTATTGAGATTCCAAGTAGAAGAAGGCCAAAAATAATGGATAATGAAGTAAAAGAAGACACAATTTGATAGTGTATTCAATAATTTAATTATGTAACAATACCTATATGACAAATGAAATAGGAACTCTCGTGAATTAACTATTGTACGTGTATTTTCACAAAATTACAGCAGAGCTCAGATAACAAAGGGCTAAATAAATCAGGACACCATTTGCTAGCTGAAAAAATGAGGGACAGAAGTAACTCAACATTAATTTCAAAACCTTTCACTATTAAAGACTCAATGTGTTTGTCTTTCATCTTCTCAATTATTTTTTCTAAAATAATGAAAAACAAAGATATAAATCACAATCCATTCCCACATAACAAAAGCATTCGATCTATAAACAGAAAGAAACTTTAGAACCAATTCAAAGGACAAAACCATATAACTTAAAGGCATATTAACAAACTAAAAAAAGTTGCAACAATGATTATTATTCCTCTTCCACCTTATTAAAAATGAATTGAAAGAAATATATTTGCAATAAACCTAAAAGTCTGACAAAAAATAATTTACCACCAATTAAAAAGACCCATACAAAAGTTAATAAGAAAAAAATTAACCTTCACCCTACTGTAAAATTTTACAAGCATACATAAAATAGTATCATCATCCCCAAAACTTATCCCAATACTAACTTGTAACCTATTTCAATATTTTCCCAATCCCGTATAATTATGAGTCCTAAAACTTGAGTTTCTTACCTTACCCAACATTTTCTCATCAATCAATGGAACGTCGGTGCTCTTGAAATAGGGTTTATTTATGATGTCATTATGTGATTTTTGATTGTCTAAGAACATACATCAAATTGACTATAGTATAATAACTGGAAACTAAACTATATTCAATGTGAATCATAAATTTTTCCTTGATTGAGTCAATAGTCAATTGCCAAAAAGTTGGGATTAGATTAACATTGAACTATAAAAATAGTTCACGGGACAGGGAAAAGTAATGAACAAATTACAAAAACATATTAATCTGTAAAAAGAAGATGGAGGAGGATTACTTGTCAAATAACCTTGCTCTTATGTGATTTCTCAAAGCTTTTAATAGCAAAATATCCAACACACTTGTTCTTTTGATACCTATATATACAGTTTACACATCATATTATACATATATATATATATATATATATATATATATTTGAAAAGATGAGCAAAGTTCCTAAAGGAACTGTAAATTTCTACCCAAAATAGGAACTATACATGGACAAATCGTGGTAAAAAAAAGATATGTACCAAATGTTTTGCTTTGTACGTAATACGAGGAACTGTGTGGTTAATTATGGGAAGTTGCTGCGAGGTGAAGAAAAGGAAAAAATGTGGTATTTCTCTGAGGTTGATGTGAGGAAAAGAGGAGACTAAAGGGTAGAAATAGATGATGGTCTCTAAGGATTATGAAGTCACATTACGTATTAAAATTTGGGGTTTAAAGTCAAAATGACTCTATTTTTATTATAAAATTAATATCTAAATTATTCGATACAGAAAAATGAAGTTAATCCCTCGCTCGATTTCAATGCATACTTTGGAAAAATTCTTTTTTTGTTATTATGAAATATTTAATCATGATGATTTTCATAAATTAGTTTGACAACTATGTTTTGTTTTTGAAGTTCAAAATAGATGAAATTATATGTCCAAGGTTTTAAAAGGCGCGAGGCGTAGTTGAGGCATTTTACCTCTGTGAGGCGAGGCGTAAGCCTCAAGGCGGTCCGAGGCGTAAGCCTCAACTTTTTTCCACAGAAGTAACTAAAAATTGATATAAAAATAGTAATTAAACGAGGAACAAATTAAGTATAACAACTATCATGAAAACAAACGATGTAAACCTGATTCCACAACACAATACAAAGAATAACACCATAATGTCATCATCACAATACATGTTATACCGTCAAGACAAAATAAATCCATAATGAAAATCATCATCACCATCACCATCACTGTCACCAAACCATAACAAAGTATAGTGTATCACCAAACCATAACCCAAAACAAAACAAACAATGTATCATCACTCTATATTAAGTAGTGGATCATCAGTATCCAATGGCCAGAAAAATGGATAATATGCTTCATCTCCACCTCCATCCCCTTCATCATCGCTTAGAGGATCATCAATGGAATCATCTGCATATCGAATCAGTCCATCATCCTCCTCATCTGAGTTGAGATCCTCCCGCTCCTCTTCTTCGTCCACCAATTGCAATCATTTTCCTTTATCTAATAAATAATAAATTTAAAATTTAGTTAAGTTGTTTGTTTGAAATTAGTAAAATAAAGAAGACAAGTATAATAATAATTTAGACCTTTTCTCGTAGTTTTTTAACTCTTCGACCTTCTCCTTTTTTTTTGCACTTGTGTATTCGTGCCTCCCTCAGTTGTCAACCCCGATTCATCGCTTTGGCATCCATTGGATGGCTCGGCAACCCACTCATCGTCAGAAGGCACAATGCCAATGACCAACGGATCCTGGTCTTCCTTAAGCTCCTTTTTCATCAAGTGCCTATCTTTCAATTTTTTATTATACATGATGTAGACGAGCGTGTTGAGCTTCGATGTTGCCAAACGATTTCTCCTCTTTGTGTGTATCTATTATAAATTTTTGTAAAGTTAGTCATAATATTATAACTATATTTCTAGAGCCAAAATTAATTCATAAATATTAATTACCTGATTAAACGTACTCCAGTTACGCTCACAAGCGGAGGATGAACAAGTTAAAATTTAAAAAATATTAACTTAAAAAAAATTAACTTCAATAATTTATGTATTTACCGGGACTCCTTTTCTTACACGTAAGTTTCGCCTGTGAATATCCAAACATTCCCTCTCTCCTTCGAAACACATCCAATTGCAAATCATCTTTTTCCCTCTCCACTGGATCGGTGATGAGTTTGTCCATGCAAATGTACAACCCTGACTATCTCAAAGTGCGTGGAGAAATTATCATCATATTGGAAGTGGGGATTTAGAAAATATGTTGTCGCGTGCAAATGACGACGCAATTGAAAATCCCACTTCTCGTCATTGATACTCCACAACTCCTTTACGCCCCCCCTCATTATTATCCATTTTTTTTGCTATCTCCTCCTTGGCTTTATCCATAGCACCATAGAGAAATTCCATTCCCGGCATCTTTTCAGAATTTGTCATTCTCAATACACTAACAAGAGGCTTTGTGGTCTTAATTGCATAAGCCACACTACCCCAAAAATTGATATCTCACAAAATAATCATTTTGCTTCCTTCCCTTCTGGCTTATTTGCCCAACTACATTCTGCCCAATCTTTAGAGGTAAACATCGCCTCCAATCCTTGCCTCAACCCATACATACTTTGTAATGTCAAATATGCAGTGGCAAATCTAGTTGCAGCTGGACGAACAAGATCCTTGTTGGTGTTTTTCCTCATCAATGCCAACACCCATCCATGATTGTAAATAAAATTGTTCACCTAACCATCATAAAAAGTATCGTAATACTTAAATTAGAAATCAAATTATGGCAAATATATTGAGAAATTGATATAAAAAAATACTAATTTATTACCTTTTTCGATTTAAGCAACGCATTCTTGTGCTGTGGCAAATTTCCAAGCTTCTCTAACATTAAATCTATGCAATGTGCAGCACACGACCTCCACCAAAGTCGTTTTCTCTTCTCCATTAACTTACTTCCTGTTGCTTTATAGTGCGATGCATTGTCTGTCACAACTTGGATAACAATATCCTCCCCAACTTCCTCCATAACATCATCAAGTAGCTTAAACAGTAAATTAGCATCTTTAATGGCATCGGATGCATCCACAGATTTTAAAAAAACAGTACCATATGGATTTTTGACAAGAAAATTTATCAAACTTCTCTCTCGAATATCTTTCCACCCGTCAGATAATAAGGAAACCCCGGTTTGTGCCCATGTCTTTTTCACCTCACTAACAATTTCATTTGCCGTCTCCTCTTCCTTCTTCAAAATCCACATGCTAAGTTCATGAGGTTTAGGAGGCTTGAAACCACGACTAAATTTCCCAATTGCCCGACACATGTTCCCAAAAGAAGGACTACTTGCTACATTGAAAGGAATACCATTTTCAAAAAGACGTACGCCTCTTCCATACAAGGCACAAGCCTCAGTTCAGTCCCCTAGAGGCGTAAGCCTCAGCCTTGATAACCTCCGCCTCGCCTCGATTCGCCTTTTAAAACCTTGTATATGTCATGTCCTAATGTTTTGAAATTTTTTATGTCGATGTCTTCGTATCGTGGCGAACACTAAACCTCTACCCATATAGGTGCTTCATAGTGTAGCAGTATCTCTAAACAAAAATAATTTTATAGGGCTATTGTATCAAATTTGACTGCACCCAAGCATAATTCAGTCAGAAATTTGAACTATTTTTTTCATAAAAAAGGGGGGAAAGGAAAAAAGGCAATCCTTTATGATATAAAGAGACAAATGGAGCCTTCTAAGAGCACCATAATTTGTAGTTTTACATAATTGATACACAACCATGGTGAGGAGATAATTCAAATTAAACAAAAAGTTAAAAAACCACATCTTTAGAAAAGTTCTATTTTTCTTGCTCGTGTAACATCGGGTCCACACACACGGGTGGACGTAGGTGGATCTTTGTGTAAGTTTTCATAGTGAAAGGCAATGAGTTTTATGTCATTTTAAAAGTTAGGAGCGGAGCTGTAAATAACATATCTCCTAATCAGATATGCTCACTAAAAAAATACTACCTTCATTTTCTATTTCTTCCTTTCCTCCCATCTATTTTCCCTCCAAGCCCAAGTCGCCGCTGCCTTTTCCTTACCCAACCAAATTGCCGACAACCCCCCTTCTCTTCCCTTCCTCCGACGACAACCCAGCTAATGCCCTCCCTCTCTCTTTTCGCCAGGACAGTGCCCTCTTTCACTCGACAACACAAGTAACTTTTAAAGTTTTAATGACATAATTTTTGTTTTACAATACTTTATAGATAAAATATAACTTGAATAAGTAATTGTTATAATACAACTTGAATAGGTATTTGCCATTCAAATAATATATTTTTAGGGCTAAAAATTGTAGAAAATTATAAATAACCCTAAAGAAAATCGTCGGAACTACTCGAAACTTTTGCACCCGAACTAAAAATTCTTGGTTCGCCACTGTCCACACGGTTATGCTAATGATGTGACTTAAGTCAAGTCTTTCCATTGCCCAAAGTATTCTTGATGCTAAATTATGAGTTATTGTGACAGATTTTCAAGACAAACGGCAGACACACTAGCTAAAGGACAAAAACAACTCATTGACTCGAGTCAAAAACAAAATAAAACGTAAAAAAAAAACTCACTTTCATCCCAATTCTATTTATTAAAAAATATAATAAAATTTCCTCATTTTTCTCATCCCAATTTTTATCTATGAAAAAAAACTATTGTTTCTTGTCCCAATTTATTTTATTAATAAAAAATAAATAAAAAAGGGGCATATACCAAATAATCCCTTGAACTTTTTTTAATACACGTTTAGTCAAAGTCTTTTTATTTTGTACCAAAAAGTCCTTCACCATGCCAAAAAGATTTTACTATGCCGCTGGCGCGGACCTTTAAAGATAAAAGAATAAGGGACTTTTTGGTATTTGATCCAATAAAAAAGTGTTTTTGTTGACTCGTCCATATTTTTGTTTATTAAAAAAAATTCCTATATTTTCTCTATTAAAAGAAAACAAAAAAGTCTTCCCAGTTTTTATTTATTGATAAAAACAATATTTTTCTTTTTCATCCTAATTTTTAATTTCTTAAAAAAAACTAAAAATTATTTATTGTTCTCTTTTCCATCCCATATTATAAAACATAAGTGTGTTATTCTTTTTTTTGGCAAAATGTAATTATATTAAACCAAAAAGCGAACCGTCAAAGATATACAAATAAGTTCAAGACACACAATAGAAAATAAAGAGCACAAAGGCTCGAACAACACATTTTCAAAATGAACAAAACTAAGTCCCTACAATAACCCAACAAATCTATCTAAACAAATTACATCCACTAGGGCACTTAGGCCACAAACCAATCACGACTGCAATTTGAATATTCAATATAAAATCACAGTACCACAACGCTCGCCATAAAAGATTTTACAGTAAAATGAAGAAACACCACCAAACATTGCCAAATGGTGCAAGCACCAACACCAAACAAGACCACCAAGGAGGGGATGGAAAACATCCTCTCAACGCCCAATCCAAACCAAAGCCAAAAAATTTCTTAGAGCACGATCCCATTTAGGGGGCTGATTTTATCAAAAGTAATAAGTTAAAGAACAAAATGACCCGTGGTTATCAACCTTATTGGGAGTACTCATGGTGGTTGGCGATTACATCGAACATCATCAGAACATCAACCATTATTGGTGAGAGATAATTGCACAAAGGGGAAATACCCAAGTATCACTAGTGGTCGGCAGCAAGATCCAGGTTTTGTGGTCGGCGACGATTGCTACAATAGCAAAGATCCCCTATTGATGGTCAGCGTCTACTATTAATGGTCGGCAGCAGATTTTGAGGGTTCCCGACCACCTATTACTGGCCGGCAGCATGGTTACGGTGCCATATTACTGGTCGGCATCATACCAGTCTCTCTCCTCAGCTCAGTCCTAAAATTTCACATTTTCTTTGTTGTTTACTCCGTAATTGTGTACAGAGAGAGAGAGAGAGAGAGAGAAGGAAAACAAACCTCATGTGAGTCCGAAAATGATGGAATGCTGTTGGTTTGGTTGGTATTCCTCGATGGAGATAAATGATTGCTTTGATAAAACAAAACAGAGAGTGAACAAGTGGGGAGTGGGAATGCAATGGTCTCTCAAAGTAGACAGAGAGACGACAGACGAGAGAGAGAGAATGATTCCATTTTGTACACCACTTTTTATTTGATTTCTATATGGGAGAAACCGCCTAATCTCACGTGGGAAAGATTCCACTGACTCAAGACAAATATCCACTTTGATACAGTTCTAAGAAAAACAATGATAGATTCCCAAATAATCTCCCCCCTCATCTCTACTTTTTCCTTTTTTTTCGATGGATATGCTCCTTTTTTTTTCTATTTTTTGACCCAACTTTTCATATATAAAAAAATGTTTTTTAGATTAATTTTTTGTCCCAATTATTCTCTATTAAAAAAAAATCTTTGTAGTTCTAATTTTTTCTTATAAAAAAAGTATGATACAATTATTTTACGCTAATTAATTAATTTTTTTTGGATTTTAATTTTATAGTGACTTTATCAAAAAGTCTAACCCGACACATGATTTCGTGTGTCGGCCGTGACACACTAAAATGACGTGTGTCGTGTTTTAATAAAAAAAATATTACCTAAAAAAATTACTACCGAAACAATTTATATCGCGTCATGTCGTGTTTTAATTAAGTCATGTTCGTATTTTGTAAAAAAAAATTGTTTTTGTCGCATTTAATTGGGTCGGATTCGGGTTATTTTAATTTAGTCATGTTCGTGTTCATTTTTTTTATAAATAAAAATACAATTTTTTTTAATAAAAAGTCTAGGCCAACACATGGTTTTCATTTGTCGGCCGCGACACACTGACATGCAATTTGAGTGTTTTTATTTTGTTCCAAAGAGTGCTCAAACACTAATTTAATCAATATTTTCGTATTTTTAAATGTTCGCTCCAGCAGCAAACTTTGAGTATTTTTATTTTGTTCCAAAAAAATCCTCAAACACTAATTTAATCAATATTCTCTTATTTTTAAAGATCCGCGCTAGCGGCACACTGTGAGTGTTTTTATTTTGTTCCAAAAAGAGCTCAAATACTAATTTAACCAATACTCTCTTACTTTTAGAGGTCTGCGTCAGCGGCACACTTTGAGTGTTTTTATTTTGTTCTAAGAAGAGCTCAAACACTAATTTAACCAATATTCGTGTTGATACCAAATTTGATCAGCTGACAGGGACTAATCATATAAATACACGTGTTGACTCATATGGCAAATATGAAGACTTTCGACGAGCAACATGCTTAGCGTTTCGAGCTACCTAAATGGTCCGAGCTACTCAAGAGGTCAAAACCACTCAAACGGTCCGAGCAATTTAGGCGGTCCAAGCAACTCAAATACTTGTGGCGTACGCATCAAGAAAATCGAAAGATAACTGTGCATTAAATGCGCATTATTATCGTACAAATGTATATGTCTACTGGATAACAACGCATTATTCTTTCACATGTACAACCTCAAGGCTATAAATACATTGTAATCTCCTCATTTGAAGAGGACTCGGAATCTCTTGGTAAAGCATTTATCGAGAATTCCAGACAAACAGTCAGCAATACAAAAATAGTGGACGTAGGCCATTCTCTTAATGCTGAACCACTTTAAAAATCTTTTGTTTTATTTACTTATTCATTTTTATCTGTGATTAAAATAATTAGATCGAATCTAATTTTTTACATCAACAGATTGGCGCCGACTGTGGGAAACGATTGTAATTAGCGTTTTTCACCAACAAATTCATCATCTATGGCTGACCCAGAATCCAGCAACCGAAACACTGCAGTCCCTCCAAACTCCTCTACACCACCAAACATTCAAGACCTAGCTACCATAATGGCCAATTTAGCCCAAGGGCAAATGGTCATGGAAGAAACCATGCGTCAACTCATACAAACTGTTCAAGGCGGAGCATCGGCTCACTCTGAACACCGAAATACCTAAAGAAGTGCCCATCTACCGTCCTCAAGATATAGACGTATTGATTCATATCGTACTGATAGATCTAATGATCCTTCGTATCAACCTGGTCGGACCTCATCGGTACGAGCTACAGATTCTCAGCGAAACGTCTCTCTAACTCTAGAGAGGGCTAGTGCTCTGGAGAGGTTGAGTAGAGTCTCTCCTTTTGATCGGTTGGGCCCTAGAAGGATTAGGGATCCCCATAAGACTGCGTTGAGGAACTCTCAACGACCATCCGACCTAAGGGAAGGATCTGCCCAATCATGACCAACGGCTCGTAATGAGAGGTCTCAAGAGGAAAACTCAATGCGATCGGTTGCTCGAACAAATATGCTCGAGGTAAAAAATGATGCATGGAAGGGTTCTATTCAGAGGTTGGAAGATAGATTAGGGGAGATGGCTAAGGCCAAGAATCCTTTACAACGAACTTTTGTCCAAGGGACACCGTTTGTGCAGGCAATTGTGGAATTCCCCACACCATCAAAATTTAAAGCTCCTATGGTGACGCCAAAATATGATGGAAAAATAGATCATGTTCTCCATATAGAACAATACCAAGCAGCTGCTGATATCTACTCGGTTCCAGATGAGATGAGATGGAGGGCTTTTTCAGGAACTCTTACAGGATTAGCTCAAATATGGTACAACAACCTTCCACGAGGAAAGATCACAACTTTTCTTCACTTAGCAGAGCTTTTTATAGGAAATTTCTATTTTGGAGCGAAATCGGTTGAACGAGTAGCGCATTTGATGAGTGTTAGACAGAAGAAAGATGAAAGCACTGGAGACTATATTACTCATTTTAATAACGAGAAGCTTAAAGTAATTGATTACGAAGAGAATTAGACAGCGATTACTGCTCTGATGAGTGGTCTGTTACCAAACAAATTGTATTACACTTTGCCTAAGACCCACCTAAAACCATGGCAGAACTGATGGCAAAAGCAGCCAAAATTATGAATGCTGGGGAAGCCATGGCTGCGAAGAAGAACTCAGACAATAACGAGACTAAAGTTGAGATTACTAAAACTAAGAAGAAGGAGCAGAGGAACAATGGTGGTGATAGGCAATCGAAGGGGAAGCAAGCACTAGAGCAAATGAAGAAATATGGAAATTATACTCCCTTGAAGGTTGATATAAATCACATTCTGAAGGAGATCAAGAACAGCGAGGAGCTAGACTGGCCAGCTAAAATGAAGGCAGATCCGGATAAAAGAGACAAGTCCAAATATTGCGAATTCCACAAAGATCATGGTCACACGACCAAGCGTTGCATAGCTCTCCAGAATAAAATTGAAGAACTCATTAGATGAGGAAAATTGACCAAGTATGTTGATCCTCAAAGTGGTGGAAGGACCAACGAACGAGGAAGGCAAAGTTCTAAATCTCCCCTTCGAATAAAAGAAGACAAGAAAAGAGATCACGAGGATGATCCAGAAGATGACCCCGATCTCCCTAAAAGACCAAGACAGCCAGAACGTGAGGTATTTTCAATCCATTTTGGATCATTTGAGGGTAATGTCATTATAAGTGGTGATGCAGGAGGAGGAGATCTAACTGCAGAGAGAAAAGCTTGCCTCAATGAGGCTCAAGCTTGCTCGTATATACAGCGAATAAACTTGGCCGAAGATGATCGCCCGAGGAAGGTGAATAAAGACAAACTGGTCATTGGTTTTTCCAAAAACAACCTGGCAGGAGTACTATATCCTCATGATGATCCATTGGTGATCAAGATTGGTGATCAAAATGAGAATGAAGTAAGTGGTGATTTCGCGGGTACTAGTGGATAATGGTAGTTCGACGGATATCATGTTCTACCCATGTTTTGATAGTTTGAATCTGAAGTTAGCCCAATTGGAGCCCTATCACAGGCCCCTTCTCGGATTTACTGGAGAAAAGGTTTTTCCACTTGGGACGATCAAGTTGGATATGCTTATTGGTACATGGCCTACTTGTCGGACAGAGAAAGTACGCTTTTTTGTAATGGATAAAAATGTCCAATCAGCTTACAACATCATCCTAGGAAGGGTAGGTTTGAAGAAGTTCGAAGCGGTACCATCTACTGTGCATCAATGCCTAAAATTTCCAACCAATTTTGGAGTGGGAGTTGTGAAAGGCGATCAGAAAGTAGCTCGAGAATGCTACTATTCATCTGCCGAGCAGGAAGAAATGGAAGAATCCAGGAAAAAGACTACAACCTATCAAGTGGATAAAGGTGCAGAAATTAAAACATTAGATCCTAGAGACGAGTCGCAGCTTATAAAAGGGCAAGTGGTGGAAGCAACTGAAAATATCATTCTAGACGATGAACGGCCAGAACGAACAACTCAAATTGGTACGTTGTTGGATGCCTCACTAAAACAGGAATTGATAGCTTTCCTAAGAAGCAGAAAACAAACTGTCGCATGGAGTCACGAAGACATGCTAGGTATAGACCCAACTTTCCTATGTCACGAGCTTAATGTGAACAAGAAAATCAAGCCAGTGAAGCAAAGAATAAGAGTGTTCAGCCCTGAAAAGAACCAAGCTATACAAGAAGAGGTCAAGAAGCTTCAGAAAGCCTATTTTATTGAAGACGTCAGATATTCGGACTGGCTAGCAAATGTGGTGATGGGAAAGAAGAAGAATAATAAGTGGAGGATGTGTGTAGATTTCACCGATCTTAATAAAGCTTGCCCAAAGGATCATTTTCTTTTACCTCGCATAGATCAACTCGTGGATGCTACTTCGGGGAATGAGTTATTAAGTTTCATGGATGCTTATTCTGGTTACAACCAGATTAAAATGAATCCTGAAGACAGGGAGAGTACCTCTTTTATCACTCCAAGAGGAACTTATTGTTATAATGTTATGCCTTTTGGTCTTAAAAATGCAGGTGCAACATATCAGCGGCTGATGAATAAGGTGTTTGCAGAGCAAATCGGTCATAATATGGAGGTTTATGTTGACGATATGCTGACGAAGAGCAAGAAAGCTGCTGATCATCTAATTAAACTAGGTCAGACCTTTGATCAACTAGAAAAATATCAAATGAAGTTCAATCCTACTAAGTGCATATTCAGAGTACGAGAAGGAATGTTCCTCGGATACATTGTCAACCAATGTGGCATTGAAGCAAATCGTGAGAAGATCAAGGCCTTATTAGAGCTAATATCTCCAACCACGAAGAAGGAGGTGCAAAGTCTCACAGGGCGAGTAGCAACACTCAACAGATTTGTGTCATGAGCAACAGACAGATGTCTCCCATTCTTCAAAACACTCCAAAAAAATTTTGAGTGGAATGATGAATATGAGGAGGCCTTTCAAGAACTGAAGAAATATCTGGGAACACCTCCCTTGTTATCTAGACCAATAATGGGAGAAAGACTATACTTTTATCTGGCAGTTTCAGAGAACGCAGTGAGCTCGGCGTTGATAAGAATGGAAGATGGAGTGCAGAAACCAGTGTACTACACTAGCAAGGCCTTCCAAGGAGCAGAAATCAGATACCCAAAGTTGGTGAAGCTAGCGCTAGCATTGATCGAAGCAAGTAGAAGGATGAGGCCGTACTTCCAAGCCCCATACTATAGTGGTGTATACTGATATGCCATTAAGACAGGTTCTCCATTAACTGGAGAAATCGGGAAGATTGATGTACTGGACAGTAGAGCTTAGTGAATATGATATAATTTATGAGCCTAGGTCTTCATTGAAGGGGCAGGCGGTGGCAGACTTTATATCATCTAGTTGACCTAGGTCAGACCTTTGATCAACTAGAAAAATATCAAATGAAGTTGAATCCCACTAAGTGCATATTCGGAGTACGAGAAGGAATATTCCTCGAATACATTATCAACCAACGTGGCATTGAATATTAGTGATACACATTACACAAATCCAGAATCAGAGCTCTATACCACCAACTCCGGTTGGTCGGCATATCAACTACCACCAACTCCGGTTGGTCGAGAACTTTATACCACCAACTCCGATTGGTCAGCAAATCGATTACCACCAAATTCGGTTGGTCGAGAACTTCATACCACCAACTCAGGTTGGTCGGCAATTCAATTACCACCAACTCCAGTTGGTCGGGAACTTAATACCACCAACTCCGATTGGTCGACAATTCAATTACCACCAATTTCGATTGGTCGGGAACTCAGTACAACCAACTCTGGTTAGTTGGTACCAAACTAGGCAAGAAGCTGGATGAACCCCTGAGGCATCCACTGCCTAAGCAACCAGGTAATCTTAACGGGATTACTACAACTAAGTAGAAACATGGGATAAAAATCATTCCCTTACTTAGGCCTAAAGAGTGACAAGTCACTATAACAACCAACTACGGTTGGTCGACAAATCAATTACCACCAACTCTGGTTGGTCGGGAACCTTATACCACCAATTCCGTTTGGTCGTCAAGTCAATTATCACCAACCCCGGTTGGTCGGAAATTTAATAACCAAACGGGACATTTTCATTTTTTTACAGATATATATACATGTTCATCAGTGAATAAAAGAGATATTTTACAAAATATTTCCAAGACAATGACAATGAAATTGCAAAAAAGACTAAAAATTTCTTCATTGAAACCAAAACAGATTACATATGATATAAATTATAAATTATATGTGATATGAACTGGGTTCATTACATAAATAAATCCTATTCTATGGACTTCTTTCCCTCTGCCTTTGACACAGGGTCTACTCCAGCTGGAGGATCATCAAGACTATAAGGGGAATTTATGAAGTTTAGATCTCGTAGCATTATAATGTTCATTATAGATGGACGATCAAGTAGGTTCTCTGGACGAGATATCTCAAAGTTTGAATGAAGACTGTAATCGGCAAGATATTTGGAGATCAAATATTGAGGAACTGCCCGAGCAGGAATCTAACTCATGTCAAGCTTAAAAGGAGGCACGGGCAAATCAAGCACTCCAGGATCATAATAATCCCATAAGAAGTGTCCTTGCTCCAATTGTAACACACACAGAGCGTTCAACCATCCCTGAATGTACCCTTTATTATTTGATTGTTGTATCTGATCATCAAGATGGTAAAGGGCTTTATTATAACCGGCCATCCAAAACTCTCTGGGCTGTTTATGGAATTGATAAGTTAACCTTTCCAGTTGCTCGTGAAGATTCTTCACCAGAATCTCTTTATTCTCCAAAGCAGAATTCTGCGAAGAAAGTTGGTGAGTAAAATTCAGAATTTTCTTGGACATCTCTGCCAAAGCTTGATTCGTCGCCATCAACTGAACTGCCTGATTCTCCAAGGCTGATTGAGTTCTCTCCTCTTCCATGGTAAGCCGACCAGCCCTTGGTCATCCACGAGAAGAAGATCTTGCTCGTCCGCGGGTAGATGTGGAAGGTCCGGCTCTTTTCAAGGTTTCCAACTCATCTCGTAAGTTAGCATTTTCTATCTCCAAGAAAGAAAAACCTTCATCGTTAATAGGGACCAAAGCACTCGAAGAAGATGTAGCAGATTTGAGTTGCTTTATTTCTTCCTGCAAAAGAATGTTCTCTTGCTCTAACAGCTTGGCAATATGCTTGTGCTCTTCTATTTCAAGCTTCAGAATACTCTCCTTATTCTCATGAGCAGAAATGAATTGGTCATACCCTTTATCAGCGCTTAATTGTTGATATTTTTCTCATATCCTTGATGAAGAAGGGTCGTAGATTCTTTATATTGTTGTTAAAGTTATTCAATCATTTCGTAATAGGACACATTATTGGCCACAGTGCGATCAAGTAAGAACTTCAGGTATTGGTAAGCTTCAATTGCTTGGTCAGAAGCCCTGATCCAAGGATGTCAATTATCTGGGCTTCACTAAGATCTGCATGACCAGCTTTAAAATAATCGTTGCATTTTTTCATTAATTCCGTGTCATGAGCTGATAAGATCTCCATCCTAGCCATAAATTAGCAAAGAAAAAGAAATAAAAAGAATTAATGATGATACAAATAGAGCAAGTAAAAGAGAAATTCAAGACGAACAACTAAAGTTTGAATTTTTATTCATCATAAGAAGAGATACACAGTCTAAGGTTACATTCAATAAAGTAACAAAATATAAAAGCCCAAATGACTCTACACCTTCTCCTTGCTTCCTGAGACTTCCTCGGAGCTTTGATGAAGAGGTTGGCTGCTCGGAAGGCAAATAAAGCTGTTCGCCAGAAGTGCTGGCTGGTTGGAGTTGCTCGGAAGGCTGAATAACAAGAACAACAAGGATTTGATCTCCAGTCATCATAAAAGATTCATCTGAAGCAGCTTCATCCTCTTCTTCTTCTTCTCCAGGAGAGGGAGGAGGGCCATGAGTGTATTACTGGAATAATTCAGAATCCTCAGCAACTTTCAGCTCCTTTAGGGCTGCAACCCATCCATCTCTAAAATATTTGATGCTGGCATACTCCATTTGGGAAGACATGACAGCTAGGCCCTTGTTCCAGCCTTTGTCCCAACCAACGTTGAAGGATTTCTTTACTTCAGCCTTCCTTTTTACCTTCTCCAAGGAGGTCCTTTCAATAAGAAGCTCCTCGGTAACCTTTAACTTCTATTCCACCTCCTTTTTCTGTCTCTCAACATCATGAAGTTTAACAACTTCAGTTTCAGTAGATTTGAGCTTAGCCTCAAGCTCTTTATTGCTCTTTTTAAACTCCTTCAGTTTCTTCTCCAAATCTTTGGAGGCATTCACAGCTTTATCTCTCTCTTGCTCAATGGACTTAATCTGCTTCTCCCAAGTAACTTTATTTTTCTCGTATTTTTGACGAGAATCCTTCAAAGACTGAGTCAGCCCAACAAAAGCTTCCTCCACTCCACCCGAGGAACTTGAAGCCCTAATAGCTTCATCTTTCTTCATAATGCTGTTAAAACACGTTACCAGCTGAGAAAAGAAATAACTCTAAGTCAATACATGAACATAATATTAAAAAGTAAAAGGCTCAGGTCAATAATACTTACTGAGGCAATGTGTTGAGAAGCCAGAGCAGTAATTCTCTCACGAGAAAGAGTATTTTCAATGCCTTGGACTTCTGGGATAGTCCAAGACCTTACCAAGCCCACAGCAGAGCTCGGAGGAATAAAAGTTGGAACACCACCTTCAACATTTGAAGGTTGAGAGATAGGTTCAACGGGTCTCTCAAACGAACTCTTCTTTAATCTCCTCAGAGGAGCAGGAGCATTCTTAACTAATGATGTTGTCTTTGTTGGAGAAATGACAATGACATCACTTGAAGGAGAGACAACAACAGTCTTTCTCGGGGCTATAGGGGGCTTTTCGACAGTTCTCTTGGCAACAGCAGGAGGGGGTACATCAATGGTTTTCATCCCCTCTTCAGGGACATCTTGTTTACTTTTCTTTGTCTCTATTGTGGCAGAGGCAGATTTGTCAAAAAGGGTAGGAGCTTTTCTCTTCTTCATCAGGTCAGTGATGGGAATATTCAATTCAGAAGAAGAATCTTCCACACTAGTCTCAGCAGTTGGTACTTGGTCAAGGTCAACCACCACAGGACGAGCAATAAAAGATGAACGGGAAGTTTTGTATCGCAACAGATAAGAAGCAAACCTAATATGCTCCCCAGCAATAGATTGATGCAAACTCCAGATAAGTTTTAAGTCTTATATGTTAACATCAATCTCTTTTGGGGGCTTTCTTTTACCATCAACTGTAACAAGCAAAATCAAATGTCAGTGATACATTTTATCAAATACAAAGAAAACAAGATTTCAAAAATAAAAACAATTTATCCCATTGCCATAAGGAGGACACTTAGGACCTTGGTACATATCATTTCCCTCAAGTGGGGGGTGTTGCCAATTTTTCATCACTACCCCATGATCAAAATAGTCCTTGTTGGTATCGTGAAGATTGACAACTAAAGCCCTATTTAAAAATCTAGTTTTTAAATAAAAGGTACTATCACTAGTGACCCATCTATAGCAATACATAATTTCTGGGATTCCCAAGTGAGTTCCATGGATTTGATTCAATCTATATACGCCATTGACTACCCTTCATATATTTGGAGCTATTTTTGCAGGTACAATATCGAAATATTGGCAAAACTCCAAACACTGGGGATTTGGCGGGAAAGAAAAACCACATTTGGCTACAAAGATACTTAGGAACCAATGTCCCTCAGCCAAAGAAAATAAGTCAGAAGGACCAGAAAGTTCTTCCAAAATAACCCATGAAGGGATTGAAAACTCAGACCGAAACTTATCCAACGACTCAACAGAATAAACCATGGCGAATAAAGAAATTAAAGAATAAGGAAGAAAATCTTACAGAGGAAATAGACATCAGTTGTCAATAAACGATGGAAAGAACGAAGGCACATGATAGAGAGAAGGTGAAGAGTTCAAAGTTACAAATTTGAAAAAGTGAAAGACGATAGGATTTTTTACCATGCTTAAATACTTTACGTCGGGAATAGAGAAAATAAATGATTGCCAGGAAAGACGCTTGAGTCGCTGGCGGCTAAAAGAGGAAAAGGGCACAGATATCGAAGTGATCGTGGAAATTCAAAATATTTGCGAAGTTTGATATTGTTCACTGAATATAAGTTGAAGTATTCTCCAAAAATTTATGAAGGATATTAATCCGAGCTATTTTCTAGCAAAATGTTCCATACTCTGCCTCAACTTCAAACTTTGAAACATTGGGGGCTTCTGTTGATACCAAATTTGATCTGCTGACAGGGACTAATCATATAAATACACGTGTCGAATCATATGGCAAATATGAAAACTTTCGACGAGCAATATGCTTAGCGTTCCGAGCTACCTAAATGGTCCGAGCTACTCAAGAGGTCAGAACCACTCAAACGGTCCGAGCAACCTAGGCGGTCCGAGCAACTTAGGCGGTCCGAGCAACTTAGGCGGTCCGAGCAATTCAAATACTTGTGGCGTACACATCAAGAAAACTGAAAGATAACTGTGCATTAAATACGCATTATTATCGTACAGATGTATATGTCTACTGGATAACAACGCATTATTCTTTCACATGTACAACCTCAAGGCTATAAATACATTGTAATCTCCTCATTTGAAGAGGACTCGGAATCTCTTGGTAAAGCATTTATCGAGAATTCCAGACAAACAATCAGCAATACAAAAATAGTAGACGTAGGCCATTCTCTTAAGGCTGAACCACTTTAAAAATCTACTGTCTTATTTACTTATTCATTTTTATCTGTGATTAAAATAATTAGATCGAATCTAATTTTTTACATCAACAGATTCTCTTACTTTTAGAGGTCCGCGTCAGCGGCACACTTTGAATGTTTTATTTTGTTATGTGGTGAGGACTTTTTGGAACATAGTTTTTTTTTACATGATGTGGTGTCATGTCGTGTTTTAATTAGGTCATGTTCGTATTTGATAAAAAAAATTATCGCATTTAATTGGATCAGATTCGAGTTATTTTAATTTAGTTACGTTCGTGTTCTTTTTTATTTTATTTTTATTAAACACTATTTTTTTATATAAAAAACATAAAACACTATTTATTTTATAAAACACTGTTTTTTTTAACTAAAAAAACCGTTTTTTATATAAAAAAGAGTGTTTTGTTTTGTTTTTTTTATAAAACAAAACACTTTTTTTATTAAAAAAAAAACAAATAAGAAAAGAGCCTTCGGTTTGGAATCGGGAGGCATGAGTCGGTAAGTGAAGCATGACTCTACTAAGAAAGGGAAAAAAACATTTTATCACATCATCTTTCTCGCCCTATTGTTTACAGCGGGCTCATTAGGTCCCCAAAATGGACCTTCTCATTCTCATGTGGTTTTGTCCACATATGAGAGAGAAAAAAAGATATAATTTTCTAAATTTCATTGACGCATTAAAATATATTTTATATTAAGACTTCGTTTTGTTTAAAAATAAACAAATTTTTTCATGACAGATCTTTTAATTTTTTATATAAAATTCTTTTATAGTGAGGAAAAAATAGTTTTTTAAGAATAACAGTTTGAAACAAAAAAATATAATTTTTAAGGAAAAACCAATTTTAACAAAATAAAAAATAATCTCCAAGTTCATTTTTTGAAAAAAATGAGAAAAGAGAATAGATCCTTCATTTTTATACCATAATATATTCTATTTTGATACCAAGAAATGAAGTGCTTTCTATAAACCTTTCGAAATCTGTCTTTAACTCCAAAGAGAAGATGTGTACGAACGAGATATCCAGCAACAAGAAAAAGGAAAATGATTGAATAGAGGAACCTCCGAACATTTGGCAATAATTTGATAAAAATAAAACAATTTTTAAACAAAAAAAACAGTTTCCCCCCCCCAAAAACTAGTTTTTAGCAAAAAATAGTTTTAAAAAAATACAGTTTTAACACAAAAAACAGTTTATTACCCAAAAGTGAAACAATTTTAATGGAAAAAAAAACAGTTTAACAGAAAATATTTTTTATTGAAAAAAAATTAACAATAAAAAAAAACAGCATTGAGAAAAACAATAGAATTTTTTAAACTAAAAACGGTTTTTTAGCCAAAAAACATTAGTTTTACACAAAAAAGAGTCTTAACGAAAAACGCTAAAAATTTTTTATCAAAACAAAAGAGGTTTTAATCAAGAAAAATAAGTTTTAAACATGTCAACAACATATTTTCATAAAATGAAATTTGATTGAAAAAACAAAAAGAATTTTTTTATGCTGACGCATGATTTTCATTGTCGGTTGTGACACTTATTGGTGTCGTTGACACGGATCCATCCATAAGACAATAATCAATCGCATCATGAATCGCTCAAAAATTATTGTACAGTAAATGATACACTTCATTTATAAACTAACATAAATAGAATGTAATGGCAACCAAAAAAACTCGACGAAAACAGATTCTTGATAATAATTTTTCTTTTTTAAAATGAAATGTAATTGAAAAAACAACCAACCAACCAAAACTAAACTTGAGAAGATTTTTCTTTAAAAAGGGATAATTGATGGTTGTTGAGAGTTTTTTTTAAAATCATATTTCATTATTAAGATTAAAAAAATACGTTTTCGTTTTTTAATCAAATTTCAAATTTTAGTAAAAAAATCCATTTATGCGTTTTAAAAGTTAGAAAATGAGAGATTTAATATTTCTTATGAGGACAAAACCACATCATAGGCTCCATTTGGGAGGTTCAAATGAGAATATACTTAGCTTTTTTCTCTAAAATTAAAGGTTTAAAATTTTATTTATATTGTTATAAATAACTATTATTTAAAGGAAAATTTTAACGTAAGCCCCATGGAACATGTTTTGAGCATCAAAATAGTAAATATAAAAACTACATATGAGTATATATGTGCCCTATTGATTGTTTGTCGGAACTTTGTCACTACTATTGTTCGGTTCTAAGTGTGTGCCCTTAACGCACCCATTGTCATAAACCTTATTTAAATTGTAAAATTTAACAATTGATCATGTTTCTCTATTAGTTTTTCTTAATCATAAAAGTACAAATCAAAACTAAAAAACAAAATTGATAAACAAAAATTAATGAGTATCCAAAATATAAAAAAATTGCATGTTTGTACGCATATATTATTCATAATTTTACATTTATGTACAATAATTTATTTTTGTTAATATTTGCTTAATTTTAAACTTCCAAATTCTCATTAAAAATAGTGACCATTACTTTTATCTATTTGCTTTGTATTAATGACACGTTTTAAATAATTTGAACTTATCTTAGGGCATGTTTGGTTTAAAACTATAATTCTGATTTATGTGTTTAAATATAATTTTGATAAAAAATTATCTTTGGCACACTTGTTTTTAAATACATAATTATAATATTTATGTGTTATAATCAAGTTTTTCAAAAAATAACAAAAAAGTATTTTCTAAATTCTGTATTTTATTTTTTAACTCGAAATTGTTCATTTTTAATATTTTTATGCATTTATACCCTAATATGCAATATACATACATAATACATTAATATGTGTGTAATTCTTATAAATGAAATATATATATATATATATATATATATATATATATATAATTACATATATTTATATTTTATTAAATTATATAATATATTAAGATGCATATGCTAAATAATATTATCAATGGATATATGATACTTATATATAGTTTTATACATGCATTATTAATGTATGGAATAATATAAAATATACATATAGTACATATGTATTAAAAAATATTATCAATTAAAACACAACGCATCACAAAATATTTTTTTTACCTAATATGAGCACACAGCCCAAATAAAAGCGACACACTGCAAAATTTTATCTTTAAAAAAACGAACACGACACTATTTTTGATAAAAGCACACATTCTCACACAAAAAAATAAAAAACAAGGTACTAACGTATAACTTTTTATATATGTTTACTATTGTAGTATGTAATAAAAAAATACTTTTTAATTTAACCTACTTTTTCAATATCATATTTGACTTAATTACACATTGTTAATATCTTTGATATACCCTTACATGAGGAATTATCTCAATATATTGCATATAAATAGGAGATTGAGTATAAAGATTTATTTGACCAAATTAGACTTAATCTCTCTTATGGGGAAAAAGTTGTGACAACCCGCTCACCAAGATAAGGGGTGGCCAGCCCAATATTCCAATATAATGGAATCATAGATAGAATCATTCTCATCATCACAATAAAAATATAGAATATCTAGGATAACCACCCAATATTTCAGAAAACGGGATGCCAAAAATTTTGATTTGAGAGTAAATAAAAGAAAACAAACAACCCAATTCCTGAAAGATAAGGGAAACCCCAAGACTTATATAAATAGTACAACAAGAATATAATAACAAGACCGAATATGTTACCGGTCACCAAATTGATACACCAATAATAGACAAGTTCAATAAGTTACTTATTACATTTCATTAGGCATTTACAAAAGCTTGGGCACCTCGCCCGAATAAAAAAAAAACTTGATCTTAACTAGAATACAGAAATGAAAACGTCTATACAAATTGTGTCCCGTAATACCCGCAATGCATCACGGCTCGCCGAGGACATCGGAATAGGAATTCAAATCAGGCATCCCTGCGGAGGAGTACCTGAGCAGAAACAAGATGCATGTGCAACAGGAAGTGTAAACGGGTCAGGGCCCGGTTCTATATGATTACCAGATGAATAAAAAGTATGACAGTTATGAATATCATCATGCTAGAAAAGGCAAAAGAAAGTAAATCTATATGCACAGTTCTACAACATAAGCTAATGAAATGAAGAAAATCATGAGTTTAATTTAACTAAGTAAGAGAAAGGAAAGATTAACATAATTAAAACTTCTATTAAATACCCCGATTCATGTCATAGTTTATTCCTCAACAGGAAAATAAATCTATAACTATCAGCTCTTTATGGCTTTTATCTCAATTTTAAGCTCTTTGTGGCTTTTATTTTAATTACATGCCCATCCTGGCATTACCATTCCTTAGCAGGAATAAAGTCAACATTTAATGCTCTTTATGGCATTTATCAATCATCAAGTCCCACTTGATTTAGAATGGTTATATTCTTATGCATACAACGATTCTAAGACCGCCCCTCCGAGTTTCCCAACTGGGCGCGCCCCTAAATGACCATCATCTTCCAGGGCCTATCTATACAAGACAACCTGGGCTCATAACGCAAACGTCGGGAAGCGACCATATGCCTGCGAGAAAGTCAATACCACATCCGGAATCCCCTAACCAGCGCAGAAAAATATATAAAAACCCCGCATATGCCCTAGGACTATATCCACCCTGCATTCACTAGCCAGGGGGCCTCACCAAGCGCGCTAACTTCCCTTATGATGTCATTTAGAGAGGTGTGTTTAACCAAATTACCATTTATCATGTTAATGATTAAGTAAGTTATCATTTACCATCATTTCCATATCCAATTACATTTTAGCAAATGTATATCCCATTTAACCGAAACCATATTCATTTACATTTTATAACTATTTCGCCCTTTAAAATCCGGAGCCATAAGTATTTACATTGCCATTTTGACCTCGAAGAATAAATAGACTTTCAATTATTCCCCCAAGATTCGTTGATAGGTAAAATAAACCATCAAGAATAACATAGATCCAATAAGCTTCTAAAGTTTCCCAAACATAATAATACATCCCCTAGTTTAACAGAAATCAACTAGAAGAAAAGGTGCCCTAACATCAAGAGGCCTAACCCCGGAAAAACCCTGCCTAAACCATTTCTAGACTAGGGTAGTATCCCAAATCACCCAGAACTCTAGGACTCTAAGTTTACTTCATGCAAGAAGGTTCTTAGATCCTATTAAAGAGAATAAACCTAGGAAGCAAAATAAGGTTTAAAGGTGAAAAACAGGGGACCGATCGACCGGTCCCAAGACCGCGGTCGACCGCGTATCAAGGTTTTGCCTACGAAAGAAAGCAGAAAGCTCAAAAAGGTATAGTCGATCGACCGGTCTAGGAACCGCGGTCGACCGCAAAATGATTTTATGCCTTTGTGGGAAAGCAGCAGGTCTGCCCCCGAAGGCCCGGTCGACCGGTCAGGGGACCGCGGTCGACCGGTAATAGCAGATCTAGGGTTCTTCTTCAAAAAAAACTAAACCCAAATCTCAAATCTCTTTCATTTTGAACATAACCAACAACTTTTATCTACCCCAAAGATTATCCTACATGATTCATAACCATTAAGACTCACCATTTTATCATCAAAACCAAATCTAGGTTTAAATACCATAATTTCCATTTTGATCTCCAAACATATATGTACATAAAGATCACACAATTTATTCATCTCAAAACATATATTAGCAAGTAGAAAACTTGCCTTAGGGTTGCAAATTCAGATTTCTTTGAGTAGGGGCATCAATCCATCTTCAATCTTCATCTTCTCTCTTCTTTCTTCACTTTTCTCTTCCTCTTTCCCTCTCTCTTTTCTCTCTATATGTTCAAGACATAAAATGGGAAAAATTAGGGGTTTAGGAAAGCTAAAATCGTGGCTTAAGTTAAAACTCCCAACTTAAATGGTTAACACCACATTAAAATGACTCCCAAATACGCATTTAAGTTAAAACCAGGTAAAAGTGCCCGGAACACAAAAATACAATATGGCACTTATTTTGACTGTCTTGGACCTCCCGAGACTAACTACACCCTCTAAACTGGCATCCGGAAATTTTATAATTTATTTAGAGCCCCACCAACTATACATTACACTATAAAACATACAACACGAGGATATTTACCTACATATATGGTAAATATACAACATCCCAGCAAATATATACTTCTATCTCATTCAATTAGTATTTACTCCAGTACCCACATTTTATATAATTACCTTATGCGGTAAAATTAGTATAAAATGAGCCTCCCAGAATCGAGGGTTGTTACATACTCCCCCCCTTACGAGGAAATTTTGCCCCCAAAATTCTGGCATACCCAGTTCTCATACAGGGTATAACACTCTAAACTAGGATTTTACCATCCTAAACAAACCCCTCTTTATCGCAACGTCCCAAATGGACCCGGACCAAGATCGACCCTATCGATCTCAGCCTACAGGAATTGTGCTCTAGTATAGCACAAAGCGTTCCTCACTAACTATCGATTCTAGCTTCCTACGGCGGAAGACGATGTCTACATGACTCAGCACAAATCGCCCAACCTCCGGAATCATGTTACATCTCCCCTCGGGGCACCCATACCGACTCTAAGTGGATTAACCCCAACGCTACTCAACTTATCCTCACATTGACGTATCTCATCAAGGTGTATGGCTTAAAAGACAAATCTTTAAAGAAATGTCCCGAGACCACTCCAAGTCCAAGGAACATATTACCTGTTGGTTCCTTCCAACGAGTAAGCAAATTACTCAACCGACCACGCTAGGTCAATTACAATGCCAATGCCTTAGAAAATGATCCATAAGGCCATTCAAAATCCTAATGGTTGTGCAGGGATTTCCATCCATACACACTACTGCTCCGTCAGTCATGTACTCGAAGGCATACAATCAAGATACGCATTTCAACATTAAGCCGGCCTCCTCCATTCATTCATCCGTGTTAGGGGGTAAGGTATATTCCATTTCCATATGGTTCCCATTACTTCATGGAAACTTGGACCAAACTTCCAACACGAATATCTAGTCTCGGTCTACCCCATATAATAGGCACCTCCCACGATTTGACCATTCCTTCATAGTAAGCGGGCCATATTCAACCACATGAAGTTCGTTCATCATGGCCAGAAACGCAGCAGTCTGGTCAAATGATTTACAATTTTCTCAAATAGGATCATGACCCGAACGCTGCCGATAATTTAACGCAACGTCTATGAATATACCCTTCTTCATTCCACCGATACTCTTGTTCGCACGAGTAGGTGAAATGGTCGATGCCAGACCGGAATGCCCTTGCTACAGAGTCTTCCGAGTCATGCTCGTTTCATTTGGCTTTCCAAGCCAACACAAATATCTCTGACGGTTCTCTTACTCGACGCATCTACTACCTCAAATCGCATTTCCTTAGCGAATGAGAAAATATCCAATCACTAGTCCTTCTGAACTCCGAGCACCAACTCGATTCTCCCCCGACATATTACAACAACTCGTCGCTAGCGAGAAAGACTAGATTTTATGCCCAGGAAGTAGCGCCTTATCTATTTAAGGTGATCACTACCACGATGAAATTTTAATTCAAGCATGGACTAATACTTCCCACAAGTTTAAGCTTGTGAGACGCATAAACAATGGGTCTATGCTCCAGTATCATTACTCCCTGACCTGGCAGAAACTTCTCCATTACACCCACTCTAGAGCTCACTATCATGGGCTCAGGAGTGAGGGTCCACCCGTCCTTTTGAACTCCCCGGAAGAGAAGTTCCAACGTAACACTATTTCTAAGAAAGGCATTATATATTACGACCAAACCTACCAAACCTCTCGAGACCCCATAAATCTCGTTCCTAGGGATCTAATCCCAACCCACGACTTGCTCGTGGTCCACTCCTTACCAACTTCCTGAATTAACATCACATACCCTAATAGCCCTAAAGTTCTAATGAATTCTAAGGTCGATCTATAGATCTCCTATCTGAGTTATATATATAAAATACTAAGTACATCCCTAGTGTCCAAGACCTATCTCAACTTCCGACATTCGCTTGGTTTCGTGCGTGGGACGTCTCGCCGAAGCGAAATCCAAACAAGGAACCCTCCCATTACACTACTACCTCACATCGTCGGTCATTAAGATGTGACGGTCTAAAACACATAATCGGGATCAATAAATTTTAACTTGCAATCATTTTAACAAAATTCTACTTCTACGTCTTACCATAGCATTATTAAAGATTTTAACTGATCAGACATTCACTTCCTGTGAAGCCTTTCAAATACATATCTCCTTATATAAACATGGCCTTCTTATCAAGGCACAATCCCGAAGTCTCAATTCGACTTCGTATCACAGTCTCCCTCACATCGATTAGAGGAGAGAACTATATACAGTGCTTCTATCTCGCACTTTAATAGCCCTTAATCACTCTTCTACGTGATTCTCGGCCAAACCTTTCAACCCAACTTCTAATAACGAAATAAATAAAATAAAAGAGAAAGAAAAGGATAGCGTCTCTCCAATCAAAACATCGTTAAGTGTTCATGCGGCGGAGTGTCTCGCCGAGGCGAAATCCAAACAAGGAACCCCTCCGACACATGCCTACTTAACTAGTTGATCCTGGAGATAGGCGTAACATGCATGAACATAACAAATAAATAATCACACACTCACACATAAAAATAAAACGAATAACAAAATCTCCTACCTACCTCGATCCACTTCTATAAAGTCTCAACCTGTATCCAGGAGAGAAATTACAGAACAACTAGTTCCATTTGAGCTAGAAGTAAGATAGCCTTACAATTTTATTTGCTTGCTATCACCCCAAAGCAACCAAAATACATTTATTCGCGTATAATACATAATTTAAAAGAAGGGAAGATGGCATCTCTCCACTCCCAACGTCGTTAAGGTTCACACGTGGAGCGTCCCGCAAAAGCGGAATCCAAATAAGGAACCCCTCCTATGCATTACTGCTTAACTTTGTTGGTCGTGGAGATAAGTCATAACAACCACATACAATGCAAACAAGCAATATAACACTCATACCACACATCACGTATAACACATATACCTTTAAAATATCATCACTCGTTTCATAACGAGTGAAGAAATCATAAAACTTCCATACCACGGAAGTCATATGATTACTCTTCTATAATCACGTCATTACTACAACGAGCTCAAACTACACACCCGAGTCTACAATGGATAAAATACTACTAAGTCCTATCCTAAGGAATACACCACCCACTTATAAGGCGGAATTCCCACCAACAATCTATGCCAATCACTCCGGGTCAATACTAATGGTCCTCAGACTCCATATTCTAGCCATTGTTCCACTTTGGCTAACAACAATTGCCCACGCAGTCCCTCTTACTTATTTAATAAAAGGGAACATGCTCTCGGCCTCCTCTTCCTCAGTTCAATGAAACCTCCCCAGGCGGATGTCCACCAATGGGGTTTCATGATCATTACTCCATCAGAAGTGTTAACAACACTTATTCGGGAGCCTATCATTTTATGATGCACGGTCTCCCTAACCGTACAACACTTTGTTCACTGTCGGCCTTTAGCCGAGCATTCAGTGAACACTCGAGGATTCACCTCCTCCTCAGTCCAGTTATCCCGGAGAAACTTACGATAGAAAGTATCTATCGGTATTCTCCACGGGCAAAACTTTCGGCACACTCGAATATGGTGGCCACATCTTTACCACCTCTACACTACTCCTACGGGGGAAGGATTTCCCTCCATCCTGCTTCGGGGCACTTCTCAACTGCAATCTAACATCGCTTGAAATCTCAAGCTTAGTACCACTTCCTACTCCTCGCGGTATTTGGGAAAACTATATCAACTGTAATTAGTAGCCGTCGTAGCAAAACAAGAAAATGATACAAAAAGGGAGCGACCTCCAAAGCGGTCCTTGTCCCCGACTACAATTTACAGCTCTAAAAAATCCTCCCCATGACGTCCTTCTCCAATAGACCTACTACTCACACACGAATGCGCAAAGGATTCCATAAATTCTACCCCATGGCAGAAGAACGAGATCTCACAAGAGAAACCAACGATCTTAATTCTAAGGCTCTATGTCAAATCAAAAGCAACGCGGGAAACTTAAGGCGTCCACACAAATTCCTAAGGACTCTAGAACCTGATGCTCTGATACCATCTGTGACAACCCACTCACCAAGATAAGGGGTGGCCAGCCCAATATTCCAATATAACGGAATCATAGATGTAATCATTCTCAGCATCAAAATAAAAATATAGAATATCTAGGATAACCACCCAATATTTCAGAAAACGGGCTGCCAAAATTTTTGATTTGAGAGTAAATAAAAGAAAACAAACAACCCAATTCCTGAAACATAAGGGAAACCCCAAGACTTATATAAATAATACAACAAGAATACAATAACAAGACCGAATATGTTACCGATCACCAAATTGATACACCAATAATAGACAAGTTCAATAAGTTACTTATTACATTTCATTAGGCATTTACAAAAGCTTGGGCACATCGCCCGAATAAAAAAAAACTTGATCTTAACTAGAATACAAAAATGAAAACGTCTATACAAATTGTGTCCCGTAATACCCGCAATGCATCACGGCTCGCCGAGGACATCGGAATAGGAATTCAAATCAGGCATCCCTGCGGAGGAGTACTTGAGCAGAAACAAGATGCATGTGCAACAGGAAGTGTAAACGGGTCAGGGCCCGGTTCTATATGATTACCAGATGAATAAAAAGTATGACAGTTATGAATATCATCATGCTAGAAAAGGCAAAAGAAAGTAAATCTATATGCACAGTTCTACAACATAAGCTAATGAAATGAAGAAAAACATGAGTTTAATTTAACTAAGAAAGAGAAAGGAAAGATTAACATAATTAAAACTTCTATTATATACCCCGATTCATGTCATAGTTTATTCCTCAACAGGAAAATAAATCTATAACTATCAGCTCTTTATGGCTTTTATCTCAATTTTAAGCTCTTTGTGGCTTTTATTTTAATTACATGCCCATCCTGGCATTACCATTCCTTAGCAGGAATAAAGTCAACATTTAATGCTCTTTATGGCATTTATCAATCATCAAGTCCCACTTGATTTAGAATGGTTATATTCTTATGCATACAATGATTCTAAGACCGCCCCTCCGAGTTTCCCCACTGGGCGCGCCCTTAAATGACCATCATCTTCCAGGGCCTATCTATACAAGACAACCTGGGCTCATAACGCAAATGTCGGGAAGCGACCATATGCCTGCGGGAAAGTCAGGACCACACCCGGAATCCCCTAACCAACGGAGAAAAACATATAAAAACCCCGCATATGCCCTAGGACTATATCCACCCTGCATTCACTAGCCAGGGGGCATCACCAAGCGCGCTAACTTCCCTTATGATGTCATTTAGAGAGGTGTGTTTAACCAAATTACCATTTATCATGTTAATGATTAAGTAAGTTATCATTTACCATCATTTCCATATCCAATTACATTTTTGCAAATGTATATCCCATTTAACCGAAACCATATTCATTTACATTTTGTAACTATTTCGCCCTTTAAAATCCGGAGCCATAAGTATTTACATTGCCATTTTGACCTCGAAGAATAAATAGACTTTCAATTATTCCCCCAAGATTCGTTGATAGGTAAAATAAACCATCAAGAATAACATATCTCCAATGAGCTTCTAAAGTCTCCCAAACATAATAATACATCCCCTAGTTTAATTGAAATCAACTAGAAGAAAAGGTTCCCTAACATCAAGAGGCCTAACCCCGGAAAAACCCCGCCTAAACCATTTCTAGACTAGGGTAGTATCCCAAATCACCAAGAACTCTAGGACTCTAAGTTTACTTCATGCAAGAAGGTTCCTAGATCCTATTAAAGAGAATAAACCTAGGAAGTAAAATAAGGTTTAAAGGTGAAAAACAGGGGACCGGTCGACCGGTCCCAAGACCGCGGTCGACCGCGTATCAAGGTTTTGCCTACGAAAGAAAGCAGAAAGCTAAAAAAGGTATAGTCGGTTGACCGGTCTTGGAACCGCGGTCGACCACAAAATAATTTTATGCCTTTGTGGGAAAGCAGCAGGCCTGCCCTCGAAGGCCCGGTCGACCGGTCAGGGGACCGCGATCGATCGGTAATAGCAGATCTAGGGTTCTTCTTCGAAAAAAACTAAACCCAAATCTCAAATATCTTTCATTTTCAACATAACCAACAAATTTTATCTACCCCAAAGATTATCCTACATGATTCATAACCATTAAGACTCACCATTTTATCATCAAAACCAAATCTAGGTTTAAATACCATAATTTCCATTTTGATCTCCAAACATATATATACATAAAGATCACACAATTTATTCATCTCAAAACATATATTAGCAAGTAGAAAACTTGCCTTAGGGTTGCAAATTCAGATTTCTTTGAGTAGGGGCATCAATCCATCTTCAATCTTCATCTTCTCTCTTCTTTCTCCACTTTTCTCTTCCTCTTTCCCTCTCTCTTTTCTCTGTATATGTTCAAGACATAAAATGGGAAAAATAAGGGGTTTAGGAAAGCTAAAATCGTGGCTTAAGTTAAAACTCCCGACTTAAATGGTTAACACCACATTAAAATGACTCCCAAATACGCATTTAAGTTAAAACCAGGTAAAAGTTCCCGAAACACAAAAATACAATATGGCACTTATTTTGACTGTCTCGGACCTCCCGAGACTAACTACACCCTCTAAACTGGCATCCGGAAATTTTATAATTTATTTAGAGCCCCACCAACATTTAAACTGTAATGTCATTTAATATACATTACACTATAAAACATACAACATGGGGATATTTACCTATATATATGGTAAATATACAACATCCCAGCAAATATATACTTCTATCTCATTCAATTACTATTTACTCCAGTACCCACATTTTATATAATTACCTTATGCGGTAAAATTAGTATAAAATGAGGCTCCCAGAATCGAGGGTTGTTAGAAAAGTCTAGGAATTAAAAAAAGGTAATGGTAGCGAGACCTTTTTTCGGGATTATTTTTTGTGATCGTGCTGATGTATTAAGCACAAATTGAATGGTGTTTCAAATGAACCAATATAAATTTAAAACGTCACACCTAATATATGTTTGACACATTAACAAAGTAACAAAAAATAATAATGAGAACATTTTGGATTAAACCCAAAATGACCCATAAAAGGCTGAAAAACTAGTTTTAACTAAGTGTAGGGTTGCGCGATGCGCGAGCGAGGCACAATGCGAAGAGGAAAAAATATGATTCGAAAATTTAAATCAAGTAGATATTTTTCACCACAATCATTAAGACATTTGTTCAAATAATACATAGATAATCTGAAGACAAAAAATAGGTAAATCATTATTAGAAGCACATTTGGTGTTCTATTTCTACATCCAAAATACAGGGGAATGATACTAATAATAATAAATAATAAATAAAAAATTAAAATTAAAATTGAAAATGGAAAACCAAAAAGAGTAATATTTTAATTCCATAAAAACTGATGTAATGTTTATAAATGCCTTTGATAAAAAAAATACAAGTGACATCTCCAAAATATAGGGAATGATACAAATAAAAATAAATAAAAAAATTAAAATTAAAATTGAAAATGGAAAATGGAAAATGGAAAACCAAGAAGAGTTGATATTTTAATGGCATAAAAACCGATGTAAAGTTTATAAATGCCTTTGATAAAAAAAAATACAAGTGCCATAAAATGCTACAAGCGAGTCCAAATTGGTTTTGCATCTACTATCCCTTTATCTATAATCTAGCACTATAAATTATTATGCTTAAATATTTTGTGTACACGTAGTTTTTTCTACAGCCAAAAAAATATACAATTGACATTCTAGATCAGAACATGCACAGGCCAACATAAATATGCAATATTTTAGATAAGAAGAATGAGAAATAACGATTATAAAAAAACATTAAATTCAATTGGTTTCAGTATATATAGTGATAAAGTGAAATAACACAAACTATGTTGTGAGCACTACTCAATGATTAAAAACCTAAAAAATACAATTTCTTGAGAAGTAAAAAGGATTTAAAATAAAAAATGAATTTATACTATATTGGTAATTCATTTTTGCATGTTTATCATTTTACCAAATAGAGGTAATAATATATTTCCCAGCAAATAGAAACACTATGCATATTTTATTTCCAATGTAAAGTACTGAAGTGGGAGAGAAACATATATTTAAATAGAAATAAGACACTACCCATTACGACAGTTGGGGAAACAAACCTCATATGACTCATAAAGTGTCGCAAAATATGATAAAACATGAAGTTTCCGACTACATGCTTATCATTATACAAAAACAAATTCTTGTTTCTTTTTAAAATCTCAAACTTGCTTGTGAATTTACGAATATAAATTCTGGAAAGCACAAAACCTCAAACCAACGAACAGTAAAAGTAAACTGTTTATAGAGCAGGAATTACCTAACTTTAGGTCCATTATAAAAGGATGGATCTCCAATCAACTAGAAAGGGGAGAATATCAGGAAATCAGTTTAGCTCTTGGAATTTGCCTAGAGTGAAAGGAACAATGTGAAGCAAATCCATTTGCGTAATGAAACACAACCTGAAGCCATGAGACATATCTTCTTTTTTAAATAGTTTTATATTGGAATGACTGTATGGAGAACATTTTTTTTATTTGAATGTATATAATATTGAAGGTCATTCTAAGCATTAAAATTCTGATAAAATAATAAGCAAAAACAAAAACTACAATGACACGTTGGATATTATGAATGCAAATACAGAAATGGAACTCTTTATATATCACAATAATGTCAACATCAATACAAAAATGTAACTTCTGAATAGATAGTAGAAAGCTTCAAGGAGTGATGTCACTTTCCTAAATACAGTATTTGCCCCACACGAATAATTTCGGTATACAAACGGGAATCCGCAAATCCGTACTCAAGATACATTGAAGTAACTTGCACTGCCTGCAACTTGTATATTTGAAGACAACCTTTGAATGCAGCAGCGAAGAACAGTCAATCAAGTTCTTATTCTGTTTATGTGCACAAAACAGAATAAGATAATTTATATCTCCTGAAAATTGTAAGAGAGTAATAGCTAGGGTTGGAAATTTCAGAACTGGGTAATATCTGTTATATGTGCAAATTCGTTTTAGGCAGCCTTTATTTATAGATAATGAAAGGCTTTGTCTTCAAGAGTCATGACTGTTGGATTAACAGTCTTAATCAATTCTGAAATGGTATGACTGTTAATTACCAACAGTCTTAAGTCATTTCCGAACAGGTACAATTAATACCGAATCGGTTTTGCACGGGTCAACAAAAAAGTGACCGCGCCTGAGCTACCGCGATCCGACCCGGACGAATCCCGGAAACCCGCTACCACTGTGGAGACGCGGCGTGCGAAGTGCAAAGTGCGCCACTAGCGCCTCTACAGCCCACTGCCCCGCACCCGCACCGCGCGCGCGCGCGCGCGTGTGCGCGCGCGTGTGCGTACGGTGCTTCGCACCGTATTAAGGTCTCTTGAATAGCCTCTTAAATGCTAGATGAATTAACTCTTCATCTTCCATTTGTACTTATTAAGTGTACAAATTCTTAATATTTTTCCAATGTGGGACTCAAAGGTTGCCCACTCCTTTTATAGCTTAGTGGTAACACTTAGCTTTGTACATTTTCCAATGTGGGACACTATCCCTTTTTATATTTGGGTTAGCTTCCCACCTCTTCCTCACACTTCCAATGTGGGAAAAGCTCTTAAAGCTCTTACACCCAAAAAACTCTTACTCATTTTAAAAATCACCAACATTCCTCCACCATTTTCAAAATAAGTTTTGTAAATCTTTGATTGTCTGTAAGACTGTGTATAAGCATTGGTGTCTCACGACTTGAACCAATACCTTGTGAAGGTTCGTCAAAGTTAACCATGAAAGTATAGTAGACTTGTCTTTGAACTATCAATCTATATTGATTATCCGGATTTGTCTTCAGACACAAATCTTTTAGTCACTGATTATCCATATAAGCAGACACATGTATTAGGCCTTATGTCTGTACCTTGATTTCATTAGTGCTTTAGAGTCAAGCCCAATTCTCATAGGAAGCGACACCACTTCCACACTCATATAGGTAGATTATCATAGGTGTCCATGTAACTTAAAACACCATAAATCTATTGAGGTTAAACTCATCCTCTTTCATTATTCATTACATGTTCTAAGCACTTATCCTTGGGATGTTAAATTTTATAGTGCTTACAATCACGTCGTATGATGTACTTTAATCATTGAACTTGAGACTTAAATATATCAAGTTTTAAGTTGAGTTTCCATCAAGAGTGATTATTATTAATGGGCTTTAGTCCCATCCCTATTGATGTCTTAGACACCAGTCCTCTTGCAAGACCTTTTGTAAAAGGATCTGCTAAATTTTGACTTGATTTTACATAATCCACTGTGATTACACTATCTGTAATCATTTGTCTGACATAACTATGTCTCAGGCCAATATGTCTAGATTTTCCATTGTACACTTTACTATAAGCTCTGGAAAGTGTAGGCTCACTATCACAATGTATAGATATTGGAGGCATTGGTTTTGGCCAAACTGAAATTTCGATTAATGAATTCCTTAACCATTCTGCCTCTTTACTAGTTGCAGCTAATGCTATAAACTCAGCTGCCATAGTAGAATCAGCTATACAAGTTTGTTTCTTTGATCCCCAAGAAACAGCTCCTCCACCAAGAGTGAAAATCCATCCACTTGTTCAGGAATGATCCTCCCGCTCAGTTATCCAACTGGCATCAGAAAACCCTTCTAATACTGAAGGATATCCACTATAGTATATACCATAGTGCATAGTTCCTTTCAAATATTTTAATATTCTATTGACAGCATGCCAATGCAATAAACTTGGATTACTAGTATATCTACTTAATTTACCAACATCATAAGCAATATCAGGCCGAGTACATGTCATGGCATACATTTAACTACCAATTACTCGTGCATATTCCAATTGTGAAATAGCTCTACCATTATTAGGGATCATCTTTAGCTATGGTTCTAAAGGTGTACTAACAGGTGTGCAATCATACTCATTAAATTTCTTTAAAATTTTCTCAACATAATGAGATTGAGTGAGAATTATATTTTTATCTTTCCTTATTATTCTCATTCCTAATATGACATCATCTACACCCATATCTTTCATATCAAATTTAGAAGACAGAAAACTCTTTGTATTATTAATGCTTTCTAAATCAGTACCAAGAATTAACATGTCATCTACATATAAACAAATGATCACACCTTTACCATTAGCAAATTTACTATAAACACACTTATCAGATTCATGAATTTTAAAACCATAAGAAATAATGACTTTATCAAATTTTTCATGCCATTGTTTAGGTGCTTGTTTTAGGCCATATAAAGACTTAATAAGTTTACATACTTTATTTTCTTGTCCATGCATAACAAACCCATCAGGTTGTTCCATGTAAATTTCTTCTTCTAAGTCACCATTTAAAAAGGCAGTTTTCACATCCATTTGATGAATCTCAAAATTATATATAGATCCTAATGCAATTAAAATTCTAATAGTGGCGGTTCTAGCAACAGGTGCATAGGTATCAAAATAATCAATTCCTTCTTTTTGTGTAAAACCTTTAGCAACCAATCTAGCCTTGAATTTATCAATTGTTCCATCTATTTTCATTTTCTTTTTAAAAATCCATCTACACTTAATGGGTTTAGACCCAGGAGGTAAATCTACTAACTTCCAAGTTTTATTTCCCAAGATTGAATCCATTTCATCATTTATAGCTTCTTTCCAAAATGCTGAATCTACAGACTTAATTGCCTCACTATAAGTTTGTGGGCCTGTTTCAACGCTAAGAGTCAAAGCATATTGATTACAAGATGTGTCTCTAGTTCCTTCAACAAGATAGACTACAAAGTCGGGACCAAAGCTTTTTTCTTTCCTAGGTCTTTTACTTTTTCTAATCTCTTTTTGTTCTACTAGTGGAGTTACAGGTAACTGTGAAGGAGTGCTTACTTCTTTTTCATTATTAATTCTAGGAATAGAAGAAAACCTTTGTTCATAAAAAATTGCATCTCTCGATTCAATTATTGTATTTACCTCAACAGAATGATTAGGTTCACTAACCAAACATCTATAGGCTTTACTATGTTGTGCATAACCTATGAAAATATACTCAACACCTTTGCTTCCTAATTTCTTAATCTTAGTTTCAGGTAGTCTTACAATAGCTCTACAACCCCAAACTTTAAGATAACCTAAATTAGGTTTTCTATTCTTCCATAATTCGTAAGGAGTTTTCTTATTATCTTTAACAGGTATTCTATTCAGATTATGACATGCAGTTAAAAGTGCTTCTCCCCAAAACCCTTTACTTAAACCAGAATAAGAAAGCATAGCGTTAACCATTTCAGTTAGTGTTCTATTTTTTTATTTCTTCTACTCCATTTTGTTGTGGTGTATAAGGTGTAGTAACTTCATGTATATATCCCATATCTTCACAAAATTGAGGAAAGTGATATTCACCACCTCTATCAGATCTAAGACATTTTATTTTAGAATCACATTGATTTTCAACTTCATTTTTGTATATCTTAAATTTATTAAGCACATCATCCTTGGAGTTTAAAAGATATACGTAACAATATTTTGAAAAGTCATCGATAAATGTAGCAAAATATTTACTACCACCTCTAGTAGGTGTTCCATGCAAATTACAAACATCACTATGTACTAATTGCAACAAAGATGTAGTTTTTTTCTATTTTTGGAAAAGGCAATCTTGTTATTTTTGTTTGCATGCATATTTTACACTTTTCAATCATATCATTCTCATATTTAGGAATTAAATTTAAATTAACCATGAAATGCATTTTCTTTGTATTAACATGTCCTAAACGACTATGCCATAATGAAAGACAATCAACGATATAACCAGAAGAATCTTTTTCATTGATATTGAGCTTAAACATGCCCTCATACAAATATCCTTTGCCTACAAAGGTACCATTCTTAGTCAGAATAAATTTGTCTGACTCAAATACAAGCTTAAAGCCAAATTTGTTAAGAAGACTTCCAGAAACTAAATTTTTCCTAACATCAGGAGCATGAAAAACAATGGTGAGGTTAAGGATTTTCCCGGAAGTGAATTCGAGATCCACTGTCCCTTTGCCTTTAATCGCAGCAGTAGATGAATTTCCCATGTAGAGAACATCTCCTTCCACTATTTCATAGGCAGAGAACAAGTTCTTGTCCTTACAAACATGCCTTGTGGCACCAGAATCAACCCACCAAGAGTTGTCTTCTCCAAGCATATTAGCCTCGAATATCATAGCAGCAAATTTTTGCTTTGTGTCTGATGTCCCTCCTTTAACTCACGACAATCCTTCTTGAAGTGACCTGGTTTATTGCAATGAAAATAATTTCCTTTCTTCTTTTTGTTTGCTTTAGAATTATTTGAAAAATTCTTCCGCTTGTTATTTTTTCCATGATTGCCATATTTTTGCTCCTTTCCTTCCTCCACCACATGGACCTTAGAAACAGAATTTTCTTGTTCCTCTTTACCATCTAGAATTCGAGACTCTTGTTCAATTCTTAAATGAGTCTCTAATTCTTCAAGTGAAAGATCCTCCTTTTTGTGTTTGAGTTCTTTCTTATAATCTTTCCAAGAAGGAGGAAGTTTTTCAATTATGGCAGCAACAATTACATTATCATCCATATTTAATTTTTTCAATTTGCAATGATTTATGATGCGTTGGATGTCATGAAATTGTTCTAGCACAGGCCTATTATCATGCATTTTAAAGCTTAAAAACTGACCGATTAGGAACTTCTTACTTGCAGCGTCTTTGGTAAGATATTTGGTCTCCAATGTTTCCCACAAAGTTTTTGCAGTCCCAACAATTTGGTACAAGTTGAACAAATTGTCAGCAAGTGCATTGAGAATGTGGCCACGACACAAGTAATCACCGGTCTCCCATTTTGTGCATTGCCTAGTCTGTTCCACGGTTTCATCTTCATCTTCATTTGGTTTCGGTTGTGACAAGACATATACAATCTTCAATGTTGTTAGAAGAAAATGAACCTTTTTCTGCCAACGCAGATAATTACCACCATCAAAACGGTCCAACTTGACAAAGCTTTCTGTTATTTGTCGAAGTGATTTGGAAGAGTCAGCCATTTCTGATATTACTGTATTTAGATTGTTGGATATTATGAATGCAAATACATAAATGGAACTCTTTATATATCACAATAATGTCAACATCAATATAAAAATGTAACTTCTGAATAGATAGTAGAAAACTTCAAGGCGTGATGTCACTTTCCTAAATACAGTATTTGCCCCACACGAATAATATTGGTATACAAATGGGAATCCACAAATTCGTACTCAAGATACAATGAAGCGACTTGCACTGCCTGCAACTTGTATATTTGAAGACAACCTTTGAATGCAGCAGCGAAGAACAGTCAATCAAGTTCTTATTCTGTTTATGTGCACAAAACAGAATAAGATAATTTATATCTCCTGAAAATTGTAAGAGAGTAATAGCAAGGGTTGGAAATTTCAGAACTGGGTAATATCTGTTATATGTGCAAATTCGTTTTAGGCAGCCTTTATTTATAGATAATGAAAGGCTTTGTCTTCAAGAGTCATGACTGTTGGATTAACAGTCTTAATCAATTCTGAAATGGTATGACTGTTAATTACCAACAGTCTTAAGTCATTTCCGAACAAGTACAATTAATACCAAATCGGTTTTGCACGGGTCAACCAAAAAGTGACGGCGCCCGAGCTACCGCGATCCGACCTGGACGAATCCCGGCAACTCGCTACCACTGCGGAGACGCGGCGTGCGAAGTGTAAAGTGCGCCACTAGCGCCTCTACAGCCCACTGCCCCGTACCCGCACGCGCTCGCGCTCGCGTGTGCGTGTGCGTATGGTGCTTCACACCGTATTGAGGTCTCTTGAATAGCCTCTTAAATGCTAGATGAATTAACTCTTCATCTTCCATTTGTACTTATTAAGTGTACAAATTCTTAATATTTTTCCAATGTGGGACTCAAAGGTTGCCCACTCCTTTTATAGCTTAGTGGTAACACTTAGCTTTGTACATTTTCCAATGTGGGACACTATCCCTTTTTATATTTGGGTTAGCTTCCCACCTTTTCCTCACACTTCCAATGTGGGACAAGCTCTTAAAGCTCTTACACCCAAAAAACTCTTACTCACTTATTTTAAAAATAACCAACATGACATGCAAAATCCACATCTCCCAAATAAACCAAGATCACCACCGCGTTTGGCAGAGCTACAATCGAAGAGACGGATGACGAGGTCCTTGAAATTGGACTTGGTAGATATGATATATTATCAGATTGATTTAAGTTGAGTGACAACAGTGTCTCTGGTGGTATTGCTGATTACGCGAGCTTTTGGATCCTTCCACGAAGCCTTGCAATGAGAGCCCAGGTGTTTGATGAGTATGTGTGAAGCCCTAACTTTGTCAGATGAGGATGAGGGTGATATTTCATTATCTTGTTTAGCCCTGTATAGAACCCAAAATAACATAACGGTGCAAATGCCTTTTTCGATAACGGTATGCCAATGCTTGGGATGATGTATTTTGTGCTGTGTTCATCTCCCCCTCCTCGCATCTTTCTCTTCGTGCGAAATGTTAATTTATGATGGGTAAAAGAAGAGGAAGGGATAGGAATTAGAAAATATGAATATCCAATGGTCTTATTGAGAGTTGGGAAGATTAATGGGTAAGTGGACTGAATGTTATAGTTTAAGAGAAATGTCCACGTGGACAGCTTCCTTGTTGAGGAGAAATAACTCTCGTATTGTGTTTTAGATGATTATAAAGATTATATATATGTCTATAATAAAATTAAAACTAACCCATTTGGCATGTTCATTAAATCCAACCCAAAAATGCTTGTCGGACCAAACAAAGCCTCCGCCACCTCTCCACCTTTTCGATCTCGAATTCATATTAACAAAAATCTTCACATAACTCTCTCTCTGTTTCCTGACATGAGACGAATCAACACCATGAATACAACGAACCTTGATTGCTCAATTAAAAAAAGGATTTGCTTCTTAGTAATCTAATGTCGTCTTTAAATGTGAAAATTCCTTTTTGGTGGAGAGATGAGTATAGGGGTTTGATGAAATTCTTGCATGTGTCTTCTCCACGGAAGCTTAAGAAGACGTCGTATGTGTAACACCCCGTATTTTTTAGTATTTATTGTTTAATTAATTCGGGTAATTTTAAATTACAAGTGTGCCATAATTTAATTGAATTAATTATTATATGTTGATTAAAATATTAATTGGGAGAGTTAATGGTCAATATTTATGAAATATAATTACTAAGTGAATAGTAAGCTATTAATTTTACGTCCTAGCAAGTGATAGTGACGTGATGGTATTTTATCTCAATTTGGAGTCGGTATAGACTATTAGGGGATGAGATTAGACTTTGTTGTAGAGTGAATCATATGGAAATTTTAAGGTCGCAGTTGATTCCGGATGGGTCGAGATAGTCGAAATACCCGGGGGTAGTAATTAGGTCTCGAGGCCTTTTTAGACATAATCGGGCCCACACGGGGGTTTTCGGATCATTTGGGCTTAGCCCACTAGCCTAATATCGGGATTAGGAGCATTTAACCTAAGTCTAAATAACTGGTCCTGCAGCTATTCATAATTCTAAACCCTAGAAAGTGAGAGAAGGGAGAAGGAAGAAAAAGAGAAGGCTTTAGAGACCAAATTCGAAGGGGATTCGGGTGTGCTTTGTCAAATTCATCATCTTCTACGTGGAATTAGACTCTACGAATTATATAAGGCAAGTAGTTAAACTTGATTTCGATTTAAATAGCAAATTTTTCATGTTCATATTATAGTATGTGTTAACAAATCTGTTTTGGGAGGGTGACACATGTGATAAATTAGGTTTTTGGGGAATTAAGCATTAAAGGTGAAATTGGTGTTTAATTAATGTGGAGATAGTATCATAGGATGTTAGAATATGACTCAGAATCGAAAACCAGTAACAATTGTTGTTGAATTAGAATTATTAAATTGAATTAAAATTGTCATTTAAAGAATTTTGAGAAAAAACCAATTCGTTAACCCTAGAAGTTTTTATGAAAGATCAGTGATGATTGATGACATATAATAGTGATTATAACTTGTTTATGGATGAAATGAACATATGATATTATTCAGTTAAAGTCTGGGTTGGAATCTAAGATTTGAGGTTTAAAAATAGTTGAATTTATAGTCGGAGAAGAAGGCTGTCACTTGCTCGATCGATTCATCGATCGATCGATGATTCCAGAATTTTGGCAGTTTTGCCTATTTAATTATATATGTTAAACATTCTTTGGAATTTGTTTTAGGCTTATTTATTTAGTTAAAATGAATATGGGGCCTATTTCCTAGCAATTATAGATGGGTGTAATTGGATTAGGAGGGTGAGACAAGGTATGTCACATAATTAAGGAATTTGGTGAAATAAATTCTAAGGGTTAAATTACGGGCTGAGTGAATGAGTCTGGGTATTTTAGTTGAGTGACACTACGTTAATAAATTAATAAATAGTTGATTAATTAAATTATGAGTCAGGATAGAGACTTGGGTATCTTGAGCTAGTGCTACGGCTGTTAGGCACGGGTTAGCTGAACTTTTATTAAATATATGTATTCGGTTTGTGTGATAGTATATATATATATATATATATATATATGATGATGCTTGAAATAGCACCACCAGGTCAAAGTGATGATGATCTCAAACATGAATAGTAATGTCAATATGGGATAAATAATATAGCTGTGAGAGAATGAGATGAGGCAAAGAGAAGATGAGACGACAATTTAAGTGGTCTATCCAAATATGCCTACATCCACTGTGTGTGTGTGTGTGTGTATGTGTGTGTATGTGTATGATCCACTAAATAAGGGAACTAATGGCCATGGATACAATCACTCAAGCTTTTCTCTTTCTTATAATCAGTTTGACAAAGTTATGTTAGGGTTTTTAATATTCGATCCCTTCTCATGGAGAAGATGAAGTGTATATATAAGGCTTGGGAGGTGTAATGTACCCCCAAGCATGTAATCAGCATGTGCATGAGGAAGTTACCAATAAGGTGTAGCCACCTGTCCTTGTCACATATGCATAATAATGATGTAATATCCTCTCACGTGAGGGAATAATCTTGTTATAACAGAATTTTCCACGTTAGCATAGCTCATCTACATTTACATATGCTTGTAATGTTAGGCATCGTCTGCGGCAACATCAGCCTAAGAGGGGATGAGGTTGCCAATTCCTGTATGATCCCATGTGTGACCTCGTCTGATTAGACAAGGCCGAGGTTGGATGACTGATCACTTCTGTCATCGGCTGGGGCAGAGTATGACGATGGTGTTGATATGCAGGAATGTCTCTTTCGGTCTTGGTTTTACAAATGACTGAGGTTAGCTGAGTGGAAGCCGACCTTTGTCGCGATGACCCGGGTAATGGCATGTGTGGCTCTAATGATGACTCGGACATGAGATGTGATATCACTCGTCTTAAGATGTGATCTCACTATGTGAATAGGAGGTTGAGGACTACAAGTTGTTGAGGGAATGATTAAGCATATCTTACGTGTTGGTTATATAGGACTTGGCACATGGGTGGGTGACACATGTCACTATTCTGATTAGTGGCATCTTCCCTAAGTTAGGTTTGGTGGATGTGCGCTTTGGGTTTTGCGCCCCTCTCATAATGGTTTACGTGGGGAGCGTGTGTAATCATTAGGGGGATATTTAAACCCCAAAACTTTTAATTTCTCTTTCTTCTTCTCTCCTTCGCGCCTCTGCAATTTTTCTCTCCAGAAATCTCCATAGCCCTCAAAGCTTCCATGTTCGTGAGTCCCTTGATCCCAGGCTGTCTCTTGCTTCTTTATTTATTTCAAAGAACTCAAGTTCATTTAGGTAACCTTTCTAACTTATGGTTTTCTTCATTCTTAGCAGTTCCAGCCCTTGTATTTTTTTTTTCCGATCCTTCAATTTTTTTCTATAGTAGTTTCACTTTAGTTAAAAGGTTTAAAGGATTGTAGAGGGAGGTGCTTTGGTGGTCTCTGGGTTATTCTTGCCTTAGTGGGTGTTTTATTAGGCTTAGGTCGTGATTTCTTAGGTTTTCGGGCAACTCCGTTCACCATCTCCGGTGAACTAGGCTGAGTTCATTCTTGATGTTCTTAAGAAAACGTATGAAATTCCCAAGGGTTTGATCTTTGGGTCAACATAAGTCAACCTTTTAAGTTATTTGTAATTCTTTGACTTTTTTTTCTTTTCTCACTTAAGTGTGGTCTCGTCCTGTCGGATGTTACATCCCTTGTATAAGCTAGCAGAGGAATTCCCCAATCTGGGAGAGAAGTTCTTTGATAAGATTAGACAAATTGAGGAGGCCAAAGCTAAGAGTCAAAAGGACGAGGCTTTTTCTGTCCGACCCATCTTTCCACTACCCTTAGCTGAAATATACCCCCAAGTCTCTGACACTTGCGAAGAAATGCATGAGTCTTCTGAGGCCGACCACATGTCCACCATTCACTACAAAAAAAATTACTTTTTAAGACGAAACCTTTAGAGACACCTAAAATTTGGGTCTCTAAAACTCGCTTTTTGAGACGGGTAAAATTAACTGTCTTAAAAATTATTTTTTTTAAGACAACTTTTATTTCCCGTCTAAAAAAGTATTATCTAAAGAGGCAGCAAATCAGTAGCCGTCTCAAAAAGTATACTTTATGAGACGGTATAACAAAAATTTCGGTTCCCTCCTCCTAAATTTTTACCGTTCGCTTCTTTTAAGCCTAAGAAAAAAAGAAAGTAAAAAGACACAAAATAAACCCCGACCCCCGTTCTTCTATTCGTCTTCACATGCACACACCACTCTAGCCCTAGTCGTACACCCCTAGTAACCAGCCCTCGCTATCGCTCTTATCATTGGTTAAACCCTAGGTAAGTCGTATTGCATTGTGTCTTTTTTATTACTCGAGTTACGTATATACCCGAATTTTGTTGAGGATTTGACATGTTTTGGAGTGAAAACTTATGTTTGAGATTATTCGTTTATTTCAATTGATGTTTGGAAACTTCCTTATTCTCTTTATATTGTCATTTATTTATTCATGATTTTTTTCCAGGAAGATAAACCAGTCCCAGATATTAAAGTTATAGTATTGTCGAATTGATACGGATAAAGGTAATTTTAATTCTTGGCATTTGATTAATATCATTATTTTGTGTACTCGATTGATTTGTAGTGGTGATAGGAGGTTGAGGGTGAGCCAATTAAAACCCGTATTTTCAATTGGTTGTTGTAGTATAGTTTTAAGATTAATTTATGAAAATATTTGTATACTTTTTTGTGTTAATTTTAGTTAGAATTATTTATATGTTTGTTTGTGTTAATTAATTCATGTCCTTCGCAAGTAGTTCATGCCATTAATTTGATTTACTATTCGATTATGATTTTATTTTGTGATATATGTGATGGATCCATATTAATTCGAACATGCATTACTATTGAATAAATCTCCAATGTTATCCAACACCATATCAAATGCTAAATCTTAACATTTAAATCAATAAATATTAGGGCACAAACTCCAATATATGATGTGGTACCTGAAAGTAATAAATAAAAAAATAAGCATTAGTTAAAATTCTAGTTTACACAAAAAATTAGTAAACACAAAAAGTAATGTCACGATTTTTAAAGAATCTAAAAAGATAATCTTGATTTTTCATTCTCTCTCTGCCTCATATATTCTCTAATTACATATCTTTTATCAGAAAATGTATGTAACATTGAAGGAGTACGATAGGTAGAGGTTGAAGAAAATATAATAGAATAGATCAAAATTGTGACATATGCGGTTCTTCAAGCATTTGAAATATAAGGATGGTCGAGAGAGTGATGAACCTTTCATCTTCGTATCTCAAGCAAAACAAGTATTTTACATGCAAGACCCTATAGAACAACATTAACACGTTGTTTTTCACATGAAACCACGATATCGATTTTATAGGTACACTACGACCGAAGATGAGCCATTTAACATGCAAAATTTGGATGAAGATGAAAAGGTAAGGTGGGTGAGGCAAGGATCAAATGGATAAATTATTGACACAAGTGTCCCTGAGGGTGATGATGATGAATGAAGATGAAGATAATGATGATGAAATTGAGAGGGGCAATGCTTGAGGGGAATATAATCCTAAATTAGCTACCTTTTGTTTTTGAGTTTTTGTATGTCAAAGATTGGAACAATGTGAAGACATTATTATGCATGTTGTCCATTTATTTAAATTTTAAAACTTGATGTTATCTTATGCATTATATATTCAGTATGTATGTGCCCCACATTCTTGCCTAAGCAATAATAATCACAATTAAATTCTTGTTCGTCTTCTTTTTGGTTGTTTCTTATGCTTGGTAATAGACTGAGAGTGATGATTTTAATTGGATTGGTGTTTTCATATGGATAGTGAAAGTTCAAGTGTTACAACAATTTTGGGTCTAAGTAGGTTGCTTCATTGTTATTGGTTATGCTTGGTAGTGCTAAACCCACTGAATTATGTTTATGCCTGTCAGAAACCAATGTTTGTTGAGGTCATTCAACTCTCATTTCCATATCCCATAAATAGATTATGCTTTTTTGGGACTTAAAATAATGTTGTTTACAAAAATACATAGTTACACAGTGGTTAAAATGGTTGAAAAAGTCGACCAACGCTTCGCATCGGTCAACCGACATTTGATAAAGAATCTCGCATAGTTCTTTAGACATTTTATCCTAAATGTCGACCATCCGACCTTTGATAAATAATCTCACATCGATCGGTCAACAGTTGATCCTAAATATCGGTCAACCGACATCTGATAAAGAATCAAAGGTCGGTTAGATAGGTTTTTCTCCTCTGATTTTGGACTTTACTTCATATATGTTACTAATTGGATCATCTTTCATTTAAACTCTTTACGTTACCTTTTTCAAATAGGTCCTTAGTCACATTCATTGCTTCTCTGAATTTTTCTAAAAATCGGAATGAATTCATGACTTCTGTGAACTTTAGTCACATTCATGACTTCTGTGAACTTTTCATTCGCATCAAGAAACATAATCATTATTTTAGTAAAGCTTAACCCATATATTTGAAATGTGCAACACGATTGGCATAAGCCTGATATTCCCTCCCTTTTCCCCTACCTCCATATTGTAGACTGGATTAGAGTGGTGTCTGAAGGTTTTAATTTGATGGAGAATAGATTTTTTGAGGGGATTAAAGAAGATATTACTAAGGCATTTGGCACTATCAATTGGGATTACCTTCTTTGTGTTTTACCTAAATTTGGTTTTAGCGAAAAGTGCGTTCATCTGATTCACATTCTTTTAGAGTCTGCTAAGCTTTTTGTCATTGTCAATGGTGCTCCTTAGAGATTTTTTTTCTTGTAGTAGAGGGTTTTATTACCCCCATCTATTTTTATTTGGCTAAAGAGGGTTTAAGTAGAGTCTTAACAAATAGTTTTTTTCAGGGGGAATTAAATGCATTTCTCATATTAGAGATTGTATTCCCATTACCAATTATCTATATGTTGATGACCTTCTAGATGGATTATTGATGATAGAAATTTAATCAATGTTTGTCTTGATAACTGTCTTGGTACTCCTCTACCAGATTCTATGAATATCAACTATTCAACTCCTCTCAAATCGTGTCTCTGATCTTATAGTTGATGGTGTTTGGAAGTTACCTGATTGTTTCATCAATTCTTTTCCTCGTCTCTATAATTTTATCCTTTAGATAAAGCTCCAATTTTTAGTGACTAAATGATAAACTTATATGTGATTCCTCTACTACTAGTAACATCCCTTATAGACAAAAGGAACAACTTGTTTTTTCTTGTTAACTGGTATAACATATATGATACTTTGTCTTAGTCAATTCAAATTCCTTGATAGCGATCGATTATTTTCAGTTTATTGTGAATTATATATTAATCTGCAAAATTATTATTTACATTTTAGCTAAATATAATTTTGTACTTTAATCACTAATTCATAATAAGTTGAATTGTGAATTCAATACTCTTTTAAGTATATTATCCCCAGTCTAAAAATTCAAATCATTTAATTAGTCCTTAGGCTTTTTTTTGCATTCATATTCGTTTGCATATGTAAGAAAATAAAAAGGAAGAACGAAAGAAGGGATATGATGGATCTGGGATTTATAGAATTCAACTGCTAGTTGCGATCTCAATAGATGGGGAGTGTTTGTTTATTTCGTTAGTCTCGAGTGTTATGATAAATAACGAGTCCTATTTTTTTCTAGTATCATTGATTTTTACTTGGATATGGAATTGAAGTAGTCAAGATTGAGAATTATATCCTTGCTAGATTGTAGCCGCGCACGATGCTCGAGCTATATGTAGAAGTAAATGTAAATGTTTCCCGTATAGGCATATATAGTGTCATGTAGCCGCAAGAAATGAAAAAAGCAATGTAGATAGTCATAAGAATCTAGATTAAATGGTGACAGGTATAAAAATGAGACAGTTGAAATGAAATCGCGATAAAAATAGCAAACTCATCGTAGAGAAAGTGTTTCGCATCTTCAAACCAAACGTAAAAAAATATAAAATCTGACAAAAATCCAGTTTTATAGATGGAAATTAGGGACGATTTCGGATGAAAATGATAAAATTATATGATCGGACAGAAGCTAGAAAATGCCCGCATTGCCCATTTTTATTGAAACCATCAATACGATAATCTAAAAATGAATGAAACTCATCAATCTCCATTGCTCTCTCTATTCCACCACTTTGATCATGGAAGATATTTTCTTTCAAAATAAATTTTGCCTTGTTAGGCCCTTTATTTATCAGTGCAGAAATCTTTGGGAAAGATTTTGGAGAATCTGAATTTCGACATACAGGGACCTTTGGATTAGCATGTCCACATGGACCATGTATCGTATATTGGCTCACAGCTTCAAAGCTAATCGGATCGATTGAGCAATCTGATAAGTCGGTTGAAATGATACTATCGATGTCAGTGGGTGTAGGGGTGCTGCCTAGAGGAACAATAATATATACGCGTGTGGCAGTCCTTACTCATGATTTGCACGGAATGGTTTACCCTGAACCAGGATTTATGCTCCAGCGCGGGCAGGGGGACACACCGTACGCTCAGATGTACACAGATGTGGGAGTCTACTGTGCACCTGGACTTGTCCTTATTGGTGAGGTATTGACGGGTCTGAGGCAGTCCGTCATATGGAGAGCTAGTTGATTGAGAGCCATGAGTTCCAGCCTCAATACGTCATATCTGAACTGAATGAGAAGAGTTTTTATCGGATGTTTGATGATGAGATTTATGAGCATTCTAGGAGGAAGTACGGAGCTGTGGGAACCTTCATGAGCATGTACTAGAAGTCCAAGAAAGGGAGTAAGATCTATAAGGAGGTGCAGGAGGCCGAGAAAGTCCACCTCGAGACTTCCTATGCTGAGGTTGACCAGCTAGTGGAATAATTTTTGAATTGCAAGTTTCGAATTAAAAGTCCATATATTGTTTCGATGCACATGATGTGATATTGAGCACACCTTTGTGTTCTAACCATCAAGTTTAGTTCTACATAACATTAAATTTGTAAGTGGCTAGTTTGGTTTTTAGCTCTATGTCTTCAATTCTCTCTCTTTCAGTCTTTCATATATTTATACTAATCTAAGACGCTCTGCATCTTTTAAATGCTCCTCCATTTGAAGGTATCCACTTGTCAACTAAACTTTAAACCCCAAAATATGAGCCGACGTTCACATTGCAATCTTATAGTTTATGAAACTAATATTTGTTACTCCCTCTGTAATGCTCCAGCATGTATATGCTCCAAAAGGCATCTTTCCACCCCCTTGAAATTATTTGTATATGTTGTTTCTAACCCCTCCCTTTCTTGATGCATCTTTCAATTTCGCTTCTTCTACCCCATCCCTTCTCGTTGAACCATAGTGAATTTGATCAAAATTGCCCGGGTGAGTTTTCATGATTTAATCAATTAATAATTATTTCACTTTGAAGAATTAACTCTTGGCATTTATCTCATAATAAAAGATCATGATTTATGGCTTTAATAACTCCATAGAAATTACAACTTTTTTCTCTGTATTTTGTACACCGCAAACGCATCATGTGTGCATCAATAGCTAGTTAGTATTTATCATAGAACATACATTATGTATTCTAGTCCTAGGGTCAAGACGACCTACTTCTATTTAAAATCTATTCAAATCAGTTAACAATGATATGAGGTTTTGCACTATATCATCTATGAAGATCTTGTGGGACCTAAAAGTTAATAATTCTCTTTAAAATCTACCTGGCAGCTTATCAGGTCTTACGATCACTGCCATTAGTGTATTATAACTGATGGTGTCCATTAGGGTCCATCAGGATTATAACTGATAGTGGCTTATCAGGTCTTACGATCACTGCCATTAATGTAATCTTGCTCATAACATCTTAGATATCTCAATTCTCCCAATCAAACAATCTCTCTCTCATTGTCAATGTATTTAAAATTTATGAAGTGAACATCCCATTTCCCTATTTTTTCTTATTTAGTAGCTTAAAATTGTTGATTATCTGTTTAAAAGATTAAAAATTTATGTTCATATCTTGTACAAGTGTGTAAAAGCTTCACATATCTTGTTACGTAATATTTGTTTCAATAATGCTTTTCAAATGTTCCAGTTCAGTTCTTTTAAATTAGTTTTTTTCAGTCTTTGGTTTACATCTGTAATAAGTATTGTCCATCAATCACTACTTTACGTTTATGGATTTCTTATCAGGCACCCATTACCATGAACGTGAATACCTTAAAGCTGCTCAAGGTATGTTGTTTATGTCGTGACCTTTATTTCTTCGGGATGCTGACACCAAGAGTTTTTGGAATGGCTCGAAAAGAATGGCGAGTTCTAATCTTCGACCACACTTCGAATATCTATCGACATGTTTTACTATTTGAGATCCTTTTATATGGAAGGTAAAAACTCCACCACACTTTTTTTTCCAGATCAGTTTGTTATGATGTGCGTTAGAACATGTCACTGATTTGTGATTTACCCTAACGGGTGTTGAATAGCATTGATTTATAGAATTGATTTATCATCATACATTTTGATCGAAAGGACAATTTAAAAAAATATGTAGCTACAGTTTCATGTGTACTTATTGATACAACTATTTTTATCTTCGTCTTTATGCTTAATTTCTAGAGATTTTAAGTATGTTTCCCTTTATTATATTCTGATTGTTTATTTGTATATGGCTCCATGTTGACAATATGGGAAAAGAGAAAGACTAGAGTTTGAGGAGAAAAAGTTGTATCTATATCCATATGCCTGCCAAGAGAAGACTCACTCTTAAAAGGACTCACTCATGTGCTCTATTATTCAACACCCGTTGGGTCTCCTTCTTGTCTCAACCCAGGTATGATGATAAATCAATGCTATAAATTAATCCGTGGGTACTATTTTATTTTTGATTTTATCTCAGCCCAAGGATAACAAAATGCATATGCCCCTTACGAAGCATCATCCAATAAATTAAGTTGTGGCAGTGCTAACGGCTACTATCTACCGTCCGACTTAGGTCACAGTTATATTAAGGCCAACTTATATAACTCCGATTTAGGGGAAATGGAAGGAGGATAAAATAGTATACACCTAAGGTGTGACACATGTCCCTGTGATATTTCAGACTCACCCAGATATATTATAGGTCGAACGCCTTCTATAATAGTTCAGACTCACCCTTGTGATGGGGATAATCTCGGACCCTATACCAGATATATATAGGTCAGACACCTTCTATGATCAGGGCTGACCTAGTGCCAATGATTTCACCACGTGACCTGCCCCTGACATGCTATAGGTCGGACACTGATGCATAACTATGAGTGGACAGTCCCAGTTTAACTACAATTTGGACTCTAGAGACCATAACAGACTGGACACTATAATACAGTCCTATTAGAAGTGGGATCCTATCCTAACTGTTGGATAATTACTAAGACTCAATGTACACTAATTTTATAACTTACATTATAAATAGATGACCCCCAATGACTTAGGGGGCAACTATTATTATTATTGTACTCCCTATGCTTTGGCTCTCTGCTAACAACACCGAGCACCCAAACTGTATTCTCAATAATAAAGAAACACACCGACCTCACGTGGGGCTGATTATTTCTTATATTATTGTTATTAACTTGGCATTATTGTTGATCTTGGTAGCATATATTTTACCTCCAACAATATCATTTTGGTTGAATATGGAAATGATGAGTAAGTTCACAAGCTTTTCTCTAGTTGCTCAGTTCTTGAGGATCTGATCAATCTCAGAACGAACTGTGATAATGTGTATTTCCCAATGTTTAGGGAATTATTTCCCAATGTTTTTTCATGTGTATTTGATATTTTAATTGTAAAATTATATGTTATAACTCATATCAATTGATGGCGAGGGACTTTTTGAAATGAAATTCCCCTCTTCATAAATCATATAATAGATTTGGTTGAGGGGATCCATCTCTTTGGAAGCAGGTATTCTAAATCTTTTTAACTGGAGTCCAATCTTCAAACTTCCTGATCTTAAGCTTACCACTTCTTATGTATGTTATAGGTTTCTATCTTCAACACTAATTATTAGAAACATAAATATCTATTTGAAATTTCTCAATGTTTAGGTTCTCCGATAAATAATGATGAATATACTATTGGTAAGAAGTCTGTCCACTTTTCCAGAGTATTAATATAAATGCAGTTGATTGACAATAATTCCCCATCATGTCAACCAGGTCACGTATGTATGAAAATCTCACATCTGAGTCTCAAGCCTTGCAATGTTGAGTTTGATTTTTGCAATTTAGTGACGAATGATCCCGTTGTAGCCATTTTCAATGCATATCGGAGTTCGATTAATATATTGTGATTCACGACTTGGTAGGCAGATACAAATCCGTCGTTGATTTTGCACAGGCTGGGGGTCGCTAGGTCGGTTCAAGTTATTGGTTGGTTTGGGATTTGTTGTTGAATCGTAGTGTTGTTCAGTTTGTCCGTTCCCACTTTATGTCCAGATCACTGATGGCCGATTGATAGTAGTCGATCTTCAATTTAAAGGTGTCGAGGCTATAAGTGTGTCGAGGCAGTGGTTTGAACAAATAGCAGCAGGGGTCTAGTAAAAATCTAAATAACATAGTCAACTGGTGGGGTCGGCAATGGTTCCCCCAATGAGGGGCTGCACCTCGTGCCCGAGGACGAGCCCATGTATCACGATGCATCCGATAAAGAAAGAGGTTACATTTTATTTTATTGTTATTAGATTCAATATTTGTTACTTTGAATTACACTAATGTTTATGGATTGAAACAAGTCTCGCTAATTATTTAAAATTTGTTCTAAAATGTAACACATTGATCGAAGTATTTCGTTGTAATTTTATTTTTTGTTGGAATCCATATAATGAATTTTGTCATGGTGGAGGTACTATAATTATATTTTGGGTGTTGCGAAAAGAACTAGTTGTTGGCATGTTGATGATGATGGTGATACGATGTTACATGGTGTATTGCACATTGATTTGATTTAACTGGTACTCGGAATGGTGGGTAGGCTTAGTTGCTTTATTACTTCGTAAATCGGTTATGGGGCATCTAATTCTTTTTGTGGCTGCTTTATTATTATTGTAAGTATGCTGTTTTAGAGCTGGTTTTTGTATTGGGTTTTAAATAATTATTTTTGAAGTATCTAAATCACGTTAATGTTTTTGGACTTTTTTAGATCCATAGCTAACTGCGTTATGTATCCCATTTGTTGCTGGAAGTTTACTATCCCACGAGGACTTGTTATACCTATACCTGAGCCTTTTATCGTTGGAGCTTTTGCATCTATTCTCTCGAACAAAGACCTTGTCACTTATGTCCTCTTTAGTCTTTCTCTCAACCACATGCAGGGTGAGACATATTTAAGCTAAATTTTGTTAATTATGTTGTGCAACGGTAAAAGGAATCATAATGTGTATATTTATTTACATTAGTTGTTTAGAGAGTTGTGGCTATTTCTGTCGTCATTTTTGAGTTAATTTTTATGTTTTAACAGGTTGGTTTTCATGAATAATAAAGGAGACTCTGCCGAATTTTTCAAAAAATATTAAGTGTTTTTAAAATTAAATAATATGATGATGATTTAGAGGCATGAATCGATATTTCAATTACAAATTCAAGTTTGTTTCATGTACCATTAACGTGATTAATCCCTCTCACAATTTTATTATTGTGTAATTAAGTTGATTATGTATGTTTTATATACGTACACAGATTCATGGCAAGAAAATGTCGGCCTTGTTTGAATATGTGCAATATCATTGTCAAGGAAAGATCACTTGTGAAACAACCACTCACAACACGAGTGGAAGACGATTTAGAGACACATATATCGATATCCCACAAGAGTGAGGTGTTGCAACCCCAACCAACAACCCTAGTGGCACCCAGTCAGAGACGTCAACGACCCATATCAACTAGGTAATAACACATCTACATTCTATTTTTCTAGATGTATGTGATGGTGTGTTAGGTTAAGATATATATTGTGGCTATTCCGCCCTTTCGTTTTTTATAATGTTGCGGCTATTTCTATTATTTTTGATTTAATTTTTATGTTTAAACAGGTTGGTTTTCATAAATAAACAAAGGAGACTCTCCCGAATTTTTTTAGAAATATTAAGTGTTTAAAGGTTAATAATATGAAGATTTACAAATTTGATAAGTTTTTAAAGATTGTCATCTACAGGTACTATTAAAAAGATTACTTCCTTGTTTAAGGTAGCTGACACTAAATAAATTTTATTGCAGGTCAAAATTTTTTGTGGACAAGGCAAGTCATTGAAGTCGTTTTGATAGAGGTTGTATGGTTCAAGATTGCGAGTTTACTTTGCTTACATTATTTTATTTTAGGAATAGACGGGATTTTATGTATTTTTTTCTAATGAGACAAGTGAAATTTTGTAGAGATATTTAGTTTGGTGGGCACAGTGTTGAAATTGTCTATTTTATCTTTGTATGAACTCTAATTTTAGTTGAATGGAAAATTGTGTGTTATATTTGTTGAAATGAGATGTAAAATATGTCATATATTATTTTTAAGAGTTGTTGTTTAAAAGTATATTGAGCATATTATGGAATGGATGAAATTTTAATTTTGGCGCAAAAATTATTAAAGACCTCTTCTTTGCCATCTTAAAAGGGTTCCATAAATGAGGACCTTTTGAGACGGCTAAGTTAACGTCTAAAAAAACTCTTTTGGGACGGTTGTTTCCGTCTCTAAAAATAAATTTAAGAGACAGTTTTTTAGCCGTCTCAAAAGGGTCCTATAAGCAATGACCTTTTGAGACGGCGTGTTTCCCATCTCAGAAAAACTTTTTGAGATGGCTTCTGCCGTCTAAAAAGGCTTTTAAAATGGGGGTCTAATACTATGCCCATTTTCCGTCTCAAATGGCGTCACAAAAGACTTTTGAGATGGCCAGAGGACTTTTTGAGACGTCTGGAGCACCGTAGTAAAAAGCATTTTTTTTTTAGTGATTCAACCCACCGAGAGTGTGGATTCTTATGAAGGGGCTATGGACTGCTCCCCCACGCAAAGTGCAGGGTCTGATGTTGAAGAGGCTACCTCTCGCAACACATCTGCTAGGAGAGCTGAGTCATCAAATCTCTCCGAATCTGTAGATATATTAAAACCCAACATTGCAATCCCCCCACCAATCAATGCAATTCATCTATCGGCCGTTACTGGGGCCGAGTTTGTTAAGAGGTTTCCTAGTGGTAACCCTGACGATCCTCAGGATGAGGTCCTAGTTGGTAGTGATGAGGAGAGCGAAGTTAACACTTCCATCAATGTCGAGTATCAGAGTACTGTCTCTGAGGTTGACCTCTTGGTCTTTAAGCACCTCTATGGAATAAATTTTGATATTTCTATGATATAACCTCTTAAGGATGAAAGATCCTTTGACGGTCGGGATGGTGAAATCTACGTCTATGAGAAGATATTCAAGTTAGGATTTTATCTTCCCATTCATCCCATACTCCGATCCATCCTTGCCCATATAAACCTTACCCCTTCTCAACTATCTCCGAATGCGTGGAGGGTGATGATTGGGTCCATCGTCCTTTATAAGGCTTTTCATCAAATCAACCTTCCAGTTCATATATGTATTGGTTGCTACACCCCATCGTGTTCCAAGACTCATCCAGGCTACTACCATTTCGTATCCAGGAAGTCTGAGAAGAAAATCCTGCTGGTAACTAAGACTTCCAACTATAACTGTAAGCCCCAGTATTTCTTTATCTTGGGTGCTTGGGAGTTCGGCCCTAACCAGGCCTGTGGGACATCTGCGCCAAGGACTCCTTTGAGATGGGCTAAGGTTACCCTATTGGCCAAATCTGATCCGAGATTGGGCCCTGAGGCCTATGAGAAGATAAAAAAGCTTCGTATCTAAGGTGACCAAGGTCGTCTTGTGAATTTTGAGCACCTGATGACCCCATATTATCTTTCTCAAATAGGTCTGGGGGTGGCCCCTGACTGAACTTCGTAAGTTATTTTACTTCGTAAGTAATGAATCGTATACTTTTACTATCGATGCACTAACTCTGAGACTTTTATTTTTGTAAAACGTCCAGAACGTATTTCAGACGATCTTTGGAGAATGTCTGCCCCCAACTTAAGTAAGATCATCAATCGACGCGGTAACAAAGCCAGTCCTCCAGCCTCCCAACCAAAGAAGAACATCGACTCTAGCAGGACCGACGGTACTAAAAAGTAGAGGAAGTCCCCACCGACAGGTCTAACTTCCACTCGGTCTTCCAAGATGCCGAGTTCTAATTGTGCCATTCCAATCTTGATAGATGATGTTTTTGCTGCTCGTCCATCGCAGCTAAAAATGATTGACGATAACATCATAGGTCATAGCCTGAAGGCTGATAATGCTCTCAGATCTCTTATCATGAAGGACGATAAACATTTACTCCACTCTATGGACGTCCCTCTGCTCACTGAGTTTTCCCTTCATCGAATAGTCCATGTAATTAAGAATAATTTTTGTAAGTATTATCTCTTCATTTGCTATGACTCATACTTATGTTTTTGTCTCTTATTTTTAGGGTGCGATATCTCTTCACTGTTTAGCCAGTTGGACCTTGAAGAGGCTGCCCTTGATCCAAAAGGGTCAAGATGCTAAAAAATCAGAGAAAGCCTTGAAGTATGATCTAGAGAAGGTCAAGGGTGACTTTAAGAATGAGAGGGACCTGCTCACCAATCCGAAGGCCCAATATGAGAAATCTCCCAAAGATAAAAATGAGAGCGTGAAGGCCAGTATTGAAGCTGCTGCCTAGCCGATGCCAGAGACAAGATCATTGCTAAATATAAAGTGTCCGATGAATTCGTGGACTTCAACTTTGATTATTTGGAGAGGGGCATTAGGGCTACAGGACGATGGGCAACCCTTAAGAATACTGAGACTAGAAGCCTATCGCCTGACAACTTCATCGGCCTTGGTTTTGCTAACCCTCGTCTTGGTGCTGCCTTAGCCGAGGTTGAGAATGCCACTGTTGATCCTACCGAGACGAGTTCTATGGAGGTGACAGAGAATAATGAAGAGTTAGCCGACCACGAAGACGTAGCCGATGTCACTAATGTCCTAGTTATTAAGAATATTACTGCGAGTGATGGGTCAGCACCGGCCGGGGATGAGGTTCAGCTATGAAGGCTCCTCATTCCTTTTGTCTCTCTTTTGTTAAGGCAGTTAGCATTTTGTATTTCTCTTTTGAATTCTATCATCTATAACCTCTTTAATATCAATGGATTATTTTTTACCCCTTCCATTATTTTTGTCTTGTGCTTGATATCTTTTTGAAGTACGATACCATAAAGTATCATCATCACACACATCACCACATGATTAAGGTCTGAGACCACCAAACTACTGATGTTTCATCTCATATTCAACAATTTAATGATGTTTAAGTAAAATCACCAAATTAATAATGTTCAAGGTCTAAAATCACCAAACTAATAATGTTTCATCTCATATTCACCAAGTTAATGATGCTTAAGTAAAATCACCAAATTAATGATGTTCAAGGTATGAGATCACCAAACTAATGATGTTTCATCTCATATTCACCAATTTAATGATGTTTAAGTAAAATCACCAAATTAATGATGTTCAAGGTCTGAGATCACCAAGCTAATGATGTTTTAATAATTAACCACACCTAAGTGATTTTCAATTTGGACTCACCAAATTATGGTGTTATACCATACCCCCTCTCGTCATTTTGAGAGTGCATGGTTGAGCATTGTCTCGTCCATGCACTGTCGTCTCGGTCGAGAGAGTTTTGTTCACCAAGTTAATAATGTTTAAGTAACTAAGTTAATCATTCTTGGTGTTATTTGAAAGTTCATGGATGGGGTCGGCCCCTTTCTAGGTTATGATTTCACCAAAGCTGGGTTGTTGCTAGCCCACCATGAATGGTATTTTATAGTTTTTAAGGGTACCTGAAACTAATTATTCAAAAAAATATATATAAGAAATGAGGGAACTAACCATTTTTACTTCTCATTCATAATAAGCCCTTTTACAACGATTCATAATGAAAAAGCTCCTATACAATCATCTACTGGTAGTACATTTTTAAGTGGTCAGCGTTCCAAGGATTGGAGAATGGTTTCCCTTCTAAGTTCTCCAGTCGATAGGTTCCTAGGACCACCTCATTAGTGACCTTATATGGACCATGACAATTGGCATGAAGCTTATTCAGCTTCTGCCAAATCTTCTTCAAAATGAGGTCTCCCAGTTCTATCGGCCTCGGCTTTATCATCTTGTTATAGAACTTGGTCATCCTATACTGATAAGACACCACTCTGATCTCAACATCCTCTCTTCTTTCCTCAATCAGATTTAGGTCAAGTCTTCTCTCTCCCAGGTTTCTCTCAGGGTCATATGTCTGAACTCTGTGTGTCGACAAACTAATCTTGGTAGGGACTACTGCCTCTGAGCCGTATGCTAACATGAAGGGGGTTCCCCTATCGACGTCTTGGCTGTCATCCTTTAGGCCCATAACACAACATGTACCTCTTTAGTCCATTTCCCCTTGGAACTTTCCAACCTTTTCTTGATTCCATTAAGAATAGTTCTATTGGTGACCTCAGTTTGACCATAGGCTCGGGGTCGGCCAGGCGATGAGAAGAATTATTTGATGTCGACCCTTGTATAATATTTTTCTAAGGAAATTTTTTTAAACTGGGTACCATTGTCTGAGATGAGTGTGTTAGGAAACCCGTACCTGCAAATGGTGTTCTTCCATATGAACTGAAAGGTCTTCTTTTCCGTGATCTTGATCATAGCCTCAGCCTCTACCCATTTTGAAAAATAGTCTATCGCCATAATCAAATTTCTATAGTTTCTCATGGACCTTGGCAGAGGACGAAACAAATCAATCCCCTATATTGTAAATGGCCATGGTTAGGTGATAGACGTCAGAGGTTGATGGGGCGGGTGAGGAATGGTGGAAAATCACTGGCATTTGTCGCACTTCTTCACATATTCAGTCGAATCCTTAGCCAGGGTCGGCCACCAATATCCTTGAGTGAAGATTCTCTTTGCCAATGATCTACCCCCAATATGGCTTGAGCAATATCCTTCATAAACATATTTCAAAATGTAATTTATCTCGATTAGGTGGAGACATCTGGGTAGAGGCAAAAGAAACCCATTCTTGTACAACACGCCCCCTATGATAGAGAATTAACGGCCTTATATCTAAACTTACTTCTCTCTACCTTAGATTCTGTCAGTCTACCCTCTTTGATATACTAAATAAGAGGGTCCATCCAGGATAGTCCCAGGTTTAAATTGAAGCAAAATTTCAGCCTTGCGTCATCCTCTTTTATCGTTTGCCGATAAAGGATTTTTATTGGCACCATTCCCTTAATCTATGTTCGTGTTGCATAGGCTAACCTTGCCAGAGCGTCGGTTCGGCTATTATCCAGTAAAGGCACCCTTTTGACTTTGAGTTCATCAAAGTCCTTCATCATCATCTTCACTTTTTCTAGGTATTTTTCCATTCTCTCATCTTTGGCTTCATAAATTCCCAATACCTAATTAACCACGAGCTGAGAGTCACTATGGATCAAAAGGTGGCCGGCGTTGAGACCTCTGGCGAGGGATATTCCAGCTATCAGGTCCTCGTATTCTAATTCATTATTGGAAGCTTTAAAGTTGAACCTTAATGCATACTCTATGTCTGTTCCATCTAGGGCCGATACAATCAGACCGCTCCAATCCTATTTTCACAGGATGAACCATCAACGAACAAGTTCCATACTGTTCATTCTAAAAATGGCCCTTCTTCAAAGACACTATTTTTGAGCATGAACTTGTCAGTCTCGACTGTCCGACGTCCCGTCAATATTATCTCAACTTTTGCTGGCACGGTGTGGGTTACGACCGACCCCTCATGGTCATTCGATTTTTCACTATCGGCCTCATCCTAGGTGAATTCTTCTACAAAGTCTGATAAATCGTGCCCTTTGATTGCAACCCTTGGCTGATAGACTATATCATACTCCCCTAGTTCAATAGCCCAAGTCATTAATGTACTTGATTTCCCCGGTTTATGGATGACCTGCCTAAGGGGAGAGTCTGTCAAGACAACCATCATATGAGCTTAAAAATAAGGCTTCATCTTTCTTGAAGCATGGATGAGAGCGTAGGCCAGTTTTCCCATCCAAGGATACCTCTGCTCAGCCCCTTAGAGGGCCTTACTATTGAAATACAATGGTCTTTGTACTCCCTCATCATCTCGTACTATTACTGCGCTGATAGTCGACTCAGACACGACCAAATAAAGGTAAAGTTTCTCTTCTTGGACAAGATGAGATAGTAAAAGTGGTGAGCCGAGATATGATTTCAGCTCTAAAAAGTCTTTCTCGCATTCCTCATCCCACTCAAAGCTTTTCTAAGAATCTTAAAAAATGGAAGATAATTATCAGTAGCTCTAGAGATAAACCTGTTTAGAGCAGCCACTCGTTTAATGAGCCTCTGAACATCCTTGATGGTCTTTGGGGTCTTCATCTCTAATAGGGACTTTATATTTTTTGGGTTGGCTTCTATACCCCTTTGATTTATGATAAAACCCAAGAATTTGCCATCTCCGACACCAAAGACGCATTTTGCGGGGTTGAGCTTCATCTTATACTTATCCATGGTGTCGGAAGTTTTTTTAAGGTCGATCGTGTGGGTGTCGGCTTGTAGACTCTTGGTCAACATATCATCTACATAAACTTACATAGACTTTTTGATCTTATCTTCAAACCTCTTGTTCACTAACCGCTGATAGGTAGCCCCGAATTATTTTAAATCGAAGGGTATAACCTTATAACACTACGTCCCCTTATCGCGTCGGTCGGGTCCATAAAAATTTGATTGTAACCGGAGTATGCGTCCATGAATCTCATCAATTAATGCCCCCACCTTATCGTATACCATCTGATCAATACGAGGGAGAGTAAAATAGTCCTTGGGGAAAGACTTGTTCAAATTAGTGAAGTCCACACACATTCTCCACTTTCCATTTACCTTGGGCACTATGACTGCATTTGACAACCATTCATGGTAGATTACCTCCCTGATAAACTCGGCCTCTTCTAGCTTTTTAACCTCATCTCTTATAACCTCATACTTCTCACGAGAGTAAATTATTATTCTCTATTTTATCGGCTTAGCATCTTCCTCCACATTGAGTTTATAACATATTATCTCTGGGTCAATGCCTGGCATATCAGCATAACTCCAAGCAAAGATTCTCTGCCTTCTCCTCAACAGCTTGATCAGTTCATCTTTTATCTATGGACTTAGGGCTTTGCCAACCTCGACGGTTTTTTTCAGTTCGTCCTCATTGAGGACGATGGATTCTACCTCTTCCATGACTTCCCCTTTTTTGAGATTCGTCTCATCTCTAGGATCAAGAGTTTCAATGTTGTACGTGGTTGTTGCTTTCTTGTGTGCTTCTCTCTCCTCAGTTGAGTTAAAGTAGCACTCCCGCGCCAACTTTTAGTCACCTTGAACTTCCCCTACCCGGTATGGAGTCAGGAATTTTATCATTTGGTGGACCGTTGAAAGCACGACCTCAAACTCTTTGAGGGCCACCCATCCCAATATGAGGTTGTAGGGAGAGAGGACATTCTCATCCATCATAAAAAAATTAATCTTCTTAGTGAGCCTCTTCGTCCATTCATCTCCCATTCAAACATCCATTTCATACATCCCCAGGGGTTGAACCCTCTTTCCATTAAACTTTATCAGAGGATGATGATACGGGACAAGCCAGGCTTTATTGAGTCTCAAGCCTTTAAAGCATGGCCAGAACATAACATCCATAGAGCTTCCTCCATCAACTAATATTCTTGGTACTTCACATCCATGGACCCTGGTTGTTATAACAAGCGGGCCGTCATGTGGAGCTAAGATACCCTTAAAGTCTAGTCTTGAAAAGCTGACTATGAAGGTTTGCATATCCACTTTCTTTTTTTCTCGGGCTTAGCGTCAATGGAGGTTCAGTTAACAATATCAGCTTTTGTTATCGCATTTACCTCAGCCACATGATATTTCCTATCGACAACCTCAAAGCCTCCCTTGCAAGGCCACCACAAATCATGCTTACCCCAAATGAAATCATGTTGAGCCTCTTCACTGGAACATCATCATCTTTAGGTGGGAGATTAAGATCATTATTATCATCATCTGAGGAGCTATCCCGCCTTGATGGAGCGTCCTCCCTACTTTTACCATTTCTCATATTTCCAGGGTTGTCTCAACCTTGCCCTGAACCATTATTATCAATATACTTTCTCAACTTTCCAGACTTTAACATTTTTTCGATATCATCTTTGAGGGCAAAGCATTTCTCTATAAGGTGCCCGTGATCTTGGTGAAATTCACACCAAAAATTTCTATTCTTCTTATGAGGGAATGTCTTCAACTTTTTTGGCCACCTAAGAGACCGATCATTTTTTTATCTCATTTAGAATGTGCTCATAGGTTTTACCCCAAAGCAAAAGTTATGGACAAAACTATCAGCCAATTATTTAAAGTTTCCAATAGAGTTCTTAGGAAGAGAGGTGAACCATACGTGATCTGCCCCTGTTAAGGTGCTTGAGAATGCCTGGCATCTCATCTCATATGATATTGAATAGATGTCAGAGGTCGATTGATACATCTCCACATGATGTGCCGTGTTAGTGCTCCCATCATACTTCGGTGTGACTACCGATGGTTTGAACTTGGTCGGGGTTGGATAGTTTAGTATCTTCACCATAAATGGGGAACCTTCAACATATCCTCTTTGCAAAGGGTCTCGACTTTTTATGATATCTTCTATTTTGTTCTCCAACCTCTATATCGACCCATTCTAAGGTTTCTCAGTAGTAGTGTCAGCCTTTGCAGGTACAACATTTTACCTCGCTTTTTCTCTGTCATTCGACTGAGTTTATCGTCCTCTATTAACTGGACAGGCTGAGGGTGATCTCTCTAAATGCTGAGGTCGGCTGATGACATCTCGATCTTCTGGAGGTCTGCAGTAGTCTTTCCTTTCATTTCTTCTTGACCCAGCGACACTCCTTGACCTGGATAAGCGGTTCCTCAAATATCCCTGAGGAACGAGCCTATCAAATGTTGACCCTCTGCTTAGCATGTCAAAGGCTAATTTCCTTGGCACACAGTCTCAGCTCTGCCTCCATCCTTGGTCTTCGCCACGCGCGAATAGGGCATACAGTCCTTCTAGATATCTCATGAGGTTCCCAGCATTTGAACTCTCCCCTTCATCATCAAGGTCGTCCCCAACTAAGTCATCACGGAGTTCTTGATCCTACCTTCCCAGGCATAAACACCTTGGGTCATCAACGTCTCTCCATCTTTGGTAAGGTGGAAGCTCTTTTTCTGGAGCCTGGGGTGATCCCCTAGCTTGCTGGTCTAGTTCACCTTCTTGGGCGACCGGAGTAACAAACTCTGCTCCTGCTCCGCCTGTCTTGGCCGCAAAGTTCTGGCTAAGCATAACAAACTAATTTTTCATTTACTGTTTGCTAGCTATGAAAATGCGGAGCGCCATCGCCACCTCATCAATTTTTGACTGGGGTGGTGCTTGGCTGGAACCTGCACCACCTCCTTGTGGAGGTGCTAGTTGATTCTCAAGTGGAGGAGGTGGATCCATTACCATCGGTTAAAGCTGTTTGAGCTATGAGTTGGAGAAGGAAAGAATAAGTGCTCAATAGGGGCTCCTTCAATGGTGAAACAACTCCACAGAAGGGGGAGGACTGGTTCACCACCAGAGAATATGATGAGTATAATCTTAGAGCTGGGAAGAGATGTCTATCCTCGTTCCCACAGATGGAGCCAAACTGATGATATTTGAAATAGAACCACCAAGTCAAAGTGATGATGAGCTCAAATAGTCATAGTAATGGCAAGATGGGATAAACAATATAGTTGTGAGAGAATGAAATGAGGCAAAGAGAAGATGAGATAGCAATTTAAGTGGTTCATCCAAATAGGCCTACATCCACTATGTGTGTGTATGTATGATCCACTAAATAAGGGCACTAATGGCCATGGATACAATCACTCAAACTTTTCTCTCTCTTACAATCAGTTTGACACGGATCTGTTAGGGTTTTTAATATTCGATCCATTCTCATGGAAAAGATGAAGTGAATATATAGGGCTTGGGTGGTGTAATGTACTCCACAAGCATGTATTTAGCATGTGCATGGGGAAGTTACCAATAAGGTGTAGCCACCTGTCCTTGTCACATAGGCTCAATAATGATGTAATATTCCCTCACGTGAGGGAATAATCTTGTTATAGCAGAATTTTCCACGTTAGCATAGATCCTCTACATTTACATATGCTTGTAATGTTAGGCATCGTCCGCGGCAACATCGGCCTGGGAGGGGATGAGGTTGCCAATTCCTATATGATCCCATATGTGACCTCGAATGATTACATAAGGTCGAGGTTGGATGACTGATCACTATTGTCATCGTCCGTGGCAGAGAATGATGATGGTGCTGATCTACATGAATGTCTCTTCCGGTCTCGGCTTTACAGACGACCGATGTTAGTTGAGTGGAAGACGACCCTTATTGCGATGACCCCGCTAATGGCATGCGTGTCTCTAATGACTACTCGGCCATGAGATGTGACATCACTCGTCCTAAGATACGAGGGTACACTTCAGTCATATATATATATATATATATATATATATATATATATATATATATACTTGTGTGATTTATTGATATCAATGTGAATGATATTTATAGGAATACATACCCCTCTAGTGCTATCATAGGAGGCTGTGCGATGTGGGTGAATCCCTTGGCTAGTGAATGCAGGAAGAGTATAGTCCCTTATCCCCAGGTCATATCGCCTGATGTTTTATTGTGTGATTTATTTTTTGAGGTCAGACGCTTTGGGTATGATTCGGTCTCACTTTCGGGGGGGGGGGGGGGGGATATGATCGGCTCCACTTCGCTTGCGATATTTTTACCCAAGCTCGTGAGTGAGTCTGACTTGAGGTAATCGGGTTCGAGTTAGCATACCTAGGATTTGATAGCATTTTAGAGAAAGCATCCGGTGAGTTATTACTCAGGAATGGATGGTATTTATACGCGACATGTGTGTGAATGTTGTAGTATACTAGTACGTAGATAATATAAGTAGATAATTATACACGGGATAATACATAAGTGTAAATGTATTTCTTATATAACTAGTGTAAAAGTTATACGATTAAAAATGGGTTTCCTATATAACTAGTGTGAACGTTATATGACCTAATATGGTTGAGCTGATTAATAAGTTAATGAGTAGATAACTTAATAATCAAAGTAAGAATACTTAGGTTAGAGTAGTGCGATAGAAAGAGGTGTAATACGGATAGTTAGGTGGGGTAGCGGAACTAGTGAGGTTAGAAGGCAAGCATTAGGTGTGCACATTAGATGAGGGGTGAGTTATATCTCAAGAGAGTGTAATGCTAGATACGGGTTGTAATACCCCGTACTTTTGGTTATATTTATTTTTGGAGATTAATTAATTAATTGAGAATTAATTGGGAATTAATCCGGATAAAATACTAACGAGATGTGAGTTGGTATTTGACTATATTGAGCATATATGATGTTATATGAATATTGAATTATGAAATTTGTCGTGAGATTGATATACGGCAATTTGGCCATTTTATTGGGACGCGTGTGACAGTCGCGTCAGGATATAATTATTTTATTTATAATAGTGAATTTAAATTCTATTAACCGTATGGTCGTTTTGAGTGCGCCAACACGTCCGGAAGGGTCGAGATAGTCAGAAAACACTAGCCGGGGGTGTAGTTTGGGTCCCGGGGTATTTTTAGGCCATACCGGCAATATAAAGGGTATTTTGGTAATTTCGTATTTTTAGGAATTAAAAATGACGAAAATTAGAGAAGTAAATCTGATGTGGGTTTGACCCACTAAGCCACTAACCAACCCATGTTAACCCAATAAGTTACGTAGGTTATTAGAATAAGGTTCTATTACTTTCCATAAGAAAACCCTAGCCACCATAGCCATTGGAGAAGAAACTTAGAGAGGGAGAGAAGGAGAAGGAATTCTAGAGAAAATCTTCACAAAATCAACACCAAATTCAGAGACAATCGAGGCAAGTGATTTAATTGCTTTTAATTCAGAAAAGGCTTCCTCCATGTTAGATAATTTGAAGATTTACAATTGTTCTTGGAAGATAAATGAAAACCCATGTTGTTTGGGCTTAGAACTTGAATATTGAGGACAAATTGCATGTAGAATCATATAGAGATGATTATTCTGGTATTAATATATGTTGGATGTAAGAAAAACGGATTTAGAATGGACTAATTGAGAACTTAAAGTTTAGGGTTCATGTTCTTGAATAATTGGAGGAAAAGTGTAGAGATTTGTAAATTGATTGATGTTAGGATGAATTAATCCTTTAAAACGTGTTTGGATGTGACTATAATAGGTTTAGGAGTGATTAGAGACCTTAAAAAAATCGTTGGAACTAATTTTAGAGGAGATTTGAGGAGCAGAAATGGTGAAAAACGAGATTGGGAAAAATCTGGGCCGAAACTGGTCCCTCGTTAGAAGACCTTCCCAGGTCGTTCGAACGAGCTCGTTCGAACGAGCTTCTAACGAGTTGACCAGTCGCTTCTAATGAAAGGGAAATTCGTTCGATAACTTCGTTCGAATGAGATCTCGTTAGAAGGTACAGTTCGTTCGAACGAACTGGAATCTCGTTCGAACAGCCTCGTTCGAACGAGACTTCTAACGAGCTGACAGTTTAGGCCTTTTTGGCCTGTTTTGATTTTGGGAGTCCCGTAATCTTGTTCGAGGATATAGATAACCTTCCTTTGATGATGTATTGATAGATTTGGGACGTTTGGGTTATTTTGAGGAGTAAATTATTTACGAGTGATTTAAATTAAAGGGATAAGTGGGTTGAGACGTGAGTGTCTACTACGACATGAGAATAGATTATGGCGCGTATGATTATAAACCGGAATCGTATAAAGTGTGTAAATTATATATTGGTACTAGAATGAGAATAGTACTACAATTAAACTACGGGATTACTAAGATGTGTGTTTACTTAGTATTGGTATATGAATTGTGTGTATGACATACCTACCATACTTGCTATCACGGGAGGTTTACGTTCGCTTAGGGCCCTCTAATCCTTGTGTTGCCCGGATTTAGACTGGTTACCTTGATGAACATAGGTCAGAGAAAGACTTATTGGGATATTAATAAGTCCGCTGATCGTGGGAGCGTAGGTATGTGCATGACCCATGTGATGTGACTGTGTTCGCCTCCATTATTTGTGATGTTGTTATCTGTGAACTATTCCTGAGAAATTCGGAATAAGTGATCCTTATGTACGTGATGTACCGGGATGGATAGCAGAGTATGTGTGCACCGCAGCCTAGTCTCGGGGTGCTTATTTTGTATATTTATGTGGTGGCTATTCTATTTACTTCTTTATGGTGAATGGTGTTATTATGCTTCATTACACTTGTTGCATGTTAATCAGACTTAAATTAAAATTTGACAACTTACTTTTAAATACTAGGTGGTTAGTAATTATTAAAATGTTTTCGACAATGATGCTATTAACTGGACCAAGTTGGCATTTTGAATTAATTTAATAAAGGAGTAGCTACCCGGTATTTAATTAGTCGGGGTGTCACAGGTGGTATCAGAGCATCAGGTTCTAGTGTCCTTTAGGATCTGATGGCTTATTATGTTTTCGCTAAGTTTCTTTGATATAGAGCCCTATATTTTAGGACTGTTGTACTCTTTTTGTGTATGCTTCGTTCTTCAGCTATTTTAAGTTTATAACAGCGAACTTATAAACTTTGTTCTTATTTCAGATGCCTCCACGACGTGCATGACGAGTTCCCAGGGATGCAACGCCCGAACCCCAGCCCGCTCCAGTTCAGGGCATGATGAACGCCGCTGAGGTTGCAGCTATAGTAGCCCAAGCGGTAAATGCCGCAATTGCCGTTGTTCAGCAGGCACCACCTCAGGCGCCGGTTGCCGCGCTAGTACAGGCAAACGCATTCTCGTCTGCTTGGGAACGTGTACGTGACGCTTTTCAGAAAGCGCATCCGCCAGAGTTTGCAGGTAGCTCAGATGTGGTAGTCTCGAGCCAGTGGAGGAAGGATATGCAGAGGCACTTAAGGATGTATGAGTGCACGGACGTCCAGAAGCAGGTGCTAGCTACTTTCAAGCTAGTTGGATCTGCGCTACAGTGGTGGGAGTCTATTACCACCGTGGAGGAGAGGGATACTCTCACTATTCAGGACTTCTAGGTGCGGTTTGACCGCAAGTACTTTCCGTCGGCTGTTCACACGGAAATGAGGAGGAAACTGATGAATCTGAGGCAAGAGGGTAAGACCGTGGCCGAGTGTGAGGCCGAGTTCACAAATCTGTTGAATATCATTTCGGATGAGATACCAACAGAGAAGAAGAAGATTGAGAAATTCACCGACGGGTTGACATGGAGGATCCGTCAGCATCTGTTAGGGAACCTTTCGTTGGCCACGTATTCTGATGTGGTTAACGCTGCTTTGTTACACTGCCAGGACCACCGCTTTCATATGACTGAGGGCAAGAGGTCGGGAGAGTCTAGCCATCAGGGCAGGACAGGAGGGCATGGTGCCGGTGGGGCACAATCTGTTCAGGGGCAGAGACAGGGTGAGCAGGGGGATCAGAAGAGGTTCCGATCAGGGAACTACAGACAGGGACAGGGAGGTTTCCGTCAGGTCCATCAGGGTCCAAACGGCCATCAGGGCCAACAGGGGCAGAAGGGCAGCAGTTTCACCAGGGCCAACAGGGCCAAGGGAGGAACGGTATCGGCCACCAGGGCCTGGGACCACAGGTTCAGAGAGGAGGGAACTTCCCAGGGAAGTGTTTTGTTTGTGGCAAGACTGGCCATAAGCGACAGGATTGTCCTGATAAGGGCATGGCCCCACAGCAGCAGCAGCAGGGTGCTCGCCAGGAGCCACAGAGGCCTATGTTTCCCGCCGCTCTCCCCGCACCGCCACAGATGGCAGCATTGCCACCCATTCCAGCAGTCCCAGTTCAGCAGGGGCAGCTACAGTATGGACGTGTCTATAACGTTCACTAAGCTGCAGTTCTTCAGGCACCGCCCGCGATTGAGGGTACGTTTCCTATCCATGGCACTATGGGTCGGGTATTATTTGATACGGGGGCTACACATTGTTTCATAGCTACACACTTCGCGAAAGCTTTAGGATTGTTAGCTACGGCAGAGAGCACAGTGACGTGTGTCGACTCACCATTGGGGAGTGGGTCACTTATTTTCTTTATATGCCGGGGAGTGGGGGTAGAGATTGGTGGTTTGGTATTACCTGCAGACATGTTGGTATTAGGTATGCATGTTCACGATGTGATTATCGGTATGGATTGGCTCGTAGCTTATAGGGCCATGATTGATTGCTTCAGCGGGAGCATTGTTTTTGCCATTCCGGGGCAAGAGATGTTTGTAGTGGCGATGCCTCGCCCAGAGGGAGGATCGACCACTCATCTATATTACACAGAGGAGGATACCTCTAAGGAGGTTGTGATTCCTTTAGATTCGATCCCGGTTGTCAGGGAGTATTCGGATGTGTTTCAGGAGATACCAGGCCTACCCCCTAGTCGAGAGATAGACTTTGTTATAAACCTATTGCCAGATACGAGGCCTATAGCACGCGCACCGTACCGTATGGCTCCGGTAGAGATGCGAGAGCTACGAGATCAGATAGAGCAGCTGTTAGGTCAGGGCTTTATTCGCAGGAGTACCTCACCTTGGGGCGCTCCAGTTTTGTTTGTGAAGAAGAGGGACGGTTCACTGAGATTGTGTGTGGACTACCGAGAGTTGAATAAGGTCACGATACGGAATAAGTATCCGTTACCTCGAATCGATGACTTATTCGACCAGTTGAGAGGAGCTTCTTTCTTCTCGAAGATTGATTTGAGATCGGGATACCATCAGTTGCGTATCAGGGAGGAGGATGTCTCGAAGATTGCGTTCTTGTCGAGATATGGTTCTTACGAGTTTCGGGTTATGCCTTTCGGTTTGACTAACGCTCTAGCAGTGTTTATGGACTTGATGAACAGAGTGTTCAGGGATTTCCTAGACCAGTTTGTCATTGTCTTCATTGATGATATTCTGGTTTACTCCCAGACAGAGGAGGAGCACGCCGAGCATTTGAGGCAGGTTTTGCAGACGCTGTGTCAAAACGAGCTGTATGCAAAATATGAGAAATGCGGGTTTTGGCTGAAGGAGGTCCAGTTTTTGGGACACATTATTTCCAACCGGGGGATATCTGTTGATCCGGGGAAGGTAACCGCGGTGAGGGAGTGGGGACAGCCCACGACGCCAACGGAGATTCTCAGTTTCTTGGGTCTAGCAGGATACTACAGGAGGTTCATTCGGGGATTTTCGAAGATAGCGGGTCCTTTGACACATCTGACTCGTAAGGGTGTGCCATTCATCTGGAGTGATGCCTGTCAGTTGGCATTCGATGAATTGAAGGACAAATTGACCTCAGCACCTGTGTTAGCATTGCCGAGACCGGGAGTTGAGTATTTGGTTTACACCGATGCGTCTCTGCCAGGTCTTGGAGGTGTATTACAGCAGGAGAGACAGGCCATAGCTTATGCTTCCCGTAAACTTAAGCCTCATGAAAAGAATTACCCCACGCATGATTTGGAGTTGGCGGGAGTGGTATTTGCCCTACGGATTTGGAGGCACTATCTTTTAGGGGAGAAATTCCAATTGTTCACGGACCACAAGTCCCTACAGTACCTGTTCACGCAGAAGGAGTTGAATATGCGGCAGCGTAGGTGGCTTGAGTTTGTGAAGGACTACCAGTTCGATATCCAGTATCAGCCGGGTAAGGCTAACGTGGTGGCAGACGCGTTGAGCCGTAGGCCAGCAGATGAAGTGGCAGAGGTGTGGAAGGCAAAGTGGAAGGATTTGGGACACCAGGATGCCGTGGCCCGATCTTTCATGTCTGTGATGACCGTTACACCGCAGATTGTCACGAACGTAGTATGGGCACAGGCTAATGACTCGTTCTGTCAAGAGCCGATAGTTCGATTACTAGCAGAGGGAGCCGAGTCCTATACCGTTAGCTCAGACGGGGGATTACGCTTCAATGGGAGATTGGTGGTTCCGGAAGGGGAGGAATTGCGACACGAGGTTATGGCAGAGTCGCACGGCTCACGGTTCGCGGTACATCCCGGAGGGGACAAAATGTACCAAGACATGAGACGCCAGTATTGGTGGAGCGGTATGAAGAAAGATATCGCTGAGTTTGTTTCGAGATGCACCACTTGTCAGCTTGTAAAAGTGGATCATCAGAGACCGGCAGGACTTCTACAGCCGTTGGAGGTCCCGGTGTGGATGTGGGAGAGCATATCCATGGACTTTGTCACGGGGTTGCCTACGTCGCAAAGGGGTCACGACTCCGTTTGGGTAATTGTGGACAGGTTGTCCAAAGTCGCTCACTTTTTACCCGTAAGGACTGACTACACTACGGGACAGTATGCCCAGCTCTTCATTTCAGAGGTTGTGAGACTTCACGGTGTACCCCTAAATACCGTGTCTGATAGAGACAAGATATTTGTTTCGCGGTTTTGGGAGAGTTTCCAGGAGGCCATGGGCACGGAATTGCGGTTGAGTACAGCTTATCATCAGCAGACCGATGGGCAGACTGAGCGCACAAATCAGATGTTGGAGGACATGCTACGCATGTGCATTATTGACTTTGGGGGTGGATGGGAGCAGTACCTTCCACTGGTAGAGTTTGCTTACAACAACTCCTATCAGTTCACTATTGACATGGCTCCGTTTGAAGCATTGTACGGTAGGCCTTGTCGTTCCCCATCATGTTGGTTAGAGGTGGGGGACAACAAACTACTTGGGCCGGAAGTGATTCAGGATACTTCGGCAAGAATTGAGTTGATTCGGAGTCGCATTAGGGTAGCTCAAGACCGGCAGAAGAGTTATGCTGATGCAAAGAGGTTTTTCAGAGAGTTCCAAGTGGGGGACCAGGTTTTGCTCAGAGTATCTCCTATGAAGGGGATTATGCGTTTCGGGAAGAAGGGGAAGTTGGCACCGAGGTATGTGGGGTCGTTTCCTATTATTGAGCGGATCGGACCGGTTGCGTATAGACTTGGGTTACCGGAACATTTGCATCGGATTCACGATGTGTTCCATATTTCCTCGTTAAGGAAATACCTTAGAGATAACTTGGCTCATTCTCACATTGCTGTGGAGGACATCGATCTCCAGCCGGATAGCTCCTACGAAGAAGGGACGATTGCTATTTTGGACCGAAGTGAGAGGAAGCTGCGGTCAAAGATAGTTCAGTTAGTGCGTGTTCAGTGGCGACATCACAATGTCGAGGAGTCCACATGGGAGCGCGAAGATGAGATGCGCGAACGTTATCCAGAATTGTTTTTAGCAGGTACTTTCTAGTTTCGAATTTCGGGACGAAATTCAGTTATTAGGGGGGGAGTATGTAATACCCCGTACTTTTGGTTATATTTATTTTTGGGGATTAATTAATTAAATGAGAATTAATTGGGAATTAATCCGGATAAAATACTAACCAGATGTGAGTTGGTATTTGACTATATTGAGCATATATGATGTTATATGAATATTGAATTATGAAATTTGTCGTGAGATTGATATATAACAATTTGGCCATTTTATTGGGACGCGTGTGACAGTCGCGTCAGGATATAATTATTTTATTTACAATAGTGAATTTAAATTCTATTAACCGTATGGTCGTTTTGAGTGCGCCAACGCATCCGGAAGGGTCGAGATAGTCAGAAAACACTAGCCGGGGGTGTAGTTTGGGTCCCGGGGTATTTTTAGGCCATACCGGCAATATAAAGGGTATTTTGGTAATTTCGTATTTTTAGGAATTAAAAATGAGGAAAATTAGAGAAGTAAATCTGATGTGGGTTTGACCCACTAAGCCACTAACCAACCCATGTTAACCCAATAAGTTACGTAGGTTATTAGAATAAGGTTCTATTACTTTCCATAAGAAAACCCTAGCCACCATAGCCATTGGAGAAAAAACTTAGAGAGGGAGAGAAGGAGAAGGAATTCTGCAGAAAATCTTCACAAAATCAACACCAAATTCAGAGACAATCGAGGCAAGTGATTTAATTTCTTTTAATTCAGAAAAGGCTTCCTCCATGTTAGATAATTTGAAGATTTACAATTGTTCTTGGAAGATAAATGAAAACCCATGTTGTTTGGACTTAGAACTTGAATATTGAGGACAAATTGCATGTAGAATCATATAGAGATGATTATTCTGGTATTAATATATGTTGGATGTAAGAAAAACGGATTTAGAATGGACTAATTGAGAACTTAAAAGTTTAGGGTTCATGTTCTTGAATAATTGGAGGAAAAGTGTAGAGATTTGTAAATTGATTGATGTTAGGATGAATTTATCCTTTAAAACGTGTTTGGATGTGACTACAATAGGTTTAGGAGTGATTAGAGACCTTAAAACAATCGTTGGAACTAATTTTAGAGGAGATTTGAGGAGTAGAAATGGCGAAAAACGAGATTGGGAAAAATCTGGGCCGAAACTGGTCCCTCGTTAGAAGACCTTCCCAGGTCGTTCGAACGAGCTCGTTCGAACGAGCTTCTAACGAGTTGACCAGTCGCTTCTAACGAAAGGGAACTTCGTTCGATAACTTCGTTAGAACGAGATCTCGTTAGAAGGTACAGTTCGTTCGAACGAACTGGAATCTCGTTCGAACAGCCTCGTTCGAACGAGACTTCTAACGAGCTGACAGTTTAGGCCTTTTTGGCCTGTTTTGATTTTGGGAGTCCCGTAATCTTGTTCGAGGATATAGATAACCTTCCTTTGATGATGTATTGATAGATTTGGGACGTTTGGGTTATTTTGAGGAGTAAATTATTTACGAGCGATTTAAATTAAAGGGATAAGTGGGTTGAGACGTGTGTGTCTACTACGACGTGAGAATAGATTATGGCGTGTATGATTATAAACCGGAATCGTATAAAGTGTGTAAATTATATATTGGTACTAGAATGAGAATAGTACTACAATTAAACTACGGGATTACTAAGATGTGTGTTCACTTAGTATTGGTATATGAATTGTGTGTATGACATACCTACCATACTTGCTATCACGGGAGGTTTACGTTCGCTTAGGGCCCTCTAATCCTTGTGTTGCCCGGATTTAGACTGGTTACCTTGATGAACATAGGTCAGAGAAAGACTTATTGGGATATTAATAAGTCCTCTGATCGTGGGAGCGTAGGTATGTGCGTGACCCATGTGATGTGACTGTGTTCGCCTCCATTATTTGTGATGTTGTTATCTGTGAACTATTCCTGAGAGATTCGGAATAAGTGATCCTTATGTACGTGATGTACCGGGATGGATAGCAGAGTATGTGTGCACCGCAGCCTAGTCTCGGGGTGCTTATATTGTATATTTATGTGGTGGTTATTCGATTTACTTCTTTATGGTGAATGGTGTTATTATGCTTCATTACACTTGTTGCATGTTAATCAGACTTAAATTAAAATTTGGCAACTTTCTTTTTAATACTAGGTGGTTAGTAATTATTAAAATGTTTTCGACAGTGATGCTATTAACTGGACCAACTTGGCATTGTGAATTAATTTAATAAAGGAGTAGCTACCCGGTATTTAATTAGTCGGGGTGCCACAGGTGGTATCAGAGCATCAGGTTCTAGTGTCCTTTAGGATCTGACGGCTTATTATGTTTCCGCTAAGTTTCTTTGATATAGAGCCCTATATTTTAGGACTGTTGTACTCTTTTTGTGTATGCTTCGTTCTTCAGCTATTTTAAGTTTATAACAGCGAACTTATAAACTTTGTTCTTATTTCAGATGCCTCCACGACGTGCACGACGAGTTCCCAGGGATGCAACGCCCGAACCCCAGCCCGCTCCAGTTCAGGGCATGATGAACGCCGCTGAGGTTGCAGCTATAGTAGCCCAAGCGGTAAATGCCGCAATTGCCGTTGTTCAGCCGGCACCACCTCAGGCGCCGGTTGCCATGCCAGTACAGGCAAATGCATTCCCGTCTGCTTGGGAACGTGTACGTGACGCTTTTCAAAAAGCGCATCCGCCAGAGTTTGCAGGTAGCTCAGATGTGGTAGTCTCGAGCCAGTGGAGGAAGGATATACAGAGGCATTTAAGGATGTATGAGTGCACGGACGTCCAGAAGAAGGTGCTAGCTACTTTCAAGCTAGTTGGATCTGCGCTACAGTGGTGGGAGTCTATTACCACCGTGGAGGAGAGGGATACTCTCACTATTCAGGACTTCTGGGTGCGGTTTGACCGCAAGTACTTTCCGTCGGCTGGTCACACGGAAATGAGGAGGAAACTGATGAATCTGAGGCAAGAGGGTAAGACCGTGGCCGAGTATGAGGCCGAGTTCACAAATCTGTTGAATATCGTTCCGGATGAGATACCAACAGAGAAGAAGAAGATTGAGAAATTCACCGACGGGTTGACATGGAGGATCCGTCAGCATCTGTTAGGGAACCTTTCGTTGGCCATGTATTCTGATGTGGTTAACGCTGCTTTGTTACACTGCTAGGACCACCGTTTTCATATGACTGAGGGCAAGAGGTCGGGAGAGTTTAGCCATCAGGGCAGGACAAGAGGGCATGGTGCCGGTGGGGCACAATCTGTTCAGGGGCAGAGACAGGGTGAGAAGGGTACCCAACAGGGGGATCAGAAGAGGTTTCGATCAGGGAACTACAGACAGGGACAGGGAGGTTTTCGTCAGGGCCATCAGGGTCCAAACGGCCATCAGGGCCAACAGGGGCAGAATGGTCAGCAGTTTCACCAGGGCCAGCAGGGCCAAGGGAGGAACGGTATCGGCCACCAGGGCCGGGGACCGCAGGGGCAGAGAGGAGGGAACTTCCCAGGGAAGTGTTTTGTTTGTGGCAAGACTGTCCATAAGCGACAGGATTGTCCTGATAGGGGCAGGGCCCCACAGCAGCTGCAGTAGGCTGCTCGCCAGGAGCCACAGAGGCCTATGTTTAACACCGCTCTCCCCGCACCGCCACAGATGGCAGCATTGCCACCCATTCCAGCAGTCCCAATTCAGCAGGGGCAGCTACAGTATGGACGTGTCTATAACGTTCACCAGGCTGCAGTTCCTCAGGCACCGCCCGCGATTGAGGGTACGTTTCCTATCCATGGCACTATGGGTCGGGTATTATTTGATACGGGGGCTACCCATTGTTTTATAGCTACACACTTCGCGAAAGCTTTAGGATTGTTAGCTACGGCAGAGAGCACAGTGACGTATGTCGACTCACCATTGGGGAGTGGGTCACTTATTTTCTTTATATGCCGGGGAGTGGGGGTAGAGGTTGGTGGTTTGGTATTACTTGCAGACATGTTGGCATTAGGTATGCATGTTCACGATGTGATTATCGGTATGGATTGACTCGTAGCTTATAGGGCCATGATTGATTGCTTCGGCGGGATCATTGTTTTTGCCATTCCGGGGCAAGAGATGTTTGTAGTGGCGATGCCTCGCCCAGAGGGAGGATCGATCGCTCATATGTATTACACAGAGGAGGATACCTCTAAGGAGGTTGTGATTCCTTTAGATTCGATCCCGGTTGTCAGGGAGTATTCGGATGTGTTTCAGGAGATACCAGGCCTACCCCCCAGTCGAGAGATAGACTTTGTTATAGACCTATTGCCAGATACGAGGCCTATAGCACGCGCACCGTACCGTATGGCTCCGGCAGAGATGCGAGAGCTACGAGATCAGATAGAGCAGCTGTTAGGTCAGGGCTTTATTCACAGGAGTACATCAGCTTGGGGTGCTCCAGTTTTGTTTGTGAAGAAGAGGGACGGTTCACTGAGATTGTGTGTGGACTACCGAGAGTTGAATAAGGTCATGATACGGAATAAGTATCCGTTACCTCGAATCGATGACTTATTCGACCAGTTGAGAGGAGATTCTTTCTTCTCGAAGATTGATTTGAGATCGGGATACCATCAGTTGCGTATCAGGGAGGAGGATGTCTCGAAGACTGCGTTCTTGTCGAGATATGGTTCTTACGAGTTTCGGGTTATGCCTTTCGGTTTGACCAACGCTCCAGCAGTGTTTATGGACTTGATGAACAGAGTGTTCAGGGATTTCCTAGACCAGTTTGTCATCGTCTTCATTGATGATATTCTGGTTTACTCCCAGACAGAGGAGGATCACGCCGAGCATTTGAGGCAGGTTTTACAGACGCTGCGTCAAAACGAGCTGTATGCAAAATATGAGAAATGCGGGTTTTGGCTGAAGGAGGTCCAGTTTTTGGGACACATTATTTCCGACCGGGGGATATCTGTTGATCCGGGGAAGGTATCCGCGGTGAGGGAGTGGGGACAGCCCACGAGACCAACGGAGATTCGTAGTTTCTTGGGTCTAGAAGGATACTACAGGAGGTTCATTCGGGGATTTTCGAAGATAGCGGGTCCTTTGACACATCTGACTCGTAAGGGTGTGCCCTTCATCTGGAGTGATGCCTGTCAGTTGGCATTCGATGAATTGAAGGACAAATTGACCTCAGCACCTGTGTTAGCATTGCCGAGACCGGGAGTTGAGTATTTGGTTTACACCGATGCGTCTCTGCAAGGTCTTGGAGGTGTATTACAGCAGGAGATACAGGCCATATCTTATACTTCCGGTAAGCTTAAGCCTCATGAAAAGAATTACCCCACGCATGATTTGGAGTTGGCGGCAGTGGTATTTTCCCGACGAATTTGGAGGCACTATCTTTTGGGGGAGAAATTCCAATTGTTCACGGACCACAAGTCCCTACAGTACCTGTTCACGCAGAAGGAGTTGAATATGCGGCAGCGTAGGTGGCTTGAGTTTGTGAAGGACTACCAGTTCGATATCCAGTATCACCCGGGTAAGGCTAACGTGGTGGCAGACGCGTTGATCCGTAGGCCAGCAGATAAAGTGGCAGAGGTGTGGAAGGAAAAGTGGAAGGAGTTGGGACACCAGGATGCAGTGGCCCGATCTTTCATGTCTGTGATGACCGTTACACCGCAAATTGTCACGAAGGTAGTACGGGCACAGGCTAATGACTGGTTCTGTCAGGAGCAGATAGTTCGATTACTAGCAGAGGGAGCCGAGTCCTATACCGTTAGCTCAGACGGGGGATTACGCTTCAATGGGAGATTGGTGGTTCCGGAAGGGGAGGAATTGCGACACGAGGTGATGGCAGAGTCGCACGGCTCACGGTTCGCGGTACAACCCGGAGGGGACAAAATGTACCAAGACATGAGACGCCAGTATTGGTGGAGCGGTATGAAGAAAGATATCGTTGAGTTTGTTTCGAGATGCACCACTTGTCAGCTTGTAAAAGTGGATCATCAGAGACCGGCAGGACTTCTACAGCCGTTGGAAGTCCCGGTGTGGATGTGGGAGAGCATATCCATGGACTTTATCACGGGGTTGCCTACGTCGCAAAGGGGTCACGACTCCGTTTGGGTAATTGTGGACAGGTTGTCCAAAGTCGCTCACTTTTTACCCGTAAGGACTGACTACACTACGGGATAGTATGCCCAACTCTTCATTTCAGAGGTTGTGAGACTTCACGGTGTACCCCTAAATATCGTGTCTGACAGAGACAAGATATTTGTTTCGCGGTTTTAGGAGAGTTTCCAGGAGGCCATGGGCACGGAATTACGGTTGAGTACAGCTTATCATCGGCAGACCGATGGGCAGACCGAGCGCACAAATCAGATGTTGGAGGACATGCTACGCATGTGCATTATTGACTTTGGGGGTGGATGGGAGCAGTACCTTCCACTGGTAGAGTTTGCTTACAACAACTCCTATCAGTTCACTATTGGCATGGCTCCGTTTGAAGCATTGTACGGTAGGCCTTGTCATTCCCCAGCATGTTGGTTAGAGGTGGGGGACAACAAACTACTTGAGCCGGAAGTGATTCAGGATACTTCAGCAAGAATTGAGTTGATTCGGAGTCGCATTCGGGTAGCTCAAGACCGGCAGAAGAGTTATGCTGATGCAAAGAGGTTTTTCAGAGAGTTCCAAGTGGGGGACCAGGTTTTGCTCAGAGTATCTCCTATGAAGGGGATTATGCGTTTCGGGAAGAAGGGGAAGTTGGCACCGAGGTATGTGGGGCCGTTTCCTATTATTGAGAGGATCGGACCGGTTGCGTATAGACTTGGGTTACCGGAACATTTGCATCGGATTCACGATGTGTTCCATATTTCCTCGTTAAGGAAATACCTTAAAGATTACTTGGCTCATTCTCACATTGCTGTGGAGGACATCGATCTCCAGCCGGATAGCTCCTACGAAGAAGGGCCGATTGCTATTTTGGACCGAAGTGAGAGGAAGCTGCGGTCAAAGATAGTTCCGTTAGTGCGTGTTCAGTGGCGACATCACAATGTCGAGGAGTCCACATGGGAGCGCGAAGATGAGATGCGCGAACGTTACCCAGAATAGTTTTTAGCAGGTACTTTCTAGTTTCGAATTTCGGGACGAAATTCAGTTATTAGGGGGGAGTATGTAATACCCCGTACTTTTGGTTATATTTATTTTTGGGGATTAATTAATTAAATGAGAATTAATTGGGAATTAATCCGGATAAAATACTAACGAGATGTGAGTTGGTATTTGACTATATTGAGCATATATGATGTTATATGAATATTGAATTATGAAATTTGTCGTGAGATTGATATACGGCAATTTGGCCATTTTATTGGGACGCGTGTGACAGTCGCGTCAGGATATAATTATTTTATTTATAATAGTGAATTTAAATTCTATTAACCGTATGGTCGTTTTGAGTGCGCCAACGCGTCCGGAAGGGTCGAGATAGTCAGAAAACACTAGCCGGGGGTGTAGTTTGGGTCCCGGGGTATTTTTAGGCCATACCGGCAATATAAAGGGTATTTTGGTAATTTCGTATTTTTAGGAATTAAAAATGAGGAAAATTAGAGAAGTAAATCTGATGTGGGTTTGACCCACTAAGCCACTAACCAACCCATATTAACCCAATAAGTTACGTAGGTTATTAGAATAAGGTTCTATTACTTTCCATAAGAAAACCCTAGCCACCATAGCCATTGGAGAAAAAACTTAGAGAGGGAGAGAAGGAGAAGGAATTCTGCAGAAAATCTTCACAAAATCAACACCAAATTCAGAGACAATCGAGGCAAGTGATTTAATTGCTTTTAATTCAGAAAAGGCTTCCTCCATGTTAGATAATTTGAAGATTTACAATTGTTCTTGGAAGATAAATGAAAACCCATGTTGTTTGGACTTAGAACTTGAATATTGGGGACAAATTGCATGTAAAATCATATAGAGATGATTATTCTGGTATTAATATAAGTTGGATGTAAGAAAACCGGATTTAGAATGGACTAATTGAGAACTTAAAAGTTTAGGGTTCATGTTCTTGAATAATTGGAGGAAAAGTGTAGAGATTTGTAAATTGATTGATGTTAGGATGAATTAATCCTTTAAAACGTGTTTGGATGTGACTATAATAGGTTTAGGAGTGATTAGAGACCTTAAAACAATCGTTGGAACTAATTTTAGAGGAGATTTGAGGAGTAGAAATGGTGAAAAACGAGATTCGGAAAAATCTGGGCCGAAACTGGTCCCTCGTTAGAAGACCTTCCCAGGTCGTTCGAACGAGCTCGTTCGAACGAGATTCTAACGAGTTGACCAGTCGCTTCTAACGAAAGGGAACTTCGTTCGATAACTTCGTTCGAATGAGATCTCGTTAGAAGGTACAGTTCGTTCGAACGAACTGGAATCTCGTTCGAACAGCCTCGTTCGAACGAGACTTCTAACGAGTTGACAGTTTAGGCCTTTTTGGCCTGTTTTGATTTTGGAAGTCCCGTAATCTTGTTCGAGGATATAGATAACCTTCCTTTGATGATGTATTGATAGATTTGGGACGTTTGGATTATTTTGAGGAGTAAATTATTTACGAGCGATTTAAATTAAAGGGATAAGTGGGTTGAGACGTGAGTGTCTACTACGACGTGAGAATAGATTATGGCGCGTATGATTATAAACCGGAATCGTATAAAGTGTGTAAATTATATATTGGTACTAGAATGAGAATAGTACTACAATTAAACTACGGGATTACTAAGATGTGTGTTTACTTAGTATTGGTATATGAATTGTGTGTATGACATACCTACCATACTTGCTATCACGGGAGGTTTACGTTCGCTTAGGGCCCTCTAATCCTTGTGTTACCCGGATTTAGACTGGTTACCTTGATGAACATAGGTCAGAGAAAGAATTATTGGGATATTAATAAGTCCGCTGATCGTGGGAGCGTAGGTATGTGCGTGACCCATGTGATGTGACTGTGTTCGCCTCCATTATTTGTGATGTTGTTATCTGTGAACTATTCCTGAGAGATTCGGAATAAGTGATCCTTATGTACGTGATGTACCGGGATGGATAGCAGAGTATGTGTGCATCGCAGCCTAGTCTCGGGGTGCTTATATTGTATATTTATGTGGTGGAAAATATACGCTTAATAAATTGGGAATTTTCATATGGTATTGTGTGTAACTATGGAATAACATAGAGGGATAATCTATAACGAGTTCTATTACTTTTATATAAGAACCTGAATTTACGTTATGTACCTACTTAACTGAGATCGTTAGAATGTTAATGGAACTGAGTAATAAGGGTAGGACCTATGACAGTATAGCTAGTTATGATGTCACTTAGCTAGTGGTTTGTGTCGCTTTAGATGGGTACTTACGTTAGGAGTGCACAGTTAGACGAGAGGTGAGAATATCATGTGAGGGGACGTCCTAACATGTACTTTGCATTTAATGTTTTAAATGTTTATAAAGCACTTGCAGGTTTTTAAAATATCTCCACATTCGGGCTCTGACCCGTTTGCTTTCAAATCTATTTTTCTTGTAAAACCATTTTAGGTGCCCAGCCACAAGGACACCATGCATAGGATACTCATTCAGGAGACGAGCTGTAGCTGTTTGTGGAAGCTACAGGGAATTGCTTTTAGACGCTTCTATCATTTGGATTCCGTATTCAGTATTCTATCAGTTGTAGGGCATGTTGCCCATTTCTATTAGAGACATCTTTCCATTACAGTTTTTCAAACTTTGGCATGTATTGTTTTAGTATCCAATTTAGTTATTTTAGTTGTGGTTTTGTAGTGAGGAGTTTTCCTCCAGACTTTACTTACATTATGTGGTGGTTATTCTATTTACTTCTTTATGGTGAATGGTGTTATTATGCTTCATTACACTTGTTGCATGTTAATCAGACTTAAATTAAAATTTGGCAACTTACTTTTAAATACTAGGTGGTTAGTAATTATTAAAATGTTTTCGACAATGATGTTATTAACTGGACCAACTTGGCATTTTGAATTAATTTAATAAAGGAGTAGCTACCCGGTATTTAATTAGTCGGGGTGTCACACGGGTGCTTTTTCCCCCAACTCTACCATTAGTTAATATCTTTTCCCCCTTACCACAATATACCTCACTTACTAGTTATACCTGATTTGGAGATGAAAAGATCGCAATGAATCCAATATTTTTTTTTTCATACAATCCACCAGTCGTCAATCACCATGCGCCGACACCTCGGGCTATAGATGATACAACCTTCTCCGAATGAAATGTAATCCCACAACTTTTTGTTACCCCACGTTGAAGGTGGATTTCGGGGATATCCTCTTAGTATTGAATAATACTGCGTAGGACTACTTACCGGCGTGTCCACTATCTCATAGTGTAAATCACACCAATATATAACAATTTCTCTCGTTCTGGACATCCTGTCCCACATATTTGAATGAACTTGATACTTATCTATAAGTTGGCAACCTCTTAAGTAAATTTACCAACTTGGCTCTTCCATCCCTGGATTCGTCGGCTTGATAAAAAATTATCTGGTTGATCATCTTACCCCAACCGATCTACTACTTACTATACCCCTTTCAATGCCGACTTTCACGTATGATATTTCCCGTTAAGTGATACCACCTGTGATACCCCGACTAATTAAATACCGGGTAGCTACTCCTTTATTAAATTAATACAAAATGTCAAGTTGGTTCAGTTCATAGCATCATTGTCGAAAAACGTTTTAACAATTACTAGCCACCTAATATTTAAAAAGTGAGTTGTCAATTTTAATTAAATTAGATTAACATACAACAAGTATTAAATTATGAAATAATGATACCACAACCACAATACAGTCACGTTACAATAATTAAGGAATAAATGAATCTGGAGTAACACTCCTCTGAAATAATCCAAAAATACTGAATACAACTGGACACAAGGTCTGAATCACAAATAAATTACAGCCCAAAATTTGAAATAAAACTAAGTAAGTAAGATGTCTCTAAAAGAAAAGGGGCGACATGGCCTAAAAATGAGTAAATCTGAAATAGAGTTAAGATAGAAAGTGGAGGCGTATAATATCGAGGTCCTGTAACTTCCACAGCAGCTACAACACGTCACTGGAAGGGAACTCCTACACTTGGTGTCCTCGTGGATGGGCACCTAAAAATATTTTTACAAGAAAATAGATTTGAAAGCAAACGGGTCAGAGCCCGATTGTAAAAACAGTTTAAAATACAACAAGTGTTTAATATCATTAAACAGTGAATATAAAATACATGATAGTGCGAGCACTCACATGAGTTCCTCACCTCTCAACTAAATGTGCACACCTATCGTACCCGTACCCGTTCTAGTTATTCTACCATCAAATTAGTCCAATTCAATATCTGATTTTACTATACTAATCATGGTTTAATTCTCGACGTCTTAATATAAACTGAGAGTTTTACCTTCATTCCCCGGAATTAGTTACAATAATTACTAAGAGTTTTCCCATTTTTAACTCTACAAAGATATTACATTAATTCACACTTGTACTTATATAAACAGTTCATTTCAATCATTCGGTATATCAATCCCATCATAATATTCAATAATGGCATCCCTAGACTAAGCTGCGGTGCACACATACTCTGCTATCAAATCCCGATACATCACGTACATAAGGATCATGTATTCCGAATCTCTCAGGAATCGTTTCGACAAGTAACAAACACACATAATGGAGGTGAACATAGTTCACATCACATGGGTCACTTACATACCTACGCTCCCATGATCAACAGACTTATTAACTCCTCAATAAGTCATTCTCTGACCTATGTCCTCGAGGTACCAGTCTAAATCCCCCGGTAGGCATACAAAGATTAGATGGCCCTGATCGTAAGCCAACCTCCCGTGATAGCAAGTATGGTAGGTATGTTATACACAAATAACCGCATATACTAAGCATTCACACATCTTAGATATCTTATAATCTTAATAGAGGTATATTTTACATTCCTATACCGTCATTAAATGTTGTACCTTTACAAATCCCCGAATAATAAATAAATTAAAACTTGTCAACCTTTCTCACATCGCAATTTGAAGTACTTATAAGTTAACCCGTAGAAGTCACCCGGTCTATTATACAATTCTAATTTTTAATCCTCAACGTACTCCATTCTCACAACTATACCCACTAATCATAAGGAAAGAATAACACTCGGTTAGATAAGCCTACGAAAAACTCGAAACCAAAATCGGGCCTAAAAAGGCCATACTTTGAACTCGTTAGAAGTCTCGTTCGAACGAGGTCGTTCGAACGAGGTCGTTTGAGCGAGTGACGTTCAAAGGAATGGCTTCGAACGAACTACCAACTCATTAGAAGGGGTACTATCATCTCGTTAGAAGCTCGTTCGAACGACCTGGGTTGGTCTTCTAACGAGATGGCAGAAAACGCCAAGAAATTTCCCAACTCGTTTTTCTTCATTTTTTTTCTTTTTAAAATCCATCCTAAGATCATCCCAATAACTATTTAATGTTTTTAAACTATATTAAGTCACCCTAGGTCACTCCTTAACATATTTTTGGGGTCAATTCTTACTAATCAACATGCCATAATCATAAATCCCCAATTCTTGCCCCAAACCCTATGAACATGAACCCTGAATTTTATTGACTACAAAGACTTCTTATAATCCATTTCCAAATCATCAAAATTTAGATTTTTGTATATTGAATTCGTCCATAACCGTTCTACATGAAATCCCTATACAAAATTATTAGTTCCACAACAATCCTATTGGATGTTTCATCAAAACTTTCAAGGCATATAAAGTTTCTACACTAAACATGGAGGAAATATTCAATGCAATTAATAACATCAAATCACTTGCCTTAGGTTTGTTCTTAGGATTTATTGTTGGTGATTCTATACGGAATTTCTCCTCTTTCGGGTCACAATCCCTTCCAAAATGACGGTGATGGAAGATGGTTTGGTTTGGAACCTCTTTTAACCTCTTTCTAACTTCTCTCAAAACCCCCGTAGCGCACTCTCTTGTATTTTGTTGGTAATGGACTTAGTGGCCTCTCTAATAATATATAATTAAACTCTAAAATTCGTGGGTTTTAATTCCTCAATTTTTAAAATGACCAAAATACCCTTCAGGGTTGCCGGTTTGGCCTAAAAGTACCTCGGGACCCAAACTAAACTCTCGGCTAGTGTTTTCTGACTATTTCGACCCTTCTGGATACGTTGGTGCGCTCAAAATGACCATTCGGTTGATAAAAATATAAATTACTTTTTAATCTAATTAAATTCATTCCTGACGCGACTGACACGCGCGTTCCAACTTAATTTCTCAAATTGTCGTATTTCTGTCTCGTGACAATTTTAATATTTTCAATGCTCATATATTACCATATATACTCCGTAATATTTTATTTCCTCATCATAATCAAATACCAACTCACGTCTCGGTAGTATTTACCTCCGGATTAATTTCCAATTAATTCTCATTTATTTCAATTAATCCAATAAATAAAATTAATAAAATTACGGGGTATTACATACTTCCCCCCTAATAACCGAATTTCGTCCCAAAATTCGAAAAGTAAGGCATACCTGGAAATTTTTTAGGTATCCTCCAGTACTTAAAACAGAATATAAAGAAAGACTCAATCACTAAAGCCCTCGCTTCACAACAAGCTTGTTTAACAGACTTGATACTTTATCAGTTATAGGGTTACACTTCAATGAATGCACTTCATGTTGTGCTATTTTTAAACAACATTTGAATAATAAAAATATAGCCTATGCATCAATGGTCGCATTATCTCAATATTATTGTGAGTCCACACCTCACTACGCATTAACTCCCGGGTTTATCAAAACACCAAGCTCCTATTCTCGAAGAAATCAATAAAACATCTGACTACTTTTACCCATTCGTTGAATCTCTGTTACCGGCGTTGTGACCCTTACTCAAGGGAAAACCACTTCAGCCGGTTGGTGTTACACAAAACATTGGTAAGCACCTAGTCCACTATAAATAGATACGGGTGCTTTTCCCCCAACTCTACCATTAGTTAATATCTTTTCCCCCTTACCACAATATACCTCACTTACTAGTTATACCCGATTTGGAAATGAAAAGATCGCAATGAATCCAATATTTTTTTCATACAATCCACCAGTCCTCAATCACCATGCGCTTACACCTCAGGCTATAGATGATACAACCTTCTCCGAATGAAACGTAATCCCACAACTTTTTGTTACCCCACATTGAAGGTGGATTTCGGGGATCTCCTGTTAGTATTTAATAATACTGCGTAGGACCACTTACCGGCGTGTCCACTATCTCATAGTGTAAATCACACCAATATATAACAATTTCTCTCCTTCTGGACAACCTGTCCCACATATTTGAAGGAACTTGATACTTATCTATAAGTTGGCAACCTCTTAAGGAAATTTACCAACTTGGCTCTTCCATCCCTGGATTCGTTGGCTTGATACAAAATTATCTAGTTGATCATCTTACCCCAACCGATCTACTACTTACTATACCCCTTTCAATGCCGACTTTCACGTACGATATTTCTCGTTAAGTGATACCACCTATGACACCCCGACTAATTAAATACCGGGTAGCTACTCCTTTATTAAATTAATACAAAATGTCAAGTTGGTTCAGTTCATAACATCATTGTCAAAAAATGTTTTAACAATTACTAGCCACCTAATATTTAAAAAGTGAGTTGTCAATTTTAATTAAATTAGATTAACATACAACAAGTATTAAATTATGAAATAATGATACCACAACCACAATACAGTCACGTTACAATAATAAAGGAATAAATGAATCTGGAGTAACACTCCTCTGAAATAATCCAAAAATACTGAATACAACTGGATACAAGGTCTGAATCACAAATAAATTACAGCCCAAAATCTGAAATAAAACTAAGTAAGTAAGATGTCTCTAAAAGAAAAGGGGCGACATGGCCTACAAATGAGTAAATCTGAAATAGAGTTAAGATAGAAAGTGGAGGCGTCTAATATCGAGGTCCTGTAACTTCCACAGCAGCTACAACACGTCACTGAAAGGGAACTCCTACACTTGGTGTCCTCGTGGCGGGGCACCTAAAAATATTTTTACAAGAAAATAGATTTGAAAGCAAACGGGTCAGAGCTCGATTGTGAAAACAGTTTAAAATACAACAAGTGTTTAATATCATTAAACAGTGAAAATAAAATACATGATAGTGCGAGCACTCACATGAGTTCCTCACCTCTCAACTAAATGTGCACACCTATCGTACCCATATCTGTTCTAGTTATTCTACCATCAAACTAGTCCAATTCAATATCTGATTTTACTATACTAATCATGGTTTAATTCCCGACGTCTTAATATAAACTAAGAGTTTTACCTTCATTCCCCGGAATTAGTTACAATAATTACTAAGAGTTTTCCCATTTTTAATTCTACAAAGATATTTCATTAATTCACACTTGTACTTATATAAAAAGTTCATTTCAATCATTAGGTATATCAATCCCATCATAATATTCAATAATGGCACCCCTAGACTAAGCTGCGGTGCACACATACTCTGCTATCAAATCCCGATACATCACGTACATAAGGATCATGTATTTCGAATCTCTCAGGAATCGTTTCGACAAGTAACAAACACACATAATGGAGGCAAACATAGTTCACATCACATGGGTCACTTACATACCTACGCTCCCATGATCAACAGACTTATTAACTCCTCAATAAGTCATTCTCTGACCTATGTCCTCGAGGTACCAATCTAAATCCCCCGGTAGGCATAAAAAGATTAGATGGCCCTGATCGTACGCCAACCTCCCGTGATAGCAAGTATGGTAGGTATGTTATACACAGATAACCACATATACTAAGCATTCACACATCTTAGATATCTTATAATCTTAATAGAGGTATATTTTACATTCCTATACCGTCATTAAATGTTGTAACTTTACAAATCCCCGAATAATATACATTAAAAGTTGTCAACCCTTCTCACATCGCAATTTGAAGTACTTATAAGTTAACCCGTAGAAGTCACCCGGTCTATTATACAACTATAATTTTTAATCCTCAACGTACTCCATTCTCATAACTATACCCACTAATCATAAGGAAAGAATAACACTCGATTAGATAAGCCTACGAAAAACTCGAAACCAAAATCGGGCCTAAAAAGGCCATACTTTGAACTTGTTAGAAGTCTCGTTCGAACGAGGTCGTTCGAGCGAGTGACGTTCGAACGATTGGCTTAGAATGAACTAACAACTCGTTAGAAGTGGTACTGTCATCTCGTTAGAAGCTCGTTTAAATGAGGTCGTTTGAACGACCTGGGTTGGTCTTCTAACGTGATGGCAGAAAACGCCCAGATATTTCCCAACTCGTTTTTCTTCATTTTTTTTCTTCTCTAAATCCATCCTAAGATCATCCCAATAACGTTTTAATGTTTTTAAACTATTCTAAGTCACCCTAGGTCACTCTTAACATATTTTTCGGGTCAATTCTTACTAATCAACATGCCATAATCATAAATCACCAATTCTTGCCCCAAACCCTATGAACATGAACCCAGAATTTTATTGACTACAAAGACTTCTTATAATCCATTTCCAAATCATCAAAAGTTAGATTTTTGTATATTTAATTCGTCCATAACCACTCTACATGCAATCCTTATACAAAATTATTAGTTCCACAACAATCCTATTGGATGTTTCATCAAAACTTTCAAGGCATATAAAGTTTCTACACTAAACATGGAGGAAAAGTTCAATGCAATTAATAACATCAAATCACTTGCCTTAGGTTTGTTCTTAAGATTTGTTGTCGGTGATTCTAGACGGAATTTCTCCTCTTTCTGGTCACAATCCTTCCAAAATGACAGTGATGGAAGATGGTTTAGTTTGGAACCTCTTTTAACGTCTTTCTAACTTCTCTCAAAACCCCCGTAGCGCACTCTATTGTCTTTTGTTGGTAATGGAATTAGTGGCCTCTCTAATAATATATAATTAAACTCTAAAATTCGTGGGTTTTAATTCTTCAATTTTTAAAATGACCAAAATACCCTTCAGGGTTGCCGGTTTGGCCTAAAAGTGCCCCGAGACCCAAACTAAACTCCCGGCTAGTGTTTTCTGACTATTTCGACCCTTACGGACACGTTGGCGCGCTCAAAATGACCATTCGGTTGATAAAAATAAAAATTACTTTTTAATCTAATTAAATTCATTCCTGATGCGACTGACACGCGCGTCCCAACTTAATTTATCAAATTATCGTATTTCTTCCTCGTGACAATTTTAATATTTTCAATGCTAATATATTACCATATATACTCCGTAATATTTTATTTCCTCATCATAATCAAATACCAACTCACGTCTCGCTAGTATTTACCTCCGGATTAATTTCAAATTAATTCTTAGTTATTTCAATTAATCCAATAAATAAATTTAATAAAATTACGGGGTATTACATAAACATGGCTTGATTTATCTTTAAAGCTTGGCCGCTACATCTTTAAAACTACGAGGGATGGGATGTCCTTGCACTTACTCACGAGGGAACTAGCGCGGTTAGAATGTCTAAACTTTAAAACCTCACTACCTAATTCGAGACGATTAAGATGTTAGAGAGTGAGACATTTGATGAGTTTTACGCTAGGTTGTCCCATATTGTCGACTCGTCATTTAACTCAGGAGAGAAAATAACCGACAATCGAGTGGTAAATAAAATCTAAAGGTCATTGCCTAGTAGATTTGATCCAAAGGTGTCCGTTTTAAATTATTTGGGTACTCTTTAATCCACTAAAGTTGAAGAGCTTGTTGGTGACTTACAAACTTATGAGAACTACATGTTTACCTCCAAGGTAGTGCCAAAGAAATAAAAGGGCATCACCTTGAAATCCCGAAAGAAGGAAACAAAAGTTTTGGATGATGAATTTGACGCCGATTTCGAAAATGTAGCCTTGTTGACAAAGAAGTTCAAAAAGTTTTTTAAATTCCAAAAGAAATCAAAAGATGTAAAAATAAATGAGAAATTCAAGAACAACAAGGCCGATAACATACCTAATATTCGAAGTGAGAATGATAAGATGGATGAGTCAGATAGGAGTTTTGGTTATGATGGTTATGGCCATAAGGTAGCTGAGTGCCCCACTAGACTTAAAAAGGAGGGTAAGAAAACAATAACTTATAATTCCACCGTAAGTGATAGAGAACCGAAAGAGGGAGAAGACTCACTCATTGAGAGCAACTTTGTAGTGTTCAAGGCATGTTATGTGAGCGATGACGATAAATCTTCTTATGAAGATACTCATGTGAATGACACTTTCGAGGCCATTGTGTGTGAATCCCAAGTGAGTGAAGGTGACGCTAGTGAGGAGGAAGAGATGGATGTGAGCGAGTTGCAAATTTCCTTTAACAATTTGTATGGTGAAACGATCAAGGTGAAGAAGGATAACTTGAAGTTGTAAGCTATGTTGAAAGAGTGTGCCATAGAAAATAATGATGCATTGATTGAAGATCTTAGGGCACGGGAGAAGACTCTTCGCGAGAAACTAGAGTACGTTGAGGTTGAGAGAGATAGTCTTTGTGGTTTAATGGAGACTATGAAGAAAGAGATTCTAGAGTTTGAGGAGTCTATGCATTTTCTCGAGTCTAGGATAGTAGAACTCGAGGAGAGTTTTCGAGATTCGAGCAGAGTTAAGTCTGATTTGGAATCTAGGTCAAAAAAGTTAGATAAAATCTTAAGCACCGTCCAAATCAAGGCCAATTGAGGTGGTATATGCTTCGATGATCGTATTTATTCCATTCATAAAGCCAATGCCAATCATGTGAGAGAGACTAGGAACGTTAGGAGAGGTCCACATATTGGTAAAAATTCCTACCGCCGTTACACTTACAGTTTTTGTGGTATGAAGGATCACCTTAGGAGTTATTGTTATGACCTTAAAAGGCTCCTAGGAAGTTGAGGAATAAAGCCGTGTTGGTTCCCAAAACCCCCATGCATCGTTACACACCTACTTGGGTTAGGAAATAGGATTTAGAGGCGAGTTAGGAAATAGGATTTAGAAGATTTAGGAATTAAACTTCATGACTCTCGTTTGGTTGCACTTCATTATTCCCATGCTAGATCTAATGGACGATTGTGTTACCATGCTTGTCATATGCTAGTGTACTTTATGATATATTCTTGATAGTGATATTACATGTGTATCTATCTGTATTTTATTTTTTCCTTTTATTGATTCTTATTTGAAAAATAAAAAAAGATTTTTGGTTTCATATATTTTTGGAAAATACATAAAGATTTTATTTTTGATTCAAAAATATTTTTTGGTAAAACACAAAAAGATTTTCGATTTATTTTTGTGTCATGAGTTTTCTTATTTGATATGACATATTGGTATGCTTGGACCACCATCATTTCCTTATCCATGTGGCTATGACATTTGGTCACAATAATAGATGCTTAGAATGATCTTAACCATTGATTAATGGGGTTATTTGGTAGTTGATTTGAATTTGGATTCGACTTTATATATATGCCATCGCACACACATGCACGAGTTTACATGAATGTTTGAATTCTCATGCTTATTTGAGTTTGGTGAGACGTTATCCTCTCAATATTGTCATCTATGCGCAATTAGACTTAGGAGGAGATGTGTAATACCCCGTAATTTTACTGATTTTATTTAATGGGATTAATTAAATTAAATGAGAATTAATTGGAAATTAATCCAAATTTAAATACTAGCGAGACATGAGTTGGTATTTGATTATGATGATAATATTGAATATTACTGAGTATATATGGTAATATATGACTATTGAATTTATTAAAATTGTCGCGAGTCATAAATACAACAATTCGGCAAATTTAGTTAGGACGCGCGTGCCAGTCGCGTCGGGAATCAATTTAATTAGATTAAAAAGTAAATTATAATTTTATCATCCGTATAGTCATTTTGAGTGCGACAACGTGTTCGGAGGGGTCGATATAGTCAGAAATTACTAGTCTAGAGTTTAGTTTGGGTCCGGGGGCATCTTTGGGCCAAACCGACAACCCGGGAGGGTATTTTAGTCACTTTAAATTTTAAGGAAATTAGACCGACGAATTTTAGGGTTTATTTAATTTTTATTGTGAAGGTCATTAGGGCCATTATCAGCCAAAAAGTAAGAAGTGGGCTACGTGAGTTAGATGAGAGGTTACGGGAGGGTTACAAGCCATAGCCACCATCCACCACCACCATTTTCGACGGAATTGTGACCGGAGAGAAGGAAAGAACCAACCTTTGACACCACATCAAATATGAAAGTCAATCCAAAGGCAAGTTATTTGATTTCATTAATTTTCAGCGAATAATTCTTTCATGCTAGTGCAGAATTTGTTAATAGCCTTAAAAGATTATGAAAACTCATGAAATTTGGAGTAGAACCCTAAATCTTGGTTAGGAATTGCATGTAGATTAGTTCTGGATGAAATTTAGTAACCAAAACATGTCCCTTGATGAACTAAAAAAGGATTTAAGAAGAGAAATATCATGGTTCTTGAAGAAAATAGAAAACTAGGGTTTTTATGAAGATTTTATCCAAGTAAGACTAATTGTTGATGGTTTAAAGGTTTTGGGATGTTAAAAATTATGTATTTATGTTGTATAATGACCCTATATACTTATAATTGGATTTCACCTCGTGTAATGAAGTTTTGGGACAAATATGGGACTGAAAAATGAAGAAGTCCGTAGCCTCACCTGGTATGATCGATCGATCGACATTCATAGATCGATCGATCGACCATCGATCTATCGATGATCAGGATCGATCGATCGATCCACCCAGAAATGATGATTTTTCCCTTTTTGATTTTTAAATATTTTCAGCCATCGAATGTCGTAGTTGAGGATCATGTGAATACATTCGGAATTGATGAAGACCAGTAGGGACATAAATTTGAAAATCAAAATATATTAGAATTAGGTGGGGTTGTCGCGTTGAATTCTCGAATGTCCGACGAGTAATTGTCTATGTTAAGATGTGAGAACATGATTTAAATACTCAGGAGTAATAAGTTAGGATTTGGGACATAAATAAGGAGTTAAGAGTACTGAAATAATATGTGATAATAGTAGGAGACGTAGTAACCTCTTTGGTTAGATTTAAGTACTCAAAACTATACGACCTGAGACGTATCTGTGGATTATATTATATATTATTCGAAAGAATTGCACCACCCATGACTTGGAGTTAGCGACAGTCGTATTTGCTCTTCGGATTTGGAGACATTATCTCATGGGGGAGAAATTTCGTTTCTTCACGAACCATAAGTCCCTACAATATATCTTCACGCTGAAGGAACTAAATATGCGTCAACGTAGGTGGCTTGAGTTCGTGAAGGATTATCAGTTTGATATTCAATATCACGCGGGGAAAGCTAAAGTGGTAGCAGATGCGTTGAGCCGTAGGCCATTAGGTGAGGTGGCCGAACTGTGGAAAGCAAAGTGGAAGGAGTTGGGACACCAGGACGCAGTGGCCTGATCATTCATGCCTGTGATGATAGTTACACCCCAGATCGTTATGAGAGTGATACAGGCCCAGGAAAATGACTTGTTCTGTCAAGAGCAGATAGTCCTATTACGAGCAGAGGGGGTTGAGTCTTATACCTTAGTTCAGATGGAGGCATACACTTCAATGGGAGACTGGTCGTTCCTGAGGGGGAAGACTTGCGACACGAGGTAATGACAGAGTCGCACGATTCGCGATTCGCGGTACATCCTGGTGGGGATAAGATGTACCAGGATATGAGGCAATAATACTGGTGGAGTGGGATGAAGAGAGATATTGCCAAGTTAATTTCTAAATGTGCCACTTGTCAGCTGGTAAAGGTGGACCATCAGAGACTGGTCAGACTTCTACAACCATTAGAGGTTCCCATGTGGAAATGGGATAGCATTTCCGTAGACTTCATCACGAGATTACCTACATCACAGAGGGATCATGACTCCATATAGGTAATTGTGGATCGGTTAGCCAAAGTTTCTCATTTTCATCCCGGATAGAGTACACTACGGGACATTATACCCAGATTTCCATAGCGAAGATAGTGAGACACCACGGGATGCCTCTCAATATCGTGTATGACCAAGACAAGATATTTATTTCACGATTTTGGGAGAGCTTCCAGGAAGCCATCGGTACGGAGTTGCGGCTGTGTACAACATATCACCCGCAGACAGATGGGAAGATCGAGCGAACGAATCAGATGTTGGAAGACATGTTGCGTATGTGCATCCTAGACTTTGGAGGTGGTTGGGAGCAGTATTTTCCACTGGCGGAGTTTGCCTATATTAACTCCTACCAGTTCACTATTAGCATGGCTCCATTCGAGGTGTTGTACGGTAGACCTTGTTGTTCCCTAGCATGTTGGCTAGATGTGGGGGATAACAAACTCCTTGGACCGGAGGTGATTCAGGATACTTTGATAAGGATAGATATGATACGGAGCCATATTAGGGTACCTCATGACCCATAGAAGAGTTATGCCGATGCCAACCGGTTCTTCACAGAATTCGAGGTGGGGGACCAGGTGCTGCTCAGAGTATCTCCTGTGAAGGGGATAATGCATTTCGGGAAGAAAGGGAAATTGGCACCTAGATATGTGGAGACATTTCCTATCATCGAGCGAATTGGGCCAGTTGTGTATAGAATTGGGTTACCGGAACACTTGCATAGGATCCATGAGGTGTTCCATATTTCCTCACTAAGGAGATATCTTAGGGATGATTTGGACCATACCCATATTGCTTTAGAGGACATAGATCTACAACCTGATGGTTCCTAAGAGGAGGGGTCGGTTGCTATTCTGGACCACATCGAGAAGAAACTGAGGTCGAATATAGTACCGTTAGTACGTGTTTAGTGGCGGCATCATAATGCTGATGAGTCCACCTGGGAGCGCGAGGAGGAAATGCGCCAGAATTATCCAAAGTTATTTTTGCCAGGTATACTTTATCTTCCAAATTTTGGGATGAAATTCTGTTATTAGGGGGGAAGTATGTAATACCCCATAATTTTACTGATTTTATTTAATGGGATTAATTAAATTAAATGGGAATTAATTGGAAATTAATTCGGATTTAAATACTAGCGAGCCGTGAGTTGGTATTTGATTATGATGATAATATTGGATATTACTGAGTATATATAGTAATATATTACTATTGAGTTTATTAAAATTGTCACGAGTCATAAATACGAAATTCGGGAAATTTAGTTTGGACGCGCGTGTTAGTCGCGTTGGGAATCAATTTAATTAGATTAAAAAGTATATTATAATTTTATCATCCGTATAGTCATTTTGATCGCGTCAACGTGTCCGGAGGGGTCAATATAGTCCGAAAACACTAGCCAGGGGTTTAGTTTGGGTCCCGGAGCATTTTTAGACCAAACCGACAGCCCGAGAGGGTATTTTAGCCACCTTAAATTTTAAGGAAATTAGACCCACGAATTATAGGGTTTATTTAATTGTTATTGTGAAGGCCATTAGGGCCATTATCAACCAAACTGTAAGAAGTGGGCTACATGAGTTAGAGGAGAGGTTACAGGAGGGTTACAAGCCATAACCACCACCCACCACCACCACTTTCGACGAAATTATGACCGGAGAGAAGGAAAGAACCAGCCTTTGACACCACAGCAGATCTGAAAATCAATCCAAAGGCAAGTGATTTGATTTCATTAATTTTCGGCGAATAATTATTGCATGCTAGTGTAGAATTTGTTAATAGCCTTGAAAGATGATGAAAACTCATGAAATTTGGAGTAGAATCCTAAATCTTGGTTAGGAATTGCAAGTAGATTAGTTCTGGACGAAATTCAGTAACCAAAACATGGCCCTTGATGAACGAAAAATGGATTTAAGAAGAGAAATATTATGGTTCTTGAAGAAAATAGAAAACTAGGGTTTTTATGAAGATTTTATCCGAGTAAGACTAATTGTTGGTGGTTTAAAGGTTTTGGGACATTAAAAATCATGTATTTAGGTTCTATAATGACCCTGTATACTTATAATAGGATTTCACCTCATATAATGAAGTTTTGGGACTGAAAAATGAAGAAGTCAGTAGCCTCACCTGGTATGATCGATCGATCGACATTCATTGGTCGATCGATCGACCATCGATCAATCGATGATCAGGATCGATCGATCGATCCCCCCAGAAATGATGATTTTTCCCTTTTTGATTTTTAAATATTTTCAGCCATCGAATGTCTTAGTTGGGGATCATGTGAATACATTAGGACTTGATGAAGACCAGGAGGGACATATATTTGAAAATCGGAATATATTAGAATTGGGTGGGGTTGTCTCATTGAATTATCGGGTGTCCGACGAGTAATTGTCTATGTTAAGATGTGAGAACATGATTTAAATCCTTAGGAGTAATAAGTTAGGATTTGGGACATAAATAAGGAGTTAAGAGCACTGAAATAATATGTGAGAATAGTAGGAGACGTAGTAACCTCTTTGGTTAGATTTAAGTACTCGAAACTATACGACGTGAGACGTATCGGTGGATTTTATTATATATTATTCAAAAGTATAAAAATGTACTAATTGGAGTAACGGTATAGGGTTTGAGAACATACCCTTAATAATATTATAATTTATCTAAGTTGTGTGAATGCTTAGTATATGGATTATTATGTGTATGACATACCTACCATACTTGCTACCACGGGAGGTCGTCTTTCGGAATAGGGCCATCTAATCTTTATGTGCCTGCGGGGGGATTTAGATTGGTACATTAAGGACATAGGGATGTGAATGACTTATTTGTGAGTTAATAAGTCAGCTGACCATGGGAGCGTAGGTATGTACGTGACCCATGGGTATGTGAACTATGTTCGCCTCCGATATGTGTGATTTTGCTTATTGAAACGGTTCTTGAGAGATTCGGAACTCGTAGTCCTTATGTACGTGATGTATCGAGATTCGATAGCAGAGTATGTGTGCATTGCAGCTTAGCCTAGGGGTTCCCTAATTGTATATTTATGTTGAGATTAATATACTTGTAATTATAACAGATTCTTTGTTAAAGTGAATGTGAATACTTGACACATTTTGAGAAGGATTGAAAATGAGAATTTCCTATAATAATTGTTATAAATTAATCTGGGAAATAAAATGGTGAGATACACGCAAGTTATGTTAGAATCTCTTGAATAAACGCCTATATTAGAATGTGAGGACATGAAGTGGTACAAACTAGATAGTTAACAGCATAACTAGGACGGGTTACGGATATACGTTAGGCGTGCACACTAGCTGAGAGGTGATAAACTCATGTGAGAGCACGTAACTAACATGTATTTAATATTCACCGTTTAATGCAATTAAATACTTGCTATATTTTAAACTGTTTTCACACCGGGCTCTGACCCGTTTGCTTTTTGAAATCTATTTTTCTTGAAAAACCTTTTAGGTGCCCAGCCACAGGGACGCCAAGCATAGGAGTTCCATTTTAGTGACGTGCTGTAGCTGCTGTGGAAGTTACAGGACCTCGATAGTAGACGCCTCCACATTATACATTGATTATATTTCGAATTTATTCATTTGTTAGGGCATGTCGCCCTTTTCTTTTAGAGACAACTTTATCATACTTTCAGTTTCATTTCAGTTTTGGAGTAAATTAATTAATTACTCAGACCTTATATTTGGTTTTATTCAGTATTTGGATTATTCAAAGGAGTGTTACTCCAGGCTCATTTATTATTCCATTATTAGTCTGTTGTGACTATGATGTGATTGTGGTATCATTAGCTAATAATTTAATTGATTACATGTTAATTTAATTTAATAAAATTTGGCATCTCTCTTTTTAAATATTAGGTGGCTAGTAATAAAATTAAATGTTTTCGACAGTGATGCTAAGACTGAACCAACTTGATATTCTGAATTAATTTCATAAAGGAGTAGCTACCCGGTATTTAATTAGTTGGGGTGTCACAAGATGTTCATGTAAGAACCGTTTCCCACGAGGATAAATATTTCTGATATTGAAAATATGATGAGTGTGCACGAGAAAGGGCTACGAGAGTAAACTCGTCGAGAAAGCCACCGTTTAAAGTGCCCGAGAAAAAAATTAAAGTAATAAAAAAAACATATGCCAAAAGGGGCCAACAAGTTTTCTCCAAGGTGAGAAAGTAGAAACCTCAAAGGATCTAGAAAGGGATATATGAATATTTGAGGATGTTTGGATGGAAACGTTCAATGGGTTTGCACCACGAATCCTAATGTTGAAAAATCGTGTTATGATTCTATTGTTTATATAATCATCAAAATTTCTGGATTTGTGTACATGTTGTTCATTTAGTTCATTAATCTCAATATATTTATCGTCACATTTGGCTAAAACTTAGTTTGATGACATTTAGCTATCAATTAGAGCTTTTTGATCATTTCGATGTGTTCAAGTTGTGATTCATTTATTATAGTTCACGCCCATTAATTCCATATCCATGTTTGAGCATATTGATACTATTTTAGCATGTAGCTCACACTTTTTATTCTCTATTTTGAGTACGTTTTTGCCACTGTTTCGCATTTCCAGTTGTTGTTTTCAAGAAACTTTTTCACCAGTCAAATCCTTAACTTTTTTAGAGCTGGAATACAAAAGTTTTTGAAGTTGTTCAAACGAATTTTGGGTGTCGTTCAAATGACATACCCATGTCGTTCAAATAGTGGATCTCGCGACAGTAGAAACGATGTGTTAAAAGTGTCAGATATGGTTGTTAGAAGGGTAATTTTTAGGGTTGTTAAATAATTGTATCGCGCGACCACACACAGTTTTAGGTCGTTTCTTGTATCGATCGAACAATACCTTATCTCATTCAAACGATAGTACATTGTAGTTAGAACGACATGCGTTGACTAGAGTTGACTTTTTGACTCTTTTGTTCTGTTTATGTACCTGCTTTGTACATGTGATGATATTACACTCTTTTGGTATATCTGGTCAGTTTACATGGAGTTGATACGGATGATTCCTGTTTTGATTCTTATACTACTTTGATCTATTTGGTCACGTCATTCCTAATACTGTTGATTCATATTTGTAACTATTTGCTAGAAACAATTTGGTATATTCTAATTCTTATTAGCTCGCATCATTGTTTATATAGATATGTTTCATATTATTATTTATTTCTAGATATAATGTTTGGTTATCCTTTTCTCTAGCTGTTTAATCGAGACAAAAATGGGGAGAGATGGTATGTGATGTAGGGGGAGTTTTTGTTATTTGAGATATGTTATTTATGTATACAAATTGGTATCATATGTTTTGCTCACATGTCTTACAAATGGTTTGTTGTACAAATTAGTATTACTTTGATTATATATCATTTGTACCTCCATACTTCACATGGTATTTGTTTGTTTCGTGTGTAGTGACTATTCAGAGATTGGAGATTTTGCTACTACATCACATGGAGACGTTCATGATGTCGGTCATCTTACATTTGATAGTCCTTTTCCCTGTATCTTATTGTTGGGTTATGGGATGGGATTTAGGCCATTCGTCTTGACGACCCGGCTTAGGCATTTCACGTTTTTGCTTTTGTCCCAAAATAGCCAAAGGGGGAGATTTGTAAGGACAAATTTCCAACTAGTGTCAATTTATATGTATTGGAATTATTCCGGATAAAAACAAATTTGAGTAATAAATAGATTTTTTCTTATCACGATTCCCTTAAAGTCTATGACGTATTTTTTAAAACGTAGCATCCAAACTTCAAAGATAAATCATGTCGTGTTTATTGGTGCACGTTTCACGTCTTCATATCATATTACACTCCGAGTATCTCCAAAGTATGGACTCATAATGTTTGTGGGACTTGGTAAATGTTTTAAGGATTTTATTTTGTTTATAAATGATTTTAAAAGGTTAAAAATGATTTTAAAATGTTTTAACTTCGTTTATTCTCAGATAAACACGTTTTAGAGTGTGTAGATCTTTCCCTTATGTTTTGGAGGATCAATCGACATTAAAAGGTCGTTCCAACGACATGTATGTCTCGTTTGAACGAGATGTGTAGGTTCGTTCTAATGACAGACCGATATCGTTCTAACGACTCGCCGACTTAAAGATTTTTTTATTTAAAGTCATTTCTCTCAGAATTTCAGGGATGCAGAACCAAAATTACATAACAGAACCCTTACATTTTTTTGAACATGTTTATAAAGGTTTCCACAGTTGAAAACATCCTTTGTGTTTCATGATCCGATCTTTCCTACACATATGCAATAGAGATCTTGTGTTTGCACCATCTGGAGTTTGTTCATCTCTATTGAACATTTGTTTCGTCATTTTTTGTTGTGAAAAAGATGTGGACTCCCTGTTTTGAATCGTAGGCGGTTACCGTAGCTGTATTGGTGGATACCGAGACATAGGTGGACTCATGTGTTGTGGACCTTGAGTAGGTGGACTGCTGTGTTGCACTGTGGAGGAGCGGTTGAAGCATAGAAGAGCGTCATGGTAAGTGGGGATTAAGTCGTTGAATAAGTCTATTGCCTATACTTTGTAAGACCTTATCATAATGATTCCCTTGGTGGTTTCCTCGTACATAGGCGTTGTGCGTTTTATGAACTTTTCTTTATTTTTCTTGCTTAATCACTAAATGCATGTTTAGGATTAACAAGATAAAATTGGGCTAATTGAAATTGATTCACAAAATTTGTGCGTATTAAAATTGAAGAAGTTTTTTGAAAAACTTATTTTCACCTAAAGCACGCTTAAAAAGGGCACCTGCACTTCTTCGACTCTTAAAGTTGTTTTTTCAACTCATTATTTAAACAAATTTGTTGGGCCTTATCATCCTCTAATTTTTTTATTTGTTCGGTGATGTTATCTTTCAACTCTTGAAACTGAAGTTTCAATAGTGTATTGAAAATAATCTTTTGGTCCTTATACTCCCCCAACTTCTTGAGATTCTCTTCAGCGCAACACCTTGCTTTATAACTTTTTTTTTAGTTGGGTATCTCTCTTCTCCAACATTAATTTCATCCCAGCATTCTCTTCAATTAATTTTTATCCCGGCATTCTCTTCAATCAATTTTCTTACTTGTTCACCCAATTTGGCTAAAGTAGTTTTCTTCTTAGTGGATTTTTCAACTACTTCATTTATAGGAATTTCCCAATTGGATTCCGATGAACTTGTAGCTCGTGATGGTTTTTCTTCTGATTCTGGTTGTGATATCCCCAAATCAAAATTGGGCATGACATCATTTTTCATTTTTTTCCCTTACTCTTTGAGACTTCCTTCTTCAAAGCAGCTTTACTGATCTATTCTCATTCATCCATTCTTTGATTATTCCCACACTCCACCGACGCAATCTTAGTTCCTTGTCCTCCTTTCCCTCGATAGGATTGATAACATTAAACTTCTTGCATACCCAATACTGTGAAAATTGAAATAAAAATGATAATTTATACCATTTAAACCAATTAATGTGATTAACAATGTTAATATCGTTAAAGTACACGCATAAGACATAACGTACACACAAAAAGCATTGAAATTTCATTTTCAATTTGCGTGTACTTTAAGGCTTATGCATGTAATTTCATAAAGTACACGCACATTCAAAAGGATTTGGTTCATTGCATTGTGCCTGTACTTTATGTGTTACGCATGTACTTTAACAAAATACATGCATGATTTATAAAGTACATGCACGTTCCAAATGATTTGGTTCAATGCAATGTGTGTGTACTTCAACAATATACACTCATGTTTTATAAAGTACATGCACGTTGAAGATGATTTTGTTCATTTCAATATGCTTGTACTTTATGTAAATATGCGTGTACTTTATAAACAACATGCGTATTTTATAAAGTATACACACACTGAAGATGTTTGTGTTCATTTCAATGTGCGTCTACTTTATATAAATATGCGCATACTTTAAAAAAATTGTAGATATGTAGATGTGTGTTTGTTCACCAATAAAGATACCATGCATCCACTGGTTGTGCTGGGCTTTGATTCTGCTGTTTTGTCGAGAGAGTTTATTAGAAATTCAAGGATAACAGAAGCCCAGTCGTACGTTATCATAGCATCTATATTGTCATTATATTGAGTGAAAAATTCTCCTATTGTAAAGTTTGAGTTAGATAAAATGAGCATTGTCATAAAGTGGAGGGCAACAAGGTTAACAAAATCATTCCTTCCATCATTAGTGTCAAGCTCACCGACTTATTCAATCCTTTTGTAAGATCTGATTTTCTAATGTTTTGTTGTGTATGAAGTAGCGGTTGAGAAATTCTGGTTTGGCAGTAGACTGATCGAATCTTTTCTTCAAATTTATTTTATTTTGCCCTTCAGTCCAAATATTGGACTTATCTTGCTGGGACTTATTTTAACATCGCTAATCATACTAAAACACTTCTTCTCATTTTTGTACATCTTGACAATGGAAAGAATCTTCTTATCACTCTTTTTATGATGTCCCTCTACAACATCACCTTTGTAATAGGCATTGAATAACAACAAAAAATATGTCTTCATAAGAAGCTCAATATGCTTCTTGTTTATTTTGCCTCGAAAATCACACAAATCATGATAGAAGCTCAAGATATTCGACTTATTGGTCGAGTTTATTAACTTCCCTTGTTGATTTCTTTGTCCCCCTCTTATTATATACTTATGTTTTCTTCTTGGGACCATTCTTATCAGGAATGTCTTATTTGGGATTCTTTCCCTTTTGCGCCCCTGTTTTCAAAGTCATTTCTATAAAGAAGATGTGTAAAGATTAAATTACACTCATAAAGAAATATAGTACACACATAAAATAATAAAGTGGACGCACATTGTAATAAAATACAAGATTCAAAACATAACGTACAAGCAGTTTGTAATAAAATGCACGCATCAAAACATAAGGTACATGGATTTTTTATTGAAGAATAAATATATTTGAATAGAGTACACGAATGTTTAATAAAAGTACACGCAATATTCTCTTTACACATCATAGAAATCTCAATAAAATACAATAAATACAAAATTTCAAGAAGAAAATTCCCTATCATCCGTTGTATGGTAATACCTAAGACCTTTTGTTTTACAAGTTACAAACCAAGATTCTTTGTTCGTAACGTATTCACAAAAGAAGTGACACATTAGATCCATGATAAATGCACCAGCCTTTTCAAAACCTCTTAAGCATATATTTCTCAATTCATTTGGCTAAATCCTTCGCTTTCGATTCAGTTACTTGAATCTTTTGTAAATCAAAAGTGCACTTAATGTCTTCAAAGTAGTAGTTAAAACCAAGTAAATTTTTCGCTCTATCATTGATTCGAAGCAGAAAATGAATTCTGTCATCATAAGTAGTATTGAGTGTCAATGTGAAAGGTTTTGTATTGTTAAGATCTTCAAAGGTGCACCCAACAGTTTTGTAGTTGAATATACTTGATCGTATGACTCCTAAACAATAACACAACCCAAATACTTCTTATAAATAGTGGAATATCATTCAAATGCCATTGGCGCGGACCACAATAACATATGATCTATTAAATATGGCAAGGATGTATATTTTTTATAAATTACAAGCATAATAACATAAAGTACATGCACATTGGATATAACCAAATCAAAATCAATGTGCGTGTACTTTATGTAATTGGGTGTATTTTATGAAAGTACACAAATAATACATAAAGTAAACGCATAATGGATTGAACCAAATCAATTTCAATGTGCGTGTACTTTATGTCTTATGCGTGTACTTTATGAAAGTATATGCATAATACATAAAGTACACGCACATTGAATTGTACCAAATCAATTTCAATGTGCATGGACTTTATGAATTTGAGTGTACTATAAGAAAGTACACGGAAATTAATAAAGTACATGCAAATTATAATTGAATTAGTTCAATCCAATATTACCACAATAATATACGAACTATTAAATGTCGTTGGCTTGGACCACAATTAATACGACTTATGAAAATAGACAGAGCTTGTATATACTCACCAGTTCTTAATAAATTCCATTGGGGCGGACCACAATTAATATAGGATGTACGATAATACACAGAGCATGTATATATTCCTTAATAAAATCCACTAGCACGTACCACAATGAAGATAGGACATATATGTGACACCCCGACTAATTAAATACCGGGTAGCTACTCCTTTATTAAATTAATACTAAATATAAAGTTGGTTCAGTCTTAGCATCACTGTAGAAAACATTTAGTTAATTACTAGCCACCTAATACTTAAATTAGATAGATGCCAAATTTTACTAATTAAGTTAATAATTAACCAAGTAATTAAATCATCATCCCTCAATCGCATAAACAATCTCATATGAATAACCAATGAAATAAAATAAAGTGAGTCCAGAGTAAAAACTCCAATAATAATAATACCAGAGTAAATAAAATCCCAATACAAGAGTCTGAATAAATAAACCAACATCTGAAATAATGAAAGTCTATAACTACAATCTCTAAATAAGAATGGGCAACATGCCTTAACTGATACGAATGACTCTGAAGGAACCAAGGATAAAGGTGGAGGCGTCTAATACCGGGATCCTGTAGCTTCCACAACAGCTACAACACGTCATCAGAATGGAACTCCTATGCTTGGCGTCCTTGTGGCTGGGCACCTAAAATGTTTTTACAAAACAAAATAGATTTGGAGGAAAACGGGTAAGAGCCCGAGGTGAAAACAGTTTAAAAATAGCAAGTGTTTAATTGAATTAAATAGTAAATATTATATACATGTTAGTTGCATACTCTCACATGAGTTTCTCACCCCTCAACTAATGTACACGCCTAACATATATCCTTAACCGATCCTAGTTATGCCACCATCTAACTGGTCCGTACTAACTCCTTATTTCACATTCTAATATAAGGTGCCTACTCGTATTACCTAAACAAGTCATATTTATAACTCACATTTTCATTAATCAAATTTCTTATCTCAAGTTCTATTATAAATTTTCACATTTTTAACCCATTTAAATGTCTTAGTTATTCACATATACCAAGTAGCAGTGAACTAGTCATAACTACATATATAAATCACTCTCAGTATATATATATATATATGGAACTCCTAGGCTAAGATGCGGTGCACACATACTCTGCTATCAAATCCAAGTACATCACATACGTAAGGATGATGCGTTCTGAATCACTCAGGAACCGTCTCAATACAAATCACACATATTGGAGGCGAACACAGTCCACATACCTATGGGTCCCATACATACCTACGCTCCCATGGTCAGCTGACTTATTAACTCACAAATAAGTCATTCACAGTTCTATGTCCTTAAGGTACCAATCTAAATCCCCCCGAAGGAACACAAATATAAGATGGTCCTTTTCCAAAAATCAACCTCCCGTGATAGCAAGTGTGGTAGGTATGCCATACACACAATAATCCAAATACAACATAGGTACTCATCACATTAATATAGGTATACATCATCCCTATTTATTAAGTCTCATACATATCATAGTGTCATCCCAAATATTCCACGTAATATGCTTAACGCAACAACTCTCGTCGTATAAGTCCGAATACTTAAACCTACCTCATAAGGTTACTAAGTTACCCACTAGTGTCTAAGGTTATCTCAGTAATTCAAATTACCTCTTCTACTGTTCCTAACCTTAAGTTATCATTCATCCAAATTTCAATCCCAATTTATAAAATCTCTAATCGTACCTCACTCGGTAACCACTCGTAAGTATCCCATTCAATCCCAAAAGGTATAACATTTTTCGGGAAGAAACTACAACCCTACTGACCTTAAACAAGTCCCCCAATATTCTATAAACCCCCTAAGAGTTATTACAATCTTAGGATTTGTCAAACCCTAAAGGAAAATAATCTACCAAAAATCAGGAGGAGTCGATCGATTGCGGGAAAGGGGTCGATCGATCGACATTCATGGGTCGATCGATCGATCAAACATGTATTGCAATTCTATATAATTTTGCCTACGGGTATCATTAAAATTAACCCTCAAATCCTCTACTATAATGTCCCAAACTCCCAAATATTTATTCCTAACATCATACCAACATAAATACATAAGTTCCAACATTTTAAAATCATCGAATCATAATGGGAAATCAATTTCTTGGATCAAATCATATAATTTTCATAAAACCCCTAGTTATCCTATTTTCTTCAAGAACATTATATAACTAAATACAAAATTCATAATTCTCTACACATGGATCATAATTTCGTGGATGCTATATTCCCAGAAGTTAAACTACATGCAAAACCTACCCAGATTACGATTTTAATTCTTCAAATCCATTCATTCATTATTTTTCAAGGTTATTCTCCAATTCTAAACTAACATGGATGATATATGCACTGAATTATTGCAACTTAAATAAATTTCCTGTAAATAGAAGTTCTGATCCTTTGGAGAAGATGATACGTGAGTAATCCTCTCTTCTCGATCTATCCGATGGTGGCGACGGTGGTGCAAAATGCCTAAAGGTGGTGGTTCTCGATAACTTCCTCCACTTCTTCTATAATGGCCGTCTGTGAATTTTGGTGATGGAAACACTAAGGATCCGAAGTGTTGGATGATATAATTCACTTAAAATTCATGGGTCACTATTCCTCAAATAGTAAAAATGCCTAAAATACCCTCCCGGGTTGCCGATTTGGCCTAAATGCTCCGGGACTCAAACTAAACCCCCGGCTAGTGTTTTCTGACTATCTAAATACTTCCGGACACGTTTTCACACTCAAAATGACCATACGGATGATATAAAAATAATTTAATTTTAAATCCATTAAATTGGGTCCTGACACGACTGACACACGCGTTTCAACTTAATTACCGAAATTACCTTATTTTCAACTCACAATAATTTGAATAAATTAAATAATCATATATTACCATATTCTCTTAGTAATATTCAATATTATCATCATAATCAAATACTAACTCTCGTCTCGCTAGTTATTTAAATTTCTGAATTAATTTCCAATTAGTTATCCCAAATTAATTTAATTAATCCCATAATTAAAAGTAATTTCATTTAATTAATCTCATAATTAAAAGACAAAAAAATACGTGGTATTACATACTTCCCCCCTAATAACGGAATTTCATCTCTAAATTCGGGAAAGGCATACCTCGTAAAAATAGGTATCCTCTAGTACACGAAACAAACTTTAAAATAAGGTTCAGTCACTATAGCCCCCACTTCACAGCAAGCTTGTTTAACACTCTCGATACCTTATCAGTTTTAGGGTCACACCTAAATAAAGGCACCTCACCTTGTTCTCTTACTAAACAACATTTGAATAAACAAATAGCCTATACATCATTGGCCGCATTATCTTAATATTATTGGGAGGCCGCACCTCACTTCGTATCAATTCCTGTGTTAATTTAAACGCAAAACTCCCATCCTGGGAGAAACCACATGAACCTCTGACTACTCTTGTCCATTTTTTGAATCTCTGTTCCCGACGGTGTAACTTTTACGACAGGTAAAAGCCACCTAAGACAGTTTGTGGTTATCCCATTATAGTTATCGGACTCTAACTCCTTACAAATCCAAAACTCTGATTATCCACTCACCTATACACATCCAGAGGAAGAATAGCCAAGGTTTTTCCACACAAAACTCAATAAGCACCTTGTCCATGGTAAATAGGTATGGGTGCCTTCATACGACTCAACCATTAGGTAATGTCCTCTCCCCATTACCATATTATACTTAACTTACTAGCTAGATCCGTTGTGAAAAATAAAATGATCGCAATGAGTCCAAAGTTTCTTTCATACAGTTCCACAATTAGTAATCACCTTGCGTCTACTCCTCGGCTATAGGTGATACACCATGCTCAAAATGAAATGTTATCCCCACTACTTCCTGAAATTTCATATTGAAGGTGGGGTTCAAGGATCTCATCCTAGTTCAGAACAATACTGGGTAGGACCACGTACCGGTGCGATCCTCCTTTTTAAAGGCAGATTAGGTCACACTATCTAATGGCGTAAATCATCCAAAGGTATAATAATTACTTTCCTTTTAGTCAACATGTTCCTCACATTTGAAGGGAAACGTGACTTATCTTAAAGTTGGCAACCCATTAAAGAAAGTCACCAACTTGACTCTTCCACTATTGGAATCATCGGTTTGATACAAAATTTTCTGGCTGATCATTTTACTCTAACAAAGTTTTATCTATGAGTGGTGTACGTGGAGACTACTTACTATGTCCCGCTCAACACTAACTTTCACTTATAATTCCTTCCATTAAGTGGTACTTAATATCCTCTTCTTTCCTCGGCATATAGCAAAAGTTTTGACCCGTGCACTTTTCACCACAATGTGCACTTCTGGACTCTTTATACCTTATTAACATCATCATTCTATTTACACGCAAGTCACTCTCAACATTCGACTGGGTAGAACTCTGCTCCAAATTGTCCATAATAGTTAAATATTTGTTTTCTCAAGGGATACCCCCTTTTTAAATGGCTTCCCACTGCCTTTCATCCAAGTTCGGACGTGCTACTCTGATTGCACATGAATATATGGATTATCGTCCTTCTCTCATGATGCTTAATCCACTTTACTACTTCCATTTTGTTATATTAGTCCCACAAGCATATATTTAACCCATTTATACCCATATCTCTTTTCGCGACGATTCTGACATCAGCAAACCAGGGTGTCTACACACCTTATAAACCGTGCATACTGGTTTAAACATTGTAAATGCTTCATATATACACCTAATTATTTGTTGCCCCTGTATTAGCAACGTGGCTATACCACTTAGGCATTCTCAATCACCCAAGAATTTGAAATTCTAAATCATCCTTATCATTATCCCATTCTAGAACCCGTAAAAGAATGAAATTTTAAATACTTCCTCACCACACAACTGGCTCTACTGGCCTTATCGTAATTTATCTTTCAACTTACATATATAACTACATATTTTTATAATGATTGAGGTACCGAACTCATGGAAGAATGGCCAAACATATCCCTACTACCAACCTTATGCTAAATTTCATGCGTGGGATGTCTCGTAAAGTGAAATCTAAACAAAATGTAATACCCCATATTCTTGATGATTTAAATAATTATGGGATTAATTAAATTAAAATGTGAGAATTTAATTGTTAATTAATCCGGATTTAAAAATATATATTAACTAGCATGCTAAGGGTCAATACTTATTGATTTAATATTACTGTGTGATATGTAATATGGAACTATACACTTTGATAAATTGTCGAGAGTGAATAATAAGACAGTTTGGTAATTTAAGTCCGACGCGCATGTGAGTCGTGTCGAGACTAATTTACTGGGATAAAAAGATAAATTATTTTTATTAACTCATATGATCATTTCGAGTGCTCCGTTGAGTCCACAAGGGTTGAGATAGTCAAAATAGTATACCCGAGTGTTTAGTTTTAGTCCCGGGGCAATTTTAGGTCTAACCGGCACCCCGAGAGGGCATTATGGTAAATTGTATTTTTGGGTTTAATTAATGGATGAAAATATGGAGTTATTTTATCAGCCAAGAAAAGTCATTTAGGGTTGTGAGGCACAGAAAGTAAAGAACGGCCATAGAGGGTGTGAGGGAGAACTAATTTCCAAGAGGGAAGGCTAAATTATCACCACCTGCACAACCACCACCACCAACGCGTAGACCGAGAAGAGAGGAACGCGTCTATACCAACATCACCAAAGGATTAAAACCTTCTATTTAAGGTAAGTGTTTATTACTTGCTTTCTTTTAGCAAGAATCATACTCATGTTAGAGCAGGTGAAATTAGTCATGATTTACATGTTAATTGGGTGAAAATATAAGGTTAAATGATGATTAAAGGTTGGGTTAATTGTTGTTGATATTCTTTCATGTATGTAGAGGATTAATTACGAAATTGTATCATATATTGATTAACGAATCTTGGTTGATTAGGTTCTTTAATTGAAATTTTGGAAACTAGGTGTTGATGTAAAAAACTAGATCGCTCTAACTTTTCAATCACAGATAAATAAATAAGACAAAGATTTTTAAAGTGGTTCGGCTAGGAATAAAGCCTACGTCCACTGTTATGTTATTGCTGAGTGTTTGTGGAATTCTTGATTACAAGTTCTTTCAAGAAATTCCCGTCCCCTTGAATGAGGATGATACATGGTATTTATAGCCTTGAGGCTGTACATGAAAGGTTCGATACATTAAATGACATACGTATGAAAGGGTAATACATTTAATGCAGAGTGCGTGCCAAGAATATAAGCATTCAATGAATATCTGAGCTGTTGATTATCTGGCAATTAATGATACGACCGAGATGCAGCTCGGACCGCCATAGCTGTTTGCTGATCGGGAGTTCCTCGGAGCATTAGAGTACCTCGGTGCGTTGGAGTTCCTCGGTGTGATAGAGTTCCTCGGTGTGATAGAGCTCCTCGGTGTATTCTCGTTGCTCAGAAAGAAACAGGGCTGGTCGGGAAATGATCTTCCTCGCTGCTATTGTGCCACGTAGATTGACACGTGTCTTCGTATTATTCGTCCACATCAGCATATTAATTTTGGTATCAACAGAAGCCCCCAATGTTTCATATTTCGAACTTTGAGGAGTATGGAACATTCTTTCTCGGTATATGGCAATATTAAATGTCCTTCCTGGGTTTCAGGAACATTGTATTCAAATTTCCTTCTTATTTCGCAGTTTCCGCCTTTTTTTATAAACGCTTCGATCTTCGTGCAATTTTTGTCCTTTTAGCCGCCGGAAGTTCAGTAGTTTCTTTTTGGTAATCATTTCTTTCGCCGCTTCCCAATGCAAAGTATTTAAACTTCTTTGGTAACTATACCGTCGTCTACGCTTTCCATTTTCTGCATTCAAGCTTTCTATTCTCTTCTTCTCTTGTGCGTTCATCCTTGTTTCCGTTCGTTGTCAACACATCTCCTTTCTTTCTGTAAGATCTTCTTTCTTTCTTCTGTATCTCTTTTATTCAATATGGTTTATATCGTGGAGTCTGTTGAGAAATTCCGTTCTGATTTTTCCATTCCATCGTGGGTAACTCTAGAGATTCTTTCTGAGCCTTTAGATTACTTTCGATTGGCTGAGGGACATTGGTTCCCCAGTCTTTTTGTTGCTGAATGCGGTTTTTCCTTTCCACCAAACTCATTATGTCTTGAGTTTTGTCAATATTTTGATCTTGTTCCTGCAAAAATAGCCCCCAATTCATGGAGAATAATTAACGGGGTGCACAAATTAAATCTAACTCATGGGACTCGTATTGGGATCCCTGAAATTATGTTTTGTTATAAATGGGCCGTTCTAGATAATATTTATTATTTAAAAACTAGGTATTTGAATAGGGCTCTTGTAGTTAATCTCCCTGACTCAAATAGGGATTATTTTGAGCATGGGTTGGTCATAAAAAATTGGCAACATGCGCCTTTATCTGGGAATGAAGTATACAACGGTCCCAGATGCCCCCCATACGGCAATGGGATAGGTTTATTTTTCATTTTATTTTACTTATGAAATTATGCTTTCATCCTGTTTGACAAAATGTATGACTGATATTCTATTATGTATTTGTTTGCAGTTGATAGCAAAAGAAAAACTCCAAAAGAGTCAGAAGTGAATATCAAGCATTTGAAACTTATCTGGAATTTGCATAAGACCATTGCTGACGAGCATATTAGATCTGCTTCATATTTACTACAGTATAAGAGTTATACAACCTCTTATACTGCTCGCCCTGTTGAACCAGCTTCAACACCAGAAAGTTCATCTTCAGATTCTCATATCCCCCTATCTCAGAGAATGGGCAAGAAAAGAGCTCCTCCTGCTCTATTTGGTGACACTTCTTCTGCTGTTGGAGCCCAGAAAGGCAAAATTGATGTCCCGGAGGGGACTAAAAAAGTAGATGCTGGTTCCTCCAAAATTGCCGAGAAGCCCCCAGTGGCCCCGAGCAAGAAAAATGCTCCTGCTGATGTAATTGTCATCTCTCCGACCAAGACTTCTTCCTTGGTTGATGCTGCTGACCGTCCTTTGAAGAGATTGAGGAAATCATCCTCAGTTAATCTTGCTGGAACTGCATCTTCTCTACCCGCTGGTGGTAGTAGTGTTTCAAAAATTATTCTTCCGAGTTCTTCAATGAACTCAGTTATACCCGAGGTTCTCGGGGTTGATGAAAAAATTCCTAGGGATACACTGACGTCCCTAGCTGCTCGCCATCTTTCTTCAGTAAATTTCTCATACCTTTGATCTTTCTTTCTTTTTCTTGAATTCTTGTATTTGTTGACTTTATTGTTTTTCTTATCTTTCAGCTGGTGAACTGCTTCAATACCATCGTGAAGAAAGATCAAGTTATTAAAGCTTCCACTTCCTCGTCCGATGTTGACGATGCTCTGTTGGGTTTAACCCAATCTGTGAAGGAATCTCACCAACAGTACATCGAGGAGAAAACTGTTTGGGAGAAAAAATTGGCTGTGGCTGAGGCTGATAAGATGAAGATGGCTGAAACCTCCAAGAATTTGGAGGAGAAAATTAAAGATTTGGAAGTTAAACATCAGGAATCTGATGATAAATTGAAGAAGGCAGAAGAAGAAATATCTACTCTGCGAGATATTAAGGTTAAGAAAGAGGAACTAGAGGTGAAGCTCTCCTCGGAGAAATCGAGGAGAAAAGTTGCAATCAAGAAACATTTCAGTGTTGGTTGGGAGAAAGGATGGGAGAGAGGGATAGCTGCAATGACGTCCCAAGTCCAATATGGGGAGTTGAAATACTTCTATGATGGTTGGGTAGCTGCTCTGCAAGAGCTAAAAGTCCAAGATGATTCTGAGCTATTCCAACGGCATCTCCCTGGTCCTCCTCCACCAATTGTGGAAGAAGAAGAAGATGAACCTGCTTCAGATGAATCTTCCATGGCTATGGGCGATCAAGTTTCTGCCTCTCAACCATCTGCCACCGAGGACATTTCCTCCATGCCTCCTCCTCCCGAGAAGACTCCTACCGATCAAGCTGTAGTTATCACCGAGCAACCGAGCTCCTCGTCCCAGCCTCCCGAGAATGTCTTGGGGGACAAGGAAAAGGTGTGAAGTTGTTCGGTAGTCTTTCTGTATTTCCTTGTAATCGAACGATGTAACTTTTTGATGATCTAATAAAATATATCTTTGCTCATCTCTGTTGTTGATAACTTGTTTTTGTTGATTGTTGTCTTTTTCTTGTCATTAGTTTGTTGCTAGAATGGAATTGATCTCTTCTCATGATAACGAGCTGATGCAGCAATGTCATCAATACTATAAGGCTGGTCATACAGATCTTAGTACATCGGAAATTGTTGATATCCTTGGTCACGGTGCTTCAGAGCAGGCTATTGAAGCTTATCAATACTTGAAAACTTTACTCGACCGAGCAGTGGCCAACAATGTCGCTTACTATGAGTTGATTGAAGAGCTTCATGATTCCTTAAAGGATCTTCAAAATCAACATAACGAATCAATGGATTTATTACATGAAGATTATGAAAATAGATACCAGCAGCACTCTTCAGAAACAGGCCACAAGAAGATCATTGCTGGGTATGACGTCAGGGAGAGGACCCTAAAAGGTGAAATTGAAGCCTGTAGACAAATCGCTGAGATCCTGGAGCAAGAAAATAACAATTTGCAGAAAAAATTAGCTCAGTATGAATCTGCTGCTTCATCCTCTACTGCATTAATACCAGTCACTGATGAAGGCTTCTCATTCTTAGAAGTCGAAAATGCCAAACTGAGGCAAGAGCTGGAGGACTTAAGAAGATCTGCTATTTCTGGAACTGCTCGGGGACGAGGAAGAGGTTCTCGGGGGCGAGGAAGAGTCAGCCAAAATGTTGAGGAAGCTCGCACTCAGTCTATTCTGGAAACTCAAGCATTCCAGTTGAAAGTAAAAGACCGTGCTCTGACTGAAATGTCCAATAAAAATCTGTCTCTGGAAGATCAGCTGGCATCAACGAAATCTGCCTTGCATAACAAAGATCTCTTTGCCAAAAGCCTTCATGAACAATTGGATAGATTAACCTTCCAATTCCATAAACAGCCAAGAGAATTCTGGATGGCAGGATACAATGAAGCTCTCGTTCATCTGGATGCTCGCATTGAACATGCTAATAATGAAGGTTACAAGCAAGGATGGTTAAATGCATTGGGTGTATTAAAGTTGGAGCAAGGGCATTTTTTATGGGACTATCATGCTCCATCGTTATTAGACCTGCCTGTACCACCTTTCAAATTGGATATGGCATGGATTCCAGCTCGCTCCATTCCTCGCAGTCTAATTTCGAAATATCTTGGTGATTATAGCCTTCACTCCCAAGCTGAATTATCTCGTCCTGAGCATCTTTTGGATACACCTTCTGTTATGAACGTCAGAATGCTCAGAGATGTTAATTTCATCAATTCTCCCCTTTGCCTAGAAGACCCTCCTGCCGGCGAGGAACCTGTTTCTAAAGCACAGGGCAAAAAACCAATAGAATAGTAATGTCCATGTAACAATTTTGTAATTTGTAATTTATTCCAGATTAATGAAAAGATTTTCATTTTCTGTTTGCCAATTTTGTTTTATCAAGCACATTTATATTTGTACATATGTATCTATGTATCTATTAAAAAGCTAACAGTATTACTGTTCAATAAGCAACTTGATAAAAGGTTACAAGTATTAGTAATGTTTCTCGATCACTTAATAATAAAGTAATGAGAAAAATGTTCAAACTGTTTCCAACCAACCAAGGTGGGTGAATAATGTTTGTCGACTGAATACAGCTCCGACGAACTATACTTGGTTTGATTATAAAATTGCGTCCGACCAACTAAGATCAATAAGTTGTCCTCGCCGACCAACTACAGTTATTGGGTTTTTATCCCCGACCAACTATACTTGGTGTATTTTTTAAACATTTTGTTCTTCAAAGAACTCATTGTAACAATATTACCTCCCGACTAACATAAGTTGTAATATGAGAGTATATTTTTATCTTACCAACCGTGGTTGATCCTGCTGGTGTACACTTTTTGGCTCCTTAAAGCTTTTGGCTCCTTAGAGCATTTTTTTTTGGCTCCGTAGAGCATGTCCTCCTAACCAAAGGAGGTTGGCTACTTATAGCACTTTTTGCTCAATAGAGCTGTCCTCCTAACCAAAGGAGGTTGGCTCCTTAGAGCACTTTTGCTCCGAAGAGCTGTCCTCCTAACCAAAGGAGGTTGGCTCCTTAGAGCACTTTTGCTCCGAAGAGCTGTATTTGTTGGCTCCTTAGAGCACTTTTGCTCCGAAGAGCTGTATTTGTTGGCTCCTTAGAGCACTTTTGTTGTATAGTGTATTACACTAGTATTCCCCGAAAAACTTTCATCCAGAAGGAAAGAATGGTGAAACATCTTCGTTTTATTCATAATGAGAGAAATGCTTTACATTGGACATCATTGATAATACTTGCGCAGGTGTTCAGCATTCCATGCATTTTTAAATTCTTCTCCTTCTAGAGTTGCTATTCTGTAAGTTCCTGGTCGAACAACCTCTGTAACTCGGTAAGGTCCATGCCAGTTTGCTTCTAGTTTATTCTGCTTCTGAATGACCTTCTTTAGCACATAATCCCCTTCTTTTAAATCACATTTCTTTACCCTCTTGTTGTAAAACAGAGCTGTTCGTTGTTGATAAGCAGCATTCCTAATGGCTGCCTCTTCTCTGACTTCCTCGAGCATATCTAAATCCATCCTTCTCATCAAATCACTGATCGGAGAATTGAAATTTAACACCCTATGTGTTGGTAGGCCCAACTCGGCAGGTATCACAGCCTCACTTCCAAATGCTAGCATATATGGTGATTCTCCTGTTGCTGCTCGGGGAGTTGTTCGGTAAGCCCACAAAACTGACTGTAGCTCATTAATCCAATTTGCTTTAGCCTCACTTAACCTCTTCTTCAACCCATTTAGTACTGTTCTGTTCGTCACTTCAGTCTGCCCATTGCTTTGGGGATGGCCTGGTGCTGAATGAAACTTCAAGACGTTTGACTGATGACAATAGGCAGCAAATTCTTCATTATCAAATTGTGTTCCATGGTCTGTGATGAAAGCGTGGGGGAGACCATATCGACAAATGATATTCTTCCATATGAACTGATACACCTTCTCGTACGTCATATCAATTAGTGGTTCAGCTTCCACCCACTTAGTAAAATAGTCTACTGCCACGACGAGATACTTGAACCTTCCTCGGGTCATCGGCAGTGGTCCAACCAGATCAATCCCCCACATGGCAAATGGCCAAGGTGATGTTATGGGTGTCAACAATGCCTGTGGAGTTCTTCGGATGGAAGAAAAACGTTGGCACTTGTCACACTTCTTAGCATAAGCTATACAATCAGCTCTCATCGTCGGCCAATAGTATCCCTGTGTCATCACCCTTTGCAGTAGGGTCCGACCTGCTACATGAGCTCCACAAGATCCTTCATGGATTTCTTTAATCAATTCTTTGACTTCTGATGGATGCACACATCTCTGCAAACCTGCCATAATTCCTCGTCTATACAAAACACCATTAGTTAACACATACCGAGCAACTTTATACTTCAATTTCTTGGCAGCTAGTTTGTCCTCCGGTAGTACTCCTTCTTCAATGTATGCTCTGATAGGATCCATCCAAGATGGTCCTAAATCAAGGGTAATAATCTTCATCGTCAGGTCTTCTTCTATGCTCCGACTTTCTAATACTTCAATTGGTATTATTCTTCGCAGCTCGGTGCGCGTAGCTGACGCTAGTCGGGCCAATGCGTCTGCTCTGGCATTCTCCATTCTCGGTATCCTCACCAATTGAATAGCATCAAATTCTTTCAACAATTCCATCACTTTTGCATGGTACTTCACCATTAACTCTCCCTTCACTGCATATATTCCCATCATTTGATTCACAATTAACTGAGAATCACTGAAAACAATTACTTGACGTGCCTCCATAACTTTCGCCAAATGAAAACCTGCTATCATAGCCTCATATTCAGCTTCATTATTGGAAGCTTTGAATTGGAATCTCAAGGCGTACTCCATGTCAATATCATCTGGAGAATTTAAAACAATCCCTGCTCCACAACCAGCCGTGCAAGATGATCCATCTACATATAATCTCCATGTATGTAACTCGTCTTCAAATTTCTTATCTGTTAGAGTTCCTCGGTGAAATATCATCTGTTTTCTTCCATCATCCCCGGGTATCCTTCGTTCCTCGTCGATCATTTGTTCGTGCCCTTCCACCAACCGGAGTTGGTCGGGATTTAAATATGATGATTTTTCTACATCCACAAGTCCTTTTACCAACCTTGGTTGGTTTGGATCTGTGTCTGTCGATCCTGTATCGTCCACAGGTAGGTCAGCAAGCATCTTTTGCTCTTCGGGGGTATCAGGGTATGTGAACTCTGCTATAAAATCTGCCACGGCTTGCCCTTTCAACGATGATCTGGGTTCATACACAATATCATATTCACCGAGTTCTATTGCCCAATACATCAATCTTCCTGATTTTTCTGGCTTGTGAAGGGCTTGTCTTAACGGCATGTCGGTATACACAATGATGGTATGGGCCTGGAAGTATGGTCTCATTCTTCTACTTGCTTCAATTAATGCCAGTGCCAATTTTTCCAGCTTTGGGTATCTGATTTCCGCACCTCGGAAGGCCTTGCTTGTGTAATAAATTGGCTTCTGGACTCCATTCTCCAATCTGATCAACGCCGAGCTAACTGCATTTTCTGATACTGCCAAATACAAGTACAGCTTCTCTCCATTTATTGGCCTAGACAACAATGGTGGGGCTCCCAAATACTTCTTCAGATCTTGAAAGGCTTTCTCACATTCATCAGTCCACTCAAAACTTTTTCGTAGCGTTTTGAAGAATGGGAGGCATTTATCAGTTGCTCGGGATACAAATCTGTTGAGTGCTGCAACTCGTCCGGTAAGACTTTGCACTTCTTTCTTCGTCGTCGGGGATCGCAGCCCTAAAAGAGCTTTGATCTTTTCTGGATTTGCCTCAATACCTCGTTGGTTGACGATGTATCCGAGGAACATTCCTTCTCGTACTCCAAAGGTACATTTCGTCGGGTTAAGCTTCATCTGGTATTTATCCAGTTGATCAAAAGTTTGACTCAAGTCAACCAAATGATCTGCAGCTCTCTTGCTTTTGGTGAGCATGTCGTCGACATAGACCTCCATATTACGGCTGATTTGTTCGGTGAATACCTTGTTCATCAACCGCTGATATGTTGCACCTGCATTTTTTAAACCAAAAGGCATAACATTATAACAATAAGTTCCCCTTGGGGTAATAAAAGAAGTACTTTCCCTGTCTTCAGGTTTCATTTTGATTTGGTTGTAGACAGAATAAGCATCCATGAAGCTGAGTAGCTCGTGTCCCGAAGTAGCATCCACTAGTTGATCAATTCTGGGCAATGGAAAATGATCTTTTGGACATGCTTTGTTGAGATCAGTAAAATCAACACAGATTCTCCACTTGTTGTTCTTTTTCTTTACCATCACCACATTCGCCAACCAATCTGGATATTTCACGTCTTCAATGAATTGGGCTTTCTGGAGTTTCTCGACCTCCTCTTGTATGGCCTGGTTCTTCTCGGGACTAAACACTCTTCTTCTTTGCTTCACAGGTTTGATCTCCTTATTCACATTGAGTTCATGACATAAGAAGTTTGGATCTATTCCTGGCATGTCTTCATGACTCCAAGCAAAAGTATTCTTCCTGTTTCTCAAGAAAGTTATCAACTCCTGTTTTATTGAAAAATCCAACGACGACCCTATCTGAGTTATTCGTTCAGGATGCTCGTCGTCCAGGATAACAATTTCTATAGATTCCACAACCTGTCCTTTTACGAGTTGAGATTCATCCCTAGGGTCAAGAGTTTCAATTTCTGTGCTTTCCTCCACTTGGTAAGTAGTAGTCTTTTTCTGTAACTCTTCAAGTTCCTCTTGCTCGGCCGACGAATAATAGCATTCCCGAGCTACTTTTTGATCACCTTTCATAATTCCTACTCCAAAATTCGTTGGGAATTTCAAACATTGATGAACTGTAGATGGAACTACTTCGAACTTCTTCAATCCAACTCTTCCCATGATGATGTTGTAGGCGGACTGCACATTCTTATCCATTACAAAAAAGCGTATTCTTTCCGTTCGACAAGCAGGCCAAGTTCCAATGAGTATATCCAACTTGATCGTCCCAAGTGGAAAAACTTTCTCGCCAGCAAAACCCAGAAGGGGTCTGTGATAAGGTTCTAACTGAGATAATTTTAAATTCAAGCTATCAAAGCATGAATAATACATGATGTCTGCTGAACTACCATTGTCTACTAACACCCTTGAAATGACCACATCCTTCATCCTCATTTTGATCACCAGCGGATCATCATGAGGGTAGAGAACACCTGCCAGGTCGTTTTTTGAAAAACCAATCACTAGCTTCTCTTTGTTTACTTTCCTCGGATGATCATCCTCGGCCAGGTTTATTCGCTGAATGTATGAACAAGCTTGAGCCTCTCCGAGATAAGCTTTTCTTTCTGCAGTAAGGTCTCCTCCTCCTGCATCTCCTCCTGTAATAACATTACAATCAAATGACCCAAAACGTATGGAAAATACCTCTCGTTCAGGTTTCCTTGGCTTCTTGGGAAGATCGGGGTCATCATCTGGATCCTCTTCATGGTCCCTCCTCTTTTTCTCCTCTGCACGACGAGGAGATCTAGATCTTTCTCTAGTTCTATCATCATTCTTCCTCTCACTCCTGCGATCTACGTACTTTGATAATTTTCCTCTTCGGATGAGTGTTTCAATCTCGTTCTGAAGGGCTATACAATTTTTGGTCATATGGCCATGATCTTTGTGAAATTCGCAATATTTGGTCTTATTCCTCATGTCGGGATCTGTCTTCAGTTTCTCTGGCCATTTGATTTCCTCGTTATTCCTGATTTCTTCCAAAACATGATTAATACCCACTTTCAATGGAGTATAATTATCATACTTCTTTAGGGCTTCCAACTTCATCCTGTTATTCTTGGAGTATTTGTCACCACCATTACTTTTCTGATCTTTCTTCTTAGAATTGTCGACCTCCACTTTAACTTCTTTATCCATATTCTTCTTCGCAGCCATAGCCTCCTCGGCATTCATGATTTTGGCCGCCTTTGCCATCAACTCCGACATATTTTTAGGTGGATCTTTAGCCAAAGTGTAATACAGCTTGTTAGGCAGCAAACCACTCATCAAAGCAGTGATTGCTGTCTTTTCTTCATAATCTATGACTTCCAACTTTTCGTTATTGAAACGAGTTATGTAATCTCTAGTACTTTCACCTGATTTCTGTCTAACACTTAGCAAGTGTGCTACTCGCTTTACCGGCTTTGCTCCAAAACAAAAATTGCCAATAAACAACTCGGCTAACTGAACAAAAGTTGAAATCTTACCCCGAGGAAGATTATTGTACCATATCTGTGCAGATCCAGTAAGAGTTCCCGAGAATGCTCTACACCTCATCTCGTCGGGAACAGCGTAGATATCTGCAGCAGCTTGGTATTGTTCTATATGAAGTACGGGATCTGTCTTTCCATCGTACTTGGGAGTCACTACGGGTGCTTTGAATTTCGACGGCGTAGGGAAATCCACAATGGCTTGCACAAAAGGTGTTCCTTGAACAAAAGTTCTCTGTAAGGGATTTCTTGCCTTAGCCATTTCTAACAGTCTATCCTCCAATCGTTGAATGGAACCTTTCCATGCTTCATTCCCTTCCTCGGGCCGTTTAGTCCGAGCAACTGATTGCTCTGACGTAGCTTCCTGAGATTTATCTCGACGAGTGGTTGGTCGCGATTGCGCAGATCCTTCTCTTAAACCTGGTGGCGGTCGAAAACTTCTTGATGGAGCCCTAGGTGGACTCATGTTCCTCCTTGGTCCTAACCGACTGAAAGGAGATACTCTACTTAACCTCTCCAAAGCGCTAGTTCTCTCCGGAGAGAGAGTGATACGTTGATCTGTATCTGAAGCCCGTATTGATGAAGTTCGCCCAGGTTGATAAGAAAAATCATTAGACTCCTCATTACGATATGACCCAGTGCGTCTAGATTACGATTGCCTATGATCACTTCTTTGCCCTGAATAGGTAGGTGCACCGCCCTGAAGAGTTTGAATGAGTTGCCTCATGGATTCTTGCATGGCGGTTTGTCCTTGAGCCAGATTCGTTATAATCCCAGCCAGATCTGGGGATGCAGATGGATTTGGATGATTTCCAGTATTTCCAACATTTCGATTACTGGATTCTGGATTATCAGCCATTGGTGATAAATGATTTTTATGAAAAACGATAATAACAGTCGTTTCCCACAGACGGCGCCAATCTGTTGATGTAAAAAACTAGATCGCTCTAACTTTTCAATCACAGATAAATAAATAAGACAAAGATTTTTAAAGTGGTTCGGCTAGGAATAAAGCCTACGTCCACTGTTATGTTATTGCTGAGTGTTTGTGGAATTCTTGATTACAAGTTCTTTCAAGAAATTCCCGTCCCCTTGAATGAGGATGATACATGGTATTTATAGCCTTGAGGCTGTACATGAAAGGTTCGATACATTAAATGACATACGTATGAAAGGGTAATACATTTAATGCAGAGTGCGTGCCAAGAATATAAGCATTCAATGAATATCTGAGCTGTTGATTATCTGGCAATTAATGATACGACCGAGATGCAGCTCGGACCGCCATAGCTGTTTGCTGATCGGGAGTTCCTCGGAGCATTAGAGTACCTCGGTGCGTTGGAGTTCCTCGGTGTGATAGAGTTCCTCGGTGTGATAGAGCTCCTCGGTGTATTCTCGTTGCTCGGAAAGAAACAGGGCTGGTCGGGAAATGATCTTCCTCGCTGCTATTGTGCCACGTAGATTGACACCTGTCTTCGTATTATTCGTCCACATCAGCATATTAATTTTGGTATCAACACTAGGGTTCATGTGAATTAATTTGGGGATTTTATAAAATTATGATGATTATTGATGAATTAATGATCCTAGGATGTTAGAAATGAGTTATAACCTGTTATGTGTTGATGGGGATTGATGATGAGACGTTGGGTGTTGAATCTTAGAGGTTTTTAGGTTAAAAAATGGCAGAAAACGCTAGAAATCTGCGAAGAAGACGAAATAGTGTGTCTCGTGACATCTCACGTGAAGTCGCCGGAGCGACACGTGGCAGTCATTTGAATGAAATGCTTTCTGGTTCGAGCGACAGAGGGAATTTTCTTAGTGTCTAGTTTTTAGGTTTACCGGTTTATTGGAGTGAGAGAAACTTCCCGATAGTAAACTTAAACAATACAGAAATTCAGGAAAGTATGTGAGAATTAATACTTTAATTATTTCAGAATATAGAGAATGTACCTTGGAGATTAAGAGAGAGATATTAATCTAAATATTTATACTATACGTAGTGTTGAGATTAAAATACGTATAAGGAGTATATATGCAGGTTGGAGAAATACCTATAAATTATAAGAGGATGTGTGTATTCCTATTATGTGATATTATTGTTAACAGCATTGATGGGTGATAACCCGGGGGTGCAAGAATCTTATTATTAGGTGCACTAATGAGTGATAACTCGGGGGTGAAGGGATTCTATCTTTAAGTGTACTAATGGGTGATAACCCGAGGGTACAAGAATATTATTATAAGTGTACTAATCGGTGATAACCCGGGGGTACAAGATCATTGTTATAAGTGCACTAATGGGTGATAATTCGGGAGTGCAGTATTATTATGGTTAGTTGCGCTAATGGGTCTTAACCCGGGGGTGCAGTATTAGAATATTTATATATATATAAGGAAGATGTGACTATATATATATATACGTGACTTGTGAATCATTCTACTGTGTATAGTTAGTAGAGATGAAAATGTTGTTATATAAAATAAATCTTAAGAGTATAATAGATTTATTATGAAGACGAGAAAACATATTGATTAGCTGTTCGACATAGGCTAATTTGAAAGCGTATTGTATGGGCGATACGGGTATACTACTGGTGAGTATAGATAATATTAGAATGAATTCAGACTAGTTAGACTGGGTGGTATAACTAGGGGGAAAATTAGATGTACATTAGGCGTGCACAATAGATGATAGGTGAGAAGCTCATGTGAAAGTTCGATAACTAACATGCGTATAAGATTTGATTTAAGAACCAGTTTGAATACTTGCTAAATAATTTTTAAATATCAGGCCCTGACCCGTTTATTGCATCTCTTCTCTCTTTTGCTATATATATATATATTATACCAGGTGCTCAGCCACAGGGGTACCAGAATTAGAGATTGGATTGTCAGACATGCTATAGATATTGTGGAAGCTGTAGGTCCTTGCAATAGACGCATCTATACTTTTTATTCAGTTTCATTTAGACTTCCTATTTAAGGCATGTGTCGCCCGCTTCTAGTCTTTTATCAGAGATATGTATTTAGTTTGATTTATGGTTTGGAGTTTTGAACTGGGAGGTTTTACCTAGTCTTATTTAATTCAATATTTAATTCTTGTTATGTACTTATTTTATTCCTATGTATGGTGAATGGTTTATAAGTTATTCTTGGAATGTTGTAGTTAAATGGTTTTATTAAAAAGGAAAAAAATATTTTTAACACTTAGCTTAATTATATTATAGGTGATTAAAATGGATTATATTATTTTCGACGATGATGCTAAGAATGAACCAACCATATATCCTGTTTTAAATTGGTAAAGGACTGATCACCCTATATTTAATTGGGTGGGGTGTTACAGGTGGTATCAGAGCATCAAATTATAGGTCCTTTAGGTTCTATATGACTTACTATGTTTTCAGCTTTACGTCCATTGATATAGAGCCCTATCTTTAGGACTGTTGAAATCTTATTTATGCGATTACATCTTCAGCTATTTGAGATTTAGTAATAACTGTGGACTAATAAAAATTCTTTGTCGTCTCAGATGCCTCCTCGACGTGCACCAAGAGATAGACAGGCCCAGCCAGAACAGCCGGCAGTGCAAGCTCAGGGGACAATGAACACAGTAGAGGTTTCCACAATAGTTGCACAAGAGGTGAATGCAGACTTAGCGGTGGTGCAACAGGCTCCACCTTAGGTTCAAGTAGTAGCACTAGTTCCAGTGCATCCGTTTCCCACTGCATGGGAAAGAGTGAGAGAGTCCATTCAGAGGGCATATCCCCCAGAGTTCATGGGTAGTTCTAATGTGGTTATTGCTAGTCAGTGGAAGAAGGACATACAATGACACCTTCATATGTATGAGTGCACTGAGATTCAGAGGCAAGTTTTGGCTACCTTCAAGATGAGAGGGGAAGCCTTACAGTGGTGGGAGTCCACTACTACTACCGAGGAGTGAGATTTGATGTCGATTAGTGATTTCTGGATGAGGTTCGATCGCAAGTACTTTTCTTCCGCCGTCAAGACTGAGATGAGGCAAAAACTTTTAGACCTCACCCAAGAAGGGAGAACAATTGAGGAATACGAGGAGGAGTTCATGCGATTGGCAAACATGGTACCGGATAAGGTTCCTATTGAGGAGAAGCGCATTCAAATGTTCATGGATGGATTAATGTGGAGGATATGCCATCATCTATTGGGTAACCTTTCTATACACTCATATACAGACGTTCTGAATGCAGCCTTATTGCATTGTTAAGACAACCACTTCCATGCTAAGGGAAGCAAGCGAGGGGGAGAACCCAGCCAGTTGGGCAAGACAGGGGGAGGTAGTGCCAGTGGGACACTAGTTGAGCAGAGTCAGAGGTAGAGTTCCCATCAGGGGGAGTCTGCTAAGAGGTTTCGTTCTGGAGGTTTTAGGCATGGTCATGGGGGTTGGAAGTAGGTCCACCAGGGCCAGCAGCAGGGCCAACAACAAGGAGGACAACAAGGCCAGTAGGGCCAAGGTAGGGGAGGTAACGTCCTGCAGGGCTGAGGCTATCAAGGATAGCAGGGCCGAGGCTATCAGGGACAGAGGGGAGGAAACTTCATCGGGAAATGTTATACTTGTGGCAAGACTGGCCATAAGAAACAGGCCAAAACTTTCAAAATTCATTTTATACCTCTTCCAACACTTAATATTCAACCCCAACATATTTTCAAACATTAAAACTCATCCTATATCTAACCTCCTCAATTAATATCCCTGAAACCCAATTATAATCTTCAATTTCAAGATTTTAAACCAAAAATTAGGTTTTGATAAATATACCCAAACGTCCAATTCTTTTATCCACAAATTATGAAATGAAATACACAAATGACTTATTTAGCAAGATTAAACACTTGCCTCAATTTTGTAGAGGTTGAATCGTCCTCGATGTCGCGTTTTGGCCGGAGTTTCCAAGCTTTTCTTCCTCTCTCTCTTCTTTTCTCCTTCTTTCTTCCTTCCTTTCTCTTTCTCTCTTTCTCTAATTGAGAAGGCTTGATCCTAAGCCTCTTAAACCTTAAAACATAAGTCCCAATTTTAAATGATAATACACACTTTAAATGACTCGTTTACTCCAATTCAAGTCAAACTAACTTAAAAATAATTCGGAACCGAAATAAAACCCAATGACAGTCATTTTGACTATCTCGACCCTTCCGGGATCGATGGTACACTCAAGATCATCATCCGGAATACTTTGAAATATTCTCTATTTTTGGGCCTCAATTCCCAATTTTAAAATTCTCCAATTTAATTAAATTTTATTTTCCCCAAAATTTAATTTCTCAGTCTCCAAAGTCACGGGTTGTTACATACTTCCCCCCTTCCAAACATTTCGCCCGCGAAATTTTAAGATATGCCTAGGACCTCAATCTCATCCAGTCCTTACATCAACTCTCAGGATCACTATACCGTTCCTTTCTAGTTCTCACGTCAAACTATATAGCTTTTAAAGTAAACTAACTACCCGGGGTGCCCATACACCCCGTACTCGAGCTTCCACTCGTAGAATTATAATCAGGCTCCATTAGCCTCAAATCATAATATAACTATCACCAATATAATCTATAACAACATACTAAATATATAAGTTTGAAAATCCCCAATGGTTGAACTCTCCTCAATTCTTGACACTAGCTACCTTCGTGCGGGGGAGGTCTCATAAGCGAAATCCAAACAAGGAACCCTCCCAATACACTACTGTGTAGCTAGGTCGGGGATTGAGATTAGTTGAACCAGGGTTAAGATTTTATAAAAATATTTTCATGTTTTAGATATTGCCTGAAGGCCCACGTGACAATATGACATATAAATAAATTCCGCGTCTTTCGACACACCAAACAAACACCTTATGTTTAGGACACAAGGCCTCAACAAATACAACACTCTAACCAATACCTAGTTCTCAAAACTAGAACAACTATGAGCTAAATTCTCCGCTTAATAATGAGTCTTCTAACTCTGAACCTCTCAGGTATGAAATTCCCCTACTTCAAATCAACACCTTTCCATAAAATAAATTCTTCCCTCATTGGAACACTATAATTGCAAGCCCTAACCTACCCATAAGACAATAGCCTTATAGTCACTACTCAACAAACCTCGACATTCCGCACTTTCGGAATTCAATATTATAACTCTCGACGTTCCCGATATCGCACAAAACATGACTTAAACCCAAAGAAGGGTATTTTACCTTATACTTCCATAATCCAATTGCTTTACTTCATCCTTGGATCCTTATTTAAAGTCCTCTACTCCTTCCAGGACAATCATTCTTTCTAAACCTATTTCTTCACAAGAGAAACATCTTCCCCAAAATCCTTCCTAACCATTTTTGAAGGACAAAATGCAATTGCGACTACCGAAAACTCCCTCTTCCTATAAGGTAATACTCCCGATATTGGAACAACTCCACACACCTCAAGTCGGGAAAAATCACCAACATTAGGTTTCCTAACAAAGGTTGACAGGTTCTCAATCTGAACCTCCCAAGGGTTACACTACATATCTCCTCTCAGACTTACCTTACTAAGTCCAAGATTCTCCATTCGAGTAATTTTCCTTTCTTTCTCGACCACCTATAGGTCACCCTGAACAACTGCTAGAATATTCTTTCTTATATCTTCGCCAGAATCGGGAGAAAAAAAATCCCCCCGATCAAAGCGTGCCCAAAATCTGTTATGGGTATCTCATCTCTAATCTTGTCCTTTCCTAGACGACATAATCTAGGTGACGTCTGAAACGAGAGAAACTGTTATCAGAACGTCGATCAAGTGAATACACTTCACAGAAGAAGATAAGCGCAGTGAACACAACAGTCCTAATAGTAGGGCTTTATATCAAGAACATTAACGAAAGAATGCAGAAAACTCGCACAAATCCTAAAGACTCTAGAACCTGATGCTCTAATACAATTTGTAACACCCCACCTAAAATAATAATGGGTGGCCAGCCCTATACTACCTTAAATCAGGAGTTTCAGATGGTCCAGTCTAAACATCAACTGCCGGTACTATATAATATAGGACTAACGACCCGATAACATATAAGCGAGATGTTAAAATTAAATAAAATAGGCAACATACCACAAACCAACACTATAACACGACGAATAAAGGAAAGAAAGATGCAGGAAAGAACTACGAGAAATGAAATGCTAGAATAAAATGAAATAAATAACTACAACTGAAATATACCACAAGGAAGTAAACCCGAATAAGCTATCGGGTCACAGCAAATACAATGACTAAAATGAAGTAAATATACACATTTATAAATATCCCTTGGGTACAAACCCGACATACAACATGAATCCTACCTAGATTTTTAATGAAGTAGGAAGCGACTACATTCTGCATCCTGCAACAGTCCGCACCTGTCACGGCTCCCAAGACTCTGGATAGAAAGTCATCCGGCATCCATGCGGTAGGACACCTATAATAGTATATATATATACAGGTAGGAGAGAAAAGTAAACGGGTTAGAGCCCGAGTTATGAAAATATTTAGCAAGTGTGTTAACCGTGCATAATAAATATCGATGCACTTATTTCATAATTAAAGTGGAATCGCACTCTCGTGAAACCCCAACTCACCTCTCATCTAACGGCTTGCACCTATTCGTAGTTAAATTACCCCAACTATAAGGACAACCTAACTTATCATAGGCCTAGCCTATACCCACGAGATCTGCCTTCCTATCATAACCCAAGAATCCACTCTTTCTAAACACACTTAAGTACTTTTACAAACATATATGCCATATTAGGCTTTATGGATTCCGGTTTATAATTTAACCAATTATAAATTTTTATAAGTTACCCATATGCATTTGGGTTGAAACATATGATTTAATTTCTAAATAATAGGCATACAAAATTATTATTGACAAAACTTCTCTCCAATTTCAACGCTGCGCTGCGTTTCATGCGTGGGGTGTCTCGCAGAGCGAAATCTTAACAAGGAACCACCCCATTATACTACTCCTTGTCAACGTTGACCCTGGAGATCCATTATGCCATACTTGATTATTGAGAGAACTTTTCTCTAATCTCAACATTCCACTACGTTTTGTACGTGGGGTGTCTGGCAAAGCGAAATCCAAACAAGGAACCACCCCATTACACTACTCCTTGACAATGTCGATCCTAGAGATCCATTATGCCACACATACAATACTACTAAATATAGATTATCATAAGAACAACTTAAAGCCTCGAAATAATATCCTTGGGATGATGTAACCGAAATATTCCTTAAATGCGATACATCAACCCCCAATCATCTAGTACACCATAATCATCCAAGATGTACTCCATAAAAGTCCACATCCTTTCATCTATAGGATATATAAATATATATATATATAGGCATTCATTCTAACCATATATATATATATATATATATATATATATATATATATATATATATATATAATCATCCAATCCCATAGCCAAGTGTACATACTACATATGATGTACAAAGGCCATGCACATAATATACCCGACTATATATATTGCCGATAAACTGCACCATGCTATCATCTTCCCAGTGCTCGGCTCACGTAGCAAAACTGGGGACCACCTGGTGGGGATAAATGACACCCACCTCGTGATAAACTCACGCACACAACGTCCCAGGAAGCGATCATAGCTCCTAACCGGTCAATGAGAAGAGACATACCCACCACGTCCCACCCCAAAAATATATATATCACATCATAACACACTGGACGACTATGACCTGGGGAATATCCACACACTGCTCCTTAAGCCAGGATGCTCACCCTCTGCGCGGAAACTTCCCAATGATAGCATGAGCGGGGTATGCTTAACCACATAAGTATATATATCGTTCACATGCACAATATATACACATCCATATGATCCCATCATATGATCAAATATTAAACCATCACATAAGGTTTAAATATCCATATCATGTATATCCACCACATAAATATATCCATATATTCATATCCATACAGATATATATATATACATATATTCATATATTCACATATCCATATATCTATATATATACAAACTAATTCTCGTTCATAAGTATAAGATATATAAACTCGGCTATAAGTATACATAATCCTCAATATACAAGCCGTCACCACAAACTCATTTAATTTACCTCGATATGTGAATACGATCCCTCACTTGAAACATATTCAATCATTTTTCCTATGATGAATAGTCTCCCAAAATCATATGTATTTATTTATATACATATATATTCAACATTAGGGTTATCACCCAAGATTTTGTGTAGGAACCCATCACTACACATACCATCTATAACTGAGATCACATTAAAGAATCTAGTAATAATTTTGGACTATCGGTATAGTCTATAAGCCTCAAGCTCAATCTTATTTTCATCAAATAATCCCATGTCTTAGGGAAAGTACCCGTTGTAAATCACACACCGATAAACCACATCTACCCCAACTAGATTTACACATTCTACTCTAGTTGGTAATATGATCCCATCGCTCTCGATTCCGACTACGATTCAATCACTTTTGTGAATCCCCTAGTCTAAGATCTCTCGAATTTATTTCTTAAAGTTTATCATTACTAAGGTTATGCGACCACTCTCTTTCATTTGACACCAAATTGGATCTTAATAATATCCTATCCTTATAAGGATTTGATATAAATGTCAGCCCATAAATTTCACAACATACCCTCGCAACTCTCTCAAGAGTTCTTAGCCTCCCATCTCATTTTTATTTACATTTGATCTATAAGTAGGATTCTCAATCCCAATGGGGTTTCCCCATAATCTCTAAGCACGACTCCAAAAGCACACATGGATATATTTTTCCCAAATTGTCCTAAGAAGTCACCATAATCACAATGTGTGAGAAACCCCTTGTATGACTCCAAAATATATCTCTTTCATCATAAGAGAAGTACCTAAATCAATAAACCCAACCAAAAGGGGTTTGAGTTCACTAAAAAGAAAATTCCTCAAAATGCCATGTTTTCGAATCGATTTGGCCCATCTGAATCGATTCGATCCAAGGGACCTGAGAGTCTGATACCTACCGAATCGATTCGCTAGGGGCGAATCGATTCGGCCCTAAAGACCTGTGGCTTATGCAACCTGGCGAATCGATTCGCTAGGGGCGAATCGATTCGGCCAGTTTAGAAAGCCACAAAAATGGCTATTTTTCTATAAACCCAAAACTTCCAAAATTCATTTTATACCTCTTCCAACACTTAATATTCAACCCCAAAATATTTTCAAACATTAAAACTCATCCTATATCTAACCTCATCAATTTATATCCCTGAAACCCAATTATAATCTTCAATTTCAAGATTTTAAACCAAAAATTAGGTTTTGATAAATATACCCAAAAGTCCAATTCTTTTATCCACAAATTATGAAATGAAATACACAAATGACTTATTTAGCAAGATAAAACACTTGCCTCAATTTTGTAGAGGTTGAATCGTCCTCGATGTCGCGTTTTAGCCGGAGTTTCCAAGCTTTTCTTCCTCTCTCTCTTCTTTTCTCCTTCTTTCTTTCTTCCTTTTTCTTTCTCCCTTTCTCTAATTGAGAAGGCTTTATCCATAAGCCTCTTAAACCTTAAAACATAAGTCCCAATTTTAAATGTTAATACACACTTTAAATGACTCGTTTACTCCAATTCGAGTCAAACTGACTTAAAAATAATTCGAAACCGAAATAAAATCCAATGACAGTCATTTTGACTATCTCGACCCTTCCAAGATCGATTGTACACTCAAGATCATCATCCGGAATACTTTGAAATATTCTCTATTTTTGGGCCTCAATTCCCAATTTTAAAATTCTCCAATTTAATTAAATTTTATTTTCCCAAAAAATTAATTTCTCAGTCTCCAAAGTCACGGGTTGTTACATTATATATTGTATATGCTATCATACTGATAATCGTTGAATATCTATTAACGTTTTTGTAAATCTTAAGTATATGTTGGGAACATCTTTTTATGTGAACTTATGACATCCGTTTTTAAAATGTTTGGTGGTTGTCACATATCATCTTTTATGCGACAGTGATGTTAAGAATGGAAAATTTAAGATTCCTATTTTGTTGGATTGATTGGATGGCCACCTCTTATTTTAATAAGCGGGGTGTAACAGATGGTATCAGTGCATTAGGTTTTATAGTCCTTAGGATCTATGCGGACTTATCACGTTCTACCGTAGCGTTCCTTGATATAGAGCCCTATTATTTGGACTGTTTTTCTTATCTACGTTTACAATTTTCCCGAAAGGATAAATTGTTTTGACTGTATATTGATGAAGTTTCTTTTTATCTCATATGCTGCCTAGACGTGGTCACCCGACAAGGGGAAATCGAGTAAAAGATGATGTAGAGCCCCCACCACCACCATAAGGCACTATAAATACGACGGAGGTGGCTAATATTGTTGCCCAGACTGTTAATGCTGCAATGACCACTATGGAACAACAGTTTCAATATGCTCAACAACCTGCAGCTCCGGAGGCTCAAGCCCATATGGGACCTTCCGCATGGGAAAGATTTAGAGAATCCTTTCAGAAAGGTCACCCTCCGGAATTTCAGGGTGGCGTTGATGTGATCTTGGAAAATCAATGGAGGAAGGATATTTAACGCCATCTTCGAATGGTGGAATGTAGTGAGGAGAGGAAACTGATTCTCGCCACTTTTAAATTGGTGGGAGCAACTCTCCAATGGTGGGAGTCGGTGACAACTCTAGAACAAAGGGATAATATGACTATCTCGGAGTTCTGGACTCTATTTGAATGAAAGTATTTTCCTCCAGCAGTCCAGAAGGAGATAATGAGGAAGCTTCAGGATGCGGTTCTAGGAGAGTGAATAATGGAGGAATATGAAGAAGAATTTACCCATTTGGAAAACTTTGAGACGGACGAGGTAAATCCAGAAGAAAAGGACGATTTCAAAATTTGTTGGGGGTTTGAGTTGGAAGATAAGGCAGCATCTGTTAGGGAACCCGACCTTGCAAACTTTTAGCGATGTGATGAATGCGTCTTTACTCCATTGCCAGGATCACTGCCTTCATCTGAAGGTGAGTAAGAACATAGGAGATTCTAGTAAATCTAGTAAATCAGGAGGGAATGGTGCCGGCAGAGCACTACCACCACCACAGCATTCTGGGAATAAACAGAAAGAGCGGGACTTCCAACCAGGGTACTCGACTAAGAAGCAATGCCTTGGGGGTTTCAACTCCGAAGGAGGCGACTTTAGGAAGAATCAGGGAGTTTAGCAGCAGCAGCAGATAGTCCCACAGGGCCAAGCTGGTCGAGGGAATAATGGAGGTCGAGGCCAGCAGGGCCAAGGTGCGGGGAAATTTTGAAACAACAACTGAGGCCGACATCTGGAGAATTATGCGGGCCATTGTTTTTAGTGCGGTGAGACAGGTCACATAAAGAGAGCTTGTCCCCAGTTGAACAAGGGGTAATTGTCAGGAGTCCCTCAGAATCCGCAGGCACAGCAACAACCTCCAGCACCTATTCCAGCCATCCCATTATAAGAGGGACAACTTCAGTTTAGACATATGTACAATATCCAAGACATTTTGTTTCCTCCAGCACCATTAGCACTGCCAACTATTGAGGGTAAGTTTCCCATACAGGGTTTTGTGGGTCAGGTGTTATTTTACACTGGAGCCACACACTCATTTATTGCTAGGTAATTTGCTCTTTTGACGGGATTGTTTAAGTTTGTAGAAAGTACTTTTACTAGTATAGAGTCTTCTGTGGGGGACGGTTCACTTATACTTTTTATTTGTAAAGGGGTGGGAATAGATCTTAGTAGATTGCGTTTTGAGGCCAATTTACTCGTCCTGGATATGGTCAGGTATGATGTCATTTTGGGAATGGATTGGTTGGTAAAGTACCAGGCCATGGTTAACTGTTATGGAAGGAGTATAGTATTCACCATTTCGGGGCAAGAAATGTTTTTAGTAGCTATGCCTCTTCCGGAGGGAGGCTCAAGCACTCACTTGTATTGTATTTAGGAAAAGACCTTACAAGAAATCTTTACTTCCTTAGACTCAATTCCTATTATTAGAGAATTTGAAGATGTCTTTCAGGAGGTACCTAACTTACCTCCGAGTCATGAGATTGAGTTCATAATTGACTTAGCACCGGGAACAAGGCCGATTGCGCTGGCTCCATACCGTAAGGCTCCTTTAGAAATGAGGGAGTTAAGAGACCAAATTCAAAAACTATTGGGATAGGGTTTCATTCGGCGTAACACGTCACCATAGGGTGCCCCTGTACTCTTCGTAAGAAAATAAGATGGTTCCCTTCGGCTATGCATCGACTACCGTAAATTGAATAAGGCGACCATCAGAAATAAATACCCATTACCTCGAATAGATGATTTATTTGATCAATTAAGAGGAGCGTCGTACTTCTCCAAAATAGACGTGAGGATAGGATACCACCAATTGCAAATTCGAGATCAAGACGTGTCAAAAACTACATTCATGACCAATTATGGGTCCTATGAGTTTTTTATTATGCCTTTTGGACTAACCAATGCTCCTGCAGTATTTATGGACCTTATGAATCGAATATTTCAGGACTTTCTAGACCAGTTTATGATTGTGTTTATTGAAGACATTCTAGTCTATTCTCGGACTGAAGATGATCATGCTGAACACTTATGATTAGTCCCACAGACACTACAGGATCATCAACTTTAAGCCAAGTTCGAGAAATGTGGCTTTTGGTTATAGGAAGTGCAATTTTGGGGGCATATCGTGACGGCTGAGGGTATTTCCGTAGACCCAAGAAAAGTGGCAGCGGTGAGGGAATGGGGTCAGCCCACGATGCCAACTGAGATCCGTAACTTTCTGGGTTTGGTGGGATATTATTGCCATTTCATTAAGGGGTTTTCCAAAATTGCGGACCTTTTAATGAACTTTACCCAGAAAGGAGTGCGATTTGTTTGGGATAACTCCTATCGGCTAGCTTTTGAAGAGCTAAAGGACAAGTTGACCTCCGCTCCTATACTCGCTCTGCCACAATTGGGAGTAAAATATTTGGTCTTCACGGACGCTTCTCTACAAGGCTTGGGGTGTATGCTACAACAGGAGCATAGGGCCATTTCATACGCGTCTCGCAAGCTAAATCCCCATGAAAAGAATTATCCCATGCATGATTTAGAGCTTATCGTAGTGGTGTTTGCCTTAAAAATATGGAGGCATTACCTTATGGGTAAGAAATTTAGTCTTTTTACGGACCACAAGTTAATACAATATTTGTTCTCTTAGAAAGATCTAAATATGAGACAACGTCAGTGGTTGGAATTCATAAAGGACTACCAATTCGATATTTACTACCACCCAGGCAAGGCAAATGTGGTAGCTGAAGCGCTGAGTCCAAGACCTGTGGGGCAACTAGCGAAAATATGGAAAGCTAAGTGGAAAGAACTTGGCCAAGATGATGGTGTAGCAAGAGCATGCATATCGGTATAGACCGTTACGCCTACCATCATGATGCGAGTAGTAAAAGCACAAGGAGGGGATAAAGACTGTCAAGACCGGATATGTCAATCGTTGACCAAGGGAGCGAAGTCCTACTCTACTAGTTCTGAGGGTCAGTTACGTTTCCACAGAAGACTTATAGTCCCAGATGAAGATGACTTGAGACGTTCTGTGATGACTGAATCCCATGGTTCCAGATTTGCAGTGCACCCGGGTGGGGATAAGATGTATCAGGACAGACGCCGTCAGTATTCGTTGGTGGGAATGAAAAGGGACATCTCTGAATTTGTCTCCTAGTGCGCCACTTGTTAATTAGTGAAGGTGGGCCACCAGAGATTGACTGGAATATTGCAATTGCTAGAAATACCAGTGTGGAAATGGGAAAGTATCTTAATGGATTTTATCACTGGATTGCCGCCGTCACAACGTGGTCATGATTCTATTTGGGTTATTATCGATCGCCTGACCAGATCGTCACACTTATTACCGGTACGAACGGATTATAATACGACACGTTATGCCCATCTCTTTACCGCGAAGATTGTGAAATTTCATGGGGTACCTATCAATATAGTGTCCGACCGAGATAGAATTTTTGTATCCCATTTTTGGCGAAGCTTCCAAGAGGCGGTGGGAACCGAATTGTGGTTGAGTACAGCATACTATCCCTAAACCTACGTGCAAACGGAGAGGGTCAACCAAATTTTGGAGGATATGCTTCACATGTGCATACTTGATTTTAAAGGAGGATGGGAACATTACCTTCCATTGGTCGAATTTTCATACAATAATTAGTACCAATTCACGATAGGTATGGCACGGTATGAGGCATTATATGGCCGACCGTGTCGATCACCTGATTGTTGGTTGGAAGTAGGAGACAATAATCTCATTGGATTTGAAATGATCCAAGACACTTCTTCAAAGATCGAGCTTATTCGAAATCGCATACGGATTGCGCAAGATCTCCAGAAGAGCTTTGTCGATGGAAAACGAAGGCATGCGGAATTGGAAGTGGGGGATTAAGTTTTATTGTGGTCATCCCCGATGAAAGGTGTGATGCGATTAGGGAAGAATGGAAAACTGGCGCCACGCTATGTAGGTCCTTTTCCCATTATTTTAAGGGTAGGGCCCGTAGCTTATCAACATGCTTTGCTGGAACAACTACGGTAAATTCACAATGTTCTCCAGGTTTCATCTTTAAATAAGTATAAAAGATGCGAGGGAGCTCATTGGCATGTTCCGTTGGACGATATTGAGCTGCAGCCCGATGTTTCATATGAAGAACAACCAGTTGCAATTTTAGACCACGGTGAGCGTATACCAAGGTTGAAAGTGGTTCCCTTGGTCTGAGTCCAGTTGGGACACCACAATGCCGAGGAATCAACTTAGGAACGATAGGATCATATTCGAGAGAAGTACCAACACCTCTTTTTACCAAGCACGTCTAATTTTGAGGGAAAACTTCCCTTGTAGGGAGGGGGAGTATGTAATACCCCTTACTTTTGAACATTTTTTATATTAATTATCCGTATGGGTTAATTATTTAAACTAAATGAGAAATTGAATTAAATATTGAATTATGTGATTTAAGAGTTAATATTTATGAGTATTGCATATTTACCATTACGAGAATATAAATAGCGTAATATTAAGCATATGTTGCGTCGTTGTGCATTAAAGCGACGATTATGGTTTATATTCCAAGTGGATCATTTTTAGGAAGTTAATATGACGTTGGAAATGGAATTAAGGAACGATATACCGGAGTCAGTTAAGAGGGCACGGTTAGTCCGGGAAGGGTTGAGATAGTCAAAATAAGTGCTAAGGTTGTTTATGGGTTCCGGGGGTACTTTCCGGCTATTTATGACTTAAATAGGAGTTACGAGTTTTAAGTGTGTAGTAGCATTTAATGTTGAACTTAACGTATTTGAGTTATATTTAGGTATTTAGTCTTGTAAGAGCATTAATAGCTCATTTATGTGTTTAACATAGAAAGTATAGAGATAAGTGAGAGCTTAAGAGAAAGAAGAGAAAGAGAAGAGATTGCCCATTTGAGCTTGGAATCAAACTAAGGACGAAGAATCCGAGACTCCAATAACAAGGCAAGGTATTAAACTTGCATATGTGTATGATTGTGTTGAATAATTTGTATTTAGGGTTAGTGTTCTTGAGTTTAACCCATTTAGGGATTTGTGATGATTTATGGTATAGATCTTTTGGTTGATGATAGAAATATAATTTTTGGGATTAATACTAGTTAGTTATCATGTATGGATGATTTATGAATGTTGTCGGTTTATGCAAAAAGGAAAGGACAAGAATTGGAGGTTAGGTTTTGTAGAAAATGGAGGATGACCGAAATATCTAGTATGACCGTTCGACCGCGGCCAGGAAGTCGATCGACCGGTCCAAAGGCAAAAACCTAATGGTTGGATCGCAAGGAAAAATCCAAATACGCGGTCGAGTGGGGGTCAGGGGACGGTCGATCGGTGTCTATTTTCAGCCCAAGTTTAGGATTTTTATACCCCTTTTTCTTTTGGGTTTAAAGCTTAAGGACCTTCTTGATTAGTGTATTATGGATGGTTACGATCAAATATGAAGAGATTAATACCTTAGGATAGCAAGGTGGCATTATGTTATTTTGATTGTTATGGACGATCAAAAGTGGTTATACTACAGTGATAGTTCCTTTTTACATATATGCTTTCGAAGTTAAGCGGTATCACATTATATGTTTATATATATATATATATATATATATATATATATTTTTTTTTTGTGACTATAGCATTTATGTACATACCCCTATAAATGCTATCATAAGGGAAGTTATGCGAATGAGGTGAGTCCCCTAGACAATGTATGCGGGGTGAGTAAAATCTTCAGGTTGTTGTACCGGTGGGTACATTGTGATTGTTTTAATCGAAGTGAAGTAATTTCGGGTATGGTTACGCCTCGCTCTCAAAGGTAAATGGCCGCTTCCCATGCGTATGATTTAGGGTGCCCGGGTGGTCTTGGTTATAGGCCCTGGAAGACGATAAGCATTTAGGGAACACATCCAGTGGGGTAATTCCCAAAAGGATAGTCTTAGAATTGTTGTTGTATGAGTCTAACTATCAGCACCTTATTGGGGTTTAATTGAAAGGGACGAATATAATGGCGAACTAACTCTAATGGTAATTGTACTTCACGTGTAAATGTCTTGTAATGTTAAATCATTGTGAAATTTATAAACAAGGAAGATGTATGTAGTTAGGTTACTCTCATTTATGATTAGGTAGCTTAGCTTATGAATAGAACGTATAGCAATTCTAACCTATTTATGAAATCATACATCTATAATTGTTATGCATTTTATTCACATGTAATCATATCAAACCGGGATCCTGACCTGTTTATATTTTGCTCTATCCATTTATGGTTATTTGTTTATATACAGGTGCCCCTCCACAAGGGCGCCCGTTCTGACCTTCCCTCCCAGTGTTAAAGGAGCCACATCACGTTGGGGACGTTGTAGGATTTTTTTATACTAGACGCATCAATTCTTTTGGTCATCTTAAATTATGATCCGTTTGTTATAATCGAGCGAGTTACCCCAGTCTTAATTCGCCTAGTTGCTGTTACACTTTATGTGATATGTTTTTTATCAGTCTGTTAATCGACAACTTATTCAGTAGTATATTGTATATGCTATCATACTGTTAATCGTTGAATATCTATTAACCTTTTTATAAAATTTTTAAGTATTTGTTCGAAACATCTTTTTATGTGAACTTATGACATCTGTTTTTAAAATGTTTGGTGGTTGTCACGTATCATCTTTTATGCGACAATGATGCTAAGAATGTACCATTTCAGATTCCTATTTTATTGGATTGATTGGCTGGCCGCCTCTTATTTTAGTAAGCGGGGTGTCACACATATGTGAAACAAACAAGCACACTCAACACTGAAGCATTAACATTATATTTGAATAATTAACGACAGTCCAATCAAAGTAAGAAGTAATACTTACCCAAGTAAACATATTTTCCACAATCCCGCCAATAATTTTACAAATGCGATTAGAATAGTAAACAACATTAGTGGCACTAGATTTAAGCCTCGCACGATGCGGTAATCTGAAATCAAACAATGTATAAATGGGAAATTAAACTAATTTGAATAGTAGAAATAAATTATGATCAAACATTCAAAAGAATGAAGAAGGTTGTCTCCCATATTTCACTTCCATTAGGAAGTAGAAATTAGTTTATGGCATTCCATTGATAAAATTGTTTGAACTTAATGGTGTCACACTAACTGTTGTATAAAACAATTGTTTTATTTTATGTTTCAAATTAAATATCACCTATTATTTTATTTTATGTTTCAAATTATTATTAGACGTGATATCGGGTTCAGGAAGACTAGAAATAGACGTGAAGGACGTCCTAAACCAACAATTCCTGTAATTCAGCGCCTTATAGTCTTTAAAAACTATAGGGGTGTTGTGGACGAGAATGATTACTTTATGGCAATATTGGATACCGTCACAAATGGCAACACAATAAAGATGCGTGGAAGTTAGGGGAGTCTCATACATGAAAATATAAAGACAATTGTCCAAATGTAATTAGTTTAATACATCGTATTGGTTAGGGAGAGATGTCTGCCGAGAAAATTCCCAAGATAGCTCAGTCATTGGTACAAGTGCTTGGGGAATGTTGGTGGGACACAACCAACACGTTCCAACTTGCACTCGAGGAATTAAGTATTACTCCTTATGATTTTACTATTTTAACCGGCAAGACTTTATTTTATAATATTAAAAAAGAATATAAATGCTAATTTCATAACAAAGTGTTTTTGAAATAACTTTTTGCAATAATCTTTTACTTGTAGGTACATTAGTGACGATGAATAATGTCAAGTACATAATTGTAGAGAATGATGGACTTATGATCCGTGATGCTGTTATATGGAAGTTCTTTCCTGGCATTAAATAAAGATGTGTCGAAGCAGGTGGGATAGAATTCTCAAGCATTAATTAGTGGTTTAAATCTTTAAAAGAAAATAAATAAAATGTTGGCACAGAGGATATGGAAAGGGAATCTTTTTATGTGGGGTATATTTTATTTCCCACTACAAAATATATCATATCAACTGGTTGGTTTGCTAGTGTGGAGAACCTTGAATTGGCATTGCTGTTGCATTAGTGATAAGATCCGACAAACAAAGTAACTAATGTGAAAGCAAAGGTAGGAGACTATCGGGTGCACTTTATTTAGGTTCCAATATGAGGAAAGTGAAAGTAGGCAAAAGTAAAGTCCGAAGAAAATGGAAAGTTATTTTTTTGATGTGTATTTCTTTAGCACGATAAATTTTAGAAAAAATATTAAAAAAATTATAGCTTCATTCGATCTTTATTCCCAACTAATTAGTTCAATTTAAATTTTGTCATCCAATAATTTTCATATCTCACCTTTGATCCCTCTTTAGATGGAATTCATCCACGTTAAATGACATTTACTTTTGGTTAAAAGCCAAAATTAACCTTATCAACAACAAAATGAACCACTTATACTATATTTAAAAGGAAAATAACTACAAAAAAAACAGTTTTTAATGGTTTTGTCTAAAAAAGTTGTTTTTATAATTACTTACCTTTTTCAACACATAAACTATACTTTAAAAAATGTTTTGTATAAACTGTTATTTAATGGTTTTAGTTTTCTTTTTAATTTTTTTTATACTTGTTGGTTGTAAAATTCTATTTGTATTTATTCAACACAGTTAAAGCCGAGAAGAACATAAACATGTATAATCACACATAAGAACAGTGTGTACGTGCTTCAGTAATGTGCTTACGTTCACGGGGTGTTGTTCTTCCTTTATTAATTTTCTTTTCATAAAAATGGTTAAATGACCCTTTCCATCTAGGGGTCACGGTTACATTTATAGAGGAAAGACAATAGGTTAGGCCGTGAAGGACTCCTTGACCTTAGATAGCTATCTGCTGTGATCGGTTGTATATAATCCCAAGATCTGCACAAGTCGACTACAATTATCTTTATCTTCTTTGTGATATCTTTGATAGGATCAATGGACATTTTTCTCTCCCTTATGTGTTACTGAATTATCTCCCATAATTGTCGCCACATAATTGCTTCTAGTTAAGCGTACAGAGGTTTGGTCACTCTCCAAATTGGGCCATGATGGAGATTTATTGGTGTTGATTTAAAAAACTAGAATGGATTTAATTCTTTAATCACAGATAAAATATGTAGATAAAAATATAGCAACACAAGATATTAAAGTGGTTCGACTATGTCTTAAGGCCTGCGTCCACTCTCCTTATATTAATCATTGCAATAGCTTGCTTTCTTGTGTTCTTGCCTTTGATAGTAGAGGTAAAATGTATTTATAATGACTCGGAGGACAAGAGTTGGAATTTCAAGGGATGGAATGCATTTACATATTAAACATTTACATCCTTACATAATATATATGACGATTAGTTGTACAAACTAGGACTCTTGATATGTTGACCCTTTATTGATCTTGTTGGTCGGCCTTCTCAGTACTTGTTCGGCATTCCTTTTATTGGTCGGTATTCCTTGTTAGGCCGTTACTAGCTGACTGGGATTAAGGACAAGTAGGAGAACAAATGTTTACCTCTCATTGATCCACATAGATGGACAATTTTTGGTATCAACAAAAGCCCCCAATGTTCTATGCTTGAGCATTTGCTCCAAGGTATAACTCGGGCTATTTTCATAATACTTGGTTAGCAATCGACTTATCACACTTGTGAAATTTGACTAGTACTGTTTAAAGATGACATTTTTGTAAATAATTTGAATTTGACGAACCGCCCAAGGGTAAATGAGTATTTTTTATTATCTAATTTGCAAATCCGTCGGAACGTCAATAGTTGGTACGTTTAATCATTACCCTTGCTATTTTCGAGGCAACCTATCAAAGGTGATGAACTTTCCTGATCTTGCTTTACTCCTAAACTTTCAAACTATAACAGCTATATTTGAACTCTTGAGTGCTCGTTTGCCCTCTTTCTTTATCTCTTTTGATAGTTCTTACTGAATCCTTAAGTTTCTATAAGAATTCCTTCTTTTTCCTTCTTTTCTTCTTCTTGAATCATGGTTTATATAATTAATATTGATTCTCTAGATGAATTTTAGAGGGATTGGAATATACTAGATTAGGTAGATTTTGAGTTTTCCAGTCCTCTGTTGATGTTATCTCTTTCTCTGAGGGTCATTAGATTTCTTCCTTATTCATGGCTGAATGAGGATTTACTTTTCCCCCAAATTATTTTTACTGAATTCTGTCAACATTTTGATATTGTACCTGCTAGAGTAGCCCCCAATACTTGGAGGATAATTAATGGGATCCAAAAGCTTAACCAAATTCATCAGACCCACATCGGAATCCCTGAACTTATGTTCTATTACAAATAGGTCACCATTTACAATACATACTATTTAAAGACAAGGTTTACCAACAGAGCCCTAGTTGTCGATTTTCCTGACTCTAATAAAGATTATTTTGATCATGGGGTTATTGTAAAGAACTGGAAATACAATCCCGTTCAAGGGGGTGAAGTATACGATGGACCTCGATGTCCCAAGAGGGCCATGGAATAGGCTATAATAATATTTTTTATGTATTCATGCTGATGAAATACATGTTGATATTGCTCATTAAATTTTGCTGTTTATTTACTTGCAATTGAGAAGAATAAAAAGAGTCCCAAAGAAAGCGACACTAAGCTTGATGAGCTCAAGTTTTTATGGGGCATCCATCAAAAGATAGGCGAGGAGTATATTAGGTCTACTTCATACTTGCTGAGGTATAGAAGTTCTGTAACTTGTTTTATTGCTCGACCAATAACTTTCACCCATTCCAACATCATAGACTTGGAGAGAGATCCAATCTCTACTACTTCAGCGACTAAATCTGGTGGTGGTGAGCCTCCTATTGGTACTTCTTCCTCTTTTGATTATGACCTTCCCCTTATTGTAAGTATGGGTAAAAGGAAATTTCCAAATCTCTTGGGGGTGACTTTGCTGCTGGCACAAATAAGCTTGCTGATATTGGTGCCTCAAAGAAGAAAATTGATGTGGGAAAAAAGCCCCTAGCCAACAAGGGTAATGAATCTCTTCTGAAACAACTGAGGAGAGGTCCTATTGATAAGAAGGTTGAGAAAGTTGTTGAGGCCGACCAACAGCGCATGGTAGTTATTACTCCTTCTGCTACTAGATCCTTTGTGGACATGAATCCTAACTTGGCTATGAAATTGAACAAGTCTGGCACTCTTTTAGACCTTAGGACTGTTATTACCTCTTTGCCCTGATTAAAACTGTCGGAGAGGGTTAATCAGAGCTTAGCCTTGGTACATTTTTCATCTTTCAGGTTGATCGAATATTATTCATACTTGATTTGACTTGTACTGACTTGGCTTTATTTTGCAGCTCTTGGTCGACTGTAATCAAATGTTGGAGAAGGATGATCTTCTTCGCTCTTCTTTAGACAATGTGGAAGAGGCCTTTGCAGGTTTAAGCAATCTTTGCTGGAGTCTCAACATGCCTTGGAGATAAATAAGAAAACATGGTAGGAGAAGATCAAGGTTACTAAAGAAGCTCGACAAAAAGCTGATATGACTTCCTTTCAAGCTGAGCGCACAATAAAGGTTGCAGAAGGATAAGTAGCCAAGCTAGGGAAATATCTCTCTTCCGAAAAATCCAAGAGGAAGAAAATCAGGGAAGCATCCTTTAACAAGGGTTAGGAAAAAGCCATTTCTTCTGCCACTGCTCAAATTGAGTATCTAAAAAAGAAATTTTTTCAGGAGGGTTAGTCGGTAATGTTAAAGGAAGTTGGAATCGATGAAAGTTCTAAACGTTTTCTAAGTTACGAACCTGGCTGTCCCCCTAATATGGATGGTGAAATTGAGGATGTTGTTGGTTCTAGGGAGTTTTCTCTGGTGGTTGAGTCATCTATGCCTTCTGCCAACCAAGACAAGATAAAACCCCTGTTGATCCATCTATCCCTCCATCCGAACAAGATAAAAACCCTATTGATCCAGTTGCTCTTTCTTCTATTTTGGGTGAAAACCCTGATGTTGAAACTAATAATAAGAAGGTACATATTTTTTTGGCATTTGACCTTTGTATTATGCCCCTTTCTTTTACTTCTTTTCCATTTGTGCTATAATGTACTTGTAACTTTTCTTTATTTATTAATAAAAGAACTCTTTCTTCACACTATTTGTTGTTTCTCGGTTGTTGTTATGTCTTCCTCTTTTATTAATCGACTGTTATTTTATTTTCTAGTTCATGGCCAAGTTGGAACATATTACATCCAATGATTCCGACCTACTCAAGTGCTGCAATAGTTTGTTCAAAGCAGGTCACTTGGAATTGATTGATGAAGAATTAACTCATTTGGTGCAGATGTTTCTGATTAAGCCAAAGATGCATATACTTATCTCAAGTTTCTTCTTGATCGTGTTGTGGCTTACTTTGAGATGATCGGAGAACTTCAAGAGGAGAAAAATAAGATAAAAGCTTTATTACATGCTGACTACGAGGTCAAATGCCAAGCATTGAGTGAATCTTGGGGGTTTGAGGATTAATTAGAGAAATATGCATCTGCTTTTGGGAAGAAAGAGTTTTTTGCTGAAGCGTGAAGTTGACGAGGCTAAAGAAATTGCTAAACTCTTGGTATAAGAAAATAATAAACTGTGTGATGAACTTGGGTCTTTGAAGAGTTCTTCTACAGATGTTGCCGATAAAGGTGTTTCTTTTTCGAAAAAGGAAAATGCCAAATTGAGGGAAGAGCTTGAAGCTTTGAAAGAGCTTGAAGCTTTGAAAAAGACCAAACCTATACAATCTATCAAACAAAGAACTAGGCGACCAACTGTGAAGAAGCTTGGACTAGGAAGACTCTAATTTATTAAGCTACCCAATTGAAGGCAAAGAACACAGTTGAAAGTTAAAGACCAAGCCCTTGCCAAACAATCCTCTCAGTTGAAAGTGAAGGATTGAGTTTTGAAGAAACTTCAACATCAAGTTGAATGATTAACCTTAGAATTTCATAAATAACCCAGAAAGGTATGGACGGATGGGTACAATGAAGCTTTGAGCCATATTGATGATCACCTTGACCAGTCTAACCATGAAGGCTATAAATAGGGATGGACTAACTGCTTGACTGTGATGAAAGTTGATCAAAATAGATAACTTTGGTATTGGCATGATCCCAGTTTCTTAGACTGCCTAAATCCTCCATTAAACATAGATGTCAGCTGGATTCCCGTTGAATAAATTCCCTAGTGTCTGATATCGAAATATTTAGGGGATTATGGGTTATATGATGAACTGGAGATTGCTCGGCCTTCTCATCTGATGGATACACCGAGCAACAGTAATAGAATAATGCTTCAGGATTTTAACTTTATCAGTTCTCCTTATACTCTGGATGATCCCCTGCTGGCATGGAGAAAGTGCAATCTTCTTCTGAAGCTGAAGGAAAGCATACAATATAATAATTATCCTGTAATTTATTTGAAATACATTTGATTGCAACATAGTTTATATGAATGAAATGTGTTAATTTTTGTTTTGGCTAACTTATGATTATATTATTTTACCATTGCTTAGACTAATACGTTTAGATATATTTGTCCAAATTTAGTATCAGTTACCAGTAGTATTGACATAGGTTTTACTAATGCACTTAGATTTATCGACCTAAGTTTAGCACCAGTTACCAGTGGTATTGCTATAGGTTCTATGAATGCACTTAGATTTATCGACCTAAGTTTAACATTAGTTACCAGCGGTGAACAAACGTACGTGGAATACATGCTTATATTCCTACATGTAGGAAATTTTACATGTCTTCCTTCATTTGACTTGGTTTGGGTAAAATGCATCATTACCACTAAATTTTTTGGCCAAGTGCTGAGGAATTTAAACGTATTTTGTCTTGGATATTTCATAGCCGAACAAGTACTAAGGATTGAAATCCTATTTTGACTTTATTGGTTATTGCGTTGATTGTTGATGTTTGCTGATCAAGAGATTTATTTCTATTCTGAGGGATATATGATCTCTATATGCCAAAAAAAAAAATTCAAAAACTGAAATAACCAAAATAGACAGTTTTATTGATAATCATCTTGAAAACAACTGAAATACAAAGCTTGCAATCTACTGATAATACTTTCTAAGGTGATCGACATCCCAAGGATTCTTTAACTCTTCACCCTCCAAAGTTTCTATCCTGTATGTGCCTGGTTGGATAACAAAAGAAATACGATAGGGACCGTGCCAATTAGCATAAATCTTGTTTATCTTCTGTATTACCTTCTTGAGAACATAATCTCAATCTTTAAGGATGGTCGGCTTAGCCCTTGTGTTGTAGAATTGAGTAGTTTTCTATTGGTAGGTAGTATTTCTCATGGCATCATCATCCCTTACTTATTCCAGCATAACAAGATCTAGTCACCTCATTAAATCACTTTATGGGGAATGAAAATTCAATACTCCATGGGTTGGTAAGCCGGGATCGACTAGTATCATTTCTTCAGTTCTAAACGCAAGCATATATGGAATTTTCCCTATTTCTATTCTGAGCGTGATTCTATAAGCCCATATGACCGAGTGTAGTGCGTTGATCCAATTTCCCTTAGTTGCGTCAAGTTGCTTCTTTAGTCCAATAAGTATAGTTCTATTTGTTACTTCTGTCTAACCATTACTTTGAGAATGGTCTGGTGCAGGATGTAACTTCTGAATTTTAGATTGGACACAGTACGCTTCAAACTCCTCATTGTCAAACTGAGTGCCTTGATCTGTAATGAAAGCATTGGGCAAACAATATCTACAAATTATGTTCTTTCATATGAACCAGTATACCTTTTCATAAGGCATGTAGACTAGTGGCTCTGCCTGAACCCATTTAGTGAAATAATCAACAACAACGACCAAGTATTTAAACCTGCCTTTGGTGGTGGGAAATGGGCCGATCAAGTCAATTCCCCAGATATTGAATGACCAAGGTGAAGTGATTGGAGTTAATGCAGTATTGGGTGTTTTTCTAACATTAGAGAACCTCTAGAACTTATCATATTTCTTTACAAAGGCTGTGCAATCTGCCCTCATGGTTGGCCAATAGTAGCCCAATGTATTAATTCGTTGAAGTAATATTCTACCAATTATATGAGCTCCACAAGAACCTTTATGGAATTCTTGGATCAAATCTTTCACTTGTATTGGGTGAACACATATTTGCATAAAAGTCGTCATTCCCCATATGTATGGCACTCCTTTATCTTATACATATCTTGCAGCCTTGTATTTGTGCTTTTTAGTTTCCATGGGATCTACTGGCAATGTTCTGTCTTTAATATAACTTCTGATGGGATCCATCCAGGAAGGTCCCAAATCTACTGTAATGAAATTGACCATTAGTTCTTCATTGATGCTTCGATTAGCCAGAATCTCTATCGGGATCGTCCTACTAAGATCAATCCTTGTTGTTGATGCTAGTCGATCAAGTCCATCTTCTCGGGCATTTTTATCCTTGAAATTCTTTGTATCTAGATAACACGTAACTCAACTATTACTTCTATGGCTTTGTAAAGGTATCTTATCATCAAATCTCCTTTGACTCTGTATATACGAAGGACTTGATTCACTACTAGTTATGAGTCACTATGGGCCACTACTTTCTCGGCACCTAGTGAGTGGGCTAGATTCAAATAGACTATCAAGGCTTCGTATTCTACCTCATTGTTTGCCACTTTAAATTAAAATCTAACGGCATATTCTTTATCAATATTATCAGGAGGGTTAAGGATCATACCTGCTCCTGATCTAGTAGCGCATGAAGAGCCATCAACATCTAATTTCCATATTGAAATATCACTATTAAAACTTTCATGGGTTAATATAACTTTGTAACATTTCTTTGCTTTTAGAGGATTCACGCTGTTCGGCTATAACTTCGTCTTGCTTTTGAGATGAACTTTCTCCTTCTGACTTCTACTCGGCAGGAAAATTTAGTTGGTCGTACACTTCTGAGTAAGTGAATTCGACAATAAAATCTTCCAAAGCTTGACCTTTCAATGAAGATCTTGGCTTATAAACAGTACTGTATTCTCCTAACTCCACTTCCAAGTACATCAATCTTCCTGACTTCCCAAGTTTGTGAAGTGCTTGCTGAAGAGGAAAATCTATATACAATACTATGGTATGTGCTTGGTAATAAGGTTTCATTCGCCTAGAGGCCTCAGTAAGGGCTAAGGCCAATTTCTCAAAATGTGGGTACCTGATCTCACCTCCCTTGAAAGATTTACTCATGTAGTATACTAGCTTTTACACTCCATTATCGTGGCTAACTAAAGCCGAGCTTACAACTGATTTAGAAATGACTAACCATGAATACAATTTCTCCCTTAAAACTGGTCGGGAGAGCAGTGGTGGTTATCTAAACTATTTCTTCAACTCCTAAAAAGATTGTTCACACTTTTTGTTCAACTCAAAAGTCTTCCTCAATATTTTAAAGAAAGGTAGGCAATTATCTGTTGCTCGGGTAACAAATCAATTTAAAGCTTCCACACTTCCATTCATCCTTTGCACATCCTTTTTGTAGACTGGTGATTGCATTTCAATCAGAGCTTTTATCTTCACAGGGTTATCTTTAATTCTCCTTTGGTTGACGATGAAGCCGAGGAACATCCCTTCTCTAACTCCAAACACACACTTAGTTGGGTTCAGTTTCATTTGATGCTTCTCCAACTAGTCAAAAGTTTGAGTTACGTCGACAATATAATCGGAGGCTTTTATGCTATTTGTCATCATGTCATCCACTTAAACCTCCATGTTTTTTCCTATCTGTTCTTCAAAAACTTTATTTACCAACCTCTGGTACGTTGCACCTGCATTTTTAAGACCAAAAGGCATTATATTATAACAATAAGTTCCTCGGGAAGTGATAAAAGTTGTACTGTCCCTATCTTCGAGCTTCATTTTTATCTGGTTCTAACTAGAATAGACATCCATAAAGCTTAAAAGCTCATGTCCTAATGTAGCATCTACCAGCTGATCAATTCTTATAAGGTAAAATGATCTTTCGGGCAAACTTTATTTAGATCTGTAAAATCTGCACATAACCTCCACTATCATTCTTCTTTACGACCATAAAAATGTTCGCCAACCAGTCTGGATACTTCAGATCTTCAATAAAATGGGCTTTTTGAAGCTTTTCTACTTCTTCTTTGATATCTTGATTCTTCTCAAGATTGAAAGCTCTATGTCTTTTCTTGATTGACTTGGCATCTTTGTTGATGTTAAGTTCATGACAAAGGAAACTAGGATCAATACTAGGCATATCCTCTTGACTCTAAGAAAATATATATTTTCTCTACCTTGTTTAGGGTCAAGATCTAGTTTTGAGCCGACCTGTGTAGTCCTTTCTGGTTTACCGTCGTCCAGAATTATGCTTTTTGTTGTTTCCATAATCTGGCCCTTGATCAACTCTATTTCATCTCGTGGATTTAGGGTTTCAACCTCAGATTCACTGTTAGGTTCAGTGATATCTACTTGATAAGTTGTAGTCTTCTTCTTTAATTCAATCAGTTCTTCTTATTCGGCTGAATAATGGTAACACTCTCTGGCCACTTTCTGCTCACCTTTCATAATGTCTACACCAAAATGGGTTGGAAAATTCAAGCATTGATGAACAGTTGATGGGATAACCTCAAACTTCTTGAGTCCCACCATGCCGAGGACCACATTATAAGTTGATTGAACATTTTTATTCATTAAAAAGAAGCTTATTTTTGATGTACGACTTACTGGCCAGGTGTTGAATAATACTTCTAACTTGATTATTCCTAGAGGATAGACCTTTTCACCAGAAAAGCCTATAAGTGGCCTCTGATATGGTTCCAACTGGCTAAGCTTCAAGTCCAGACTTTGAAAATATGGATAAAACATTATATCTGCGAAGCTCCCATTATCAATTAATATTCTGGCAAAGACTACATCTTGGATTCTGAATTTGATGACTAACGGATCATCATGAGGATAAAGTGCCGCAGAGAGGTCATTTTTGGAGAAGCCAATCCCCAGTTTGTCTTTTTTGACCTTTCTCGACCTATCTTCCTTGGCTAAATTGATCCGTTGGATATAAGAACAAGCTTGGGCCTCATTAAGGTAAGCTTTTCTTTCATCCATGTGATCTCCTCATCTCACGTCACCACCTGTAATCATATGACAATCAAATGAACCAAAATGGAGCATAAATACCTCACGTTATGGTTATTTAGGCTTCTTCGACAAGTTAGGATCATCCTCACAATCATCATTGCGATTTCTTTTATTATCTTCTATAGACTTACATGGAGAATTTAATCTTCTTCTAGACTCTATGCTATCGCACCGATCAACAAATTGATTGAGTTTTCCTTGACGGATGAAAGGTTCTATCTCATTCTGCAAAGCAATGCAACCATCGGTTGCATGACCGTGATGTTTGTGGAAATCAAAGTACTCGGATCAATCTCTATTGTTAGGAGGGGCTCTCACCTTCCTAGGCCATCGAAATTTCTTGCTATGTTTGATTTCTTCCAGGATATGGTTAATGACAACACTGAATGGGGTGTAGTTCCGATATCTCTTGAGTTTTTCTTCCTTCTTTAGCGTCTCTTCCTTTGACTCCGTATGGTCCTTTTATTCCTTCTTTTCAAATTTTGTATCAGACTTTATAGTTGGACTCTGTTTAACAGCCATTGCTTCCTCGATGTTCATTATCTTTCATGCCTTTGCAATGAATTCAACCATTATCTTGGGAGGATCCTTAATACTGCTTCTTGAGAAGCAAACCACTTATAAGATCAGTGATGGCCATTTTTTTAATCAATTACCTCCAACGTCTCATTGTTGAATCGAGTAACGTAATCCCTGGTGCTTTCGCCCACTTACTGTCTTATACTCAGAAGATGAGCCACTCTTTTTACTTGTTTAGATCCAAAGAAAAATTTGATAATAAATAATGCGGCCAATTGATTAAAGTTGGTGATCTGTCCTTGGGGCAAATTATTATACCATATTTGGGCTAAGCCCGTAATGGTGCTAGAAAATGCTCTGCATCTCATCTCATCTCATCTCATCTCATCTCATCTCATCTCATCTCATCTGGTACTGAATAAATATATACTATAGCTTGATACTGCTCAATATGGAGAACATGATCAATTTTACCATCATGTTTGGAGGTAACCACAGGAGATTTAAACTTAGAGGGAGTAAGAAAGTCGACAATTGCTTGAATAAAAGGAGATCCTTTAACAAACCTCCTTTTCAAAGGATTCTTTTCTTTCTCTATTTCACCTAATCTATCTTCCAACCTTTGGATTGATCCCTTCCACAAAGGATTACCTGCATCAGATCTATGAGAAGTAGCTCGTATGTTTCGACCATTTGTATATGCTGAACTCTCTTCTTGAGAGGTCTGCTCGACGCATACAGATCGTCGGACGCTTGATCTTGATCGGATTGAAGCCTTATGTTGGTCGGTTGGACGTTGAGTGTTCCTGGATAATGCGTTTGGAGGATTACTATTTCCTCTAGGTCCCAGACGATCAAAGGGATAAGCTCTTCTTAGCCTTTCCAAGACACTTGGCCTTCCAGGAGAGAAAGAATGAACATCATAAGGCTCTAAGACCTGAGTGATGAACTCACTACTGGGTGATAAGAAGTATCGCGTGAAGTTATGGAATAGATGTGTCTGTTAGATCTTGGAGGTGGAGGTGACATTTCTCTATGTTTGACCTGTAATGACTGAGCCAGTTGTCTCATTGTGTCTTGCATGGACTCCTGTCCTCTGGCGATACTGATGAGAATTCCATTTAGATCACTGTTTGGTGGTGGAACATGTGAAGTAGGCGGGTTGCCTTAATTCTTGATACTAGGTTCAGGATCATTCATTGTGTTTGAACAAGGGTGTTGTAACAACCCTCGATTTTGGAGACTGAGAAATTTAAATTTTGGGAAAATAAAATTTAATTAAATTGGAGAATTTTAGAATTTGGGAAATGAGGTCCAAGAATAGAAAAATTTTAAAGTATTCCGAATGATGATTTTGAGGGTACCATCAATCCCGGAAGGGTCGAGATAGTCAAAATGACTGTCATTGGGTTTTATTTCGGCTCCGGAATGTTTTAAGTTATTTTGGCTCGAATTGGAGTAAACGAGTCATTTAAAGTGTGTATTAACATTTAAAACTGGGTTTGTTGTTTTTAAATGATTTAAGGCTTACGGATGAAGCCTTCTCAAATAGAGAAAGAGAGAAAGAAAAAGGAAGAAAGAAAGAAGAAGGAAAAGAAGAGAGAGAGAGGAAGAAAAGCGTGGGATTTCTGGCCCAACCGCGACATCGAGGATGATCCAACCTCTACAAATCTGAGGCAAGTGTTTAATCTTGCTAAATAGCTATTTGTGTATTTTATTTCATAAATTGGGGGGTAAAGAAATGGTTTTTGGGTATTAATGTCAAAACCTAGATTTTAGGTTTAAATCTTAAAATCAATGATTAAATATGGAATTAATGACATAGAAATGATTGGAATCAACTTTGGGTTGGTTGATGGGCTTAAAATCATGATTTGATGAAGGAATGGGGGTTGGAATGAGAAATTTAGGGTTTAGAATTCGTAGGTTTTGAAGAAACAGATGAAACCTTCAAAAATTGCAGGTCCGAATCGATTCGCCCCCTCAGGCGAATCGATTCGATTTGGTAAAATTAGCAGGTCTGCATTGACCGAATCGATTCGGACCCCAAGCCGAATCGATTTGGCCTATTGCAGAAGCCCAGGTCTTTGGACCCGAATCGATTCGCCTGGGAGGCCGAATCGATTCGGAAACAGGGCATTTTGGAGTATTTTCTCCATAGTGATTTCAAACCCTTTTTGGTTGGGTTTATTGATTTGGGGCCTTCTCTTAGGATGTAAGAGATATGTTCTTGGAGACACATAAGGAGTTTCTCACACATTAGAGTTTTGGGGACTCCTTAGGGTAATTTGGGAGAAATGTATCCATGTATGTTTTTGGAGTTATGTAGAGAGATTTTGGGGGAAAACCCTTTGGGATTGGGAATCCTAATTGTAGATTAAAAGTAAGTGTAGATGTGATGTGAGGCTAAGAACTCTTAGAGATATCTTAGATTAGGGTATTCACAGAAGTGATCGAACCATAGTCGAAATCGAGGGAAATGAGATTTTGTGATGATTGAAAGAATGAGCTTGAGGCTGATAGACTATTAGTTATATGTATACCGATAGTCAAAATGATTACTAGATTCTTTAATGTACTCGGAGATGTAGATGATATGTGTAGTGAAAGATTTCTACACAAACTCTTGGGTGATAGCCCTAATGTTGAATATATATATATAGGTATAGATATATACATATGGTTTTGGGAGACTATTCATCATAGGAAAATGATCGAATATGTTTCAAGTATGGGATTATATTCACGTATCGAGGTAAATTAAAGGAATGGTGGTGACGGCTTGTATATTGAGGATTATGTATACTTATAGCCGGGTATATATATATCTTATACATATGAATGAGAATTAGTTTATATATATAGATATAAGGATATGTGAACATGTGTTGATATATATATCTGTATGTATATGAATATATGGATATATTTATGTTATGGATATACATGGTATGGATATTTAAACCGTATATGATGGTTTATTACTTGATCATATGATTGGATCATATGGATTATATATTATGCATGTAAATGATTAATACTTAATTGGTTAAGCATACCCCACTCATGCTATCATTGGGAAGTTGCGCGCGTAGAGGGTGAGCATCCTGGCTAGAAAAGCAGGGTGTGGATATTCCTTAGGTCATAGTCGTCCCGTGTGTTACCATATGATATATATATTTATTTTTGGGATGAGACGTGATGGGTATGTTTCGTCTCATTGCCGGTTTGGAGCTATGACCGCTTCCCGGGACGTCGTGTGCGTGAGTTTACCACGAGATGGGTGTCGTTTAGTCCCACCATGGTGGCCCCAGTTTTGCTACGTGAGCCGGGCACTGGGAAGATGATAGCATTGATGCAGTTTATCGGCGATATGTATAGCCGGGTATATTATGTGCATGGCCTTGTACATCATACGTAGTATGTACACTTGGCTATTGGATTGATGATGATATATATATACGGTTAGAAATGAATACCTATATATATATATATATATATTTATATATATATCCTATAGATGAAAGGATATGGGCTTTTATGAAGTACATCTTAGATGATTATGGTGTACTAGATTGATGGGGGTTGATGTATCGCACATAAGGTATTATTTCGGTTACATCATCCCAAGGTTATTATTGGAAGTTCTTTTATTTTATCTTATTTGTTTTCTTTCTTTTCTTTTCTTTCTTTCTTTCCTTAGGAGTTATATTTAGTAGTAATGGTAGTATTAACTTGTATGTTGAGGATTATGGATCTCTAGGATCGACATTGCCCAGGAGTAGTGTAACGAGGTGGTTCCTTGTTTGGATTTCGCTTTGCGAGACACCTCACGCACGAAACGCAGTGCCATGTCGAGATTTGAGAGAAGTAATCCCATAGGTGGCATCTCGGATCTCTGGTCTTGACCTTGTCAGGAGTAGTGTAACGGGGAGGTTCCTTGTTTGGATTTCGCTTTGCGAGACTCCCCACGCATGAAACGTAGTACAATTTTGGGATTAGAGAGAAGTCTTGCCAATATTCCATGTGCATATTATTAAGTATATTAATTCTTACGTTTTTAGCCTATATAGGTATATATATATATGTACATGTATAGGGGTAATGTTTTAGGAATTTTGATAATTATAATTCATGAGATTATTAATCGGAATTCATTAAGCCTTTTATGGCATAATTGTTGTAATCATAATCTAATAGGATTAGAAATGGGTGGATCCTTAGATTATGACGGGAAGGTACCTCTCGTGGATATAGGCTAGGCCTGATAAGTTAGGTGGTTCTAAAATCAATGGGGGTAATTTAATTAAAATTTGAGGACGCGAGTAGGTGCGCGCCTTTAGATGAGAGGTGAGTTGGGGTTCCACGAGAGTGCGGTCTCACTTATTTATGAAATTAAGTACACCGGTATTTATTATGCACGGTTAACACACTTGCTAAATATTTTACACATTCGGGGCTCTGACCCGTTTACTTCTCCCTCCTGCTTGTATATATATATATATTTCCACAGGTATCCTACCGCATGGATGCCGGATGACCTTCTATCCAGAGTCTTGGGAGTCGTGACAGGTGCGGACTGTTGCAGGATGTTTCATGTAGCCGCTTCCTACTTCTTTAAATTCTAGGTAGGATTCATGTTGTATATCGGGTTTGTATTATAGGGATATTTATATACATGTTTACATTTATTCCATTTCAGTTATTGTATTTTCTGTGACCCGACAGCTTATTCGGGTTTATTTATTTATGGCATATTCATGTATGGTGATTCCTTTCATTTCTCATAGTGCTTCTTGCATCTCTCTCCTATTCTTTAGTAGTTTTATAGTGTAGGGTTGTTGTATGTTGCAAGTTTTAAATTTTTTATAACATCTCGCTTATATGATTTCGGGTAGTTAGTCCTATATTATATAGTACCGTTAGTTGATGTTGAGACTGGACCATCTGGAATTACTGATTTAATATAGTATAGGGCTGGCCACCCGTTATTATTTTAAGCGGGGTGTTACAGATGGTATCAGAGCATCAGGTTCTAGAGTCCTTAGGATCTGTGCGAGTTTCAGCATTCTTCCATTAACGTTCTTGACATAAAGCCCTAAAAATAGGACTGTTGTGTTCACTACGTTGTTTTCTTCAGTGAAGTATACTCACTTGATTGGCGTTCTGATAACAGTTGCTCTTGTTTCGTTTCAGACGTCGCCTAGATTTTTGTCGTCTAGGAAAGAATAGGTTTAGAAATACGGAACCCATAGTATATTTTGGGTACACTTTAATCGGGGGTATTTGTTTTTCCCCGATTTAGGAGGAAATATTGAGGATATTTCTAGCAGTGGTTCGAGGTGATTTATCGACGGTTGAGTAAGAAAGGAAAATTTACTCAAATGGTGGACCTTGGACTTAGTAAAGTAAGTCTGAGGAGAAGTTGTTGTAGTCTTTGGGAGGTTTGGATTTAGAAACCCGTCAACCTTCGTTAGGAAGGATTTTGAGGAAGATGTTTCTCTTGTGAAGAAATAGGCTTAGGGATAATGATTTTACTGGAAGGAGTTGAGGACCCTGAGTTGAGATTCTAGGGTGAGGGGAAACCATTAGGTTATGGAATTGTAAGGTAGAATGCCTTTCTTTGGGTTTAAGTTACGCTTTGTGCGATATTGGGAACGTCGCGTGTAAGGCGTGATGGGTAGTTATCCGCTACACCGCTAGGGTGTATGAAATTTTCCTAGAGAAGGAAGTGAGCAAGTGTGGCCTTGGTATGGCGTCTTGGGAGATGATACACCTTTTCGTAACGAAATAGTAGGGAAGTTTTAGAATCCCAATGAGGGAAGGATTTATTTTTATATAAAGGTGTTAATATGATGTATAGGAATTTCATAACTGAGAGGTTCAGAGTTTGGTAGATTCGTGAGGAACGGATAGTTTAGCTCATAGTTGTGCTAGTTTTGAG